>CM053783.1:105414752-107814752 GCA_028749045.1 Cupressus sempervirens
AAACAAATGTGAAATACACTACATACCATCTATGGAGGAGACAAGAATGTCCATAGAGAAAAATCAAAGACTTTGAGAGATAAATTTGATCAAATTAGAGTGACAGAAGGTGAAAATATAGTCCAGAACTGTGTAAGAATCAAAGAAGTTGTTAATGCTATAAGAGGTGGTAATAAAAACATTAATGATGAAACCATGATAATCAAGATATTGAGAACTCTAATGTTGGTCTCAAATTGGTTTTAACAATTGAGTGTCAACACACTTAACCAATTTTCATATAGCATCCAAGTACACTATATATGGCGAGCTATAGTATGTGCCAAGCCAGAATTCGAATAGGTGCTAAGTGACTTTAGGTGCTAAGAAATCTTTAGGTGCCAAGTAGAGATCAAGTGCTGAGCAAAGTATAGGTGCCAAGTCACTATAGATGCCGAGCAAAATAGAATTTCTCTAGATGTTGAGTGATCAAGTTTTTCTATATGAGCCGAGCATTAGAGGTAACAAGTGCTGAGTAAAAAATTGGACATAGTTGTTTGTAATTGCACAAACACCTATGTAAACTATTTTTTGAGCCGACATAGAAGGATCTCAAAGGATATTAAGGATAAGAAGAAATATTTTATATTTCCTATGCAATAAACATGCAACCAATAAGAAAAATGGAGAAGGCATGCAACCAATAAGAAAAGTGCAAGGAATGAGAGAAAATTAAAGATTTAATATGGATCATAGATTCATACCTAGCCTAAGTCTTCAAAATCCTTAAAATGAGGACAAAACCCCATTGTACGCGTGGTTGATGGTAGTGTATGGGTAAACTATAGAAAAATTTAGAGGAAAGTGTGAAAAGACTTAGAGGAACAGAGAAACATTGTAGCATCTAGTTGATCGGAACAGAGCAAGGGTTATGAAGATATATCAAATCAACCAAGGATCAAGATCAAGGAGAGTAGATAAAGTGCCTAAATTCAGCAATCAAGGATTGTAAGATATCAAGTTTATTAATCTAATACTCTCTAACAATTGTATTAGAAAGGAAAATCCCATGTTGATAGGTTAGCTTACCAACTAGGTTGTAGATCCTTTAAAAAGGTGATAAAATCATTTAGTAGGGTGACACTTCATGTAAAGTGTTTTTAAATCCTTTAACTAGGTCACTATTGACATACTGTAAAGCCTTTAATAGGGAAGGCCTTTAACAGGGCAGACCTTTAGAAGTGTTCAAACATTATTGTTGCAGTGATATTTTGTGGGTATCATCCCCACCCCAATTTTACCTTCTTATTTTGGAGGGTTTTTGGGTTACTAAATGTTGTGTTATGTGTTTTGATGCACGTGTTTACTTTATGGTTGTTTGATATGTTTACATGCATGCAGTTTATTCTCAGTTAAAAGTTTTTAAGGTTAAAGTGTGATACTTCTAATTCACCCCCCCTCTTAGAAGTATTCTTCCCATTTGATTATTCCAACAATTGCTATTAGAGCCGAGGTTCTCAAAAGGAGAAACCTAACAACTTAGAGAAAAGATTTGAAGATGGAGGTCTTCAAACTTGGGAAGATTATAGAGAATCAAGTGATTGATGTGCACCTCGCTCTACACAACTTGGAGGAAGTGAAAGAAGAGTTGAGAAAATCCTTGAAAAGAAGGAAGGATATAGTCATTGCTGAGAATGACACACAATACAATGAGATTGATACCACAAAAATGTTTGCAAATGGAGATTACAAAGAGTTTGATGTAGAAATAGTAGAGTTGATGGAGAAAAATAGAACTCAAGTAGAAGAAATTAGAATACGCAAGCTTGAACAAGAATCACAAGCCATGTTGCTTTGTGAGGTAATTGAATAGAAGAAGAGAGCCATTGAAGAAAAAGCCATGATAGAAGATGACAAGAGAAATCTTACCAATAGACTAGAGGAAAAGATAATTGAGTTTGAAAGAATCTCAAACATGTAGCTAGATACCTTAAGTCAGATGATGAATGCACATCATGAGCTGAATATGAAGGATATTGAGGTCTCTACACTAAAAATGCAAAATGAACAATTGCAGAATGAATTGAGAAGAGAGAAGGAGATAGCAAGAAGCTACAACAAATCAAGTGAAGCTATCAAGCACTTTGAACAATTTTTGAAATCACCAAGATCCAATAATGACACTTCAGGACTTGGTTACACTAGCACTGAACAAGGAGAATCATCCAAGACTGTAGAAGAAAGGAGTAAAAAAGGTAAGAACACTAAACCTAGTTGTCATTTCTGTGGTAAAAAGGGACATATTTCTAATGTGTGTAGGAGCAAGAATGCCCATCAACATGATAAGCCTAAGAATGGAAGTTATTGTCATAAGTGCAAAAAGCAAGGACATCAAGCACACAACTACAGGACTAGGACTATCAGAACACCAAAATTTGAAGGTCACTGCTACAATTACAAGAAGTATGGACACGGAGAATTTGAGTGTAGATCAAAGCCTATGTGGACATTAAATCAAGCAACAAGAGAAGGTAACATTGGTCATCACTACAATTGGAACTATAACACTAGGTATAGCTATCATTATTGTCAGGAATATGGACACTTTCCTAAAAATTGCATGAGGACACATTTTAGAGGGAACTACAGCAGATGGTTAAATCAAACCACATGTTTTAGTTGCTTGAAGACTAGCCATATCAGCAGGAATTTCCCAACAAGGTCCAAGGCACCAAGTTTTGAGTTCAACAAAGGGAAGGAAAAGGTAGATGTTGAACAAATTAGAGGAGAAATGAATAGGACATGGAAGAGAAGGGATGGAGCCAACACATCCAATGTAGGGATCACTTCACCCAAGAGGTCAAGTGGTCACACCTCATCCAACTAAGCATGGATAGGTGTATGGGACTAATATACAAAGCTATATCAAACATCAATCAGAAGACAAACAAGCACTGTAAAGAAGAAAAAAACATGAATAGAGATGCAAAGTCAAACTTGAAGTTTTGACAAATAATGTCAAGTTGCCCTTAGATGCCGAGTAAAGTTCTAGTGCATGCCGAGTAGTTAGTTACGACCGAGTTAATAGTTGATGTTGAGTTGGGGAATTTCAATGGAAGCCAAGTAAAGAATAAATCTAGTTGGAGTCGAGTGATGGAAAGTTAATAGAAACCAAGTTATACTAAAATTCTTAAGGAGTCAAGTGTACAACTGTGTATGCACTAAGCATTTAATGCTATGTTTTGAAGGGTAAAAGGTTTCTTTTTTAATCATTTCTCATCATTTTGAATGTAGATAAAGAACAAGAAGAGCATAGGAGTGATTGATGAACAATAATTGAAGCTTTTGCATGGATTTCAACTAAGATCAAGCATAGATTTCATGGATCTAAAGTATTTTTCAAGTGTCGAGTTGCACAGTCATAAAGTTTTATATCTTTTAAAACCCTAGATTTGTAAAATGGCTTCCAATTCTAAAAATCCTAAGGACAAGGAAGGTTTCAAGGTTTAGTTAGTTAGTAATGAGGTCAAACAACCAGATTTTAGGCCAATTCCAGAAGTTGCTTATAAAAATGACCCTATCGATGCATTATCCATGATTCCATCCAAAGTCATAATGGTGCAAGACATTAGGAAATGTTATAATTGCAAGGTAGGAGAAATGTGAGACCTTGAGATTTTTCAAGCATATGATAAACTATGTGAAAATCAAATGCTTAAGAAAGAATTTCAAATAGTTGAGGAAAAGGGTTTAACCCGTGCCCTAGTTTTCCCCACAAATTTTAAAATTGGATGGATAAGAATTGTTCTAAGTAGAATACACAATGGTTGTTTATAGCTAGAAGGAGGACCTATCAAGATAACAAAGATAATCGTGCATAGGGTTACAAGATTTCCAACCCTAGATTGGCACAAGACCCTACAAAGTGATTCAAAAGAAGCTACTAAAAAGAACACTGGGACTAAATGGAACAAAAGGAGTATGAACATTGATATAATCACAGATCCCCTTTTGGATTTTGCAGTAAGAGTGATTTCACACAAGTTCTATCAATCAAGTAGATTGAATAGTGTACCATGCATTGTTATGGATGTGGCATATAAACTTGTCAAGAAGGATCATACATATGATTTGGAAGAACTATTGTTACAATAGATCATGGAGAATTTGGGAGCAATCAGAAGATCTAAAGGTGCTCAACGTAAGTTTGGATCAGTTCTAGTCTGCATATTCTTCTATATTTTGGAAGAATTTCCCTCAATTGGCAAGGTAAACTGGAAATTAGATAGGTTAGCCATTACACAAATCAATGAGTACATTGAGCAAATGGGTGACAACTTTGAGCCTCAAATGAAGTTATTTTGAGGATTTCAAGAAGTCCATGAAGCAAAGATTGAGGATACTAGTATCTCTAGTAGAACAACATATCAATGATATTTGTTTCTTAGTTTATATTGATCACACCTATATCCAAGTAGTAGTTCCAAGGGTGAGATGGCTAGGACCATTAGGTTATGAGCTAGATGTTGATGAAGCATCAACAAAAATCATAGCATTTCTTGTAGAAAAATTGATAAGAATGCCAAACCTTTTGGTACATTTTATGTTGTGAAATCCAAAGTGGAAATGGAGTTGAAGACAACCTCTATGATTAAGAGGAAAGATAAACTAGTGAAGAAGATAAATAAGAAATTTGGAGAAGGAATTGAGGGGGCAGAAGAAGAAGAGGACGAAGATGTCGATGATGATGATGAAGAAGAAGATGAATAGGGAGAAGGCCCATTGGAGATAACTCAAGACTTAGGTGAGGATAAAGATAAGAAAGAAGGTGCATAGGAAGAAGAAGTCGAGGAAGCACCAACTCAAGCCAAGCCCAAGAAGAGAAAGGTCAAACCTCAGCCTACAGCCTAGCCCAAAGCAAAGAGGGTTACAAAGCCAACTCAAGCCAAGCCAACAATACCAGTGACAAGAGCCACTACAAGAGCCTCAACTCACAAGGCAAAAGAATAAGTGAAAGAGAAGAAGGCTATTGAGAAGACTAGTCTAGTATAGAAGAAATGAAGGAGGAAATACATTGCACAACCAAAATCTGATGATGAGGAAAGAATAGAATCAGAGGACATCAGCCAGTTTAGAGTGGCAAGTCATCCTCCCAAGTCACACATTGATAAAATTTGTGAAAATGTTAAGAATGCAGACTTCTCTGATTTGAAAAGTATTGATTTCAAGAAATTAAGTAGAGAAGATCAAAATAAAGTAGAGGAATCAGTATATGCCATGATGGCAGAATTCAAGAATACTCCTCTTGAATTGGACAATACAATGCCCAAGGAGTTGTATGAAATTATTGAAAATAAGTGGCATTATTGCTTAAAGATGGAAAAGGAAATAAGAGAATCCACATTGGCACAAGTGATGCCAGAATTGACTAGAGGTCAAATTGCTAAGGCTAATAAGAAACATGGGGCCAATTTTGCACCAAAGTATAGGGCCTTTAGCATTTTACAAAATAAAATTGAAGAAGTTATCAATAAGTTCACAAGATTGTGGAAGTCAATATATAACTTGACAAATGACAAGGATGGAGAAGAAGAGGAGGATGTAGCAGCAAATAAGGCTAAGGCCAGTGAGAAGGAGAAGGAAGAGAAACAAAAGGAGGAAAAGGAAATAGAAAAAGGAGAAGAAGAGAAGAAAGAAGAAGAGAAAGGAGAAGAAGAGAGGAAAAAGAAAGAGGAGAAAGAAAAAGGTGAAGAGGAGGAGACAAAGAAACAAGATGAAATGGCATAGCTAATGAGCAACATATAGATCAGAGTGTGTAAGACACATAATTGCCACCTCCTAGCCCTCCTCATGTCATCACCACATTTGTAGATACTATAACTGTAAAGGATGTTACTAACAAATCTTGTCAAAATGTCAATCCTTTAACTGTAGAGGATCTCAAGAAGATCCTTCACCAATCAACACTACAAGCACAATTATGCACAAATCTTATATTGGTCAGTAAGGATGAGTTGAAAAAGGTGGTAGTAGATCCAATTAGAGACAAGGTGAATCCACAAGAACCATCTTCTACAATCTTTATAGCTACAAGAGTTCAACTTCTCATGCCTCCAATAGTTGACACAGTTGATACCATGCAACATAAGACGAGTGCAGAAGTAGAGAAAGATACATCAACATAGCAAACATAATAGATTGCTACATCTGATCGTACAGTATAGACAATAGGTACTGTTAACCTCATAATGGTTTTTGACACTTGAGTGCCAATACACTTACCTACTTTCTATATTGGAGCCGAGTACACCATGCATGCCAAGCAAAAACAAATGCCGAGTTAGGAAAGACTTTAGGTGCCGAGTGATCTTCATGTGCTGAGTAATTTTTAGATGCCGAGTGAAGATCAGATACCGAGTGTTAACAAGTGCCGAGTAACATAAGATACTGAGTGTTAACAAGTGCCGAGTAACATAAGATGCTGAGTGTTAACAAGTGCCGAGTACTATAAGATGCCAAGTGTTAACAAGTGCCGAGTAACATAGGGTGCCGAGTGATACAATTTTGTTTAGGTGCCGAGCTATCCAAGAAATAGCATGTGCCGAGTATCAGCAATACTTCAGGAGCCGAGTAACTCAGAATATCAGCATAAGAGTTTGTAATTGCAAAAACTATGATGCAAACAATTTTTGCAGTCGACATAGGGTAAATCTCGAAGGATTTAATGATAAGATCGAATCTTTTATTTTTCCTATGCAATCTACATGTAGCCAATAAGAAAAATGATGAAGGCATACAACCAATAGAAGAAGTGCAAATAATAAGCAAAAAATGAAGATTGAATATGGATCGTAGATCCATACCTAACCCTAAATTCTCAAATGTCTTTATAAGGAATGTAGACACCTAAAAATCCTTTAGAAAATAAAGTATTTTTATTTTCTGAAAAATTCCTGATGACATCATCATTTATTAATTAATTAATTATTTAATTAATTAATTAATTAATTTTTATGCCATTAAATCCTTTTATCTTAATTAAAAATATTTAATTAAGGAATCCCTCCCAAAAATGTTTAAATCTTATTTAAACATTATTTCCTTATTTATTAATTATTTAATTAATAAATTGACCAAAAATCCTAAAATAAATAAAAAATTTATTTTTTTCCCAAAAGTTGGCCAATTTCCTTATGACCAATAACCTCTTCCAAAATTTTCTAATCCTTCTTTAATTTTGATTAAAGGCTAATCCCATCATTTCCTACCCCTAATCCCAACTCAAAATATTTAATTAAAATTAAATATTAATCCTCATGTTTATTAAAAAAGTTTTAATAAATATCTCCTCAACCCAAACCCTTGAAATAAATAAAACTTTATTTATTTCCTAAAAATCTAATTTATCCTCATCCTAAGAAGTTCTAGACTCTTCTAGAAAGTCTTCATCCTCATCCTAGGAAATTCTAGACTATTCTAGAAAGTCTTTATCCTCCTCCAAAATCTAGACTCTTCTAGAAGATGTCTTTAAACCTAATCCTAATCCCCTCCTAACCATGTCACATTCCCTAAACATGGGTTAAGACTTACTAACCCAAGCCAAAGTTAACAAATATCTCCTCCTTCACCCACCCTCATTAAATGCCATCCACTTGCCTATCCCTAAGCTAATCCTAAACCATCCTAATCCATCCTCTAATCATTTGCACAAGCCTAAGCAAGCTTAAAACCTTCCTAATCAAGTCCAAGTCGAATTTGGTCTCATCACCCTCAAAATATCTCAACCATAAAACTTTATGAAGTCCACTAGGTCATAAATGACTCTTACAAGCCCTTTTATTGCTCTTACAAGTCATTATGAGGGTCTTTATGAAGATTTTATCCCTTGAGCCTCCTTTGTTGACTCATCCTTCCCCTTTCCTCCATCCTCTCACCATGTGACATGTGTCACTCCTTGATTGGCTGTAAGGAAGCACAATCCCTGTGCTCTCCTCTCATGCAATCTAAGCCCTCCATGAGCTTTTTCCCATCCTTGCATTTTAGCCCTCAATCCCTCAAGCCTCTTGCCTATAAATTGGATCCTTCCCCTTTACAAAATAACACAATCCATGAAGTAAAGTCATAATGCCATTTTGAGAAGCCATTTTACATCAAAACCATACACTCACACCCAAATTCCAACTCCATTTGAAGCCCTTTTTGAAGCATAAGCTTGAGCATACATCCTATCTATTTAGACAAAGCTACTCAACAAGAGAGCTTCTCATTGAGAGAGCCCATTAATGGCTCATATTCTCAATTGAGAGTTCATCTTAGTCTATCTTGAAGTTTATGAATTTTGTTTAGTTTGTAGAAGCTTTATTTAAATTTGGTTTCTATTAGCATACTAACATTTCTCATATACATTTTGGCACGCCCGGTGGGACCCTGCATGGGTCATCTTCATTAGCTTTTTTAGTCAAGTTTTGTATGTCATTTGCTGATTTTGGCTAATTTTTCTTATTTTTGTGATTGGTAGGATTGTATAAATTGGTTTTGTAGGTCCGCATGAGCATGAAGAAGACAAAGGAACTCATAATCTATCTCATAGTGTTTGCAAATTTTTCAAGCTTATAGGTGGACAAAGAACTTGAAATTCTTCTTCTTCTTCTTGTCTATATTCTTCTTATTCCATCTACTTCTTCTTCTTCTTCTTGTGGGAGATCTTGGCCATTTTTTTTAAGGAAGCAAAATCATACGCACTTCTTTTTAGTGCTTAAAATGAACCCCCAAATCATACTTAAATCCATTGAAAAATTAAAAATTTGCAAAAAAGAAAAAATCTTTTAACAAGTGAAACTAAACCAATCTAATCATTTGCATCCTTGCAACATCAAGGTTTTAGATACATTCATGCAAAATTAGGAACACTTCATTTTTGGGAATTTAAAAAGAACTTCAAGTTTCCATTTCAAAAGGTTCAAAATCAACACTAAGTGCACACTAAAGTTCTTTTAAAAAATCTCATGAAAACTAAGAGTCCTAAATGGTTGCCAAAAATTGTCCTAAAAGCTTTGTTATTTGTTCCAAACAAATTTATTATTGCAAAATCTTGAATGTTTCTTAGGATTTTCATGCATCAAAACAATCTAGGAATATCATTTTTGGGCTTAAAATATGCAAACTAGAACACAAAATCTTGAATGAAAACCAAAGTCCAAAGAGTCATTTTCACTTTTGAGTCCAAAACAATCTTGAATGATCTAAGGTTAAAACAAAGCACTTCAAAGTTCTTAAAAAAACACACAAAATCTCAATCTTGAATGCTCAAAGAAAAAAACTTGAATGTTTAATCACTTGTCTTTGAATGCATGTTGCTAAACACACTCTTGAATGCCATGGATTAAAATCAAAATTTCCTTGAATGCACATTAATCTCGCTCACACTTCATTTGGGCATAAAAATTGGACAAATCTTGACGTGGAGGGCCTCCGGGTGCGCGCTTGAAATCGAATCTCACACACCTTTGTTTTGGGCTTAAAATAAACTCACACTCAATCTTGAATGCCTTAAAGAAAAATCAATCGATACTTGACGTGGAGGGCCTCCGGGCGCACGGGTTTACCTTCTTTTTGACCCTAACTCTTCTTCTTGTTCGCATTCTTCGATCAATTTTATTTTTGTCGACGCTTCAAAGTTGGAATAAACATTGTATCTTAAACATGAGTGCTTGCAAAGTCTAGATCAGAAAACTTAAGCGTCAGTTGGTAAAAGAACAAGCATGCTTTTTAGCCCAAGATCATCCAAGTCTTCTCTCCCCTTGTCGTCTTTCGAGGCCATCTTGGGTGCATAAGATTAGGATCCAAAATCTTGTCTTAGCTTTTTAGGAGGCCTGCTTGGGGATTTTGTCACCCCTTGGGACGACCTCAACTCCAGCGTTCCGGCGGAGTATAAAAATTGGGAGGTGAATCCAAAGACACCTCTCTTGGGATCAAAATTTTGTCACTCGGGCTAAGCCTCAAGGAACTTTATACCCTTGAGAAGTGAAAGAGGAGAAGTGGGTTACCGCTCCTCTCGGCTGTGTGACATCTTTTTGGTTTCATCTACGGATTTGGGCCTCACGTACCTTGCGTATATCGAGGACTCCCTAGCTAAACCAAATTTCATCCTTGTAGAAAGCTTCCTAGGATGTTGGTGTGTTTGACGTGCTTGCTCAAAACTTTTGTCTTCTTGTTTGTTCATAGCTTTTGAATGAATGTTTGCCAATTTTGGTCGAAATCCTAGAAAAGCAGAAATCTCCCAACTCAAGGCATACTTAGCGTAGTCACTGCCTTATCAAAAAATTATCCAAGCTCCCCCGATGCAACCGAATCTATCTAGTTCTTTGCCTTAGAACAATCCCAAATCCAAAGTCCATCCAAATCATCCCCCCAGCCAGCTTGCAACCCAATCCAAAATCACCCAAGCCTTTAAAGAGTTGTTGTTACTCTGCTAGAGTTTGCTATCCAATCAATCCTACCAATCAACCAATCTCACCAAGGTTATCCCTCTGACAAAGAATTGTCTAGGGTAATCTAGCTTTGTCACTTGCATCCCTCATCACCTTGAGCTAAAGGTTGGGATCCACAAGTGGTCAATCTCGTGTCATGCCCATAGGATCATTAGTCTATCCTCAAGTTGACACAATCACCACGAATCCTACACATAGGAAAGAAAAACTCTCACTTTTTGATAGCATACCCTTGAAGTCTTCCACCCACAAGAAAGCCAAAAATCTCTAGCCAATCCTCCTTAGGTCTGTCATACAACTTTGACTCTCCCTAGGAAATCTTTCATCAGCCAATCCAAAATCTGTGCTTAATCCAAATCTAACCATGAGCTTCCGTGTTCATCCATATGCAAGACCCTATCCCCATCAAACTCATCATCAAAGCATGAAGTACCAATCCTATCATGATGTGTTTGGTCGCATTATCCTTGCTCCTGCCACCTCCTATTCCAATGATGATGAAAATCTTGTTGACTATGACGGGTATATTGAAAGCCTTAGAAACATTCCCCCAAGCATCCCCCAAAATCCAAGAGTTATTCCAAACTATCTAGTCATGCCATCTGATACTCTAGCTTCCCCTCCATCACCCCATCAACCAAGCTTCCAATCTTCCACCCCCATCACACTAGCTATTCCTGTCAATCCACCTCCACCTTCGACACATGAGTCTCCAAGGAATCTCCTAGAGGAAATACAAGAAAAGTTGCCTCCAATAGTCGATAAGCCATGTCATCTAATCCAACCATGTGAAGTAGTCAGTGATGAAGCTTCCCCATCTATAATATCACCTCCATCTCCCATAGCTATCATCCCCATACCATCCATCAAATTGCTTAAAATCCTTCCACTTCCCACAAGCGTCAAAATCCCACCACCTATCAAATCCCTCCAAATCCTATCCACATCGCCTCCAAGCATTTCCCAAATCTCTCATAATGACCCTTATGCATCCATCTTCTACTCACCCATCTCCACTACTGAATCTCCCATCTATCCATCCGCTGCCTTTGAAGAATCCATCCCTTCACCTCCTATTGCACCATCCACTCCAAACCAATCCTATCAAGATCCTGCCCAAAAGCATGTTGACATCCCCCAAAGCATAAATGAAGATATCATCGTACCATGTATTCCATCCATAGTGCAGTCACCATCTCCTCCATCTCCAAAACCTCAAGCCATATCTCCTCCACTACAAGATATCTTGTCATCCCACCAGCTACATCAAGATCCTATCCTTCCATCTCCCCTGCTCCATGCTTCCATCTTACCACCTATCCAAGCTATTCCACCATCTATAATCTACCCTCTTGGTTCACTTACATTCATCCACGGTGGCCCTCTCTCAGCAGAAGAATTAAGAACAGTATCTCCCCATTGCAATACACCTAATAAATCACTTCTACCATTTTCTGCAAGCAAAAAGTTTCCTCAGCTTGTTCAAATGCTTAATCGATGGCATTATCAAGGTCAAGGTTTAGGACCACAAGAGCAAGGAATCAGAGAGCCTATTATTGCACAAAAAATCTAGGATTTCATGGTCTTGGATATGTATCCAAAGGCTCACCATTTAAACGTGTTGGTACACCACACCCCCAAACCAAGCCTATCTCCAAGCCCACCATGCCAGCCTCCCATCACTCCTTCAAGAAATCTTATGTCATCCCCCCTCCACCATCTTTGCAACCCAAAACAACCTACCATATCCCCCCTTCATCCGCTAAATCCATTTTGGGTCCCTATGTCCCAAAATCTACCATCCTCCATCCTCCTATTAGCCATCATAAAAATCCTATTCCATCCATTCCTATGCAAGATCAACAAAGGCACATATCAGGGCACATCATCCATCATCATCCCCCTACATGCTCTTTCATATCCTCTCCATCTCACAAAGCTTCTCCTAACCATCTTCCCAAAGCTTACCATAGCAATGTGAATGCCAACTTCAAAATGCATAAAGCTAAAAATCCACATCCTAGGCAATCATATGTCTATTCTAAAAGACATACTCCAAAAAGGAAAAATCCAATCAAAGAATGCAAAACAATGCAAAAGCCTATGAAAAGAAAATCCAAAACCATGTGGATCCCCAAGAAAAAAGTTGAAACCCAATGCATAATGGCATCCACCATTGCTAATCCCCCATCTAGTGACTCATGTCCCCCATCTCCTAACTCCATCTTGGGTGCCTATATCCCCAAGCACGCTTCCACAAATCCTCCATCACGCCCGCATCTACCATCTATCCCCCATATGCTCTTTTCACACCCGTCCCAACATGTGTCAATGTTGCTCTTGCAAGCATCCCCATCTCATGCTCCTTTCCAGCATTTTCATCCCTCCATCTCCTACCATCAATCCCATCTAATCCGATCTATTGCATAAATCACACATCCGGTGTACCAACAGCTAGCAACAAAATTGAACATTCCAACAGCCAGTGAAAAATCCCAAAAAAGCCAAAATAGCTGAAGAAAGCCAAAATCATTCCAGCTAAGTCCAAAGTCAAAAAGTCAAAAAAAATAATAAAGAAAAATAAAGCGTCCATAGGTGAAAACTTGGCAATTCAAGCGCCTTAGACAAGTACCATGATGAAAACTTGGCAAACAAGCGTCATGCGTAGTCCCGCCATCCCCAGTTTAGCCTATCACCCTCATGCTTTTGGTCATCTCTTGACATCTAGCTCCATCTTCCAACCTATCCACCTACCCTCCACCCTCCATCTTCCATCTCGCACCATCCACTTATCTTCTGCAACCTCACCCCATCATCCTAGTTATCATCCATCTCCCTAGCCCCTTCAGCTTTTTCCATCCTAGCTTCAATCCTATCACATCCATCATAAGACCTCCTTTCGCATGTTATATTCTGATTGGGGGCACTATATTCCTTAGAGATCTTGTCTTGTCCATCCTCCCTTGTCATTGATATCTAGCTCTAGGCTATCCTCATGCAAACCCAATGTCATCTCCTTATATCCATCATAATCCTAGCTATCTACCATCCTATCCAGCCATCTCATCCTGCTCCTCTAGCTATCCTTGGTCACAAAATCTCTCATCATCATTGGATGCATCCTGCCAAATCCATATCTTTTGCTATCACCCCAGCCTTAGCTTTCGCATCTTGCACAACATCGCACCATCCCGCTATCCTCTCATCTTGAGCTTTTTATCCATCTGTATCATACCTATCTTGGTCTGTTAGCTTGTACCATATCTTGATTAGCTCACTTGTAAATATCTTGGTCTGTCAGCTTGTACATCCTCTTTAGCTTAGTACCATTGTATCTATCCAGCTTTCGTGTCATTTCATCCTTGATCAACATCTTGTACACACCGCACAGCTTGTTTAGCTATTTCAATGCATCCTTTAGCTAGATTTCCTATCACCAAAGTGTTATCTTTCTTAGTTCAGCTTGCCAGATGCATCACTCATCCAAATCCACCAGCTTAGGTGCTCTCTGATAGGTCCTTGCAGGATATAGCTTTCCTCATGTCTGATCTTGGTCCGTTAGTACCTCGTCCTACCCATCTCATTGGCAAACGGTTCTCTTTTGGATTTTCACTTTCTTTTGATTTGGGATATTCCCTTTTGGGTCTTGAAGTATCTTTTCCAAGAAATCTCCTTGTTCCCTCCTCAAGGTTGCCACAATCTTCCATATCATGGTATGCTACGAATGGGGCAATTAGAGCGTAAGGTCTTGATCAGGTCTTTCGTTTGTTTTTCTTTTCTGCTTGTGGGTTCTCTAGTGTCGTTTCCACGCTGCTTCCTCTAGGATTCATGTGTGATGCTGGGGCAATCCTTGCGTGTTTGTTTTGAGTTAGTTTGTCAGTCCTTTGGATGGTTGGTGAAAAGGCTTTGATGTTCTTGGTAACCTTGGAAATTAACCAACAGTCCTATAGAAAATCTAGTGCTCAACTACATGGTGGTACTTCTCTTTGAAGTATCCCCCCGCTCAAAAAGCTTCAATGGTTTTCCTTCATCTCCATTATCCCCCATCCATATCCAGCATCCGTCTCTCCTACCCCAGCTTATGCATCAGTATCTCTTTGAATCACTCATCACTCTTAGCTTTAGGGATCCACAATCCTAGTCTTAGGGATCCACCAATCCAAATCAATCCACCAAGCCTCATCTTTCGAGATCCACAATCCTAGTCCTAGGGATCTCCGAAACCCATCTTCCGCCAATCTAACTCTTTGAAATCCTGTTGCATCAGCTTTATAATCCCCTCATCCATCTCCCTATCCTGGATTCTTTTTTATAGCGCTCCGCTCCTTCATCCTCTACAATCCCTAAGATCTTAAGCTTGCTTCCTCTTGTGCCTCTGATTCTCCCTTTATCATTCTCTCATAGTAAGAGTTTGAGCTAACTAAACCTCTTCTCTTAATCCAATTTGAGTCTCCTTGCTCATCCCAGATTCTTGTATTTTTCAAGAAGCCACCAAGCCTCGCTTTCTCTCCCCGCTGCCTTCTTGAGGGGGCATCTCATAGTCCATTCTCTCCTCTTCTGCTCTAGCCTTGGGCATCTTATTTTCTTATCTTTGATGTCATGCCACTTGCGGCATCACATCAAAGAGGGGCAAAATGTAGACACCTAAAAATCCTTTAGAAAATAAAGTATTTTTATTTTCTGAAAAATTCCCGATGACATCATCATTTATTAATTAATTAATTTTTATGCCATTAAATCCTTTTATCTTAATTAAAAATATTTAATTAAGGAATCCCTCCCAAAAATGTTTAAATCTTATTTAAACATTATTTCCTTATTTATTAATTATTTAATTAATAAATTGACCAAAAATCCTAAAATAAATAAAAAATTTATTTTTTTTCCAAAAGTTGGCCAATTTCCTTATGACCAATAACCTCTTCCAAAATCTTCTAATCCTTCTTTAATTTTGATTAAAAGCTAATCCCATCATTTCCTACCCCTAATCCCAACTCAAAATATTTAATTAAAATTAAATATTAATCCTCATGTTTATTAAAAAAGTTTTAATAAATATCTCCTCAACCCAAACCCTTGAAATAAATAAAACTTTATTTATTTCCTAAAAATCTAATTTATCCTCATCCTAAGAAGTTCTAGACTCTTCTAGAAAGTCTTCATCCTCATCCTAGGAAATTCTAGACTATTCTAGAAAGTCTTTATCCTCCTCCAAAATCTAGACTCTTCTAGAAGATGTCTTTAAACCTAATCCTAATCCCCTCCTAACCATGTCACATTCCCTAAACATGGGTTAAGACTTACTAACCCAAGCCAAAGTTAACAAATATCTCCTCCTTCACCCACCCTCATTAAATGCCATCCACTTGCCTATCCCTAAGCTAATCCTAAACCATCCTAATCCATCCTCTAATCATTTGCACAAGCCTAAGCAAGCTTAAAACCTTCCTAATCAAGTCCAAGTCGAATTTGGTCTGATCACCCTCAAAATATCTCAACCATAAAACTTTATGAAGTCCACTAGGTCATAAATGACTCTTACAAGCCCTTTTATTGCTCTTACAAGTCATTATGAGGGTCTTTATGAAGATTTTATCCCTTGAGCCTCCTTTGTTGACTCATCCTTCCCCTTTCCTCCATCCTCTCACCATGTGACATGTGTCACTCCTTGATTGGCTGTAAGGAAGCACAATCCATGTGCTCTCCTCTCATGCAATCTAAGCCCTCCATGAGCTTTTTCCCATCCTTGCATCTTAGCCCTCAATCCCTCAAGCCTCTTGCCTATAAATTGGATCCTTCCCCTTTACAAAATAACACAATCCATGAAGTAAAGTCATAATGCCATTTTGAGAAGCCATTTTACATCAAAACCATACACTCACACCCAAATTCCAACTCTATTTGAAGCCCTTTTTGAAGCATAAGCTTGAGCATACATCCTATCTATTTAGACAAAGCTACTCAACAAGAGAGCTTCTCATTGAGAGAGCCCATTAATGGCTCATATTCTCAATTGAGAGTTCATCTTAGTCTATCTTGAAGTTTATGAATTTTGTTTAGTTTGTAGAAGCTTTATTTAAATTTGGTTTCTATTAGCATACTAACATTTCTCATATACAAGGAAGACAAAATTTCATTGTAAAAAAAGGGTGAGTGGACATACAAGGGTGCACGAGGAAATCTATTTTCAGAAGCGAGGGTTATCAGATCACAAAAGGATCAAGATCAGAGAAAGCAGAACAGGTGCCTGCATTCAACAATCAAGGATTGTAATCTATCAGGTTCATTATACCTAATACTTTCTAGCAATTGTATTGGAATGAAAATCCTATGGTGATAGGTTAGCTTAACAGCTACTTCGTAGATCCTTTAATTAGGTGATTAAATCCTTTAATAGGGTGACACTTCATGTAAAGTGTTTGTAAAGCCTCTAACTAGGTCACTATTAATATAGTGTAAAGCCTTTAACAGGGCAGGTCTTTAACAGGGAAAACCATCATAAGTGGTTGAACAATATTGCTGCAGTAATTTTTGTGGGTATCATCCCCACCCCAGTTTTACCTTCTTATGGCCTAGCCTAGAATTTTATGGCCTATCATTGGAAATTTATGGCTATGGGTCTGGATCCCGATATCGATCACGAACAGCAGCAGGCTCTGGTGGATCCCGATCACAAGTCCCCCAGACCCCCTATAGAGCCCTTCCCCTTCAATAATCTGTTGCCGGGGCCCCTGGGTTACCAAATTCCAGTGGTATGAGTTGTTGATGCATGTCTTAGTTTCATGTTTACTTAATGTATTTACATGCATGCAATTTAC
The DNA here is from genome assembly GCA_028749045.1 of Cupressus sempervirens. Taxonomy (NCBI): domain Eukaryota; kingdom Viridiplantae; phylum Streptophyta; class Pinopsida; order Cupressales; family Cupressaceae; genus Cupressus; species Cupressus sempervirens. The sequence goes on from CM053783.1 coordinate 105,432,040, forward strand.
ATTCAGTTAAAAGTTTTATTGGTTAAAGTGTGATACTTCTGATTCACCCCCCCCCCCCCCCCCCCCTCTTATAAGTATTCTTTCCATATTTGAATATTCCAATAGGTACACCACAAATAGTTGTAATTGATCAGGGGAGATCAAATGAGGAAAAGGATACATCAAAAGAGGGGCAGGCCAAAATACAAACATTAGTAGAGCTACCAACTACTGGCACTCCTACAAAAGTCCTTCAAAAGCCGAGAACTGATGTAATGTCATTGTGAATTTCTGCACCAGGCTTGAGCTCAACCAAGTTGACAAGGGTACTTCACTATGGGGACCTTGAGTTAGATGAGGAGATAGTCAGACCCAATTATGACTCAAAGATAATAAGGATTGAGAAAATCACTAAAATGCAGGATGCATTGAATAGGAGAAAGAGACAAGAGATACTCAAAAAATAGTATAAACAAAAGCAAGCATTACATGAGATCAAGGACATCTTTTTGGATGATTTCAACTTACAAACACCTGATGAGACCAAGCCAATAATGGAACAACTATCAGAAATTGTAGACTAGGTGACAAATGAAGACCAAGAAACCAATGTAAAACTTATGGAATGGTTCGAGCGAAAATTTCAAGGAAAGATAAATGAGAAAATATCTAGTGACATAGTACTTTCATAGGTTGAATTGGCAAAGAAGATTGACAAAGTGAAAAAGGTACTTGAGAATGTATTCTCATTGTACAAAAAGTTGTGTGACTTTTCCTATTTCACACAAGAGACAAGCCAAAAAATACTAAGCTTGGAGAGAAATTTAGAGATTTCTAGCACTCAACTACCAAATGATCCAGCTCAGAGTGAGAAGAATTTTGCTCAAACACTTCATACACAGAAGGAACTAGTTATGTTGACAGCAGAGGAGACCAACATTAAGGCCAAATTGATGTAGAGTCTTCCATAACTCCACACTTGGAAGTACTCCATAAAGAACAAGCCTATGTAGAGAATGTTCTAAAGAAAGATCCCAATCTTTCTACTTTGGATGGACTTGCACATCTTGCCGCAAAAACTGCCATCCACTATAAGTGACTGGAAATTGCTTTGAATAATTGGGATGCAGCTCTTGAGATGATTATGGAGATAAATAGTACATTTTTGGCAAAATATGGTATTACTCCTTAGCACCTTTTGACATAAGTGTCAAAAAGGGGGAGATATGAAATAAAGGGGAGATTAATAACTAAGGTAACTAAGGGGGAGAATACTAAGTAATTACATTCTCTCATTCTTTTGGAGAATAAAGGGGGAAAGATTGTACATTCATATGATGGCCAAAAAGGGGGAGACATATAAAAGGTGGAGATATGAATAAAATTTTGCAAGTGCAGAACAAGTGAAAATAGAACATACAAAATAGGTCAACAGGCAGGCATAGGAAACAAAAATAGGGCAAAGGTAAATAGTATCAAATACATCAACATGAGACAAATACAACACAAGAATTTTGGTTACAGGAATAGAAATGGCACATAAGCTTAGGGGAAGCTATTAGAATTTTGAGGTATATTGTTCTTTACAAAATTTTGAACAATTTTTTGAAATTTTGTATATATTCCGAATAGATTGAATAATGTACTCATAAGATCAAGCATAATTCTTAGTTAAGTGTTTTTGACACTCATGTCAAAGAGAGAGATTGTTGGTCTCAGATTGGTTTTGACAATTGAGTGTTAACACACTTAACCAATTTACATATAAAAGCCGAGTACACTATGTATGTCAAGCCAAAATTCTAATAGGTGCCAAGAAATCTTCAGATGTTGAGTAAAGATCAAGTGCCAAGCAAAGTATAGGTGCTAAGTCACTATAGATGTCGAGTGATCCTATTTTTCTATATGAGTCGAGCATTAGAGGTAACAAGTGTCAAGTAACATAGATTGGACATAGTTGTTTGTAATTGCACAAACACCTATGGAAACCATTTTTTGAGCTAACATAGAAGGATCTCAAAGGATATTAAAGATAAGAATGAATCTTTTATATTTCCTATGCAATCATCATGCAACCAATAAGAAAAATGGAGAAGGCATGCAACCAATAAGAAAAGTGCAAGGAATGAGCGGGACTTAAAGATTTAATATGGATCGTAGATTCATACATAACCCTAATTCTTCAAAATCCTTAAAAGGAGGATGAAAACCCATTGTATGTATGGTTAAGGGCAATGTATGGGTAAACTATAGCAAAATTCAAAGGAAAGCGTGAAAAGACTTAGAGGAATAGAGCAACATTACAACATCTAGTTGATCAGAACAGAGCAAGGGTTATGAATAGGTATAAGATCAAGCAAAGATCAAGATCAGAGAGAGTAGATAAAGTGCCTAAATTCAACAATCAAGGATTTTAAGCTATCAGGTTTATTAATCTAATACTCTCTAGCAATTGTATTAGAAAGGAAAATCTTATGTTGATAGGTTAGCTTAACAACTAGGTTGTAGATCCTTTAAAAAGGTGATAAAATCCTTTAACAGGGTGACATGTCATGTAAAGTGTTTGTAATTCCTTTAACTAGGTCACTATTGACATAGTGTAAAGTCTTTAATAGGGTAGACCATTAGAAGTGGTCAAACATTATTGTTGCAGTGATATTTTGTGGGTATCATCGCCACCCCAGTTTTACCTTGTCATTTTGGAGGGTTTCCCAGTTACCAAATTTGGTGTTATGTGTTTTGATGCATGTGTTTACTTTATGGTTCTTTGATATGTTTACATGCATGCAATTTATTCTCAGTTAAAAGTTTCTAAGGTTAAAGTGTGATACTTTTGATTCACCCCCCCTCTCAGAAGTATTCTTCCTATTTGATTATTCCAACATCTACTTCCTATTTATGCTATTAGGTTTTTTTCAATACAAGAACTAATATGTATTTTAGGTAATGACCTAGCTTTGAAAAGTGTGATTAGTAGGCTTACTACTTTTGAGATGTCAAATTTTGATAATTTCACTCAAAATTCTATTGAATATTCTTTATATCACAATTGGTTCTTGGTAAAAAATGAAAAGGAAAATATGTGAAAAGTGATAGTGATACTTTTGATGATGAACTTGATCATATTTAAGCACTAATATCTAGAAGACTTCCAAGAGCAAAGGAAAATACAAAGGTAAACTTGCTATAATCTTTTTCTCATGTAAAAAAGTTGGTCATATTGTTGCAAGATGTCCTAACAAAAAAGACAAGGATGATAAAGGAGAAATAAATTACAAAGGGAGAAGAGATGATCGAGACAACAAGAGAAACAAGGACCATAGAGAAAAAGGTTAGAAATCTTGTTACATTGCTGAAGAAGAAACTAATAATGAATATAAAAGTAATGATGAAGTAGTCTATGTTGCTCTGAAAGAAGATTCTGATGAAGATGAGAAAACTACATTAATTTCATATGTGAATGAAAGTGATAGGTGGATAATTGATAGTGGTTGTTAAAATTACATGATTGGTGATAAAAGTAAATTTGAGAACATTTAATGATACATGGGTTCTTGTGTTAAATTTGGTAATGATGTAGCATGTCTTGTGAAAGGTAAATGATTAATACAATTAACTGATAAGATCAAGTGTGACAATTTTTATTGGGTTAAAGGTCTTAACTATAATTTTTTGAGTGTTTCACAATTGAAAAAACTAGGTTATAGAGCTAAATTCCATTAGAGATAGGAAAATATATTTGATGTTGATGGTGAGTTGATTGGAAGTTGTGACCAAACAAGAGGTAACTTGTTCTATCTAGATTTATTTGGCAAGACATTTTTTTTTGCACAATATAATTTGGTTATGGCATAAGAGTTTATTTTATCTAATCTTTGACAATTTGGTTAGAATTAGTAAGATGAAAAGAGTAAGAGATTTTCCAAAACTAAAGAAACTTGATAATGTTATGTGTAAATAATGTCAATTGGGAAAAATGAAAAAATCTAGTTTCAAGAGCACGACATATTCATATGATGATATTTTTAATTTGGTTCATATTGACCTATGTGGACCTATTAGTGTTCAACAATATTGTGTAGACAAATATTTCACTTTATTTGCTGATGACTACTCTAGAATGAAGACTGTGATGTTTCTTAAAGAAAAATATCAATGATTTTCAGTTATTTAAGTGGTATTTGGCCATAGTTGAAAAGGAGATAGGAAAGATTTTGAAGTGCTTGAGATCTGATAGAGGTGGAGAATTCATTTCCAATGAATTTAACACATTCTACAATGATAAAGGAATCAAAAGACATACATTAGCACCTAGGAAGCCTTCTCAAAATGGAATAGTTGAAAGGAGAAATAGATCAATCATGGACTATGCTAGAACATTAAAGAAGGAGAAAAATGTGTCACAAAAATATTGGAGAGAAGTTATAAGCACAATAGTTTATAATTTGAACAGAGTGCAAGTCAAGAAAGGTAGAGATGTTACACCTTTTGAATTATGGTATGGATATGCACCTAATGTAAAGTATTTTAAAGGTTTTAGAAGAAAATGGTTTATACTTAAGGATAATAGAGATGGAAAACTTGATGCAAAAGAATGAAGTTGAATGCAAGACATAACATGAAGACTACAATACATTCATTTTTGTGAATGATGGTTCTCCCATCATCCCACCTGAACAAGAGAAAATAGTTTCTAATCATAAACAAAATGGGAATGTCAAGTTGCAACAACCAATTACTGAGCAATAGACTATGGGTATCAAGAAATAACAAAATAATGTTGAGTCATAGATAGAGGGAGCCATACATCAATGTGACATTGTCAAGCAAGAAGAACATGAGCTAGAACATAAACTAGAGAGATAATTAGCTTGAAATCATTTTTCATGATGAACCTATAGAAGATGAGAGAAGGAAAGAACCTATATTAGAAAAATATATGAGAAGGTATCACACACTTGAGAAAATTATCGGAGATAAATAATTTGGTGTTATGACAAGAAAGAGACTTAGAAGTAAGACATGCTTACTTGTTGAGTTTGAGCTCAAATCTATAGAAGATGCTTTGGAGAAGGAGGATTGGATACAATTAATGAATGAAGAAATTGAGCAGATTGAAAAAAAAAAAAATAACATGGACATTCTAAAAACAAATGTTTTATTGGAACAAAGTGGGTATTCAGAAACAAGATGAAAGAAAAAGATGAAGTCACAAGGAAAAAGGCTAGATTGGTATGCAATAGATATGCACAAGAAGAAAGTATTGACTATGGGGAAACATTTGCTCCTGTAGAAAGAATAGAAGGAGTTAGAACACTACTTGTTTATTCTTCTTACATAGGATTTAACGTATATAAAATGGATGTCAAATCTATATTTTTGAATGTGATACTTGAGGAAGAAGTGTATACAGAGAAACTTGAAGGATTTTTTGACCCCAGTAAGAAGAATATGGTGTGTAAGTTGCACAAGGCTTGATATGGTTTGAAGCAAGCCCCTAGAGTATGGTATGAAAGACTACACAATTATTTGGTGAAGATTAGATTTGCAAGAATTAGTGATAAAAACAATCTATACTTGAAGACTGATAAGAATAATAAGGTATTATTGTTTGAAATTTTTGTTCGTGATATCATATCTAGAGGAAAGGAAGCATTATGAAAGCCCCATCTTCCATGGGAGAACCTCTATTGAGTTTAAAGGAAGTGATTGAAACATATGCATAAGAACATGGCATCCAATTTTTTCCTAAATTGGGACAACACATGATGATCTTCAAGTTTATGGATTTGAAACTGTCAGTATATATCTATATTTTGTAAAATAACAAGTGCTTGCACAATCTAGAGATAGATGGGTGATTGAATTAGTGAAGCAGCTAGTTGAGATGCACCGTAATCGAACTGGAGGAAATCACTGATAAACCAAAAATATAATGAAGAGAAAAATTGAATGCTGAAATGCTGAAATGAAAGATATCAAGGATAAAAAAACCTATGCTAGAGTTACAAAAAATGTGAAGTTGGTTTTAGATATGGTAGAGGCAAATATTCAAAAGTTTGATAAAAATTTAAGGCATGAGAGAGAGTCAATGTGAAATTTCCCTTTACTGGTTTTATATGATATTTCCAACCTCTAATCAGATCTTTAAAATCAAACAACCAATATTACAAAGATCCACCAATTTCTCAATAAAACCCAAATCGGGTATGACTGAAATAGTGCCAAAAAACTTCACAACTTCAAAAATTATTAATAAATCTGAAAATGGACATTTTTACAGAAATTTAAGCAGCATAAAAGCCTAAAAAATGACATTTCCAGATCTGTATAGCCTTTACACAAAAATTCATAAATGTAGGACAAAAACTATGCTCATCGGGCTCTCGAAATTAACACAAAATGCCCGAAAACACCACAAAAAAATTAATAATCTATCTCAGAAGTTTAATCACATCCCAATACATATATTCAACTCTATTTTAACATCTTAAAGTCTAAAATACAGCAGCAACCCAAACTGATATGAAATACTCAACTAAAAACACCAAACTCATACAAAACACACACCCGAAAACTCACAAATCTGCACTGTTCAACACAAAGGCAAACTCTGTATGAGCATGCACATGGAATGGCTTCCAAATATCATCCTTAGCTTTCTTGGAAACCTACAAACTCCCATTCTTGGGTCTCCTTCTCCACAGGTTTGGCAGCCTCTGAAGAATAACAAAGAAATGAGCAAAAATCAAGTTCTGGAATGAGCCCAAAATGCCTCCAAACCCCTTAAAAGAGGGTATAACCCTAACTCACACCCAAGAGGGGTTAATAAAACATATTTTAATAATAATTTTTATTTATTAGTCTTTTCGCTTCCAAAGATTATCCCCTTTTGCTGAAACTTCACCTTTTTGGGCTTGCCTGCCTTAGCAAAGATTATTATTTTTAATTATTTGAAAAGGGGACATGACAAGTCCTCCCCTCCCAAATATTTCTTGTCCTCAAGAAATGGCTGAACAATAAACTAATGAATCCACCTAGATCCCAAATGTAGTCATGAACTATACTACTGCCAATTAACACAGGCTCTTGCAATATCCTCTGCAATATGACCAAGAGGAATCCATAATCAAACTGACAATTACAGCTCAACCAAACTCCAAAATCACCACTGCCACAGTTAGAAACCCATGAGACACAAACTCTTAGAACATCAAAACCCAAGTAAAGTGGACAAATCAAACTACCAACATAGTAAATACCATCAACACATCCCACTGGCCTATACAAAATGTACAATCCAACTTTGCAACAATGGTGAATGCTCTCGAATGAAACTATACCAAGTATGGAGAATCCACACACTGTACAACTCCTACAGTCAACACAACTCTGCAAATCACCAGCCACTATCTCATAACCATAACTCCCATGCACTGCTGATGATGAAAAGACATTACAAGATAAAGAGTAAGAAATGGAACCCAAACCAAATTTTCCATGAACAAGTGATATAGCCCACTGTGACTGACTACCAGCTAAGTTAGGAGATGTCATAGCCAAAGGAGTAGAATCAGTAACAACAACTACTGAAGCATCACTCCCAAACTCCTGCTCTAAGTCATGTATTATCAAGCTGTCAACTGCAAAATCTATCACAACTTCATGCCCATCACAACTCTCATCCCAAGGCGTCAAACTGTCCCATAACTGATGACAAGCACTAGGAACCAAAGTACATCTTTGTATCATCATCTCATCAACATGGTCATCAAAGGTAAATTGATGAGTGTACCTCACAGTGTGATGCCGATAGAATGCGCCAATCTCAGTCAGTGGCTTAGACTGTAATCCAAATGAAACTAATTGCAATTGATCATTAACCATGTTGGAACTGACTACTACCTTCGAAGATATCACTAAGGGAGTAGTATTACTAGCAAGAACCATGCCAATTGTCAACTCACCAACATCACACATGATCTTTGATACATCTCTAGTCTCCATGCCATTAGTACTAGAGGCCACCACCATGTCAGGCATACAACAATCTGCTGCAACACCCAACTCAACTGAACCTAACTCTAGTGGGAATGAACCTAATATGCCAATGTTAGTATCAAGGATGGATGCATCCCCATCTCCACTGTCTCTGACAATCTCAGCCATGGACATCCTTGGATCACCAAACACCACAACTTGTGACTGTATAGAATCAGGTAAAGACTATAGTCGCTCTAACTCCATGGTCACCTTAGCCAAATGAAACTGTGACTCCTTAAAAGCCAACTGTGTACTCTCAAGAATCTCAGAAGTCACCTCAAGCTGCTCAGTAAGCTCACTCACCTCATCTTCCTTGGCCAACAATGCATCATATGATGTACTGCCCCACTACATAAGATAATCTCTGTCAGCTACCAACTACATATAATCCTGTCACAGAATCTGGATAGCCTCCCATAAAGAGTGGAACTCTATCAAGGAAAGATACCTGCCTCCCTGCTCATCACTAGTAGGAGAACCCCATCCATAAACTGCTAAGAATTGACGAGTAGCATCAAAATGTTGGCAAGCGATAGCAATGTCTCGCTCACTAACTCTCAACTGATTAGGCACATGATGGCACTGGCTTGACTGTCTCCTACAGACCTCCTCTAATGCACTGTCTAAAGGAGTATCCTCAAAGTTACTAGTCTCTAGATTATTACCATCCATATCCTGTGAATCAACTCTAAAGCTCATATCAACAAACATAGTATCAAAAACTGTAGCACTGCTATCCAACTCCTCTGTACCAAAAGAAACTGCCAAGGAAACTAAGTCTTCAAAACTACCCACTACATCCTCCTGGATGTCATCAATGCCAATATGACCCTGGGACTCATCTATACACACTACCAAATATGAAAGATCATCAATACATTCCAGCAAAAATGGTCGATTGGATATATGAACAAAGCCCAACACTGGTGTATAAAAACTAATACCAACATTGGACAAGCTGCTATCACAAGAAAAGACAACATCATGTAATCTGCTAATCAAATCCATGATAGCACCCAAACAATCACTGCTACCAAAAAGTGTTAAAGATTTCTAGTCAACTGAATCCCAAACACCAATATAACAATCTCGAGTCCATATCCGTAAACTAGAATCAGCTAGTAACTCAAGAAAACTCCTCACCTGAGTAATATGACCAATACCAACTAACTCCACAAACCTGTCATGATGAGATAATGTAGTCACAATACTATCTTCACTCACCTTCAGTTGGCAAGATAAATAGTGTAAAATTCTACTAGCCTCTGTTAGAGTAAATAATTAATATTTAATTATTTATTCTATTGCTTAAGTTTACTTAGGTCATGCATTTATTTAATATTTCGTATTTAATGCATGTTGTGACAACACGGGAGTTTGTTCCCTTCTAGTTGTCACACTTATCTTCTAGCTTGTTCTACAAGCTTCCATGAGCTCTTTATATTCGGGCTCTCTCTCATTGTATTTTTACATTATTTTCAAGCCATTTCTTATTGTAAATACATTTCTTATTGTGTTTGCATTTTTGGCTCTCATGTCCGTTTAGGGTTTTTGCCCGTGCTCCATGCTCTTCCCTTCTATGGCTTCTCTTTGACAGGTTCACATGCAGGTGATCTTGGCGTCTTCGAAGTTGGCTTTCCTCAACTCCAACATGGTATCAGAGCCTTCCTGCTGCTGCTTCGTTGAAGAAATTTTGAAGCCATGATTTAAAGTCACAAACCCTAGTTTGTTTGTGCATTTTTTCTTCAAATCAGGGGATCAGCATTTTTTCGAAGCACTTTCAGCCCAAACGGACATCACCATTGGATCCGGAAGGCCGTTTTCAGTTAGGATTCATATAAAGCTTTTCGTTTTTGGAGACAGGGCAATTTTGGCGATTTTTTGAGGCTTCCAGGGTCGCTGCCATACGGATCGTACGGACGCAGGGCATAAAATTTTTTTTTAAAAAAAATATTTCGGCCGCCACCACGCCACTTGCGCGCCGCCCACAGCGGCTGCAGCAAGCAGTGCCGCCCGCGCTCCGCCGTTGCCCGGCCGCCTCCTGGCCGTCGCCCTCAACCGGCGGCGCCTCTCCAGCCCGCCGCCCGTCCGCTACCCTCCGCCGGCGGCTCCTCCCGGCTTCGCCGCCCCTGCGGCCACCTCCGCCGTTTTTGCTGCCCGACAGCTTTGCCTCTAGTCAGTGCCAACTCTGCAGCAACGTCAGCCGTGTAGGCCACTGCGGGGGTGACACGTGGCATGGGCGCCACGTGGCACATTGCCACGTGGACCCGCCACGTCACCCCTGCCATGTCAGCACTACCACGTCAGCAATGCCACGTGGAAATGCCACATGGCACTCTTTTTTTGTTGCGACGGCCACCAAACCGTCAAATTTAATCGCATGTCTTGCTGACGTCAGCGCTGCATCAGCCCTTGCATGCACCTCTCCCGATTGCTTTTGGACCTACCTTTGGTTTTTTGGCCATAACTCTTGCATACGGAGGTATTTTTCCAATCCGAAAGAAGCGCCGAAAAGCTGGTTCCGAGACGGAGATTTTGGTGCAGGTATTTTTAGGTTTTGATGCGTTTTTATTGCCTGTTTTTCTGTTGAAGTCTGAAGTCCTGTTTTTGACTCCGACATGCATATCTTTTACATCCCATGTCAGTTTTTTGAAAACTTTATATTTCCGAAAAGCTGGTTCTGTGTTCTTTTCAGAAATGTCATCTTTTTTCCTCACTTTTGGCCTCTTCTCTTTCTATCATAGTTTTAGCATTTTTGCTCTATGGTTGATATTTTGAGTGTTTTAGGCCCGAGGATCGTTTTCCTGGCATGGTTTGCTTTATTTTCGGCTGTACTTTCTTTTGGTTCAGCTCTTTTTTAGTTTTGATCATTGTAGCTATCTTTTTGAAGCATTTTTCATTTCGCACTGAGATAAACTGTCACTTTTGTATTCTGGGAGTCATGAACGTTGTTTTGAGTCAGGTGTACTTGCACTATTTCATAAAGCACCATGGGGGGGATTATTTGTTTGCTGTTTTAGGCATTCTCCCTTTGTCAAGTGAGTGTCCCTTCCACGACATTAGCCCCATGCAGAGTCAGTTAGACCGTGTCTTTATCAGTGTCTATACCTCTTTTCCTCTCTCCTCGTTCTTGGTTTGTTTGCAGAAGATTTTGGCTCACCTTCTCAGTTGCCTATCATCACACCCCGTCTGCATTAAGGGGGGATTATGCTGTGTTCTAATGCATCCGTGGTTCGATGGTTCGATAGTGTGAACTATGTATTCAGTGGTTGATCCTACATACAAGGTGATTGCAGTGGCTGGCTACCTATGCATTTCGGTGAGATGGATCATCTACCATATAGACATGCTCGGCTCGTGCCTTCTTCTTCCATGGAGGTTTCTTCAGATCAGCAGTTTGACAGATTTGCGACTTCTTCATGCTTCAGTGATGCTGCTTCTTCATGATCACTCTTTGTTCCTGTTTTAGGGGACAATTTTCCCTAGTTGGAGACTTCTTCAGCTCTTCACTAGGTTCTTACCTCTTTTTAGGGGAGGGTTTTTCCCATGTGGTTTTCTCTCTTTCCCTGCTTACAGAGGTTTCATCTTCTTGCATTGTACTTGGGTACCTAAAATGGCCTCGTTGCCGGGACCCATTATGCATTCATCTTAGCTTTGTGAGCTTAAGGCATTTCCCTAAGTTGCACTTAAGGGGGGGTGTTAGAGTAAATAATTAATATTTAATTATTTATTCTATTGCTTAAGTTTACTTAGGTCATGCATTTATTTAATATTTCATATTTAATGCATGTTGTAACAACACGGGAGTTTGTTCCCTTCTAGTTGTCACACTTATCTTCTAGCTTGTTCTACAAGCTTCCATGAGCTCTTTATATTCGGGCTCTCTCTCATTGTATTTTTACATTATTTTCAAGCCATTTCTTATTGTAAATAAATTTCTTATTGTGTTTGCATTTTTGGCTCTCATGTCCATTTAGGGTTTTTGCCCGTGCTCCATGCTCTTCCCTTCTATGGCTTCTCTTTGACAGGTTCGCATGCAGGTGATCTTGGCGTCTTCGGAGTTGGCTTTCCTCAACTCCAACAGCCTCAACCTCATGTGACGAAGCATCTAACTGTGCCTGATACTCTCTCTCAGAAAAGTCATGAATGCTCAATGTCTGCTCATCTCTACCAAGTATCTCACCATCATGCACAACAACATCCTCATAATCATCATCCTTGAGGTCAAATCTATCTATCACTCTTTGAATAAAATCATCAAATGTAGTTACCTGATCATGACCTTGAGTAGTCATTCCATGATACCACCAATCATAGGCTGCATCTTCCAAGTGTAGACTTGCAATTTGAACAACATCACTCTCCTTCATGGGGTTAAGTGTGAAGAAGGTCTGTAATTTTTGTAGCCATGCTCTAGCTGAAATTTTATTTGTTCCATCAAAAGTAGGTGCTATAAACTTGCTTATTTTATTTTTGAGCTCTCTTCCACTTATGTCAAGCTCCCTTCTATACTCTTTCTTGGGCATCAAAGTGTTCATCATATCCACATATTCTCTAAAAGGAACTAAACTGTGAAAGTCATCATCTAAACCATTGTAAGTAGCTCTTAATGCAATCAAGTTACTTGTAACCTCTTCCATGGGATTAAGGGCTGGATTTGGCACTGGTGGCTCATCTGCATGCAGAAAAATAGTTTTTGTTGATTGAGAGGGTGTGAGTTTCAGATTTCTTGACTCCTTTGACGTGATCCCTTTCTCATTAATAGATGCAAATCCTTGCAATTTTTCTGTCAATATTCGCAAAGCCTCTCTAGTTTCTGCCAAACTATCCACTGTTTGCTTCTGAGTATTTTGGATGTCTTGGAAGAATTTCTTTGCCATCTCATCTAGATTAGCCATACTTTTCCCTTCCTTGGATTTTATACTTTTACTTTCAATTGGAGGTTTGATCAAATTTTTTTAATTCTTTTCTCATTGTAAATATCTCTTTTCTCTTTCACTTAGTTGCATGCAACCATACATTTTGACATGCAACTGATTAGAAGCAACATGCAACCACCAAATTCACCAAGAACTAACATGCAAATGATTAGAAGTAGAATACAACCATAAATTTTGACATCCAGCTGATTGAAAGCAACACGCAACCATAAATTATGACATGCAAGATTTGGGTAGTTATCAAAACTGACATGCAAGATCTAGGTAGTTGTCAAAACTGACATGCAAGATCTAGGTAGTTGTCAAAACTAACATGAAAACTTCTACAAATTCTCAGGCTGGTAAGAACTAGGCTCTAATACCACTGAAATGTCCCTTTACTATTTTTGTATGATATTTCCAACCTCTAATCAGATCTTTAAAATCAAACAACCAATATTACAAAGATCCACCAATTTCTCAATAAAACCCAAATCGGGTATGACCGAAATAGTGCCAAAAAACTTCACAACTACACAAATTATTAATAAATTTGAAAATGGAAATTTAAAAAAAAAATTCAGCAGCATAACAGCCTGCAAAATGACATTTCCAGATCTGTATAGCCTTTACACGACAGTTCACAAATGTAGGACAAAAACTATGCTCATCGGGCTCCTGAAATTAACACAAAATGCTCGGAAACACCACAAAAACACTAATAATCTATCTTAGAAGTTTAATCACATAGAAATACATATATTCAACTCTATTTTAATATCTTAAAGTCTAAAATATAGCAGCAACCTAAACTGATATGAAATACTCAACTGAAAACACCAAACTCATACAAAAAATACACCTGAAAACCCACAAATTTGCACTATTTAGCACAAAGGCAAACTCTATATGAGCATGCAAATGGAATGGCTTCAAACTCCCATCCTTAGCCTTTCTATAAACCTACAAACTCCTATTCTTGGGTCTCCTTCTCCATAGGTTTGGCAGCCTCTGAAGAATAACAAAGAAATGAGCAAAAATCAAGTTTTGGAATGAGCCCAAATGCCTCCAAACCCCTTAAAAGAGGGCATAACCCTAACTCACATCTAAGAGGGATTAATAAAACATATTTTAATAATAATTTTCATTTATTAGTCCATTTGCTTCCAAAGATTATCCCCTTTTGTTGAAACTTCACCTTTTTGGGCCTACCTGCCTTAGCAAAGATTATTATTTTTAATTATTTGAAAAGGGGACATGACATGATGACAATATACCAGAAGGAGAAGGAGTGGCTTTAGAAAGAGATCGAATGATAGAAACAAAAACTAGACAACATAGAGGATATTATGGGAGCACTAGATAGAATCTAGGAAAGTGTTACGATAGGTATTACGACATTAGAATCACTTGCAAGTGTCTTTGAGAATTTATAGTCCAAATATTGGGAGGACTACAAGTTGTGCAATTTTTCATGTATTGCATTTGCATTTGCTTTTCCATTGCTTATAAGAGTGTTTCAAGGTTGGGAACCACTTCAACATCCTTTGCATGGTTTAGAGTTAATGTCATTGTGGGAGAGACTTCTACAAGGGAATGAACCTTATGATTATTGCATTTACATAGAAGCAAAACTTACTTCTTCAATTCCTTACACTCAACTCTTCATTGAAGTTATTCTTCCAGTAGTGAGAATAGCTGCTAAAATTTCAAGGAAGCCAAGGGACCCTAAACCTATGTAGTAGATACTTGGTATCCTTGTATGGAGACTATGCCAATACATACATGGTTACATACTTATTTTCCATTGTAGGGCCAACATATGGAGCCTTTATATCCAACCATTTATTGTAAGTTGGGGAATGCACTTCATGCTTGACATGCAAGTGATGCATCTGCATATGCAATTTTATCACCTTGGAAAACTGTATTTGATCCTGGTAGCTGGGAACAATTTATTGTTTATTTTATTTTACCTAATTTGATGATAGTTCTGTAGGAAATTTTAATCAACCCAGCTAATCTACAACTAGCTAATTCTAGAAAATAGTTGAAATAAAATATAAAATGATAGTAAGTGTCAAAAAATACTAGAATGAACCCAATCACTAAAAAAAATACCTTGTTCCATATGTTCTCATTGGTATATCAATCAAGAAAAGAGACCTACATGTTTCCTATTTGAAGAAAGACATTGGACAAAAAAATGCTCCTTCATAAGAGCTTCCATTTGTGGATGATGAAGGAAAATTAATCCTAGAACTTGGAATGGTGTTGGGTATGATGGAAAATAGGTTGAGTAACAAGATTATTTTGTATTATCTTGTGAAATGGAAGAATGTTTCACTTGAGGATGCAATGGGGGAAGGAGTGGAGATTTTTGAGCATCCTAGTTTGAAATTCCTCAATGTCAAGCAATTTGGCTAAGTTGTCAGTTTGGATTTAGGTACTAATTTAGGTTCAAGATTCACTCAAATTTCTTTGTGTTGGGTTTAGATTTATTTTGGGCCTGCCTTGTATACACCAATATTTAAAAGAAATAAAAAATATATATGTACATAGATGCAATAGTACATAAGTTCATACACCACTATGCTAATATTAAAGAAACATAGTAAAATACACCACCATGTCAATGTTTCAGTTAAAAACCAATAATGTCAACATTTGTAATCAACATCGATAATATATGGGCATAGATACAAAAAGGATATCATGATTTGGAAGGGTTTCATACACAATGTTTTCATTGAGAAAGCCTCCATAGCTATCCTCTAGAGCTTTTGGAAGGTCCCAATGAAATAGAGTCACAAAAGGCTTTATATCTGCAAACATGATTTGGTTATGGCTTGCATAAAATTATAGATATTTCTATGTCTATAATATAAAATAGGATTAATTTTTACCATGTTTTAAGAGTTCATTGATAAGGTTGTTGTAGTAGGCCACTCCAACTTTGATTGTGCCATCTATTCTCACCATAAAAAAGAAACATTTTTAAGAAAGACACTATTAATTGCATCACTTTTGTATAAGGGTTAAAAAATTTGCTCACATGGTAAAATCTATGACAAGGACATGGAAAACCTATATGCATCCAAGCCCATGTCCTTCATTAATTTTACATATTCCTACAAATCAAATAGTCCAAGATAAAAATAGTAAATTCATTAGGAGGATAAAAACACAAAAAGGAGTAGATTCATGATCTTCCATGGATAGTCCATGGATGTTCCCTCAAAACTCCCACATTTTCTTTCATATAAATATTTATTTGGGTAATCATCACATGTCCCTCAGAGCTCTCACTTTTTCTTACATAAATATTCTTTCAGGGGCCATTTGAATGGTACCTTCTCTTTAATAGAACTCATTTACTTTTGTACGCATACAATAATTTCAAAATTATAAAAATAAATGATGTGCATCTAGAGATTGTTTATCTTTCCCATATGACATCAAATGTTGAAATTATACATTAAAAAAAAAACCAAGTAATACAACATTGATAAGTTGGTTCTTCTAGAACATACATCTCTAAGAATTCCTACATCATCCATGAAACAAATATACTCTAGAATATGTACCTTGTAATACATGTCCTTTGGTGAAGTGGGCTATCTCAACTATCTAGGCACTGCAAGATTATCAATGGAAAAAATACACCTATTTCAACATGAAATATGAAGAAAATAATGATCTTAAATGATATGTGTTAAAAAATATTCATATTCATGTGGATACATGTAAAAAATTTAACAAAAAAAGCTTCTAGACTTACAAAAGTGATATCATTTTCCTAGCTTCTAGTACATGTCATTTTTTTGTCACATACAAACTCTGAATTGAGAATGTACATGCAACTACATTTTATATGCATGGATAGTAGGTGGAGCTGAAAAAATGCACCACATTTACATTTATTTAATAGGTCTATTAATTTTTTAAAATTATAGACCATCATTAACATTAGAACTCTAGCTACTATGGTCAAGAGAATGTCCTCAAAAATCTAACACATAGAAAGTCTTGATTTGCTTGCATGTCGAGGACATTACCCTTGCCTATAAAATTCAAAGTTACAATATTTGTGATGGTCTATAACTTAAAATACCTAATTAAACTCCTCTAACAAAAATGCAAACTTGTTGCATTTTTTTAGCTTCACCTAATCTCGTATGCATATGAATTGAGATTGCATATTGAACTATAGCCTCCTTTTTCATTTTTTGAAACTAAGAGATTCTCATAGTTACTTTTCATGCAATGATAGATTAATGTTGAGCTTCACTTTGTTTTTTTAATAGTTTAATATTATCTACTAATCAGGGCTAACCACATGAAGGTGGAAGCTCATTTGGCCCTAGCCCCACACCCCTTAACATATAAATTCCTTGTTAACATCTAAAATCATTAAGAAAGGATCAATCTTAAAGTACTTGAAAGTTGGGCTACTCTAAGGGGAACTCCATCTTCATTGCTCATGAGAAATCGATCACAGTTCTTTAGTGTTCTCGTACATCTAACATGGGTACATCTAGGAATGTCTTCATCACCTCCTGCATAAAATGAATCCAATATTACCAAATGACCCCTTAGAAATAATAGTTTAAGTGAAATAAAAACATAAAAAATGAGAGAGAGAAAGAGGAATAAACTTACGAATAGGCATTTCCACTGCATCTATGGCCATGCTATGCATTTTTGACTTTGCAATCGGCATTTCCTCTTTAGTTATGTTCCTTGTAATAGGCAACATAGTGAACATAGGATCAATGCTAGGAGCTAAAAAATAAGATTGTTATAGCACAAAAGAACAAGATTGTTAGAGCTATTAAAAAATAATTATTTGAGCAAAATGCAAGTGTAGGATAGAACATGCAATGTACTTGAACCACCTAAAGTATCATCATCTAGGGCATGGCCCTTCAACCTATTCAACATCCTCTATAAAAATAGCACATATTCTTTTTATTTAATAACATAAATAAAAGAGTATACTATAAAAGTTGTTATTGAACTTTTCTTATAATTAAAAACAACATTAATACTTACTATAGAAGTCTCAACTAGGTGCATCAACTCATCCTCTCTCTTTTGTATTTGAGGAGTCTAAAGTTGAATTGATGCCAATTAAGTTAACACTCTTGATTATTCCTTTTCAACATGACACCTTTGCATTTCATACCTATTCATCACATTTCTCACCCAATGATCAACCCATCTCACCCCAATAAATATGCTCCATTTATATCTCCATCTACTACATCAAAAAAACTCCAATTTCATATTGATTACTTATTTGGACTATTTTTCTCCCATTGATAAGTTTTGATTGTGGTAGAGAACCAATAGACATTATTTTCTAGCTTAAGGTCATAAAGAGAAGATATGGGTGCAATGAAGGAAATGTCATAATTTGTGTTTCATTTATGCCTCTTCATTTTGATTTTGTTCAAGGGAAGCCTGTCAGTGCTAAAGAAAACAACAATGCACTTTCTAAGAGTTTACAATTGTTCAAAAAAAAAAAAGTTTTACAAGAAAATGCACATGAAGAACTATTAGCTTAGAAGAAAGAACATGGTGTTGAAATAGTATAGAAAGCGCTTGACATGAGAGGTCCACAAGCGTGGGTGTTGACCAATCTTGAAAACTTGAATGCTGAAATGAAAGCTATGGAGGATAAAAAATCTATGCTAGAGTTACAACACAATGTGAAGTTGATTTTAGATATTGTAGATGCAAATATTTATAAGTTTGATCAAAATTTAAGGTGTGAGAGAGAGTTTGTGGCAATATACTAGAAGGAGAAGGAACGACTTTAGAAAGAGACTACATAATAGAAACAACAACTGGACAAAATAGAGGATATTATGGGAGCACTGGATAGAATCTAGAAAACTATCATGGTAGGTACTATGACATTGGAACCACTTGCAAGTGTCTTTGAGTGTTTATAGTCCAAATATTAGGAGGGCTACAAGTTATGCAATTTGTCATCTATTGCATTTGCATTTTCTTTTCCATTGCTTATAAGAGTGTTTCAAGGTTGGGAACCACTTCAACATCATTTCCATGGTTTAAAGGTAATGCCATTATGGAAGAGCCTTTTGCAAGGGAATGAGCCTCATGATTATGGAATTTATAGAGAAGCAAAACTTGCTTCTTCAACTCCTTACACTCAACTCTTCATTGAAGTTATTCTTCTAGCAGTGAGAATGTATGCTACAAATTCCTTAGAGCCAAGGGAGCTTAAACCTATGTAGTAGATACTTGGTATCCTCATAGGGAGACTATGCCAATAAATGTATAGTTACATCCATGGCTTCCATTGTTGGGCCAATATATGGAGCCTTTATATCCAAACATTTGTTATAAGTTGGGGAATGCACTTCATGCCTATCATGCAAGTGATACATCTGCATATGCAATGTAATCAACTTAGAAAATTATATTTGATCTTGCTAGTTGGGAATAACTGATTATAAATTTTATCAAACCTAATTTGATGATAGTTCTACAAGAATTTGTAATCAACCCAACAAATCAATAACGAGACCAATTTAACTAGGTTGTGGCTTTGGAATTTTCTATTCCCATTTATCATATGGTTGCAATGTTGAAGGAAACATTTTTTCTAAAGTGGCAGCACATTTTGTATCATTTTCTTTATTCAAGTCTTGATCTTAATAAAGCATTACATTGGTTTTTAGGGTGGAAAGGACTATTTTTTCCTAAGCTTCTTGCTAATGAGAGGATAAGAAGTCAACTAAATATAGCCCTTGAAATGATCAATCAAGCTATAGAGGGTACATATGTGAAACAACTTGGGGCTAGAAATAATGTAAGCTATCTTAGGGTGACAAAGGAATGCCAACTTGATGCACTTTAGCAACAAAAATCCTTAGCTTCCATAGGTAATGAGATTTACCTAAATAATTCAATGGGTGTACCTTAGTTGAGTTTGAAGGAAGTGACTAAAACATATGCACAAGAACATGACATCCATTTTTCCCTAAAGTGGGATACATAGATGATGGTCTTCGAGTTTATGGCTTTGGAATAAAACAACACATGCTTGCACAATCTAGAGATAGATGGGTGATTTCATCATTGGAGTATCTAATTGAGATACATTGCAATCAAACTAGAGGAAATCATTGATAAACTAAACGTATAATGAAGACAAAACTTGAAAACTTAAATGCTAAAATTCTAAAATGAAAGCTATCTTGGATCAAACACCTATACTAGAGTTACAATAAAATGTGAAGTTGATTTTAGATATGATAGAGAAAGATACTCAGAAGTTTGGTTAAAACTTAAGACATGAGAGAGAGTCTGTGGAAATATACTAGAAGGAGAAAGAGTGGCTTTAGAAAGAGATGACATGGTAGAAACATAGCTAGACAACATAGTGGATAATATGGGAGCATTGGATTGAATCTAGGAAAGTGTTGTGGTAGGTACTATGACATTGGAATCACTTGCAAGTGTCTTTGAGAATTTATAGTTCAAATATTGTGTGGACTACAAGTTGTGCAATTTGTCATGTATTGCATCTACATTTGGTTTTCCATTTCTAATAAGAATGTTTCAAGGTTGGGAAACACTTCAACAACTTTTGTATCGTTTAAAGGTGATGTCATTGTGGTAGAGGCTTTTGCAAGGGAACAAGCCTCATGATTATGGAATTTGCACAAAAGCATAACTTTCTTCTTCAACTTCTTGCACTCAAGTCTTCACTGAAGTTATTCTTCCATCAGTGAGAATAACTACTACAAATTCCTAGGAGGCAAGGGACCTTAAACCTATGTAGTATATACTTGGGATTCTCACAAGAGATTGTGCCAATACATGCATGGTTACATCCTTGGCTTCCATTGTTATGCCATCTTATGGAGCTTTTATATCCAACCATTCATCATAAGTTGGGGAATGCACTTCATGCCTAGCATGCAAGTGATGCATCTAAATATGAAATTTTAGCACATTGGAAAACTATATTTGATCCTACTAGCTAGAAACAAGTGATTTTTCATTTTATTGTACCTAATTTGATGACAGTTCTACAAGAATGTGTAGTCAACCCAACTAATCAGCAACTAAACCAATTTAAATAGGTTATGGGTTGTTTCTTTCTAAAAATATCAACTATGATATGTTTTTTTGTAAATATTTTTGCAAACTTTGCCCATTTTTCCGAATCAGCATTATTTTTGTGTAGGATCTTGATGTAAGTCACTTAGCATGGCTTGAGTGATTTTTATTGTTTTATTATTTTGATTTTGGAGAATGTATGCAGCTGGATCAAATTTTCTATTGTGCTATGATGTAATAAGCACCTTAAAAAAGATCTATCTATATATATACATACATACATACATACATGAACACACACATGTGTGTATATATGTACATACATACATACACACACACACACAAAGTATACATCTGTATATGTATATGTATGTATGTATGTATTTATGTATGCATGCACGCATGTATTTATATTAAATTAAATTAAATTAAGTTTTAAATCATATTTCTAAAATCCCTTAACATTAATTAAAAATATAAAAGAAAAATGATATTATACTTCCATCTAAAATTCAACCTTTATATACATTTGTAAAAAAATCAATCCAACTTCAATTTACATAAGCATATCCATTCCATTTTCTCCACAACTTAAGTAGAAAGAAGTGATATCATGACATTCTTGAGAAAGCTCTAATTCATGTTTGAATATGTTCAACCACCATTCCACATATAAAAAGAATGGCCTTCAAAAACATGAGAAATTAAATAAATGGTAGGATGATTGTCTATGTTATGTAGGAGCATCCCAACTTCCATGTCATCAATCTTTTGGAGGGAAAAGCTCTAAAAATGTGGTCTTGGAATTTATGAGGAATTTTAATTTCTTGATATATGCTTTGTAAAATATTTTATCTTCTTTTTATCTCCACATTGTTATGTTTTTGGTTATGAGTTGTTATGTTTCTATGTTTTAAGAGCTCCAAATTATTGTTATGAATATGCTTTAAGATGAATCAAATATGGAACCCTTTGAAGGAATAATATACCAATCTAAAATTAATTATGTAACTCATAAAATATTTGAGTGATTTGTATGTGGATATAAATTCTTTTGGGTGTGCTAGTGCAGAAGTAGAATATTCAAAGCATTGATATTTTGATGAGAATAAATCTAAGTCACTAGACTATTGAAGATGAGGTATTTGGGTTTAGTTACATGTTTTTGAATCATGTGGTTGTACCTTTATTGTGATGATATTGAGATGCTATTGGTTTTGGATCAATGAAATTAGTTTTATTTAGAAAATGATTTATAATCCACCATAAGACATGTTAGTATAAGTAACAAATAGAAGTATAACTTGTGTTTCAAATATGAAATTAAGTGTTTTTTTCCCTAGAGGATTGGATCTAATTAAACAATTGAATAATTTTTTTGGAGATTATATTTACAATAAATTTAGAATTATTTAACATGAAGTATAGATTTGGGGAAAATGACTAAATTCTAGTAGCAAGAATAACTCACCTACATTTTGACCCCATCTTTTGGTATTAAAATGGGTATTCTCTTTGGATCAAAATTGTTAGTTGGGTGATTTTTTTCTAACTTTTAGCAATTTAGAATCTTAAATATGGAAGGTAAAACTTTGCTATTCTTTTTATGTCAAGATCTTTATGAAATTGGGTTGATTGGAAATGTATTATAAATCTGTTAAAGAGAAGGATCTTATACCAAATGAGATTGGTAGAGCACCAATACTCTAGAACTGTGCATTCAAGGGGGTGGGGGGGAAATGGAGGAAGTGTTACTTATGTTCATAGAATTTTGTTAAACATCACAAACTCCCATTATGTGATTAAAATTCTTGGTAGCTAAAAATGATTTACCCACATGATTTCTAATTGGCACAATGAACGAGCCTAGGATAAGCATTTTGATGACTATGCAAGATGTTAGTTTGATTTACCAATAGGAAATGATATGTATTATCTCAAGCACCATTGAGAGGGTAAATCAACATGAAGGCTCAAAGTCTCATTGGAAATGTAAGGTTTAAACTGAGAGCTAACCATTTTCCATTGACAAATTTGTTTGGGTTCATTTGAAGGGAGACTTTTATATGATTAACAATTGTATGACTATAGACACATGGAATGTTAGCAATCAAAGTGATGGACAAAATGTACCTATCAAGTTCGGTGACAATTTCACCCACTGATGCCCAATAAACATACTTACATCACAAGTATATTTAGCAAGGAACATCAGTTTAGGAAATGCATAATTAGACCATCTCACCATGTGGTTAGACATGAGACATATATTGATCAAGTTGCAATAAAAAAAGAACCAACCATGCATGCAATCCACTCACTCCCAAAGAAAAGGAGATTGCGTGAATTGTTTGACAAAATACCACCAATGCATATGAGACTTATTGTTCTGTAGATCTTGAGAATGTAAGAAAAGTTAGAATTTTCATTGATGCAAGTTGTGAAGAATGACAAGAGGTGTATGAAATCTCAATAATTCATGTATTGGTGAAAGCAAAATAGAGAGAGAACCCATGTAAATGGTGGTGCTTATTGGTTACACATAGGCCAGTGGTGGTAGATATGGAACACAACAATTTGATAAAGGGGTATGTGCAGGATCATGGTCAACCAAACTATGCTCTTAAGTGGCAATAAAAAATCAAAAAATTAGGGTTATGTCAACTTGATGTGCAAATTTCTACTTGTTATTAACTTTATATCAAAAATTTGAGAGAAAATAATCTCTACCAAATTAAATCTAGTTTCTAAACTACTAGGACTTATCTCAAAAAAAAAAAAAATGATTGGTCAAAATTTTGAATTTTAATACAATATTACAAAAATTTCAGAACAAAAATAAGTAGACGTATGTCTAACCACCTTAATCAATATCAAATGATAATATTTTTTAATAATATTCTAGATAAAGTTAGTAGACTCATGCCTAGATGTGACACATATTTTTGGGTAATTTTATTCTAAATAAATAATAATTAATTAATTTTTGACTTTAGTATTTTTGGAATAAAAAAACTCTCATGTCTGACCACCTTAACTAATTCAAAACTCTGCAAAATTCATTTTTTCTTTTTTTCCTTATGGTAGAAGAAACATATAATGTGATACATCTTTTGGATTTAAAAAATGTTGTACCATTTGAAAGTTATAATTATTTTTCAAGTAGTGTGTCACTCAACACTTTATACGTAACTACATTAGAAAATAATTAATAATTACTTACTAAACTCATAATTTGAAAAAAATTACATTTATGGAAAGATAAGAACATTCTTAAGAAACCCTTTTATTTCATCAAATTTTGGTGAAAAAAAGTCATTAGCTACATGTTTGAAGTAAAAGTCACATAAAAATAGGCCAAAAGCACATTTTAAGGATGTTTTTAAAGTTGACCATATAGGTTTGGTGTTGAAAGATATAGTATACTTTATAAAGATATTAATTGTTTTCATTTAGCATTTGGGTGGGTGGGAAAAAAGTTGGAATACATTTTGAAATGGTTTGAGATATTTCAGAACTACAGATTTTTCAGATTGCCACTTTTTGGCACACCATGATCCTACACATACCCAAAGGCAAAATTTTTAGTTCTATTGGCCATAAATTCTCACGAGGTGAGAAGAAATCAAAAGTCACTATAATATATTATTAAAGAATGAAGGAGAAACCAAATATGTAATATCATTTGAGATAACAACATCCCCAAGGGAATGGTGGCTCTAGAATAAATCTTTGACTTAGGACCCCAAGTGAAAGAAAAGTCTATCTAATCACCTGATGGGGGAAATATAAAGAGATAGATGTTTAGAAGGAAAAGAAAAGAACACTTACATAGGTACCTCTTCTCCCCTTGAAGAAAATCATAGAGAAAGGGAATGAAGATCACAAGGATATGACAACAAAATGAAAGATCACAAGGGTACGACAACAAAATGTAGATATCACAAGGGCACAACAATGAAATACTAGATCTCCATTGATATCCAACAATGTTCAAAGCTCCCCACCCTCTTTCAGAGCTCTCCACACTCTTTTGCATGCAACTCTCCACAATTGATCAAATCAAATTAGGAATGATTAATGTCATGTTTTTGTTTTTTTTTGTTTATAATCATGTGGACATCGTAATTATGATGTCAATGTTGATATAATGATAGAAATTGGTACACCTACAAAAAAATATAAAAATCACAAACAAATCACACTGTCATTACAAATTGTCATCACAATTTGACCCCAAATGTTGTAGTGAGGTATTAATCCAACCACTAATGAGGCACAACCTCAAATACCTATAATACAAACTTTTCAAGAAAATTATTTTTTACTATTTTTTATGTATATGCCTATTAAATTATCATCAATTCTGATTCAAGGATAATAAAATATTGATTTTATGAATAGAGGATGTATGCTACTATTCCATTTAGGCCTTGTATAGTATGTTTTTGAGACCTTCAACTATTGGATATTTTGCACATGTTGATGCATCCACTAGTGAGGATTAGCCTCAAATACCTAATGTATATACTTTTTCAAAATTAATTTTGTTGAAGTTGATGAAAGATCAACCCCAAAAATTGTTTAGGTGAATATTTTTTGGTATCTCTAGCTATTACTGTATATTACTATCAAACACTTAGTCATTTACAAGGCAGAGTCAGAAGGTCATCACTATGACCAAGGTACTCTATATAGGCCATGTCATGTAGATAAGTAAGTATGTACCAAGCTCTACAAGAGTTGAGTTAGTGTATGGTCACCGAGTATTTTCTATACAAGACGAGCTCAACATCGACCGAGTAGTTTCAAGCACACAAGTGTTGAGTTACATAGTATGTGCCAAGCACAATATAGACCAAGCAAAAATAATGTTGAGTATCAAAAAATAATAAAGGATGAGAAAATCATATTTTTCATAAAATTTAGGAATGATATAGATTGTGAGGAAAATCATTTTCAAGCCAATATGGAAGGAAAATTTAATATATGTAGAGGTTTCTATAGAGAATTTTACTCATTAATGATGTGGTTCATAGATCCCTATGTTTTGTGATCAATGATTTAGATGGAGAAGCTAATTATGGAAGAATCTAGAAAACTCTTTATGGACTCTTTAAATAGAGAAGACCTTAACCTAGATTAGAGATGGAAATAGATGATCACATGGCAATGAAATGAGAAGAGAAGAGTGTGTATGCGAATAAGGAGTAATATGAAATTAGTGAATTGAAAGATTGAGATCATATCAGAAGTTAGTAGAAGTGTTCATCTCTTAATAGAGAAAGTGACCTAATCAGAGTAGTGAAGGGAAAAAAAATTATTATCAGACTAGAAGAGAGGATCAGTTAGCAAGGAGAATACTTAAAATCAACTTACAAAGTATATCGAGAGTCAGGTACTGAATCAGTTCTAAAAAACTTGAATTAGGGTAAATCTCCTAACAGAGTGGTCTTAACAAATCTTTGAAAATATCCTAGCAAAGTCCTTACTTTATTATAACTATTAAATCCTCTAAAAATGTGAGACTTAGAAATACCAAATACTTTTAATAGGGAAATTTTTTCATAGGGTAGATCATATATTATGATCAAACATTATAACCCTAACAGGTTAACTTTATTACTACAATAGTGAAGATTTGTAGGTGTCATCGCCACCCCAATTTTACCTTCACCTTGGAAGGTTTTTGGATGAAAAATATTGTGTTATGTGTTTATTTTCATGCATGTGATAGATCACATTTAAATGTTTCAACAAGTTCATTATTACAGATTTTTCATGTGTACAAGTTAACTAGTGGATGTGTGAATGAATTGTTGAAAAGTAAAAGTTCTAAAGTTTTTGATTCACCTCCCTCTCTCAATATATTATTATCCTATTTATACCTCCATTAATCAATAATTGGTATTAGAGAATTAGTTCTTTGAGAGAAGCTTAATTTCTTGGAGATTAGATCTTGGAGATGGAGGCTTTTAAATTGGACAAGGTTATTGACAATCAAGTGGTTGACATCCAACTCATACTCTAGAAACTTGAGAAAGAAAGATAAGATATAAAAAAATCTTTGAAAAGAAGAAAGGAATTATCTATCCAAGATAAATAATTTTCCTATGAAGAAGTTGATACTAAAGGACTAGTTGAATTAATCAATTCAAATGACAAAGAATTTGTAGATCCACTTGAAAAGAACAATCTCTTGAATGAGTAAATAAGAGGATTGAAAAGAGAACATGAAATCAAACTAGTAAGATTATGTGAAGTGAGTGAACAAAAGAAGAAAGTTGAAGAAGAGTGGACTATGTCTAAAGAAGGAAAAAGGGTAATGGCTACTAGACTTGAAGAAAGGATATCAGATGTCCAAAAGCTCACAAACACACAACTGGACATGATGAATCAACTAATACTTGAAAATAAGGAATTGAATCACAAGGATGTGGAGACTGCAAATCTTAAATCATAGGACATATTAGAGAATGAACTAAAAACTGAGAAAGAATCTATGGAGAAACTCAAAAAACCAAAAGAGGTAATGAAATACTTTGAAGAACTTATGAAGTCATCTAGCAGCATTGATGGGTCAAGAAATTCATACATCAAGAAAGGAGAATCACTAGGAATGGAGAACTGAGGGATGCAAATTCAAAAGGCAAACCAACATGCTATCACTATGGAAAACTTGGTTATACTACAAACATTTGTTGAAGCCAACATGGAATGCCAAATCCTAAATGTAAGTTTATTGGTTACTATTTTTATGTTAAGAAACAAGGACATCAAATACATGAGTGTAGATCAAGAATGAGGAATGTGTCTACTACAACTAGATTTGAAGGATATTTCTATAATTGTCAAAAGTATGGACATAGAGAATATGAATATAGATCTTAGAAAAAACCTTATTGGACAAATTAGAGGAAGAATTATGCACATAATAATGCATGTTCTAAATATAACAAGTTTGGGCATATAAGCAAGAATTCTAGGACTCAAGTAGATTAAGCAAATCAAACAAGAGACAAAGGAAAAGGAAAAGTGGATGTTGAGAAAATAAAGAAGGAAATGGATCAAAAATGGAAAAAGAGAGTAGAAGATGGAAATAGTGGAGCAAATGGAGGTAAGGTCACCCAATCCAATGGAGAAGGTGATCATGCCATCTCAAACTAAGAAAAAGACATATTTATGGAACTACATATTTAATTGATAAATCAATAATTAGTTCCTTACATGAAATGTGCCAAAGTTCATATTTGCATATATAAAATATGCATAAGAACAAATTTATGGAGGGTTACTGAGCATTAGTAAATTGTCTATGTTGACCAAGCATTGCAACATGGACTAAGTTGTATATAAATGAAATGGTAGAGATCAAGTGATATGGAAGAGACTGAGCAATAAAGAAAAGACCAATATTGACCAAGACAACTAGCTTCCACCTACCTGAGTACACAAGATTAATGGAGACCCTAAATCTATCAAAATAAGGTATATATCAAATTTTGAAGACATTATCTCATACCTTGCATATGTATTTCAAGAAAATAGAAAAATTTGGCAATTTGAGAAACTTGCAATAGATTTCAAGAGAAATTTGGACGAGAAGCCTAAACAAGTGAAGATCTGGCCTATGCCAAGTAATCTAGAAGAGAAAGAAAAGACTTGAAATCCTAATAGAGAATATGGTAGCTTCATCTACCACTGGAATGAGCCAAGAGGTTAGTAAAATTCAATTGGTGAAGAGTAATGCTTGTCCTCCACCAAAGTTTCATGTTATTCTAGAAATTGTGATGAAAGGAGATTCAATGGGCACACTATCCTCTATACCATACAAAGTTATTATGATCCATGATGTTAGGAATTTTTGTTTATGTAAGATGGGAGAAGTGGGAGACTATGAGATTAGAGAAACATATGAGAAGTTATGTAATGAAGGAATTTTGAAGGATGAATTTAAATTTGTTGAAAGGAAAGGGTTACCTCATGCCCTAGAATTTCAAAAGAATTTCAAGATTCAATGGATTAATTTTTTTAAAGTAGAATCCATGATATGAAGTATTGAACACATAATTGACCCCTAGATATCATGAAGAAAGTGATTCACAGAGTTGCATGCCATCCAACCCTAGAACAAAATAAAACCATTTGATGCATGAGTCGAGAGGAAGTTGAGGCAAACATAGGTGTTGAGTGGAATGGATGAGGTCTGTCCATTGAAAATATTTTTGATCTACTAATAAATATTTTTGTGAGGGTTATAGCTCACAAATTTTATTATTCAAGAAGATTGAATAGTGTGTCATGCATGGCTGTGGATCAACCATGGAAGATAGTGATGAAAATCATGAATATGATCTTGCTAAGCTGCAAAGACTGTTATTAGTAGAGAATCTATCATCTATCAAAAAAGAAAAGAATTTAATGTGTAAATTTGGATCCCTCATTCTATGCATTTAATTTTATATCCACAAGTATTTTGCTAGTGCTATTGATGTTGTTTGGGAACATAACAAACTAGTGACAAGATATATAAATGAATACATTACTCAATTAGGAGAAATTTTTGAGAATGTCATGGATGCTTACTTTAAGGAATTCAAATAAAGAATGAATATAAGGATGAGGATACTTGAAGAATTGGTCAAAAGGTATTGTAATGACATATTTTTTCTTGTAGATATAGACAATACATTTGTATAGGTAGTAAAGCTAAGGAAGGCTTAGCTATAAGATTTTGATTATGAAATTGATAGTGATTTAGTGAGTACACACATTTTTGCACTATTGAAAGAAGAATTAGACACTGAGCCTGAACCTTTTGGAAAATATTAGGAAGATAAAGCTATCATAAATATAAATATCAAGATAGCTTCTAAAGAGAAGAAAATGAAAAGAATGGTTGAATATCTAGAAGAAAAAATGGGCACCATAGGCAAAGGAAAGGAACCATTATAGGTTATACAAGGTCTTGGAGATGATGAAGAAAAAGATAATGGTGATGAGGAAGAGGAAGAAGAAAAAGGATACAAGAGTAAAGATCTAGTTTTTGTCACTCCATTGAGTAAGAAGGCTAAAGGAACTAAGAAACTAGTAGTGACAACCCTCTATCCTCCATCACCAACTAAGTTGAGAACTGGGGTAGTTGTTAATGCCAAGTAGATTGTAAAAACAAATAGTGGTAGAAACTACTGAGCCCAGTGCTTCTAAGCCTAAGAGAAGAAAATTCGTCAAAGTACCACCCAAAGTGCATAGAAAGTGTATTGAAGAGGTATGTAAAAATCTCAGAAGAACTTTAGGATTATCCAACTTTAGATTTGTATAATATGATACACTAGATAATACTGACATAACCAAAATTGAGGAGGCCATGGTAGATATGATTACCAATCATAAGCTAGCTCCTAGTGAAATTGAGAAGAAGATACGTAAAGACTTATATTATAGACTAGAAAGAAGATGGCAATAGGAACAAGTAGAAGAGAAAAAGATAAGGACTAACACCTTAGTCAGAGTCATGCCTGATCTGTCCCAAGATCAACAAGAAATCTTTTTGGTAAAGTATAGGAGCAGATTTATTCCTAAGTATAGAATATTTTTGATACTACAAAATAAAATGGAAGCAGTAGCATATTAGGATGAATTTCTTTAGAAATGCATTTTTGGGCTATCAACCAAGGGAGTAGACATAGAGAAATAAACTAGTATTGTGACCATCAAAGATGATCATAGTAGTGGAGAAAGTCCAAGTGTGCTGAGTTTGCAAGGTAACATGTCACGAGTATATGTTGACACCCTTGAAACTCTAGAGGTCAAGCAATCAAGGCTCATAGATATAGAGATAAAAACTGAGGCAAAGATACAAGTGTAGACTATAAGACTATTTCAGCACCTCATATTGAGGAAAATAAAGAGATAAGTAGAGTTGAATCGAGTGTGACTATTGTTGTCTCATGCACTTATGCACTGATATGACTGAGTGGTGAAACTCCCTCACCAACTCCCAATGCAATGCTATGTAGAAACACTCCTTCACTAAGAAGAGGAAAAAAAATAAAGGATACTTCACCAGATATTGAAGTCAGTCTGGATAAAATAATTGAAATGCCACAATTAGATTTGAAAAATCCCACCTTGGAACAAACAATTTTGTTACAAGAGATTTTGGCAAAAAGTAAATGGAAAGAAGAGTTAAAGAGAGAGCATAAGAAAAAGAAGGTACTTTATGATGTGAATTTTTTTTTTATTGATGCTTTTGATATTCAAAATTTTGATGAAGAAGCCCCAATGATTACCTAGCTTGTAAATATTATAGAACAAGTCAATGTTGGTAATATGGAATTAAATGAAAAATTGATGGATTGGTCAGCTAGAAGATTTGAGAATAAGGTTGTGGATAAATTTTTCATAATGATTTCCAAGCGAAAAGTGCAATTGCAAGAGTGTCTATAGATTATAATAGAACTTATATAGAAAGTACAATATTTTGTTAAATGTGCCAAGATTCACAAATGATATTTAAGCACATATACACTAGATTCAAGATGATATATAGAGATCCAACAACATTATTTCATAGTCAGTAGGCTCTAGCATTGATCATTACAATAATTTACTGAATACTCAAGGCACATTGGCCAAGCTTCAGACATCTAAGAACAACATGAGATTTAAATTGATCTATGTTCAATCAATGTTGATACCTCATTTGGAGGTCATCCAAATGGAGATTCAATCAGCCTAAGAACTTATCAAAGAAGATCACAATCTTTCAGTGGATGACAACTTAATTGATTTATCTACAAGCTTATAATTGTATAATCACATTTTGGAGGTAGCAAGAACCACATGGGATCATGCATTTTCCATGATCACTTGAGTTCATAAGACATTAATTGATAAATATGGTCTACTTCCACCCATTCAACCCTAGCAGCCATGACATAAATTTTCAAAAATGAGGGGGAAATGGATTTGTTAAAGGAGGAATTTATTTTACATTTTTAATTTATTATTCATTTTGGCATAAGACATAAGAATTAGGGGGAGAGATCAATATCATATTATATATAATGATATAAATATGAAAAAGTATTTTTCCCACTAATGTCCAAGGGGGAGATTGTTGGTATCTCTAACTATTATTGTCTATTAGTGTCAAACACTTAGTAATTTACAAGTTAGAGTCATACAATCATCATTGTAACTGAGCTACCCTATATAGAATGAGTCATGTACATAAGTAAGTGTGTACCAAGATCTATGTGTATGGTCACCAAGTATTTTCTATACAAGCCAATCTCAACATTGATCGAGAAGTTTCAAGCATACAAGTGTAGAGTTAAATAATATGTACTGAGCACAATATAGATTGAGCAGAAAAAATTGTCGAGTATTAGAAAACAGTAAAGGCTGAGCAATGCAGAGTTTACATAAAAGTTAGGAATGATATAGATTGATAAGTAGGAGATAATTTCCACAGCTAGTCAAATTGTGATATGAATATCAGGATTTAACTGTGTGATTTTTAGTCAAACTCAATGACCCAAATTTCATCGAGTTTGACTCAAAATCACACAGTTAAATCCTGATATTCATATCACAATGATATAGATTTCGTGGTAAATCATTTTCAAGCCAACATGGAAGGAATGTTTAATAAATGTAGAGGTTATTAAAGATATTTTTACATGTTAATGACATGGATCATAGATCCCTATCTTTTGTGATCAATGATTTAGATGGAGAGGCCAATTATGGAAGAATCTAGAAAAATATATATGAAACTCTTTTAATAGAGAATTTCTTAACCTAGATTAGAGAGAGAATTATATAATCATGTGGAAATGAGATGAGAAGAGAAGAGTGTGCATGCAAACAAGAATTGATATGCAATTAGTAAAGTGAAAATTTGAGATCAGATTAGAAGTCAATAAAAGTGTTCTATTATCTCTTAATAGAGAAAGTGACTTAATCAAAGCAGTGAAGGGAAAGAAAAGTATTATCAGATCAGAAGAGAGGATTAGTTATCAAGGAGAAGACTTAAAATCAACCTATAGAGCATACTGAGACTCAAGTACATAATTAGTTCTAACCAACTTGAATAAGGGTAAATCTCTTAACAGAGTGGTCTTAACAGATCTTTATAAATCTCCCAATAGAGCCCTTAATTTATTGTAAGTGTTAAATAGGGAAGATCCCTCATAGGGTAGATAATATATTATGATAAAAAATTGTAACCCTAATAGATAAAATTTATTACTGTAGTAGTGAAGATTTTTGGGTGTCATCCCTACCCAAGATTTACCTTCACCTTGGAGGGTTTTTGGGTAACAAATATTGTATTATATGTTTATTTTCATGCATGTGATAGATCAAATTTACATGTTACAACAAGTTCACTATTACAAATTTTTTACATGTACAAGTTAACTGGTGGATGCGTGAATGAATTGTTGAAAAGTAAAGTGCTTCGGATTCTGATTTACTTTACTTTTCAACAATTCATTCACACATCCACTAGTTAACTTGTCCCCCCCCCACCTCCTCTCAGTATCTTGTTATCCTATTTATAAGATATCCATCAATAGACAATATTAAGGTCGATAATGTTTGATCTAATGTATATAATTTCCTTCAACAAGTCTTCGAAAGTATTCTATATAGAAAAAATGGGCCAACCAACATTTATTTTATTTAAGGAAAATAATTGTTAAGTTTAATGTAAGAAAAATTAATTTTAATTAATAATGATTTTCATAAAAGTTCATTTTTAGTTTTGTACATACATTATTAAATTTCTATTTTCCTTTCAAAATTGTATTAAATTGGAAAGGTTTGGTAGATTGGGTGTAGAAAATGAACTATGATAGAAGATTCAAAAGCATTAGAAAGAAGATTGTGAAGAAGAAAAAATAACTGTAAGGCTAATATTTTTAACTATATTTATAGTATATTAGCTAAAAGAAGTTAGTTAAGCTCATTAATAAAAAATTACAATTATATATCACTATATAAATTTTTAATATCTTGTTTTAATATTTTTTAATCATTTGGTTTCTATTTTTGTTTGCATCTAATTCATAATGAGCATCACAATCTTAGGTATGCATTTCTATTAAGATGAAATCATATATTGAATTTTTTAATGATGAACATATTCAAGGAAACAACTTGTGAAGAATACTTTAATTAGACATTTTGTTAAAGATAATCATCTAATCTTGTATCTTTTTGACATACAATATTTGAATAGCTTTATGATCACAAAAAATGAAATGAAAGAATTAAAATATCAAATTTGACATTAAAAAATATCTAAAAGATAAAATTGTAATAGGCTAAGTCAAGAAAAAATGTTAAGTTCATTAATAAAATGTTTGAAAAATGTATGTCTCTCAATGTTTCTTCATTAATATAGATACAATAAGATTATTAAAGCCAATTAATAAAAAGTAAATATAATTGATTGATTGCACTATAGTATCTAGAATAAATATTTGATGATGGATTTGCACTTTCTAGTAACTTGTTGTATTGTAAGGAAGGAAATATTGAAAACTAAAATATAAATATGGATCTACAATTTGTATAGTGGAACTATTCTTTTTGAAAAAATATGTGACTACAAAATAGATTGTATTTTGAGGTTGAATCCTAAAGAAAACTACATGATATGCTCTAGTCCAAGTGGTTCACTTGGACTCATAAGTTTATATAATAGTTATGAATTTACTTATTGTTATCTATTATACCTAATCTAATTTTGAGATTGTACTTAGAAGAATTATGGGACTTATCGTAACATGAAGGAAATGTCGATATAATTTTTAGTAGAAATCAAAATAATAATTAAAAAATAAATATTCACATACAAGACATGCATGATATGTAAATGTAAATTTTATGCAAATAATCAACCAATATAATGCTTTAATGAAGAAATATATAATCAAACTCCTCCTATGCAATTTTTCTCACACTTTATTTTTGATAAGTAATGGTTGAAGTCTAGATTATTTATTATATTTATTATTATTGGTTAATAGTAATTATTAATATGTGTTAATCTAAAGTAGATATGTATTAGCAATATGATCTTTGTAATGTAACTTGATTTGTTGAATAAGATCCTTTGAATAATTTGATCACCTAATTGTGATGGATGAGTCTCTACCTTTCTCTTTATATTGCCTTGTAGCTTGATTATATATTTTGCTCCATATTCACCTTTTGTCTCCAAAATAAACATATATCTTCTTCTCTTCGAACGTTACACACTTAGAAAGATAAAATTTTCTTTCTTATATATATTTTTAAACAATAACTCTATATCAAGTTGGCTCCCACAATAGCTATCTCCACAAAAGCCAAATATACATTTAGGTTGTCTCAAGTACTGGTGCTTGGGCAAGACAATGCTTTTGATCTTCTATTGTCACTTGGGCAATAAAGAGAGCTTACGTGAGATTGAACCTTGGTTAGCCCTGGATTCTTGGGTAACACTATGAAGCTTGAGTGATATAGCTAGCTCAGTTTACACAGAGAGCTCAGTTAATTATGTGAACTTAGTTTACATATGAATTTTTTTTCCCAAATTTAATACTGAACAACTTAGTTTATACTATGAGCTTGGTTAGCATAGTATATCTACTTTGGCTACACTAAAATTTGTTCCTTGATAGAAAGCTCAGTTGTAGTATTAACTGACCTTCTTGGATAGCTTAAGTGGTTTTTCATTAATTGACAATATGTCTTGCTATAGGGTCAATAATCTCCCTCTTTGGCATTAGTGACAAAAACACTTATCTTGAGTAGTTATATCTATAAAAAAAAAACTAACTCAAAATTTTCTTGTCAAACTCCCCCTTTGCATGTGCATGGTTATGTAACTTGGTTTGAACTAGAATGTTGTTGCTCAGTTATAACTTCTCTAAATTTGGAAATTGTTTTTGTTTGACTTACTCATTTGATTTGTATCATATACATATTCCTCTATACATTTCCTCCCTAGTTATATACATACTATGTTCCCCCCTTTTTGTTACAAATGCCAAAAAACATATACTTATAAATTAATACCAAAATGCCTTAGGAAATCATTGTGCACTTTCAAAATTAAAGACATAATTTTATCCCAATTCTCTCGTAGCTCATTCAAAGTGTGCAATTCAATCTGGAGTTTAGCTGATAGCTCTATCATGAGGTCTGTAACTAATAAGTTGGTATCATGTACTAGTGTCTTTACATGTGCTAAGTGCTTCTACACATTCATATGAGGAAGTATCATACTTTAGACCTCTATAATGGTTTCCCTTATTCTAGCTTCCTACCTCAATAACTCAGCCTAAACATTTGTGAAAAATTTGACCTTAACAAAATGATTTGAGCTGGTACTTAGGTCAAGTGCTAACTGGCTAACACTACTCTTCAAATCTTCATCATTTTTTGTCAATTTGTCTTTTATTTCTTTTGTGAAAATTGAGGTATCACATAATTTTGTGAATAAAAAAATATTATTCTTTACAATTCTTTCAATTGTTCCAATCAGAGTGCAAACTTCCACTTGATCAATAGAAATCTTCTTTTCTATATTTTCCGAAACTTTATTCTTAAACTTTCTTTTTCCCTTTGCAAAAGTTTTTCTTTCCCATCTATATCCTTATTGAATTTATGTATAATATCCACCAGTTGTTCAATAATAGGGGCCTCATTATTTATCATTATTTGTAGTACATCCAAAAATATGTCCTTGATGTCTTCAAGAACTTTACCTCTATCTCTTTCTGCTCTCAACTTTCTCTAGTGTGTGCTCTTTCTCCATAAATCACTGAGGATATCCATCTGATCAGTAGTGAGATTGGATTGATCCTAATTTGGAATCACAATCTTAGTATCTAGGCCTATCTCATCAGATATCTTTACCTTTTCCTTTCCTTTTGCACTAGGAGAGACAATGATTTCTTTATCTTTATCATCATCTTTATTCTCCTCTTCACTCGGTTGAATCATAGGTGTTTATTTTTTTTCTTTGTCAACTTTGTCTTGATCCTCAGGCTCCTTCTTGGTTAAAGATGTTCCAAAGGTAGATTGAGTCTGTAACTCAATTTCTACTTGGATGGATGGAAGACTTTGATCCTTCTTCTCTGATTGGTCTACACTAGGTGTAGCAATGGATTGGCTTGGAGTGGAGGTTAGAGATCCAATCACTACTACTTTCATCATCTTTGTATTAGACTCTTCAACAATATTTACCTCTTGCTCTTCATCTTTCTTCATTTTTCCTCCTTCCTCAAAAAATAGTTTTCAACAACTTTGTTGTGTACTACAAAAAATCTTCAATATTGTTTGTCAAAATTTGGAAGGCTTTGAATCTGGAAGTCTTCTTATTCATGCTTTGTCATGGCCTCTTTGATTTATGCATTGGAGAGGTTAGGCATGACACTTTTTAATGTTTTCTCTTTAATGTCCCTTTCTCTCTAGTCCACCTCTATGAGACTTCCTATAGTAGGACATTAGGGGCTTGGCCTTTTAACTCATTAGGGTCAGATTTTGATTTTTCCATCTTCTCCACTAGAGCATCTTCAATCTACTATTTCTCTTCTTCACCTCTGGTTTCATACATGATGTACTTGAAACTTGTCATTCCACTTCCTTCTCTTAGTATTTTAACTTATTTCTCAAAGGATAGTGGGGGATTCTTTAACTGAATGATAGGAGTGTTCTCCTCTTCATCATCTTCATCTTGAAGCTTTAACTTCCTCTTGGATTTCCTTGTAGTAGTGAATATAGCGTAGGTTCCTTGGGTGTAGCCTTCTTAGGTACCCTTGTAATCATTTTCCCCATCTTCTTAGGAGGTTCTTTCTCCTCTTCTTCCCCTTCATGTTCTTGTTGACAATTGGCTAGTGAAGATATGTATTGTCATTTCTAGCAACTCATGGTGTACATGCTTACTAAAAACCTTAGAAATAAAGATACTTAGCTTTTGGTACTCAAAAAATTGTCTAACTATTAATTTGGTTTACAACAATGTATGTAACTTGTTATTGACATCATATTATGACTAGAAAAGTTAGATGGAGATAGTATACATGCTTATGATGATGTGTATAACCTCAAACATCAATATGGATTGTGCATAAAAGAGATATTTGTGTTTTACTAAGGAAACATGATAGTGAAATTAAAGGAAAGGAATTATTTTGTTTACAAAATAATTACTTGACCAATTAAGGCTAACATCCTAGATGTTTACTCTAAGTTGGAAAAGTACATAATGGTCTTAGCCAACCTAGAAACAATTTTTGAAAGAGACATGACATTTATGCAAAGGACATCTTG
The DNA here is from genome assembly GCA_028749045.1 of Cupressus sempervirens. Classification (NCBI taxonomy): domain Eukaryota; kingdom Viridiplantae; phylum Streptophyta; class Pinopsida; order Cupressales; family Cupressaceae; genus Cupressus; species Cupressus sempervirens. The sequence goes on from CM053783.1 coordinate 105,470,418, forward strand.
CGAATTCAAGTGTGCAAACAAAGTGTGCAAGTGAATGTGAAAACAACTGTAATTGTGATATGCAAAATTTCTATAAAGTGATATATGAGAAGTTTTGAGAAGCTATTTTGTGATTCAAGATTTGATTTGAGGAAGAACCTCTATTCCTAAAGTTTGTTCACTTGTTTGGGTAGTGAGCTCTTCTTGTAATTGTAAGTGCATGTTTGGGCAGTGGGCTCATCTTGCATCTACTATGCTACAACTCCTAATAGGGTTGGAATCTCCTAAAAGGGATTCAAAGTCTCCTAATAGGGACTCTAGTGGGGTCAAGCTAAATAATAGAATGGACACAATAGGAAAGGGGAAAATTTGATTAACTATGTAAATATGCTAATACATTAAGTACAAAGAAAATAGACTTCAAAACATGCCCTAAGGGCTTACAATAGCATAAATCTTGAGATAATTTCTCCTTTCAGTACCTTCTCTCAAACTCCACTCCGAATTGCCTTTTACAATGTTGAAAATGTCCTTAAAATAGACCTCGAAGGGTTAAGGATTAGGAATACATTCTAGAAAGTGCTAGTTGGCATCCACCAACCAAATAGAAGGCTCTAGAAGTTGCATTAGAAGAATCCAGAAACAGTAATCAAACTTTTGGGAGGCATAACTTTTGAACCATAGCTCCGATTGACAAACCGTTTACATTTTTGAAAAGCTCTCGAAGTGCTCTATAGCCCTATAGTAGAAAAGCTTTGCTTGTCACCCATTTATTTGGCCCTATTTGAGGTCATTTAATGCCCCTAACCTGACTTTGAAGCATTCTTAGGAGGTCTCTAGAAACTGAAAAATTGTGATAACTTTCAAATCGTGGGGCCTTTTGACCTGATTCTTTTTTTGGAATGCTCTAAATTACAACAACAATAATCTGACCAATTTACACCTTCTAGTTCACCAAAATGATGGCTCAATTACATACTCCTATTTTTCAACATTTACACATATTCCAAGGTGATTATAATCTCTAACCTAGAACACTAATAGTGGAACTGTGAGAGTTGAAACCTTTATTTGACCCAAATGGGTATCTAGAAATGAAAACACATGAAACAGAAACTAAGTCTAAGTACATTTTTTTGGGTGACACATGATTGCCCTTATACCTCTAGATGCTCCTACATCAGACTCTCTATACTAAATTTTCTCATTGACTCCTAACAGGGTCCATCCTCTAACAAGCAACATATATATCGGTATATTATCTAGTGGGTAGCAACCCCATCAAAGTTTTCCCTTGGCCAGGGTTTCCCTAGTTAAAAAAAATGGTGTTATGAGTTATCTTTGTGCATGGTTACTATTACTATTCAACATTACTTTATTACTTTCTTATGTATGGTTCAAAGTAATAAATAATATTTAGTCGGTGACTAATGTTTGTAAATTAATGATTCACACCCCTCTCAATAATTACTATTTTTAACAATTAGTATCAAATCATAGCTACTTAGAAGAGTCTTAACAACTTGAGTAAAATCCCTATGGATATGGAATAGTTGATGAAGAAACTTGAAGAAACACTTGAACAAATTGATATCCTTATAGAAGAAAGAGATAAGCTAAAGGATAGATATGAGGACTCTAAAGTATATATTGGACAATTGAAGGACAAGATTGAACATCTCAAATCCAAGCTTGAATCTACTAAATTTTAAACTAGTCATGATGATTATTCAAAGCTGAAGACACAGTACAAGATCTTGAAGCATGAATTTAAGATTACCAATATGAATTTTACTTTAAGAAATGATCCTAGCAAAGTTGAATCTAAATTGAAGACTGAGAATATTGATCTTAGAGAAAGTCTAGCAAAGAAGACATCTAAATTTGAAACATTGAAAGAAGATCATGAAGAACTTCATAAGTACAACACTATTATGAAAGGTGAAATAGATCAATGCAAGAAACAACTTGAGAAGCTTTTTTCTAGTAGAGAAAAGATTGATGATTCTATGCCAATATAGAGACCTACCTATGATAAGATTAGTCTCAGTTATCTATTTAACATGTCTACAAAGAAACCTCAGATTAGATTAGATCTAAAAGCAAAAGATAAATTTGATGACAAGATTTAATTTAGTCAATCTTCTGATAAACCTAAAGAAGTTGGATAAGACAAGGAAGTTGATATTTTGGATGAGCCAAAGCAAGTGGAATCTCCTAAAGAAACTAGGTATGAATTTAGCGGTATGTGTTTCTCATGTAATGAAATAGGTCATATGAAAAGAGATTTTAAAAATAAGTCATTTAATCATGTTAAAGATTTTTATTATCATGATTGTCATGGTATGGTCATAAAACAATTTATTATAGGAAAGCTAAATATGATAATGATAGAAGGAATAGTAGAATGTCTGGAAATACTAACCTTGTAGATAGAAGAAGACCTAATTAAAGGACATTGAGAGAAGGAAGACCTTATGAAGAAAGACGATAGATTATGTGTTATAAATGTAACAACTTTGGACACATTTCTTGGAATTGTCATGCACATGTTGATGAACATAATCCTAGAAGCAAAACTCTAGTATGTCAGTTATGCAACAACTTTGGACATACAATAAAGTATTGTAGAATGGATAGAAACTTTGGAGATAGAAGGAATAATGGAAGAAACTTCAGAAATAGAAGGAATGATGGAAGAAATGCTAGAAATGATAGAAGTAACCATGAAAGGAACTCCAAAACTAAGAAAGACAATGAGGAACAAAGAAATGTAATCAATAAACTTTGAGAAGAACTCAATGAGGCATTTGTAAAAGGATTAGACATCTCAAAAGAAAAATTAGAAGATGATGATATAGGAAGATCAAAGTCAATAATCGAGTTTGATTCAACTAAGTTGAATTAAGTTTGTTCATAGCACTAGAATTTGTAACTTCACTTAGAGATTGAATTGTGGGTAGTGAAGTTGAGAAATGATGTATTGAGATAAGTTTAGACTGTATCTTAGCTCACTTGAAATTTGGATTTTATTTAAACTGGTTATGAAGAAATTAAGAGTTAATATTATTACAGAGAGAGTTAATTTTGTAGAAGAAGATTACAACTATGTTCTTACTACGAATTTCATGGAGAGAAGTTTTTTGGAGCATTGTCATGATGGAAGGAGGCTATGGTAAACCTTGGGTAGCATCTGAAGATCTAATAGGAGATCTTGAGTAGATATTTGATTTCAAAATGTAATTGACAAATTTTTCATATTTTCAAAGTACGCAATTAATGCAAGCTCTAGTTGATGAATAAAATGGAGTACAAACTTGATTACCACTTCATTATGATCACATCTAAAGAATAGAGCACTCAGAAGTGATTTGACAAGGTGATTTCAAAGTAAACCCTATTTTCAGAAAGAGGTATTTTATCATTTATTCACAAAATTTATTTGGTAAAGTTTATATTTGTTAGAACCATTGATATGTTTGTAATTCATAATGTTGAGAATGAGGAGAGACCAAAATTGAAGGTTGTTTCCATGAAACCCTTAGAAGGAAACCCTATTTCAACATTATCCATTATGCCAAACAATGTAGTTTATTTGGAAGATGTAGGAAGTTATCTTGACAAGTTTGAATCTATTGGGAGTGAGTATATGAAAAAAGATATGGAATTAGTCTTTAATCATGATATGACTATGGAGCCTAGATTTGAGCATTTGAGAGAATTAGACCTGTTCAAATATCATTTCTACTGAGAATTGGACACAAATAAGTGGACACAGATCATACTAAGTATAATACATGATATAAAATTGTGGACAAAAAGATAATGTAGTAGATATTTCAGCCGGCCTTATTCATGAGGTAACTGGTCTTAGCAAACAAGGTAGTGTACTGATAGGTGAGAAATTTTTTAAGAAAAAGGTTGAGAGTTACAAAAAATTAGTTTATAATGGAAAGGTTATGGTGATCAACACCATTAAATAAGATGATGTAAGATTCTTGAGTAAAATCATTGCCTAATGCTTATGTGCAAGTTCTAAAATTTATGAATTGTTAGCAAGATTCATCTATGCAGCCTACAAGATATGTGTTGAGAAGGAATAAGTTAATCTTAGTGAAATTATAAGAATGCAACTTCTTGAGTACCTAGAGAAAACCAAAAGGACTAAGAATGGTGTGTTTAGATTTTATTCACTGATCAATCATTTATTTTTTCATGTACTTAAGAGATTTCCATATTTGCTAGTCACAAATATTATGAGCAGTGATAGATGTACAATGGAGAAAATGATAGATGCATGTAGAAGACATCCAGTAGATAAAATCTTGGATAGTGGGAATATGATAATGAAAACATTTTAGAATGAAATGAGACAAAGATTCAGAATTGCACCTACAATTGTAGATATATTTAAAGAAGACATATGTGTCATGGTTGATACAAATTTTACTTATATTCAAGTAGTAGAACCTCAGGAAACATTCCTTGATCCCCTAGGTTATGAGATAAGTGATGATATAGTAGTTGGACACATTGATTTATTGTTGAACTTTGAGAAGAACCAAGTTGAGTATAGATTTGAAACCTATGATGAGATTATCTAATTAGTACATTAGGCATCTTTAGAGAAAACATATGATAAGAAGATAGAAACTATAATGAAGAAATTTTTATCAGAGGCCAGTGTGACTGGAAATGAGTCATAGATAGTAAGAAAAACAATGAAACAAGGGATAACATATGTGAAACCTTTTTCAGTGTCTATTATAGAGACATCATCAAGATAGAGTATTCCTTATGCAATAGTATTAGATGTACATCCAAGTGAGCTGAAGAGGAAATCATAGAGATTAGTGGAAGTTGTAAGAAACAAGCCACTAGACTAGGAAATAGACAAAAGACATTGTTGATAATTGTTGAATCTAGTGAAGAAGAAGAAGAAGATGAATAAGAAGCTAAACAGGAAGAGAAGCTTACTACTTCTAAGAAATTAGGAGGTAAAGCTGGCAACCCTGCAAGTCAAAGATAGAGAAGATTAATTCAGCCATTTCTAATGAAGGCAACTTTTTTTAGATGAACAAATTTTATGACTTTGATGCAAGCAAGTGGACAAATAACTAGGGCCAAAAGCTCACCCAACTATCCAAACCACCTTGCAAGAGTTAACACAATGAAAATAGACACAAGGAATAGAAACCAAAGGACGAAGAAGAGAGAAATACTTTATTGATTCATCAAAATATCTTCATACCTACCAAGATGTAAGGCCTTCAGGGTTATAGCCAATTACAAATACATTCACATTCAAAGATCCAATTGCAAATTTGTACTTTCAATTTTTCTCTCTAATCTTCTTCCCAAAAACTTCTCCCAAAACTTCCTAATTCTAAGCCTAAACATTCTATTTATACTAGCCAAAACGGCTTACAGATCATTCTAGAATCATTACATAAAAGGAAGGCTGACCCAAAAATGGTCTAGACTCATCCCAAGAAAAGATCTTAACATAAATGTCACAAATGAAATAAATTCTGCAAGTCAGCTCAAAAAATCATGCTCAAATACTAACACTTGACATACATTGGGTAACTCGGCACATGAAGAAACACTCAACATGCACTGACTAACTCGACACATGAAGAAAGATTCGACATACACTAGGTAACTCAAAACATGAAGAAATAATCGGCATACACTGAGTAACTCAACACATGAAGAAATACTTGACATACATTGAGTAACTCGGCACATGAAGAATCACTCGTCATACAATGGGTAACTCGACACATGAAGGAATGCTAGGCATATGAAGGAACTATTAGGCACATGAAGAACTGTTAGGCACATGAAGGAACTATTAGGTGAACAAAATGAGAAGGATAACTTGGCCAAAGATGGTGAACAAGGTAAAGAACAAATTCCTTCCTGCTGATTACCAAGTTAGCTTATTGAGAAAGATGCAAAATTTGAAGCAAAAATACATGACCGTGAAAGAGTATACTGAGGAATTCTATAGACTAGACATCAGATCTAGACATGTGGATGATGATGTTGAGAAAATTGCAAGGTAAATTAATGGATTGAGATATGGAATACAAGATGAAATAAGTTTTGTGAAGTTGGAAAGTGTAGAAGAAGCATATCAACATGCCTTGAAAGCTAAGGAGATCTTGACAAAGAAGCATGAACAAAGAGAGAGAGGTAGAGGTGGTAGATTCTAGAGAGGCAGAGGTAGATTTTATGGAGAAAGTGGTAGATTTGATAGTTCCATGTAGGATAAAGGCAAATCTGAATGGAAGAATGAGGACAAAGGCAAGACTGAATGGAAAAGTGGTAATTCTTACTAAGGAGGCACTAATTCTTACCAAAGAAGAGGTAATTCTTATTCTAGAGGTGGATTTCATGGTAATTGTTTTAGATGTGGTAAAGAGGGACATAGATCTTTTGAATGTAGATCCTCTAAAAGTAGACAAGGTAACTATTACATATTGTTCCCCGCCCCATCAAATATTTGAATTTTAAATTCCTGCCTACCCAATGGTCACTTCCCAATTTAATGTTATTTTTAAAACATCCCCAAGAATATTTAAAAAATTAAATGATCAAACGTTATGATTTGTTTCTGCAGGCCCACAAGTTCATCATCATTGGATCGAGGTAGATCAATGGTTAGTGCTATGTCACTATGGAAAGTTGCATGTTGTTTTTCCATAGTGACATAGTGCCTTTTGGTTGCATGTCAGGTGGGTCCTCCTTTTCCTTGTTGTTTCTCCAGTGCCATGTTTTGAAAGATCCATGGTAGGTGCTATGGTGCTATCAAAAAATATCTGTTCCTCGTTGTTAGCGACATAGCACCCAAATAGAAAATAATACTATAGTGACATAAGAAGGAAGGTGGGTCCTAGGTATGCCCCATCGGATATCATGATGAGTTTTTTCAGACATGTTGGTAGTTGATCAATCTTTTCATTGGCTAAGGTATGACTATGTAGAATGTGGGTCCTACTTCACTTGGTGGGCTGCAAATGAGGGTTGTTATATAGGTTGGCACATGGCCAGTTTCTATTGGTTGGTATACTAAGAATTCAGATCCACCTTGCTCACTGCCAAATCTCAAAAAAATTGATGGTAGGAACTATCTCGCTATGGAAAGCTGCAAGGATATTATCCATAGCGACATAGTGCCTCGACGACATGTGGCATAGATGATGTAATGGGCCCACCCTTCTCCCAAGTGGTGTTACAACTTGTCCTTGGTGGCATTTGTCAGGTGGGTCATAGTACGGTGGCAATATTTCATTGGTCCATTCAGCCAACTCAGTGTGCAGTTGTAAAAATTTGTTAATCACAATAGATCTCAGGAAAATTGACAGTAGGTGCTATCTCGCTATGGGAGGCTATGAGGCTGTTACCCATAGTGACATAGTGCCATTATGCCACGTGGATCAGTGGGGATAGGTCTCACCAAATGAGGATGCTAGGTTGTCCCAGGTGGTTGCCAAGTGTTTCATGGGCCCAGATGTTTTAAGGAGATAGCACAGTATTATGGTGAGTCTTCATGATTGTCAGAATAGTTCAAGTCTATGGTGGGCGCTATCTCACTATGGGAAAGTACTTGAAGGATATGCATAGTGACATAGCACCTTGATGACACATGTCCCAGTGGGTCTCATGGAGGCAGTAACAATTAGCAGCCGGTAGTTAACGTAACTATCACAGTCAGGGTTTGCAGGGTTGGCATTGTTAGTAATGAAAAGAAATGGTCAACCACATTGGACTCTTGCAAGGTGGCAAGATAAAAGGAGGTTATTGGCCCATGTAGCCTGTTTTGGATGCACACTTTAGTTGACTTGCTGAACCTGCTGATTCAGGTGATCATGAATGAAGAGAGTCAAGATTTTTTATGTGAATCTGATCTTCATGATCAATTCCAACCACCAGAAGTGACTGCAAAGCATGCAGGAACACTCCACCACACCCCCAGTTGGTCAATCTACTTGATTAGAGCACAGTGATGGCACTGTCTCTGTCTTCTCAAGGCCCTATTTTAGTTAAATAGTCAAATTTTGTGGTACCTAAAGCTATACTCAGATCAGATTTCTTCAAATCCCCATGATTGTTCTTGGCAGAGCCTTGATGGCGGTGGTTGCAGGATAGTTTTGGAGGGAAAATCTCAGTTATGCCTGAACTATAAAGGCAATTTTTGTGATTTTTGTAAGGGTCGATCCTTCTATGACTTTTCTCTGCTATTGCTCTAAAATTTTAGTGTAAAATTCCATTTTCCTTTGAACTGAATGATATTCTACCTTATCTCCTTTAGCCATTAGTGTGAAAGTGCAAGAACTCTTTGCCTCTCATTGATGTTTTGTAGAGATCTATAATATGCATGACTGTATCTCCTTGGCCTATGAATGATAATATAAGTGAATCTCTCTTTCCTTGTGTCATTCATCTTGGTTTTCTGATATGCATGTGATTATTATATTAAAGCAAGTCTAAACATGTATATCCTTAGTTTCATTCTAGTTCATTAGTGCATGTATGGGCAAAGATTGGTTTGAACACTCTATTTTGGTACATTACCTCTTTAGATTAGATTAGGTAGATTTTATTTCAAGCTATCCTTCTCCCTTTTCCTCTTCAAGAGTAGTTAGGTGCATCTTGATAGTAAGAGGAAGTCGGCCTTCTCCGGAGACTCAACCTCACGGTTCAAGTCCCACAGCTTGGAGGTTTTTTCCATGTTTCACTAGGTTGTCCTCATGCATAAGATTTGGACAAGGGTGCAAACCTAAGTGACAATAGTAACATAATTGCTATGATTCAAGAAGATGACGAGGGTTCACCAAATGGACCTGAGTCTTGAGAAAATTTGATGGTGAGAAGAACCTTATGTAATAAGGGAGGTGATGAGGAACCTGTTTTAAGGAGAAGTCTTTTCAAGACAAGATGTAAGATGGTTGGAAAATACTGTAAAGTGATCATTGATATTGGAAGTTCTACAAATCTGGCATTAGAAGAGCTGGTTATGAAGTTGTAGTTGCAGAGGCTGAAACATCCCAAACCTTATCATGTTTCATGGATCAAAGATGAGCATAAGATATTGGTAAGTGAGCAATGCCTTGTGAAGTTCAAAATTGGACATTACTTTGATGAAGTTTTGTGTGATATTATGCCCATGGATTGTTGTCATATTTTTTTGGGTAGACCTTGGAAATATGATAGATATGATGTACATGATGGAAGATTGAATCAATATAATCTTTGGGTAAATGGGAAGAAACAAACATTGTTTCCTTTGATCGAAAGTCCAGATGAGGTTAATTGTATTACTATAAAAATTTGCATGGTTAATGGGAAAAAATTAGAAAAGGAAATGAAAAAGAATCAAGTCTATTTTTCTATAATTCTAAGAAAATTGAATTTTGTTAATGGAGATTGAGTGCAAGAAAATAGTGTTAACCAAGTGCTAGTCTGTGGTGACAGAATGATAGATGGTAGTATTGACCGAGTGCCAGAAGAAATTGTAGAGTTGTTAAATGAGTATAAAGAAATTATTTCTAATGATATTCCTGATGGTTTACCTCTAGTAAGAAGTATAAGTCATTGTATGGATCGGATCCCTAGAGCTAGTTTGCCAAAGAAAGCACCATATAGATTGACACCTACAGAGAATGAAGAACTTAACATACAAGTGCATGAATTGTTGCAGAAAGATTTGATCATAGAAAGATTGAGTCCATGTGCTATACCTACTATATTAGCACCTAACAAGAATGGAGAATTGAGAATGTGTACTAATTTCAGAGCCATCAACAAGATAATAGTGAAATATAGGTTTCCTATGCCAAGGATGGATGACATAATGAATTGTTTGAGTGGAGCAAAGTATTTTACCAAGATTGATTTTAAGAGTGGCTATCATCAAATTAGAATCAGATGAGGTGATGAATGGAAGACTACTTTCAAGAGAAAAGATGGTTTATATGAGTGGTTGGTTATGCCTTTTGGTTTGACTAATACACCTAGCACTTTCATGAGGTTGATGAATGAAGTTTTGAAAAGATTCTTGGGTAAGTTTGTGATTGTTTATTTGGATGATATTCTGATATTTAGTAAGACTAAAGAAGAACATCTTGAGCATATTAGACAAGTATTGCAGAGGTTGAAAGAGGAAAAGTTGCTGATTAATCTAAAAAAGTGTTCTTTTATGCAAGAGGATATTGTGTATTTGAGATTTGTGATTTCAGCTGATGGATTGAGGATGGATCTTGAGAAGGTTAAAGAAATTTTTGAATGGCCTACACTTGAGAATCTGAGTGAGGTAAGATCATTTCATGGTTTGGCTAGTTTTTATAGAAAGTTTATAAAGAATTTTAGTGTTGTTTGTAATGCTATGACTAAAACTATGAGGGGAGATAAAAGGGAATTCAAGTGGACACATGGAGCTGATAAGAGTTTTGAGACTTTGAAACAAAAGGTTGCTGAATTACTTGTATTGGCTTTACCTGATTTCAACAAAATATTTCAAGTTGAATGTAATGCAAGAAGGTAAGCTAGTTGCTTTATTTAGTGAAAAGTGGAATGATGCTAAAAGGAAATATTTTGTGTATGATCAAGAGTTTTATGCTATTGTTCAAGCATTGAAGAACTGGAGACATTATTTGATGCCTAAGGAGTTTTTGTTGTATACTAATCATAAAGCTTTACAATACTTGGGAAGTCAACATAAATTGAATCAAAGACATATGAAGTGGGTTGAGTATTTGTAGAGTTTTACATTTGTGATCAAGCATAAGAGTGGAGTTACTAAAAAAGTTGCTGATGCATTGAGTAGAAGATGCTCTTTGTTGACTGAAATGAAGGTTGAAGTTCTTGGTTTTGATGAGATGAAAGAGTTATATGACGCTTATCCTGATTTTTCTTAGGCATGGAGAGAGTGCAGAGCACCAAATCTGACAGATCACATAAGTATAATGAATATTTCATTCAAGAAGGTATGTTGTTCAAAGGTATTCAATTGTGTTTTCCTAGAAGTCCTATGAGGTTGCATTTGATTAAGGAAAAGCATAGTGGTGGATTAGTTGGACATTTTGGAATTTATAAGACATTGAGTTTGTTAAAAGAGAATTATTATTGGCCAAAAATGTATAATGATGTTCAAAGTTTTTAAAAAGTTGTGGAGTTTGTCAAGTTGCAAAGGGAGTGAGTCAAAATACTAGTTTGTATACACCTATTATTGTTCCTAAGAAACCTTGGATTGACATTAGTATGGATTTTGTTCTTGGATTGCCTAAAACTATGAAGGGGTATGATTCTATATTTGTTGTAGTGGATAGATTTTCTAAGATGGCTCATTTTATACCATGTAAGAAGACATCAGATGCCGAGCATGTTGTTGAACTTTTTTTTAAAGAGTTTGTGAGATTGCATGGATTACCAAGAAGTATTATTTTAGATAGAGACAGTAAGTTTTTTGGTTATTTTTGGAAGACTTTGTGGAAGAAGATGGGTACTGAAATCAAGTTTAGCTCTACATTCCATCCACAAATAGATGGATAGACAGAGGTTGTGAATAGAAGGTTGGGTAATTTGCTGAGATGTTTAGTTAAGAATAGGCTGATTAATTGGGAGACGGTATTGGCACAAGCTGAATTTGCATATAAAAATTCTATGAATAGGAGTACAAGGAGAACACTTTTTGAGAATGTTATTGGAATGCATCCTAGAGGTATATTAGATTTGAGAGATGTTGCTGGTGAAGAAAAGAAAAGCGCTACAGGAGAAGAATTTGCTGATTTTATGGAGTCCTTGCATAAGGAAGTGAAGTTGAGGTTGGAACAAAGAATCCAGAAGTATAAAGAGAATGCTGATCAGTCTAGAAGACACCATGATTTTCAAGTTGGTGATGAGGTGATGGTTCATCTGAAGAAAGGAAGATTCTCAGTTGGAACATATAGCAAGTTGAAGATGAAGAAATTTTGACCTTGTAAGATCTTGAAGAAGTTTGACAGTGGTAATGCTTATGAAGTTGAGTTACCTGATGACATGGATATATCTCCTATATTTAATATTGCTGATTTGTATAAGTATCATGAGTGAGAGGATGAAGTTTTTATACCAGATGATTATCCTAAGAAAAAGATTGAGGAAGTTGAACAAATATTGGATCAGAGAGTTGGCAAGAGTACAAGAAGAAAAGATTACTATGAATATTTGGTGAAGTGGAAGAATAGACCTATTGAAAATGCTTCATGGATTTCTCAATTTGAGTTGGATTTAGCTCAAGTTGAGACATCTCAATGATTCAGGAGAATCATTTCTTTCAACTGTAATTGTCTAATGTAGGAGCATCATAGGTTGCCTTGTTATCCTGATCATTTTGTTCACCTAATAGTTCCTTCATGTGCCTAGCAGTCCTTCATGTGCCTAGTAGTCTTTCATGTGCCTAATAGTTCCTTCATGTGCCAAGTTATATAGTGTATGCCGAGTGATTCTTCATGTGCCGAGTTACTCAGTGTATGCCAAGTGTTTCTTCATGTGCCAAGTTACTCAGTGTATGCTAAGTGTTTCTTCATGTGCCAACTTACCTAGTGTATGTCGAGTATTTCTTCATGTGCCGAGTTACTTAGTGCATGCCAAGTGTTTCTCCATGTGCAAAGTTACCCAATGTATGCTGAGTGTTAGTATTTGGACGTGATTTTGCGAGCTGACTTGCAAGATTTATTTCATTTGTGACATTTATGTTTAGATCTTTTCTTGGGATGAGTCTAGACCATTGTTGGGTCGGCCTTCCTCTTATGTAATGATTCTAGAATAATCTTTAAGCCATTTTGGCAAGTATAAATATAATGTTCAGGCTTAGAATTAGGAAGTTTTGGGAGAATTTTTTTGGAAGAAGATAAGATATTTTGATGAATCAATAAATTATTTCTCTCTTCTTCCTCCTTTGGTTGCTATTCTTTGTGTCCATTTCCATTGTGTTAACTCTTGCAGGGTGTTTTGGATAGTTGGGTGAGCCTTTGGCCCTAGCTATTCATCTGCTTGCCTGTGTTAGTTGGTATCAGAGCTTGAGGTTCATCCTTGTGGATATTGGATTGTGTAGAACCCTAATTTGGATTTGGTTGTAGGGTGGTAGATTTGCAGATTTGACCTATAACTTGCAGAGGGTTACGATCTTGAAGGAACTTGATTTGTGAAGATGGTTTGTGGTAGAAGAAATAATGTTGATAATGCTATATTGGAACCTGAAGAACCTGAAAAGACCAAGATGAAGCAAGATTGTTGAGAGTATTGTCTAGAGTGAATTCAAAGCCTACTATAGAAGTTGTTCCTTATGATGGAAAATTGGACACCAATGCTATGTTGGATTGGATCTCTGATATGAAGAAGTTCTTTGAGTATGAAAATACTCCTGATAATAGAAAGGTGAATATTGGAGTCACTAGGTTGAAAGGTCATGCATCACTATGGTGGGAGCACTTGCAAACTGATAGACAAAGGAGAGGAAAGGAGAAGATCAAAACTTGGCCAAAGATGGTGAACAAGGTAAAGAATAAACTCCTTCCTATTGATTACCAAGTTAGCTTGTTGAGAAAGATGCAAAATTTGAAGCAAAAAGACATGACTGTGAAAGAGTATACTGAGGAATTCTATAGACTGGACATTAGATCTGGACATGTGGATGATATGTTGAGAAAATTGCAAGGTAAATTGATGGATTGAGATCTGAAATACAAGATAAAATAAGTTTTGTGAAGTTTGAAAGTGTAGAAGAAGCATATCAATATGCCTTGAAAGCTGAGGAGATCTTGACAAAGAAGCATGAACAAAGAGAGAGAGGTAGAGGTGGTAGATTCCAGAGAGGCAGAGGTAGATCTTATGGAGAACATGGTAGATCTAATAGTTCTACATAGGATAAAGGAAAATCTAAATGGAAGAATGATGAAAAAGGCAAGACTAAATGGAAAAGTGTTAATTCTTACCGAGGCAACACTAATTCTTACTGAGGACGAGATAATTCTTATTCTAGAGGTGGATTTCATGGTAATTGTTTTAGATGTGGTAAAGAGGGACATAGATCTTTTGAATGTAGATCCTCTAAAAGTAGACAAGGTAAAAGAAATGCTTTGATTCAAGAAGATGATGAGGGTTCACCAAATGAACCTAAGGTTGGAGAAAATTTGATTGTGAGAAGAACCTTATGTAATAAGGGAGGTGATCAGGAACCTGTTTTAAGGAGAAGTCTTTTCAAGACAAGATGTAAGATGGCTAGAAAATGCTGTAAAGTGATCATTAAGAGTAGAAGTTCTACAAATCTAGCATCATAAGAGTTGGTTATGAAGTTGTAGTTGCAGAGGCTGAAACATCCCAAACCTTATTATGTTTCATGGATCAAAGATGAGCATAAGATATTGGTAAGTGAGCAATGCCTTGTGAAGTTCAAAATTGGACATTACTTTGATGAAGTTTTGTGTGATATTATGACCATGGATTGTTGTCATAATTTGTTGGGTAGACCTTGGAAATATGATAGATATGATGTACATGATAGAAGATTGAATCAATATACTCTTTGGGTAAGTGGGAAGAAACAAACATTGTTTCCTTTGATCAAAAGTTCAGATAAGGTTAATTGTACTACTATATAAATTTGCATGGTTAATGGGAAACAATTTGAAAAGGAAATGAAAAAGAATCAAGTCTATTTTGCTATAATTCCAAGAAAATTGAGTTTTGTCAATGGAGATCGAGTGCAAGAAAATAGTATTAATCAAGTGCTAGTTAGACCGAATGATAGATGGTAGTATTGACTAAGTGCCAGAAGAAATTGCAAAGTTGTTGAATGAGTATAAATAAATAATTGCTAATGATATTCTTGATGGTTTACCTCTAGAAAGAAGTATAGGTCATTGTAAGGATCTGATCCCTGGAGCTAGTTTGACAAAGAAAGCACCATATAGATCGACACCTGTAGAGAATGAAGAACTTAATAGACAAGTGCATGAATTGTTGTAGAAAGGTTTGATCAGTGAAGGCTTGAGTCCGTGTGTTGTACCTATTGTATTAGCACCTAAAAAGAATGTAGAATGGAGAATGTGTACTGATTCCAAAGCCATCAATAAGATAACAATGAAATATAGGTTTCCTATGCCAAGGATGGATGACATAATGGATTGTTTGAGTGGAGAAAAGTATTTTACCAAGATTGATTTGAAGAGTGGCTATTATTAGATGAGAATCAGAGAAGGTGATGAATTGAAGACTACTTTAAAGATAAAAGATGGTTTGTATGAATGGTTGGTTGGTTTGACTAATGCACCTAGTACTTTCATGAGGTTGATGAATGAAGTTTTGAAAAGATTCTTGGGTAAGTTTGTGATTGTTTATTTGGATGATATTCTGATATTCAATAAGACTAAAGAAGAACATCTTGAGCATATTAGACAAGTATTGCAGAGATTGAAAGAGGAAAAGTTGCTGATTAATATGAAAAGTGTTCTTTTATGCAAGAGGAGATTGTGTATTTGGGATTTTTGATTTCAACTAATGGATTGAGGATGGATCTTGAGAAGGTTAAATCAATTTTTGAATGGCCTACACCTAAGAATGTGAGTGAGGTAAGATCATTTCATGATTTTGCTAGATTTTACGAAAAGTTTATAAAGAATTTTAGTGTTGTTTGTAATGCTATGACTGAAACAATGAGGAGAGATAAAAAGGAATTCAAGTGGACACATGGAGCTGATAAGAATTTTGAGACTTTGAAACAAAAGGTTGCTAAATTACCTGTATTGGCTTTACCTGATTTCAACAAAGTATTTCAAGTTGAATTTGATGGAAGTAGTAATGCAATAGGAGCTGTAATAAGTCAAGAAGGTAAGCCAATTGCTTTCTTTAGTGAAAAGTTGAATGATAATAAAAGGAAATGTTCTATGTATGATCAAGAGTTTTATGCTATTGTTCAAGCATTGAAGAAGTGGAGACATTATTTGTTTCCTAAGGAGTCTGTGTTGTATACTGATCATAAAGCTTTACAATACTTGGGAAGTCAACATAAATTGAATTAAAGACATATGAAGTGGGTTGAGTATTTGCAGAGTTTTACGTTTGTGATCAAGCATAAGAGTGGAGTTACTAACAAAGTTGCTGATGCATTGAGTAGAAGAAATTCTTTGTTGACTAAAATGAAGGTTGAAGTTCTTGGTTTTGATGAGATGAAAGAGTGATATGATGCTTATCCTAATTTTTCTTAGGCATGGAGAGAGTGCAGAGCACCAAATCTGACAAATCACATAAGTAAGTATGATGAGTAATTCATTCAAGAAGGTATGTTGTTCAAACATATTTAGTTGTGTATTCCTAGAAGTCCTATGAGGTTGAATTTGATTAAGGAAAAGTATAGTGGTGGATTAGCTAGACATTTTGGAATTGATAACACATTGAGTTTGTTGAAAGAGAAATATTATTGGCCAAAAATGTATAAGGATGTTCAGAAATTTGTAAAAATTTGTGGAGTTTTTCAAGTTGCAAAGGGAGTGAGTCAAAATACTAGTTTGTATACACCTATTACTATTCTTGAGAAACCTTGGACTGACATTAGTATGGATTTTGTTCTTGGATTGCCTAAAATAGTGAAGGGGTATGATTCTATATTTACTGTAGTGGACAGATTTTCTAAGATGGCTGATTTTATACCATGTAAGAAGACATCAGATGCTGAGTATGTTGCTGAACTTTTATTTAAAGAGATTGTGAGATTGCATGGATTACCAAGAAGAATTATTTTAGATAGAGACAGTAAGTTTGTTGGTTATTTTTGGAAGACTTTGTGGAAGAAGATGGGTACTAAATTGAAGTTTAGTTCTACATTCCATCCATAAACAAATGGATAGACAGAGGTTGTGAATAGAAGCTTGGGTAATTTTTTGAGATGTTTAGTTGGGAATAAGCTGAGTAATTGGGAGATGGTATTGGCACAAGCTAAATTTGCATATAACAATTCTATGAATAGGAGTATAGGGAAGACACCTTTTGAGATTGTTACGAGAATGCATCCTAGAGGTATATCAGATTTGAGAGATGTTGTTGGTGAAGAAAAGAAAAGCACTACAAGAGAAGAATTTGCTGATTTTATGGAGTCCTTGCATAAGGAAGTGAAGTTGAGGTTGGAACAAAGCAATTAGAAGTATAAGGAGAATGTTGATCAGTCTAGAATACACCATGATTTTCAAGTTGGTGATGAGGTGATGGTTCATCTAAAGAAAGGAAGATTCCCAGTTGGAACATATAGCAAGCCGAAGATGAAGAAATTTAGACCTTGTAAGATCCTAAAGAAGTTTGATACTTGTAATGCTTATGAAGTTGAGTTACCTAATGACATGGATATATCTCCTATATTTAATAGTGCTGATTTGTATATTTATCATGACTCAAAGCATGAAGTTGTTATACCAAATGATTATCCTAAGATAGAGATTGAGGAAGTTGAACATATATTAGATTAGAGAGTTGGCAAGAGTACATGAAGAAAAGATTACTATGAATGAAGTGGAAGAATAGACCTATTGAAGATGCTTCATGGATTTCTCAATTTGAATTAGATTCAGCTCAGGTTGGGACATCTCAATGATTCGGGAGAATCATTTCTTTCAACCTTAGTTGTCTAATGTAGGAGCATCCCGGGTTGCCTTGTTATCTTGCTCATTTTGTTCACCTAGCAATTCTTTCATATGCCTAGCAATCCTTCATGTGCCTAGCAATACTTCTTGTGCCTAACAATTCCTTCATGTGCCTAGCATTCCTTCATGTGTTGAGTTACCCAGTGTATACTGAGTGATTCTTCATGTGTCGAGTTACTCAGTGTATGCTGAGGGTTTCTTCATGTGCTGAGTTACTCAGTGTATGCTGAGTTACCCATTGTATGTCGAGTGTTTCTTCATGTGTCGAGTTAGTCAGTGAATGCTGAGTGTTTCTTCATGTGCTGAGTTACCCAATGTATGTCGAGTGTCAGTATTTGGACATGATTTTGTGAGCCAACTTGTAAAATTTATTTCATTCATGACATTTATGTTAAGATCTTTTCTTGGGATGAGTCCAGACCATTGTTGGTTTGGCCTTCCTCTTATGTAATGATTTTAGAATGATTTGTAAGCTGTTTTGGAAAGTATAAATAGAATGTTCAGGCTTCGAATTAGGAAGTTTTAGGAGAAGTTTTTTGGAAGAAGATTAGAGAGCAGAACTGAAAGTGTGAATTTGTAGTTGGATCTTTGAATGTGAATGTATTTGTAATTGGCCATAATCCAGAAGGTCTTATAGCTGGGCTTGTATGAAGATATTTTGATGAATCAATAAAGTATTTCTCTCTACTTCCTCCTTTGGTTGTTGTTCCTTGTGTCCATATCTGTTGTGTTAACTCTTGCAAGGTGGTTTGGATAGTTGGGTGAGTCTTTTGCCCTAGTTACTAGTCCACTTGCCTACGTTAGATTTGTATAATAATTTTGAGGAAGATCAAATTGATATATCTACTATGAGATATATAATACCCAATAATCTAATACTTAAAGATATTGAAGGCATAGTAAATCAGAAGGTCTATGATAGACTTATTGTTAAGAAGACACCAACTCAAGAAGAGGACTTAGAACTTCAAAATTCTATGTTAAGGACTATATTCAAGACTGATGATGAAGACAAAGTCAAGAGATTGTTGAATAATTTGGCAACTTACTTAAGAAACAAAGTAAGACCATTCCTATTAATGGTGAGTGAGAAGGACATAATAAGAAGTGAAATAGTGGTAGCCAAAAGTCAAATGATGATAGAATCCAAGGCAACACCTTCACCAACACCCAAAACCTTAGAAGTGTCAGTAAGTAATGACACAATGGAGATTGATGAGACAAATTCTACCATTAATATTGATGATACTAACCCTTTTGAGAGTTTAGAACAACTTGAATTTCATACCAAGGATATTAAAGAACAATTGAAACAAATTGTAGAGGAGAAAAGGCTTTTAGAAGAAGAAAAGAGGAAAAGATAAGAAGCCAAGAAGAAATTGCTTGAAGAAGAAATGAAGAAAAGACTTGAGGAAGAAAAGAAGAGGAAAGTAGAGGAAGATAAGAAGAGAATAGAGGATGAAGAAAGGAGAGAAAAAGAAAGAAAATAAAAAGAAGAGAGAGAGAAAGAAGAAAGAAGAGTCAAAGAGGTAGTTGAAAAGAAGAAAAGGGAGGATGAATCTAAACCTTCTAGTTAATCTACTCCTCTTTTTCTTGCTAGCTTGACAACTGATGATGGTGATCAAACTGATTTGATCTCATCATTGTCAAAAATTATTGACAAGAATAAGAAAGTGAAGAGCCCATACAGAATCTTAATGGAGGTTACTAACAGATTACATAGTACTCTAGCAATCCAACACACAAAGGAAAATTCTGAACAGAGGACACAAGTAGTGCTAAAATATTTTGATAAGGAATTTACAAATTTTCTGAATGCTAGAGAATCTAAGGAACAAATTTCACATGATGCTAACTTGTTTAACAGTATTTGTCAAAACAAATAGAATGATTTGATAAGTCTTGATACTTGTATCAAGGAACTTCAAAAATGTCATCAACACAGAAAGGTATTTTACATCAAGTGTACCTTATCTCACAATTTGACCAAAGATCTTGATATTTAGATTCAAGGAAAGATGAGTGAGCTAGAGGCTCTATCTAGCCAAATACAACATCCTTATAGTAAAATTGATGAGATTGAAGGACAAGCGACAAGTATTCATTGTGATATCAAGTGACTGGAACTTTAGAAGGAACACATTTTGACAAGATTTTTGGATTTTAGAGAGTCTATTACTCTGAAACTATCTATTATAGAGAAACAATTGGAGGAATGTGTCAAAGCCAAGGACACTTATTCTAACTTCTTATATTCAGATCTTAACATAGTTGACATTGCATCATATGCTATATGTGAAATTCTCACCTCTATTGAATCAGCCAAGGATACATTGACAAAAGGTATGAAAAATATTAAGGCAAGTTTTGATGATTACATGAAAATACTATGAGTTTAAGGTAGATTTTTACATAATTTTTGATAGAAATTTTGACAATTTTTGACCTTTGTCATTGTTGTCAAAGGGTGAGAAGATGCATACGAAAATTGTAAATAAGGTAAAGGGGAGAAGATAAAGTTGTAAGGTATAAGATCATATTGTAAGGGTGAGCATATGTAAGATGGACATGTTTTAATAGATGACTAATGTAATGTTACAATATTATTTTTGACAAATTTTTGATACTTAGCTGATTTTTCCTATTTTGTTGCCATCAATGCCAAAGGGGGAGATTGTTCACCATTGGCTAATGAATATATGTAATTGTTGTCATTTATGGCAACTCATGATGCACATGCTTACAAGAAACCTCAGAAATGAAGATACTTAGCTTTTGGTAATTAGAAAATTGTCTAAGTATGAATTTGGTTTACAACAGTGTATTGTTTTGTATGTAACTTATTACTGATATCATATTATGACTAGTGAAGTTAAAATGGAGATAGTATACATGTTTATAATGATGTGTATAACCTCAAACATCATCGTAGATTGTATAGAAAAGATATATTTGTTTTTTACCAATGAAACATGAGAGCAGAATTAAAGGAAAGGAATAATTTTTTTTACAAAATAATTTCTTGACCAATTAGGGGGTTCCATCTTCTAACAAGGAACATATATATCGGTATATTATCTAGTGGGTATCATCACCATAGGTGTTTTCCCTTGGCCAGGGTTCCCTAGTTAACAAAATATGGTGTCATGAGATATCTTTGTGCATGGTTACTATTAATATTCAACATTACTTTATTACTTTCTTATGTGTGGTTCAAAGTAATAAATAATATTTAGTTGGCAACATAGGTGCCAAAATAGGTTTCCTTAGGGTCAACAAGCTCATTCAGAAGAATATCTATGATATCCTTTGTATTATAAATATTGATTTCATATCCCATGGGTTTCATCCATGCAGTTCTAGGAATAACTACTTGAATATGATTGTTATCATAGTCAACTAAGAAACAAATATCTTTAGCATATTTCTCAACCAACTATTGAGGTATCTTGTACATGTTTTGAATTTTCTCCTTTAAATTCTCAAAATATGCTTCTATTATCCCATCAAATTTTTCTCCCAGTTCTTGAATGAATTCATTGATTTGGTAAATTATAGGTCTGCCCTTACTCGAGACCACACTACCTTTTGATGGAAATAAATTTTAAATATAAAAGAGTAAAGACACAAGTAGGGATCCAAACTTATATTCTTCTTTGAAGCTTGGATGTTCTCCATGTTCTTGCTAAGTTGTCTAAGATGCAACTCAACAAGGTCAAATGATAAGTTTCTCTTCACAACCTTGTAAGCCAAGTTAACAACTTCACATGGGACACTGTTCGGTCTACACGAGATGTAGATCTTGTAAGCAATGACATGGATCCCAAATTTGATCTCCATGAAAATGATATTATTGAGCCTCATTCCCCTTCTATCCCATTCTGCTAGGGTCTTCTTTGTCAATTCACCATGAGCTAGGGTTTTTGTTGTTTTGTGCCTATCTAACATAGGGTAACCTATTACTCGATGAACCATCTTCTTCGTAATCTTTAGAGGTTGCTTGAGCTAGAAGGACATGCAATGCACTCTACTCAAAATGAACTTGATCCACTTTATCTTGAAATCCTTTAGCATATGTTAAACACTTGAACTCCAACTGTCTATGATTGGGATTGATTCAACACTTGGACCCTAACTCAACATCTTGAAAATTGCAACTATTAGCATGAATGTTGATGGTATTTCTTTGGGGGAGTATCCTAATCATTAGAGAGTATTAACATGTTTCATTCATGATTGTGTTTGTCATTGATGTCAACATAGTAGTAAGTCTATGAAGATTGACAAAGAAACAGACAAATATCTTTGTTATATTGATAATGTTTTGATTGTCTAGTGATGTGTATTCATGGGAATGTTTGATAAAGTGTCCTAACATTAAGGTTTAATGCATAATACTTGAGTCAAAGATGTACAAAAGATATGCTTGATTTATAGAGAGTAGTACAGAGACAGAGTACTTGAGAAGTAGTTTTTGATGTTTGTATTATATCTTCTAACAAAGGTATGATCTGAAGATGCACGGTCAGCCAATGACTTAAGATAGTCTGATGATGATGTTAGTGAATGTGCAAGCTCTAGTATCACATATGTGAGAATTTGTATAAAATGTGATCTGAAAATGTTATTATAATTTGAATTAATTAAATATCTTTTTTTACTTAATTGGGAAAGCCTCAAGGCCAACCCAAGAATTATTTTGAAGCTATGATATAAAGGAAATATTTTTTCCTTGTTTTTAAGATGTGTTGTGATCATTTTATTGAGTGTGAAGTGTGAAAAGGAGAAGAGTGTTTGGTGAATGTGAGTACACAATCCAAGGGATTATTAGATGCAAGATTTGTGATCTGGTTACAAGATTAGAAGGAGAAGAAGTCTAGTTGACATGATAGAGAAAGATAAAGGAGAAGTACTATTCATTTCTATTATTCTGCAAGGAATAACACAAGGATCATTCGAACAGTGGGTTCATTGGTCTTTCCCTGAAATTATTTGGATAGTGGGTCCATCTATCTTCTACAACTCCTAATATGGTTTGCACAACTCCTAACATGGACTTATATGTATTGAATGTTGTTATAGACTCCTAATAGGGCCCATTCTCTAAAAAATAATAGTTATATTAGTACATCATCTTGTGGGTACCATTCCCACTAGAGTTTTCCCTTTGATCAAGGGTTTACCTAGATAACATATCTAGTGTTATTGTGCATCAGTATCTTGTTGTAGTTTCTGATTATATTGCTCATATAGTTAATGTTTATTAAGGTTGATAATTTAGATATTAGTTGGATAACTGATTCACTCCCCCCCTCTTCTTAGTTATATTGGTGGACTATATAATCTAACAATTGGTATCAAAGCCTTAGGTCCTTGATACAAAAGCTTAACAACTTTGGGTGATCATGGCAAGAAGAGATTCCAAAGTCAGATAGAAGAAAGTTCATCTCATAGAAGATAGAACTTCTTGGTGAGTTGACAAAAATGTTTAATGATCTAAACTTTGAGTTTCCTGATCTAGAATCCTTTTTATACAAAAGAATAGAAGTGCAAGAAAATCCTTATCCAAAGAATACATGAAGATCAAAGAAGGAATTGATCTACTTATGAAAAGAGAGCCTAGAGGTATGAAAATTTCCATTTGTTGGACATGTAAAAAGCTTAGTCATTTTTCATCAAGATGTCCTATGAGAGCAAGAAATTCTAGAAAGAGTTCACTTTTTGATGAAGATAATAAGCTTGAAATGGTTAAGAAAGAGGAAGAAAAAGAATAGCTAGCTCTAGTAACTATTATTGATGATTATAATATTGGAACTATTCGATAGAATGTAGAAGTTTTCTTTAAGACTAACAATAATCTACAAAATAATGTACAAATTGTTGATCAAAGAGGAGAAAAAAGATATGAACCAAGAGATGAGATAAGATTTGAGTTGGAAACTCCTACCTCTAGCAAAAACATGAAAAAGAATCACCCTCTAGAGTAGATAATTGGAAGAAAATAAAAATGTGTGATTACAAGTAACATAGTGAATGAGGAAATATGTATAATTTCTCAAATTGAACCTAAGAGTGTAGATGAAGCATGTAAAGATGTTCATTGGATTCAAGCAATGAAGGGCGAACTAGATAATATCGTGAAGAATAAAACTTTGGAATTAGTTCCTAGACCTAAAGACAAGAATGTTATAGGAACCAAATGGGTATTTAGAAACAAGATAAATGAGAAAGGTGATGTTGTAAGAAACAAGGATAGACTTGTGTGTAAAGGATATTCATAACAAGAAGGACTAAAATATGAGGAGACATATGCCTAGATAGCCAAAATGGAAGTAGTGAGAATTTTCTTCGCTTATGTAGCGAATAAGAAGTTCAAAGTATCTTAGATGGATGTTAAATCAAATTTCCTAAATGGAGAACTTGAAGAAAAGGTATACATTGAGTAGCTTGAAGGTTCCCCTCTGATAGAAGACAAAGATATGGTATATAGACTAAAGAAAACTTGATGTGGTCTGAAGAAAGCACGTATAACCTGGTATGCAAGGTTGGACAACTATTTGGAAAAACTTGGATTTTCCAAAGTTACGGTAGATAGCAACTTGTATTTGAAAGAAATTTGAAATGGTTTGTTGATAATAGTAATATTTGTTGATAACATAATATTTGGAGGTAATGATGAAGAAAGTGATAAGTTTGTTGAAGAAATGAAGAATGAGTTTGAAATGAGCATGATAGGAGAAATAAAGTTTTTCCTAGAGTTGCAGATTGTGCAAAACAGTGATGGTATTTTCATTTCACAAGCTAAGTACTTGAAAGATTTATTGAAAAGGTTTGGATTGGAAATTTTTAAACCTTTTGGTACACCTATGATAATTGGTCACAAATTATCTAGCAAGGATGAGAGACCTATAGTTGAGAGGAAGAAGTATAGATCCATGATTGGAGGTTTGTAGTATTTGAATCAAACAAGACCAGATATAGAAAATGAAGTTGGGATTGTAGTTATATTTCAATATGATCCTAAGGAGTATCATTATAAAATAGTAAAGAGGATATTTAGATATTTGAAAGAGATATCTGACTATGGAATATGAAAAATTGAGTGATTTTACTCTATGTCCATATACTAATGTGGATTGGGTAGACAATATGGATTATAGAAAGAGCACTACTAGTGGAGCCATTTTTCTTGGAGGAATATTAGTTTTTTGGCTAAGAAAGAAACAATATTGTATTTCACAGAGTATAGTTGAGGCAGAATATGTAGTAGTAGCAAATAATTGTTATAGTGCCTCTCCCATTTGACTTCTATAACTCATCTTGATGGATGCAACCTTTTTGATCTATTTTTGTGATGGATCATGATTGTGACCATGAGTGGTCTACACCGTACAGGTGATTGATTTATGTTTTTGTATCAATTGATTTGATTATGCTTTGACTGATTCATGAGATTATGATGTGATTTATGGTTCACTAAGGTTTTTACTAGTGTTTACTAGGATCAATGTGGTATCATGATGTTGTTCCATGATTACCGTGAGATGTGTGCAGATATTTCACTATGTACTATTACTTACTACCTTGGATTAGGTTCCTCTAGCAATGGTTAGTCATGTTTATTGTTGGAAATATTCAAGATATGATAGGTTACTAAGAGGGGAGGGGTGAATTAGTAACTTTAAACCTTTTCTTTAAATTTACCACACATCCATCTAGGCTACTGCATACATTAATTCTGAAACATAAAACATTCATTACACAAAAGAACACAATATTTTGGTGACCCTGAAACCTTCCAAATAGAAAGTAAAACTGCAGTGGGGATGATATCCACAAAACTTCAATACTATAGCATAAATTTGGCCTATTAAGGCTTACATTGAGCACTTCTAATGATCTACCTTGTTAGGAGCACAAAGGACTACTAGGTCCACCTTGTTAGAGGATTTAAAAACATACAATGAAGTATGTACTCGGTTAGGAGATTTATACAAAAACTATTAAGTCTAACTTGTTAGAGGATTTAGAAAACTGATTCACCTTTTAAGATGAAGTAGTGGATCTACTTACAACTGATTTCTGATAAGATCCCTTATGCACTGATCACCTTATGTGATGAATATAACTTTTCTACCTCTGTATTGACCTTGCTATATTCCTTGAACTGCTGTTGAAAATCCTTCACAAATACTTTCCAAAATTACTTCACATTACTTCACTATATCTTCATATGTTTGATATCTTACAATACATCTTACATATATACCTTTCAAATTTACAAAATTGCAAGGTTGGCCAAAATACAAGTGAACAAATACATTACAAAGTTGGCCCAATATTAAATAGCTCAGGTTCAGTGAATTGACTTAGTGACCTTCTAATACACGACATCCACTACATTACTTGGCATCGTCATGCACTCAGCAGAAGTGAAGGCTCAGTCCATACTAATCAATCGATGTAGTTCTGAACTTGGTAACCACCGATGACTCGGTAGATGTAGTGTCACTTAATAGATACTGCACACTGAGTTTACCTTGCTTCACTTGGTAAACACTACTTCTTCCAATGCTTGGTTTACATTGAATCTCCATGACACAAACTTACTACTTTGTAGACACTGTAAAGCATGGTAGACACTGAGAAACTCAGTGACACTACTGGTCTTCACATTGCCTATATTTACTTGGTAGCTTTAGGAATGCTCAGTGTAAACTACATAATTGCTAAGCTTACAAGGTAACCACTCGATGCTTAGTAAGAATTTAGAATTGAGTAAGTGTTGTCACTAATGACAAAAATAATCATAATGCCAACAATCTCCCCCTTTGGCATTAGTGACAAAAACACTTATGTACCAAAACTTATGTTAACTAACATTCTGATTTTGATTTACCAAAATTGATCTTTGTAAATCTATTATATATACATATCTTACATATCTCCCCCATACATATGACATACATAGCTTTTATTTGTACATATGTCAATTTATTTTTATTTCTTCACAAGTCTCTTTTACTCTACTTGCTCTCTTCTCTTGTTCATCTCATACTCCTCCTTTTTGACAATAATGCCAAAGAATATATACAATAAATTCAAATAGAGACACTAAAATGTGAGAGAAATTTGGAGTGTACCTTGAGAATAAGAGACAATATCTTATCCCAATTATCTTGCAAAATTTTGTAGGAGGAGAGAGCCACTTTAACTTCTGCAGAAAGTTCAATCGTATGACCTACTATAGAAAAATTGTTGTCTTGAATCAATGTTTTTGAATAGGCAATATGTTTTTTCATTTGGTCCATGACTAGAAGGATCATGTTTTGGATGTCAATCAGTGTAGATCTGATCTTCACTTTTTCGCTAAGTAACTTTGGTTGCATTTCTGACAAAAATTTCACCTTCATGTGATGTGAAGAGCTTGAACTATGGTCAAGCTATAACTTTTGAGCACTAGCCTTCATTTCCACATCTATCTTATTTAATTTTCCTTTAACATCCTTGGTGTACTCGGTAACATCATAGAGCTTGCCAAAAAGTAATGTTACATTTGTAAAAGATTGCTTAAGGTTGCTCAAAATTGTGGATAATTCTACCTACTTTATTGCAATGTGCTGAGCAATGTGCTTAAGCACCATATTGTCAAATTTCGTCTCTACCTTTTCAATGAGCTTCTCTTGCCTAGAGGTTTCCTCATCGAACTTTTTCAAAGCCTCTTCTTATTGTAACAAAATGTGTTGAGATGGATCAACATCAACACCAATAGCTTTAGTAATTATATTTTTGGCATTCTCAATTATTGTGCATTCTCTTCCCTCTCTTCTGTTAATTTCTTCCACCTTTCCTTTAGCTCTAAAAGTTGACTAACCATTCTCATTTTGTTGGCTAAGATAGTGCCTAAATCTATCTTGGGAATAATAATTTCCTTATCCAAGTCTAAATCTTCATCAATTTCTTTACCAATAAGAATAAGTTTTAGAGGAGTCTAAGGTTTTACTTCAGTGCTTACTTCGTTGGATTTAGAAATAGAAGCAATAGTTGATATAGATGGACTAGCAGAAAAAACTTGAATTGGTCCAACTGGAGGAAAATTGAGAGAAGTACCAATTGTATCCAAAATTGATGTGCTTCCCAAAAATGATGTACCAATAGGTAATGCACAGGCTCGAATATTTATAATTGAAGTACTAATAGAGATTGGTGCAGTTAGAGCTGTGGTAGACAAAATTTTAGAATGTGCTATCAAACTTACTATACATGGAGTAGAAGAAGTTGGCACAGTTGATGATGCTATGATTGATTGCTTGGGTGTTGATGAAGAGGGTTGTAGCTCAGTAGATGAAGTAACTAATACTTCCACAAAAGATGCTTGGAGTTTTGGGGTGGTAGGAGCAGATGATATTTCTGATGTAGATGTAATCAATCCTACTAAAGTTGTCTCCAAACTTGATGATGTTGCTAGCTTAGGTGGAGAGTGAGGAAGGGCAACAATGACTTCTACTAAAATCTTCATTGGGTCATCTTCTTCATCCACTTCCTCCTTATCTTCCTCTTCAGCTTGTTCCCCTTTCTCTTCATCATCATCCCTTAGTGCTTGATAATCTCCAATATCAATAGTAGCACATGGAGTGCTGTCATATTCTTCATCATCACTAGCACCATCATCATCCTTGATCACAACTGGATCATCACTAGGCTTATGCAGATGATAGATATTCTTCCACATTTTTGTTGAATCTCTTACAACATGCTCAATGTCCTTAATTAGAATCAAACATGTGTGAAATATAATCATCATTTTACCTTCATTATTCTTCATGGCTACCTTTACTTCCGCCTCATTGAGATTTGGTAATAGATTCTTCAAGGATTGTTCATAGATGTCTTTTTCTATTTGTGTCACTGATTCCCACCTTGGTTGCAGTCTTACTAATAATTCTTTTGATATCTAAGGAGCAATCTGGTTTGGGAATACTTCCACTTTCCCATTTTGGTGAGTACCAGCTCCTCAATCTACATCTTTTCTGCATTAGTTCTGGTTTCAAACTTTAAAACTTTAAAGTTTTTGATGCCAGCTCCTTCTTCCATCTATTTCAACCTTTCTTGGAAGGTAAGTTGGGCTTGTTGAATACTACTTCACCTTTATTTTTGCCTTTGCCTCTCTTGGTGAAAACAATTGTGGAGGCCTTTGGAGGTTTAGTAATGATAACCCTCCCTTTCTTCTTTGCTGGCTCTGCCTCTTTTTTTGATTCTTTCTCTTCATTTTCTTGTTCTTGATCCTCTCCTTTTCCCTTGGTAAGCATTAAGGGACCAATGATAGTTTTCATCTTAGCAATCTTTTTTTACCTTTGCTGATTGCTTGAGGTAGCTTAATTTATAATTCAATCCTGGCTTTTGCCTCATCATAAATACCAAAGACTAATTTCTTGGGATCTACAAGCTCATTTACTAGTGCTCCAATGATGTCCCTACTTTCATCAATATTGACCTCATAAGGGAGAGGTTTCACCCATGCAACTTGAGGCCTGACTACCTAAATGTATACTCTATCATAGTCTACCATGAAACATACATCATCTTTATAGTCCTCAACAAGTTTAGGAGGAATCCTAAACCTATTGTTCATTCTTTCTTTGAAGTCTTCAAAATAATTATCCATTATACTGTCAAAGTTTAGACCCATTTCTACTATAAACTCATTTATGTGATACAAAATGGGAACATCCTTTCTCCATATGACAGAACCTTTGGATGGAAATAATTTTTGCACATAAAAGAAGAGATATGTTAAAAAAGAACTGAATTTGCAGGGAATTTTCTTTTATGACCTGATGCTATCCATATTCTTGTTTAGTTGCCTTAGTAGTAGCTCTGACAGGTCATATTCCAAGTTTTTCTTCACAACTTTGAATGCTAAGTCTACTGCCTCACATGACATGCTGTTCAAATGACTGGAACTATAAATCTTGTGAGCAATTAAATGAATTCTGAACCTTAGCTCTACATCAATAATAGTGCTAATTTTCAAGCCTCTACCATCCCACTTAGCTAGGGTTTTCTTTTGGAGTTCATCCCGACCTAGTGTTTTGGTGGACTTAGCTTTGCTCAGAATGGGAAGGCCAGTAATCTTGTGAATCATCTTTTTGGTGATCAATATAGACCACTCCAACCATAACTAACCAGTGTGAACATGGCTAAGAATATACCTAATCCATTTTATTTGAAAGCTTCTTGGGAGGTGTGATATGTGAGTCAACCCTTTTGTTTCCAAATGCTTGTCCTCAGGTTTCAATGAGTGATGAATACACATTTCTTCTAAAGCACTATCCATTTCTAGGGTTCCAATCTCTTGAATTGAACATTTAAAGTGAGTGTGGATATCATTAATTAGAAGAACCTTTTGTGGAATTTGTGATTGTGCGCTATTAGGGTCGATTGCCTCCGCCACTGCAGGAATTAACTTGAAAATTGGTGCTTTCCATTTTGCACCCTTGACCAACATCTTTGATCCTCTTTTTGTCTTGCTACTATTGGTGCTTCTGGATGCCATTGCTACTCAGTAAGTGATGGACATCTTCAAACAAATTACTTCACTACAAATTTGCTCAAAATCTCTTGAAATTGCTTGAAGGCACCTAGAGATCTCTTTGCTTTGAGGATACGATGAAAAATGAAGTTGAATTTCCCCCATTTTGATGAAAAGTTTTCCATTAATGCTAGGTACCATACTATCATAGTGCATGACAAACTCTTATCCACTAACCTAACTTGGCAAGAGTATCAACTAGGTAAATGAACCAAATTCCTTTTACTTCCGACCTTGCTCGGTAAGGTCTTTAACCACTTTCCTTGGTGAAGTCTAATGCAATTGGTGAAAGATAACCTTTGTGATCCTGGTGTATCTGGAACACTGATTGGATCATTTGCATTCCTCATATTTCTTGGAACTACTTATGATTTCCTTACTGAGTATAGCTCCAACACATTCTTAGGAATTTAGTTTGAGGGGATGTAGCCACCCACTTCTTGAGTGACTTCACTTCCATGATTTGAGCTTGTATCTTCAATGGATTTAGGAATCCATTTCTGCTTCATTTAACTCCTTATGTTATCAGCCCTTGCTTTCTTTTCATCTTCAATTTTGCCTATATTCATGCAATCTTTAGCTATATGACCAAGTTCAGTACATGTGTAACACCTTATAGTAGTGTCCTTCTTCCTTAGGTGATGCCTTGCACAATTTATACTAGTGTGTCCATATTCTCCACAATAATGACATCTGCACTAGGTATTGTAATCCCATCCAAATATTGCCTTTACAAGTTGTTCAGCTAGATTGAATGATTTGGATCTGCATTGAGATGCCTTGTGACTGTGCTTTTTGCATTTGTGACAATTACCTTCAAATTTTGGTTTCTCCTTGCATTTATTGGCTTTGTGACCATGCTAATTATAGTTATAGCACTTTCCATTGAATTTTCCGTTTCCATTGTTCTCGCATTTGTTTGATGTATGACCAATTTTCCCACAATGATTGCATGAGGGTTTTAGATTCCTTTTTGCACCTTTCTTGGAAGATTCACCTTTTTCTTCATTGTATCCAAGTCCTACTTTACCTTTTTGCTTATGAAGATTCTGCTCATTTTGTTGAATTAGTTGATTCATGTCTTCTCGTGATTTCAACATTCTTTCATTGATTTGTTTTTAAGTATTTAGGCCATTTAATTTTTCAACAATTTTCTTTTCACATCTCATTTCTCTCAATATTCTTTCATTATTTTCCCTTTCATAATTTAGATAACTTCTTATTCTTTCATTCTGTGCTTTGAGAATCCTGATTTCTTCATTTGCTCTGGTGATTTGATCAATGAGGTCTTCATGCTGATTAGATTGATTCTATCTTTCATTGTTTCTTTCCTCAAAGTATTCATTTGCCTTATTCCTTTGTTCCAAAATTTCACATATCTTGATTGATTGGATTTCTTGTTCTCTTTTGAGTTTTCTTACTTCTTCCTGTAGAGAGCCATTCTTTGATAGGAGTTCCTTGATTGCCTCATTAGCTTCATATGAGCTACTTGATGGTAAAAGGTCTTCAATCTTTTCTTCAACATACTGATGGTCATCCATTTGTCTTGCAAGTTCCTTCCTTCTTTTTAGGGATTTGAAAAGATGCTCCTTTACTTCTTTGAGTTGAGCTATGGCCATCTCTAGATCTAGCTTTTCATTTTCAATTGCCTTGTCAAGTCTAAATATCTCCATTTGTCTTTTAGATATTTGTTCAAGCTACCACACTTTTATAAGATATGAAAGGTTATTGAGAGGGGAGGGGTGAATCAGTAACTTTAGAACTTTTCTTTAAATTTACAACACATCCATCTATGCTACTGCATACATTAGTTCTGAAACATAAAACATTCATTACACAAAAGAACACAATATTTTGGTGACACAGAAACCTTCCAAATAGAAAGTAAAACTAGGGTGGGTATGATACCCACAAAACTTCAATACTATAGAATAAAGTTGGCCTGTTAAGGCTTACATTGATCACTTCTAATAATCTACCCTATTAGGAGCACAAAAGGCTACTAGGTCCACCTTGTTAGAGAATTTACAAACATACAATGAAGTATGTACTCAGTTAGGAGATTTATACAAAGATTGTTAAGTCTACCTTGTTAGAGGATTTAGAAAATTGATTCACCTATTAAGATGAAGTAGTGGATCTTCTTACAAATAATTTTTGATAAGATCCTTTATGTACTAATCAACTGATGCGATGAATATAACTTTTCTACCTCCGTATTGACCTTGCTGTATTCCTTGAACTGCTATTGAAAATCTTTCATAGATACTTTTCAAAATTACTTCACATTACTTCACTATATCTTCATATGTTTGATATCTTACAATACATCTTACATATATACCTTTCAAATTTACAAAATTGCAAAGTTGGCCAAAATACAAGTGAACAAATACATTACAAAGTCACCCCAATAGTAAATAACTCGGGTTCACTGAACTGACTTAGTGACCTTTTGATACATGGTGTCCACTACATTACTCGACATCATCATGCACTTGGTAGAAGTGAAGGCTCGATCCATACTAATCACTTGATGTAGTTCTAAACT
Organism: Cupressus sempervirens; assembly: GCA_028749045.1. Classification (NCBI taxonomy): domain Eukaryota; kingdom Viridiplantae; phylum Streptophyta; class Pinopsida; order Cupressales; family Cupressaceae; genus Cupressus; species Cupressus sempervirens. The sequence goes on from CM053783.1 coordinate 105,503,218, forward strand.
CAGTAACCACTATTGAATCGATAGATGTAGTGTCACTTGGTAGATACTGCACACTGAGCTTACCTTGCTTCACTCGGTAAACACTACTTCTTCCAATGCTTGGTTTACATTGAATCTCCATGACACAAACTTAATGCTTAGTAGACACTGTGAAGCATGGTAGACACTGAGAAACTCAGTAGACATTGCTTATATTTACTCAATAACTTCAGGAATGCTCAGTGTAAATTGCATAACTGCTAAGCTTACAAGATAACCACTGGATGCTCAGTAAGCATTCAGAATTGAGTAAGTATTGTCACTAATGAAAAAAAAATCATAATGCCAACAATCTCCCCCTTTGGCATTAGTGACAAAAACCCTTATGAACCAAAACTTATGTTAACTGACATTCTGATATTGATTTAACAAAATTGATCTTTGTAAATCTACTATATATACATATCTTACATATCTCCCCCATACATATGACATACATATCTTAAATTAATCATTTAAGTGATTATTAAATATGAACTTATTTACATTATGTGATTAGACCAATGAGTTTGTTTGTGCATTTAGAGGTTCACATTATCACGAAAGTTGTTAAGGAAATTTTTGTGTTTTTGGGTTTTTGAGCTTTTTAATTGATTTATTTTAACTTTTGGCAACTTTTCCATAGATGAATTGCTATTACTAGGAATAGCTTGCTTTCATTTGGGTCAATTTTGGGTTTAACTAGGTTATCTGGTTATTTTACCTAATTGATTATTCAGTCAAAAAGTGAATAATATCCAAAAAGGAATTGAATTCCTCACTTCTCACTTTTGAATTAGAAAGTTGGAGTAAAACCCAAAATTCTCTTCATGAGGATTTACTATTTTGTTCATTGTGGGAGCTATAGGTGTGAGATCATCGTGAGGTTGAGCTTGTTGGATCTAGTTTGGGCAAACCTTGCATTACTGCAATTTTCAGCTACTTCTATGGGCTATTTATTTTATGGCTTAGATTCCTATTTTTCCTTTTTGGTTGTGAGGTAGGGCTTTCTTGTTTTATTGTTGTAGCTCCATTTCTACTTTGGTTTTTGGTAGCCATTTGTTTGGAGGCTAAGAACTAGTGTTCACCTCCATTTATGTATGCTAGTTCTATCCGGTTGGGTACGAACATTTCCCTATTTTTTAGGATGAGGGTTTTGGGTTTCGCACCATTATGCTGGCCATTTTTGCATACAATGTTCGAATTTGATTATTTTTGGATTTTTTGGGTTTTTATACCCAAAGGACAAATGGGTTTTAATTTCAAATTTTTTTAAATTTTTAGGGTTTTTACATCATTTTGCATGCTGGCCTATTGTCTCGAGTTTTCTTGGCATGAGTTGGGTCATGGACCTAGATTATCTGTTTGGATATTAGTCAGACCTTTTTTGCACTTTTGTGTTTGCATTAGGATGAATGTCACATCTATTCTCTCGACTTTGTGTTCGGATGAGTAATTTTATACCTAATGTTATGGTTTCTTTTAGACCTTTTCTTTTGTTTCATGGACACTAGGATTCGTGTAGAATCCATACTCTTGGATTGAGGCCAGTTGAGTGAGTTCATGATGTTTGGTCTTGTTGCAACATTGGGATTCATGTAGAATCCATACTCCCAGATTGAGGTTGGTAAAGTGATTTCATGATGTATGGTTTTAATGGTTCTTGGGATTCATGTAGAATCCATCCTCACAAGTTATTTTCAGTTGAGTGTTATTTTACATTGTATTCTCATCTAGTCTTTGTGTTATGATCTTTGTGATGGTTGCGCACCACACATTAGTATGTGAACATTAAATTGTCGGAGGACTTGTGGGTCCTGATCTTTCATGGTACTTTTGGAAGTTATGATCATTGGGGTTGGGATGAGAGTGTGCATGCCCACAGGCACTTGTTGTTGGTGTTTGAAAACATTGGAGGGTTTTAAATTACCCCGATAAGAATATGATGCATCTAAGGGCATCTAACTCCCATTTTCAACACATCACTTCAAACACTGGGCCAACTATAAGGCTTGACCCTTATTCTACTTCAAGCTCTGCAAGGCCTAGGTGGGTAGACCTTAGATTCAATTGAATATCATACCAGTGCAAAACATATCCTTGAATCTATTTACTGTAGATGAAAACCCTTATATCTCCTAATAACTTATGTAATAACACAGATCTACAGTAGCTGAATGGAAATCTATGAAATGCATAAGATGAGTGAGGGTTAAACAATTATGGCTCTTCAACATGGTAGGGAAAAGGCTTTTGATTAATAATGTTGAATTCAACAAAACCTCATATATATAGCAGTAAGACCTAATGATCCTATAAACTGATTAGTGCCTTAACCATTGGGAAAATCTATGAATAAAAAACACGCACATGAATATCTAAGACATATGTGTATCTTTAGATATTTTATATATCTATTCAACTTGTAAATAGATGCCAATGTTCAATTTGAACCTCATTCTTACATTATATCCCCATCAGTAACCTCACAACCCTATTGATTTCCCTAAAGCATTTACATAACCCTTTGACTCATAGGAAACAATGAAATAACATACAACCTTATGGGATTGCAATTATAACCTAAGCTCTATGTCAAAGATTACAAAACATTGAAGATCACTAATGAAGGAGACAATATTCAAGATGAAACTCAACCATCTGCTATTCTTTTTATTAATTTCCTTGAAATTATATATTCATATGCATGAAAAGAAAACACAGAAAACACCTAACAGATCTGAACTATTTGTATTATCCTTCCTAATGTTGTTCATACAAGAGAGAATATGCTAAAGAAAATGGTTTCATAGTAAAACACTAGAACCCTATTGGTATTACCTAGAGAAAACTACCAACCCTTCAAATGAAAGAAAAATAGAAAGATATAGAAGAAGATGAATTCTCAGATTTGATCTATATCTGACATGTGTCCACTTCGAATTCAATCTCTTACAATTGAACAACCTCTCTTTTCTTTCTACCCCTTTGATTTGATTTTTTTTTCATCATTACTTGTACCTGATCTTGAAAATATCTTTTAAATGATGAAAACCCTTTTGCTTGCCAAAAAATCTGATATGCGTCAAGAATGCTAATAAAACCTTGATTCAACTAACTTGGAAGTAATCAAATTTTCCCTAGACTAAATTCTCATGGTCTATTACCTATATTCAAGTCATTACTTTACCAAAAATTAGTTTTGAACTTTGATACCTGAATTCGGTTGCAAGTTAGTAATCTTTGAGAAAACCTTGTATAGCTCAAACAGGCTACTTCCTATGCAAAAATTAACTGCATAATTAGAAAATTCAGATTCTCTCGATTCTGGAAATATATAATATTGCTATGTTCACCTCTCAAAAACCCCCAGAATATCAGTTTGAAAATCACCCCTCTAGTCGAAGACTCAATCATGCAACTTTGAATTTTCAAAAATTTACAATTTCGTAAAGTTTAAACTTTAGAAAAATACTTCTTTAAATTTAAAAGAAGTTTGCATGTCCACACTTTTGAAAAAATAAAATTAAAAGTTATTTTTTATAATTTTCAATTTCTTACCCTAGCCTTCAACTTTGGGGTCAAACTATGTTTGACTGACTGCCACATGGAAGTGTTTGATTGGCTAAGCCTTCCATCGAGCACCATCTCACCACATGCAAGACCTGCTACCATGTGTCAACCTCCTACAATCCCACATTACTTAACTAGCGTACATCTTCCTTTTGCAGGATTGCACTGACTGTGGGATTGTGACACATGTCATGATATGGTGGATCCACCTCAGTCTCAACTCATGGTGCCACCTCATCACATGTGGGACTCATCACCATGTGGTATGTGACTGTAATCCCACAATCTTTAAACGTCACACAACTTCATTTTGAGGAAATGCGCAGTCAACAGGATGTGCCATGTGGCAGCATTCTGTGCGTCGCCCCCACATCAGCGTATGAGTTCCATTGTTTAAAATTTCTCCACGGTTGGATCTAGCTATCAATGACTAAGTCGGTGGTGGGTTCCTCCAACGTATGAGCTATGGCTTCCAAAAGCCACTGTCTTTTGGAAATCCATCTTGTGGTGTAGAAGAGTATTTAAAAAGATAAAAAAAATTTCATGCTACCAATGTTTGATATTAAGTTTTGACTATTTCTACACCTTGTTCTCCTCTTTCAATGCTAATACGATGAGGTACTGCACATTTTTGTGTGTGTTGGTATTAAGGCCACTCTCTAGTTCAATGTGTCATGGTGGTGTTCAGCAAATGCATGGGGTCATACCTACATGGCAACACTTGGTTGAGAAGGGAAGAAGAGTGATGGCAGTGGAACATTCAGATAAAGATAATTGTGGAGGTGTTGGTAGGAGATGCTAGTTGAAGTGTAGAAAACAAAAACTCCTTATGCACTGCCTACCCCTGCTCTTCAAACAAAGATCTTCTTTTGTTGCTCACTGGATGTTTCCCTTCCTTGCTTGTGTGAGCTCCTTTGAAAATCATTTTCCATTTTCTTTTACTGCTCACGAATTCCTTTTTTGATGGGCATGATTTTCCCTCCTTTTTACATTGGCATGAGTTCCTCAGCGTGTTCAATGAACCTGCGACTCCATGCCACGAGAGCTTCCTCTATTTTGCTGGCGCCTTTCTTTGTCATAGTCATGTGTTATTCCTGCTTTGCATTCTATGTTCCTTTGATGAGTGCTTTTTTATGTTGTCTCTGTTCCAAATTTAGCTTTGCTCCTACTTGGCATCTAAACATGGGCTACATTTATCATACCATCTCTAGCCGCTCACATGATTTGCAAATCAAACGGTGTCACTTTTTTGAAATTGCAGGCTTTTCTCATTGTTTGTGGCTCCTTTAAGTTGTGGTCTCCTTGCACTTGAATTGCCTATTTTCAACCATAAGTCTAGGTGTTCTTCTCATTCATGGTGCTGACTATCTCTTAAGTATTTTCCTCTTAGTTGTAGCTCCTCTAAATAGCATCTTCAAAGGCGTCTCTTTGAATGCCACCTCCTCTGCAATTTCCTCCCTTACTGTGGGTTTTGAATCACTAGTAACATGTTGAAACTCACTAGTATGAGAAGAAAATGGTGGATAAAACACTTCTCTTGAAACAATAAACTAAGATTCAATAGCATATTTTTCTTGAGAGGAATTCCCCCAACATATTTCTAGTTTTTTGTTGTTTCCTACTAGCCTCAACATCATTAATATCTAACGTATCACTAAGTCTTGTGTAGTTTTCTTTACTTTCTCTATAAAAATTTCTTTCAAAGGCATATGATGTTGAAGGATTAAATGTTGATAATAATTTCATGAACTCCTTTTTCTATGTTTTCCATTAAGCCCAAAATTTAAAATTGTTTGATTTTCCATAGTAATTCTTTCTTATGGCAACCTTGAAATTGTCTTCTCATAGTAGCCCACTGCTTCTTTTTCTATATTTTCTATGTGAATGCCCTGCATTTGTTAGTATGGAACTCTGAATTCTTCCACATATTAGAAATTTTCTTTGCAATGTAGATGCTCTACTTTAAAACAATGTCTCTCTTATTGTAAAAGTTGCATCTTCAAACATCAAGTGGATGGAGACAATCACAGATATATTGCGTTCGGAATGTGTACACTCTATTGAGGAAAATTATATGGAAAAGGCCAAACATTATTATCATAGTAATTAGAAATCATTCTGGCAACCCATTGGAACAAGTTGAAAACCTAAGCTGTCTCATTAATGTCATAACATTTAGGTTCATCATGGAATTAGCTAGGCCCAAAGTGGGTCCAGTTAATTTTTTTTCATTTTTTAGCAACTGACATGGAAAATTGATCCATTCACCATATGATATTGTCTGGAATTGATTTCAAAAATTATTTTGATCATTAAAAATCATTTACCCACTTTTTGCAAACTGTCAAATTGGTGCTAGAAGGTCCATTGACTAGCCTTAAAAATTGACTAGAACACCTAATTGAGCTCTAAAAATTGGCACATTGACTCTTTGTTCTGCATTATTGCACCATGTCAAATATTTTCTCATGAAAAATTTGAGGTCAAAAGATATTCGCTATCAAAATTGACCTCTTAGAATTGCCTATAAGAAAACATATTAGAAAGCAATAAATTGGGTTCGAATTTGGCTTAAAAAATTGGGTAAACTGACACTTGGGAAGACGAAAACTGGGTCATTGGTTCATTGTCACGAGGAGAATATGGATTTGTTATCTGGGCTCATGATGAATAACTAGATGCATGTGGCGAGCAGTCCAAGTGGGCTGCTTGGATTTTGCAGACTGGAAACAATGGTAGAAAGCAATTTTTGCAAATGGAATTGACCTAGAAATGTATGCAAACGAATTCATCAAGATGTGAAAATTGACACACTCAAAGTAATTTTGGAGGACAACATGATGGTATAATCCATTAAATCTAGGAAATCACAGATCTCAAGTTATAACATCACAAACAGGGGTTCCAATCAATCTGCACTTTATGACACTAGTAAAAAGTTATAAATTCCATTTGGAATTGCATTTGAAAACTGATCAAATGGATTCATCATAAGTTGAAACTTGAAACATAACAAGTCTTTGACATCTATAATGCAAACCAAAAGGAATTTTCTCATTTTGGTCAACTAGTCAAAAGTTATAGCACGTCAAATAGGGCTTCCCAAAATTTTGAGCATTTCATATTAGCATGATATTGATAACTGACCAACTTTGAGGGATTCAAAACCTAGTCAAAATGACTCAAAATGAATCAAAATCTGAAACATAGGCTCTTAGTTATGGACACTAAACACTCCCAAAGTATTGAGTCATGAAATATTTTTGGGCGCAAGATATTTAATTGCAAATACAACTTCCTGTCATTGTTTGACACTTAGATGAAAATGCAAATTTGATAATCTCTCAAAATGGGACTTCACAAAATGGCTTGGAATCTCAATTTTTCCTCATGGAATGCTTATATAGGTTGAATGCAGGGTTTTTGAAACATAAAACACCTTAGGGGCCTCAAAGGTACACCTGGGTACAACCTCATCAAGATGCATTTATAGTCCTACTTTTCTTAAAATTGCTCAAAATATGGGTTACAATTTTGAGCACCAATAATGGCTCTATCTAGGGATGCATGTCCCTTGCAAGCATGGCAAGGATTCTGATCTCTAGAAAAAGTAGACCACACACCTGACAACAAAAACTTCTTGAACAACTTTATTAAAAATAGGAAACAACTACCGCTACTATGTACAAATGATAGTCCCGGGCCATCGAACTTCAACAAAATTGTTTACCTCTATCGTATACCTAATTTTCATTCCTTTCCTCATGGGGTAAGCTGAAATTACTACTCGTATTAGTTTCACCAATTAGATACACATCATAAAGTGAATTACCGTACAAAACAAAATCATCACCCTCACTTCCATAGTGCATGTAAAAACTTGGCATTAATTTAACCTCTTGCTCACTATAAAAAAGAATATCAACATGCTCATGAATTTCAACATCAAACTGAAACTGATCTTTACTAACTGATTCATGCATGCTAGCTACCAGAAACACAAAGTGCTCATATTCAAATTCATGGAAAGAGTTAAATATATCATGAATTTTCAACTCACCTTGACTTTGCATTTCCTCAAGTGTTGCTGGCTAAATGTCAAATGAGCAATCAGATTTGTATTCACACATGACATCATCATCACAATCTGAAAACATTTCATAACCTTCTAATGTATTTTCATAATTGAAGTGTTGATTGGCTTTTACCTCATTTGAATCATCATAAAACTTACTATGAAGTGTCAATTTCTCTTCAAAGAAAACTCCATCGAATACCTCATCTTCAAACTCACAAAATGCAACACCATTAGAAGATTCCATATCAAAAATGGAAGAAAAATATTATGATTTATTACAATAGTATGATAGTGTATCACCATTTGCAACTAATCCCGCTAAACTTGAAACCTCCATGCCATTAATGACTCCATGCAGTGATCCTTTTTGAACATTAGAAAAAAAATGGGTTGCTCATCCTCACAAGCATCATCATATAAAGTGTTATCATATACTTTAAACTCACTACCCATTTTATTCTCATGGAAACTTTCAGCATATAAAGAAAAGTCAGAACTATATGAAGATTCCCTTTCTATTTCTTCTACCAAACATATAGTGTCCATAATAACACTTCTATTAGCTCATTTAGGATAACCATTACAGACATACCATGAATCATTTCTAAACATCTCACTACATGCTAAATCTTTATTGTCTACTGTAGGAACACTTGACAACTCTTCGCTGAAATCTTCATATTCAAATTCATTAACATTAACTAGATTCAACATTTCTTTATCTTCATACTTCAAGGACAAATCACTCTTAAATTATTCATTGGCTAACTGATTTGTATGTCCCAAAAACTAAGATGCACTTTCCTTTTCAGATTCAGAAAAAGAAGTCATACCTTCACCTTTGGATGAATGTTCACTGACATCATTGCCTTCTTCTTCCCAATCAACATCAAACTTATATGAAGGTGAACATATTGTGTCATTTTCCTCACTATGATTTGAGTAACCACTCTTATCATCTCCTTCATATGATGCTTCTTGATTATACATCAGATCATCAACTTCATTGTCATCACTTGGAAGATGACTTTCAGCTTTTTTGTACCCACCTTGAGATGCATATCTTTCCTCTTCAATCTTTATATTATTCTCAACATAATGCAATCTCTCAATAAGATAATTCATTTCTTGCCTATCTTGTTGATTAAGAAAATACATCTTACCATCTATTGTTGAAACATTATCAACATGTGAGCTTAGTTCTTCTGACTGTGATTGAGATAAGTGTAACTTACATTCTTCATCCTATGTTATCTCTCCATGACATGTCGGATCAAAATCATTAAGTTCATGATCAGAGAGATAACTTTCAGCCTCCTCACTTACACAAGACTGAGACCTAGGTGCAACAACTTCAAAATTTGAAATGTTAGTTACATCATCATACATATAATTATTTTGAGAAGAACTTTCTACTATAACTAATGTTTGATCCATAAAAGAAACACAATGCTGAACCTTATTAGAGTCTGAAATACTATTCACTGCTATAGCATCATGAACATGTGTGTTTCTATTTTAACTGGACTAACCTTCCTTATACACACATTCTGATTTAAATTCTTAATCTGATTAAAACCTATAGTAGGGGTGTTGATATTTTTATTTAAAACTAAAACATCTGCACCACACTCATCCTTTCTTTCAAACACATTATACTGGCAATCATTCATAGACAAATGACCTCTCATCAGTCTATACTTCAAATTATTTTCAATATCTCTAGAGATCACAAAAGATTGATATAATGTTTGTGGTTCTTTATCCCTTAGCAGAAAATTCTTTGTCTTATCAAATGCACCAAAGTAAATAGCTAAACACATTTGATCATCAGGTCTATAAATCTCAGGGATATCATTCAAAAATCTTGTAAATCTGATAATGAATTGAGCCACAAGTTCATCGCTCTCAATGTGAATCCTAAAAAAATTATCATAAGAATCAGACATGCTTATCCATTCTCCAAATTACTTCATGAAGGCAGAATGCAACTCACCCCATGATGAAATAGAACACACTGGTAGAAAAGAAAACTAGTCTCTAGCATCACCTTCTAAGGTCTAAACAAATAGCTTCATGTGAACATCCTCATGAGCAATCTCATGGTCACCCATTAAATCAGTGAACAACTCAACATGATGATTGGCTGAAACAACACAGTTCTCATTAGACTTAGGCAAACTTTTTCTAACATCATTAAGAATGAGATTCGAGAAACCATAAATGCCATTGAAACATACTGGCATATACCACTTGGTAGAAATGGATCTAGGAATTTCACTAACCAGCTACATCTTAGATGAAATGAATCTTGACATCCTTAAAAAATTTGAATCTCATTCACACTAATTCTAATTTGTAATTTGCAGCGGATCTATGCCCTTCTACCAAATAAAATTTCTTCAAATACACTTCACAAACTTAAATACAACTACCTGAAAATGATCTAATGAAGTGTATAAAACCTTAAAATCATTCTCCTCTTCTTAGTGTTGAAACTTCACTTGACAGAGAACACACACATATAACTCACTTTCATGGAACATGAGTCACATGAAAATATAAAATACCTTTAGTGTTGCTGCATGAAAACATTGATCTGCTAATTGGCCTGGTGTTGATCTCAACTCCTCACACCACTAATCAAATCCTTTGTAGAGTCACCATCTCCTTGAGGAGAACTTAAATGAAATCACAGTTGTGATTCATTTCTTATCATTTCAAATTATTATGACAACAAATTAAACAACACTTCAAAACTTATTGGTCAAAAATTCATATACTCTCTCTTCTTGTTTTAAAATTCAACACAACTTTCAGATCTGCCAATTTCAACTGAAAATTCTTGAAAGCAATTTTATGTAACCAATCTACACTAGTTCAAAGATCCTTTATAGAGAGTCACCACTCACAATTGTGAGAAAGATTTAAAAAATATGATTTATAACATGACAGATTTGAACCAGAATTCCAGCTTCTAAAATTTTGCAAAAATTTTAAACACTATAAAGAGAGAAACCCTTTCACCAATTTTGAGTCTGAACTTTCTCAATAGCACTTGAAAAAATTGAATTGATTGAAGATAGACCTATAATAGTCATGGAACACAATTTACATCCAATTTCACAACCTACTATTGTCCATGAATAAAGCTTCACTGGGGATCACAAAACCTTGCATATAAAACAGAATATGCAAAATACATTAGAGGTTTCTAGCTCCATAATTCAAGCACGTACAACCTTGTTCCCTAGTAGAGTCACCATTTTGTTGGTATTTGAAAATGTTAGAGGGTTTTCAATTACCTTGATGAGAATATGACTCATCTAGGGGTACCTAACTCCCATTTTCAACACATCACTTCAGACATTGGGCCAACTATAAGGCTTGACCCTTCTTCTACTTTAGGCTCTGCAAGACCTAGGTAGGTAGACCTAAGATTCAATTGATATTGTACCCATAAAAAACATATCCCTAAATCTATTTACTATAGATGAAAACCCTTATATCTCCTAATAACTTATGTAATAACATAGATCTACAGTAGTTGAATGGAAATCTATGAAATGCATAAGATGAGTGAGGGTTAAACAATTATGGCTCTTCAACATTATAGGCAAAAGGATTTTGATTAATAATGTTGAATTCATCAAAACCTCAGAAATGCAGTAGTAAGACCTAATGATTCTATAAACTGATTAGTGCCTTAACCATTGGGCAAATCTATGAATCAAAAACACACATATGAATATCTAAGACATATGTGTATCTTCAGATATCTGATCTATCTATTCAACTTGTAAATAGACATCAATGTTCAATTTAAATCTCATTCTTACATGATATCCCCATCAGTAACCTCACAACCTTGTTGATTTCCCTGAAGCATTTACATAACCCTTTGAGTCATAGGAAATAATGAAATAACATACAACCTTAAGGGATTGCAACTACAGCCTAAGCTCTATGTCAAAGATTATAAAACATTGAAGACCACTAATGAAGGAGACAAGATTCAAGATGAAACTCAACCATCTACTATTCTTTGTATTAATTTCCTTGAAATTATACATTCATATGCATGAAATTAAAATGTAGAAAACACATAATAGATCTGAATTATTTGTATTATCCTTCCTAATGTTGTTTATACAAGAGAGAATATGCTAAAGAAAATGGTTTCACAATAAAACACTAGAACCCTATTGGTATTACCCAGAGAAAATGGCCAACCCTTCAAATGAAAGAAAAATAGAAAGATTTAGAAGAAGATGAATTCTCAAATCTGATCTATGCCCGACATGTGTCCACTTGGAATTTAATCTCTAGCAACTGAACAACCTCTCTTCTTTCTACCCCTTTGATCTAATTTTGTTTTCATCATTACTTGTAGCTAATCTTGAAAATATCTTCTAAATGATGAAAACCCTTTTGCTTGCCAAAAAATTTGATATGCATCAAGAATGCTGATAAAACCTTGATTCAACTAACTTGGAAGTAATCAAATTTTCCCCAGACTACATTTTCATGGTCTTTTACCTATATTCAGTTCATTACTTTACCAAAAAATAGTTTTGAACTTTGATACCTGAATTCAGTTGCAAGTGAGGAATCTTGGAGAAAACCTTGTATAGCTCAAATAGGCTACTTCCTGTGTAGAAACTATCTACATAATCAAAAAATTCTTTAAACTTAAAAGAAGTTTGCAAGTCCACACATTTTGAAAAAATAAAACTAAAACTTATTTTTTATAATTTTCAATTTCTTACCCTAGCTTTCAACTTCAGGGTCAAACTATGTTTGACTGACTGCTGCGTGGCAATGTTTTATTGGCCGAGCCTTCCATCAAGCACCATCTCATCGCATGCAGGATCCATTGCCATGTGTCAACCTCCTGCAATCCTGCATTACTTAACTAGCATGCATCTTCCTTTTGTGGGATTGCGTCGACCATGGGATCGTGACATGTGTCACAATTTGGTACATCTACCTCAGTCTCAACTCATGGTGCCACCTCATCACATGTGGGACCCATCACCACATGAAACATGCACATAATCCTATAATATTTAAACATCGCACAACTTCATTTTGTAGAATAGCACAGTCCACAGGATGAGCCACATGGCAGCATCCTATGCGTCACCCCCACATTAGCGTATGAGTACCAATGTTTAAAATTTCTCAATGGTCAGATCCAGCTATCAATGACTGAGTCAGTTGTGTGGTCCTCTCACATATGAGTTGCAACTTCCAAAAGCCACTGTCTTTTGGACATCCATCTTGTGGTGTAGAAGAGTATTTAAAAAGATAAAAAGTTTCTCATGCTACCAATGTGGGATATTAAGTTTTGACTATTTCTGCACCTTGTTCTACTCTTTCAATGCTAATGCAAAGAGGTACTACACTTTTGTCTATATGTTAGTGCTAAGGCCACTATCCAGTTCAATGTGTCATGCTGGTGTTTAGCAAATGCATGGGGTCATACCATATGGAAACACTTCATTGAGAAGGGAAGAAGAGCAATGGCGGTGAAACCTTCACATAAAGATAATTGCGAAGGTGTTAGTAGGAGATGCTAGTTGAAGGGTAGAAAAAAAAAACTCCTCCTTACATGCTACCTCTCCCTATTCTTCAAACATAGAGCTTCTTTTGCTGCTCACTGGATGTTTCCCTTCCTTGCTTGCATGAGCTCCTTTGAAAATCCTTTGCCATTTTCTTTTATTGCTCACAACTTCATTTTCTGATCGACATGATTTTCCCCCCTTTTTACATTGGCGTGAGTTCCTCAACATGTACAATGAACCTGTGGCTCCATGTCGTAAGAGCTTCCTTTGTTTTGTTGGTGCCTTTCTTTGTCATAGTCATGTGTTGTTCCTAATTTTCATTCTATGTGCCTTTGATGAGCCCTTTTTTATGTTGTCTCTATTCTAAATTTAGCTCTACTCCTACTTGGTGTCTAAACATAGTCTACATTTATCATACTGTCTCCAGCCCCGTACATGATTTGCAAATCAAATGGTGTCTCTTTTTTTAAATTGTGGGGTTTTCTCATTCTTTGTGGCTCCTTTAAGCTGCAGCCTCCTTGCACTTGAATTTCTTGTTTTCAATCATGAGTCTAGGTGTTCTTCTTATTTCATGGTGCTGATTGTCTCTTAAGTATTTTCCTCTTTGCTGCAGCTCCTTTGAATAGCATCTTCAAAGGCGTCTCTTCAAATGCCACCTCCTCTGCAATTTCCTCCCTTACTATGGGTTTTGAATCACTAGTAACATGTTGACACTCACTAGTATGAGAAGAAAATGGTGGATAAAACACTTCTCTTGAAACAATAAACTAAGATTCAACAACATATTTTCCTTTTAAGGAATTCCCCCAATGTATTTCTAGTTTCTTGTTGTTTCCTACTAGCCTCAACATCATTAATATCTAACGTATCACTAAGTCTTGTGTAGTTTTCCTTACTTTCTCTATCAAAATTTATTTCAAAGGCATATGATGTTTAAGGATTAAATGTTGATAATAATTTCATGAACTCCTTTTTCTATGTTTTCCATTTAGCTCAAATTTTAAAATTGTTTGATTTTCCATAGTAATTCTTTTTTATGGCAACCTTGAAATTGTCTTCTCACAGTAGCCCACTGCTTCTTTTTCTATATTTTCTATGTGAATGAATTGCATTTGTTAGTATGGAACTCTGTATTCTTCCACATATTAGAATTTTTCTTTGCAACATAGATGCTCTACTTTAAAACAATGTCTGTGTTATTGTAAAAATTGCATCTTCAAACATCAAGTGGATGGAGATAATCACAGATATATTGTGTTCAGAATGTGTACACTCTATTGAGGAAAATTATATGGAAAAGGCCAAACATTATTATCATAGTAATTAGAAATAATTGTGGTAACCCATTGGAAAAAGTTGAAAACTTGAGATGTCTCATTAATGTCATAATATTCAGGTTCATCATCGAATCAGCTGGGCCCAAAGATGGTCCGGCTAATTTTTTTTCGTTTCTGAGCAACTGACATGGCAAATTGATCCATTCACCATCTGATATTGTTTGGAATTGATTTCAAGCTTTAATTTGATCATTAAAACTCATTTACCCACTTTTTGCAAACTATCAAATTAGTGCTAGAAGGTCCATTGACTGGCCTTAAAAATTGACTAGAACACCCAATTGAGCTCTGAAAATAGGCACATTGACTCTTTGTTTTGCATTCTTGCACCATGTCGAATCTTGTCTCATGAAGAATTCAAGATCAAAAGATATTTGCTATCAAATTTGACCTCTCAGAACTACCTACAAGAAAACATGTCAGAAAGCAATAAACTGGGTTCAAAGTCGGCTTCAAAAATTGGGTAAACTGACATTTGGGAAGATGAAAATTGGGGCATTGGTTCATTTTCATGAGGAGAATATGGATTTGTGATCTGGGCTCATGATAAATAACTAGATGCATGTGGCGAGCGGTCAAAGTGGGCTACTTGGATTTTGCAGATTGGAAATAATGGCAGAAAGCTATTTTTGCAAATGGAATTGACCTAGAAAAGTATGCAGATGGATTTGTGAAGATGTGAAAATTGGTACACTTAAAGTAATTTTGGAGGACAACATGATGTTACAATCCATTTGAATTAGGTAATCACATATCTCAAGTTATAACATCACAAATAGGGGTTCCAATCAATCTACACTTTATGACACCAGTAAAAAGTTATAAATTCCATTTGGAATCGCATTTGAAAACTGATCAAATGGATTTGTCATAAGTTAAAACTTGAAACATAACAAGTCTCTAACATCTATAATGCAAAATAAAAGGAATTTTCTCATTTTGGTCAACTGGTCAAAAGTTATAGCACGTCAAACAGGGCTTCTCAAAATTCTGAGCATTTCATATTAGCATGACATTGATAAGTGACCAACTTTGAGGGATTCAAAACCTAGACAAACAGACTCAAAATGACTTCAAATCTGACACATAGGTTCTCAGGTATGGCTGCTAAAGACTCCCAAAGTGGTGAGTCATGAAATATTTTTGGGCACAAGATATTTAGTTGCAAACACAATTTCCTATTGCTGTTTGACACTGGTGAAAATACAGATTTGGCAATCTCTCAAAATGGGACTTCACGAAATGGCTTGAAATCTCAATTTTTCTTCATGGAACACTTAGACATGCTGAATGCAGGGTGTTAAAAACATTAAACACCTTAGGGGCCTCAAAGGTACACCTATGTTTAACCTCATCAAGATGCATTTATAGGCCTGATTTTCTCATAATTGCTCAAAATTTGGTCTACAATTTTGAGTGCCAACACTTGTCATAGGATGAGCATGGGTAGGGTAGGGTAGCATATGGAGGGGCTTCTATCTCACAACCTAGTGACTAATTCACAATTAGGAGAGGAAGTTTTATATAAGTGATAACTAAATATAATGCGTGTTTGGTAATAAAATTAAGATAATTAATAAAGAGGAATTGTGTGCCTTCCGTTGGGAAGTTGATGCTGCCTAGAATTATGCGTCGTCCATTGGGAAGTTGATGCTGCCAATACTAGCTTGGGCTTGTCAATGCCAAGCAAATCTCCACGATGTTAGCCCCTACTTAGTAGCCTATTGAGTGTCTAACCAGGACCTATACTCCTTGCATTGTCTTAGGTTCTTGGTTACAACCATCATACTATCTAGTGTGAGTGTTAGCCTTGGATGATTGTTTTGTGTGTCTGTGGTTGGATCATTATCTCCATCAGCATGATGGGTATGGACCTATGGGTGCTACATGGTTGGGAGGCATAGCTACCTTTACCACTCCTAGTGATCGGTGTACAAAGGTGATCTTTTGTCCTAGTGTGACCATTGCTGGATGTTTTCACTTAGTACTTTAAGTTTCAGAGTATGATTTTTTGTGATTTATGCTTTCATTTGAATTTTTGGATATCATGTTTAGATGATGTTAGTTTATTTGATGCATTTCCTTATTATGATGATTAGCATGTGATAGGTGATGTTATCTACTTGTAGGATTATCTTATGCTTTACTACTAGCATGTTAGATTTCCTTATGCTTATATTGTAGCACATTTTAGTACTGACATCCCTATTATAATAATATTGATGATCTAATTGGTGGCTTGGGATGTTATGTGTGGGGGATGGCTAGGATCTATGATGGTCTTATGATGCTATTGATAGTTGGGAGGAACAATGTACTTAGTTTGGTTGTTTAGTTATTGTGATGCTATTTCTATACATTGCGATGTTACTTATGTTCATTGCGATCTTACTTTTAGTACATTCTTTATTTCTTTGGTTTAGATGGATAGATGTTCCTCTTTCTTGTTCCTTGGAATATTTTTGATTATGCACTCAAGTGTTCACTTCTTGATCTATGTGGATCTGGTACTCCTCAGTGTGGAGTTTTGTTTTCTCATTTCATTCCTTGTTTTGACCCTTAGAGTGGTTTTCTTGCTTTTCTGGGTGACCATGTGTTGTAATGGTGTGATACAATAAAGTGTCACACACCCATTGGAATTCTGTTGTGCATTCCCTTATTTTATCCTAGCCTCTTAGATTTTTGTTGTGTGATACTTTCCATAATTGCAACCCCATTGAAGAAGTATCATATGATACTTTTTATGACTTGTACATCCTTGAGATAAGTGTCACCCAATCCTTGAAAGTGTCACCCTCCTTCTTCAAAAATATTGCATGATACTATAAAGTATTGCCTAGTGCTGATTTAAAGTATCGCCTGGTTTTTGTGAAAACCTATGTGGGCGGACAACGGGCACTTTTCGGTAAGAGCTAGACATTTTGGGAAGTGTTTTGGGTACCCTCTTAGTTTTTCTTCAATCCTTTGGAGTCACATTTTGTATTCCTAATGTTTAAATTTAGATTCAATTATGCATCTCCCATTGTCAGTCATTTTGTTCGGTAGTAGTGTTTGGAGATTTGTTGGTTGCTCAAATTGTTAGGGAAGTCTTTCATTATGATCTGTGTGATCCCTGTATGATGTTGTCATGTGCATTGATACTTGTAAATTTTTTTTATCTTGGCTTGAAGTGAATCCCTATTCCAAGGATCTCTGGGTGGGGTATTACATCTGGTAATAGAGCCCATGTTCAAACATTGGGATCTTTGCATTTATGTTGCCCATGTGGATGTTGTTGTGGTGGTTGAGTGTGAGTGTCTTGGTGAGAACTCATGATCTTTGTTGATTTGGTATCTACTTGTGCTTGAATTTCTTATCTAGTAGATGCAACTAGATTAGTGTGAGGAGAAGGAAGTGAGTCTTCCATTGTTTTGTAGATGGAATCGATGTGCCTTGTTTGGTTACTTTCTTTTGTGACCCTTTTTGGATAGAACCACTAATTGGTGTCCATGTGTTGGCTTTCAGTGCCTCTTTTTTTCTCCTGTTGGAGTAAGGTGCATTGTTTTACCTATTTTCTCCTTATTGTAAGTAAATAAATGAATCTTATTTGTGATTCTATGTTTTGTCATTATAGTAATGAAATGATTTCTTTCATTGAAAAATGAGTGTTATTGTGAATTATTGCAAAGAATAGGTTTACATTATGTCCTTGGGTTAATTACTTAAGTCCCCAATCTCATTACTTCTTAAGCTTATGGAAAATTGTATTAAATTGATGAATATTTGAATGTTGCATTGCATGGAAAAATAATTAAGGAAATTATTGTTGTCTGCATATGCATGAGATTATTGATGGTATAATGCTTGATGTGTGTGAGTGTGTTCTCTAACACTGTTAGGATGATGTGTTCCTTAGCATTATGTGGTGATTTATCCATTTTAGGTGATTGTTCTTAATCACTACATGTAATGTGATTTAATTGATGCTTTATTTTATTTGGCTGGAGGTAATTTCCTCATGTTGTTGGGCTAGCATCAATTTTCTATATTTTCCTTTCTTGGAATAGTCATCAAATTTTATCTATCACGCTCTTTGTGACAGTTGTCACATTTGAATTTTTATTGAAATGAGATCTTTTCTTATTTATTGTTGGAATTGATAATTCCCCATTTGGGATTTCTATTTGGTTCATGATGACTATTCTAAATGTGTTTTAACTGCTACCTAGTTGTGTGTTGTGACTCTACCATGTTCATCTCAAACCTCTGGTAGTATGTGTATCACCTATTATCTAGTAGTGCAAATTGAATACTAATCTATTAAATAATTCATGCAACTAAAAAAGGAAAATTCTTATGATAGGAAAAATATGGTTATCACCACCAAAGGAAACAAACCAAGAGTGGTAGGCTCCTTATGGCATAACCCATAGTAAGTTAGATTTGTCCCTGATAAGTAGATATGTATGCTCACATTGTGCTCAAGCCTCCAAAGGATGGAGGATTTCACCAAATGTGTGTATGGATGAGGGTTTCAAACAATGGAGTCATGGAGATATTTCAACATTATAATGGTATTTTGGTAGTTTTCAAGCTCTCAAAATAGCATTATAACATTGCATGAAAAGTGGATGATCTTTGTGAAGGGAGAGGGTTCCATTTATAGGCTAGAGGGTAGAGAGATGGATGGTCAAGATGCAAGGATGATAAGATGGTGAGGGAGAGTCAAGATGCACTCAAAAGGGAGCTAATGGATTGTGCTTGTTTAGCACCAATAGGGAGGTGACACTTGTCACAAGGAGCATGAGTGTGAGAGGATAGGATAAGGGTTGGTCAAAGGAGTAATGAGGGAGGTTGAGTATGTAAGAGGGATGTAGGAGTCATTAAGGGAGGTGTAAGAGATATTTTGAGGATGTAGGCGGTGTGGTTGAGTTTTTTGACTTTGGCTTGGGTTAGCAAGTCTTAACCCTTGCTTAAAGTTGTGCACATATTTAGGAGGGGGATTAGGATTAGCATAGAAGGGGGATTAGGGGGTAAGTGATTTAGCTTTGATAGGATGGGTTAGTTAGGTGGCTAAGTGAGGTTAGTATGGGTGAATGGGTTGGATTAGGGGTTAGGATAGGGTTTATGGAGGCTTTTAGGATTTTAGATATTTTATTAAATGATTTATTTAATAAAACAGGGGCATGGAATTAAATTGAATAGATTTGAGGATTTATTCAATTTAATAGAGGAATAGGGATTTAATTGATAAATTGATTTTGGGTGATCATTTGATTTTATCAATTGGACTATAGTTAATTAAATTAATTAATTAACTAGGGGATAAAAATTAATTAATTAAATAGTAAATACTTAGTCAATAATGTCAGAGAAGATGACTAAATATAGTTACCTATTGATGTAATAAGATTTAGGTGTCTATAGTACGTTCAAGGGATAATATCATAGAGAACATACTAGTGTGTCTTTGGTTGATTTAAAGTTGTTACTGCAATTGGATGGTTTAAAAGATGAGTAAAAGTAATGTTAATTCTTGAAAAGAAATTAAAGGATATGTACTTGTTTTATGGTGACTCTCGAACCCTTGCTTTGAAAACCTTTCAATTTTGTTGTGCATTAGTGCTTATGTTAGGTTTAACTAATGAAATTATGAAAGAGAAGTAATGATAGTTTTAGTTTGTGAATTACCTTTCTTTTCATGTCTTATGTTATTTGGGCATGTGTTTGTTCTTGAGTGGTTTTGGAATGTTTGGTCTGTTGCTTGTCTTGGTGACTAAGACTGTTTTTTTTACCTATGTTGGTTTTTCTTGAGTGGTGAATCAAATCTCAAGGTTTAGGACTCTCTAAGCTCCATCATGTCATAGGCCTCATCAATATCTTTTTGATGCTTTTGAACAGAGTCAATCTGAGTTTGAACATGAAAATTATAGCCTCTAGAGTGAAGGTAGTTTTTGTGCTGATTTGAAATTTTGCATGAGTATCTAGTGGTCATGCACTTTCTTGCTTGGTTCATTGCACTTTCTCACCTAGGTTGTTGAGAGACTTCGCATGAGACTATGCTAATGCAAAGTTTTTCCTAATGAACAATAAGCAACTCTTTCACACTTCTAAAGGTGTAGATTGATGTTATGAGTACCTTTTTTGAGTAGAGGCCAATTCAATCATGACATGTCACATTTATGACCATTGAAGAAGTTTAACTCTTCATGTTATTCATAATGAAAGAGTTATCTAGTTTTCATAATCTATGAGGTACTTGTTGGGATTTGTACTTAGGTTTGTGTGCTTCCTATAACACCGACCCACCCTTGTGAGGTGAAGTGTGGTTTGTGAGCATTCTTTGTTTGAGGATGATGTTGCCTTGTCATTTGGGAGTGACTTAGTTCTTTGATAAGTCTAGATTCTCCTTTTTGGATGTTGACTTTGGCGCATCTCTGTATCCTTTTCTCTCTTGAGAAAGTAAGCTAGTGTGGTTATGCCACTAGCTTAGTTAGTGTTTGCCGATGAGTATGTTGATGGTTGGTGGAATTGTGAGTTCCCTAATGCACATTGGGCTGATTTAGTGTAGAGGTTGAGAGTGACTCCCTCTTAGTCCTATTACTCTGTAGTCTCTTTCTCTCTAACCTTGTATTGTTTAGAGAATTGTCTTAGTCAAGTTTCTCTTTGATAGTTGACTTGAGGCTAGAGATTTAGTTTAGCAGTTGGTTGGGTGTTGGTATGTAGATATATCATGATTGTGTCCACTAACAAAAGTCTTTGTAACCTTATGGAAAGGTGATATCTTGTCTAGTTGGGTTGTGTAACCCTAATTCCTAGTGGTAGTTGAGCTTTTGTACCTTGGAGAGGCATTGTGCTCCTACGCTTGGTGGTGAATAGTCTTTTGGAGTGTGTAATTTTGTTAGTAAACTGTCATTTTCTTTGTTCAAAGGGTGAGTTTACATGGATTCAAGGATGCTCATGTGTGACATGATAGTGTTCTTGGGAATTTTGGGATGGTTATTCCCCATGTTTCCAACTCTTTTGGGAGTGTGTAGTGTGTTGACCCAATTTTGCGATCATGTGGTAGGTGCATGTTGTAGTTGGCCACCTGTTGATGAGGTAGAGTGAATTTTAACTTACTTTGTATTGCTGACTTTATGGCTAGATGGGTTTCTCCTTGCACATAGAAGGTTCCTTGTTGGAGGGCATTGTGTCAATGTGACACCTTTCTCTTGTAGTTAACCTTTTTGGGTTTGAATTGATGGTTTGAGAATGTTGGAGTGATCTAGTTTGACTTGCAGAGAGTTTGTTGAGTCATTCCTGTTGCTCAGGTTTGATTTTTGGTTCTTGTTGTGTTTTGGTTTCTATTCTTGGATTGTAAGCTTCTAGGAGTAAGCCTAGTCTTTGGGGGGATGATGTAGTGCCTCTCCCATTTTACTTCTATAAGTCATCCTGATGGATGCAACCTTGTTGATCTTTTGTTGTGATGGATCATGATTGTGACCATGAGCGGTCTACATTGTAGAGGTGCTTGATTTATGTTTATGTATCAATTGTTTGTATTAAGCTTTGACTGATTTATGAGATTATGATGTGATGTATGATTCACTAAGATTTGTACTAGTGTTTATTAGGATTGATGTGGTATCATGATGTTGTTTCATGATTACCTTGAGATGTGTGTAGAGATTTCACTATGTACTATTACTTGGTACCTTGGACTAGGTTCCTGTAGCAATGGTTAGTCATGTTTATGACAATGTTTACTTATGAACTTTAAGCACCTTTTTTTTGTTGTGTAAACAACTATTATTAAATGCTTAAATAATTAGAAATGGATTGTCCATTTTGGATTCATTGGTTATGTGTTGTGGATATCTACTTATGTTATGTTTTACATGTGAGATGACCTGAGGGTCAGATGTTTTACCTTGATTTTAGTATCATAGTTGTTCGACTACTATGTTCTTTAGTTGATCATATTGGCATGATGATGCCATTTTGAGATGACAATGTGTTTTATGATGATATCTGGTTATCCTATATTTGGACATATCATTGATTATGTTATGTTATGGATTTAATGCTATGGTAATTTACTTCATTCCTGTGTTGTTATGCTTTATGCGAATGTGATTGATGTAAATAGATTATTTTAATATAATTAAATAAATTATTAAATTAAGTAATTTAATGCATTTATTGCTTTGGCTATGTTATTATATGCAATTGCACTTGATCATGTTGTTTAGTGTGTAGGATTTATATCCTTAGTAGTAGGACATGGAGTTAGTGATTCAACCATTCATATTTGATGAAGGTCATCCTTATATGGTCGACGCATCCTTAATTAAATGTTTAAATTGATCCTTTAAGTTATTATTAAATCCAAACTCATTTACATTATATGATTAGTCCAGTGAGTTTGTCTGTACATTTAGAGGTTTTCATTGTCATGAAAGTTGTTAGAGAAATTTTTGTGTTTTTGGATTTTTAGGCTTTTTAATTGATTTATTTTAATTTCTAGTAGCTTTTCCATAGATGAATTCCTATTACTAGGAATAGCCTATTTTCATTTGGGTCAATTTAGGGTTTAACCAGTTTAGCTGGTTATTTCCCTAATTGATTATTCACTCAAAAAGTGAATAAATATCCAAAAAGGAATTTAATTCCTCACTTCTCACTTTTGAATTAGAAAGTTGGAGAGTAAAACCCAAAATCCTCTTCATGAGGATTTACTATTTCGTTTATTGTGGGAGCTATGGGTGTGGGATCATCGCGAGGCTGAGCTTGTTGGATCCAGCTCGAGGAAAGCTTGGATTGCCACAATTTTTAGCTACTTCTACGAGCTATTTATTTTATGGATCACGTTCCCATTTTTCCCTTTTGGCTATGAGGTAAGGCTTTCTTGTTTTATTGTTTCAGCTTCATTTCTACTTCTATTTTTGGTAGCCATTTGTTTGGAGGCTGAGAACTAGTGTTCCCCTCCATTTTTGTATACTAGTTCTACTCGGTTGGGCGGGTATGAACATTTCCATATTTTTCAAGATGAGGGTTTGAGGTTTTGCATCGTTATGCTATCTATTTTTGCATGTGGTATCCGAACTTGATTATTTTTGGATTTTTGGAGTTTTAATACCCAAAGGCCAAATGCGTTTTAATTTTGAAGTTTTCAAAAAATTTGAGATTTTTACCTCATTTTATGTGCCACCCTATTTTCTTAAGCTTTCTTGGCATGAGTTGGGTCTTGGACCTAGATTATCCATTTGGATATTAGTCAGACCTTTGTTGCACTTTTGTGTTTGCATTGGGATGCATGTTGCATCCATGCTCAAGACTTTGTGTTTGGATGAGTAATTTTATATGTAATGTTATGGTTTCTTTTGGACCTTTGCTTTTATTTCATGGACACTAGGATTCGTGCAGAATCCATACTCTCAAATTGAGGTTGGTTGAGTGAGTTCATGATGTTTGGTCTTGTTGCATCATTGGGATTTGTGTAGAATCCATACTCTCAAATTGAGGCTAGTAGAGTGATTTCATGATGTATGGTTTTAATGGTTCTTGGGATTCGTGTATAATCCATTCTCATGAGTTGTTTTTGGTTGAGTTCTATTTTGCATTGTGTTCTCATCTAGTCCTTGTGTTATAATCTTTGTGATGGTGGTGTACCACACACAAGTACATGTGAGTACAATTCTTGGAGGACTTGCGGGTCTTGATCTTTAATGGTACTTCCAAAAGTTATGATCATTGGGGTTGGGATGGGAGTATGCATGTCAACTGGCACTTGTTATAGGATGAGCATGGGTAGGGTAGGGTAGCATAACGAGGGCTTCTATCTCAGTACCTAGTGACTATTTTCTCATTGGTAAAGGAAGTTTTATATAAGTGATAACTAAATATAATGCATGTTTAGTAATAAAACTTAAGATAATTAATAAAGAGGAATTGTGCACCTTCCATTGGGACGTTGATGTTGCTTGGAATTATGCACCTTTTGTTAGGAAGTTGATGGTGCCAATGTTAGCATGGGCTTGTCAATGCCAATCAACTCTCCATGATGTCAGCCCCTACTTAGTAGCCTATTGAGTGTATTACCAGGACCTGTACTCCTTTCATTATCTTAGGTTCTTGGTTACAACCATCATACTATCTAGCATGAGTGTTAGCCTTGGATGATTTTTTTGTCTGTGTTTGTGGTTGGATCATTATCTCCATCAACACAGTGGGTGTGGACCTACGAGTGCCACATGGTTGGGAGGTGTAGCTACCTTCACCACTACTAGGGACCAGTGTACAAAGGTAATCTTTTGTCCTAGTGTGACCATTGCTGGATGTTTTCACTTGATACTTTGAGTTTCAGAGTATGCTTTCTTGTGATTTATGCTTTTATTGGAATGCTTGGATATCATGTTTAGATGATGTTAGTTTCTTTGATGCTTTTCCTTATTATGATGATTAGCATGTGATAGGTGATATTATGTACTTGTAGGATTATCTTATGCTTTACTACTAGCATGTTAGATTTCCTTATGCTTATATTGTAACACATTTTAGTAGTGATGTCCCTATTACAATAGTACTTATGATATGATTGATGGCTTGGGACGTTACATGCAAGGGATGGCTAGGATCCATGATGGTCTTACGATGCTATTGATGGTTGGGAAGAACTACATGCTTAGTTTGGTTGTTTAGTTATTGTGATGTTATTTCTATACATTGTGATGTTGCTTATGTTCATTGCAATGTTGCTTTCAGTATGTTCTTTACTGGTTTAGTTTAGATGGATAGATATTCCTCTTTCTTGTTCCTTGGCATATTGTTGATTATGCACTCGTGTGTTCGCTCCTCGATCTATGTGGATCCAGTACTCCCTGATGTGGAATTTTTTTTCCAATTTCATTCCTCATTTTGACCCTTAGAGTGGTTTTCTTGCTTTTCTAGGTGACCATGTGTTAGCATGGTATGATAAAATAAAGTGTCACATGCCCATTGGAGTTCTGATTTACAAAGAGCACTACAGAGACAAAGTACCTGAGAAGTAGTTTCTAATGTTTTTAGTATATCTTATAATAGAGATATAACCTAGAGTGTGTGGTTAGCTAATGACTTAAGATAGTCTAATGATGATGTCAAAAAATGTGCAAGACCTAGTATTGTATGTGTGAGAAATTGTATAGTCTATGAGCCAAAAATGCTATTGTAATTATGAATTAATTAATTTTCTTATTATAATTAATTAGGGAATCCTCAAGGTCAATTCAAGGAATTATATATTCAATATATGGTATAAAGGAAAGATGTTTTCCTTGCTTGTAAGATATGTTGTAATCATTGTATTTAGTGTGAAGTGAAGAAAGGAGCAAAGTGTTTGGTGAATATGAGTAAGGGATCCAAGGGATTATTGGATGCAATATTTGTGATTTGGTTACAAGATCATAAGGAGTAGAAGTTTGGTTGATAGGAGAAAGAAAGACGAAGGCGTATTACTATTTATTTCTATTATTTTGCAAGGAATAATATACAGATCATTTGGATAGTGGGTTCATTGGTCTTTCCTTGAAGCTATTTGGATAGTGGTTCCATCTATCTTCTACAACTCCTAACAAGGTTGCCACAACTCCTAACAAGGTTAGAATCTCCTAAAAATGATTCAAAGTCTCCTAATTGGGTCCATCCTCTAATAAGGAATATTTATATTAGTAAATCATCTTATGTGTACCATCCCCCCCAAGGTTTTCCTTCTAGTCAAGAGTTTCCCTAGTTAACATATTTGGTGCTATTGTGCATGAGTATCTTGTTGTGGTTTCTAATTATATTGCTCATATGGTTAAAATTTATTGAGGATGATAATTCTAATATTAGTTGCATAACTAATTCCTCCCCCACTTTCAGTTATATTGGTGGACTATATAATGTAATTGCAAGAAGCTTTAGATGGGAGGAAACATGTTCAAAAACTAGAAGTAACAATATTATTTCATATAAGACAAGACAATTACATAAGGGAATGTTGGAGATAGCTAAAATTGAATAACTATCATTCTGGATGTTCATGACCAACCTCATTACTTGAAAAAAGAGAATACTGAGAGTAGGTACATTGAGACTCTTGGAGAATATTCTATTAGTATTCTCTTATAAGTTACCTATCTTCTTCCATACTCTATAAAGAGAATATTGAGAAAGTAAACATAATATTTATGTACATTGAGACTTTGCTCCTTGCAAAGCAATGTAATTGCTATGGAGATTTTTTGAAGCTTTCTTTAGGAAATTTATTTTATGTACAACATGCTCTCTATTCTTATCTCTATCTCTTTACCTACTTCTAATTCTTACACTTCCATTTGATGATCTATACCCACATTTGATGTATCAATATCTATTTGGGTCTCTTCATCTTTTACTTCATTAATTGGCCTTGTTACATTTTTAAAAATTTTAACCTCATTCTCTAGAGCAGCCATTTTTGTTTCAACTTGTATTTTTTCTTCATTTCTTCTTCATAGTTATTCCTTATCTCAAATTTCATGCTATAATCTTGAAAAAAATGTTCTTCGAGTATGTTCATCTTGTTTTTTTTTTATGAGCGACATTTTGCTCATCATGTTGTGTATCTAGTCCCTTAATGTTGTACTAACATTATAGAATATCATATTTCCTTTGGGGGAGTCTATGACTTACATAAGTGTTGGCTTATTAGACTCAAGGGCTAGACTCCATATTGCCATTGTCTTCATATCAACATTAAAACTAGTTCCCTGCAATTCTCCAGCAATATTGGTCTCCTCAAATGATACAGATTTACTTTGTCTTCTAATGTAATCCAACATAAAAGATGAATTTATTTTTAGTGTAAATAATTAATTATTTATTATTTATTCTATTTACTTAAGCTTACTTAGGTAAATGCATTTATTTAATATTTTGTATTTAATGCATGTAGTGGTTAGTTGCTGACAACACGGGAGTTTGTTCCCTTCTAGCATGTTCCACCTTTTGTAGATATGTGCTGAGTTGTCATCCTTATCTTCTACCACCTTCCAGCTTGTTCTACAAGCTTCCTTGAGGTCTTTATAAGTGACCTCTCCCTCATTGTATTTTCATAAGGCATTGTGCATATTGTAAATACATTTCTTCTTGTGTTTGCACATATTGTCTCTCATATCCATTTAGGGTTTTTCCCTTGCTCCATGCTCTTCCTCTCCTTGGCTTCTCTTTGATAGGTTTTTGCATCCAAGTGATCTTGGGCATCTTCAAAGTTGGCTTTCATCAGCTCCAACATGGTATTAGAGCCTTCTTGTTGCTGCTTCATTGAAGAATTTTGAAGCCGTGATTTGAAATCACAAACCCTAGTTTGTTTGTGAATTTTTTCTTCAAATCAAGGGATCAACAAATTTTTGTAGCATTTTCAGCCCAAATGGACATCACCATTGGATTCGAAAGGCCGTTTGCAGTTAGGATTCATATAAAGATTTTTGATTTTGGAGACAAAGCTCTGAGAGGCAAAAATTTTTTAGTTCCAGGGCTTTCCATACAAATGTACGGACAATTTTGACATTAAAAAAAAAAAAAAAAAAAAACTACGAGCACGCCATCGCAACACCACCTTGAGACCGCCTGCGCACCACCCAGGTGCAGCCATGGGGCAGCTGCAGTGTGGCTGCCACTCCGTGGCCCTCTCCTCTTGGCCAGCACCATTGGTGGCTTGTCCTCATCTCGCCGCTTCCACCGTAGCTCACCCCCTGGTCTAGTGTTTACTTTCTACTCTTTGCTCCGCTCAATCGATGCTCCACTCTGTTGGCTTTTGTTTCAGCACTCGTTGCGCTGCCTTCGCCCAGGGTTCGCAGTCTCCACCTTCGTTCAGCCAGATTCATCTCTCCTACGCCGCTCCTCTCGATACAACAAATTTGCAGCACAATCAACCCTTTTTACTAACACATGGCAGTTTTTCAGCTAATGCAGGGGTGACATGTGGCTTGGGTGCCATGTGGCACCTTTCCACATGGACCTGCTACGTCACGCCTATCACATTAGCGCCTGCCACATGGCATCCACGTGGCTCATTTTTTGTTGCAATAGTTGACAGGCCATCAATTTTAATGCAGTAGTTTGCTAACATCAACATGATGTCATTAGCATCATCAACCTTTCATGCACCTCTCCTAATTTGTTTTGGAGCTACTTGTGGTTTTTTGGCCATAAATTTTGCATACAGAGGTATTTTTCCAATCCGAAAGAAGTGCCAAAAAGTTGGTTCCAAAATAGAGACATTGGTGCAGGTATTTTTAGGTTTTGATGCATTTTTATTTCCTATTTTTGTAGTTAAAGTCCAAAGTTCCTTTTTTTGACTTCGGCAAGCATATCTTTTGCGTCCCATGCCTATTTTTGGAAAACTTTATATTTTTGGAAAGTTGGTTCCGTCATCTTTTTAGAAATGTTGTCTTTTTTTTGAGTTTTTGGCCCTTGCTCTTTTTATCGTAGTTTTGACATTTTTTCTATATGGTGGATATTTTGAGTGTTTTAGGTTTGAGAATCATTTTCCTGGCATGGTTTCTCTTGTTTTTAGCTGTACTTTATTTTATTGCAGCTGTTTTTTAGTTTTGATCATTGTAGCTATCATTTTGAAGCACTTTTTTGTATCACACTGAGATAAAGTGCCACTTTTGCATTTCGGAGGTCATGAACATTGTTTTGAGTCTGTTGTACATGCACTATTTTCATAAAGCACCATGGGGGGGATAGTTGTTTGCTATTTTAGGCATTTTCCTTTTGTCAAGTACGTGTCCCTTCCATGACATTAGCCCCATGCAGAGTTAGTTTGACCGTGTCTTTATAGGTGTTTGTACCTCTTTCCCTCTCTTGTCATTCTTAGTTTGTTTGCAGGAGACTTTGGCCCACCTTCTCAGTTTCCTATCATCGCACCCCGTCTGCATTAAGGGGGGGTTATGTTGTTGTACTAATGCATCCGTGGTTTGATGGTTTGATAGTGTGAACTATGTATTTAGTGGTTGATCCTATATACAAGGCAATTGCAGTGGCTGGCTACCTATGCATTTCGGTTAGATGGATCATCTACCATATAGACATGCTTGGTTCATGCCTTCTTCTTCCATGGAGGTTCTTCAAATCAGCAGTTTGGTAGATTTGCAACTTCTTCATGCTTCATTGATGCTTCTTCATGATCACTCTTTGTTCCTATTTTAGGGGACATTTCCCTAGTTGGAGGCTTCTTTTGTTCTTCACTAGGTTCTTACCTCTTTTTGGGGGAGGGTTTTTCCCACATGGTTTTCTCTCTTTCCCCATTTATAGAGGTTGCATTTCTTTTGCATTGTACTTGGGTACCTAACATGGCCTTGTTGTTGGGACCCATTTTGAATTCATCTTAGTTTTGTGAGCTTAAGGCATTTCCCTAAGTTGCACTTAAGGGGGGGTGTTAGAGTAAATAATTAATAATTAATTATTTATTCTATTTACTTAAGCTTACTTAGGTAAATGCATTTATTTAATATTTTGTATTTAATGCATGCAGTGGTTAGTTGTTGACAACACGAGAGTTTGTTCCCTTCTAGCATGTTCCACCTTTTGTGGATATGTGCTGAGTTGTCATCCTTATCTTCTACCAACTTCTAGCTTGTTCTACAAGCTTCCTCGAGGTCTTTATAAGTGACCTCTCCCTCATTGTATTTTGATAAGGCATTGTGCATGTTGTAAATACATTTCTTCTTGTGTTCACATATTGTCTCTCATGTTCGTTTAGGGTTTTTCCCTTGCTCCATGCTCTTCCTCTCCTTGGCTTCTCTTTGACAGGTTTTCACATGCAGGTGATCTTGGGCATCTTCAGAGTTGGCTTTCATCAACTCCAACATTTATTTCCCATCTAAGGAAGAGAAACAACCCACTTCTCTTCTCCATCTCTCTATCTTCATCTATAGTGAGGGTTTCACAGTTTGGATCATATTCTTGTAACATTTTCACTAGTTTTGCAACCTTTTCATTTGAATCTCCTAGTTTTAATTGCAATGAAAATTTACTCTATTTTACCTTAAAGAGAAAATATTTGAACTCCTTAGAATTAATGAAATCATCATCCTTCATAAATTCTTGAGCTTGTATAATTATGTTGTCTATCATCCTAACCTCAAGCTCAAGTTTATTCAAGATTCATTCATTATCAGTGGCTCACTTTATCATAAAATCATGTCTCATTTCTTAAAAATACTTGACCTTTTCCCTTTCTTTGTCTAGTTTTTCAATCAACTTCTGCCACTTCCTACTACCTTCAGCCTAAGAAGACCTCTATGGTTTCTTCTCTTCCTCATCAATTTCAATCAAAATATCCTACTCTGGAGGTTTAGGCTCTATTATATTTATGACTTCATAATTTTGGATACATTATATTTTCATAATTTTGGATACATTTTTTTAATCTATCCAAATATCTCTTGTAGTGCCTCTCCCATTTGATTTCTATAATTCATCTTGATAGATGCAACCTTGATGATCTTTCTTGGTTAGTGATCATGATTAAGAAAATGAATGATCTATACCCTTGGGGTGATTGGATTTATGTTACTATGTCAGTTGCTTTGATTATGCTTATGGCTGATTTACAAGATTATGATGTGTTAGATGGTTCATTGAGGTTTGTGCTAGTGGTTACCAGGATCAATGTGGTATCATGATGTTGTTCTGTGATTACCATGAGATATGTGTAGAGATAGTAGTGTGTATCATTATCATGCTACATTGGACTAGGTTCCTATAGTAGTCGTTAGTCATGCATATTACCATGTTCGCTTATGTATTTTAATTGCCTTATTAGTTTTGTTTAATCAACCATTATTAAATACTTAAATAACTAGAAATTAAGTATCCATGTTGGATTCATTGGTTACATGTTGTGGATATTTACCTTGTTATATTTTGATCCAAGAGATACTTCTACTCATGTTTTTATTTTTGCATTTGAGATGACCTAAGGGTCAGATGTTATACTTTGATTTTAGTATCATAGATGTTAGATTACTATGTTTTTTAGTTGATCATATTTGCATAATTATGCTATTTTGAGATGACAATACATTTTATGATGATATTTGGTTATCCGGTATTTGGACATATCTTTGATTTGGTTATATGTGAATTTAATGCTATGATGATTTATTTCATTCTTTCTTTGATATACCTTATGTGAATGTGAGCGATGTAAATAGATCATTTTAGTATAATTGAATAAATGGTTAAATTAGGTGATTTAATGCATTTATTGCTTTGGCTAAGTTATGATATACAATTCTACTTGATCATGTATTTTAGTGTGCAAGATTAATATCCTTGGTAGTGGCACATGGAGTTAGTGATTTAGCCATTCATATTTTACCAATGTTGTCCCTATATGGTCAACATATCTTATTTAAGTGTTAAATTAAACCTTTCAGTGATTTTATAAATTTAGACTCATTTGCATTATTTGACTAGATGTGTAAACATGTCTATGCATTTAGAGGTTTGCATTGTTGCAAAGGTTGTTTAGGAAATTTTTTGATTTTTGGGTTTTTGGTCTTTTAATTGATTAATTTTATGTTTTGGTAGCTTTCCCATAGATGAATTCCAATTACTTGGAATAGTCTATTTTTGTTTGGGTGGATTCAGGATTTAACTAGTTATCCTGGTTATTTTCCCTAACCCATTATTCACTTGAAATGTGAATAAGTATCCAAAAGGGAATTTAATTCCTCACTTTTCACTTTTGAATTAGAAAGTTTCAAAGTAAAACAAAAAATCCTCTTCATGAGGAATTACTATTTTGTTCGTTGTGGGAGCTCTATGTTGGTATATTTTTTATTGTGCCAAAATCTCAAGTTATCAACAAGCACCACAAACACTAGACTTACCTAGATCTACAAGAGAGGGTTAAGCCATGTTGCAAACCCTAAAGGAGGTGCTAACCACCAAGTCAAAAATCTCTCCCTTAGCACCAACTAAAGGTTCTGCACTGACCGAATGAAGGAGACCTCCTGAGATTCAAACTCATGACCCAAGGCTCTGATAAAAATTGTTTGTACGTTTTCCATTGTGCCAAAAGCTCAAGCTATCAATGAATGTCACAAACACAAGACTTACCCAAACCTATGAGAGGTAGTTAAGCCATGTTGTGAACCTTGAAGGAGGTGTTGACCACCAAGTCAACACTATGGGCATGTGATCATCACAAGATCGATCTCATTGGATCTAGCTTGGGGGGACCTTGGATTGCAATGATTTTTGGCTACTTCTATGAGATTTTTATTTATGGTTCAGATTCCTATTTTACCATTTTGGCTACGAGGTAGGGCTCTCCCATTTTATTGTTTGGGCTCCATTTCTACTTCTATTTTTGGTAGCCCTTTTTTAGGAGGCTAAGAACTAGTGTTCCCCTCCATTTCTGTATGATATCTCTACCCAGTTGGGTGGGTATGAACATTTCCCTATTTTTAGGATGAGGGTTTTGAGTTTTGCACTGTTATGCTGGCCATTTTTGTATACGTACCCCAAACCAATATTTCATTGTATTTTTGTGACTTTTGTGCCCTAAGACTAGATGGGTTTTAATTTTGAAGTCTTTGAGTTTTGAGGCTTTTTGCCTCGAGTTGTGTGGCACCCAGTTTTCTTTGGTTTTCTTAGCATGATGTTGGTTGTGGACTTGGATTATCTATAGTATGTTAGTCAAACCATTGTTGCACTTTTATGTTTCATTGCAATGTGTGCCACATCTTTACTCTCAAATTTTTGTTTGGTTGAGTGATTATATAATTGGTGTTATTGTTTCCTTTGGACCTTTTTTTGTTATTTCATGGACATTAGGATTCCTATAGAATACATACTCCTAGATTGAGGCTAGTTGAGTGAGTTCATGATGATTATTCTTGTTGCATCATTGGGATTCATGTAGAATCTGTCCTCTCAAGTTTTTTTTTGGTTGAGTGTTATTTTGCATTGTGTTCTCATCCAGCCCTTGTTTTATGATCTTCGTGATGGTGGTGTGCTACACATGAGCATGCACATGTGTTCATTTTTTGAGTGACTTGTGAGGCCCGATCTCCTGGTTGTATTCCACTATGTTCATTAGGGTTGGGTTGGGAATATGCATGCTTACATGCATTCTTTATGTGATGAGCATGGGTATGTAGGGTATGCAGTGGAGGAGCTTCTCTCGCAACCTTTGTGACCATTTTCCAGAGGATTGGCATGGAGTTTCTAAATGAGTGATAACTAACTAAATTATTGAGTAATAAAACTAAGATAATAAAAAGCACTATCCTTTGGTTTAACTCTAAGGATAATACACATTGGCCTTCAAGGGAGTCTCTTGAGTGAGTGTCTACATTAGTGTGATGGCCTCCAAGGGAGTCCCTTGTGAGTGTTCCCATATTTGATTTAGCTTGGGAGTACCAAGTGCATTACTCTCCACTATAGCCCCTACATAGTTACCCATAAAGTATCTAACTAGGACATGTAGCTCTTACATTGTCTCATATTCTTGGTTTTAGTCATCATTACTATTTGGCATGAGTGTTAACTATTGACATTTTCTTTATGTATGTTTGTTGTTGGATCATTATCTCCATCAACATGGTGGGAATGGACCTATGAGTTTCATGTGGTTGGGAGGTGTAGCTACCTATACCACTATTGGGAACCAATGTATAGAGACAGTCTATTATTCTAGTGTGACCATTGCTAGATGTTTTCACTTGGTACTTTAGGTTCTAGAGTATGTTTTCTTATGATTTATGCTTTCATTAGAATGCTTAGATATCATGTTTAGATGATGTTAGCTTTATTGATGCATTCCCTTATTATGATGTTTAGCATATAATTAGATAATATGATTTTCTTAGTTGGAATATCTAATGCTTTACTTTTTAGCATGTTCAATTTTGTTATTCTTATGATGTAGTAAATTTTAGTAGCAATGTCCTCATAAGATAACTCTGACAATCTAGTCGGTAGTTTATGATATTACATGTAGGGGATGGCTAGGACCTTTAAGTTTTCATGTTTCTACTATGGTTGGAAGGAATAGTGCACGATTTTTATTTGTGTTGGTGCTTTATTGTTTATGCTTTCCTTCATATAATGTTTGGTTTATTAACCATGTTTATACATTGTGATGTTTCTTTCTACATGTTCCATCATATGTTGTTATGGATTAGATGGATAGTTTAATTCTACTCCATGTTGTACGGTGTTGTGTAATTCTTGTGTTCGAGTGTCCAAGCCTCGATTTGTGGATCTGGTACTCCTTAGTGTGGAGGAACTATCATTTCTAGCTTTCTATTCCTTATTTTTCTGGTGTGCTATTGTGGTGCCTCATGTGAGATTGTGGAAGTTTCACATAGGGCCTTGCATTTCCTTGCATGGCTTCTAGCACTTCATTATGTGAACCTCAGCACTAGTGTAGTGCTTTTGAGTACTAGTCCTGGAATTTCCTTGCATGAGATGGAAATTCCTTACACAACTTAGTGTACTTTCTTGTGTGAGACTGTAAGTTTTAGTTTCTCTTTTGCAAAAAATAGGGATAATCTCTGCTATTTTTAGAGAATGTAATTTGACTTTTGAGTACCCTTTAGGAATTTTAGTGTTGCCATGCTTTGATAGATTGGATATTTTAGGTTATGTTGTCATCTTGGATTTTTGTTATTAGTTTGAGCATGTTAGTTTGGTTGTGGCATGTGGAGATTTGTTGGTTGATGGGGTTGTTGGTAAAGTCTTTCATTGCAATCTTTGTGATCCATGCAGGATGTTGTCATGTGTAATCATAATCGTGTAAGAATTTTTTTTATCTTGGTTTGTATTGAATGCTTGTTCCAAGGATCTCTAAGTGAGGCATTACATCTCTCCTCATGATAGAAACCCTGGAAAGAAGGATCTATCCTTTTCATTTCCTCCTTAATTATCATTATTTCTTTCCACTTCAAGGTCTTATCTTTGCATTCCTTGGTCTCCAAGAAATCTGTGATCATATCTTCTTCCCAATAAGGGTTACTAGTCGACAAGTTATACTTTCTCATTTGTCTCAAGGAATGTTTAATTAGATCATTCCAGGGTCATAGGTCCTAGTAGGAGCTGAGGGAAATAGAAATTCTCTCATAAATTCATCAAACTCTTTGTTGCATCTTTTCCTATGATAAAATTGCCAACTCTGACATTTCAACATACAAATGATCCTTTTGTGATTGTGGATCCCAAGTATTCTGAATTCATCATAATCAATTGCTAGAAGGATTCAATGATTCCCATTCTTTCTAGAACATGTCTTGGTAAAAGATGAGGAGGTTTGGGGCATCCATAAATGCTTTTTATGGAATAATTTTCATAAACAAAAACACTTCCCCCAATCATTTCCCAACTTGCTATCATCATCATAACATCTAGAGGGTTTAATTAATATTCTAACACCCCTAGGGTCCCTTTCAGTTATACCTACTAACAAGATGGAAATTGGATGCAGAAAATCATTGTAGAAAGATAAATAATTTGAGTAGGGATAGAATCTTTTCCATAACCTATTCCAAAATTGTACTAGTAGGATTTCTCCTATCTCCTTTGTTCCTTCAATAAAATCAAGATTGATGCACCCTATGTTCATGTAGAAGACTATTTGCATCAACAATGAATAATGGTGGAATTTGAAATTCCCCATTTCCCCCTTTTGTGTAGCTATGATCTCATTGTGCATAACATTGATTATATGGATAACAAAGTCATACCCCACATTCATGTATAGATCTTGTATGTCTAAGGCTATGATATATACATTACCAGGAGTATTCATAGTCTCATCCAACCCTATCACCTTGTTTGCTCCAAAGATTGTATACAAAAAATATGTACTAAAAAAATCCAAGGACATAAGGTCTCTTACCTTTTTAGGGAGTTCGCCCCTTTCTTTTCTAGATTGGGGAATATTTCTTCACATAACCTTGCTAGTAAAGAAATTATTTTGACTCTTAAAAGTCTCATCAATCTTGTCCCGTTCAATGATTTTGGTCATAGGTCATCCTAGGTCAAAGACTTGTATGAGTGTCTCCCTATC
Source organism: Cupressus sempervirens (assembly GCA_028749045.1). Classification (NCBI taxonomy): domain Eukaryota; kingdom Viridiplantae; phylum Streptophyta; class Pinopsida; order Cupressales; family Cupressaceae; genus Cupressus; species Cupressus sempervirens. The sequence goes on from CM053783.1 coordinate 105,539,842, forward strand.
CAATGTAATCATGACACTTCTATGATTTTTGTAGAATCCATGGGTCACAAGATTGTATGCCTTTATTAGGGATTCTACAAAAATCTACATCAATAATGACTTTTGGCATAATCAATTTGGCCAAATATCTATTCTAGGGATTTGAAATAGGTGGCTAAAAAAACATGTTGTTATAAAAATACTAAAATAATTCATTGCCACTCATTTTTGGCACTTTAACATCCATAAAAAAGCTGTAAGGATCATTTAAGATATGTGAATTAACTAACTAAGAATTCAATGAACTTGGTAGAAAATATACCCATTCATCAACATACAAACTTGATACCTTTTTCTTTCCTTGCTTAGTACTTGGAGAAACTTCTTTGATATTCACTTGAGCGATTAGGTTGCCCTCCTCTTGTGTCATTTTTCCCTTAAAATCAGGATTCTAAACTCCTCTCTACAATTCAAACTTTTTTGAAAAATTTCACATACAATCTCTTCTTAGAAATGAACTCTATGAATGTTGGTGTCAATACTAGTATTCAATGCTGATGAACATATGTTTGTACATAGGGGTATCTATTTTCTCCAAGGAAATGAATTTTAGTTAGAGAAGGATGGAGAAAAACTACGAGTCCAATTATGGAGTGTTGATATGAATTGGAATGTCAATGATGCTAGTTTATCAGGTTTGATAGATATTTTGCCTCCAAATTAAGAATATTTTTTACTGGAAATAATCCTAGAATAGCTTATCCATTTTTGGAGTTGATTAGATCAAAGGATCATGCCAAAGGATTGAAGGTTAGTGACAACTAGGGAGACATCATCCCTTTCTCATTCTCCACTATATTCATAGTATAATATTTCCAAGGGAAGCCCCATGTTCTACCCTATCAAGTGCCATTGAAGGTTGGAATTACAAAATTCCTATGACACATAGGAGGACATGAAGAGATGAAGCTCCTAGGTAGATCCAGAGGTAAAAATTTTCCTTTTTTCACTATAATCCATAAATTTTTTTGACTAAAGGGGGATGGAAGAATTGAGGAAATATTTTGGATAGATATCAAATGGCCCAATCCCATGCACATTTCATTGATCTTGAGGGATTTTATGACATGTTTAAGGATAGAACTAAGGCCAAGTCTTATGAAAATTTTATCTATTTTCCTAAAGATATAATTAGAAATGAATTCTAATTGTAAGAATAGGAGGTTAGGAAGGAAAAATGGAAATTTTATACCAAGGTTCTTGAATTCATTAATGTTTGAGACCCAAAGTATGACACCCTTGCTAATGTAAAATATTGGGGTAACAAATTTAATATGCTTATGAATAATTTTGTTGGGTTCATGCAAACCCTAAATGAGAATTTTTTTTTTGGGTTCAAGCTTATCTAGACCAAGCAATTGAGATTGAGAGGAGATTGGCTTGTAGAGCCATCATAAGCCCTAGATAGTATACAAAGGGCTAGATATGTGGTGTCAATGAATGTGAAAATACCACTAGTGCCTTTGTACAAAAGATATCTTTTAGAAATTCCACTTGTTGCACCTACTGCTAAGAGGCAAAAGTTAGAATAGGGTTCCTCATCTAAGGTTGAGGAGTACTCTCCCACATAAATCCCCATTCATATAGATGATGAAGACTCAATTAGGGAGAAATTGAGGTAGATAAGAGGACAAGGGGATGTTGTGATTACTATGGTAGAGGTAGAAGAAGGAGCACCTACAGAGTCACCCATGCCATTACTAGCCCTCAATGTAGAGGATTTTAAAGGAAAAGAGATTGATTCTGTGGTGGAGTATGCATCAAATAAATTTTTGGATGATGAGAGTTTAATTAAATCTATAGCTTTCATTCAATTTCCATGGAGGACTAATATTGAAAATTTTGAGGCAAGGTGTAAAAAAACAAAGACAAAGAAGCCTCATAGATAGGACTCTAACATTGAAGAGGAGATCAAAGCTAGCCCCATGGAAGAGCTTGGATAGATAACCCCTATAGGGGGAAGGACATTGATAAAAAATGCATGAGTCATAATACTTCCTGAATGGGAGATTGTTAATGCAATGATTTTTGATGTAGTAAGGAAGGAAAAAGAGACCAAATTTAGAACTAAGGATGACGTGGCACAAGCCCATAAAGGGGTCAAGTATAGTGATGACCACAAAGCCTTGGTCATGTAGTCCATCTAGAAGAGAGACAAGGCCAAAGTTCAAGAAGTCTCAAATTTTGAGGACACATAAAGTCTTATGGTTTATACGGTTAAGGATGTAGATAGTGAAAATATGGCCTTGATAAATAAAGAAATGGATGACTTTGGTGTGGTGGTAGAAAGAATTAAATAAAAAAATTGAGAAGGTATTTGAAGCTTATGATGAAAGAGGTAGACAAATCTACCAATTGGGAAGTAAAATGGCAAACTTGGGGAAGTGATTTGGGAAAAGGAAAGTAGGTAGGTAGTCTAGCCAACTTAGAATTGTTGCTCATCCTTTGTCTGTGCCACCCTTTACCACTATGAAAATTGTAGAAATTCCAAGCATGCCTCAAAAGCCATATTTATCCATAGCTGAGGAGCTTGAAGAAGAAAAGGCAAAAGAATGGTCACCACATGAGGAACTAGGAATCCAACATGAAGACATGATAAGGGTAGGTCAGCCCCTTTCTTACCAAAAATTATTAAGGTTGGTAGAAATTTTGAATAAAAATTGAATAATAATGAAGTTTATTTGAGGCTAATTTTGAATAAATGGATTAGGAAGGATGATGCTATTACAGCCTTATGTTTCTCAGTTATTGATAACTCCAATGATCTAATAGAATTTTTTATTGATCAAGCCAATGATCTCTTAGATTTTGACCATAAGAGAGACATGTTGTGAAGAAAAATAAACAATTGGTTTTTGAAATACCTTGGCAACATTTTTTTATCTCTTTCCTTGTGCACTCAATGGAATAGGAAAAATAAAAGACAAGAGTGGGCCAATGAATTGAAAGAATTAATGAGTATTAGGCTTAATAAAGTAGTAATTAAAGAAAATTATATATAGTTTGCTAGAACCACTAAGGAAGTTGCACAAGAAAAGATATTTTTTGATTCTTTCAAACAATATTTTGTTGAAATAAAGAAAAAGGGAAAATATATCCTAAAGAGAGAGCTAGAAATATTAAGTTTTAACTTGGTAGATGATGCACTTTTTGAAAAATGGATAGCAGATTATTCCCCAACATCATAGTTATTGCAAATGGTAGTTGAAAAAGAGAGTCTAGACAAAGAAACTACCATAGAAAAGATACAACTTGTTGATGAAGCATTTCAAGCAGAAGAAAGAGAAAAAAAGAAACAAAATGCAATGGTGGACATGGCCATGCAAATTGATGACCTAGAAGTAGAGAAACATTTAATATAAATATCTAGACATCAGAACCTTGTACAACACACAAGGAGCATGTGGTCCCACAACTTGAGGAAAATAAAGTGAAACAAGATCAATCATTAGATGTAGTGGATGTCCAAGAAATGACTACAACAGAACTGTCCCCACCACAAGAAAACTAATGAGGAAACCATTATGTTACAAAAGGAAAAAAAGCACCAAGTTTTGTCTTTTCTTGTGCATCATTATGATAATAATTTTTTTTGTCTCATTGTAAAGCTTTTTGTTCCAAGGACAATTGTCCTTTCCCTCTAGATGTGAAGCTTGTTGCAACTCACACTATATAAGTGAGTTCCCAAGGCTGGAAGAAGGCCTGAGTTTCTTTCATTGCATGAGTCAACATAATTTTTAAGTTGGTCCATGCATACTATAAATAAACTCCAAAATTGAATACAAAGTTACAGTTTCTGGTCTATTATGTTATTTTGATGGAGATGATCACTGAATTGTATGTTATTTTGTGGTAATTGATTAGGAAAGTATTGTACATACTTTATAAATATTTGTATAAAAGGGCTTAGGTTTAGGTATTTTCATTAAGTTGTGATGCAAAATTAGTTCTTGTGGCAGTATTGAGCTGTAAGAGATTATTGATTGTAATAGGGTTGTAATCACTAGATTGTAATAATATTGGACTTGCTATTTGGTGGAAATAGTCCAGGGATTGGGTGAACCACATTAAATCTCGGTGCCTTGTGTTCTTTTCTATGTGATCTATTATTTTCTATTACTGGTTATATTTGCATGTAATTGTTATTTTCTTTCCATGGTTTAATCCTAACAAGTGGTATAAGAGAGAGGTTGTTTTTCAGTTATCCTATGCAAGAAAGTCTCATAGTTAAGTAGGAGTCTCATAGTTGAGTTGGAGTGATGGAAGATGAGGGTAAGTTGAGGTTTAATAGGTTTAATGGGTAGAACTTACAATTATGGAAGATGGAAATGGAAGACTATCTTTATTAGAAGGATTTATGGAAGCTGTTAGAAGGAAAAGCCAAGAATCAAGGATCTATGTCAAATGATGAATGGGATATTCTGGATAGAAAGGAACTTGGAAGAATTCAATTATGCCTAGCACCATTGGTGGCATTTAATATTACAAAAGGGAAGAAAATAGTAGAATTGATGCAAACCCTAGTGAAACTATATGAAAAGCCCTCTACTTCAAACAAGGTATTTCTCGTGAAACATTTATTTACTATGAAAATGGTAGAAGGTGGATCTATTGCAGATGATTTAAATGAGTTTAATACTATTACTAGTCAATTATCTTCTATGGGTATCAGTTTTGATGAAGAAATTAGGGCTCTCTTGATTTTGTGTTCTTTTCTTGAAAGGTGGAGTGGCTTGGTAATGGCTATGAGTAATTCTATTCCTGGATCTTGTACCTTAAAATATGATAATGTGATCAGTGTTGTTTTGAGTGAGGAAATCTATAAGAAAACCTCAAGTGGATCTACATCAGGAAGTGCTTTGAATGCAAAAAAGTAGGGGTAGAATGAATGAGAGAGGAAATAACTCTTGAAATCATGGGAAATCAAGAGGAAACTCAAAGAGGGATAAAGTCTCAATCAAGAGGATTGAATAATTGTTGGTACTATAAAAAACTAGGGTACAAAAAGAAAGGTTGTTAGAATCAAAAGAAAAATGAAGGAGATAAACTAGATGGAGACAAGGAGGAAAATGTGGTAAGTGACAAATTAGAAGAGGATGCTTTGCTTCTGTCTTTAGAAAGTGTTGATAATACATGGGTTTTAGATTCTGGTGCTTCATTTCATGCTACACCTCATAGAGGTTATTTCATTGATTATGTCCAAGGGGATTTTGGACTTGTTTATTTGGGAGATAATGAACCCTGTTAGATTGTTGGAAAGGGAAAAGTTAAGATCAAGTTGCAGAATGAGAATCATTGGCTACTACATGAGGTAAGACATGTTCCAAGGCTAAGTAGGTATTTAATTTTAGTAGGGAATGAACTCAATGATGAGGGTTGTGTAGTTACTTTTAATGATAAAAAATGGAAGGTTTCAAAAGGTTCCCTTATAGTAGAAAAAGGTGTGAAAGTAGACACCTTATATCTTTGTACAGGTCATATTGTTCCTTCTACTTTAATTGTTTCAGAGAAAAATGAATGTTTAGGAACAATTGTTGCAGTTGAGCAGGGAGAACAAATAGCTGCTGTAAATTTTGATATAACACTATGGCACAACAGACTTGTGTACATAAGTGAGAAAGGTATGAAAGTAGTTCATTCAAAGAAAGTTTTACCAGGTCTAAAATGTGTTAATATGGGTTTGTATGAAAGTTGTGTGTACGGAAAATACAAGAGAGTGAGTTCTATGAAGACTGGGAAGGAAAACAAAAAGGAGAAATTAGAGCTTGTGAATACTGATGTATGGGGACTGGCTTAGGTCTCTTCCCTTTGTGGCTCTCATTATTATGTTACATTTATTGATGACACAACTAGAAAAGTATGAGTTTATTTTTGTAGATAGAAATCTAATGTATTTCAAACTTTTAAGAAATGGAAATGCTTGGTTGAAAATGAGTCTGGTAAGAAATTAAAATGTCTCATATTTGATAATGGTGGTGAATATTAAAATCATGAATTTGAAGATTATTTCTCTACTAATGGTATTCGTAGATAGAAAACTGTTGCAAGGACTCCATAGGAAAATGGAGTGGTTGAACACATGAACAAGACTATAATGGAATGTGCAAGAAGCATGAGGTTGCATGTTGAGTTTCCCTTACACATGTGCACAAAGGTTGTGAATACTACTATATATTTGATTAAGAGAGGTCCCTCTACTCCTTTGGGTTGTGGTATTCTAGAGGAAGCATGGATTGGTAAGAAGGCGAGTTATTCTTTTCTGAAAACCTTAAATTGTGAAGCATTTGCTTAGATAGATTCTAAAAATAGAACCAAGCTGGAAGCTAAGTCAAAGAAATGTGTATTTGTTGGATATGACATTAATGAATTTGGTTATAGGTGTGGACACCTAAATCTAATTACATCAATAAGTAATCATATTTAGTCATTTCCTAAGACATTTATTAATTGAATATTTACTATTTAATTAATTAATCATCATCCCCTAGTTAATTAATTAATTTAATTAACTATAGTCCAATTGATAAAATCAAATGATAACCCAAAATCAATTTGTCAATTAAATCTCTATTCCTCTATTAAATTGGATAAATCATCAAATTTATTCAATTTAATTCCATACTCCCATTTTATTGAATAAAACATTTAATAAAATATCTAAAATTCTAAAACCCTATCCTAACCCCTAATCCAACCCATTCACCCATACTAACCTCACTTAGCCACCTAACTAACACATCCCATCAAAGCTAAATTACTCACCCTTAACCCCCCTTCTAAGCTAATCCTAAATCCTCTTCTAATCATGTGCACAATCATAAACATGGGTTAAGAGTTGCTAACCCAAGCCAAAGTCAACAAATATCTTCTCTCCTCACCCTCCAACATAAATGACCCTTACACATCTTTTACACTTCTCCCATCCTCATTTACATCTCTTACATGACTCTCACATACTCAACCACCCTCATCAAGCCTTTGACCAACTCTTATCCTATCCTCTCACACTCATCCTCCTTGTGATGAGTGTCAACTTCCTATTGGTGCTAAACTAGCACAATCCTTATGCTCCCTTTTGAGTGCATCCTGACCCTCCCTCACCATCTCATCATCTTGACATCTTGGCCCTCCATTTCTCCAACTCTTGGCTTATAAATTGAACCTCCTCCCTTTAGAAGATCATCCACCTTCCATGTAAAGTTATAATGCTATTTTGAGAGCTCATAAACTACCACAATACCATTATAATGTTGAAATACCTCCATGACTCCATTTCCAAATCCCTCATCCATATACACTTTTGGTAAAAAACCCCATCCATTAGAAGCTTGAGCACAAAGTGAGCATACATCCCCTCCCATCAGGGATATAGCTTCATTATCATGAGAAGCATTTGAGGAGTTTACCATTCTTGGTCTAGTTTCCTTCATATGTTTCTCTTTGGTCCTATCATAAGTGTTTTTCATATTTAGTTGTGTTAAAGCTTTCATTTAATAATTACTTTTCAATTTGCACTGCAAAACTAGTTGATACATTTTGGCATGCTTGGTGGGACCCCACATTTGGGTCAATCTAATCAATTTTTAGTATTTTTTAATAAACTAACCAAAATAACGTTGTTTGCTTGTGGGTTTTTGTAGGTATTTTGCTAACATCGCTACAGGTACACAAGTCAATCTTTGGGAAATGCACTCCTAGCCATCTAAATATTTTTCAATTTTAAACACTTTGAAACACCTTATTTTTGTGATCCCGTGACCTTGGGCACGTGGCTATTAGCTGACGGGAATGCAAACTCGTGATAGTGAGTTCATAGTTCATCCTAACCAGTAGCTAGCACACTAGGCAAAACCTCTCTGCATCCCTACTGGCCATTCCTTCCACAAGAATGCTTTAAACTCCCATGAGATCGCTATCATTTCCTTGCGAGAATGCATCTGTTCATTGGTCAAACTTGCTAACTGATTTCTACTATTGACCTATCAAACTTGACAAACCAATTTCCTATGGGAATGCTCAGAACTATACCTGCGGGATCACTCTGCATTTTTTAAACCTGCAGTACAAATTTTTATTTTTTACAAATTTTTATCCTACGTTCCCGCTAACCTTTTCCTTATTCTTGCACCTATGGGATCATTGCCTTACCTTGAGAGATTTCTCTATGTTTTCATTCATGGACTAAAATTTCACCAGTTTCCATCTTACATTCTTGCGATCATTTTTTGCATTCTCGCACCTGTGGGATCGCTTCCTAAACTCGCGGGTTTGCATTGTGATTTGTTTTGTTCAAAATTTTAACAGTTTTTCGTTGCAGGTTTCATGCTAACATGTTTTCTGTAGGTTTTATCATCATAATCATCTTTTGAATGGCTTAAAATTGAACAAATTTTTTTTTTCATGGAATGAATGATTAGTGATTATAATTAATCATTGCGATGAACACTTCATTTTAAGGCGTTAAAGAACATTATATGAAAACACTTCAAATTTGGGGCTTAAAATAAACTTCATCAAATTTTAAATGCCCAAAAGGTTTAAAATGCTCTTATTCCCTCCTCTTTGAAGCTTTGGTGCATGATTTCTCTTTTGTTGACTCGATTTACTTTTGTTGGCAAGGTTGTGAAGTTGGAATGAATCTTATATGCTAAACACATGTATTTTCAAAAATTCATAGAATAGAGTGTTAAAGTGTCCAAATAGAAATGAACCCCATGTCTTGTGCATTTTGAGATTTTGCATTTTCATGCATCTTAGACTTCTCTCTTTTCATGAAAAGTAAGAGCATTAAAGTACATGATGCATGTACCGAAATTTTTTAGCAAGATTATTTGCAACAACCTAGAAGTGCCTCTAGTGAGTTCATCCACCTCTGGGAAGTGCATCCCCTTTGGTGAGAAGCTCAAATTGGTAAATAGTTCGGCCAATATATAAATGAGGGGAAGGGTAAACCTTCTTGCTCCATCTCTTTAGTTCGAGTGGCATGTTTTTGGGGGTAGCTTGAGGTGGGAAAACTCTCCCATGATTTCAGCATGTTCAGAATAGACCCTTAAGTGGATCACAGCTAGTAACAACAATTGCAAAGACTCCACAGACCTATTTACAACCCTCTTAGTCTAAAGTATCTCGATTTCTTTCATGGTATGTTATTCATGGTGCAAGGGAACAACATTCCTCAAGACTAATCACCATTGTGCTCCCCTTGTAGAGGCATAAGGCCACTTGGGTTTCATCTCCAAGGGTCATTTTTCTCACAGAAGGGGAACTTCTATTTGTCATGCCTTGAAGGTTCTTTGACGTGTATCCTTTTTCGATCAACTCTTGTATCGACTCACCTCTTCGATTAGAGGGAAATATTGCACTAGAACTAGGAGACATCAAGTTGTGGGCCATTGGATAACATATGATAATAAAATTTTGACTGTAGGGATAAAGTGTGTGTTTGAACTGTCTTAAATTGTGCTTAAGACCTATGAAAAAAATTTGTTGAACATACACAATTCAGTGGTTACTATCAAAAAACCCTTTTTCTAAAGAGATCAATCATTTGTATTTCTCAAAGTTGCTTTGTCCTTTGAGAAATTGTTTTCTCATTTATCCCCGTATTAGAAAGTTTTACCTTTGTCACCTTGAAAAAAAGTTGTTAGCAAGTCCATTGGCAATAGTTGTTTGTCTTTTTGGTCCAATCTATCCATTTGTCTCAAAAGTTATACTTGTTCTTTCAAAGCAAACCAATAATCACTAAGCAACTCCTAGTCACAAAATCCCTTTTTGGTCCAAAGTCTTGCTCTTTTGCAAAAATACTTTTCCATCTACCCTACTTGACCAAAAATATCACAATTTATCTTTGAAAGACCGCACCTTCCCACATGAAAATTTTTTGTTAGCAAGCCCACTCACAAAAAAATTTGTTCATCTTGGTTTTACCATTATCCATACTTGTTATCTAGAAATCCCAAAACATACCCCACAAAGTCTAGTTACCCACCAACCCTTTGTTCCAAAATCCAAAAGTTTCTCTTTTCAAAATACCTTTTCTATCAACCTACTTGTCCGAAAATGTCACATATTGTGCTTGCCTAGAAAATAGTTAGACAAATTAATTTTGAAGTCTAAAACTTGTTAATTCTCGATTGGTTCATGATTCCAACCCATGGTCCAAAAGGTATACTTAGCATAGTCAATACCTCCAAAACCCCATAGTTGTGATCAAAATCCCTTGGAAATATCTCATGTCAATCCATCCTAAGACTAAGTTTAAGAAGGACAAGCTCCCTCAAATACCCACTTATCAAGAAATCGAAGCAGAGCATAAGAAGCATACCCTCAACCTGAGGATTGCCAAATTAGATCAAATTGAGAAAGATGGAGCCGAAGTAGCATTGCAAACTGAATGGGACTACAAAATCAAAAACCTAACCCTTCGATGTCGTGTTAATATGAGCCTTATCAACAACTCTACTGTTACTCATTCTGAATAGGTCCTTTCTTTTTCCCCACACACTTATGCACTTATAGGTTTAGTCTCTCATCTAGGAATTGCATTATCCCATTCAAGCATTTGAAGTTAGACTATCTCCTCTCATCTTAGGCCGTTGAAGAAAAATCCTCCACATGCATTGATAAAAATCTTAGCATCTCCCCATTAGATCCTCACTCACTTAGAACCTTTTTGCATCACATCTCTCATCATCCTAAGTATCCTTGAAACACACCATTTGCTAGAAAAAAAGTTGTCATTTGTACCCAACATCACCTTGACCCAAAAGTTAGGGTCACACTTTTCACATCACCATCACATTTTCACATTAATATTTTAGGAAAACACAAAGTCATATTTGCATAGAAAAAAAGAAATCGATTTTGATGAGATATTTTCTCCTGTTGTTAAAATGACTTCTATCTATATTGTTTTAAGTATTGTTCCTATTGAAGATTTGCATTTAGAGTAGCTTGATGTTAAAACAACCTTTCTTCATGGTCATTTGGATTAAGAGATATATATGAATTAGCCATGGGGATTTGAGGTCAAAGGTAAGGAGAACTTAGTGTGCAAATTGAAGAAAAGTTTATATGGCTTGAAGCAAGTATCTCAGAAATGGTATCTAAAATTTGATAGTTTTATGCATGAGCATGGATATAATAGGTGTCATTTAGATCACTGTGTTTACTTTAAGAGGTTGGATGATGATAGCTACATTATTTTATGTTTACATGTTGATGATATGCTTTTAGCTGGGTCTAACATTGATCACATTAAGGGGTTGAAACACTAGTTAGCACAGGTATTTTCTATGAAGAATTTGGGGGCAGAAAAAAAAATCTTTGGTATGAAGATTTGTAGAGATAGGAAGAATAGGAAATTGATGCTATCTTAGGCTGATTATGTTGAGAAGGTGTTGCAACATTTCTCAATGGGGAATGCTAAAGCTGTCAGCACACCTTTCCCTAGTCATTTGAAGTTGACTAAGGAGATGTGTCCCAATACACAAGAAGAGTAGGATGAGATGTCTAAGGTACCCTAATCTTCATCTATAGTAATCTTGATGTATGCTATGGTATGCACTAGGCTAGATATTGCACATGTAGTGGGAGTTGTTAGCCTATATATGAGTCATCCAAGAATTTAGCATTGGAATGCAATCAAATGGATTCTTAGATATTTGAGAGGAACATTCAATAAGTGTTTACACTTTGGGGGCTCTACTACTAATGTGTAGGGCTATGTTGACTCAAATTTAGTAGGGGATATTGACACTAGGTAGAGTACTATAGGTTGTGTCTTTACTGTTGGTGGGGCAACCATGAGCTAGGGTTCTAGATTATAGAAGGTTAATGCTTTATCCACTACAAAGGCAAAGTATGTTGCTGCTATAGAGGTAGCCAAGGAGATGATATGACTTTAGTTCTTCTTGGAAGAAGGTGGACACCCTCAGAAGGATAATTACTTGTTTATAGATAGTCAAAGTGCTATTCATCTTGCTAAGAGTTTAGCTCTGCATTTAAAAACCAAACACATACAGTTGGGGTACCATTTTATTTGGTTAGTTTTGGAGGATGGATAATTAAAGATGAAAAAGATACATACAAATGAAAATCTAGTAGATATGTTTACAAAAGTAGAAACAAGGGAGAGGTTGAACTCCTCTTCAGCTTTGGTTGGTCTTCTAGACTAAAGATGAATACAAGAACAATAGAGTACATGGTGGTTTGATCTAGTGGGAGCCTCATGGAGTAGCAACATAGCTACAAGATTGGTCTTCAAGTGGGAGATTTTTTTTTAGTGTGGAGCTTGATCAGTCCCCAAGTCGGAGATTGTTAGTTTGTGGTGACTGATTAGGAAAGTACTATACATACTTCATAAATTCTTTGGGGTTCAGGGCATTAGTCCAAATTTTTTTTTTGGGCCATGGCCAACATTGTGGCTAACATATGGTCAACATGTTGTAACCCTACATAAACATAAAATTACTTGTATAAAAGGGCTTAGGGTTATGTATTTTCATTAACTTGTGATGCAAAATTAGTTCTTGTGGTGGTATTGAGTTGTAAGGGATTATGGATTGCAATCAGGTTGTAATCATTGGATTGTAATAACATCGGACTTTCTATTTGGTGGACATAGCCTAGGGATTGGGTGAACCACGTTAAATCTTGGTGCCTTGTGTTCTTTTTTGTGCGATCTATTATTTTCTATTACTAGATATATTTGCATGTAATTGTTCTTTTCTATCCATGGTTTAATCCTAACATTGTATACACTTCAAAGAAAATGAATACAAATATTGAGAGTTGATTTCATTCTAGACCTTGTCTCTTTCCTTGTCTATGTTTTGTTCTTTGAAATTTTGATGGTGAAGTTTATTGAGTTTCAGTTGTAATTCACTATGAATTATATTTCATTTTTCTTTTGTTAATGATCTAATGGATTATGTGAATGCTTAGTGCAAATTGAAAGATCACCATGGTTTTAAGTGAAGATATGGTAAGTATGAGATATCAAAATGAATATAGACAAATCTTTACACAAAGTGTTGAGTTAGGGTCCAAAATAGGTGTGTGATTTTTGTGAGTTATATACCAATGGATTATGCATTGGCCATTCTTCTGAGCTAATATGAATGTAATTTTTTTCATGATGTAGAGTGATATAATCAATCAATCTTTCATATTTTTGTTAACTAAATTTTAAAATGTCATCTTGTAATTGATTCATGATGTCTAGGGTTTGGTTAAATAGTTGGCTATCATCTCTTAAGATCATTGAATTAGAAGAAATAAGTCTCAATAATATGTTTTCATAGGAATTCATGTTATGAATCTTGACTTGAAGAGTGAATAAAGTTGAATTCCTAAGGTAAACCTATCTGAATCTTGCAAAATTCAAAGTGGAGAAGACTTTGATGTCTTTTTAGTTGGCCCTTTTATTTTGATTCTCATTCAATGTCTAAGCCATGTGAAACATCAAACACTTCTAATACAACTCATCGCTAATTCATGACTTCCTTTTTTCCTTATACTCTTAGCTAGATGATCAAGCATTAACATTAACTTCTCCATTTCTTAACCACAACATAGGGTCTCACTTTTTTCCATTAATTGCATCCCTTACATTGTGAAGTCATGAACACCATAGTCTATTGTTCTTTTCTTAGTGGCAACATTAACACTTTTTACTTGCAATCATGCATGATATTTTATGTTGGGAATATTATGATAGGTTAAGTTAGTGAGAGGAGAGGGTCAAATCAGTAACTAATAAAACTTTATTCTTAATTGGGAATTAATCCTTCATGTGAATTCTAATCTAATTGCATGCATGAGAAACTAAAAACGTTAAAGCATACATAACACTTTTGACACACAATTTTGGTGACCTAGAAACCTTCCAAATAGAAAGTAAAACTAGGGTGGGGATGATACCCATAAGCTTAGGTACTATAGTATAAAGTTGGCCTATTAAGGATTATAGTGATAAGTTTTGATGATCTACCTTGTTAGGAGCAATAAGGATTGTTAGGTCCACCTTACAAAGGAATTTACAAATATATAATGAAGCATGCACTTAATAAAGAGATCTACACAAGATTGTTAGGTCTACCTTGTTAAATAATTTGACTGGTCCACTTGTTAGGATGAAGTAGTAGTTGATCTCTAATTTACAACTTGATTTGCTGAATGAGATTCCATTGAGTGGCTGTGATAAATAAATCTTTGTTGCTCCTTATATTGATGTAGCCTTTGTAATTTAGTCTTCTATTCTCTGATGATTATATTATTTCTCTTTAATGATTTAGATGTCATACCTTACATTACATATATACCAATCCAATTAAAAAATTACAAAATTAGACACAATACAAGTTTACACAAATATTACAAAGTTAGCCAAAGTGTAGAAAGTCAAGTTCTAAAGATTGACTCAGTGAATTTTCTGATACTCAACATCCACTATCAATGCTTGACATCATCATGCTCTTGGTAGACATAGAAGATTGGTCCATACTAATCACTTCCAAGTAATCTTGAACTCAGTCGTAACCAGTGACTCAACAAATACTATGAAACTTGACATATAAATTGAATCACTTGATTCAAACTACATAGCTTGATCAATGCTATCACTATGAGCTCAGTATAAATTGAGTCACTTGGTTAACACTGAGTATCTCAGTTAACACTAGAATCACATCACATCAACTATGAACTCGATAAGTACTACACAACTCGGTTTTCACTAGTAAACTCGGCATACACCAAGATGCTTAGTTTACACTACTGATCATCACCATAGTTGTAATTGCTTGGTGTAAACTATAATCTATCCAAAGGACTCGATAGCAATTGTATAATTTAGTAGAAACTGAAATGCTCAGTATATACTTACAATATGAATAAGTGTATATCACTAACAACAAACATGACTAGAATGTCAATAAGTTTAATGCTTGAATGATTGCTACTTCACCACTTAATTTTCAAACATTCCAAATAGCCAATGAAACATAAAACAAAACTAAGTTTCCTTAGTCTCTCCTTTACAACTTCTCCTTTTTTTTACAAACTTAACTATGTGACCCAATGTTAGCTAATATTTACAAGAGACTTGACTATTTTTCCAGTTCACAACCATCAATTAGACTATATTCTTTAATCATGCCAACTCGTGATCAGAACTAGTGTCTAGATCTCCCAACTTAGTTAACTATTAAAAATTTAAGCCATGAAGTGGTGTCAAGTGTTCTCTAACATTGATCTCCACTTCACCACTTAAGAATTCTTGTCAGATTATAATATGTTGTCTCAAAATACTTCCACATGTCATACTTATATGCTAGCATAAGGCCAGAGATCTAGTGTCAATGCCTTTCACCTCATCGCCACTTAAACCATGCCCTCATAACTATCCATTAAGAAGCCACAAAAATTGTTCATTTAGTTATGTTGCACCTTCTCTGCTTGAGCCAATCATTTTTAATAAACCATGGAGAACTCACAAACACCTTGCAATTGATTGATTCACATCATCATGCCCTAGAAAATGTTAAAGCTTAACAAGGCAGAGATGTAGAGATGAGCTTTAGTCACAACACCATGACATAGATTTTCAATTTCCTCTTAAAGGATGAAAACCCTTAGCATATTCTTTTTTAAAAACAAAAGGGTTAAAACATGAAAATATGCATATAGAAATAAAATTAGGGTTTTTCTAAGAAAATATCTACAACATGAAAATGAAAACCCTAATTACATCAATTTAACCTGAGTTTTTCACAATGGTTCTCAAAATTTTAGCATGGTGAAAATAAATTCCATCAGTGGCTCTACCTTGGGATAATGGATAACTTGCATCCATATAAGAATTCAACATTTTTGGAAGAGAAGACCACGTACTTGGTGCAATGATAACTTTTCTAAAGAGAAATACCTAGTAAAACATGGAAAGCACAAGATATATACAAGGATTTACAAATGCACAAGGACCTAAGTTTTTTTCATGGAAGGACAGATACCTTCAACAAAAGTACTTCTTCAAGAATTGTCCATGAATTGGCAATTCTAGAATATCTGCTCACAATCCTTTTAAAAAATAGGAATCCTCTCCCTATTTCTCACGAATTAGATATGGGCCTAGCCAAATAGGGTAAAAATTTCCATGTTTACCTTTGTCTTCCATTCTCATATTTCACAATAATACTAAATCTTCTAACTCAAATTTTCTTGCATTTCTTTTTTTTCATACAAGTGTTTTATTTGCAATTGCAATTTAGTATTTCGAGTAGAGGCTTCTCTCTTGGTTTAATCTAACAGCATAATATCATCCATCCTAACTTTCATTTTATCTAATATTTCATCATCATATTATTGGATGAACTTGTACATTCCACTTAATATTTTGTGACATTCTAACTTGTATCCCACAAACTAGGTCTATTGCCTTCTTGACTGTAATTCTATCAAGCCATAATGCCAAAGGAAAATTTGAGTCCCAAGCCCTCTTATTTTCATTCAATATTATCTTTATAATCTTTAACATGATTTTATTGCTAGATTCTTCCTGTCCATTCCCTTGGGGATGATATGGAGATTATGTAGATTGGTGATACCATAATTCTCACAAAAGGTTTTCTATGCTTTAGATCTAAAACACATAGCATTTTTTGTAACAATCTTATTAGGACATCCAAACCTATTAATAATTTTTTTAAGAATAAAATCCATTACCATTTACTTGTTGACCCCTTAGTAGGAATTGCTTCAACCCATTTTGTAAAATAATCAGTGGATACTACGATCCATGAATGTTCTCCACTTGATTTGTTTGTAATTTCTCCTATAAATTTAATTCCCCATAGATGGAATGGTTCTTGCACCTCAACCAGTCTTAATAAAAAATTACCAAAAATTTTCAACTTACTAGTGAATCTCTAACAGGCATCACACTTCTTTACAAGTTCTTGTGCATGCTTAAATATAGTAAGCAACCAAAATCCATCTCTAATTACTTTATGAGTTATTTTCTTGGCCATATAGTGGCCTCCACACACTCCACTATGCATATCATCCATGATTCTTGAAGTGTGTTGACAATTGGCTAATACTGATATGTAATTGTTGCCATTTATGGAAACACATGATGTACATGATCACAAGAAACATAAGAAATAAAGATACTTAGGGTTTGGTAATTAGAAAATTGTCTAAGTATAGAATTTTTTTTACAACTATTGGAAATATAGATGGAGTAACTGGGGGGGGTGTGAATCAATTACCACATAAAAAAATCCAAAAATCCCCTAGATATTTGATAAAGCTAGTTACTATTGTCGCTCGGTAAACATACAAAAAACTATTGTAACTTGGTAGATGTAGTGTACATTAACTTTTAAACATTCATAGTGATTAACATGCAACCATAAAAGAAATAACATGAACACATGAGACACTAGATTAAACATGGAAACCCAATATGGGAAAAACCACCAAGTAACTAGCTACTAATTTTCACTCTTCTAAAGTAAGCTCTGTTAGGAGCCAACCTGGTTAAAGGTTACAAAACACACTGTTAGGTGTGACCTTGTTAGAGGATTTAATCACCCTATTAGGAGTGGCCTTGCAAAAGGTCTTTAGAACAATTCAATGTAACTATCACCTTGTTAGAGGATTTACAAATAGCTATTAAACCAACTCTACTAAGTGATTTAGGAATCACTACTACAATGGTGAGAAAGTAACAATGAAATGACTTGAATGAGATGCAACTAAATTGCTGATACAGATCTCTATTCTACTTCACTAGATCCTTCTTGATCACATAAAACTTTGTTGCTCCTCAAGGATATATGGATAAGGAAGGAGATGAAGAGAATTATCCAATGAGAATAACAACACAAGTTATAGCCTCCCTTCCTCATTCTCTACCAAAGACTGCTACATCATCAGGGTTGGAGATAGCTTCAACAAATGTGATAGCAACTACAACTGACACATCATTTGTTTAGTCACTATTTGCTACCTCTCAGCTCCAAGTATCAATAATGGAAGTGTCTACCACTTCATCTACTGAGCTTCAACCCTCCTCTTCATCAACTCCCAAGTCAACTACATCAATAGTTTGTGAAGCATCTAGTTCTACAATTGTTTCAACTTCATCTACAACATGTACAGTAAGTTCATCATCATGTTCTACAGTTTTGACTACTATAGCTTTATTAGCATCAAATTTTGTTCCAGTAAGTTCTTCTATTGTAAGTACTCTAGTTTTTGCTCCACCTATTATTACTTCAATTTTGGATAGCACATCCATTTTAGATTCTTTTAGCATTCCTACAAGTGTCTCTTCAGTTGGACCCATTTAAGTTTTTTCAGCTAGTCTACCTATCTCTACAATTGTCTCTATTTCTAAGTCCAAGGCAGTAATGTTAGAAGTAGAACCAAGGACTCCTCTAAAACTTCTACTTACTGGTAAGGAAATTGATGATGATATTTATTTGGACAAAGATATTGTAATTCCCAAGTTGGATCTAGATACTGCTATAGTAGAAGAAATGAGATTGGTTAGTCAACTTTTGGAATAGAAGGCAAGGTAGAAACAACTCAAAGCTGAAAGAGATAGAGAGTTTACAATAATTGAGAATGAATAGAATATAATAACAAAAGCTATAGGTGTTGATGTGGATTCATCTCAACACATTTTTCTACAATTACAAGAAGTAGTCAATAAGTTCAATGAGGACACATCTAGCCACGAGAAGTTAATTGAGAAGGAAGGGAAAATTTTTGATAGTAAGGTGCTTGAGCACATTGCTATAAACTAGGTTGAACTATCCCCAATTTTGAGTAATCTTGAGCATTGTTTCACCAATTTGACATCTCTTTTTGGCAAGCTTTGTGTTGTTATTGAGTATACCAAGGAGATAAAGGAGAAACTAAATAAGATTGATATAGATATGAAGGCCAGTTCTCAAAGGTTGTAGCTTGACTCGAGTTCAAGATCAACACATCACATCAAGGTGAGATTTTTGTCAGATATGCAAGTAGAATTGTTAAGAGAAGAAGCCAGGATCAAGTCCACATTGATAGATATCCAAAACATGATCCTTCCAATCATGGACATAATGTAGAAACATATTGCATATTCAAAAACATTGGTCCAGGATAGCAATTTTTCTATTGCAGATCATATGATTGAACTTTCAACAGAAGTTCAAGTGGCACTCTCCACCTACAAAATTTTCCAAGAAAATTGGGATAAGACTTTAGCTCTTATTCTCAAGGTAAATTTCAAGTTTTTCTTAAATTTTGATGTCTCTATTTGAATATATTGAATAACTCTTTGGCATTATTGTCAAAAAGGGGGAGTAAGAAATGGTAAGAGATATGTAGAGACAAAGGGGGAGAGAATAGTTTGATATATGTACAAAACGGATGAAAGACTATGTATATAATATGTCTTATGTATGGAGGAGATATGTGAAAATGTATATATAGCAGCTTTACGAAGATAAATTTTGAAAAATCAAAAATCAACATGTCAATGTACATAAGTCTTTGCTTATAAGTGTTTTTGTCACTAATGCCAAAGGGGGAGATTGTTGGCATTATGTTATATTTTTCATTAGTGAGAACACTTATTCAACTCTGAATGGTTACTGAGCTCATCACTCAATCTATAGTTTATACCAATCATTTAGTGGTGGCCAAGTAAGTTTATCAGTTAAGTAGTTCATACTGAGCATTCCAGAAGCTATCGAGTGAAAGTAGATAGTGCACAGTTCAGTAGTTATCACCAAGAGTTAGTGATCACTGGGCTTCACAGTGTCTACTAAGTTATCAATTTGTATGATGAGAAGCCAGTGTCTACCGAGTGATGGATGTATAATGTTTACCGAGTGAAGGCAAGGTAAAAAACCATTCAATATCTACCGGGTAACACTATATTTACTGAGTTTCCAATGGTTACCGAGTTTGAAGCTATGTTGTGTGATTAGTATGGATTGAGTCTCTACTTTTACTGAGTGCATGATGATGTTGAGTAATGCAATGGATGTCAAGTATTATAAGTTCACCAAGTTAGCTTACGGAACCTAAGTTTCTACTATTTGGCCGACTTAGTAATATTTTGTTTGTTTGTGATTTAGCCAACCTTGTATTTGTAAATATTAGAATGGTATATATATGTAATGTATTGTATCATTTTCAATGTATGTATGAATGAATGAGTATATGGATTGATCGATATGTAATGTTTTGAGAAGAGTGAATACGAATTAGAACCAAAGTAGAGTATTCAGGAAGGCCTATGAGGAGCAATAAAGTTATATCAATCACAAGAGCTGATATGTACTTCAAGGATCTAATCAACAATAAAGTTGTAAGTTAGATCTACTATTTCATAATAACATGTGACTCAGTTTTCTAAATCCTTTAATAGGGTAGACTTATCAATCTTTCTTCAAATCTCTTAATAGAGTGCATACTTCATTATATGTTTGTAAGACCTCTAATAAGGTGAATCTACTATTCCAAATTTCTCTTAACAGGGAAGATCATCAGAAGTGGTCAATGTAAGCCTTAACAAGCCAAGTTTATACTACAATAGTGAAGTTTTGTGACTATCATCACCACCATAGTTTTACTTTCTATTTGGAAGGTTTCTGGGTCACCAAAATTCTATGTTCATGTGTCATGAATGTTTATATTTTAGTTTCTTATGCATGCAGTAAAGTAGATCAATTAATAGTGAATGATTTACATTGCTAAGTGCTGAATTTAAGAATTTTTTTGAGGTTACTAATTCACCCCTCCCCTTTTAGTAACCTAGCTAGTCTTGATTATCTCCAACACTAGTGTACCCTTATCTTTTATATTTTGGGTTTGGCTAGGGATTGGCTTACCATCCTTCCATTGAGTGGTATAAGGATAGTTCTGCATTTTGGGTTGTCTATTGAAATTGTTTTTGTTCATTGGGGCTTTCTTACCAAAATTTGGCTTATGTGTATTGAAAGTAGTTGGGTTCATATTTTTTAACAAGTCCAACACCTGAACTATTGTGGGTTCTTCAGGCTTCTTTCCTATAGGAGTTTTATCAACATCCCTTTTGTTGTTATTTTTGGGATTGAACAACTTTGGATCATCTTGTAGGACCTAGAAAATGGACTAATGTCTAACATACTATGAGAAAATCACAAACTCAATAATCATATGTTAACACCCTCTAGTCTACCATGAAATTCGAATGAATCAAAAGAAGAAAAATAATTTAAAACTCCCTCTTTCACTTGTAGCTCCCATGTCCTTCTTTCTTCTCCACGTGATGTTGCTTCAATTTCCTACAGTGCACACAATTTTGAAGCCAAAGCCTAGGATAATGATGGTGCTATGAGAATACTTGAAGATGTTATTTTGGCATGAGAGATGGAGTGAAAAAACCAAAAACTAGGGACGAAAAATGAGAGAAAGAATGCTCATTTTATAATCAACACAGATGATGAGAACATTGGAATTGTCACCTTGAATATATGTCATGTCAAGAGATTCCTAGGAGAATCCATGATTCAAATGACATAAGATGCCAAATGTAGGATTGTATGACACTTGGAAGTCAAACTTGGCTAAATACGGAAGAGAATCTATGACATGTCATATGACACCTCAAACCCACTTAAAGTCAAGAATCTATGCCAATGGAGTCCAAATATGGATTTGTGTAAGAGAATAAGAATATTGGATTATGACATATCTTATCCAAGTGTCAATGGAGAATCCATGAGGTGTCACACCCATGTACCATGATGATGTCAATATTATGTACAGTATTTGAATTAAAATTCCCTTATTCCACACAAATAGAACTTAGTTAAAAATGGAATTAATGGTGGAAAATATGGCTTAGGAAATTAAGAATTTCCATGGTTTGTGAATGATGAACCAATTAATTAATAAAATTAATTAATTGAGAAGGTTAGTTAAGAAGAATAATTAGTGAAATGACATAGGATTAAATTATGGGTTGTTTAATCCTATAGAGAAAATTAGTAGATGATTGGCTAGTTTGATTAAATAAGTGCAACAATATACTTTGATGAAATGTGATGATAATGGAGATTGACTAGGATGATGATGGATAGGCCAAAGCCATGGTATAATTTATTGATTAATAAAAATTGATAGATTGCCAAGGATACATGACATGAATTAAAGATACGTAACATTTAACTGACATTATAAAATGCTACAGGATCGAGTTGGTTGATAGGATTGATCATAATAACATCGACAAACACTACCAACGTTAGTAAATGGTTGGAAATCCTATGATCCAACATTGAGAGACTTGAAAATGTCAAAGATTAGATGATGTCAATGATAGTTTGACCTAGCATTGAGAGCCATGATAGTACTAAGGTTAGATTGATAAGATTTGATAGATTGATAGGTTTCCAAGGTAATGAAAGCCACAACAATGCCTAGGATTAGACAAATCATGATAGATTTTGGATGTTTGACACATTTTGAGTTGACTAAGATTAATTCTGGGTGAGTTCAAGTTGATTTGAGGTGATTCTGAGTTGATTTGAAATGGTTTTGAGTTCATATGAAATGATTTCGAAATGACATGAAATTACATCATGTGTTGATTTATCACATGTTATGCGTAGGAAATGCAATGTTTTATTTGTGCCACATGTTTTTCTCATGAATGAAAGCCTAATGCAATGTAAATGATATGAAATAATTTCAAAATGACATGAAATTGATGTAAAAGAGTGTATGAATGATGACAAACACTATTTAGATATGATCAAGTTGGCCAAAAGATCAAAATTAGTGGATTGAGAAAATCAGATGAATTTGTATGAAGAAGTTGTGAAACCATAGATGTGAAACATTTTTGAGCATCTACATTTTGTCTCTCTTTGATACGATGTGATTCAGAGAGTTTTGTCAAAGAATGCTAATGAAAAAACCATAAAAGCATGCCCTAGTAATGGTGTTATATATTTATGCCCGCTTGAGAAATTAACCAACATAGGCATATGATAGGTCAATTTCATCGACAACAAGAAAAAAAAACCATAGCAACTAATGGATCAAAAATTAGAGCTAAAACATGAAAGTTATGGGTTTCAGAGTGCAAAAGGGCATCATGAGAAACATAGAAAAGTTCTCTTGCACATCTATCTAAGTAGAAACACAGTATAAAAGGGCTTGGAGAGGGTTTTGAAAGTCATTTTCACCTTCACTTTTGGAAGAAAAGAGCTTTGCAGCAAGGAGAATGGACCAACTACCCAAGGAGCAACAATGTGGTGAATGAGTGCATACCTTTCGATGATAGGTAGATGTTGGACCTCTGGTGAGTGAATTGAGGTCATCTTTGTAATTTTTATGCTTTTTCATGATTTTACATGCTTTTTCATGCTTTTTAGGCACCTAGGAATATGTCAGGGTCAAACAAGGTCAAATGGGGTCAAACGAGGGTCTTAGGGCTAGGTTAGGGCATCAAAATGCCCCAAATATGCTCAAAATGATTCTAAATACACCATGGGTGCACTTGGCATGCCCATGTGTACACTAAGCACACTTGGTATGATCAAGTGTGCCCTAGGCGTAGTTGGGAGCACCAACTGCACCCTAGGATGATCTGGGAGTCCGAAAGGAGTCTAGACGGTCCTGGATTGACTTGAAACTTGGGGTGGACTAGAATAACCCTAGGGGGGTGTCAAAAACATGTTAAAAGGTAGTTAAAGGTGGTCTAAGTGGTCAAAATTTTGTCAAACTTTGGTAAATGTTGACAAAGAGCAGTGGAAAGGGTCTGAAATGGTGCAAACAGACTTAGAATGACATAAAACTTGGAGGACATGTTCAAAACCCTAGGAAGACTTGAAAAAATAGTTTAAATGAGGTTAGGATGGTTAGAAAAAAAGTCAAACTTAATTAAAATTAGCTCAGATGGAGGAAAAAAAGGCTGACAGATGGATAGGGATAGGGTCAAAATGATGCAAATGAGCTTGAAATGACCCAAAACTTGGTAAACATGTTCAAAACCCTAGAAAGAGTTAAAAAATAAATCAAATTAGTCAAAAATGATTAGAAAAAATAAACTTAGTCAAACTACATTCAAACTAAGTTAAACTTGGGTCAAAAGTTGGGTAAATTGGATGCAAAACCATGGGAGTTTGATATAGGCTATATGATTATGAAAGAGGAGCTTCCTCTATTACAGATGAGGGGATATAGGCTATAGATTCTTGT
Organism: Cupressus sempervirens; assembly: GCA_028749045.1. Taxonomy (NCBI): domain Eukaryota; kingdom Viridiplantae; phylum Streptophyta; class Pinopsida; order Cupressales; family Cupressaceae; genus Cupressus; species Cupressus sempervirens. The sequence goes on from CM053783.1 coordinate 105,564,136, forward strand.
GGTACATCACTAGATGACAATTGGTGAATGGGGGATCTTTTTTGGTCTTGGTTTATATCATGTTACATTCATGCTAGAGGCGAGGGGAAACAGGGCTCTACTAATAGCTTTGATAGAGAGATGGCACTTAGAGACTAGTTCATTCCATCTCCTGATGGGGGAGGTGACTGTTACTTTAGAAGATGCATGGCACATCTTTCAAATCCCCATTCATGGAGAATTAGTGGTGTACGACCTAGCTACTTGATGAGAAACAATACATCACTTATTTGGTTGTGGACATGCGGAGCTAGGGATCCAAGATTACAAGATTGGGGGGATCTATTGGTGGTACACCATGAGCAGTTGACAGCTATGATATGTTGGGTGATTGGTGGATTATTAAAACCTAATATGCATGGACATGGATTCCATGTCAGATGGGGTCGAGTTCTAGTGTAGATGATCATGGAGGTTACTATTTTTGCTTGGGGCCCATGCATGTTGGTGATGTTATATAACTATCTACATCAAGTGGCATATAGAGGTGGGCTATCATTTATCATTGGTAGTACATTGTTACAAATCTAGCCTATGAGCACATTGTAGCATTTAGGCCTCTTGTAGAGTAAGAGTTGGTGGAGGACATGCCATATGCATACAGTTAGGGGTGTACTTACATGAGGACCACTAGAGTACATGAGGTACTTCTGACATTAGATAGACACTATGACATAGTTTATCTAGAGACCTTATAGAGATTGCCTCTAATGGGATGATGATGATATTCACCTACCATACTATAGGCAGTAGCACTATCTCATGGGGTGCATAGTGATTGGGCACTTGTTGATAGAGATGTACCTGCCAGAGTGGATACAAAGATAGTTTGGTGAGATACAGGATGTACTGATTAGTCTAGCATTATTTTCCCATTCTATAGTAGAGGTCTGTGAGTGGGGAGCACCCATCAGGACATAGGTGGCATATGTACAGCTAGAGCCAAGGATATGGGCGGCAAAAACAAATGTAGTGGATGCGAGGATGATGGTAGCATATGACATATCATTTGCACAAGATTGTTCGAGGCCTTTGAAAAATCTAGTAGTACCAGTACCATGAGTGAGTTCTCAAGAAGAGCAAGATGAGGAGGATGATGAGGAGGAGGGGGATGGGGAAGAGTATGAGGAGAGAGGAGATGAGGAGGAGGAGGATGGGGGTGATGGTGAGGAGGGGGGAGATGAAGATGCTGAGGATGATGTGGGTGCTGATGATGAGGATGCTGAGGGAGAGGACAAGGGAGATGATGAGGAGGATGTTGAGGGAGAGGATGAGGGAGATGACAATGAGGAGGGTGGAGATAGTGGGAGTGGGGATGGTGTTAGAGGTGGTGATGAGAGAGAGGATGAGGATGACTATTGAGAGGCTGGGGATAATGGTGATGAGGGAGGTGATGAGGATGCCATAGGTGTAGATGTAGTTGTGGTGGATGTGGAGGGGGATCTAGTAGACTATGTCGATAGGTCACTAGTTGTTGGTGTTTGAAAATGCTGGAGGGTTTTCAATTATCCCACTAAGAAAGTGACAGGTCTAGGGGCAGCTAACTCTCATTTTCAACATGCCATTACTGACAATAGGCCAACTATAAGGCCACACTCCTTCTGCACTTCAGGCTCTGCAAAACCTAGGCGGATGTACCTTAGATTCAAATAATACCATACCAGTGCAAAACATATCCCTAAATCTATTAAGTAGATGAAACCCTTATATCTCCTAGCAACTCATGAAATGACATAGATCTATAGTAGCTAAATGCAAATCTAGAATATTCACAAGCTGAGTGAGGATTAAACATTTAGGTCCTTCAACATGAAATGGAAAGAATGTTTAATTAATAATGTTGATTTCAACAAACCCTCAAACATGCAGCAACAAGAACTAAGTGACCCTGTAGCTGATCAATGCCTAGTCCATTGGGTAAATTCATAGATCACAAACATAGATATGAATATCTAAGACATATGTGTATCTTCAGGTATAGATCTATCTATTTAACTTGCAAATATACATCTATGTTCAGTTCAAATCTCATTCTTACCTGATATCCTCCTCAATAAATCTGCAACCCTGTTGATTTCTATGAAGCATTTACACAATTCCTTGAATTATTAGCAACAATGAAACAACATACAATCTTAAGGGACTATAACTACAACCTAAGCTCTTTGTTCAAAGATCGTAAAACATTTAAAATCACTAACAAATGGAGATTCAATAGAAACTTAATCATCTGCTGCTCTTTGCATTATTTCCTTGAAATTACACAGTCATATGCGTGAATTGAAAGACATGAAACAATCTAACAGATCTAAACTATCTATATTTTTCTTCCTACTACTATTCACATGAGAGAAATTGCTGAAAAATATGGTGTCACAGTCATGGGAACATATCAAAACTGGATCCAAAACCTGGTATCTCAGTAGTGACTCATTTTCTCCAAAGATTGGAACCAACTAGTTTCTTAGTCACAAAAAACTAGAACCCTTACAATGTAACAGAAAAAGAAAGATATAGACAAGAAAGAATTCTCGGATTTGTTCTTTACTTGACAAGTGTCCACTTGAAATTCAATCTTCTGGCAACTGAAAAACCTCTTTTTTCTTTCTTCCCATCTGATCTGATTTTTTTTTCATCATTTCTTGTAACAAACTTGAAAATATCCTCTATTCAATGATGAAAACTCCTTTTGCATCCAAAATATCTAATTTTCCCACTGAAATGCAGTTGAAATTTTAGTTTTTACTAAATGAATCTAAACAAATTTTGACCCAAACTAAATTTTTACTGCCTATTAACCATATTCAGGTCATCACCATGCTAGGAAACAATTCTAAACTTTCATACCTAAATACAGTTACAAAATAGTAACCTGAGATAAATCCTCTTGTAGCTCAAACAGACAGCTTCTTGTGTAAAAACTAACTCTAGAATCAGAAAATTTAGATTCTCACGATTTTGGTGGTATATGACATTGCCTATTTCACATACCAAGAACCTCCTAAATCTCATTTTGAAAAATGCCCCTCTGTTATAAATGTTCAGGTCTGCAACAATTTAGAAATTGAAAAATTTAAATGTTCTAAAGTTAAAACTTTAAAACAAAATTCTCTTTTGATTTAAAATCAATGTGAACACATCATCTTTTGAAAATAATTTTAAATCACATTTTAAAATCATTTTCCATTTTTTGACCCTTTGTCCATCTGGTTCAACTCTTCTTTGACCAACTTTTTGCCATGTGTTTGCATTCTATTTGCCAACCTCTTTGAACACAATGCCATGTCACCACCAGACATGTCCGATGCCACATGGCGCATCCTCACTTTCCCACAATATTTAACTAGTGTGCATCTTGTTATAGCAGGGAAGTGCCATCCGCCAAATCATGACATGTGCCACAATCTGGGTGATTCCCATTTGAATCTATTTTGGATCGCCATCTCATTTCTACTTGCTTCATCCTCGCCACATGGTAGTCTTTCATTCATTACCCAACCACTACCTTAGCATGTTGACAAGCCTGCCGCATCATCGTTGGACTCGAGCCCCACTGGCACTTGGCAACTGCCCGCATTCCCACATTATTTAATGTTCACACAACTTGATAATGCGAGATTGCACCTATCATCCAATGTGCCATGTGGCATGATCTCTTTCAACCTCCATTTTGGTGCCACATCATCACAGGGGAAGCTTTGATTAAGATTATGCATGAGATCATGCAGAGGTCATCATACAGCTTGCTGGGATCCCCGAGCCCCACATTGAAAGCTTGTGCTTCAAAAGTGCTCATTCCTTAAGACAGTATACTCACTATGTGGAAGTGTATTTAAAAGGCTAGAAAGTTTGCTTCTGCATGAATATGGGAAATGTGTTTTGACCTTCTCACATTGCCCTGCAGATTTATCTTAAGTGGCTCCCTCTGAATCAGCTGTGGATCTTCTTTTATGTTGCAGATTCTATTTGCTTATTGAGGTGTCCTTACTCTCCTTGCTGTAGCATGAAATTTTCTTGTTTATGCAAAAGATGCCTCCTGCTTCTTTTCATGCTCTATTTTCTTTTAAAAAATGGTGGCTTTTCCCTTAAATATACTTGGTTCATTATTTCATTTTTAACAACTTTATCAAATGTTATTACATCTTCCTGGTCACCCTCATCACTTTCATCCACATACATAAAAACCGCTTCTAACCATAGGATCTTGTACATTCAAACATTGTGCCAATAATACGATATCATTACTTCTCAATGCATGTCTCAAAAGAACAACAAAAAAATCTACATTAGGTGGTATTTTAGTCAATGAATGACTCGGCTAGCTTGGATCGTCCTCCAAAACTCTTGCATTGACTGGGTGTTCATTTATATTACTGGTAGCTCCTCCCTTTTTTAAAAGCATTGACTCTTTTAACACTTTGCTTCTATTCACATGAGATCTCTACCCTGCTCTGTGGCTTCTCCCTTGTTTCCTACATGGCTTCCTTCTTCATTTGGCATGAACACTTTGTACTTGGCCGGCCAGCTTCTCCTTTTTGACTTGTTGCTGCCCTTTTTATGTGCGAGACTGCTCAACACTAGACGTTCTGCCTCTCCTCCAGCCTGTGCCTTCTTTATAACTACTCCCCTTGTTTAGCGTGAGTTCCTTTACTAATGGTGTTGACTGCAAGTTGGCATGGGCTTGCTTCAATGCACTCTTTAGCCAGTTGCCTTCCCTTAAACATTCTGAGGAATACCTTATTTGGCATCTTTTCTCCTTTCACATAGAGCTTCTTCAAAATGTGGATCATTCCTCTTTAAAATTCATTCCACTACCTTCTTATCTTAGCCATGTGGAGTGCCCTATTTTCACGGAGGGTGGCTTCTTGATTTAGGCTGATCGCAAGTAGTGACTCTGCCCTTCAAAAATGTGTGTGCTTCATATGCTGCAATTTAAAACCTCTTGGATTGTTAGATTTGCAACTGCTGGTATCTTTCTTCTATATGGTTTCTTTATTCCCTGCGGCTATTTCTGACAATGTGTGGAGGTTTTAAATTGATATGTTCTATTATTTTTTTAAACATAGGCTGGCCTTTTAATATCCTGAGTGATCTTCTTTGTGCCACAGCTATGGCTTATGACATCTCCCTTTCTCAATCAGGCTCTCCCTAAAACTATGGCCTTCATCTTGTATTGACCCATGTCTTCTTGTAGTGGGATGGCTACCCTATGCATTTGCTACTCATCCTTTGGATTGAGATGACCTTTAGACTTGGTTGCTTCCCTTTTACAACTTGGTATGCCACTTTGCTTTCAATGAGTAGACATACCTTCTCTTCAAATGCAATCATCCCTTTTGTCAGGCTGGGTCAATCACAACATATCCTACATTGTCATAATAGGGACAATAAATGTTTTTTCCATTGTAACATTTGAGTACACTATCCTCACATCTGTAGTCATTTCATGAACATTATTGTAACCCAAACCTTTTAGCTCCAGTCTATCTAGCACACTTATTCAAGCTTGCAGTCTTCTCATTAATATCATGGTAATTACTCAAACCCATGTCTCAAACTACCCTTTTAATCATAGAGGTTCATCCATCCACCCTCTATCCAAGTACCTTATGAATCTAGCAAGATTAGTTGAGATTAGCTAGGCCCCAAAGTGGGTCCAGCTAAAAAATGTTCATTTTTCGGACAACTGAAACCTTAGATTGATCTATTTCTTATCTCAAATTGAATAAAAGAAAATTGGATCCTAGACTGATCATTTAAATATCATTTTATTACTGATTTGCAAACTATTAGTTTTGTGCCAAGAGGTCTATTGACTGCCTTTAAAAACTGACCCGAACAACTGACCAGGCTCTGAAACCTGAGGCACTGACTCTCTATTCTACATTCTTGCACCCTATCAGATTTCATCCTATGATGAATTCCCAGTCAAAAGATATTCACTGTCAAAGTTGACTTCTTAGAATTACCTTCAAGTAAACATGTTAGAAAGCAATAAAATGGGTTTGGATTTGGCTTTGAAAACTAGGCAAACTGACACTTGGGAAGATGAAAAATGGCACATTAGTTCTCTGTCATGAGGACATTATGGATCTATTATTTGAGCTCATGATGAATAATAGGATGCAAATGGTGAGTGTTCAAAGTGAGCTACTTGGATTTTGCAGATTGAAAACAATGTCAGATAATGATTTTTGCAAATGGAATTGACCTCGAAAAGTGTGCATACGGATTTGTCAAGTTTTAAAAATTGGCACACTTGTAGTATTTTTAGTGGACAATATAGGGGAACAAACCATTTATTCTTACCAATCACGGGTACAAAGATATGAAATCTTGAACAGGGGTTCCAATCAATCTGCAAATAATGACAATAGTGAAAAGATAGAAATTCTATTTGGAATCACGTTTGAAAACTGATCAAACGGATTCGTCACAGGGTGAAACTTGAAACATAACAAGTATTTGACCTCTACAATATGATGCAAAAATAATTTCAGCATTTCAATCAACTGGTCAAAATTTATTACAAGTCAAATAGGGCTTCCCAGAAATGTGTGTAATTTGCAAAAGCATGAAAACAGTAACTGACCAACTTTGAGGGATTCAAAACTTAGTCAAACGAAATTGAAACGGCTTGAAATCTGAAACATAGGCTCTTGGGTATGGATAGTAGACATTCTCAAAGTGGTGAGTCACAAAACATTTATGGGTGCGAGATATTCACTTGAAAACATAGCTTCCTGTCGTTGTTTGACACTAAGGGGAAAATGCAAAATTGATACTGGCTCAAAACAAAACTTCACCAAATGACTCAAAATGACAATTGAACTTCATGGAATGCATAAACACGCTGAATGGAGGGTGTTAGAAACATTAAACACCTCAGGGGCCTTAAAGGTATAGCTAGACACATGCATTTATGGGCATTCAAATAGCTTGAATTGACTCAAAATTTTAAATGGACGCTCAAAATGAGAATGAAATTTTGAGTGCCAAAGCTAGTATCAATATAGGTAGGGCCTAGTCAGTTAGAGCTTATGGAGGTGACTAGAGGTCTATGGAGTCACTTTGATTAGGTTGTGGTAGAGAGGGATGTCGTGATAGGAGAGAGGGATGTAGTTGCAATAGAGAGAGATTGAGCTATGGATGAGAGAGATGTCACAGTGCATAGGGCGGAGACGACAGTGCAAGATTCTTAGGAGTTCATTAGCAGCATCGGAGATGCAAACTTATGAGAGGTGGTGATGATGATGAGTAGGGCACACATGGAAACATAGTACTAGAGGGATTAGTATGAGAGAGTGGTGCCACTAGGTAGAGAGTAGAGATTTTTTGTGCATTGAGATCTCACTCCCGTTACACACATAGGACAAAGAGTAGTGTAGTGGTGATGGGGCCTATGAGGCCACCATAGAGAGTATAGGGATCATCCTTGAGGCATGATAGAGGTTGTGAGGTGAGGGACAACATAGGATGACACTGACATACTCATGTATAGAGGAGCTTCTCTATTTTTCTTCTTTGGTTTTTATTATGCTCTTTCATGGTTCATGCCTATAGGTAGGTAGTATTGATGTAAACCATGATCACATACTCTAATACTTTTGTGAGACATTTATGAGATGTACTTATGTTCTGATGACTATATGAGATGGATTATGCATATGCTTTAAATGTTTTATATGGATGCATTTATGCTTTTTTATGTGGGCTTTTATATGATGACATCATGCATTGATTGATCACATGCTATGCATAGGAAATGCCATGTTTTATTTTTGCTACCTATTTTTCTCATGAATGAATGCCTAATGTAATGTAAATGATATGAAATGAATGAAATGTAAAATGATATGAAATGAATGCAAATGAAATATAAAGATAATATAAGCACCATGATTATGCAAAGATGCATTTCTTTGGATCATTTTGGACTTTTGACATATGCAGGAATGTAGGATAACAATGCTTTTTGATGTATCAAAGTACGAGATCAAGGTAGTGGATGAAGAAGACATAGAAGACGAAGGAGATGAGACGAGGAATTTTTAGTATAATGAGGAAACCTGTGCTTTTGTAAAGTGCACTATATGTCAAATGGAGCTTTATTTTGATATGGCAAATGGAATGCAACACATCATGGCATAAAGGGCTAAAGCGCAAAATGCAAACCTTTTGCATAAACAAGCATGATGCAGATAGAAAATGACCTTGTCCTTCCTGAGGCATATATACATGCCCCATACTCTCAAAGGTACATTGTAATAGATAGAAAATAAAAGATGACCATGAACCATCTTGGCCACTCTCATAGATCAGTTTATATCATCGAGTGGCATAGGAACATGATCAAAGAAAAATAAAGAAAAAATAAATCACTCACTAAAAAATGTGAGCCAATAGCTATTCTTGTCCATTATTACTTATTTTTTAGTGTTTTAGGTCTTCAGATAGTGTTTGATAGGTTGATCATGTGATTGTTGATTCAGTTGATAGATTCATGGTGACAAGTTGGATTAGTTGTTGGTTCACATTGCTCAGATAGGTGTGATCATAATCAAAGTGTAGTGCTTTGAGTTTCCGTTTTTGAAAGTGCACATGTTCACACAAAAAAGGTGATTATCCATAGTGACTATAGAAAAGGTTTATTAAAAAATTTTGATGGGTTTTGTGATTTTTAGGGTTTTTTGGGGATATTTGATGCTTTTGTGTGACTGGTTTCTTCAAGACATTTTACAATTTTTAATGATTATTTTAGCACATTTTATGATTTTTATGGATTTTTCTGAGACATTTTTATGGTTTTTAGTGCTTTTTTAGGATATTTTATGATTTTTATAGATTTTTTTCAAGATATTTTGTGATTTTTTATATTTTTTAGGATCATATTTGAATTTTTAGGATTTTTTTAGGATTGTATAAGAATATACACATGTTAGCTCCAATCCATTATGCAATAAGTCCAATGGATAACAAGTGCTTAGGGATATGCCCCTAGTTAAAATTCAAACTCATGCACCATGTAGGTAATATGCCCCCAAACAAGACGTAGACTATGTACAAAGGCCAATGACAAAGTATGCACAGACTAGTGATACTTTAGGTAAGATAACAATGGACATTAACCAGTTTGTGAGCCATGATAACAGATTAGGGATGCCTTGCAATATGAAGGATATGATCAAGGAATGACAAAGAGGGAAAAAACTAGATGGAATCCTAATAGATGGAGTAGCAACAACTAATTAGACATGGCACCTGTTTGCCAAGTTTTCACCATGGTGCTTGCTGAAAGTGCCTATTTTCCAGGTTTTCATTTGTGGATTCAATTTTTTGTGACAAGATGCCTATTTGCCAGGTTTTCATCAAGGCATCCATTTTTTCATATTTTTTTCCCCCTTTTTCTTTTCTTTCCTCATGACCTTTTGCTATCTTTTGATATTTTTTTAGGACTTTTAGATAAAATCAAGTGTAGTACTTGCGAAGATGTATGTTGTTGATGGACATGGGTAGTGGTTGAACCTCTAGAGTCGCAAGCTGATATACTCTAGACCCAAATGACATAGTAACTACATAAGGGCCTTCCCAATTTGGTTCAAATTTGCCTTGTTTTTCTCTATGCTGCTGAGTCTTGTAGTTCATCTTTAGTACTAGATCATTGATCTCAAAATGATGACCTCGAACTTTCTTGTTATAGCTCCATTTGAGTCAGTTTTGGTAAGCTTGGAGATGTGTCAAAGCAGCTTGTCTCTATTCATCAAGCATTTCCAGTTCATGGAGTCTAGATATGTGGTAGTTTTCATCATCAATAAAATCTTGTAGGGATACTCTCAATGATGGAATTTCAACTTCAATGGGAAGTATGGCATCAGTGCCATAGACTAGAGAGTTTAGTGTTGCACCAGTAGGAGCATGCACACTTGTTCGGTAGGCCCAAAGAGCTAGATTTAGTTGTAGGTGCACATTTTGACCAGAATCATTTACAGTATTTTTGAGAATCTTAACAATGGTCTTATTAGATGCTTTTTCTTGGCCATTTCCCTGTGGATGGTAAATAGCATTATATCCATGGTAGATGTTGTACTTTTCACAAATCTTTTCCACATCCTTGTTTTGAAATAAACTACCATGGTTAGTAATAATAGCCAAGGGGACTCCATACCAACATATGATGTAGTTTAGAATAAACCTTGAAATCTACTTTCCAATGGTGAAGGTCAAAGGGATAGCTTCAATCCACTTGGTAAAATATTCTATTGCTATGATAATGAACTTATGACCATCAGAGGATGGAATAAATAGCTCTAATAAGATCAAATACCCATTGTTAAAAGGGCCATGATGATATGACAAGTTGTAATTCTTGTGCTGGTGCATGGATCAAATTGCTATTTATATGACATTTGTGACATGTTTTGGAAAAATCATGGGCATCTTGTTCCATAGTTGGCCAATAATATCCAACTCTAAGAAGTTTCTTGGCTAGACTTAGACCATTGAAATGACCTCCACATATACCTTCGTGAAGCTCATGTAAGGCAATTTTAGCTTCTTGCAATTCAAGGCATCGGAGAAGGGTTTGGTCAAAGAATCTCTTGTAAAAGGTGTCACTGATGATGACATATCTAGTGGCTTGATAGATAGAGGCTCGACAATCATTTTTGGATAAGTTGGGTGGTAGGATTTGAGTGTGTAGGTAATTGTAAATGTCTTGAACCCAGGGAGAATTGGGACCAACAAGTTCACACACAAACTCAGATTGTGGGAGCTTGAATGCTAGAATCAAAAGTTGCTCCACAAGTAATTCATAGCATTCCACATTTTGAGGCATATCAATCATAGAAGTGTTGGTAGCCATAGCATTAGCTTTCTTGTTATGTATTCTTGGTAGCCAACAAAAAGAGATAGTGACAAATTTAGACTTAAGGAAGTCTACCATATACTTGTAAGGCATTAACTTACCATCTTTGGCTTCATAGTCATCCTTGACTTGGTGGATGACCAATTGGGAATCACCAAAGACTTGTAAATGTTGAATGTTCCATTGGATAGCTATCTTGAGTCTTGTGATCAGTGCCTCATATTTTTCTATGTTGTTTGTACAATAGAATTCTATCCTATATGACTTGGGGATTATGTCTCCTTGGGGAGTGATAAAAATAATGCCAGCTCCTAAAAAATTTTAGTTATGTGATCCATCAAATTAGAGTTTCCTTTCATTAGCTATATCCATATTAAATATGGCTTCATCTGGAAAGCCTATCAACATGGGATGACCATCTATCATAGGTGCTTCTACAAACTAATTTTCTATCACTTGCCCTTTGATTTCCTTTCTATCTATATATTTGATGTCAAATTCACTAAGGATCATGACCCATTTTTCTAAGCATCCTATGAGAGTCGCCTTGCTGAGAAGATACTTTAGTGGGTCAATCTTGGAGACAAGCATTTTTTTTGATGGAGTATGTAATGTCTTAGCTTTTGGGCCACAAGGAAAACATCAAGGTAAGCTCATTCAATGAGTGAATAATTTATTTCATATCCCACAAGCATTCTACTAATGTAATATATGGCTTGCTCTCATCCTTGGTCATCATTTTGTGCTAAGAAAGCTCCTAACGTTGTATCTATAATAGCTATGTATAGAATGAATGGTTTTCTTGGAATAGGAGCCATTAAAACTGGTGGATGTAAAATATCATCCTTGAGCTATTGAAAAGATTCTTGGCACTGCTTGTTCCATTGAAAGGATACTCCCTTACATAAGTGGTGTTGAAAGGAGTGACACATATCTGGCAGTTGTGTAATGAATCTGCAGGTAGACTGTAATCTTCCTTGTAGTCCTCTTAAATTTTTTAGATCTTTTGGAGAAGGCATGTCAAGTATTGCTTTTACTTTCTAAGGATCCAATTCAATGCCTCATTGAGAAACAATGTATCCTAGAAGCTTTCCAATAAAAACCCCGAATGCACACTTTTTTGGATTGAGATGGATCTTATAGCTTTCCATTCCATTGAATATCTAATCTAGGATGCCTAAATGATCTTTTCTTTTATAGGATTTGCAAAGTAAGTCATCAACATAGTCTTCCATTAGGATGTGCATGAAATCATCGAAGATGGTAGTCATTACTCTCTAATATGTTTCCTCGACATTTTTAAGACCAAATGGCATAAAATTCTAGAAATATGTTCTCCAAGGGCATGCAAAGGCTCTTTTGGATTGATCTTAAGGAGATATTCTTATCTGAATGTAGCCAAAAAATCCATCCATCAGTGATAACATCTCATACCCAACTGTCATGTCTATAATGATATCTATATTTGGTAAAGGAAAATCATCCTTGGGACATGCCTTGTTAAGATCATGGAAGTCAGTACATATTTAGATGCCCCCAATGTGTTTTCTTACTAGTACTACATTAGATATCCACTCTACATAATCAGTGGGTTTGATGAAGCTGTCATCCAATAATTTCTTCAATTTAGCTTTGACAAGGAGGGAAACTTGAGGATGCATTTTTATCAACTTTTTCTTTACTGGTTTCACTCCTGGATTTTGCGGTAATTGATGAAGAACTATTTTAGGATCTAATCTTGGCATGTTTGCATAAGAGTAGGCAAAGTTGATCTACCTCTCTAGAAAGAATCTGACAAATTCATCTTTTTCCTTTGGTGATAATGAGGCTACAAAGTGTATGACCTTGGGGTTGTTAGGAGTTCCCAGATTAATCTCTTCTTTCATTTCCACAAGTAACATTGATCTTTCCTTCAATGGAGGTGTGTCCAATCTTCCATCCTTGGGTGCGTTAGAGAGGTTTTCACCCTTGGATACATCATTTATTTTTACTTTTTCATGGTCTAATGGCACCTTTCAATTTTCACCAAGAGACCTGTTTTGTTATTTTTTGTTATTTTCTCAATTTTGTGACTGGAAGATGGAGTTGACTCCTCAAAATATGCCATGACATTTAGATCAATAGAAAATCTAGGATTATGATCACCTTGTTGTACTTCTTCATGGAGTTGAAAGAATTCTGTGATAGCATCATCTTGTTCAAACAAGTCAAACATTGGTGGTCCTTTTTGGTCCAAATCAATAAGTTCAAGGAAAACTAGGGAAATCCCATCATCAGTGTTGAATAAGCTTTGGTCAAAGGCATATATATATGGATATCTACTTCAGTTATATCATCAAGATCATGTTCAAAAGTAGGAGGGCTTGGATCATAGAATGTTCCAATCCAAGGTGAAGAATTGGTTTGAGGGATAGGTGAGTTTACATTTTTATCTTCCATAGGTAGGCTATTTGGGTCAACAAACATATGATCAAGACTGAGGGAGGTATTAGGATCATCAATGATGGATACAAATTAGGTGGGTTTGGTTTGGGTGTTCTCAGATGCCTTGTTATCATTTGATGCATTCACATCCTTAGACGAGGATGACTGAGTATTAGGAAGACCCAAAACAAATGGTTTGAATCCAAGTTCCAAGCTATGAGGTCATCCTAATGTAGTGATGGGTTGAACAATGCCTTACTTTTGAGGTCCCAGACCACTACATCCATCATATCCCTTTTTCTGCATGATGTTGAAACTAGGTCCATACTTGTCAGGGGATATGGGAGTAAGTTATTGTTCTACTTTAGCCTTTTCAATCCATGTAGAGGTATTTTCATAGACATGTTCTTCATGGAGTCTGACTCCACTAGTGAAAGCCATAGAAGGTTTCTTTTGAAATGCAAACATAGGCTTGTTCTATATAATATGAGGTTTACCATATGACTTGGGGGATAAAGGAAGTTTCCCAATGTGAAAGGCATGGGACATGGAGTACTCACCACAATCGTGGCCTTGGATTATAATCTTTCCTTTGAATGTGGGTGTGAGTGTGGAAGGATCAACATACTTGGAGGACTCAAGTGGATTTGCTGCATGGTTTTTTAGGACTTGGTGTGCAATGGTTCCTCTAAGTATGGCATAGAATTGGAAGTGATCAAGATCACCCAAAATGGTGACCTCTACATTATTGTAAGAGAATTTTAAGGACTGGTGGTATGTAGAAGGTAGTGCTTTAATAGCATGGGTCCATGGGCAGCCTAGTATCATGTTACAATTCATTTCTATATCTAGGTCTTAGAATAAAGTGTTCTCAGTAGCTAGACCAACTCTAACAGGTAAGATTATGACCCCTATAGAGAAGCATTCACCATCATCATAGGTTTTGATTGTGATCCCTCAAGAGGGATCCACATCATTTTCAAAATAACCCAAACCTTTGACTACTTTAAGTGTATAGATATTCAATCCTGCTCCTCCATCTATCAAGACATGTCTAACTTTAAAATTTTGGACAAAGAATTCAAGGTGAAGGGGATCATTGTGGTTTGGTCCATCTTTTGGCATATCTCAAAGGGAAAGGTGATATGTTGTGATGCAGATAGGTTCCCCACCATGGCTTGGAACTAGGCAACACTAATTTTATCTAGGACTACTGACTCCTTAAGGGCTTGATCCAAGATCTTCTAATGTTGGGGAGATGCACATAGGTCCAAGATTAATATTTTCATAGGGGTCTTGTTGATTTGTTCAACAAGGCTATAATCAGATGAAGTAGGACCAAGAAGTCTACTAAAGGGTGCAGGTCTAGTAGAAGTACAAGGCCTAGATGGGGCTCTAAGTAGAGTGATCTTGGTATGACATGTAGTGATAGTGCTACAAGGGTCTTCAATATTTAAGGTGAATTTGGATATGCGAGAATCTGACTCATTGAAATAGTTGATAGTGTAGTCATAGCAGTACGCGTGTAATTCACATTACCTTGTGAGTTTGAGTTTGAACTAGAGGGTTTCTCTTTGTCATGATTTCCCAAAGGATCATTGAAGATAGTGTGATCAAATTTGGATGCTAGTAGTGATGGCTCAACTATGATTATACCATCATCAATGAGGTCTTGTATTGCATGCCTTAGTTGGAAACGTGATGATGTGTTATGTCCTTTGGTTTGGTGGTAATCATAGAATTTTCTATCATCCCACCAATCTACTTTAGATAATAGTTTGTCTTTGATTAGGGGTAATTGTAGGAAGTTATTATTGAGTAACTATTGTAGTGTAGTCTCAAGAGGTATCCCCAAGGGTGTGAAATTTTTGTCCTTGTTTCTAGGGTGTCTTCGGGGTTTGTCTTGTGTGGAAGTCTCAGTCTTCTATTCTGGGGCTAATTTTTGGTTGGGAGTTTGTGAATTCTTAGGGTTTGCACCTTTCAAGGTTAGTTAAGGTTGTGTTATGCTAATCATACAAGCATCCACAATGTCATCATTAGTCACATTCTGGTTTTTGGAGAAAAATTTTGCCTTGTCATTAGGTGAGTTGGTGTTTGTGTTTTCCTTGTTTGTCTTAAGGATTCCCTTATAGATAAGAGCATCTTCAATACTAGCCCCTTTTTTCATCAGTTTATAAATGGTGCTTGGACTTTTGATTTTGAGTTTGTACATTAAGTCTAGGACTAAGTTTTCAATGCATAAGTTAACTTGTTATTTTTCAGGAATGTCTAGTGAGCATTGACTGATTCAGCTTCTCCAACGGAGTAAGAATGTGATAAATGGTTCTCTCATCTTTTGTTTGGTTGAGCACGAATTGGAAAACATCACCTCATTCATAATGTTAAAGCTAAAGTGGGAGATAAACTTGTTTGCTAGCTCTGACTCAGATTTGATAGTACCAGGAAGTTTGGAGTACCATTTGAGTGCGGGCCAACCTAGAGAATGGGGGAACAATCTCATGAGGTAAATGGGCTTATCACTATGTTTGGTACAAGAGGCACACAATTCTTGGATGTGATCAATGGGGTTTCCTTTTCCTCGATATTTTTCCAACCTTGGAGCCTCAAAGTGTTTTGAGAATGGAGGCATATATAGACTTTTGTCAAATTGATTAGGGTGTTGGTCCTTTTCTATATATAAAGCCTATTTCTTTTGGACTCCCAATGCCTTAACTTGCTTGAAAAGCTATTTGACTTGTTGCAATAGCTCTTCATAAGGGTTTTGCATGATATCTTTCCGTTCAAGTCTTTTGTGCCTACGAGTAGACTGTTTAATATGGCTAGAGCTATGTCTACTATGTTCTAACATTTATATGTCTAATGATTTTGGCGATGTGTCACTAGGTGGTGGAGGTATGTTAGTACCTTGAAGATAAAATGGTCCCTATTGTGACACATGTTGGGGTACTTGTTGCAGTATTTCATGTGACACTTGTTGTAATATCAATTGTGATTGATGTACCATATGTTGTTGTTGTTCCATTTTTTGTGGTCATTGTTGGGAAACCTCTGTTGGTTGTATGTGAGACCATGTATGTGATTGTTGTTGTAAAGGTATCTATTGAGGTTGTTGTTGTGCGTGTTGTTTTTGTAACAAATTTTTTTGGTATGCAATTTTTTCCTCTAGGCATCTTTGGTATTCCAATTGTTTTTTGAGTTGCTCTTGTTGTTTAGCAAACATGGCTTGTTGTTGTTGGATTTTTTGTTGATATATTGCATGGAAGTCAAGTGGGTTACATTGTATTGTGTGTCAAGAACGTTGGATTCTTGTACCACTTAAGGTTGTTACAGTTGTGGTTGATGTTGTTGATATGTTGAATGTGTGCTGGAAAGATAAAATCCTTGGACTATTGTAGGTTGATGTTATCAAGGTAGTTAGGTATGTCCTTTAGAATTGACCACCATGTTGGTATTAGTGTTTTGGCACCTTTGTGTGTTAGAGGTTTCTCCTTGGGACATCATATTGACTTGACAATGAGGTTCATTTCTTTTGGGAATAGGTGTAATGTCAATAAGAATTTTCCTTTGTGCATCAATAGGGATTGTTGTAGTTGATGTTTCACATAATATACTCATGGGAGGCTCCATAACATATTATGTCATGACACTTGTTAGGGTTAGGAGAAAAGGTGTATTTTGTTGATTTGTCTCCAAAGGAGGCATGTTTGACATCCCTAGAGCACAAGTCTCTTTAGTGCCATCTTTTTGTTGCACCATGTGATTGAGATCAAGTCTTAATATCCTTTTGGGATACTTAGGAGGAGTATTGTTTCCCTTCATTGGTTGTGGTTCATCAAACAAGGGATTAATGTTCATGTGTTCAAATGTACTTTGGAGGATTTCAATGGTTGATTCTTGATGGGACCTTATAGGTGCCATTCTTGTGTTCAAAAACTCCAAAGGTTGTTTTCCCTTATCTAAGTCCAAATTGATCATGGGTTGTACATTTTCAATTGTTGTGTTGGTTTGATGTTTGGAGTTAGGTCACTCCAAGTGTTGATTAAACTTGACAATTTATTGGGCTACCAAAAGTTTGAAATTCTTGCAATTTTTTTGTCTTGACATGCCCTAGAGATTTCTTCATTAGTGATGCCATAGTTAGTGTCAGAGTCATCACTTAGGTCCACAATAACTTGTTGTGTGTTTGATGTATTATAGTTGAAGGTACATGCATTAGGTTTTCTAAATTCAAAGGAGTGTGTTTTTTCATCCTCAGATGTGGTTAGTACACTTCCACCTCTGAGTGGTATCGACATGAATATGGGTTCAAAGCTAGGACTCCATTCAACCATCCCATGTGTAGGGGAAGTATTTGAATGAAACCTCATGGTAGATACATTGTTTAGGATTTGTTGCATCATCTCTTGGTTATGGTGATCTTCTAGATACATGTTTAAGAGGTCTACAAGTAATGGTTGTGATGCCTCGATTTGGTCTTCGTCAAAGGTTTGTTGGGTTTGCTTGCTCTTATTTTTTCTTGGATGATGTTTTGATTGTGTTGGTGCCTCAAAAAACAAAGGTTGATAAAGTTCTTTAGGTCTCTAAGCTAATTGTGTCCTAGTGAGTGCTAGCATGATACCTAAGGATGCAGATGAAGTGGAGGAAAACCTAAATGGACTCCCTACCCCTCAATTGTGCACCTAAACTACCAAATATGCTAAAAAAATTCCAAGTGTGCCCTTGGTGCACTTTGGCCCTAAAGGTAAGTAGTTGATAAGTAGGAGGTATGGAATAGGTAAAAAGAGGTGTTAGGGTGCCTAAAATACAAAATGTGAATGATTTGAGTGTTTTAGAGTGTTTTGCAAGGTTTAGGGATGCAATGCAAGGTATGGAGGTGCATATTAGGGTTATCGAACCTAAAATGAAATCTCTAATTACCAAGTCCACTCTAAAACTACCAAGTGCACTCTAAAGCTACCAACTATGCACCTAAAGTGTGTAGTTGGTAAAATAGGGGCGTCATTAATAAAACAGGTCAAAACTTGATACTTAGGATGTGGGTATGCAAGATATGAGTGTTTTTTTGGATTTTTAGGGGTTTAAGGATGTCATGCAACTAAGAAAATGCCAAACAAAGTAGGTTATTGACATGCAACATGCAAATGTCCTAGGGAAACTATGCAAATGCAAATGCACAGTGACATTTTGGAGGTATGTAAAATGAAGATTATGGTATGCAAAATGAAGGCTAGGGTATGTACAATGAAGGTTAGGGTTGATCCTTGGACTAGGGAATGTTGCTAGAGGTTGGTGTATGCAAGGTAGAATATGCAAGGGATGGTGTACTAAGGTTGATAGTGATGTTTGGGGTATGTAAAATGAGGATAACTGATCAAGAAGACAATTTGGTTGATTGATAAGTTGATAGGGTTTGATAGTTGAAATGGTGGTAAGGTTTTGAACAATGCAAGATGAGGGAGATATACCACAATAGTAAGTCAAAATGACATTTAGGGACACTAGGAATATGATTATGCTAATGAAAAAGGTATATGCAAGGTTTTGAACTTAGGTGAAATCTTTAGAAAGTATTTTGTCTAGGAGTTTAACCTTGTGATAATGGACTTTGGATCTTGACCAAAAATTGATAAAAGACAAAAAATATCAAACTGATAAAGGATGGCAAGGTCAAATCTATCAAGTCATAGATATATTTTGACCAAATAAAAATGACAAGAAAAGATAAAAAGACTAGTCAAGATCCATCATCCATCAACACTAGGAGATACTCTAAGACTCATACTTTGTTTAGATTTTTGACTAAATTCAACGATTTTGGGGTTCAAAATGATGTTTAGGGGGCTAAAAATGATGATGATGGTGAGTAGATATGCAATATGGAAAGGTCCTAAGATGCTAAATGAGATTTTGGGTCATGTGCAGAAGGACCTACAAACACTCCTAAATGTAATTTCGAGGTCCTAAAATATAATTTCAAGGCCTAAAACAATCATGTAGGTGCCCAAATATGCTCTAACAACACCAAGTGTAATCCAATAGTACCAAATATGCCTATGGTGTAGTTGGGGCTAGTTTGGGAGTAGTTGGTAGTTTTATGGCTTAATTAGGAACCTAGGTGGAATGTTTGTTGAATATGAATTATGTGGTTTCCAAGTTGATATGGTAGAAAGCTAGGATGCTAGGGATGATGTTATGACTAGATATAAGATTCAAAATGGAGGTTATGACTTAAGGAATGATGTCCTAAGTGAAGACAATGAAGGTTAGGAGATGCATAATGAAAATTAGGGCATGCTAAGACATGGGGCCTGTCCAGGTACTTAAGGACACATCTGAAGTCTCAAAATGTTATCTAGAAGCCCAAAATAGGTCCTCAAACCACCAAATGTGCTCAAATAGTACCAACTATGCCTATGGTGTAGCTAGGGCCAATTTGGGTGTAGTCCATAGTTTCAGGGCGCAGTTGATAAACTAGGCTAAAACTAAGGCAATTTTGAGTGTAGGGGTTTCTAGATAGTAGAGGACAATGTTAAGACTAGGATGGAAGTGAAAAATGATGTTTATGACACCCAAAATTATAGTTAAAGTGTTTGAGATGAGGTTTTGGTATGCAAAGATATAATATGGACAATCCAAAATGCAAGTTTTGGGGTTGCAATGTAAGGAGTAAATGATGCGGGAGCATCTTGACCCTTCATACATTATGATGAATTTCATAATATTGAAATATTTAAGTCATTTAGATTTTCCTATAACCATTTTGAAGAAATGGTTAAAATGCTTAACTTTTCATTGAGATGTATTAAAAACTAGAAAAAAATGCATTTGCATTGTAATGGGAGTGCTTAAAGAAGCATTGAAAAATGTACAAGGGGTAAAAGAATGTGTTGGGTTGGTTTAAAAGGTGGTTGGGAGGTTCTAAACCAGAAAAACCACTTTAAAATCATTGTATTGGTTGTTCCAAATAGAGAGAGGGATTAATGAGAAGAAGAATAGATCATTTTGAAATAATTGGATTTTCAAGAACTTGTCATTTTGATTGGTTTTAACTATTTTGGTGTTGGTTCTAGGTATTGTACAGAAATTTACAGTATAGAAACCTTGTATTTTTTGTATATTTGAAGATTAGGATGAATAATATTCTTTCTCTTTTTGGTTTGGAACAAGTTTGTTAAGTTTTGAAGAAGTTATGCTAGTTTTGGTAAAAGTGGTCATTTGCAGATTTGAGTATGCCCAGCTACAGTCAGATTTATATGTTTTTCATGGGAATATTTGGATGAAACAAAAAATATAGTTGTATTAATTGTAAATATATATGAACCAAATTTGATTTCCAATTGGTTTGAGTCATTTTCATTTAGATATGTGTTATTTATGTTCATTTTAATGAAGACTAGTTTTTAAGAATCTTGTTGAAGTTACAAGCAATGATTGGTTCTTTTAGAACAATTTATGAATTGGAAAAATTAATGGGTTATAAATTCAGAAAATAGACTCATATAGGGTTTCTTGAAAATTGGTTTTTTTTAAAAATTATTTGAAGTCATTTTGAGAAAGTTATTAGATGCCCAAGGAAGGGTTATTGGTTTTACTTCTGATATATGACAGAGAAAATGAGCCTTCATGCAGAGACTATAACATCTAATGGATTGAGTTTTTTTGGCTCATCTTTTTATATTTTTTAAATTCATAATTTGGAACAAATTATCCAAAAAATTTTGAAGAAAAATGTCAAGATTGAAAGTTATGACTAATGTACTTGGGTAT
The DNA here is from genome assembly GCA_028749045.1 of Cupressus sempervirens. Classification (NCBI taxonomy): domain Eukaryota; kingdom Viridiplantae; phylum Streptophyta; class Pinopsida; order Cupressales; family Cupressaceae; genus Cupressus; species Cupressus sempervirens. Next base: position 105,585,230 of record CM053783.1, read on the forward strand.
AGTAGTTAGACCATGTGAATGATAAAGTATTGTAAACCAGTGTTAGAAAGAATTTTGTTTTGCCTCATGAGATGTATAAGAATGAAATTTATTTCATGGATTTTTAAGGTATACTCATGCATCAAAACATTTGGTTTACTTCATGATGCTAGTTACATCAGTAAAGGATGCAAACTAACCCTAATAAATACAATGTGAAGGGTGAGGGAAGCACAATGAGGACTAGAAGATGCATGATGAAGCCTAGATAATGCAAGTATGATACTCAAACTAGGGTGAAATCAAGTGGATTATATGAAAGGATGAGATCTAATGTTATGCCAAGCACACTTAGGATCACATGTTGCCATGTTTTCCAAGTCTTGAATGTATTGGACCAAAGTTTACAAAGTGTTCATGACAAAGTTTGTAACATTTTGACAATGTGTAATGTTTTGACAAGGTTCAAGGTATAAATTTGAGAGCTATTTTTTATCTTGATTAATGTTTTAAACACATGCAAGATACATTAAGACAAGAATAATTTTTGTTAAAAGTGAACAAGTACACCACAACCTAGGTTTTAGGACTGCACCCATTGGATTCCTACTTGAACTAAAATTCAGCCATGCTTATCTAGAGAAGACAACCTAGGATCGTGGCACCATAGGCTCCTGCTTATAGTGCACTCACTTCTTAGGGCTACCAATATCTGCTTCCCAAGGGACTATTGTCTCTACTAAGGATTGCGAGAATGTAGGATTTCTTCATGGGCATGGGTGACCCCTTGAGCCAATGGATAGAAAGGTTTTTGACAACTAAAACAAGGTTTTTAGTAAGGGAATTATATTAAAAAATGAATGATAAAATTATGTAGAAGGTCTCCCAACCTAAAGAACTAGGGTTTGATGCACCACAAGGGTATTGGAGGAGAGCTATCACGCAACAATACCACTGACATGACTTTCACTAGAATCACGTTTTATATAGTACCTAGAATGTTGACTTGGCTTTAGCCCATTACCACTCTAAAGTTGTCCCCTAGCATACCCAATATTAGATATCTTGGTCCAAGGAAAGCTTCACTATAGAAGTTACACAGATTTCTCTTAGACCCAAGATCCATGAATAGTGAGGGGATCAGATATGTTGATGAAACTTCTAGAGATTTAAACACTACAAACATGCTAAAAAGAAAAGAAAAAGTTCATTTTAAGCATGAAATGAAGTGTTATTTAGCCTAAGAAATCCACACACATGGTTTTGACAAACACATAAGGTCTTCATCAACATCCTAAAAAAAACCACAAGTAGTTTGTTATGATCATGTCTTCATCCAACAATCACCACATGCTACAAATAGTCAATCAATAATACAAAAACATCTACCCTAGGTCCTAGAAATAAACAAAATCCCTAGATGTAGATTCTAATTGAAACATGAGCTTTTTGTGAACCAAGTGTAGTCTGACAGAGTAGACTATACCCTAGGAGGCTAGAATGACCCAAAATACCCCCAAGTGTGCTTAGATAGTGTTAACCATTCCCATGGTGCACTTGGGACCCAAAAGGGCACGATTGGTAGTTTTTGGGCATAGTTTGGAGGTTAGTGGCAAGTTGTGGGGAAATGGTTCCTAAATAAGACCTAGAATTTTTTTTTTTTGAAACCTATACTCCCAAGTTCACCTAGATAGTGAAAACTATGCCAATGGTACAACTGGGGCCCAAAAGGGCTTAGTTGGTAAGTTTGAAGCATAGTTGGTGATTTAGGAACAACAGAAAGGGGTTATTGTGGCTCCTAGGCCCCTAAAACTACCTCCTAGAGGTCCCAAGTGTGCCCTGACAGAGTAGAGTGCACCCTAGGAGAGCAAGCTCAAAAAATACATAGAATGAAAGTGTATAGCCATATTAATAGACCCCCTAATTAATCTAGGTGTGATAAGGAAGTGTAGATAGTTGTTATACCCTTCTAAGTGAGCTCCTTCTTTGCACCTACAAGCACAAGAAAAGAAAACCCAAGTTAGATAAGCATGTTTATGTCAGGTTCACCAATTGTAGGACCTAGAAAATATGATAATGTCTAACATACTATGAGAAAATCATAAACTCAATAATCATATGTTAACACCCTCTAGTCTAGCATGAAAGCCAAATGAATCAAAAGAAGAAAACAAATTTAAAACTCCCTCTTTCACTTGTAGCTCCCATGTCCTTATTTCTTCTCCATGTGATGTCGTTTGAATTGCCTATAATGCACACAATTTAGAAGAAAAATCTTAGGATATTGATGGTGCTATGAGAATACTTGAAGATGTGATTTTAGCATGAGAGATGGAGTGAAAAAAAAAAAAACTAGGGACTAGAAATGAGAGAATGAATGCTCATTTTATAATCAACATGAAGGATGAGAGCATTGGAATTATCACCTTGGATATACAACATGGCAAGAGATTCCTTAAAGTCTGGCTAAAGATGGAAGAGAATCTATGATGCATCATATGACACCTCAAACCCACTTAAAGTCAAGAATCTATGACAATGGAGGCAAAATATGGATGTGTGTAAGAGAATAAGAATATTGAACTATGACATATCTTATCCAAGCATCAATGGAGAATCCATGAGGTGTCACATCCATGTCCCATGATGATGTCAATATTATGTAGAATATTTGAATTAAAAATCCCTTATTCCACACAAATAGAAATTAGTGAAAAATGGAATTAATGGTGGAAAATATGACTTAGGAAATTGAGAATTTTGATGGTTTGTGAATGATGAACCAATTAATTAATAAAATTAATTAATTGAGAAGGTTATTTAAGAAGAATAATTAGTGAAATGACATAGGATTAAATTATGGGTTGTTTAATCCTATAGAGAAAATTAGTAGATGATCAGCGAGTTTGATTAAATAAGTGTGATAGTATACTTTGACAAAATGTGATGATAATGGATATTGACTAGGATGATGATGAATAGACCAAAGCCATGGAAAAATTTATCGATTGATTTAAATTGATAGTGTACCAAGGACACTTGACATGAATTAAAGATACATAACATTTTATTGACATTATAAAATGCTATAGGATCGAGATTGGTTGATAGGATTGATTATAATAACATCGACGAACACTACCAAGGTTATTAAATGGTTGAAAATTCTATGATCTAACATTGAGAGACTCAAAAATGTCAAATATTAGATGATGTGAATGATAGTTTGACCTAGCACTGAGAGCCATGACAGTACTAAGGTCAAATTGATAAGATTTGATAGATTGATAGGTTTCCAAGACAATGGAAGCCAAAAAAAAGCCTAGGATTGGACAAATGATAATAGATTTTTTATGTTTGATACATTCTAAGTTGACAAAGACTAATTTTGGGTGATTTCAATTTTATTTGAAATGGTTTTGAGTTGATATGAAATAATTTTGAAATGACATGAAATTACATCATGCATTGATTTATCACATGTTATGTGTAGGAAATGCCATGTTTTATTTGTGCCACATGTTTTTCTCATGAATGAATGCCTAATGCAATGTAAATGATATGAAATGATTTCAAAATGACATGAAATTGATGTAAAAGAGTATATGAATGATGACAGACACTGTTGAGATATGATCAAGTTGGCCAAAAGATCAAAATTAGTGGATTGAGAAAATGGGATGAATTAGTATGAAGAATTGATGAAATCGTAGATGCGAGCCATTTTTGTGTGTCTAAACATCTCTCCTACCAAGCTTGCTAGATGATCTCCTATTATTTTCAATATTCACTGCAATCTGATAAGAATCCCTCAAAGTTTTAGAATCTTTATCCCTCAACTAGTAAGACATCTTGTTGTGAAAAGCATTAAAATAGGTTGTAAGACAAAGATCCTTATTCAACCTCATAACCTAGAACAATTTGTACGTACTCTTTTGGAATCTTACATTGAAGTTAAATGTAGAGTCATTAGGGTTCTTCTTGTTGTTATTGAAATCATTCAACATAAACCCCACATTAGTATTATCTCCATACTATTCTTTGAACAATTTCTCCAAATCGCTCCATGAACTAATGCTATCATCAGGTAATCTTCTAAACCAATCTCTTGCATCTTTGGTTAGTGAATGAAAAAATAATTTCATCACTACATCCTCATATTCAAATTTAAAGTCATTTAGCATATCTATGAAAATTCTCAAGTGCTCTTCACTAGTAACAACATTATTTCCAAATAACTTGATAACTTTATCTCTTAAATCAAATGATATATGGTGTCGAGCACCAAGAATACCTACAAATGACATTTTCCTATACTTTTCCATGTAGATGGGCTTCTTCTAAAAACTAGCAACATTTGAGGTGCTTGCTACATTGGCTTGGTTGAGAATAACACTTTGAGATTGTTGAGGTTGGATGACTAGGACTTGAGTACCAATAGTGAATGATGAGGTAGGGGTAGATTTATATATTTCTTGAGTTGACATTACTTGTCCGAAAATAGGTACAAAAGTTACAACTAGGGTAGACAAGTTTGGCCATGAAGCCAATGAAGAATTAGATTTTATGAACTAGATTTTTCTCCTAGTTTCTGCGGCTTGGGCTTCATTCTCAACCTTCTTGAGTTCTTTTGCAAGATCTTCTTTCTCTTTCCTAGGCTTTTCTAGATCTAGATATAATTTTGACATATGGGAGTTTACAAATTTACTTTCTACTATATGAGGCTCATTTATCTATATTCCTATGGTCCTTTATCTATCTTTTTTATAGTAGGTTCTATTAGGTCATTTTGGATAGGCTTGTAGGGTTGAACTTGGGAAATAACAAGTTCTTGTTTTTGGCTTAGACATTTTATTGCTCCTGAACTTTGGCACTCAAGCTATCTACATCTCTAAAGACATTAGCATGAAGGATTGAAGTTCTTTCTTGTAACTTCTTGTTTTATTCTTTTAAGGAAGCTATCCTTCTAATAATATTATCTCTTTCCACTATAGAATCTAGGGTTGCTTTCTCTCTTTCCTTTTCTAGATGAGTATGCTTAGTTTCTTTTTCAACAACCCATTTCTTCAAAACTTTTATCTCTAATCATACTTCTTTAGGATCTGCAGAACTAACTTCTAAATTAGTAGGATCATCCAAGTCTATAAGATTAGTCTCCATGTACAGGACCACTCTAGGATTAAAAGGATCTCCAATTGAACTCCTGAGTCCTTGCCTATGATTCATCTCAACTATTAGATCTAGCTTAGGGGATACATTACCTACTAGTGACATATTCTTGTCCTAGTAGGTTCTTTCATCCGGTAATGGGTTACTAAATATTTCTCCTAAGAACCTTGTGGTTTTTGATTCAGAACTAAGTGAAGAAGACTCTCTCACTACCATTGGTTGGTATTGAGAGCTAATTGATACACTACCTCTTGGTTTTTAGGTGGGATTTGGGTCTGTCTTTTTGTTGTTCAGGTTCTTCCTACCACCTTTACATAAGTCAGTAGACATTGGTATATCAGTATTGGCTCTTGTGTAAGCTCTTGTGTTTTTTCTCTTGTTAGCCATATTTATTATTTATCAAATAAGCACTAGCTTCAAAACCTTGACTAAGTTGCCACCCTATTCTAGGGAAAATACAATAATTAAAATTACTCTTGACTTTAAGGAAAGGAAACAAGATAATATAGAAATATCTGACATATAGATGAACCAATCACTTAAGATCATAAGACTACAACTCTTTCTTGCTAGATAAGACACTTGGAAGGGCTGTGTACATCAATGCACACCTATGGCATTTGGTTTTCTTTTTTCTTTTTTAAATTCTCAAGGTTTTTCATTGAAACATCTCCACTATAACCATGAGTAGTATTAAAAGATTTGACAAACACATACTCAACAAGACCAAAGAAATTGCAATACTCCTTACACATGTGTTGGACAGGTCCCTAGCAGAGTCATCATTTTATTGGAGTTTTTCATCTATTGAACAACAAAAGCTCAATACCAAGATACTAACACTGAAAAATCTAAGGACTAGCTACTTCCTATTATCAAATGTGTATGCATATTATTTGGATCCAACTTCAACAAAACTAGGAATGGTTTTCTACTCTTTAGGCTCTGCAAACCAAGGTGGGTATACCTAGGGGATGATTCAAATGAATGTTGTTGTATGAGAATTGTATTAGTTTAATTTTGATTCTCATATTTTATCCTTGAAATATATATAGTTTATCCATCACTTGACCTTCTCAGATGATATACATCTCTTATAAGCATATTTGGTCACAAATCTGCTCTGATTTGCAAGTATTTTCAGCAATAGTAGCTAACTAAAGATTAAAGGTTACATGTAAACAAGTACTAACTATATCTGAAACTCTTCAAATAGTAAAATAAAGCTGATTTTGATTTTAGACTTGATTCTTATTCATGATCTACCTATCTGCAATCTGGATTAACTAGATCAATGCCTATTCCATTGGGATTTAGAGTATACTCCAATTTATAGATCTGACTTGTTGCATTACAACAAATTTTATCAGCATTTCTTACTGGAATTTATTCTTACAGACATCCTTTCTATTACCATAGCAATCCCATCAAATTCACTAAAGCATTTACATAATTCATTGAATTAATAGCAATAGTGAATTGACATACAACCTAAGTGAATTGCATTCAAGTGGACAAGATTTGCTCACACAACATTAGAATAACCAGGTAATAACAATGTAAATAAACTTCAACAAGAACGAATATGGGGACAGTTCAATTTTTGTATTAATCTCCTTTGAAGATTTGCATGCAATTGTAATAAAACTTTGAATAACTCTAGAGAAGAAATTAGACCCCTGTAATATCAATGTATTCCAAGTATTTGTAGAGAGAATACATCATAAGTTTTACACCCATAACTGGACTGAACCATACTCAATATAAAACTAAAATTGTATAAAAAATAAACCCTTCTCTAGCCTTGGAATCTCACTTATATAGTGTGAGATGCAACAAGCTTCAGGCATAGAGAACTAATAGCTATCCTATAGGAAAATTATTTTTTAGAAGTGTTTTCTGTCATAAAAGACAAAAACTTGTGTAACAAAAATATGTTTACATCAAAATATTCTTTTTGGGTGAACCACTTTTCTGTTACACCTCCAAAATTGTGAAATCAATGATTAGCTCCCAAGTTATTCTGAATCTTTAGAGTACGTGGCTATTAGGCTTGCAAGTGATGTGTCTTTTTTTGTTAGCTACACTTACCTCAACTTGGGGGTTCTCATTGTCTTCATCATGAACTATTAAAGTAATAGTTACCTCTGCATCTTTGTCTACCCCATCATCTTTTGTCATTTGTTCTATGGACATAAATTTCTCTTTCCATTCATTGAAAATAGTGTCATTAGGGCAATCAAAGTTTATGATTTCCCTCTACCCTTTTATTACAAAATTGTCAATTGCTTTTATTTCAATGAGATCCTTTCTAATATATTTTAAAATAAATACACTTTAACCAGCTCTTCATTGGTCATTTCCCATATTAGATACCCATTTTCATTTACAACATTATTCATTCTTTGGGAAAATATTTCATCCAATTCCTTTTTCCATTCTTCCTATTCTTTTAATTTGTCAAATTTTTTTAGAGCACTAGGAGAAAGGTCAAATTTCTTAGTCATATAATTGGAGAAGAAAATTTTTATTCTTTTCTGAATGGAATCCATTTTGTCTTCAAAATCCTCTAGCTTATTAAGAAAATAAAAAATCTTTTTTGTTTGGTGACATGGTAGCTGGATGATAGATATGCACATAGTAGGAATATTATTATCTCTTTTGGTCCGCTTTTGTACAATAGGTATCAATTTAACTTCATCTCCATTTATCTCATCCCAAATAGCTACAATTTTTACCAACAAATCATAAAATGCTGGCCATTCAATTCTATCTATTGAGTACATTATAGCTTGCCTTATTTTTTCTTCATATTGATTATTCAATTCTACATGCAATGCATATAATTTATTCTTTTCTTATTCAAATTCCTCTGTAGTGTAGAATTTAGGCCTCTATGGAGTGTTTGGTATTTCAACAATGGGAGTTTATTTAAATGGCTTAACTGGTGGTTGGGGATATACAATTCTTGGCTTGTTGGATTCTCCCATCTTTCTCTTCCCAAGTTTCTTGTCCATTTGAGCAACCTAATTTTCTAGCAATTGTATTTATTTTCCCCTTTCCTCATATGCCTTCATAACTTCTTCAAATTTAGCATTAAGTTCTAAGAATTTATTTTTTTCTTTTCCAGACACCACATTCCCAAATTTTAACATTTCTGAAGTTATTCCAAGAATTTGTTGGTTACTTACTTCATCTGCCCTATATACTATAAGAGTACCAATATGTTCTAAACTAGAAATTTCTTGCATTATAGTTTTATCTCTTTCTTAAATTGACCAAATTACTAGGGCTTGATGATCATCATTAAATCTGATTCCTCTATGTGTTTGGAGTATTTCTTCCTTAGTTTTATATTGCACATTTTTCTCTTTTTGAATCAAGTCAAAGATCATAGCATTAGCTATATCCCACTTAGGTAAAATTAGGACCCCTGACTCCTTAAGTAATAGCCTCCTGGCATCAAGTGTTAACTAGACAAAATCACTCAAAAATTTAGATTTTACCTCTTCCTCAATAATGGAGTCGGGGTTCCCAAGTTGTTCTACTTTTATTTTCTTAAATACTTTCTCAAATTTTCCTATATTCTTTCTCCATAAAAATTGTGCAAAAGCCTTGAATTTAACAAATTTTTCATCATTTATATACTTTTGAGAAGCTTGAGCAATGATGGGATCTATCTCCTTGTCTTGATAATCAAAAATTATGAGGTCTAAGGAGGGCACAAGAGGCTCTTGAGGCACTCTTATTTCCATGTCTGTAGAAATAACAATCCCATCCCCTTCTCCACCCATTTGACTTAGCCACTCTCTTAAGGATGCTTCAACCACTATTCTAATTGGGGTTTGAGTTGGGTAATACTCTTCCATGTGAGAAGAGAATCCTTGTTCCAATTTTTGCCTCTTTGGAGCACTAGCTGTAAGTGGGCTCTCTAGCCTTGGTCTTTTGTGAGGGGGAACTTGTTTTATGTTCTTAACTACTATGTACCCAACCCTCTTCTACAATGTATACTGACCTGGAGCAAATATAATTCTATTGTTTATTCTTCTCTCCACCTTAGCTACTCTATCAGGATAGGCTTTAACATATATAGCCTTTTTCTCATTTATAGTTTGCATTATTGCAACAAAATTATTCATCAATAAATGCATTTTGGCTCCCCAATATTTTTTTTCTTTGAAAGGATCATAATTAGAGTCAAATGCATTAATGAATTTCAAAATTTTACTGAATACTACCCATTTCTCTTTCCTCACCTCTTGTTCCTGTAAGGAGAAGATATTCCTAATAATATCTTTAGGGAGATACACCTACTATGTCATATAGGTGTCTTTTTACCTTTCTCTTAGAAGATCAAAGAATCCCTTTGGGTTAATGTACCTTGCATGGGATTCTACCATATTTTACTAATTCAAAAATAAACTAAGATGTCTCTATCCCTTCCTCACAAAAATAAAATCATGCTCCAGAGTAACAACTATGAAGAAAGTGCCCTTACCCAAACCAATCATATCTTTTTCCTCAATAGTTCTGATCTACCAGAGCAATTATACTATCCCTATCCTCAATGGCACATGTAAAGGTAGAACATGAGGCTTCCCCAAAAAACCATATACTCTAATCACTGTAGAAACATTATATGGGATTATACCTCCCCAATTGTGACTAACCAAGGGCCCTTTTGCATGATCTTTGGGTCTGATCAATTCTAACAATGATTGTAGGATTCTAGGGCTATCCCCTCTCAAAATAAATCTAAGATTGGATTCAAAATACTTGTTAAACCTTACAAAACTGGCATTCCTAGACTGCCAAGTCATATCAACACTCCACAATTGGACTAGATTCTTTTCACCATCCCTTGCCAATTCTAGTTCCATACATTTAGAGAAAAAGGTAACTCCCTTAAAAAGACATACATGCATGAGTAGGAAGTACCAAAAAAAGGGTTTGTTTACCTCTCCTTTTGATATTCCTACCAATCCATTGTGAATTTATTCTTTTGGGAGAGAGGCAAAATCCAAAATATTGCTCATTCCAAACTATAATGTTTGAGCCATAATAAGAACAATAGAGCCTAGGATGTGTTCCTCTTCATCCATCCCAAAGATTTGGCAGAAGGAAAAGTACAAAGCTTGAGCCCTAGGATTAAAGTATTTCATCATCAGTGGCTCTAGGGTATTGGGTGTGACCAAGGGTAGTATACCAATCATGGTGAAATGTTGTTGCAGAGGCCCTACTCTTAGGTACACTCTTTGTGCATCATACCTTGCTTGAATTTCATCCATGTCAATAATCTTGTACACAAAATGGTTAGGGTTGTGTTTGAAAACCTCACTAATCAATTCAGGAGAAACCCTAAAATGATTTTCTCCAGCATAGTTCTTCACAAATCTAGTAATATGATCATATTTCTTAGCTAGGTCAGCCAATAGATCACTATCAAAGAAAAACCTTGCGACTATTAATTTTCCAGTATCAAAATCACAGAGATTACTTAAAGCGGCATCTAGTTTTCTTTTAGCAAACCATTTTTTGAAAAATTCTAACCCTCTCATAGAAATTTGGGCGTCTCTCAAATTATTTACTTTATCATAGAAACCCTCTGCAACTATCAACCTAGGGTTCTTTGGAATGAACTCCCTTCCTACTATTATTTCATACATAGATGGGGGAAATTTCTCAAGAAAATCATCAAGATAGACCTCTTGAGATAATTAGTGTGTCCAAAGAATTCCTTTCATGGAGCCATTTTTTGACAACTTCAAACTTCACAACACCAATTTCTTAATTCTCAAAAGTTGCAGATCAATTACCTACTAAATTGTGCCTCTTTTTCTATTGAGAATCATTGTAATTCACTAAAAACTAGGTTAAATTTTGTGCCCTAGCTCTAGAAAACCCTTGCACTCTGATAGCCCATTACAATTATGTGATTCAATAATGGTGGAATCGTGAATCATACCAGGGCATTGAAATCACATGAAGGACTTTTGAGGAACATTAATTTCCTTTAGCTATTAATTTTGTGTCATGCTTTAAGTTTGAACTTTATCCATTGATCATACAGCATTGGACGACTTTACTTTGAAAAAGTAAAGTGCTTGAAAGTTTTAAATCTCCTAGCCACATGTCAAACAAACACTTCCCTACATTATGTAAAGTTTGACCATCTTGATAATTTGGGTAAGTGTTGGATATTTATCTCAAAAATATCTATGGTCATGAGAATTCAAACATCTTTGAAGTACAACCTTTACTATTTAGATCCAACTAGCATCACACTTCATTGCCTCTTTCCATCCTAGCACAACTTAGTACATATCCATCACAATTGGTCCCACCTTGCCATGCGTCAGATTAGCACTTCCTCACATTATTTAAATGTTATGCAGCTTCATAATGTGGGTAAGTTCTAACCTTTCATCTTGCATACATCGATGATCACAAAATTTTGGTATCCTTATATCATCTAGGTAGCTAGATTGACCAATAGGATATCACCTTTCAAACCAACATGCTCTAACAAGTGCCATGATAGAGAATTAATTATTACCTCTAAGAATGGTGGACTCGTGACATCACTATGTGCTATGTGTCATGTTGGTGCTTCCCCACTTTAGTTAAAATCCTCACATTTTCATGAAGCGGTGAAGTGCTCATCATTGATTTTCCTTAGATTAATGGCATAAATATACAACAATTAAGAAAGAGCCCATTATTTTCTCCTGACCAATGATATCACTAGAAATATCAAACGCGTTCTGACAAATTTGATAGTAGCATAGACTACAATATCAAATCTTAGAATTTTTGAGCGCATGAAATCATCATTTCCAACTTGGCATATACATGTCATGTTCCACCAATGAATTTTCTCCAATTCATCAAAGTGTTACAACCTAGTGTGACTCAACAACCTTCTCAAAGTTTGGTCCCACTATGCCGCGTGGTGCATTGGTGCTTGCCCACATCACATAAAGTTTGATCATTTTCTTAATGCGATGAAGCCCTCTCTATCAATCTTGCTAAGATCAATGGTGAATCAAGATATTTACCCATTAGGATCCAGATAGCCAAGTTGACCAATGAAATACCTGACTTATACTCTAGCTCATTTGACAATTTCCATGAGAAAATGTCATTACTACCTTCTAACAAAGTGGGTCCATGACATCACTATGTGCCATGTGTCATGTTGGCACTTCCCTAATTTGTGTAACTATTGTGCATTTTCTTAATGTGGGGAAGTAGTCTCTGTCAATCTTACCAAGATCGACAGTGCATTACAATTGAATGTAGATTAATAAATTAATTAAAAGAGCCAATAAATAATATTGCAAGAAATTTGAATGTGCACTGACGGGCACTAACAACTCTATAAAAAGGGTTTGAAATTTTTTGATAGGCTAGAGACTTTGAGGTGCACTAAAGTTCCATCATCAACAAGGGCTACATGGCACAAAGGTGCTTGCTCGCATTACTTAAAGTTCTTGCATTTTCTTAATGTGGGGAAGCACTCTTCATTGATCATGATAAGATCGATGGTTAATCAAAAAAGGCTACTATAGTTAAGGATTTTTAAATAAAACATTCAAAATAATAACTACAATTAAAAGCTAGGTTAGCAAAGGTTTATATGCAAATATATATGGAAATCCTTGCAACATGAAACTTTAGGGTAAATTTGTCCTGCCTAATTTTTTTTGAAATATTATTTTCAAAAAATTTCAAGGGTTAGTGCAAAATAGAATAAGGATTTTGGTTTTTTTATGAATCTTACTCAAGGTCTTAACCTAAATTCAAGACTTTGAAACACACACTTAGGGATTTTCACTGCTAAATGCAACAAAAGAAGAATGGTACAAAACCAGGCCAACACTATCAATCCTAGTTGGCATGTGGCCTTGGTGAATAGGAAGAGGAGTCTTATTTTGGTTTCTTTCCTAGTTGATGGCATCATGAGAAAATACACCAATAAGTCTCCCAAACCTAAAATGGCTAAAAGCGCATCCAAGATAACCTTTGATAGTGCAACTAGGAGAAGTTTAGCCAAGGTAGCCACCTACAACCAAAAAAGAGCTAAAAAGTTTGACCTAAGTAACTTTGAAATTACACACATAGATTTAGGTGTGATGAACTGTGAGAGGAAGGAACATTGGGTAGAAATTTCTACAAAGAAAATTGTGCTACAATGATAGAAAGATGCAATTTAGAAGAAAAAGCTAGAAGCCAAGAGCAATACAATGACTAAGTATATAAATTCATTAAGAGGATAGAGTTTAGTCCCTAATAATCAATCACAACTTGCCTGTGATTCCAGTGCTCCCAAAAATCAACAACTATTAGAAGATTTAAAAAAAGGAAAAATGATTACTTATGCAATGTCCAGGTGGATCAATTTGGTAACAAATCAAGTTGCTAAAATCATGTGAAATTTGCATGAAATTGTTTCTCTGGCTAGAATTTCACTTGATGAATCATGTGTTTAGTCTAGGACTTCAAAAATAGAAGTTGAGAAACTCTTACCCTTAATGACCCAATAGGTGGAAGTAGAGAATTTTGGACTAAAGAAGTTCTGCAAGGAAAACCCATTACAACATGTGGATACAAGACTGATTCAAGTCTTGAGGAAGAATATAGCCTGGAGGGTATCCAATTACACCTCTACAATCTGAAGGATGCATTCATGTGGAAAAAATTCAAAGCATTATTAGAATAGGTAAATAGGGACTTTCAGTCCATCAGCTCAACTTTTCCTAACCTGCTTAAAGAAGGAGGCTTTGATGTGGATATCATAGTCAAGAAACATTGAGAATGTATGAAATCTATAAAACAAAAAGTTGATCTCACATCATTTGATTTCTCCAAGATGGCCAAGAGTGAAGTAATGTTAGGAATCTACACCCTATGACTCCCCAGTTAATTGGATACTATGAACAAGACAAAGCTAGACAAGGACATTTATAAAAACCATTTGCAAAGCATCAAGAACCCAAATAAAACCACCATGATTGAATTCATGAACACATTCAAGATGTTGAAAATGTTGAAGATGAAGAAGAAGAGGAAATCGCTTGAACAATTAGTGAACGATTAGTGTTTTTTGTTAATTTCCTCTTAAGACCTTTTAGTTTACAGTTTTTAAAAGTTAAACTTTGGGTCTGCATACCCCTTTTATGATTGGTTTTCATAACTACTTTTAACTATCTAAGAATCAAGTTTTTAGGGAGATTCTTAGGTAGCTCTCTATTTAGGTTTGACACTTAGTCATGTTAGGGATTGGTAGGTTTTGATGGTTATCATATTGAGACCACTTTATCTAAATTTTATAGCTATGCAAGTTTTCTAAGTTTCTAGTATTGTATCTAAATAATACTGTTCTCTTTTGAAAAGAAATGGTTGAATGTTCAAAGATGTTTGTATTTGAATATTACTCATTATTAGTTTAGTACTAAATTATTATTAAAATTTTGAGGTTCTTTTGATGTTGGATATTTCTTTTTTGTGGTAAATGTGTATTAATTTTGATAATTTTTCAAAGGGCATTAGATAGAGAAACTATGTGTTCTCTTGTTTGTATGTATTTGTGTTTATTTAATTGTTGTTTATTAGATTATCCCCCTATCCAAGAATAGATGGGAGGCCTTATTACTTTTAGTTTAAAAGTAATTCTTATTTGAAAGACAGTTTTGATTGAAGATCTAATAAGGAAGCTAAACCTTACCAAAATTTAGAGAGGAATTGAGAAAGTTGAAATTCCTCAACTATTGGAAAATTATATTTGTCTTGCTAATTTGGGAATAGAACTTTTTATTCATTTCTTTTATTTAAAGAAAAATCTATTCACCAACAAGATTCAATGACTCTACCTACTTCTATATGTGGTTCCTCTACAATATTCCTTTAATTCACCTCAAGATAGTTTACCTTGAATTTTTTGCCACTAGCTCATCATAATTATCTTCCACACACTTCATACAATTCAAGAAATCAAATTAGTTAGCTTAGATTCATCAAATCTTTTATTTAATACTATTATTTTTAACTCAACATCTAGATTTTTTTATCACTCGTCCAACACTAGTTCACTTGGAAAACACTAAAGTTTACTAATGCTTGACACCAACTAAACTTTACTCAACATATACTAATATTCACTTGACTTACACTTCTTTTCTTCTTTTCTTAGCACCCATTAATTTTCACTCTACTTACTTTGATTTATGCTTGGCTTGTACTGAATTCTTAGCAAGGATTGGCATAAACTTTTCTTACTTGATCTTCTTCTAGTCTTTTCTTAAGGAATATTTCATTTCAGACTTTGAGTAGATAATAATACACTACAGTATCAATGTGTTACTTGTTCTTAGTGGTCCTTTTATACACCAAATAACTCAGCCTTTCTCTAGGTGCTCTTGTTATCTCCTCTTTTCAAATTCTCTTAATTAATCAACCATATGATAGCATTCAAACCAAAAAGAAATTGTCTCACTGGCAAGTAGTAGGTTTGACATCATTGACAAAATAATGATTCTTCCATTACAGGTTCTTCACTTCAAAACAATATTTTTTCAATAGCCTTTCCCCATGAGTGACACTCTATTTATCATGTTGTGTATCTAGTCACATGATGTTGTAGTAACATTCCAAAATATCACATTTCCTTGGGGGAGGTCTCTGATTTTCATAAGTGTTGGCTTATCAGACTCAGGGGCCAAAATCAATATTGCTATTGTCTTTGTATCAATATTAAAACTAGTCCCCTGTAATTCTCTAGGGATATTGGTCTCCTCAAATAAGATAGATCTAATTTGTCTTCTAATCTAGTTCAACATAAAGGATGAAATTATTTCCCATCCAGGGAAGAGAAGCATCCCACTTCTCTTCACCAAATCTCTAGCATCATCTATAGTAAGGCTTTCATAGTTTGGATCATATTGTTGTAACATTTTCACCATTTCTTCAAACCTTTTGATTTAAATCTCTTGGTTTCAATTGCAATGACAATTCATTTTGTTTTATCTTGAAGATAAGATATTTGAACTCCTTGGAATCAATGAAGTCATCATCCTTCATAAACTCTTGAGGTTGTATAATAATGTCATCTATCATCTTGGCCTTAAGCTCAAGCTTATTTAGGATTCGTTCATTATGAGTGTCTTGCTTTACCATAAAATTGTGTTTGATATCATCAAAATACATACTCCCTCTTGGTAGAAACTAGAGGGCCTTTTTCCTTGCTTTGTCTAATATGTCAATCAACTTCTGCCTATTTCTACCACTTTGAGCCCAAGAAGAACTTTCTAGTTTCTCCTCTTCCTCATCAATTTCAATCACAATATCCTTCTCTGAAGGTTTAGGCTCTATTCTTTTTCTGACTTTAGGAGGCATTTGAGACATTATATCTTCATAATTTTGCATACATTTTTTGAATCTATCCAAACATCTCTCCTCATGATAGAAACCCTAGAAAGAAGGATTTGTTCTTTTCATTTCCTCCTTAATTTTCATTATTTCTTTCCACTTAAAGGTCCTATCTCTACATTCCTTAGTATCAAGCAATTTGTGATCACATCTTGGTGCAGGGGCATCCAAGGATTAAGGTTGTTGACTCAGATGTGGGTTTTGGTCAAGATTTACTTCCAAGGGTCATAACTTTTGACTTGGATGTGGGTTTTGGCTGAAATTTAATAAGTAGTTGCAATAGGAGTTATTTGGATTGTTGATAAGCTTAGCTCAATAGGTGGCTATTTTGACATTTTTCTAGGAGCCTAAAAACTCATCTTGACCTTCAGAATTGGCTTTTAGTGTTCTTTCAAATTTTTTAGAATTTTGTTTTTGTAATAAATCCAAAATTGTATCTTTGATTTTGTTGATTAGTTAAAAATTTGTCTTGCCTTAGTTGGGGGCTTTTCCTAGGAAAAATTGGGATTCATGGGATAAGTTTTAAAAATTACCAAAAATGGAAAAAAAAAATTCCCAAATTTTCCAAATATGGTAACTTTCAAAATTGTAATAAGTGGATTTTTTTTCATTGTAGAGGCAAAGTATAGTTGCAGAATTTTTTTTAATGCAGAGTGATGGTATTCTGAAGCAATTGTCTTGTGTCAAATTTTGATTTACTCTTTAATGACATTGGGGTTGCATCACATCTTCTTCCCAATAACACTTTGTAGTAGGAAAGTTAAACTTTCTCATTTGTCTCAAGGCATGCCTAACAAGATCATTTGGTTCATAGGTCTTAGCAGGAGCTAGAGGCAATATATATTCTCTCATAAATTCATCCAACTCTTTTGTTGCATCTTTTCCTATGATAAAATCCCATCCTCTTAAATTTCTACATACTATAAAAGTTTGCACCATGGTCCAAAGTTATTTACCTAAGGAAAACCTTGTGAAACATGGAAACTACCTCAAAGTTGTGGGACTTGAACAGTGAGGCTAAGTCTCTGAAGAAGGCCAACTTCCTCTACTATCAGGATGCACTTAAATTACACTTCAAGAGAAAATGGAGAATGAATACATGAAAGTGACTACCAAATTTATTCTAGGGAGGTGATGCATAAAAATAGGGTTTTTAGACCAATCTCTGCCCATATATAAATAGTACAATTACCATGATAATCCAAAGATATAACGATTCATACTTGTTTTAATCTATTAGCCACATACAAATTAGGCAACCAAATGAGTGACACAAGGTAAAAAATCTTCACTTCTTATCATTCATAGGCCAATCACATATAGAAATGTAAGTTATAGATATCCATAGTATATCGAAAAGAGGAAAACAAAGCTTGCACAATTTAATGGTGGCCGAAGGAGATAAGACAATATGTCATATAATTCAGAGGAAAGAGAGGGAATTTATAGTAGTATTGCAAAGCAATACCAGAGAAAAAGAGAAGATTTGACCTTTAGAAAGATTAAAAAATCTACTTGTATGGTGCAAGCATAGCTTAGATAGCTTCTACTCTAAGATAAAATTAAACAATTGCATCCAAAATTGCAGAGAGTAATTACTAGAAAACTAGAAAAGATCTGATCATAGCACACAAATCTAGACACATGAAGATCACTTATCCACCAAATGATCTCTGAGAGGATAGGAATGTCATCCATTAACCTTATGACTGAGTAGATGGATAACTAGGTAGCGATGGAGTGTTCTTCTACATTTATCAAGCTTGGGGAGCAATAAAAGTGGTTGGAGAAGATCAAAAAGATCATATCTATCATCAAAGAACCACTTCCTCTATCATCAAATTGCTAAATTAGATAGAAAAAAAACAGATCAACTATATTCAACTATCACTCTATACCTTTCCTAATACCTGATTGGTTGGGAGTTCCTTTTTGCCCAGCTTGGCAGGTGAAGCTTGTTATATATTTTGGTCAACACTGGAACACATGATCCTATGAGTGTAAACTATGGTCAAAAACCCTTCATGATGCCATTTGTTCATAACCCTGACATCTATGATCTTACGATTTCCAATACTTCATAATATTTAGTCCATCCTTCATTCTCTTTATGATTCTTTGATAGCAACAAGTCCCACTATCTCATGATGGAATGATGATAACACCCTTGGCATAAGGTCATGGTATCATTATTCTCTCCTTGCAATGTCACAGACATGGTTGATTTGACCTTTACCATCTTACGATTGTAGTTCATCATGATATTGGCAACCATGGCAATAACCCCTATGATCCTACGATCATAGTTTAATTATCTTTTGTTATGACCTTGGGAGGAATCCTTGATTTTTTTTGTAACCCTATGACTCTAAGATCATACAACCAACCTTCCCCTTCATAGCTTTGGAAACTTGAGAATTCAACCCCATGATCCTACGATCATTGACCCTCGTGGTGTCAGAACACATCCTTGCGGCCTATGATCTTACAATTGCTTACTATTGTAACATTAGGGAGGACCTTTCTTTGGGTTATGATCTCTCTACTATCTATGATGTCACAAAAACTAAACCACTCAACCAATAGGGGCCCTATAGCATCTTATCATTGCTTGATTTGCACCATGATACTCCAATACATTAGCTATCATAAGATCAGGACCATACCATTTTTTTGTGGCTCTAGACTTGAAACATAACATGAAAGTAACTACTAGGAGGGTTTTTAATATTTAAATTCAATCCTTTGTGGGAGAGCACCTTTGGCCAACCCATACAAATGATCCTTTTCTTATTATGGGTCCCACGTATCCCCAATTCATCATAATTAATTGCCAAAAGAATTCAATAATTCCCATTCTTTCTAGAATGTGTCTTGGTAAAAGATGAGGAGGCTACGGGCATCCATAAACACTTATGGTGGAACAATTTTCATAAAGTAAAAAAAATTCCCTATCATGTACCAACTTCTAATCATCATCATAGCATCTAGAGGGTTTAATTAACATTCTAGCACCCCTAGGGACCCTTTTAGTTATATTTGCTAACAAGTTCAAAATTAGATGCACAAAATCATTGTAGAAAGATAAAGAATTTGAATAGGGTTATAATATTTTCCATACCCTAGTTGTAATGTCCCTTTACTGATTTTTTTATGATATTTCCAGCCTCAAATCAGAACTTTTAAAATCAAAGAACCAATATTACAAAGATCTTCCAATTTCCCAATAAAACCCAAATCGGGTATTGTCCAAATTAGTGCCAAAAACTTCACAACTTCACAAATTATTAATAAATCTGAAAATAGAAATTTTTACAAAAATTTTAGCAGCATAATAGCCTACAAAATGAAATTTCCAGATTTTTATAGCCTTTACACAACAGCTCACAAATGTAGGGCAAAACTATGCTCAACCGGGCTCCCGAAATTAACACAAAAATGCCCGGAAACACCACAAAACACTCATAAACTATCTTAGAAGTTTAATCATGACCCAATAAATATATTCAGCTCTATTTTAACATCATAAAGTCTGAAATACAACAGCAAACCAAACTGATATGAAACACTCAGCTGAAAACCCAAACTCAAACCAAAAACAATCCCGAAAACACCCAAATCAGAACTATTCAGCACAAAGGCAAACTCTGTATGAGCATGCACATGGAATGGCTTCAAAATCCCATCCTTAGCCTTCCTTGAAACCTGCAAACTCCCATTCTTGGGTCTCCTTCTCCACAGGTTTGGCAGCCTCTGAAGAACAACAAGAAAATTAGCAAGAATCAAGATGTAGAATGAGCCCAAAATGCCTCCAAACCCCTTTTAAAGAGGGCATAACCCTAACTCACATCCAAGAGGGGTTAATAAAATATAATTTAATAATAATTTTTATTTATTAGTCCATTGGTTTCCAAAGATTAGCCCCTTTTTTCAAAATTTCACCTTTTTGGAGCCTGCCTGCCTTAACAAAGTTTTTTTTTTTTTTAATTATTTGAATAGGGGACATGACAAGTCCTTCCCTCCCAAATATTGCTTGTCCTCAAGCAATGAAGGTTGGAATTCTCAAGAATATGTGCTCCTTCCCAAGTTGCATCCTCTAGTGGTAATCCTTTCCATTTGACCAAATGCTCTATGATGCTCCTATTTCTCAACCTTTTCTCTCTTGAATCCAAAATCTCTTCTGGTATCAAAACTAATTTCCCTTCATCATCAAGAGGTGGTAATTCTGTAGATACTATGGTTTTCTGGCCTAGAACCTTCTTTAAGCAAGATACATGAAAAATATTATGTATCTTGCTGTTTGGTGGGAGCTTCAATTCATAAGCTACCTCTCCTACCTTCTTGATGATTTTATAAGGCCCATAGAACCTTGGCTTGAGTTTCTCTGCCCCACTTCTCTTCAAGGTGCTTTGTTTATATGGCTGGAACCTAACAAATACCAAATTTCCCACCTCAAAAGATCTTTCAATCCTTTTCCTGTCAGCATATATCTTTTGTTGGTTTTGTGCATGTTGTAGATTATCCTTGAGGGACCTTATTATGTCTTGGCTTTGCTTGATGAAATCACTTGCTACGGCTACTCTGCTATCGGAAAGTATTAGATCAAGAAAGGAAAGGGCGTCATAACCATAAAGAGCATGAAAAGGAGGCATACCAATAAACATGTGATGAGATGTATTGTAACAATACTCCCCTAGGTGTAACCATTTCACCCAAGCATGTTGTTGATTTGAAACATAGTTCCTCAAATATCCTTCTATCCATTTATTAACTATCTCTGTTTGTCCATCTATTTGAGGGTGATAGCTAGTACTGGGAGTGAGTTCAGTTCCTGCCAAATGAAAGAGCTCCTTCCAAAAAGAGCCGAGGAATCTACTGTCCCGGTCACTAACAATGTTTCTAGGCAAACCATGTAATCTAAAAATTTCCTTGAAGAACAATTCGGCCACTTGTGATGCCTTGAAATTAGATGTGATAGGAAAGAAATGTGCATACTTAGTTAGTCTATCTACCACCACATATATGCAATCCTTACCTTGAACCTTGGGCAACCCAGTGATGAAATCCATGGAAATACTTTCCCATTTTTGTTCGAGAATAGGAAGTGGCTGCAACAACCCTGTAGGAAAATTTTGCTCACTCTTGCTTTGTTGGCATACCATACATTCCTTAATGTGTTTAAGGACATCCTCCTTCATACCCTTCCATGAAAACCGCTCTTGAATTTGCCTATATGTCTTGAAGTATCCCTGGTGACCAGCCAAAGGTGTGTCATGAAAGGCCCTCAATATCCTCCCCTTAGTTTTTGACCCTGGCACTAAGAAGATCCTGTTCTTGTAATAAATCAATTCATCAACAACCTTGTACCTATTATCATCCACTAACTTATCCAAAATCTTGGTGGCAAATGAATCTTTAGCATACTCTAAAATTATGGAGACCTTCCAATCAGCCGAGATAGATGATAAAGAACACAAAGTGGGCTTTCTTGAGAGAGCATCAGCAACCACATTATTCTTTCCTTTCATGTATTCAATATCAAAATCATAACCTTGCAATTTGCTTACCCATTTTTGTTGAAGATCATTCAAATCCCTTTGGTTCAAGAAGAACCTGAGGCTATTATGGTCTTTCTTTACAATGAATCTCCCACATACCAAATATTGTCTAAACTTATGAACTACATGCATGATTGCCAACATTTCCTAGAGGCCAATCCAAAATTGCCTGGATTTTTTGTTGATCAACCTATACTCCTTTAGAGCTTATAATATGTCCAAAATATAGGATCTCTGTCAAACCAAACTCACATTTAGATAGCTTAGCATAGAAGGATTGCTGCTCCAAGATTCCCAGAACAGTGTCTATGTGCTTTAGATGCTCTTCCCATGTTTTACTGTATATCAAGATATCATCAAAAAATACCAAAACAAATTTTTGAAGATGCTGATTGAATACCTTATTCATACAAGATTGGAATCTTGCAGGTGCATTAGTGAGTCCAAATGGCATAACAAGAAATTCAAAGTGCCCATAATGACATCTGAAAGCAGTCTTTTCCACATCTTCACTCCTCATTCGAATTTGATGGTAGCCTGATCTTAAGTCAATTTTTGAGAAGTATACGGCACCATGTAACTCATCAATGAGTTCATCTATGCGTGGTATGGGATACCTATTTTTTATGGTCTTCTTGTTTAGAGCCCTGTAGTCTATACACATTCTCATTGTACCATCCTTTTTCTTGACAAGTACCACAGATGATGCAAATGGACTAGAGCTAGGCCTTATGAATCCCATGTTCAGGAGTTCTTTAATAGTTTTTTCAATTTCTTCCTTATAACCTCTTGGATGGCTGTATGGGGTTGTTATAACTGGTTTGGCACCCTATTCTAACTCTATAACATGCTCAAAACCTCTATCTGGTGGTAATCCTGGAGGTAAATCATTGAAAACTATACTATGCTTATCAAGAATATTTTGAATTTTAAAATGGAAATTACCTTGATTCTTTGGAGAGCTTGTTGGTTGGATTATGACTCCTGCTGCCCATGTTACTTGTCCTCTTCGAAAAGTCCTCTCCATCCTCTTTGCAAAGATCACCTTAGGTGCTCCATTCGATAACCCTCTCAATATGACTTCTTTCCCATTGGAATGAAATTTAAACTCCATAGTTTGATGGTGCATGTAATAGCCTCCGATAGAGTGCAACCATTGAACACCCAATACAAGATCTGTCTCCCCAATACCAACCACATAGAAGTCATCACATAACTCATAATCTCCTAAGGTCATCTTGAGTTGTTTCACCACCCGTGTGCAAGGCATAATGAATCCATCAGCTACAGTAACATTGAATCCCTCAAAATCTTCTACTTTAAGCCCTCTTTTCATGACAAATCCCTCATCAATAAAATTGTGAGTTGCCCCACTATCAAGAAGAATAGTCAACCTTTGCCCTGCTAGTACCCCTTGAATTTGGAAGGGATGGTATCTTGGGACTCCTGATAATGCTGCTAAAGTGCCATCCTTGCTGATTTCTTTTACTTTCTCTTCTTCTACCTCCTCCTTAGTATCATGAAATTCCTCATGCTCATCTGAATCAGATTCTGAAGCAACTTCAATATAGTGCACTTGACCTTTCCCCAAACATCTGTGTCCTAGAACCCATGGTTCTCTACAAGTAAAACAAACCTTTTTCCTTTGTAATTCACTCCTAGTCTCTTCATCTACCTTCTTTTTTTCCACATTTGTCAAATCTTTTGGTGGTAGTGTTGGGAAAGTCTTTTTCTAAAAATTTCCCTTATATTGCCAAAGATTTGGGGGTTTTTGATTAGTGATTGATTTCATAGGCATGCAAGTTTCAAGTTGCAAGCTTCTTTTGATAGCTTCCTGTAAGGTTGAGGGTGAGAAATCCTTAACCAAACCCTTAATAGAATCTTCTAAACCATCAAGAAAAAGATAAACGGTCCTCTTTTCACTCATATCAGGTACCATAACAGCCACCTTTTGAAATTCTTCTATATACTCATTAACTGATTTGGTTTGCTTCAACTTTGACAATTCTTTAAAGTACTCTTCATCATCCTTGAGGTCAAATCTATCTATCACCCTTTGACTGAAATCTTCAAATGTAGTTACCTGATCGTGACCTTGAGTAGTCATTCCATGATACCACCAATCATAGGCTGCATCTTCCAAGTGTAGACTTGCAAATTGAATAGCATCACTCTCTGTCATGGGGTTAAGTGTGAAGAAAGTTTGTAATTTTTGTAGCCATGCTCTAGCTGAAATTTTATTTGTTCCATCAAAAGTAGGTGTTGTAAACTTGCTTATTTTATTTTTGAGCTCTCTTCCACTTGTGTCATGCTCCCTCCTGTTCTCTTTCTTGGACATCAAAGCGTTCATCATATCCACATATTCTCTAAAAGGAACTGAACTACGAAATTCATCATCTAACCATTGTAAGTAGCTCTTAATGTAATCAAATTACCTGTAACCTCTTCCACTAGATTAATGGCTGGATTTGGTACTGGTGGCTCATCTGCAGGCAAGAAAATAGATTTGGTTGATTTAGATGGTGTGGATCTCCCATTTCTTGGCTCCTCTGAAGTGCTCCCTTTCTCATTAATAGATGCAATTCCTTGTAATTTTTCTGTCAATATTCGCAAAGCCTCTCTAGTTTCCGCCAAACCATCCACTGTTTGCTTCTGAGTATTTTGGATGTCTTGGAAGAATTTCTTTGCCATCTCATCTGGATCAGCCATACCTTTTTCTTCCTTGGATTTTGTACTTTTTCTTTCAACTGGGGGTTTGATCAAAATTTCTTTATTCTTTTCTCGCTGCAAATATCTTTTTTCTCTTTCACTTAGTTGCATGCAATCATAAAATATGACATGCAAGATCTGGGTAGTTATCAAAACTTGACATGCAAGATCTGGGTAGTTGTTAAAACTGACATGCAACTTCTACAAACCCTCAGGCTAGCAAGATCACAGCTCTGATACCACTGTAATGTCCCTTTACTGATTTTTTAATAATATTTCCAGCCTCAAATCAGAACTTTTAAAATCAAACAACCAATATTACAAAGATCTGCCAATTTCTCAATAAAACCCAAATCGGGTATGTCCAAATTAGTGCCAAAAACTTCACAACTTCACAAATTATTAATAAATCTAAAAATGGACATTTTTACAGAAATTTCAGCAGCATAACAGCCTACAAAATGACATTTCTAGATTTGTATAGCCTTTACACAAAAACTCACAAATGTAGGGCAAAACTATGCTCAACCGGGCTCCCAAAATTAACACAAAAATGCCCGAAAACACCACAAAACACTCATAAACTATCTCAGAAGTTTAATCATGACCCAATACATATATTTAGCTCTATTTTAACATCATAAAGTCTAAAATACAGCAGCAAACCAAACTGATATGAAACACTCAGCTGAAAACTCAAACTCAAACCAAAAACAACCCCGAAAACACCCAAATCGGCACTATTCAGCACAAAGGCAAACTCTGTATGAGCATTCACATGGAATGGCTTCAAACTCCCATACTTAGCCTTCCTATAAAGTTTCAAACTCCCATTCTTGGGTCTCCTTCTCCACAGGTTTGGCAGCCTCTGAAGAACAACAAGAAAATTAGCAAGAATCAAGATGTAGAATGAGCCCAAAATGCCTCCAAACCCCTTTTAAAGAGGGAATAACCCTAAATCACATCCAAGAGGGGTTAATAAAATATAATTTAATAATAATTTTTATTTATTAGTCCATTGGTTTCCAAAGATTAGCCCCTTTTTCCAAAATTTCACCTTTTTGGAGCCTGCCTGCCTTAACAAAGTTTATTTATTTTTAATTATTTGAATAGGGCACATGAAACTAGTCCAACATTATATTGTAGGATTTCTCCCATCTCCTCTATTCCTTTAATAAAATCAGGATTGATGTACCTTATGTTCTTGTACAAGGTTATATGCATCAATAATGAATAATGGTGGAATTTTAAATTCCTCATTTCCCACTTTTGTGCAATTATGATCTCATTGTGCATAACATTGACAAAGTTATACCCCACATTGGTGTAAAGATCTTATATGTCTAAGGCCATGATATATACATTACCAGGAGCATTCATAGTCTCATCTAGCCCTATCACCTTTTCCACTCCAAAGATTGTATACTAAAAGTATGTACAAGGTTATATGCATCAATAATGAATAATGGTGGAATTTTAAATTCCTCATTTCCCACTTTTGTGCAATTATGATCTCATTGTGCATAACATTGACAAAGTTATACCCCACATTGGTGTAAAGATCTTATATGTCTAAGGCCATGATATATACATTACCAGGAGCATTCATAGTCTCATCTAGCCCTATCACCTTTTCTACTCCAAAGATTGTATACTAAAAGTATGTACTAAAAAACTCCAAGGGCATAAGGCCTCCTACCTTTTTAGGGAGCTCACCTTTTTCATTTTTGGACTTAGGAATGTGTCCTTTGATAACCTTTCTAGTAAAAAAAAATCTTTTGACTGTTAAAATTCTATCAAGCTTGTCATGTTCAATGATTTTGGTCATAAGTCATCCCAGGTCGGAGACTTATATTAATGTATCCCTATTCAAGGTACACATCACACTTCTATCTTTTTTGTGGAACCCATGGGTCATTGGATTGTATTCCCTTTTTATAGATTTTGCAAATCTACATCAATAATGACTTCTAGCAGAATCAATTTGGCTAAATTTATGTTGTAGGGATTTGAAATGGGCAGCTTACAAAATTTTTTGTTATAAAAATACCAAAACAATTCATTATCACTCATTTTTGGCACTTTAGTATCCCTAAAAAAGCTATAAGGATCTTTGAAGATGTGTGAATTAACTAACTGAGCATTCGATGACCCTGGTAGAAAAATATACCCATTCATCAACATATAAACTTGCTATCTTTTTCTTTCCTTGCTTAGTACTTGGAGTAGTTTCTTCAATATTCACTTGAGCAATTAGCTTTCCCTCCTCTTGTGCCAAATTTTCTTAGTTCAAGACTCTAACCTCTTATCTTCAATTCAACCTTTTCTAAACAATTTAATGCACAATCTCTACTTAGCCCTAAACTCAGTGAATACTAGTGTCAAAAAATATGTTACATCATCCCTTTTTATTTTTCTTGAGCATGGGAGTGGCATTAATGGAATTTTTAAGGAAACATGGATGAATTTTCAAAAAAAAATAGAAAACAATCATATTTGTGCTTTATAGCGATCATACTGCTAGTGCTTACATATTTATTTTACCCTTTTAAGATAGTACTTTAAATTTTAACAATTATGTAATCTTAATAGCCATTTTACCTCTTTATAATTTAGGTTGTGACCACATGAATCCTTAGCTTTTTGAGTTGTTCGTGGCATCATGAGGTTTTCTATCTAACTCTTTGACCTTGATTGAGACCATACAAAACACTTAATCTCTAGTTCGTGGTGAATCTTCTCATTCAATCTCTAATCCATGTGAATCATCAAAAACTTCTAATACACCTCATCATTGCTTCACAACTTCCCTTTTCCCTTATATTCTTAGCTACATGATTGAGCGTTATCATTAACTTCTCCATTTCTTAACCACATTGTAGGGTTTCACTTATTTGCACTAAGTGCATCCCTTACATCATAAAACTACAAATACCATAATCTCTTGTTCTCCCCTAAGTGGCAATATTAGCATTTTTAACTTGTGACCTCACATGATATTTTAATGTCTGAATGATCATTGCTTCACCACTTGATTTTCAAATCTTTAAAATGTTAGGATTAAACCATGGATAGAAATAACAATTACATGCAAATATAACCAATAAAAAAAAATAATAGATCACATAGAAAATAACACAAGGCACCAAGATTTAACATGGTTCACCCAATCCCTAGGCTACATCCACCAAATAGCAAGTCTGATATTTTTATGATCTAGGTATTACAACCTGATTACAATCTATAATCCCTTATAGCTCAATACCACTACAAGAACCAATTTTGCATCACAACTATGAAACAACCCTAACCCTAAGCCCTTTTATACAAGTATTAAATTTCTTTAGGGTTACTACATGTCAGCCATAAATTGGTGAATATTAGCCATTACTTTAGTGGTGAATCTATGAATGGAAAATCTATGAATAGTACCAAAAAAAAATTAGGGTGATGCCTTGAGCCCCAAAAAATTAGGGTGCTTTCTTGATCAGTCACCACAAACTAATAATCTCCCACTTGGGGACTGATCAAGCTCCACACTAAACAACAATCTCCCACTTGGCAACTAATCCTATAGCGACGTCACTACTCCATGAGGCTCCCACTGGATCAAACCACCCTGGACTCTATTGTTCTTTTGTTCATGTTTAGTCTAAAAGACCAACCAAAGCTGAAGAGGAGTTCAACTTCTCCCTTGTTACTACCTTTGTAAACATATCTATTGGATTATCATTTGTATGTATCTTCTCTAGCTTTAACTATCTATATGTATCTTCTCTAGCTTTAACTATCCATCCTCCAAAACTGACTGAATAAAATGGTACTGCAACTAGATGTGTTTGGTCTTTGAATGTAGAGATGAATTCTTTGCAAGATGAATGACACTTTGAATATCTATGAACAAATAATTATCCTTCTGAGGATGTCCCAATTCTTCCAAGAAGAAATCAAGCCATATCATCTCCTTAGCTACCTCTATAGCAGCTACATACTTTGCCTCTGTAGTGGGTGAAGCATTAAACTTTTGTAAACTAGAAACCTAGCTCATGGCTACCTCACAAATAGTAAAGACATAACCTATAGTACTCTGCCTAGTATCAATATCCCCTACCAAATCTGAGTCAACATAGCCTTGTAAATTAGTAGTAGAGCCCCCAAAATGTAAACACTTGTTTGATGTTCCTCTCAAATATCTAAGAATCCATTTGATGGCATTCCAATGCTCAATTCCTAGATGACTCATATACTTGCTAATGACTCCCACTACATGTGCAATATCTGGTCTAGTACATACCATATCATACATCAAGCTTCTTATAGCTGAAGCATAGGGTACCTTGGACATCTTATCATCTTCTTTTTGTATCTTGAGACACATCTTGTTAGTCAACTTCAAATGACCAGGTAATGGTGTGCTGACAGCTTTAACATTCTCTATAGAGAAACATTGCAACACCTTCTCCACATAATCAGCCTAAGATAGCATCAATGTTCTATTCTTCCTATCTCTATGAACCTTCATACCAAGGATTTGTTTTACTGCCCTCAAATCCTTCATAGAAAATGCATGTGCTAATTAGCATTTTAGCCGCTTAATGTGATCCATGTTAGACCCAACTACAAGCATATCATCAACATATAAACATAAAATAATGTAGCTATCATCATCCAACCTCTTAAAGTAAACATAGTGATCTAAATGACACCTAAATTGTAACCATGTTCATGCATAAAACTATCAAATTTTAGATACCATTGCTGAGGTGCTTGCTTCAAGCCATATAAACTTTTCTTCAATTTGCACACTAAGTTCTCCTTACTTTTCATTGCAAATCCTTGTGGTTGAGCCATATATATCTCCTCATCCAAATCACCATGAAGGAAGGTTGTTTTAACATTAAGCTACTCTAAATGAAAATCTTCAATAGCCACAAGACTTAAAATAGTATGGATAGAAATTATCTTAACAATAAAAGAAAATATCGCATCAAAATCAATTCCCTTTTTCTATGCAAATCCTTTTACAACTAACCTAGCTTTAAATCTTTTCTTACCTCCATCCTCTTCTTTCAACCTATAAATCCACTTATTATGTAAAGCTCTTTTACTTGCAGGCAACTTACACAAATCCCATGTCTTATTTTTCAGTAAAGAGTCCATTTCATCTTTCATTGCAAACTCCCATTGAATCTTGGTATCCACTTGCACAGCTTCATAATAACTTTTAGGTTCACTAGCATTAGTAAGTAAAATAGAATAAAAAGAGGAAGAAAATCTTTGTGGAGGTCTAATTTGCCTTGTTGACCATCTAAAATTCACCAGTGTGTGTGGTATTTATTGTTGTGGTTGTTGCATATCATGAGGAATGGCTAGAACATCAGGTTTTGGAGTATCATCCAACACTACATAATCTTCTTCTTTCTTCTCATGTTGATGTAATAGATCTTTGTACAACACTTTCTCATTGAATATTACATCCCTACTTCTTACAATTTTCTAATTTTCAAAATCCCAAATCCTATAGCCAAATTCATTAATGCCATATCCAACAAATACACATTTCTTTGACTTAGCTTCTAGCTTGGTTGTATTTTTAGAATCTATGTAAGAAAATTCTTTACAACCAAAGTTTTTCAGAAAAGAATAACTCACCTTCTTACCAATCCATGCTTCCTCTAGAATATCACAACCCCAAGGAGTAGAGTGACCTCTATTTATCAAATACACAATAGTACTGATAGCCTCTACCCACATGTGTAAGGGCAACCCAACATGCAACCTCATGCTCCTTACACATTCCATTATAGTATTGTTCATGAGTTCAGCCACTCCATTTTCCTGTGGAGTCCTTGGAAAAATTTTATGTCTATGAATACCACTAGTGGAGAAATAATCTTCAAATTCATGACTATAATACTCACCATCATTATTAGATCTAAGACATTTTAATTTTTTATCAATCTCATTTTCAACCAAGCATTTCCATTTCTTAGAAGTTTGAAATACATCAGGTTTATGTCTAAGGAAATAAACCCATACCTTTCTTGTTGCATCATCAATAAATGTAACATAATAATGAGAGCCTCCAAGGAAAGATACCTAAGCTGGTCCCCATGCATTGGTATGCACAAGCTCTAATTTCTTCTTTTTGTTTTCCTTCCCAGTCTTCACAAAACTCACTCTCTTTTGTTTTTCATACACACAACTTTCACAGAAATCCATATTAACACATTTCAGACCTGGTAAAACTTTTTTTGAATGAAGTGTGCCCAAGTCTATTGTGCCAGAGCATTATATTAGAATTTATAGTAGCTATTTGTTCCCCCTGTTCAACTACAACAATTGTTCCTGAACATTCATTTTTCTCTAAAACAATTAAAGTAGAAAGAACAATATGACTTGTACAAAGATATAAGGTGCCTACTTTCACACTATTTGCTACTATAAGGGAACCTTTTGAAACCTTCCAATTTTTATCATTAAAAGTAACTACACAACCCTCATCACCAAGTTGCCCTACTGAAATTAAATTCCTACTCAGCCTTGGAACACATCTTACCTCATGTAGTAGCCAATGATTCCCATTCTGCAACTTAATCCTAATTTTTCCCTTCCCAACAATCTAACAGGGTTCATTATCTCCCAAATAAACAAGACCAAAATCCCTTTGGACATAATCAATGAAATAACCTGTATGAGCTGTAGCATGAAATGAAGCACCAGAACCTAAAACCCATGAATCATCAACACTTTCTGAAGATAGAAGCAAAGCATCCTCTTCGGATTTGTTACTTACCACATTTGCCTTGTTGTCTCCATTTGTTTTATCTCCTTCATTTTTCTTTCAATTCCAATAATCTTTCTTTTTGTGCCCCGATTCGCCATAGTACCAATAGTCATTTAGTCCTCTTGATTGAGACCTCCTCCCTTTTGACTTTCTTCTTGATTTCCCACAATTTTTGAAATTACTTCCTCTCTCAATCATTCTGCCCCTTCTTTGTGCGTTCAAAAAAATTCCTAATGTAGATCCACCTGAGGTTTTCCTACGATTTTCCTCACTCAAATCAACGCCGATTGCATCTTCACATTTTAGGGTACTAGATCCAAGAACAAAAATACTCATAGTCATTACCAAGCCATTCTAGCTTACATGCAGAGAACACAAAATCAAGAGAGCCCTAATTTATTCATCAAAATTGATACCCACAGAAGATAAATGACTAGTAATAGTATTAAACTCATTTAGATGATCTGCAACAGATCCACCTTCTTCCATTTTCATATCAAATAAATTCTTCATGAGAAATACCTTGTTTGAAGCAGAGGGCTTTTCATATAGTTTCGCTAGGGTTTGTATTAATTCTTCTATTATCTTTGCTTTTGTAATATTAAATGCCACTGATGGTGCCAAGCATAATCAAATGCTTCCAAGTGCCTTTTTGTCTAAAAGATCACATTCATCATTTGACATAGATCCCTGATTCTTGGCTTTTCCTTTTAATGGATTTCATTAATCCTTCTAATAAAGATAGTCTTCCATTTGCATCTTGCATAAGTGGAAGTTTTTCCCATTAAACCTGTCAACCCTTACCATCACTCCCACTTGACTATGACACTCCCACTCAACCGTGAGACTTTCTTGTAGAGAATAACTAAAAAATAATCTCACTCTGATACCACTTGTTAGGATTAAACCACAGATAGAAATAATAATTACATGCAAATATAATTAATAACAAAAAATAATACATCACACAGAAAAGAACACAAGGCACCAAGATTTAACATGTTTTGCCCAATCCCTAGGCTACGTCCTCCTAATAGCAAGTCTAATATTTTTATGATCTAGTGATTACAACATAATTATAATCCATAATCCCTTATAGCTCAATACTGTTGCAAGAACCATTTTTGCATCACAACTATAAAACAACCCTAACCCTTAGCCTTTTTATACAAGTATTAAACTACTTTAGGGTTACTACATGTTGGCTATGAATTGGTGAATATTACCCATTACTTTAGTGGAAATCTACAAATGGTACCAAATTAATTTTTTTGAAGCACCAAAGAATTTATGAAGTATGTATAGTACTTTCCTGATTAGTCACCACAAACTAACATAAAATAAGTACCAAAATAATAAACAAAACTAACTTTCCTTAGTCTCTCCTTTTTGGCTTCTCCTTTACTTTATAGTTTTAATCATGTGACCTAGTATTAGCTAATATTTAAAAAAGACTTGACTATTTCATAAGTGCACAAAAATTAATTAGACTATAGTCTTTAAGTACATGAACTCAAAATTAGAGTTGGTGTCCAGATCTCCCTGCTTACTTAACTCTTCAAAATTTAAGTTGGGAAGTGGTTTCAAGTGTTCTCTAACATTGATTTCTACTTCTCCACTTCAGAGTTCTTGCCACATAATAATATGGTATATCAAAATTCTTCAACATTTCATACTTATATGCTGGCATGAGACCAGAGATCTAGCATGAATTCCTTTTGCATCATCGCCACTTAAAATATGCCCTCATGTCTATCTGTAGTGAAGCTATGAAAACTATTCACTTAGTCATGTTGCATCTTTATTTCTTGATCTAATAATTTGTAATAAATCGTGGAGAACTGATGAAAACCTTGCAATTAACTAAGCTACATCATTGCACCTTAGGAAAGGTTAAAGCCTAACAAGGCAGAGATGTAGAGATGAGCATTTGTCACAACATTGTCACTTAGATTTTCAATTTTCTCTTAAAGCACAAAATCCCTTAGCATATTCATTTAAAAACAAAAGGGTTAGAACATGAAAATATGCATACGAACACAAAATTAGGATTTTTCTAGGAAAATAATTACAACATGAAAATGAAAATCCTAATTATATTAGTTTAACACGAGTTTTTCACATGGGTTCTTATAATTTTAACATGGTGAAAATGCAGGCCATCACTTAGATTGCATGGTATTTTTGTAACAAACATTTGAAGTATTACCTATTTTTCGACAAGTGTTGTATGTAGGCCTTTTGTTCTTCTATGCTCCTTATTTTGATGAATCTCCTTGATTTGTGTACGCTAAGCCAATAGTGCCTTTGGGTCTATTCAAAGTTTCCTCATATAATTGATTCACACTTTCTTGTGATCTCAATATTCTATCATTTATTTCCTTTTTAGCTATAGTTCATTTTGAAGTCTCTTATTTTTTTCTCCTAGATTGGTGATTCCTTAATTTGCATCATCTAGTTGATCTGTCATGTCTTCTTGATTTTGAGATAACTATTGAACTTCATTGGTCTTTTCCTCTAGCCTTATATAAAATAGTCTTATTTCTTCATCTACCATTTATTTATCATTTATTTCTTTGTTCTTTTTCTCCATGAATTCACATAGCTTGATTAAGTGACTTTCTTGTTTTCTTTTTAGTTTTCTCACTTCTTCTTGTAGAGTAGCATTTCTCACCAATAGATTTTCTATAGTTTCATATGCTTCTCCTAAAATTATTTCTTTGTATAGGTCTTCTATAGTTTCTTCTACACAAAGATTATCATTCATCTATATATCCATCTCTTTTCTTCTTTTCAAAGAGTGACTAAGTTATTCCTTGAGTTTTCTAACTTTCTCTATAGCCATGTGTAGATCCAACTTTTCAATGTCAATAGAATTATTTAACTTGTACACTTCCATATTCATATATCTTTACTCTCTAGCTATTAAGCCTCTAATAGGAGAACATTTTTCTAATACCAATTGTTAGAAATGTAATGACAAGCAAGTGACTAAGAGAGGGGGGTGTGTGAATTGGGAACCAATAAAACTTTTCTCGCTTAGATTATTACTTTAGATTATCTAATCTACTATCATGCATGAACATAAATAAATAAATAAATCAAGACCATAACACTTTGACACAAGAAATGGTAACCTAGAAACCCTCCAAGCAGAAGGTAAAATTGGGGTGGGGATGACACCCACGAGGTTCACTACTGCATTAATAAAGTTGGCATGTTAAGGCTTACAACTAATCACTTCTATGATCTACTCTATTAGGAGTATGAAGGAATGTTAATTGAACCTTGTAAAAGGATTTTACAATACAATGAAGTATACTCTCTATTAAGAGACTTAGCATAATATTTTTAGGTTAGCTTGGTTATAGGATTCGACAAATGCACCTACTAGGATAAAATAGCAAGATGATTTGTGTAATACAACTTGAATTTTTTGAATAAGATCCTTTAAATAATTTAATCACCTGAATATGATGGATGAGTCTTTGATTTTCTCTTTATACTACCTTGTAGCATGATTACATATTCTTCTCAATATTTTCCTTTTGTCTCCAAAATAAATATATATTTTCTTGTCTTACAATCTTACACACTTAGACAAAGGAATTTGTCTTTCTTATATATTCTTCAAAAAATAACTCTATATCAAGTTAGCTTCCACATTAGATATCTCCACAAAAATCATATATATACCTTTAGGTCAGCTCAAGTAGTGATGCTCAGGAAATGCAATTCTTTTGATCTTCTACTGTCACTTAGGCAATATAGAGAGCTCATGGTGACACTAAACCTTGGTTAGCCCTAGATGCTTGGGTAACACTATGGAGCTCAAGTGATATAGCTAGGTTGGTTAACAGAGAGAGCTTGGTTAACTTTGTGAACTTAGTTCACATATGAAGTTTGTTTCCCACTTATAATACTGAACAACTCAGTTTATATTATGAGCTTAGTTAGTATAGTATATCTTCTTGAGCTACACTGAAACATATTCCCTAATAGAAATCTTGATTGCAGTATTAACTAACCTTCCTAGATAGCTTACATGGTTTATCACTAATTGACAATATGTCTTGCCATAGGGTCAACAATTTTTTCAAATATTTACAATAGTATTCAATTCAAATACAAAATTGGATGAACACATTTGTTCAAATAGGGTCCTACAAAATAAAAATGAATTTGTTGAAATATTAGTAAGAGCATAATTTTACAAGTCTTGTGCGTATAATGTAAATATGTTTAATGTACACTCACCATGTGCAATTAAAACAAGATGTTGATGTTATCCATGACATCATCAAAATTTGCATAAGATGTACTTGAGACCTGAATACGAAGTACATAAATTAATACTATTTATAAAATGTACATATATTTATTATACAAATACATATAAAAAGAGCACAATAAAAGAAAACTTACATGTGTGTAAAGATGTAGTCAACCTACTATACCATATGCACCCTCTCTCTTTTTCAATGCATCTATGATTGCCTCATGCTCTTCAATTGAAATTGTGCATAGTATCTTATTGGTGGGTCTGCCTTTGTATCTTTCTAATTTGATATTCATTTCCACCACCAAATGAGAATAGTGTAAAATCTTCTTTTTAAATTGGTAGTCTTCAAATATTGGTATTGGTGTAGCTAGATGCCAACTACAATGATAGACCCAATTGGATACTAAAAACCACCATCATTTACTTGATGACATATATAGTTTTTTCTTAGGTTCCACACATCTAGCTAGA
Organism: Cupressus sempervirens; assembly: GCA_028749045.1. Taxonomy (NCBI): domain Eukaryota; kingdom Viridiplantae; phylum Streptophyta; class Pinopsida; order Cupressales; family Cupressaceae; genus Cupressus; species Cupressus sempervirens. The sequence goes on from CM053783.1 coordinate 105,621,612, forward strand.
TAATACTCATTTTGTTCATCATTATTAGTAGGTGCAATAGCAACATAAACATGTCCTATAAGATAAGTTGAAGTATACATTCATGTCCTTGAAATATATTTATGATATGCATAAATAAATAATATAAATTGAAGCACAATAACAATAAACTTAATTAAATTATATATACTAGGTTGTATGAGGTTTGAAACATGATCATAGTCCTCTAATGAAAATGCAACATTTAGGCCTTCATTTATTATAGCATCTTAAATGTGTGTGTCAATAGCTAATAATGATTTTTGTTGTTTTTCTTTGACCCATTCCATATTCTTGCATTCTTCCCATTTACATGCAAGAAAAAATTGACAAAAACATTCAATCTCCCTAATCCATATAGTCCAAGCATTAGAATAAAAAATCCTAAATGAATGTTATTTAGATAGCCTTCTGATTGTATCATAGTCATATCTTGAAAGGATATTCTTCTCTTCACTAGCTAGAAGAAACAAGTGATTGTAGAGTTTTGGCTTGATCTTGTGTATAAGATTTGTTATACCATTCAACAATGTCACATGCATTTCTAAATATGGTATTTCCTCAAATTTTAATTGCTCTCTACAAAGGGATTACTTAGTGCATGAACAAACACCATCATGTTCTCCTTTACCATGTTCAACCTAAAAAAAACTCCACATATTTTGGATATTAGTTTTCCGATGTGTCCTACTCAACCAATAAAACATTTTAGCATTCTTGAATTGTCCTATACAATTATCTAGCCATATTAGATGTTTTGTCATTTGAATTCATCACTCCCTTAAATTATCATAATAGACCTTGAAATGATACTAGACAAACTCAGATGATTGTATTTTATTATCACTCATATAGAAATTTTACTCTCAAAATTTTCTATCCTCCTCTATACTATCAGGTTCATGCCTATAAACTATATGAACAAAAAATGCTACTTGCACTAAATTGTAAATTTGTGATTGCACCTCATCTTAAGGTGCAAGTGTCTAGTTTTTTGTAAATTTGATGACTTAGAGTATACTACCAATTGGAAACTTATTCTTACATATGAAAAATTTCCCATCAAGCCATCTATCATATTGAGAGTGTTTAACATATTTGGGGATGATCATACTCTTAAACTCATTCATAAATGCATGAAAAATAACTTTTTCTATAACTAGATCATAACTTCTTCCAACCTTTCCATCCTTCAATGGATATTCAATAGTTTTGAATAATTTTATATCAACTATGTTTTGTCCAAAATTAGTCAAAGAATTTTCATGCAAACATTCATCCAAAAAACCAATATTTTCACACATATCACATGTACTAGAAAGATATACATTAAAAAGAAAATATGCTCATTAGGTGGCTTACAAAATAAACCTGATATGAAATCCTTTATAGTTTGAGGTGGTATTTTTATACCACATTCTTGCAAATTTTCATTAGTATGCATGGTACTATGTATAGATCAAAATATATCATAATACAAAAAAAATTGAACATAAAATTTTCAACAACATGTGACTCTTTCCTTGTTAATTCTTTCATTTTCAAAAGATATTTGACTAATGCTAATATTTAACACCTTATCATTTTCATTTTCTTTGAACAATTCAGGTTGAGTCATGTCCAAAAGGAGTTTAGGATGTGGATCACATATTTTTGAGCCAACTCTCAATTTAAGAATATCTCTTGAACTAGGTGATACTCTTGTATTGTCATGCCAAAAAAAATCAACCAAACTTTTGACTTCACTAGTAATTTTCATGTGTCCAACACTTAGTCATTTCCAAAGTAGCATTGGACAATCATCACTATGACCGAGCCATCTAGAGAAGGCCAAGCTATAAACGAAATGTTTATTTGATAATATATGGCAAGAAAGTCAAAGTTTTTTGAGTACCCAAATTGAGACCAAGCAAGCAAAAAGTTATTTATTTTGAAGTGTAGATTATATGTTGAGTTTTTAGAAGTTGAGTGAAAACATGAATGTTAGTTATGAATGAGCATTAGAACATTCACGTGTCAAGTAAACCAGTATTGGCATATGATTTTTTAATTACACAAACACTTATGTAAATCATTCTAGCTGACTTATACATGAAATCTAAAGATCAAAGAGACAATTAAGGAGGAGATTACATTTTTTTTTAGATGGTATTCATCCCTAGACAAGTAGATTAACCAATCAAAAAATTAGAATGGAAAAAAAAGAGAGGATAAAATATGGATTGTTGATCATAATCTACAACTTTCTAAGATTATCTATTTAAGAATGGTTCCAACCCTAGGATTAGTGTGAATCAAAATGAGGAGCATATAGGTGAATTGAAGTAAAGTAAAGGAGTGAATAAGCTAAAGATAGAGTGAATGAAGGCTAAGTATGAAAAAATTTTAGATAGTGCAACTAGAGTAGTGAAGGACATAACATAAATATCAGATAAGGAGATTAGATTGAGATTTTGAATAAAGGAGATCCACAATAAGATTTAAGATAAAATATAAGGGTTGGGTACTAAATCAATTTTTATAGATCGAGTCAAGAAAAATCTCTTAGTAGAGTGGTTTTGATAGACCTATTTCAAATCTCCTAATAGAATCCTTACTTTATTGTAAGTGTAAAATCATTTAACATGGTAAGACCTAACAATATTAAATGCTTTTGATAGAGCAGACCCCTCATATGGTATATCATCTTATATGATAAAATTCTAACCCTAATAGGTTAACTTTATTGTTGTAACAGTGAAGATTTATGGGTTTCATCCCCACCCCAATTTTACCTTCATAGTGAAGTGTTTTTGGGTAACCAAAATCATTGTGTTATGTGATGATGATTTGCATGGATTTTATGCTTAGATATATTTCATTTCAATATTACATGTTTATGGTTATATGGTATAAGATTTGAGATATGAGATGGATTATGTGTGAATTTTTTAATCAAAGAAAAGTATTATAGATCCTGATTTAACCCCCCTTCTCAATATCTTGTTTTCCATTAAGATTTCCAAGATTTTGTATCAAACCATAGTTCTCAAAAAAATTCTAAAAGCTTGAGAGGATCATATCTTGAAGATGGGGGAATACAATATGAAAAAAATCATTAAGAACCATGTGATTAAAATCCATATCATATTGCAAAAACTTGAAGGAGTGAAAGAAGAGTTAAGGAAATCCTTAAAGAAAAGGAAAGAAATGGCCACTCAACAAAATGATACACTATTCAAGGAAGTTGAAACACACATATTTCTTAACAATGGGAATACTAATGAAAATGATACACCAATAGCATATCTACTAGAGAAGAAGAACATGTTGAACAAAGAACTCAAAGAACTCAAGAGAGAACATGAGATTAAATCAGTAAGATTATGTGAGGTAACTAAATGAAAGAAGCAAGAAGAAGAATACAAAGCCATGATTGAGGAAGAAAAAAGACAAATGGCCACTAGACTTAAAGAAAGATCATTTGAGGTACAGAAGCTCACAAGCAATCAGTTGGACATAATAAACTAGTTATTATTTGCAAATTTGGAGTTGAACAAAAAGGACACAAAGATAAAAAAATATGAGATTACAAAGTGACCAGCTAAGAAATGAGTTAAAATCTAAGAAAAAAATACTAGAAAGAATGAACAAGCCAAGTAAAGCTATCAGATACTTTGAATAACTAAAGAGATCACCAAGGTCATCTAGTGATACCTTTTCTTTATGACATGACAAGTACTCTTCATCTACTGAGTTAAGAGAGACATCAAAGAATGAAGAGAAAATAAATGTAAAATCCAAAGGAAAACCTACTTGTCATCATTGTGGTAAACTTGGACATGTTGGAATTATAGATGGAGTAACTGAGAGGGGGGGTGAATTAGTTACCACAAAAAAAAATCCACAAATCCCTTAGATGTCTTAAAAATTAGTTACTACTATCACTTGATAGCCACACAAAAAAAAATGCTATAACTCAATAGATGTATGTTAACTTATTAACCATTCACTAAAATTTAACACACATGTATAAAAGAAATAACATCAACACAAGAGACACCAGATTTAATGTGGAAACCCAATATGGGAAAAACCACCAAGTAACTAGCTACCAATTTTCACTTTTCTGAAGTGAGCCCTATTGATGGGGACACAACCCAAGAACAGAATGGACACAACAGAAAAGGGAAATTATATTAACTGAGAAAATAAGCTAGTACAAATAGTACAGAGAAAATAAACTTCAGAACATGCCCTAAGGGCTTACAATAGCATAAATCTGGAGAATATTTGTCCTTTTAGCACCTCCTCTCAAACTCCACTCCGAACTGCCTTTTACAATGCCAAAAATCTCCTTAAATAGACCCTGGAGGGTTAAGGACTAGGAGTACATTCTAGAAAGTGCTAGTAGGCATCCACTAACAAAATAGAAGGTTCTGGAAGCTGCATTAGAAGTTGGTGCAAATCTAGAAGAATCCAGAAATGGTAATCGAACTTTTGGGAGGCATAACTTTTGAACCGTAGCTTTGATTGACGAACCGTTTACATTTTTGAAAAGCTCTCAAAGCGCTCTATAGCCCTATGGACCAGCTTTGTTCGTCCCCCATTTTTTGACCCTTTTTGAGGTCATTTAATTCCCCAAACCTGACTTTGAAGCATTCTTAGGAGGTCTCCAAAACCTGAAAAATTGCAATAACTTTCAAACTGTGGGGCCTATTGACCTGATTCTTTTTTTGGAATTCTCTAAATCATGATTAAATTCATCTGGCCAATTCACACCTTCTAGTTTACCAAAATGATGGCCCAAATACATGCTCCTATTTTTTTGGGATTTTCAAACGCACTGATAGTTGAACTATGAGAGTTGGAACCTTTATTTGAGCCAAATGGGTATCCAAAAATGTAAAGACATGAAACAAAAACTAAGTCTAAGTACATTTTTTTGGGTGACACAGGATTGCCCTTATACCTCTAGATGCTCCTACATCAAACACCCAGGGTAGATTGAAAAGTGATCCTGTCAATTTATGGATGGTAGAGGAAATCCCAAATGGGAAACCTCAGCTGCTGAAATCCAAGTTGAGTCCTCGATTGGCTGTCCTTTCCATTTGACCAAATACTCTTCATACTGCCTATTTCTGGTACTCCTACCCACACAATGATCTAGAATGTCTTCTATCTCCTCCTTCTTAGAAGTAGGAATTGGACATGGCTTTAAAACCAGCTCCTCATCTGCACCATCATCATGATACTCTGTTAAATCTGCAATGTTGAAAATGGGAGAAATGTGAATACCATCTGGCCGCTCCACCTCATATGCATTTCCTGAGTTATGTTTCTTCAAAACTTTGCAGGGGCCAAATTTCTTCATTTTCAGCTTGTTGTAAGTACCGACTGGAAATCTTTCTTTTCGTAAGTGCACCATGACTAGATCCCCTACTTGGAATTCCTTATGCCTTCTCCTTTGATCAGCCCTAGCGTTATACTCTTGATTCATCTTGATAATGTGTGCTTGAACCTCCTCATGTAGACGCTTGATGTGTTCAGCAAATTCCTCAGCTTCAGCACTTGTTCTCTCCCCTTGTTCTATCTTCCTCAATTCTGGTGCAATCCTTGGGCTATTCCCATATACAATTTTAAATGGTGATTTTCCAGTACTCCTATTTATAGAGTTATTATAAGCAAACTCTGCCTGTGGTAGAATCAAATCCCATCCCTTGGGCTTATCTCCAACTAAACATCTCAGCAAATTGCCCAGAGTTCTATTTACCACTTCTGTTTGGCCATCAGTCTGTGGGTGATGCGTGGAACTGAATTTCAAGTCTGTTCTCAACTTCTTCCACAATGTCCTCTAGAAATACCCCACAAATTTAGTATCTCTGTCAGAAACTATACTCCTTGGAAGACCATGTAGTCTTACCACCTCTTTGAAAAACAAGTCTGCAATATGGATAGCATCATGAGTTTTGTGGCATGGAATGAAATGTTCCATTTTGGAGAACCTATCAACCACCACGAATACTGAGTCATTACCCCTTTGTGTCCTTGGCAATCCAAGAACAAAATCCATACTTATGTCCTCCCATGGCCTTGATGGAACAGGAAATGGCTGATATAGGCCAGTATTTTGACTAAACCCCTTGGCAACTTGACAAACCTGGCAACTCTGTACAAACTTCTTCACATCTTGTGTAATTTGAGGCCAAAAATAATGTTCTCTAAGAATGGCAATGGTCTTATCCTGACCAAAATGTCCTGCCATCCCTCCAATGTATTTATCCTTAATCAAATTTTCCCTCATGGAACTCCTTGGAATGCACAATTGATTGCCTTTGAACAACATGCCATCCTGAATCAAATAGTCTAACCACTTGGTTCTATCTACAGCAACAGGTTCTTTACAAGATTTCCATGCTTCAGCAAAATCAGGATCTTCGAGATACAAATTCTTGAGTTCATCAAACCCAACTACTTCGACCTGCATTGTTGTAAGCAACAACTGTCTCCTACTTAGTGCATCTACAACCCTGTTAGATTTTCCACTTCTATGCTTCAACACAAATGTATAACTCTGCAAGAATTCTACCCACTTCATATGCCTCTGATTCAATTTACCTTGGCTATTTAGGTACTGTAATGCCTGATGATCAGTATACAAAAAAAATTCCTTTGGCAATAAATAATGCCTCCATTTCTTTAAGGCCTGAACTATTGCATAGAACTCTTGATCATAAACAGAATACTTCTTCTTTGCATCATTCAGTTTTTCACTAAAATAGGCAATAGGCTTACCTTCTTGGCTTAATACAGCCCCAATAGCGCTACCACTAGCATCAGAATCCACCTGGAATACTTTTCCAAAATCTAGAAGTGCCAACACAAGCTGTTTAGTCACCTTCTACTTCATAAATTCAAAACTTCTCGCAGCTGCTGCAATCCATTTGAACTCTTTTCTATCCCCTCTTATTGTATCAGTTAGGGGTGCACATATGCCACTAAAATTCTTAATAAACTTCCTGTAAAAACTAACCACACCATGAAATGATCTTACCTCAGTAGCAGACCTTGGAGTAGGCCATTCCAAGATGGATTTTACCTTCTCTGGATCCATTTTGAGACCTTCAGGTGATATAACAGATCCCAAATAGACTAACTCCCTTTTTGCAAAGACACACTTCTTTAGATTAATTAACAGTTTCTCTTCCCTTAGCCTTTCAAGGACACTACAAATATGCAGTAAATTTTCTTCCAAAGTCTTGCTGAAAATTAAAATATCATCCAAATAGACAATAACAAATTTTCCCAAGAACTTCTTAAGTACCTCATTCATGAGCCGCATGAAGGTGCTTGGGGTGTTCGTTAATCCAAAGGGCATGACTAACCACTCATAAAGACCCTCCTTGGTCTTGAAGGCTATTTTCCACTCATCTCCTTCTCAAATCTATATCTGATGATAGCCACTCTTCAGATCTATCTTTGTGAAGTACTGAGCTCCACTCAAGTAGCCCATAAGATCATCCATCCTTGGTAAAGGAAACCGGTACTTGATGGTTATCCTATTTATAGCTTGAGAATCTGTACACATACTCCACTCTCCATCCTTCTTTGGTGCAAGTACTGCAGGTACTGCACATGGACTCAGGCTCTCTCAAATCAAGCCCATCCTCAGCAACTCTTGAACCTGTCTATTTAGCTCCTCTATTTCAGTAGGAGTCATCCTGTGAGCAGCCTTGTTAGGCAAACTAGCTCCTAGAATCAGATCTATCTGATGACTGATTTTCCTTATTGGTGGAAATCCATCTGGAACATCATCAAAGATAATATCTCCAAATTCCCCTAGTAAATCTGAAACTTCAAATGGTATTTCACTACTACCTTCTTTATCTTTCCTAGGAATCAAAGCATAGCACATATGCTGATGTTTCATGCCATCTAAAAACTTCCTTCCATCAACAAGACAAATCCTAGCACTGCTACATATCTTTTCACCTTCCTTTTTCATGGGCTTCAATTTGTGGTGAACTCCATCCTTTGTTAGAGAGTATGTGTTTGCATGTCCATCATGCACTGCATGTCTATCAAACTACCATGGTCTACCCAACAATAGATGAAAAACATCCATCGAAATAACATCATAGAGAACTTCATCATGGTAACTCCAAATTTTAAATTTCACTAAACATTGTTCACTTACCAGGAACTTATGATCATCTTTTACCCAAGAAATTTGATAGGGTTGGGGATGTTTCTCCCTCTTGAGCTTTAGCTTAGAGACCATCTCTTCTGATACCGAGTTATCAGTGCTACCACCATCAATGATCACATCACAACACTTATCCTCAAACTTGCATCTGGTATGGAACAAAATTCTCCGTTGTCCTGGTTCAATCTCACCACTTAGTAGGACTCTTTCATTTACCAAGGTCTCTCCTCTTTCTGCATCCTCTGAATGTGATGATTGTGCATCCTCATCCACATGAGCAACCCTAGCTTGGCCCTCAGTTCTCCTATCTATCCTTCCTTGTCATTGAGGGCATTCAAAGGCACGATGACCTTCTTCATTGCAATGAAAATAGGTACCACGGAAGCCTCCTCTTCCTTGTCCATGTCCTCTACCTCTTCCTCTTTGATTTCCAAAGTCTTGATCATGGGAGCGGTTGAAACCCTCATTCCTCTGGTTTCTGCTAGTACCCACATCTTCATTTTTCTTTTGGGTTTCATTGCGGCCTCCAGATGATCTACCGCTTCCCCTTCCTCCTTGACCACGCCATCTTTGTCTTCCTTCAAACTTTTTATTCAGCTTCTCTTCAACTCGTAGGGAAAACTGGTATGCCTCTTCAATGCTGGTCATTCTTACCAGCCGTAATTCCTCCTGGATGCTAGGTCGCAACCCACTGATATAACAAGCAACCTTCTCCTTATTTGCTTCTGCATGCCCTACTCTAATCAAGAGTCGGTAAAAATCATCTATATATTCTTGGACTAATCTTCCTGGTTGCTTTAACCCATGCATCTTCTTAAACAGATCAAGCTCATAGTCCACAGGAATCAACTGCTTCTTCAATTTGTCCACCATGCGATCCCATCTTGTGATCTTGTCCTTTCCTCTTCTAAGTGTTTCCAGTTGAACCTCTTGACACCAAATTTTGGTATGGCCTTTTAGTTTGGCCTTTGCAAAATTAACCCTATCTGGGTCCCTTATATCCTCATACTCAAAGTATTCTTCCAGTTCATTGATCCAATCGATCAACTCATCTGGTTTCAGATTTCCTAAAAATATACCCACTTAAATTGTAGGTCTTTTCCCAAACTTAGTAATGGCCCTAAAAAGCCTTTCCTCTACAGGATTCAGAACTTCCCCGTCAACTTCCTCTTCTAGTCTCATTACTTCCTCTTCATTGGCATCCTCACTATTGTCACCTGCGACAACATTTGCTCCTCTACGAAGCTCCTCTTGCAATGCTTGTACCTGCCTCTGGAGGGATCTAACCTCCTCAGGATCAATAGCTTTGGCCCTTCCACCATGCTCTCTTCATGGAGGCATCTTCTAACTCGAACCCACAACCACACAGTCCTGGTGCAAACTGCCTCATAGTCGGCGCTCTATCTACACACTCAGGAAAACCCGCTCTGATACCACTTGATGGGGACACAACCCAAGAATAGAATCGACACAATAGAAAAGGGAAATTATATTAACTGAGAAAATAAGATAGTACAAATAGTACAGAGAAAGTAAACTTCAGAACATGCCCTAAGGGCTTACAATAGCATAAATCTGGAGAATATTTCTCCTTTTAGCACCTCCTCTCAAACTCCACTCCGAACTGCCTTTTACAATGCCAAAAATCTCCTTAAATAGACCCCGAAGGGTTAAGGACTAGGAGTACATTCTAGAAAGTGCTAGTAGGCATCCACCGATGAAATAGAAGGTTCTGAAAGCTGCGTTAGAGGTCGGTGCAAATCTAGAAGAATCCAGAAACGGTAACTGAACTTTCGAGAGGCATAACTTTTGAACCATAGCTCTGATTGACAAACCGTTTACATTTTTGGAAAGATCTCAAAGCGCTCTATAGCCCTATGTACCAAATTCACTCGTCCCACATTTTTTGACCCTTTTTGAGGTCATTTAATCCCCCAAACTTGACTTTGAAACATTCTTAGGAGGTCTCCAAAACTTGAAAAACTGCAATAACTTTCAAACCGTGGGGCCTATTGACCTAATTCTTTTTTTGGAATGCTCTAAATCATGATTACATTCATTTGGCCAATTCAAACCTTCTAGTTTATTGAAATGATGGTCCAAATACATGCTCCTATTTTTTTGGGATTTTTAAACACACTGATAGTTGAACTATGAGAGTTGGAACCTTTATTTGAGCCAAATGGGTATCCAAAAATGTAAAGAAATGAAACAGAAACTAAGTCTAAGTACATTTTTTTGGGTGACATAGGATTGCCCTTATACCTCTGGATGCTCCTGCATCACCTATTAGGAGCCAACCTTGTTAAAGGTTATAAAACACATTGTTAGGTGTGACCTTGTTAGAGGATTTAATCACCTTGCCAGGAGTGGCCTTGCTAGCAAACTTTTAGAACAATTCAATAGAACTATCTACCTTGTTAGAGGGTATACAAAATGGTTGTTAAACCAACTCTATTAAGAGATTTAGAAATTACTATTACAATGGTGAGAAAGTAACAATAAGTGACCTGAATGAGATGCAACTAAACTTTGTTGCTACAGATCTTTGTTTAGCTTCACTAGATCCTGTCTAATTGAATACAACTTTGCTACTCCTCAAGGATATCTGATCCTTCTTCAAAATTTTCTCACACTTCCTCTTCACACAATCAAATCATTTTCATGCTCACTCATTACAATTAGAATCCAAAAATTGACCTTTTATTTATACATTACAAATTGTCAAGTTGGCTCATTTACAAGTTACAATTACCAATAATCATTACATTAGCTGGCTATAATCATTACATGAAATAATTAAACTTTATTTGCCAAATCAATGAAATCCTTCATTAGCTGACCCTACTTGGTAAACACTACTCCAGAAATGATTTGTAGTGTTAATAAAGTGAAGCTCGATAAATACTGCAGACTCTACAAAATCCTTTGGAGATTGAGTGAACTCAGTAAACAATAACTTTCCTTTGATAACCTTGTGAGCTTGGTAGAAATTGATTTCTACCATAGAAGCCTTTGACACCTGAGTAAGCTCGGTAGAAAGTGTCTCCTTAGTGTAACTACCAGGAACGCTTGGTAGACTCTATCTAATAACTGATATGACATTTGTGTAACATCAAAGACAACACACAATTGAATAATTGTATCCAACAATCTCCCTCTTTGGCATTGATGGCAACACAACATGTCATAGAAAAATGAAATTTGAGAAAAAGTCTTTTTTTGACAGAACATTTCTCCCTCTTAGATTTTATTTCACAAACTTCACAATTATAGTAATCTCCCTTTGTGAAGAAATTACATAGCTTCAAAAACAAATTCAAATTTCAAAAAGCTAATGACAACATACTCTCCCTCTTTGACAAAACATTCGAAAGACAACACAAACCAAATGATTAGTAATGTACCTTAAGTATTGATTCATATGCAATGTTCTCATGATTATGCTACATCAACTGATAGATCTTCAACTTGATACCTATTGATGCATCAATCAAACTTCATTTTAGTGAGTTTCAAATATGGGAATGATCCCTAACTTACCTCTTAGATACAAGAATGCATCCTTAGATAAAGGCTTGGTGAATATTTTAGCAATTTGTTCTTTTGTATGGACATATTCCAATCTAATCTCCTTATCTTGCACCAATTCTCTAAGAAAGTGATACTTTGTTGCAATGTTCTTGGTTTTTGAATGCATCACTGGATTTTTAGATATGTTGATTGCAATTGTATTGTAACAAAACATAACAACAGGTTCTTTGATTTCCTCCTTTATGCCTTCCAATAACTATTTGAGCCAAACAATATTAGAAAAATTTACTGCTGCTGCAACATACTCTACTTCTGCTATGGATTGGGATGTACAATTTTGCATTTTACTTGTCCAAGAAACCAACCTCTTTCCAAGAAAGAATGCACCTCCACTTGTACTTTTTCTATCATCAATGTTTCCTGCCCAATTTTCATTAGTAAAGACTTTCAAATCCAAATTACCTCCAAATTTGTACCATAATCCATAATCTTCAGTGCCTTTTAGGTATCTCATCATCCTTTTGATTTCCATCATGTGATTTTCTCTTGGTTTTGTGGAAAATCTTGCTACAATACCAATTGCAAGAGCAATATCTAGCCTTATATAAACTACATACTGCAACTTTCTAATCATTGATCTATATAATGTTTGATCTACCACTTTTATTTCATCATCCTTAATAAGCTTCAGACTAGTGCACATAGGAGTCCCAACTAGTTTACAATCCTCCATACCAAAATCTTTTAGTATCTCCTTGATGTATTTTGACTGAGTAATGTAGATTCCATTCTTACTCTACTGAATTTGAAGACCAACAAAGAATTTGATCTCACCAAAAATATCTCAAATTCCTTGTTCATTTTCTCTAAAAACTCTTTGCAAATATCATCATTTCTTATGAACAAAGTGTCATCCACAAATATTTCTACCAAAATAATATTGTTATATGGTGCTTCCTTGATATAGAAGCTACTATTATCGTTAGTTCTTTGAAAACCAATCTGAATAAGATAGTTATGCAATCTTTCATACCATGCTCTAGGGGTTTGTTTCAGACAATACAATGATTTGTGTAATTTGTAGACCATGTCCTTGTCTAGATCAAAAAAAACTTTTAGGCTACTCAATGTAGACTTCTTCATCTAGTATACCATTGAGAAATGTCTATTTGACATCCATTTGATATACCTTAAATCCTTTGTATGCAACATATGCAAGTAGGGTCCTGACACCTTCTAATCTTGCAATAGGAGAAAAAATCTCTCCATAATCTATTCCTTATTCTTGAGAGTATCCTTTACATACTAGTCTAGCTTTGTTCCTTGACACCTTACCATCTTCATTTAACTTATTTTTGAACACCCAATTAGTTCCAATCACATTTTTATCTTTAGGCTTGGGTACAAGAGTCCATATTTTGTTTTTCTCTATTTGCTCTATCTTTTCATTCATAGCCTCAATCCAAATTTCATTTGCTAATGCATCTTTGACATTTCTAGGTTCAAAATCGGCAATTAAACAAGTACCTTTTAGCTTACTTCTTGTCATAGTACCTTCAAATTTATCTCCAATAATCTGATCTAGTGCATGATGTCTCCTGACATACTTGGCTAAAATAGGTTCCTTGCCTTTTGAACGAATTGCATTGCTATCCTCTTGCATTTCAAATTTAGGTTCTTGCTATTATGTCTCCTACTCAGGTCCTTTAGACTTGGTAGGAATTGGCTTGGTAGCATCTAAATATGACTCTGGTTCTCATAGCTTGGTTTGGACTTCCTACAACTCAGTTACTGAAGACTTGGGAGTAGAAGATTCCTGATTGATAGATGTATCTAGTACTATATCAAGTTCAATGAAAACAAATCTCCTATAATCTTCTAGTTCCTTTTTGCTTTCTTCTTCAGTCCTTTCTACAAAATCATCAACTTTCACATGTGCACTTTCTATGACTTTGTGAGTAGACAAATTCAAACATCTATATGCTTTACTCTTGCAAGAATATCCAAAAAATATTCCTTCATCACCTTTCACATCAAATTTACCTTTTCTAGATTCTTTCAAAATGTAACATTTTCTTCCAAATACTTTTAGGTAACTTACATTGGGTTTATAGCCATACCATAACTCATAGGGGGTTTTGAATGAGTCTTTCCTTAGCTGTACTCAATTCAAGGTACGAAGTACAATGTTGATAGCTTCTTTCCAGTATTTGATAGCAACGTTCTCTTCAATCATTAAAGTTCTTGCATAGTCCATGATAGATCTATTCCTCCCTTTAGTTATTCCATTTTGCTCAGGAATTTTAGGTATTGATACTTGTCTTTTGATTCCCCTTTCAATGTAAAAGTTATTGAACTCATGGGAGATGAATTCACCATCTCTATCTAACCTCAATTATATTAGTCTTTTCCCTATTTTCTTCTCTACTTTGGCCAAATACCATTTGAACTTCTCAAATGCTTCTGATTTCTCTCTTAGATACATGGCAGTCATCATTCTAGAGCAATCATCAACAAAAATAATGAAGAACTTTTCTCCAGTATAGCTTTCAATTCCAATTGGTCCACACAAATTAGTATGCACAATTTCCAAAACTTATTCAGATTGATAGTTCTTACTTTTAAAGTTACTCTTTTCCATCTTACCAATTTGACAATTCTTGCATAGACCAACATCAGGTTTCTTTATACTAGGAAATCCTCTTACTTTCTTGAATTTTCTTACCTTCACTAGATTATCAAAGTTCACATGATATAACCTTCTATGCCATAACCAACTTTCTTCAACTTAAGCAATAAAGCATGAACATTCACCAAGTTCAAGATAGAACAAGTTACCTTTTTTTTGTATGCCTGATCCAATTAGCTTTCCTTTGTCATCCAGGAGTCTTGCTTTCCCATGCATTAATTCCACTTTGAATCTACTATTGAGTAGTTATGCCACACTCAACATATTATGTTTTAGACCTTCAACCCAATAGGAATTATCACATACAAGCTCTTTGGTTAGGGAGATTCTTCCTCTTCCTTTTATGCAATAAGGTTCATTATTACCAAAACTCGCACTACCACCATCATAGTCTTCAAATTCTTCAAACTTAGTTTTATCACCAGTCATATGATGAGAGCACCCACTATCTATAATCCATTTATCATTTTTTTCTCACATGAGAGATAAGTGCCATTTTATCTTCCTCATCATTATCAGATTCATCTTTCATAGCAATGTAAACAATTTCATCTTCTTCTTCATTAGAATCGTTAGAATCTTTAGCCATGAAACACGTTTTCTTACCTTTGTCCTTGAATTATTTGAAGTCTTTCTTGCCAATGCACTTGTGGCATTTCTTCTCATCCTTGTTTTTCTTATTTGGGAACCTAGCAACAATATGTCCAATTTTTTCACATGAAAAAAAAAATTAGAGGAAACTTACCTTTGTATTTCCCTTTGCCTCTAGAATATTTCCTTGCAAGCAGAGTTTTAACCACCTCAAGATCACTGTCTAAACTCTGTTCTGATTCTTCTTCACTTTCTGAACATGAATCCTTTATCTTCTTGCTTTTCTATCTAAGTGAAAACTTGGCTTCAAATGCTAATTTAATGTTCTTGGAAGTTGGAACATAGTTGTCATAGTTATCTAGCTCAAATGTAGTCAATCTTCCTACTATTGCTTCTAAATTTATATTATGATTTTCTTCACATCTTCTTTCTTGAATTGCAAAAAATCTAATTGCATAAATGGGAAGTAATGTTCTAAGAACCTTACTTACAACCATTTCCTCCTCAATGTCTCCTCTAGAAGCCTTGATTCACTGACAACTACTTTGATTCTTTCAACATATTTGGCAATGTTTTCATCTTCTCTCATCCTCATCTGATAAAGTTGTCATCTTAAAATTTGTGCTTTGTCTCTCCTCACATTATCATCACCTCCATAGATATCTTTTATCTTGTTCCACATTTCAAAGGAAATTTTGCAGTCCTTGACGCCATCAAATTCTTCATAGCTTAGGGCAGATGCAATGTTTGTCATCATAGTGTTATGAGTCTTCTTCTTAGCAATGTCATTAGTAGATAATGTGCCAGAAGGAGTTACATATGCTTCATCAATATATTTCAATCTTGTATCTCCAATGGAAGCCAGATGGAGTCTCATGAGACCTTACCATGTTGAAATGTTATCCCTATTAAGCCTTGGAATTTCCCTCTTGTAAGACATCTTGATCTTTAGCTTAGATCCTTGAAATCCTCCTTTCAAGCACCAAAAGCTCTGATACCAATCATTGGAATTATAGATGGAGTAACTGAGAGAGGGGTTGAATCAGTTACCACAAAAAAAAATCCACAGATCCCTTAGATGTCTTAAAACTTAGTTACTGTTGTCACTCAGTAGCCACACAAAAAAATGTTGTAACTTGGTAGATGTATGTTAACTTATTAAGCATTCACAAAGATTTAAAATGCATGCGTAAAAGAAATAGCATCAACACAAGAGACACAAGATTTAATGTGGAAACCCAATATGGGAAATGCCACCAAGTAAATAGCTACCAATTTTCACTCTTCTGAGGTTAGCCCTGTTAGGAGCCAACCCTATTAAAGGTTACAAAACACATTGTTAGGTGTGACCTTGTTAGAGGATTTAATCACTCTACTAGGAGTGGCCTTGCTAGAGGAATTTTAGAAGAATTCAATATAACTTTCCACCTTGTTAGAGGGTTTACCAAATGGTTGTTAAACCAACTCAGTTAGGAGATTTAGGAATTATTGCTACAATGGTGAGAAAGTAACAATAAGTGACCTAAACAAGATGCAATTGAACTTTGTTGTTACAGATTTCTATTCTATTTCACTAGATCCTCTCTAATTGAATACAACTTTGCTTCTCCTCAAGGATATCTAATCCTTCTTCAAAAAAAATTCACACTTCCTCTTCACACAATCAAATCATTTTCATGCTCGCTCATTAAAATTATAATCCACAACTTGATATTTTATTTACACATTACAAGTTTTCAAGTCAGCTCATTTACAAGTTACAATTACCAATAATCATTACATCAATTTTTTATAACCTTTACATGAAACAATTAAACTTTATTTGCTAAAACAATAAAATCCTTCATTGGCCAACCCTACTCAGTAAATATTTCTCTAGAAATGATTTTTAGTGTTAACCAAGTGAAGCTTGATAAACACTACAATCTTTGTAAAATCCTTTGGAGATCGAGTGAACTTAGTAAACACTAAATTTTCTTCACTAACCTTGTGAGCTTGGTAGAAATTGATTTTTTCCACAAAAGCCTTTGACACATGAGTAAGCTTAGTAGAAACTATCTCCACAATGTAATTACCAAGAATGCTTAGTAGACTTTATAAATCTTTTTGTTGACCATTTGAGCTCGATAGACTCTGTCTTTTTCTTTGCTGACCAAATGAGCTTGGTAGAGTCTGTCTAATAACTGATATGATATTTGTGTAACATCAAAGGCAACACACAATTGAACAATTATATCCAAAAGGACACACTACTAATTTATGCAAGAGCAAAATTGTTGTGCAAAACCCTAAACATGAGTTGATTGGTAATGGTTTTAATTACAAGAAACAAGGACACCAAGCACATTAATGTAGAGCAAAGAAAAGTGATGAACCCACTTCACCTAGATTTGAAGGACAATATTATAAATATCATAAATATGGACATGGATCTCATGAGTGTAGATCCAAAGAAAAATCTAACAAGACATCTTAAAAGAAAACACATGCACCTAAGAAATGTAACTCTTGCAATTGGGATTACAACATACAATGTAATTTTCATTATTGTGGAGAGTATGGGAACATTCCAAAGAATTGCATAAAGAAACATTTTAGAGGTAACTATAGGAAATGGTTAAATGAAATCTAGTTTGTTTCAATTGACTTAAGGTTGGACATGTTAGTAAGAACTATAGGACCTGAGACTTTGATAGAAATAATAGTTCACCAATATAACTCAGGGGGGGGTGTGAATCAGTTATATACAAATTTGAAACATTTATCTTCTTAAACAATCTCAACCATTAAATCAAAGTAAACAATGATGATAAAGAGATACACGTACACAATTACACTAGATATGTTAACTAGGGAAACCGTTGATTAGAGGGAAAATCTCAGTGGGAATGATGCCCACAAAGTGATGTACTAATATGAATATTCCTTGTTAAAGGTGTAGACACCTAAATCCTTTAGAAAATAAAGTATTTTTATTTTCTGAAAAAAAATTTCATGACATCATCATTAATTAATTAATTAATTAATTAAGTAATTAATTTATTTTTATGCCATTAAATCCCTTTATCTTAATTTAAAATATTTAATTAAGGAATCCCTCCCAAAAATGTTTAAATCTTATTTAAACATTATTTCGTTATTTATTAATTATTTAATTAATAAATTGACCAAAAAACTCAAAATAAATAAAAAAATTATTTTTTGCCCAAAACTTGGCCAATTTCCTTAAGACCACTAACCTCTTCCAAAATCTTCTAATCCTTCTTTAATTTTGATTAAAGGCTAATCCCATCATTTCTTACCCCTAATCCCAACTCAAAATTTTTAATTAAGATTAAATATTAATCCTCATGTTTATTAAAAAAGTTTTAATAAATATCTCCTCAACCCAAACCCTTGAAATAAATAAAACTTTATTTATTTCCTAAAATCTAATTTATCCTCATCCTAAGAAGTTGTAGACTCTTCTAGAAAGTCTTCATCCTCATCCTAGGAAGTTCTAGACTATTATAGAAAGTCTTTATCCTCATCCAAAGTCTAGACTCTTGTAGAAGATATCTTTAAACCTAATCCTAATCCCCTCCTAACCTTGTCAAATTCCCTAAACATGGGTTAAGACTTACTAACCCAAACCAAAGTTAACAAATATCTCCTCCTTCACCCACCCTCATTAAATGCCATCCACTTGTCTATCCCTAAACTAATCCTAAACCATCCTAATCCATCCTCTAATCATTTGCACAATCCTAAGCAAGCTTAAAACCTTCCTAATCAAGCCCAAGTCGAAATTCCTCTCATCTCCCTCAAAATATCTGAACCATAAAACTTTATGAAGCCCACTAGGCCATAAATGACTCTTCCAAGCCCTTTCATTGCTCTTACAAGCCATTATGAGGGCCTTTATGAAGATTTTATCCCTTGAGCCTCCTTTGTTGACTCATCCTTCCCCTTTCCTCCATCCTTTCACTCCATGATTAGCTATAAAGAAGCACAATTCATGTGCTCTCCTCTCATGCAATCTGAGCCCTCCATGAGTTTTTCCCCATCCTTGCATCTTAGCCCTCAATCCCTCAAGCCTCTTGCCTATAAATTGGATCCTTCCTCTTTGCAAAACAACACAATCCATGAAGTAAAGTCATAATGCCATTTTACATCAAAACCATACACTCACACCCAAATTCCAACTCCATTTGAAGCCCTTTTTGAAGTATAAGCTTGAGCATACATCCTATCTATTTAGACAAAGCCACTCAACAAGAGAGCTTCTCATTGAGAGAGTCCATTAATTGCTCATATTCTCAATTAAGAGCTCATCTTAGTCTATCTTGAAGTTTATGAATTTTGTTTAGTTTGTAGAAACTTTATTTAAATTTGGTTTCTATTAGCATACTAACATTGCTCATATACAAAAGGATGGACCTTGTTAGGAGTCTATTACAACACTTAGTACAAAGAGTCCTTATTAGGAGACTTTGAATCCCTGTTAGGAAATTCTAACCTTGTTAGAAGTTTTAGAATGTAGCTAAACCCACTATCCAAATAGCTTTAGGGTCAGATTAGTGAACCCACTATCCAATTAATCTTGATACTTTTTCTTTCAAAATAATAGATGTGAGACAATCTTTTGTTTCTTTCTTTGTCCAATATGTTAGATTACTTCACCTTTAGATCATGCAATTAGATCTAGAACTCTGCAACCATCAATAGTAACCCTTAAGATCACTTACATGCATTAGCAAATCACTCTACTCTGCTAATTCACAATTGTCAACTATGCTCTACTTCACGATCTTAATCATGATGTCTAAAATTTGGAAAACATTTTTCCTTTATAACACACTCAATATTAAATCCTTGAGTCAACTTCACATTTTATCATACGTTAATTAAATGAAAGGCATGTTTAATTAATGTTATCAGCTCACAGTTATATCCAAACTTTCACAGATGTGACCTCTGTATCTATGCACTCGTTGATGTCATCAGTGATCAATGTACTACCTTAGTTAACTGCACAACCCTTCATTTCAAATACAATGCACTATATCAATTATACAATAGAAATTATTTTCCTAATTCTCTATTTCCATGTGGTTCTCTATAAATCATTAATATTTTTTGTACTCTATCGATTCAAGTTCTATGCACTTGCCCATGTGTCCAATACATAGTTCAGTATGTGCTGATAATTGCACATAAGTAGATATGTAATATAATGTCATTAATACAAAGGTCATAATTTGTTTCTCTATCATAATTATTTGAATATACAATAATCTATCAACATGACCACAAGTCAGTCGGTTGCTTTACAAAATTTGCATATATCTCTATAAATAATGCAAGTGTTTAAAGACATTGTTGCATACCAATTATCTATTACCAAGAGTCCTTGATTGACTCTATTCATCATAGATACTCCCCCATTGAGGAAGCATCAACAATTAGTCCAGTCTAACAATGGTGTTGTATACCCTGGATTGATGCACTTTTGCATCTTCTATTCTAAGCTAGGCAGGGGCATAACCCCAAGCATACCTCTTAGGTACTAAAATGTATCCTTTGGTAAGGCCTTTGTGAAAATGTCTACAATTTGTTCATTAGTGTTAATGTAATCTAGTCTAATTTCTTTCTCAACAACTTTCTCTCTCAACACATGATATTTTATGGCAATGTGTTTAGTCTTAGAATGAAAAATAGGATTCTTGGACATCTTAACTATACTTGTGTTATCATAGTAAATGATAAAAGGTTCTCTAAATTTAATTCTAATATCCTTCATCATATGCTTCATCCATATGATTTGATTATAGTTGTTTGTTGTTGCAGCATACTCTGCCTCTATAATACTTTGTGAGGTACAATTTTTCTTCTTAATGACCCAAGAAACTAATCTTCCTCCAAGGAAGAATGCTACTCCACTAGTGCTTTTTCTGTCATCCCTATCTCTGGTCCAATCAGCATCTGTATAAGTGTAAAGAGTAAAATCATTGAATCTATCATACCAAATACCATAATCTAATGTCACTTTCAAATATCTGAATATTCTGTTTACTATTGCATAGTGATACTCTTTGGGATCAGCCTAAAATCTTGCCACAATTCTGATTGCATTAGCTATATTTGATCTACTATGGGTCAGATACTGCAAACCTCCAATAATAGATCTATGCTTCTTTTGATCAATAGTAGGTGTCTCATCCTTGCTTGATAACTTGTGACTAGTTACCATAGGAGTTCCAATAGGTTTACAATATTCTAGACCAAATCTTTTAAATACTTTGTCTGAGAAATAAAAATATCTTCTTTGTTCTGAACAATTTGCAATCCTAAGAAAAATTTCATTTAACCTACCATGCTCATTTCAAACTCATTCTTCATGTCTTCTAATAATTTGTTGTTGGCTTCATAATTTCCTCCAAAAATGATTTCATCAATGACTAGAATGATTATCAACAAACTATTTTCTATTTATTTTAATTACAATTTACTAACTTTTGGTCCTTTAGTAAATCCAAGCTTTTCTAAATATTTATCCAAACTTGCATACGAGGTTCTAGATGCTTAATTTAATCCATATAAGGCTTTTTTTAGTTTGCAAACCATATCTTTCTTACCTATCAAAGGAATGTTGGAAAAAATTATCTAATTGTGTGTTGTCTTTGATGTTACAGAAATATCATATCAGTTTTCAATTTGTGCTTACCAAGCTCACTTGGTTAGCAAGATAGTTCTTCTTGTCTACCGAGCATTCTTGGAGATCACTCTACAAAGATAGTGTCTACCGAGCTCACATAGGCATCAAACAAAGTTATGGTAGAAAGAAATGTTAACTAAGTTATCATTATTAACAAAGGAAAGTTGGTTAGAGTTAGTGTTCATTGAGTTCACTTGGTTGCCAAAGGATTTTGCAAGTTCATAGTGTTAACCAAGCGTCTATTGGTCAACACAGGAAATCATTTCAAGATCATTTTAATTATTTCAAGTATTGATTCTAGCTGACTATGCTAATGATTATTGGTTATTATAATTTTTAATTAAGCCAACTTGACAATCTGGATTATATATATGAAAGGTCAAGAGGAGATTCTAGTGTGTGTGCGAGTATGTAAATGTATTGATTGAAAAGGAAAGTGTGTGTGAGTGAATTTGAAGGATGGTCTAATATCCTTGTAAAGAAACAAAGTAATAACCAATTAGGAAGGATCAAGCTTTCATGAACATAACAAAGATATGAATTTAGCAATTTAGTTTCATCTCAAGCAAGTTATTTCATTGTTACTTTCTTACCATTGTAGCAATGATCTAGAATCTCTTAATAGAGTTGGTTTAACAACTAGTTGTAAATCTTCTAACAAGGTAACATTTCCATTGAATTGTTTAAAGACCTCTTGCAAGGCCACTCCTTATAGGGTGATTAAATCCTCTAACAAGGTCACACCTAATAGTGTGTTTTGTAACCTTTAACTAGGTTGGCTCCTAATAGGGCTCACTTTAAAAAAGTGAAAATTAGTAATTAGTTACATTGGTGGTTTTTCCCATTTTGGGTTTCCATGTTAAATCCTAGTGTCTCATGTGTTCATGTTATTTCTTTTATGCTTATAAATTAATCATTATGAATGTTTAAGATCAATTAAAAGTTAAACATACTCTACACTTACCCAGTTACAAAATTTTTCAATATGTTTATTGAGTGACAGTAGTAATTAGTTTAATCAGACATCTAAAGGATCTATGAGAAATGTTTTTGTGCTAACTGATTCACCCCCTCTCTTAGTTACTCCATCTACATTTCCAACAATTGGTATTAGAGCTTCAGGTGCTTGTAGGAAAAGTTTCAAGGAACTAAGCTAAAGATTAAGATGTCTTACAAGAGAGAAATTCCAAAGCTTAACAGAGAAAACTTTTCAGCATGGTAGGTGTTGGAAATAATCAAGACTAGCTAGGTTACTAAGAGGGGAGGGGTGAATCAATAACCTCAAAATTTTAAACTAATTCAATACTTAATCAACATAATCCATTCACCATTTAATCATCAACTTTACTGCATGCATAAGAAACTAAAAGATAATCATTTATGACACATAATTTGGTGACTTAGAAACTTTCCAAATAGAAAGTTGGCTACTACATCATAAAGTTGGCTTGTTAAGGCCTACATTGACCACTTCTAGTGATCTACCCTATTAAGAGAAAATAGGATTGCTAGGTCCACCTTGTTAGAGGTTTTACAAACATACAATGAAGTATGCACTCTGTTAAGAGATTTAATGAAAGACTATTAAGTCTACCCTATTAAAGGACTTAGAAATGGATTCACCTAATAGGATGAAATAGTAGATCTAACTTACAACTTAATTGCTGATTATATCCTTCAAGTACAAATCACCTCTTATGATAGATATAACTTTACTGCTCCTTATACACTTTGTTGAATACTTTGCTCTACTGTTGATTCACATTCATTCATCTCAAAACATTATTTCATACTACTTATATCCATCACTTAGGTATTATATAATGAATTACATATATACCACTGTAATATTTACAATTACAAGGTCAACTAAAACACAAGTAACCAAAATATTACTGAGTCAACTAGATAGTAGAAACTTGGGCTCTGTAAGCTAACTTGGTGACCTTGTGATATTTGGCATCCACTGCATTACTCGACATCATCATGCACTCAATAGAAGTAGAAGCTCAGTCCATACTAATCACACAACATAGCTTCAAACTCAGTGACCATTGGAGACTCAGTATATATAGTGTCACTCAATAAGAACTGAATACTATGGGGTTAAAGCACAAACTTGTGTCACCTTTTATAAAGAAATGTGATATCAAAATGTGACAGTTCAAAATTAATGAAAAAAAAAATGGTATTTATGTTTGAAATATGAAGATGATGTAAACTGATAAAATGTGTAGAATTTTATTTATTTTATGCCTATAATTTTTATAATTTTTTTGATTAAGAATTTATTCATTTTATTTTATTTTGAAGTCCCTTTTTTAACTATAAAGAATATAGGATGTAGTTCCCATCAAAATAGTATGTGCAAATCATTCTTTTTTGTTCTGATTTGAAATTTTTTTATAGATGACATATATAGCTAGTGAACAAAAAAAGAAATAATTATTTTTGATATATATTTTCTTTGTTATAAGTACTCAAGTTCAACCTTGTCAGAATTCAATAGTTTTTTCCTCCCATCAAAACTTCCCTATCAAATCTATACCTTCTTGAAAAAAAAATTACATATTCGTGAAGAGGATTCTCTCCTCTAGTGATAAATACAATTTTTTTTTTTTTTTGATATGATTTACTATTTTTTTTCCTTTTTTGAGGGAGCATCTTCTAAAATGTTGAAATATCAACTTATAATATTTTGATATCATAACATATTATAACTAATCAAAACACTCAAAAATTTATATAATGATGATACTGAATCTGAGATCTATAAAAGGGTATTTCTAGTTTTTGAAAAAAATTGAGTTTTGATAGAGAAATGAGATTTGACCAAAATAGATTTTTGTATCACAAATGGTGACACAGATCTGTGCTTTTACCCTATGTTTACCTTGCTTGAACTTGGTAAACATTGCACATCCATCACTCGATAGATACTGGCTTCACATCATAGAAACTAATGACTTAGTAAATACTACAAAGCTCAGTAACCACCAACTTCTTGGTGATAATTATTGGACTACACACTATCTATTTTCACTCAGTAACCTCTGGAATGCTCAGTATGAACTATGAAACCTATTTATCATTGGATTGTTTGGCAAACACTGGAGACTGAGTAATGAGCTTGATAACGATACAATATTATGAATAAGTGTTGTCACTAATGGAGAACATAACTTAATGCCAATAGGAAGGGACTTATGAGACTCCATCTAGCTTCCATTGGTGATTTAGGGTGCAAATATATTGATGAAGAATACACAACTCCTACTGGTACATTATCTCTTGGAGATATTACTAAGAAAAAGAACCATAATACCATGATAATAGATATTGCATCTACTCTTAGTTATGAAGGATGATAACAAGGACTCCAAAACCACTTTTGAAATTTGGAATAAGTTAAAAGACATCTATACTATGATGACAATGTGAGGAGAGCTAAAGCAGAAAG
Organism: Cupressus sempervirens; assembly: GCA_028749045.1. Taxonomy (NCBI): domain Eukaryota; kingdom Viridiplantae; phylum Streptophyta; class Pinopsida; order Cupressales; family Cupressaceae; genus Cupressus; species Cupressus sempervirens. The sequence continues at coordinate 105,646,786 of CM053783.1, forward strand.
TCTTAGAGGATAATTTTATTAGATGAGAATAAGAGAAGATGAAAACATTTCCAAATATGTTGAAAGAATCAAAGAAATTTTCAGTGCAATTAAAGCTTTAAGAGGAGACATCAATGAAGAAACTATTTTAAGTAAAGTCTTCAGAACATTGCTTCCTATCTATGCAATCAGAGCATTTTCTATTCAAGAAAGAAGATGTGAAACAAATCATAAGATAACTTTGGATACCTTAGTAGGAAGATTGAAAGCCTTTGAGCTAGACAACTTTGACAATTATGTTCCAGCTTCCAAGAATATTGAATTTGCATTTGAGGCCAAACTTTCACTTAAAGAGAAAGGCATGAAAATAAAGGACATTCAATTAGAAAGTGAAGAGGAATCAAAGGAAATTTTTGATAGTGATCTTGAAGTTGTTGAAGTTCTACTTGCAAGAAAATATTCTAGAGACAGAGGAAAATACAAAGGTAAAGTTCCCCTAATCTATTTTTCATGAGAAGAAATTGGTCATATTGCTGCCAGGTTCCCAAATGAAGAAAGCAAAGATGAGAAGAAAAGTCACAAGTGCAATGGCAAGAAGGATTTAAAAAATCACAAATAATTGAAGAACGAAGGTAAGAAGACTTGTTTTATGGTTAAATATTCTATTAGTAGTGAAGATGAAATAGTATACATTGTTGTGAAAGATGAAACTGATGATGAAGAAGATAAAATGACACTTATCTCTCATGTGAGCAAAAATGATACATGGATCATAGATAGTGGATGTCCACATCATATGATTGGTGAAAAAACAAAGTTGTTGAACATTTTGAAGACTATGATGGTGGTAGTGTAAGGTTTGAAAACAATGAACCTTGTTGCATAAAAGGGAGAGGCTAAATTTCATTAACCAAAGAACTTGTATGTGAAAATTCCTATTGGGTTGAAGGATTGAAACATAATCTACTAATCATGGCACAAATAATCAACATTAGATTCAAGGTGGAATTCATGCATGGCAAGGCAAGATTGTTGGATGACAAAAGACAGCTGATTGGATCAGGCAAACAATCAAAAGGTAACCTATTTTATCTTGATCTTAGTGATTGCCGATGTTTTATTGCTCAAGTTGAAGAAAGCTGGTTATGGAAAAAAAGGTTATGTCATGTAAATTTTGATGACATGGTGAAAATAAGAAAATTCAAGAAAGTAAGAGGCATTCCTAGTTTGAAGAAATCAAATGTTGGTTTATATAATAATTGTCAGATTGGCAAAATGGGAAAGACTAGTTTTAAAAGAAAAAATTATCAATCTAAACATATCTTAAAAATTGTGCATTTTGATTTATGTAGACCTATTGGGATAGAAAGCTATAGTGGAAAAAATTCTTTATTCTTTTTGTTGATGACTATTCAACAATGATGACTATTATGTATCTTAGAGAAAAGTCAAAAGCATTTGAGAAATTCAAATGGTATTTGGCAAGAGTAGAGAAAGAAACAACGAAAAGACTAAAATTATTAAGATTAGATAAAGGTGATGAATTCATATCCAATGAATTCAGCAAATTTTTCATTGAAAGAGGAATCAAAAGATAGGTATCAGCCCTTGGAAGTCCCAAGTAGAATCGAATAGCTGAAAGGAGAAATAGATCTATCATGGACTGTGCAAGAATTTTGATGATTGAAAAGAACATTGCTATCAAATACTAGAAAGAAGGTATCAACACTATAGTTCATATCTTAAACTGAGTACTGTTGAAGAAAAACTCATATAAAACTCTCTATGAATTATGGTATGGTTACAAACCTAATGTAAGTTACCTGAAAGTATTTGGAAGCAAATGTTATATCTTGAAAGAATCTAGAAAAGGAAAATTTGATATGAAAGGTGATAAAGGTATATTCTTAAAATATTCTTGCAGAAGTAAGGCATATAGATGTTTGAACTTTTCTACTAATAAAATCATAGAAAGTGCACATGTGAGAATTGATGAGTTTGCAGAAGGGACTAGAGAAGGAAGAAAAAAGGAACTAGAAGACTACAAGAGATTAATTTACATAGAACTTGATACATTGCCAGACACATTTATCAATAATGAGACTTTAACTCCCAAATCTTCCTTGGCCACTAAGTTGGAAGAAGTTCAAACCAAGTCACAAGGACCCAAGTCACAATTTGAAGCTACCAAGCCAATGCCTACCAAGTTTGAGGGACTTGAGTGGTAGACAAAACAACCAGAGCCAAAAGTTGAAATTCAAAAGGCAATAGAATTCAGTCAAAAGGCAAAGAACATGTATTGGCTAAGTATGTTAGGAGGCATCATGCACCAGATCTGATTATTGAAGATAAATCAAAAGGTACTATGACAAGAATTAAGCTAAAAGGTACATGTTTACTTGCTGATTTTGAACGTAGAAATGTTAAAGATGCATTGGGAAATGGAATTTGGGTTGAGACTATGAATGAATAAATTGAACAAATAGAGAAGAACAAAACCTAGACTCTTGTACCTAAGCCTAAAGATAAAAATGTGATTGGAACAAAATGGGTATTTAGGAATAAGTTGAATGAAGATGGTAAAGTATCAAAAAACAAAGTTAGATTGGTATGTAAAGGATACTCTTAAGAAGAAGGCATTGATTATGGTGAGACTTTTTCTCCTATTGCAAGATTGGAAGGTGTTAGGACATTGCTTGCATATGCAACACATAAAGGATTTAAGGTATATTAGATGGATGTTAAATCTACATTTCTCAATGGTATTCTTGATGAAGAAGTCTACATTGAACAACAAGAAGGTTTTCTTGATCTAGATAGAAGGGACATTGTCTACAAATTACAAAAAGCATTGTATGGTCTTAAACAAGCTCCTAGAGCATGGTATGAGAGGTTGCACAACTACCTTATACAGATTGGTTTCTAGAGAACTAATGATAATAGTAGTTTGTACATCAAGGAATGACCAGATAACAAGATTGTGTTGCCAGAGATATTTGTGGATGATACTTTATTTATAGGGAATGATGATCTATGCAAAGAACTTTAAGAGCAAATGAACAAAGAGTTTCAAATGTCTATGATTGGTCAGATTAAGTTCTTTGTTGGATTGCAGATACAACAAAACAAGAATGGTATCTACATTACTTAGTCTAAGTATATCAAGGAGATACTCAAGAAGTTTGGTATGGAAGATTCAAAACCAATTGGAACCCCCTTGTGTACTAGATTAAAGCTTACCAAAGAAGTTTGGTAAGGAAGATTCAAAACTAGTTGGAACCCCATGTGTACTAGATTAAAGCTTACCAAAAATGATGATTGAAAAGACATAGATCAGACCTTATATAGATCAATGATTGGAAAATTGTAGTATGTACATTGCTCTTACAATTGGTATAGTAGAAGGATTCTCAGCTAAACCTAGAGAAAAACATATGATGGAAATCAAAAGAATCTTAAGATATTTGAAAGGCACTAAAGAATATGGTCTATGGTGTAAACTTGGAGGAAATATGGACCTAAAAGTGTTTACTGATGCTGATTGGGCTAGAAATCTGGATGATAGAAAGAGTACAAGTGGTGGAGCATTCTTTCTTGGTAAAAGATTGGTATCTTGGACAAGAAAAAAGAAAAATTGCACATCCCAATCCATAGCAGAAGTAGAATATATTGCACCAATAGTGAATAGTTCTAATATTGTTTGGTTTATATAGTTGCTGGAAGGCATAAAGGTTGAGATTAAAGAATGCGTTGTCATATTTTGTGACAATACAAGTGCAATCAACATATCTAAGAATCCAGTGATGTAGTCTAATACCAAGCATATTGCTATAAAATATCATTTTGTTAGAGAATTGGTGCAAGACAAAGAAATCAGATTGGAATATGTGCATACAAAAGAACAAATTGCAAACATATTTACCAAGCCATTACCTAAGGATGCATTTTTGTATCTTTTAGTGATGCATCAATAGGATCAAATTTGAAAATTAATCAGTTGATGTAGCAAAATCAAGAGTACATTGCATATGAATTAGTACTCAAGGTACATTAATACTCATTTGATATGTGTTATCTTTGGCATGTGTTGTCAAAGAGGGAGAGTTTATTGTCATATCTTTCTAAAAAAACATTAGAGAAGAAGCTATGTAGTTCCTTCACAAAGGGAGATTATTGCATAAAAGAGAAGCTTGTGGTATAAAATTCTAAGAGGGAGAAACTTTCAGTTAGAAAAAGTCTTGTTTCCAAATTTCATTGTGCTATGACATGTTTTTTTGCCATCAATGCCAAAGAGGGAGATTGTTGGATACAATTTTCTAATTGTGTGTTGTCTTTGATGTTACAAAAATGTCATATCAGTTGTTAGTTTGTGCTTATCGAGCTCATTTGGTCAGCAAGATAGTTTTTCCTATCTACCAAGCATTCTTGGAGATCACTCTATAAAGATAGTGTCTATCAAGCTCACTCAGGCGTCGAAGGAACTTATGGTAGCAAACATCATTAACCTATTTCTCATGGATAACAAAGGAAAGTTTGCTAGAGTTAGTGCTCACAGGGTTCACTCGGTTGCCAAATGATTTTGCAAGTTTGTAGTGTTAACCAAGCATCTATTGGTCAACACAAGAAATCATTTCAAGATCGGTGTTTACCAAGTAGGGTTGACCAATGAAGGATTTTGTTGATTTGGGATATGAAGTTTAATTATTTCAAGTATTGATTCCAGTTGATTGTGCTAATGATTATTGGTTATTGTAATTTTTTATTAAGATGACTTGATAATCTGGATGGACCATATGAAAGGTCAAGATGAGATTCTAGTGTGTGTGTGAGTATGCAAGTGTATTGATTGAAAAGAAAAGTGTGTGTGAGTGAATTTGAAGGATGGTTTGATATCCTTGTGAAGTAGCAAAGTAATATTTGATCAGAAAGGATCAAGCTTTTGTGAATAGAACAAAGATCTAGATTCAACAATTTAGTTGCATCTCAAATAGGTCATTTCATTGTTACTTTCTTACCATTGTAGCAGTGATCCAAAATCTCTTAATAGAGTTGGTTTAACAGCTAGTTGTAAATCCTCTAACAAGGTAATAGTTCCATTGAATTATTTTAAGACCTCTTGCAAGGCCACTCCTAACAAGGCGATTAAATCATCTAATAATCTCACACCTAATAGTGTGTTTTGTGACCTTTAACCAAGTTGATTCCTAATAGGGATTACTTTAGAAGAGTAAAAATTAGTAACTAGTTACATTGGTGGTTTTTCCCATATTGGATTTCCATGTTAAATCCTAGTGTCTCATGTGGTCATGATATTTCTTTTATGCTTACAAATCAATCACTGTGAATGTTTGAGATTAGTTAAAAGTTCAACATACTCTGCACTTCTTGAGTCACAACATTTTTCAGTATGTTTACTAAGTGACAAAAATAATTAGTTTTATTAGACATCTAATGGATCTATGAGAAATGTTTTTGTGCTAACTAATTCACAACACCCCCCCCCCCCCCCCCCCCCCCCTCCAATTACTCCATCTACATTTCCAACAAGGAAATCTTTCTAGTTGTTCAATATAACTTCTTCTTCAAGTTCTCCATTCAAGAATGCTAACTTAACATCCATCTGATATACCTTAAAATTCTTATTTGTTGCATATGCCAGGAACATTCTGACTACTTCCATCCTTGCTACAAGTGCATATGTTTCTTCATAATCAATTCCTTCTTTTTGAGAGTAGCCTTTGCATATAATTTTTTCTTTATTTATTATTACTTCTCCTTTTTCATTCATTTTATTTATGAATACCCATTTTTTGCCAATCACATTTTTGTCCTTTGGCCTAGGAACTAATTCCCATGTGTCATTCTTAATTATCTACTAAAGTTCTTTGTCCATTGCCTTTATCCAATGATCATCTTTGATTGCTTCATCTGCTCTCTTTGGTTCTACTTGAGATATTAGACATAGTTGTTCATTAATTCTACTTCTTATCATTACTCCCTTTTCTTTACTTCCTATTATCTGATCAATAGGATTATTTCTTATTAAATTCCTATTTGGGGTAGGAGTTTTTGCTTCAACTCTTATTCTTGATATTGTGCTCTATTCTTCTCTTACTACTCCATTTTGTACATTATTCTACAAATCATTATTAGTTTTGAGAAATATTTCATTGCCTCTATTGGTCATCCCACAATAGTCATCTCCATCAGAGTTATAATCCATCATCTTTTCCTTAGTGCCAAACTTTTCATCAATTTTAACATTTTCACATTATAATATAGTTTTTGTTCTTTAGTTAAAACATCTATAAGCTTTATTTTTTAATGAATAACCAAGAAACATACGTTCATCACTCCTTGGATCCAACTTTCCAATATCATCATCTCCTTTGATGTAGCATTTTCTTCCAAATATCCTAAAGTATTTGAATGATGGTGAGTGACCAAACCATAGCTCATAGGGTATTTTTTCCATACCTTTTCTAATTTGTACTCTATTTAGTGTGTATACTACTATATTGACTACTTCTCTTCAAAAAAAAATTGGTACATCATTCTCAAATAACATCGATCTTGCTGCTTCAACAATATATTTATTTCTTCTTTCAACAATCCCATTTTGCTCAGGTGTATGAGGTGTATGAGGTGAGGATAGTTGTCTCCAAACACCATGATCTTCACAATAGATATTGAATTCTATAGAAGTGAATTCTCCTCCTCTATCATATCTTAAGCTCTTGATTTTAACTCTAGATTCATTCTCAACTTTATTTTTGAATATCTTGAATTTCTCAAATGCCTTTGATTTTTTCTTAAGAAAAGATAACCACATCATTCTAGTAAAATCATCAACAAAAATCATAAAGTACCTTTCTCCATAGAATCCTCTTGTTCTTGCAGGACCACTTAGATCTATATGAACCAATTCCAACTTTTGTGTACTACAAAACTACTTGCTAGGAAATGAGACACTTTTTTGCTTAGCCAAGATACATTCCTTACAAATAATTTTAGTGGGTTTAGTGATCTTAAGTAAATCTCTCATAGCAAATGTATTATTAGCTTTCGCAATGTTATCAAGGTTAATTTGACAAAATCTTCTGTGCCATAACCAACTATTGTTAATCTTAGCTACCAAAAACATTATTTTAGTGGAGTTTAACTGAAATACATTACCTATGGTTCTTGTGCTAGTACCAAGTAGTTTTTCTCCCTTTCTTTTGATAATTCACGTGTCATTACCAAACTGAAATTGGTAACCTTTGTCCATAAGTTCTCCAACACTCAACAGGCTATCCTTCAATCCATCAACAAAATAAACATCATCAGTGTATGTTTTACCATCTAGTGTGATAGATCCAATTTTTGTAATGTGAAAAGATACATTGTTCCCTACTCTGATAATTCCTCCATCATGGCTTCTAAATTTGACAAACTTTCTCATATCACCAGTCATGTGATGTAAACAACCACTATGAATGATCCAATCTTTCTTTTCAACTTGGGATATCATCACACTTTCTTCTTTGATTTCTCTATCAAGATCATCCTCCTTTATACCTAAAAATCCTAAGTCATCTTCACTCAATTTTTTATTGGATTCTTCTTCCTCTTCTTCTTCATTAGCATATAAACAATTTCTAGGTCTTCTAGACTTGAATCTTCCCTTATACTTTCTTTCTCTTTTAGGAAACATAGATGCATAATGACCATATTCATTACATGTCCAACATTTAAAGATATTCTTACCATCTTTTTCTCTTTCCACAAGAATAGCCACTCCTTCCTGGATCTTTTCCTCAATAGACTTGCTACTACTAGAAATATCTCCATATTCTTTTTGTGTTCTTTGCTAAACTAGGTTTCATAATTAGTTCACTGAATGTTGTCTCAACTTTTGCTAATTCTCAATATTGTTTTAGGTCAAATTCTACAGCTTCCAATCTACCAAAGAATATTTCTTTAGTGAAATTAGTAGTACAGGGTATCATTAGTTGAATCATTTATGCTACTATCTTGAAAGGTGGTGTCAAACTTTTCAAGATCTTCCATATCACTCCAACATCAAATTTCTTTCCATCAAGAGATGTGATTCCTACAACAATCTTAGATATTGTGCCAACATAGCTTCTTATAGATTCATCTTCCATCATTCTACAATCTTGGAATGTGCAATACTAATATTTCAATCTAACCCTTTTTGCACTTCATAATTAGCCTCTAAAGTTTTCCAAATTTCATCAGATGTTTTGAGTTGTTTTACCTGACTATACTCACCTTCAGGTAGATTTGACAATATTTCTTCTCTTGCCCTTATGTTGCACATCAATAATTCTCCCTATTCCTTGGTACAGGTTTCAATATTGTCTTTTTTCGCAATATTCTTAGATGTATTTGTTACAAGACAATACCCTGGACCCATGTACAAGAGATGAGTCTTCATTTTATCTCTCCAGTTATTGTAATTTGTGCTATCAAATCTAGGACTTTCTTTCCTAAATTTATTTTCCATGGATCTTGCAAAGTGGTTAAACTTTCCTTCAAGGACCTAATGCTTTGATACCAATTGTTAGAAATAATAGTTCACCAATATAACTAAGAGGGGGGGTGAATCAATTATATATGAATTCGAAGCATTTATCTTATTAAATGATCTCAACCATTCAATCAAAGTAAAAAATGACCATAAAGAGATGCATGTAAGCAATTACACTAGATATGTTAAATATGGAAACCCTTGATTAGAGGGAAAACCCCAATGGGAATGATGCCCACAAAATGATATACTAATATGAATATTCCTTGTTAGAGGATGGACCCTATTAGGAATCTATTTCAACACTTAGTACAAAGATTCCATATTAGAAGACTTTAAATCCCTATTAGGAGTTGTAGAAGATAGTTCAACCTACTATCCGAATAGCTTTAGGATTAGATCAATGAAACCACTATCCAATTGATCTTGGTACTATTCTTTTTAGAATAATAGTTGTGAGACAATCTTTTGTTTCTTCTTTGTCCAGTATGTCAGACTTCTTCACCTTCAAACCATGAAATTAGATCTAGAACTCTATAATCATCAACAATAACCCTTAAGGTCATTCACATGCGAAAGCAAATCACTTTGCTTTGCTACTTCACAATTTGCAACTCTTCTCTACTTCACAATCTTAATCATGATGTCTAAAATTTAGAAAACATATTTTCTTTATACCACACTCAATATTAAATCCTTGAGTCAGCTTCACATTTTATCATATGTTAATTAAATTAAATGCACATTTAATTAATGTTTTCAGCTCATAGTTATACCCAAACTTTTAAACATGTGACTTATGTACCTACACATTCACTGATGTCATCAATGGTTAGTATACTACATCTAGTTAACTACATAGCCCTTCATTTTAAATACATTATGTTGTATCGATTATACAATAGAAACTATTTTCCCAACACTCTATTTTCATGCAGTTCTCTATAAATCATTAATATTATTCCTACTCTATTGATTCAGGTTCTACACTCTTACCCATGTGTCCAATACATACTATAGTATGTGTTGGTAACTGTGCATAAGTAGATATGTAATGTAATATCCTTAATACAAAGATCATAGTTTGCTGCTTTGTTAGTCTTTACAAACTCATTACTATGTTGTCATCAATGACAAACATAGTCATACTAGTGTTATGTAATGCTACCCCATAGCATTAGAATTCATACTAACAAAACTAGCACCAAACAATAAAGGAAAAGGGAAAGTCAAAGTTAAGAAAATTTGGAAAGAGATAGTGGAAGCTAGAAGTTGTGGAGAAAGCAAAGTTGAGTTCACCAAATCCAATGGATTGTTGATGTGAGAAATCATTATTTTTTTAGTGATGTCAAACTTGCTACCTACTAATGAGACAATTTCTTATTGGTCTAAAAGATATCATTTAGTTGATTGATGAAGAGGATTTGTAAAGAGGAGATAACAATAGCACCTAGAGAAAGGGTGAATAATTTGGTATGTAAAAGAAGCACTAGGACCGAGTAAGACATTAATACTATAGTGTATTGTTTATCTACTTAAATTCTAAAATGAAGGATTACTCAAGTTAAGAATTGAAGGAGATCAAGTAAGAAATGTGTCTCCCAAACCTTACTAAGTAGAAATCAATAGAAGCTAAGCGAGATATAAGAGGTGCCAAGCAAAGATTAAAAAAATAGTGCAAGCTAAGTGATTGTTAGTATATGCTGAGTAAATTTTAGTTGGTGTTGAGCATCAATAATTTTTAGTGTTTTCTAAGTGAACTAGTGTTGGCTGAGTGATAGAATAGTATAGATGTTGAGTTACAACACACAATGTTAAATAGGAAGATTTGATGAATCTAGTATGAATATTTTGTTTTCTTGAATTATGTGAAGTATGTGGAAGATAACTATGATGAGTTGGTGGTATAGAATTCATGTTAAACCATTTTGAGGAAAATTAAAGGAAGATTGTAGAAGAAGTTTCTAGATGAACCAAATAGAAAAATTGGTAGATTCATTGTATCCTACCTAATCCTACCTAACCCTAAAATAGATCGTTATGGTTAAGAAAAAAAAAATTTGAATTCTTCATATATAGAAATAATTGGCTTGAAGAAAAGGTTGTCATGTGTGAGAACCTAAGGAAGACAAGGAATCTAGGCTATTGTTCGATTTAATGGCTAAATTGAGGTGATTGAAGTTTGCATAAAAAGAAAGAAAGCTTAAGTGTATGAATTCTTAAAGGAAAAACAAGCTATTAGAGTTGAAGTATGTGAATGCCAAGAAAAATGGAGGACTAAAACATAGATTTGTAATCTGCAAGTGAGTTGTAAGTTTTTATCAGATCAAGTCCCATTGTTACTTTCTAATAACTATACCAGTGTTAATAAAATCTTTTGGATTAAGGTTGACCTAATAGTCATTTGTAAATCCTTTAATTAGGTGACATTCTAATGGAATGGTCTAAATTCCTCTAATAAAGCTTACTCCTGACAAGGTGATTGAAATCCTTTAACTAAGTCACATTTAATAGTGTGTATGTAACCTTTAATAGGTCTAGTCTTTTAGAGAGCATAACTTCACAAGAGTGAGAATTAATAGCATGTTACTAGTGCTTTTCCCCAAATTGGGTTTGCACATAAAATCCTTGTGTCAAATTGTCTAAATGTTCTTATATTATTTCATGTTTACATTTTTACAAAGTTGTTAAATAACTTGGAATAGTAACCTACAAAGTTTAAGTAATGTATGATCTAATGGATGCATGGATGATGAGATTTTATGGATATGGGTCTAATAAGCATTGAAAAGTTTTATTTATACATGTGGACCTTGAATAATTGATTCACTCCCCCTCCCATTTATTCTAAAGAATTCCAACAATTGGTATTAGAGCCAGAGTGCTTAAGAGGACTAGTTTGAGGTACTAGAAGAAAAACACCAAGATGTCCAAAAGAGAGGTACCAGAGCTTAACAAGGAGAACTTACCTACATGGAAAAGTCTAATGAAGACATCTAGGTAGACTTGGAGATCATGCACAATCTACCATCACCGTTGAGCATGTTGACCCTACTAGAGCCCTAACTATCAAGGACCTAGAAAAGAAGAAAAATAAAAATCAAGTTATGTTAGAGATTACATCTATCCTAAGCTACACTAAGTTTTATGACATCAAGGAATGTGATACTGCTAATAAGATGTAGGATGGTATAGAAAATATCTATAGAGGAGACAAAAATGTGCTAAGAGACAAATTTGAAAGTTTAAGGGGTAAGTTTGATGATATGAGAATACACGAAGGCGAGAATATAGGTCAATATTGTGCTAGAGTAAAAGAAATTGTTAATGTTATTAGATGAGCAACTGGTAAAATTGAAGATGGGACTGTGATCAAGAAAGTAGTAAGAACCATGTTGCCCATCTATGCTATTAGAGTCTCTATCATACAAGAACTAAGGTGTACACCTAGTAATGATCTAACTCTTGAAGGATTGATAGGTAGACTCACTTCCTTTGTACTCTCTAATTTTGATAATTTCAAATCTAAGAATGTTGAATCTTCTTTCAAAGGTAAAACATTATTAAAAGAACCTAAAGAGAAGAAGAAAAAGGTAAAATATGTTTCTAGTGATAGTGATATAGATGAGGAGGATGTAGAATAGCTTGAAGCATTGCTAGCAAGGATATTTCATAGAGGCAAATGAAAATTCAAATTTAAGTTTCCTATCATGTGCTTTAATTGTAATGAGGTTTGTCATATTGCTACTAGATGTCCAGAGAAGAAGGAAAACCAAATTGGAGACAAATACATAAGTAAAAGAGATGAGGACAAAAAAGATTATAAAAACAAAAGCAAGAAGTCTTGCTACATTGCTTAAGAGGAAACCAAATATGGATGTAATGACCATGATGATGAAGTGGTGTATGTTGTAATGAAGGATGATTCTGATTTTGATGAGACAATTGCACTAGTATCTTATGTCAACAAGAGTGATAGATGGATCATTAATAGCGGGTGTTCATATCACATGACTGGAGATAAAATTAAATTCATTACCCTTAATTATTATGATAGAAATAGTGTAAGGTTTGGTAGTGAGACACCCTACATGATAAAAGGAAAAGGACTAATCAAACTCACAAAAAAATCATGTGTGACAATTCTTATTATGTAGAAGGACTTAACTATAACTTGTTGAGTATGTCACAACAAAATAGTTCAAGTTGCAAAGTTATGTTTGAGAATAAGATAGAAAAAATATATGAAACTAACGAAAAACTAATTCAAAAAGGTGATCAAACTAGAATTAATCTATTTTATCTTGATATGAATGATGCTACTTGTCTTTTTGTAGAATTTGATGATGTGTGGTTATGGCACAAGAGGTTATGCTATGTTAACTTTGATAACTTAGTAAGCATCAATAATATGAAAAGAGTTAGATGTTTTCCTAAGCTGAAGAAACCTAGCAATATGATTTGCAAATAATGCTAGTTACAAAAGATGACAAAATCTAGTTTTAAAAGTATGACTTAGACCTCTAAAGAAATTCTAGAAATTTTTCATACTAATTTGTGTGGAACAAATGATGTGAAAATCTAGAAAGGTGGCAAGTACATTATCCTATTTTTTGATGATTATTCTAGGATGATGATAGTTATGTTTCTAAAATAGAAATTTGATGCTTTCCAAATGTTTAAGTGGTGCTTAGCTAGAGTTGAAAAGGAGACAGGAAAAAGCTTGAAATGTTTAAGATCTGATAGAGGTGGAGAATTTACATCAAATGAGTTTGAGATGTTTTGTAATGATAGAGGAATCAAGAGGTGGACTTATGCACCTAAGACCCCTACACAAAATGGAATTGTTGAAAGGAGGAATAGATCTATAATGGACTATACCAGAACACTCACAATGGAGAAGAATGTTACTTTGAAATACTAGAGAGAAGCTGTAAGTATAACTATCTACACCTTAAATAGTGTACAAGTCAAGAAAGGTACCCATTCAACACCTTTTGAATTATGGCATGGATACTCACCCAATGTAAAATATTTTAAGGTATTTGGAAGCAAAAGCTAAATTCTTAAGGATTTTAGGAATTGTAACTTAGATGCTAAAAGTGAAGAAGGTATATTCCTTGGCTATTCCATGAGAAGTAAAGCTTATAAGTATTTAAATACTAACACTAACAATGTTGTAGAAAGTGAAAATATGAAGTTTGATGAATATATAGAGGTACATGAACCTGAATTCATGAAGGAACTTAAAGAATACAAATCCTTTGTATACTTCTATGAAGGTATGCCTGCTGATGAAGATGTTGTAAAGAAAGTTGGAAATCAACAACAAGTTTCTATGACTATCGAGTCACATATAATGAATGTCGAGTTGCATTTAGGAGTTGAATTATAGTCAGGAACTAAGTTACAAATAGGAGATGAGACACATTATGATTTCAAGATAAGTGTACATGAAAAAGATATTGAATTTCCTAATCGAGAATTAAATATTGAATTTGAAGTTGATAGACCTATTGAGAAAAGAAGAGCAAAACCAAGATTGTCAAAGTATGTCAAAAGAGATCACCCTGCTGAATAAATTATTAAAAATGAAAATACTAGACCAATGACAAGGAACAAGCTAAGAATTGATACATGTTTGTTGAGCATGCATGAGCCTAAGACAATAAAATATGCCTTAGAAAATGAGGACTAGAGTAAAGCCATGAAAGAAGAGATTGACCAGATTGAGAAGAATAAGACATGGACTCTAGTTCCCAGAACAAATGACAAGAATGTGATTGGAACCAAGTGGGTGTATAGAAATAAGTTAGATGAAAATGCTAAAGTCATAAGGAATAAGACAAGATTAGTTTGCAAGGGGTATGTATAAGAATAAGGAATAGACTATGGAGAAACATTTTCCCCTGTTGCAAGATTGGAAGGAGTAAGAACTTTGCTTGCTTACTCTACATACAAAGGTTTCAAAGTTTATCAAATGGATGTGAAGTTAGCATTTCTGAATGGTATATTAGAAGAAGATGTTATATAGAACAACCTAAAGGATTTCAAGGTGAGGGGTTCAAGGCATGACACTCTATCACACTTGCTAACAACAAGAACATGGTATGTAAACTACACAAAGCTTTATATGGTTTAAAGAAAGCCCCAAGAGCATGGTATGAAAGGCTTCACAATTATATTCTGAAGATTAGTTTTGGGAAGACTGATGATAACTACAATTTGTATTAGAAGACAAAAGGAGGTAAAGGTATTTTATTAGCTGAAATTTTTGTTGATAATATCATATTTGGAGGTCAAGCTACATTATGTAAGGCATTTGCAATTGAAATGAAGAAAGAATTTGAGATGTCTACGTTTGGAAAGATCAAGTTATTTTTTGGTTTGCAAGTATATTATATGAAATATGGTATATGCATCACTCAGTCTAAGTATGTGAAAGAAATATTGAAAACTTTTGGATTGGAAGATTCAAAACTAGTTAGCACACTCATGTTGATAGGACACAAACTATCAAAGAATGATGATTCTACTTATGTGAATCAAACATTGTACAAGTCTATGATTGGCAAGTTGAAATATGTAGTTCATAGAAGACTTGACATTGCATTAGTTTTTGGGATTATTGCAATATTTTTTGTGAATCCTAAGGGGAATCATTTGATGGTTGTTAAGAGAATTATGAGATATCTAAAAGGAACAAAAGAATATAGTCTACACTACAAGAAAAATGAAAAATTTGAGTGAAGAGCCTATACGAATTTTGATTGGGCTAGAAACATTGATGACAGAAAGACAACAAGTGGTGGATCATTTTTCTTACAAAAGAAGTTGGTCACTTGGACCAGCAAGAAACAAAATTCCATATCTCAATCTACTATTGAAGCTGAATATGTGGCTGCTACAATAAATTGTACAAATGTGATATGGATCAAATAGCTACTCAAAGGTATGAAGGATGAAATCGTTGAACTTGTGGTACTTTATTGTGATAGTGAAAGTGTTATAAACATATCAAAGAACCCTGTGATGCACACAGAGACTAAGCACATTTTAATTAGGTATTATTAATTGAGAGAGTTAGTTGAAGACAAAGAAGTGAGGATGGAATATGTGAATACAAAAGAACAAATAATTGATATATTCACAAAATATTACCTAAGGATGCTCATGGGTATCTAAGAGGTAAACTATGTTTGATACCCCTATCTAAAGCTACTTAAGAAACATGAGTAATGCCCTTCATCAACTGAGTTGAATGTTGTATCTTAAACCTTGATGTAGTGGATATTACATTAGGAGTTACCTACAATAATGAACAAGCTAAATTAGAAGACTTACAGTCACATAAAGGTGATAGAGGGAGAACCTAAATTGATTATATATGCATACAAATATAACAAGTCTTTGGCATTGTTTTCAAAGAGAGAGAAATGACTAAGAGATATACATAAAAGACATATACCTAGTAAGAGGGAGAAATAAGCTATAAGAGCAAAGAAAAGAGAAATACTATTGGAAATATAAGAGGAGTAACTAAGAGGGGAGGAGTGAACTAGTTATCACTAAAATAAATCCCAAATCCCTTAGACACAAGTACAAAACAAACTCTAAAAACTAAACTTTGCTGATGCTCAGCAAACACACAGAAAAATGTTGTAACTCGGTAAATACTGAAATTACTCAACAAACACATAACATGAAAATCTTAAGATCTTATCTATGATTAATATTATTTTAACTTAGTTGTAAACATATAAGAGAAATAGCATGAACACATTTGACACCAAGATTTAACATAGAAACCCAATTTGGGAAAAAACACCAATTGTAACTAGTTAACACCAATTGTAACTAGTTAGTGATTTTCACTCTTCTGATGTGAGCCCTATTAGGAGTCAACCATAATAAAGGTTACAAAACATATTGTTTGGTGTGACCTTGTTATAAGATTTTGTAAGAAATTTCCTTAGGGAAAAATTCACCCAAGATCAAGGAACTCAAGCACAAGCACAACACTAGACCAAAAGAGTATGATTAGATTATTGATATGTATCAAAGTGAAAGTACACTAGGAGTACCTATATATAAAGGCCTCTAGAATTCTTCTAGAATGAAAAAAAATCAACATACTAATAAGTCATACAAGAAAGCACATGTCCACTAGAAGTGGATTATCCTCCATTAAGCATAGGAGTAAGTATGATGATGAGAAGATAAGCTTACAAAGGTGTAGCATGCAAAATTATGTTGTAGACACCATGTGCTAAAATAGGAGTGTGAATAACTATGAAAACTCTAGTGTTGTAGACACAATGTGCTGAATTACAGTTGCTTACTTCTATGTTGTCAACATGACAACTCATAAAAGTATGCAAACTCCTAAGTGTCTCACTAATAAATAATAAAATAATGCATTAACCTAAGTAAACTTAAGTAAAGTGTAAATATTAAATACTTATTTACACCAACACCCCCCTTAAGTGCAACTTAAAGGAATGCACTTAAGCTTATGAAAGCTAGGATGAAATGCATAATGGGTCCCAGCTACTAGGCCATGTTAGGTACCCATGTACAAAAGTGCAATGCAATCTCTCATAAAGTAGATAAACCTCATGGGAAAAAACCTCCCTCAAAAAGAGAGATGAAAAAATAAGATACATAGATGGATGGAGTAATCAAGACCCGCCCCCGCGCACCCCCCCCCCCCCCATTACAACATACATCAAGTATATACAAAAGAGAAGTAGAAGGACAAAACCCCATAAGAGGAAAAAGTTCCCCCAATAAAGAAAACAAGGAGACAAGGTAGTCCCCCCCTTAAATGTAGAGCATTGATTAGTGATAGTTGCTCCAATGTAGAATCTGATCCATGAGTGCTGAATAATGTTCCTCCCTTTGGAAGAAACAATGGCAAAGGTACAAATGAGATGCTTCCCCTATATGTAGAAAGAATCCCAAGGATGTATGGTGATCTTGAAACCTGCTCGACTATCCTTGTGTCGATACTAATTATCACCCCTTCCAATGTTGTTAAAAAGAACAATGTCAGATCTAGAAAGGATGGTGGTAGAACATGTCCAAATGATAAAGAGACCTCCTGAAACTATTGTACATAAGGATCCACAATAACATCAATCTGTGAAGACTGATCATGTAGAGAATGGATAGGAGGGTCAAACTGAGCCCTTATCACAACTAGAGAAGTATTTGCTTCATCAAAGAGAAGATGTAGATTATCTAAGATGTATCCCAAATCTTATATGTGGGACTCCACAAAAAAACTTTAAATTTCTCTCAAGAAGTCATCTGTAGATGCTAGAACTAGAAGACAAGGTGTACCCTGTTGTGCTAAAGTACATGAATCTATCACTATGGCAATGGACAAATTATTCACCTCAATAAAGAGAAGACAAATATCATTGATGATGTCTCCTACATCTTGAAGATGAGACTCCATGAGAAAACCTAAAATATGTGAAAGGAAGTCATCCCATGAAGCTAAAGTAGGAAGATATAATGTTTTCTGCTACACTAAACTAGGAGCATCTATAGCTAGAACTATGGTTGGAACTAGATCAATAGAATCAACAAGAGTATCAAGAGGTGGGATATCATCTAGAGGTGGAGGAACCATGAATGAAGTGACTAAAGATAAAATTTCCTCTAGAAATGGAGGAAGTCATGGATCTCCATATGCTTCCCAAAGAGCCATCCAACAATCATGAGGAAAAATTGTCATTCTAAGAGGAGAAAAAGATTCCTTACTCATAATATTATACATAAAGCAAATAAGAAGATGAAGATGATCTACCCAATTAGGATTAGGTGGCAATATCTTTGAGTAGAGATAAGGAAACACTTCTTGATATTCTCTTAGATGATCAAGCATTAAAGCACTCCATTTTTGACAGTTCCTTGGTGTCAACTTTGGTCATATACCAGATTGACATATGTGACAAGAGTCCATGAGATCAATAAATGTATGCACCCCCAAAATACAAAAATAATCAATCAACCCCCCCTGATGTATGATTTTGGCACTCTATACTTTGCATGATTACAATAGCCAATTTAGAGCCTATTTTTGAAAGTAGTATTTCTATCCTTAGAACCCATAATCTAATTGTAGATATGGAAAGTGGACAAAAAAATATGCACTTTCAAAAAAAAATAGAACCTGATTATGTGTCAAGATGAGCCTACACTAAGCATTTGAAGTGGCAAAAAATTAGGATTTGTGAGTTGTAGAAAAATTTAGGAATAGAGATTTCAAACCACTTGCACCAATGTGTAGATCACAAAATTCTACCCAAAATAGCAAAAATTGCTCACAAAAAGGAGTTTGTATGAGGGTGATATTGTTGTTTGAAAATTACTGCTATAATTTTTTTTCCTTCAATTTTCAAACAGCAATATCACCCTCATACAAACTCCTTTTTATGTGCACCAACAAGCTTCAATCTTCACTTGCAAAAATCTCTCCTACTCGCTCGATGGCCAATTTTTTTTTGAAAAATAATGCAAATCCAAAAAAAAGTGTAGAGATGCAGATGAAAAAAATGCAGATCTGAAAATTAAATGTAAAGATCTAAAATGATCATACCAATTTTGCAAATTAGGCCTTTGGGTTGCCAGTTTGCAAAAAAAATTGCCTCAACTTTGGCTATTGCCCAACATAGGTGAATTTATAGTCAAATTTCACCAAATCAATGTTCTAGATGCAATGGTGAGGTCTGCTTTGGCTCTAGATGCTTCCAATAGCTACGAACACTTTGGATCTAGGTTGAGGTGTTGAAACAAGAATGGTCTAGAATGACTATGTGAAGAGAATCTCTCCAAGCTTTGATACCATTTAAGAATTTTTCTTGTGGCAAAATTCTCCCAAGATCAAGGAACTCAAGCACAAGCACAATAGTAAACCAAAAGAGTATGATCAGAATATTGATATGTATTCAATTCAATGTGAAAGTACACTAGGAGCAACTATATATAAAAGCCTCTGAAATGCTTCTAAATTGCCTAAAAATCAACATACTATTAAGTCATACAACTAGGCACATGTCCACCAGAAGTGGATTATCCCCCATTAAGCATAGGAGTAAGTGTGATGATGAGAGGATAAGCTTGAAAAGGTGTGGCATGTAAAATTATGTTGTAGACACCATGTGCTAAAACAAGAGTGTGAATAACTATGTTGTCTATAGGACAACTCGGTTAACTATGTAAGCTCTAGTGTTGTAGACACCATGTGCTAAAATAGAGTTTCTTACTTCTATATTGTCAACATAACAACTCATAACAGTATGAAAACTCTTAAGTGTCTCACTAATAAATAATAAAATAATGCTTAATAATAAAATAATGCATTGACCTAACTAAACTTAAGTAAAGTGTAAATAGTAAATACTTATTTACACCAATAGATTGAATCACCCTATTAGGAGTGGCCTTGTTAGAAGTATTTAGACAATTCAATAGAACTACCACTTTGTTAGAGGATTTACAAATAGTTGTTAAGCTAACTCTGTTAAGAGATTTAAATCATTGCTACAATGGTTAGAGAGTAACAATGAGATGACCTAATTTTTTATTATAGATCTCAATTCTAGATTGTATAACTAATCCTTCTTAATCGAATATAATATTTTAGCTTCTTAGAATATTCTACTTATCCTTCTAATTTTCTTCCTCTTAGCATCATCAAATCTTCAATTATCTTCAATGCATTCTCACTCTTTCTAACCCTCAACTTGAACTTTAATTTATATCTTTCATATTGTCAAGTCAGCTAGAATATAACTTAGAATAAATAATATTCATCTTCTGAGTTAGCTAGAACCATCAAATAAATCAATTGAACTCAATATGCCAAAACAAGAAAAACCTTCATTAGCCAACCCTACATGGTAGACACTAACTTAGAAATAATTTTCCTATGTTACCCAAGTGAACTTGGTCAACACTGCATATATGCAAAGTTACTTTGTTAACCACATGAGCTTGGTTAACACTAGTTTCATCCAACATTTCCTTCATTAACCAAGTGACACTCATCTTCCACAAACTTTCCTTTGGTACCCTAGTGAACTCGGTAGGAATTGTCTTCTAAACTAGGTAAACTTTGGAATGTAGTGCCTCTCATGTTTGCAGTCTGTACCTTATCTATTTTGATTTGAGAGATTCTTGATACTCTTATTATTTGTACTTTGAGATGACCTGAGGGTCGGATGTTATACTTTTATTGAATATCATAGATGCTTTACTATTATGTTGTTTAGTTTATCATATTGCATGTTGATGCGATTTTGAGATGACATTAGGTCTATGATGATATCTGATTATCTGGTATTTGGACACATTTTCTAATTATGTTATGAGATGGATTTTATGCTATGGTTATTTACATTATTCTTATCTCTTTATGTGTTATGCAAATGTGAGTGATGTGAATGGATTATTTAGGTATAATAATAAATGGTTAAATTATTTATTTAATGCATTTATTGCTTTGGCTATGTTATTATATGTAATTGCAATTGATCATGTGTTTGAGTGTGTAGGATTTATATCCCTAGTAGTGGCCTATGGAGTTAGATATTCAGCTATTCATATTTTACCAATGTCATCCTTGTATGGTTGGCATATCCTTATTTTAATTGTTTAAATTAAAACCTTTAAGTGATTATTAAATTTAAACTTATTTGCAATGTGATTAAACCAGTGATCATGTCTATGAATTTAGCAGTTTGCTTTATCACAAAAGTGTTAAGTGTTTTTCTATGATTTTGGGCTTTTAGGGTTTAAATCTTTTTAGATTTAATTTCTAGTAGTTTTTCCTTAGGTGAATTCTCATTACAAGGAATAACCTATTTTTGTTTGGGTCAATTCAGAGTCTAGCTAGTCCATTTAGCTATTTTACCTAACTAAGTATTCACTTGAAAAGTGAATACGTATTGAAAAAGGGATTTTATTATTCACTTCTCACTTTTTGGAAATAGAAATTTGAAAGATTTTTTAAGAATCTTCTTCTAGAAGATCATGTTTGTATTCATTCTAAGAGCTATGAACCTAGGATCTTCATGAGGTTAGTCTCGTTGGATCTAACTTGGGTAGACCTTGTTTTGTCATGATTTCTGGCATTTTTAGTAGGCATTTTTATTTTATTGGGCTATTTTTGGTTTCTGTCCTTTTTGCTGTCAGGTTGGACCTTTCCATTTTATTCTTTATGCTTAATTTTAACTTATGTTTCTTGTAGTAGTTTTTTAGGAGGTTGAGAACTAGTGTTCCCCTTTGTTTCTATTTGTTGGTTCTACCTAGTTGGTTAGGTATGAATATTTTCCTTATTTTTGGAATGGGGGTTTGGAGTTTCTCACCATTATGCTGGTCATTTTTGCATACAATGTCCAAACCCAAATATTATTGGATTTTTTGGAGTTTTGTAACCAAAGACCAAATGGGTTTTAATTTTGAAGTTTTCTAGTTTGTGGGGTTTTGCCTCATTTTGTGTGCCACCCTATTTTCTTTGATTTTCTTGGTATGATGTTGGTCATGGACCTAGAAGAGTTCTTTGGATGTCAGTTAGACCACTGTTTCACTTTTATGTTGCATTGGGATGCATGTCACATTCGTCCTCCTAAGTTGTTATTTGGTTGAGTGTTATTCTACTTGTGTTCTCATCCAACTCTTATGTTTGATCTTCATGATGGTGGTGTGCCACACACTAGCATGTGAGAATGCATTTGTCAAGTGACTAAAAGGCCTGATCTCCTATTTATATTTTGGTAGAGTTATGTTCATGCGGGGTTATATTGGGAATACGCATGCCTACAAGCACTCATCATGTGAAGAGCATGGGTATGTAGGGTAAGGCAGTGGAGGGGCTTCTCTCATAACTAATGCAGTGTCTTCGATATAGTGCATGTGTCAAAGTTTCTAATAAGTGATAAATTAATTAATTGATAGATAATTAAATAAGATAAAAAATTATGGTCAACCTCTCGAGGGTGGTGCCAAGGGGTATGGAAAGTTATTCTTCAACAAATAGCCTCTCGAGGGTGTATGGAGGGGAATGGTTGTTCTTATGTGCACAACTTGGGTGATTCTGAGTTACCAACTCTCCATCAGAGTCCCTACATAGTTACCCATAGACTGTCAGATTGGGACCCATTGTACTTGCATTGATGCATGGTCTTGGATTCTATGATCATTACTATTTGGCATGAGTGATAGCCATGGTTTTTTACTTTGGTGTGTTTTGAGTTGGATCATTATCTCCATTAGCACAACAGGAGTGGACCTATGGGTTCCATGTGGTTGGGAGGTGTAGCTACCTATACCACTACTAGGGACTGGTGTACAAAGATGGTCTTTGTCCTAGTGCAACTATTGTTGGATGTTTTCACTTGGTACTTCAAGTTTCAGAGTATGCTTTCTTGTGATTTATGCTTTCATTGGAATAATTTTATATCATGTTGTATGATGATTAGCATATGATAGATGATGTTATCCACATTTGTAGGATTATCTTATGCTTTACTTCTAGCATGTTAGATCTCCTTATGCTTATGTTGTAGCATGTTTTAGTAGTGATGTACTTATATGATAGTATTGATGATTTGATCAATAGCTTGGGATGTTATGCACAAGGATAGCTAGGGCCCGTAATGGTCTTATGATGTTATTATGGTTGGGAGGAACCATGTACTTAGTTTGGTTGTACTGCTCATTGCAATGTTATTTCCATTTTCTACAATGTTGTTTTAGTACACTGTGATGTTACCTTCTATACATTCCCTTTAGTACTATGTTTACTAGTAAGATTTTGGCTTTCCATCTTTCAGTTATTGTTTGAGTGTCCTTGCCTCAAAATATGGATCCAATACTTCCTTGTGTGGAAGAACTTATTTACTTAGATTTTTAACTATTTTGTTTCTAATGTGTTGTCTTGGGATCCCATGCAAAATCATGCTTTCTTTCATGATAATGCAAGATCTCATGTAGTTCATTGGGTTTCTTCATGTGGCCTTTGGCATTGTCTTGTGTGAAACCCAACACCAGTTGGCTATTTGGCCAAGTACCTTCTCACATGGTGTTTTGCACATCCTTGTATAGAATGTGCATTCTCATGTGGTGTAATGCACATCCTCACATAAGAATATATCTAATGTAGGTCCTCACATGAAAAATAGGAGGTGTCTCCTCTAGTTTCTGTGAATCAATTTTTGGTGATTCTAGCACCCATTGAGTTGACTTAAATTACCATGCTCTAAGAGATCTTAAATTCCTTGTTTTGTTGTCCTTTCAAATTACAGTTTCTAGTTGTGTTTGTTAGTTCAGGTAATGGCATTCAAAGATTCATTGACTGTCGGGATGATGGTTAAGTCTTCTACTATGATCTATGTGATCCATGTATTATTTTTTCATGTGCACTCATTTTTTATTTTTTTAAAATATCTTGGCTTGTATTTCATCCTTGTTCCAAGGATCCCTAAGCAGGGCATTACATGGAACACTCGATGGAAACAAAAAATTATCTTCAATGCCCAAGTGAGCTTGGCATACATTGAGTAGTAATGATATGCCATTTTGTTTAACATCAAAGATAATACACAATTAATCAATTATTTCAACAGATACAATACTTGAGTACCAAAAAGAGGGAGAGATACTCTAAAGATGGTGATATAAGAAAAAGGGAGCAGTAAAGGGACTTTAAAAATATTAAATTACCCTACATGGAGGAAGGGCATACACTGTTGGGCGATGCAACATGCTCCCTTGCCCACAGATGGTTAATTATGTGGTGTTCCATGTTCACTAAAAGTCATGGCTTTTGGTGCAATGGTAAATGGGCCCTACAATTGGTATCAGAGCCTGGTTTTGGCCTGGTCATGGGTTCAAATCTCCTCAGTGCCTTCCCAACCTGTGTAAGAACCTAGTATGACATCTTCCATAACTAGAAGTTCTGCCCATTAAACCTATCAACCCTCAGCTTACCCTCATCTGCCATCACTCCCACTCAACCGTAAGACTCCCACTTAACCGTGAGACATTCCTATAGAGGATAACTAAAAGACAACCTCGCTCTGATACCACTTGTTAGGATAAACCACAGACAGAAATAAAAAAACTACATGCAAATATAACCAATAACAAAAAATAATAGATCACATAGAAATGAACACAAGGCACCAAGATTTAATCTGGTTCACCTAATCCCTGGGCTACGTCCACCAAAACAGCAAGTCTGATCTTATTACAATCCAGTGATTACAACCTGATTACAATCCGTAATCCCTTACAGCTCAATACTGCTGCAAGAACCAATTTCACATCACAACATAATGAAAAATACCCAACCCTAAACCCTTTTATACAAGTATTAAACCACTTTAGGTTTATAACATGTCGGCCATATGTCAGCCATAATATGTTGGCTACCATGTCAGCTATGGCCCAAATTTTTTCTAACCCCACTATTTATGAAGTATGTATAGTACTTTCCTGATCAGTCACCATAATTTAACAATCTCCCACTTGGGGACTGATCAAGCTCCGCACTAAACAACAATCTCCCACTTGGAGACTGATCCTGTACCAATACCACTACCACATGGGGCTCCCACTGGATCAAACCACCCTGGACTTTGCTATTCTTTTATTCATGTTCAGTCTAAAAGACCAATCGAAGCTGAAGAGTAGTTCAGCTTCTCCCGTGTTACAACCTTTGTCAACATATCTGCTAGATTGTCATGGGTATGTATCTTTTCCATCTTTAACTGTCCATCTCCAAAACTGACTGAATGAAATGGTATCGCAACTATATGTGTTTGGTCTTAGAATGCAGAGCTGAATTCTTTCCAAGATGAATGGCACTCTAACTATCAGTGAACAAATAATTATCCTTCTAAGGATGTCCCAATTCTTCCAAGAAGAATTGAAGCCATATCATCTCCTTGGCTACCTCTATAGCAACAACATACTCTACCTCTGTAGTAGATATAGCATTAATCTTCTGTAACCTAGAAACCCAGCTCATGGCTGCCCCACCAATAGTAAAGACATAGCCTATAGTACTCTACTTGGTATCAATATCCCCAGCCAAATATGAGTCAACATAGCCCTATAAATCAGTAGTAGAGACCCCAAAGTGTAAACACTTATTGGATGTTCCTCTCAAATATCTGAGAATGCACTTGACAACATTCCAATGCTCAAATCCTAGATGACTCATATACCTGCTAATGACTCTCACTGCATGTGCAATATCTGGCCTAGTGCATACCATAGCATACATCAAGCTTCCTATAGATGAAGCATAGGGTACTTTGGACATCTTATCCTTCTCTTCCTGTGTCTTGGGACACATCTCCTTAGTCAATTTCAAATGACCAGGTAAAGGTGTGCTAATAGCTTTAGCATTCTCCATAGAGAAACATTGCAACACCTTCTCAACATAATTAGCTTAAGATAGCATCAATGTTCTGTTCTTCCTAGCTCTACAAATATTCATACCAAGGATTTTTTTTTCTGCCCCCAAATCCTTCATAGCAAATGCATGTGCTAACAAGCATTGTAGCCCCTTAATATGATCCATGTTAGACCTAGCTACAAGCATATCATCAACATATAAACATAAAATAATGTAGCTATCATCATCCAACCTCTTAAAATAAACACAGTAATTTGAATGACACCTTTTATATCCATGCTCATGCATAAAACTATCAAATTTCAGATACCATTGCCGAGGTGCTTGCTTCAAGCCATATAAACTTTTCTTCAATTTGCACACTAAGTTCTCCTTACCTTTGACCTCAAAACCCTGTGGTTGAGCCATATATATTTCTTCATCAAAGTCACCATGAAGAAAGGTTTTTTTAACATCCAACTGCTCTAAATGCAAATCTTCAATAGCCACAACACTTAAAACAATACAAATAGAAGTCATTTTAACAATAGGAGAAAATATCTCATCAAAATCAATTCCCTTTTTCTGTGCAAATCATTTTACAACTAACCTAGCCTTAAATATTTTCTTACCTCCTTCCTCTTCTTTCAACCTATAAACCCACTTATTCTGTAGAGCTTTTTTACCTACAGGCAACTTGCACAAATCCCATGTCTTATTTTTTAGCAAAGAGTCCATTTCATCTTTCATTTCAGACTCCCACTAAATCTTAGTATCCACCTGCATAGCTTCATCATAGCTTTTAGGTTCACTAGCATCAGTAAGTAAAATAGAATACAAAGAGGGAGAAAACCTTTGTGGAGGTCTAATTTGCCTCATTGACCGTCTAACATTCACTGGTGTGTGTGGTATTTGTTGTTGCAGTTGTTTCACATCATGAGGAATGGTTGGAACATCAGCTTTTGGAGTATCATCCAACACTACATAATCATCTTCTTTATTCTCATGTTGCTGCAATAGATCTTTGTACAAGACTTTTTCATTGAATATCACATATCGACTTCTAACAATTTTAAGATTTTCAAAATCCCAAAGCCTATAACCAAATTCATTAATGCCATATCCAACAAAGACACATTTCTTTAATTTAGCTTCTAGCTTGGTTCTATTTTTAGAGGCTATATAAGAAAAAGCTTCACAACTGAAGGTCTTGAGAAAAGAATAACTCACCTTCTTACCAGTCCATGCTTCCTCTGGAATACCATAGCCCAAAGGAGTAGAGGGACCTCTATTAATCAAATATACTGCAGTATTGATAGCCTCCACCCACATGTGTAAGGGCAACCCAACATGCAACCTCATGCTCCTTGTACGCTCCATTACAGTCATGTTCATGTGTTCAGCCACTCCATTTTTGTGTGGAGTCCTTGGAATAGTTTCCTGTCAATGAATACCATTAGTGGAGCAATAATCTTCAAATTCATGACTGCAATACTCACCACCATTATCAGATCTGAGACATTTTAATTTATTACTAGTCTCATTTTCAACCAAGCATTTCCATTGTTTAAAAGTTTGAAATACATCAGATTTTTGTCTAAGGAAATAAACCCATACTTTTCTAGTTGCATCATCAATAAATGTAACATAATAATGAGAGCCACCAAGGGAAGATACCTGAGCTGGCCCCCATACATCTGTATGCACAAGCTCTAATTTCTCCTTTTTGTTTTCCTTCCCAGTCTTTATAAAACTCACTCTCTTTTGTTCTCCATACATACAACTTTCATAGAAATCCATATTAACACATTTCAGACCTGGTAAAACTTTTTTTGAATGAAGTACTTTCATACCTTTCTCACTCATGTGTCCAAGTCTATTGTGCCACAGTGCTGTATCAGAATCTACAACAGCCATTTGTTCTCCCTGCTCAACTACAATAATTGTTCCTAAACATTCATTTTTCTCTAAAACAATCAAAGTAGTAGGAACAATATGACCTGTACAAAGATATAAGGTGCCTACTTTCACACTTTTTCCTACTACAAGGGAACCTTTTGAAACCTTCCAATTTTTATCATTAAAAGTAACTACACAACCCTCATCACCGAGTTGCCCAGCTGAAATTAAATTTCTACTCAGCCTTGGAACATGTCTTACCTCATGTTGTAGCCAATGATTCCCATTCTGCAACTTAATCTTAATTTTTCCCTTTCCAACAATCTGATAGGGTTCATTATCCCCCAAATAAACAAGCCCAAAATCCCCTTGGACATAATCAATGAAATAACCTCTATGAGGTATAACATGAAATGAAACACCAGAATCTAAAACCCATGAATCATCAACACTCTCTAAACACAGAAGCAAAGCATCCTCTTCGAATTTTTTACTTACCATATTTTCCTCCTTGTCTCCATCTAATTTATCTCCTTTATTTTTCTTTCAATTCTAGTAATCTCTCTTTTTGTGCCTTGGTTTCCCACAGTACCAGCAATCATTTGGTCCTCTCAATTGAGACCTCCTCCCCTTTGACTTTCCTCTTGATTTCCCATGATTTCCAGAGTTACTTTCTCTTTTAGTCATTCTGCCCCTACTTTGTGCATTCAAAGCACTTCTTGATGTAGATCCACCTAAGGATTTCCTATGAGTTTCCTCACTCAAAACAACACAGATCACATCATCATATTTTAGGGTACTAGATCCAGAAACAGAATTACTCACTGCCATTACCAAGCCATTCCAGCTTTCAGGCAAAGAACACAAAATCAAGAGAGCCCTAATTTCTTCATCAAAATTGATACCCATAGAAGATAACTGACTAGTAATAGTATTAAACTCATTTAAATGATCTGCAACAGATCCACCTTCTACCATTTTCATATTAAATAAACGCTTCATGAGAAATACCTTGTTTGAAGCAGAGGGCTTTTCATACAGTGTCGCTAGGGTTTTCATCAAATCTTTTGTCATCTTTTCTTTTGTAATATTAAATGCCATCAATTATTCCAAGAAAACCTGAATGCTTTTGAGTGTCTTTCTATCCAAAAGATCCCATTCAACCTCTGACATAGTTCCCTGATTCTTGGCTTTTCCTTCCAATGACTTCCATAAATCATTCTGATATAGATAGTCTTCCATTTGCATCTTCCATAACTAGAAGTTTTATCCATTAAACCTATCTACCCTCAGCTTACCCTCATCTGCCATCGCTCCCACTCAACCGTAAGACTCCCACTTAACCATGAGACTTTCCTGCAAAGGATAACTGAAAGACAACCTCGCTCTGATACCACTTGTTAGGATAAACCACAGACAAAAATAAAAAAATTACATGCAAATATAACCAATAAAAAAAAATAATAGATCACATAGAAATGAACACAAGGCACCAAGATTTAACGTGGTTCACCCAATCCCTGGGCTACATCCACCAAAATAGCAAGTTCGATCTTATTACAATATAGCGATTACAACCTGATTATAATCCGTAATCCCTTACGGCTCAATACCGCCGCAAGAACCAATTTTGCATCACAACATAATGAAAAATACCCAACTATAAACCCTTTTATAAAATCATTAAACCACTTTAGGGTTATAACATGTCAGCCATAATATGTTGGCTACCATGTCAGCCACGGACCAAAATTTTTTAACCCCACTATTTATGAAGTATGTATAGTACTTTCCTGATCAGTCACCATAATCTAACATACACTAATAGAGGGATAAATTTCAAAGATTTATTTTCTTTTTGGTATTTTTGTTGGTAATATTTTTCTATTAGTGCCAAAGAGGGAGATTGTTGATATAAGATTGTTTTAAAGTGAAGAACATGCAATGTAACAATCATTATTTTCTCAATGATGTCAAACCTACTACCTATTGGTGAGACAATTGCTTATTGGTCTAAAATCTATCATTTAGTTGATTGGTGAAGAGGATTTGAAAAGAGGAGATAACAATATCACCTAAAGAAAGGTTGAGTTATTTGGTATGTAAAAGAAGCACTAAGACAAAGTAAGACATTGATATTATAGTGTATTGTTTATCTACGTAAAGTTTGAAATGAAAAATTACACAAGTTAAGAATAGAAGAAGATCAAGCAAGAAATGTGTCTACTAAGCCTTGTTGAGAATTTAGTTCAAGTTGAGAAGAAATTAGTAGAAGCTAAGTGAAAAACAAGAGGTGTCAAGAAAAGATGAAAAATAGTGCAAACCAAGTGATTGTTAGTATATGCCAAGTAAAGTTTAGTTGGTGTCAAGCATTAATAAACATTAGTGTTTGTCGAGTGAACTAGTGTTGGCCAAGTGATAGAACAATATAGATGTTGAGTGATAGAAAATAGTGTTAAATCAAAGATTTGATGAATCTAAGTCAAATATTTTGTTTTCTTGAATTATGTGAAGAGTGGGGAAGATAACTATGATGAGCTAGTGGAATAGAATTCAAGGTAAACTATTTTGAGGTGAATTCAAGGAAGATTGTAGAAGAATTTTCTAGAGGAACCAAATAGAAAAATGGGTAGATTCATTATATCCTACCTAATCCTACCTAACCCTAAAAATGTATGATTAGGGTTAAGCAACAAAAGATCCAAATTCTCTATTTATAGAGATAGTTGTTTAAAAGAAAAGGTTTTCATGTGTGAGAACCTATGGAAGACAAGGAGTCTAGGGTATTGCTTCATTCAGTGACTAAACTGAGGTGATTGTAGTTGGCATGTAGAGAAAGAAAGCTTAAGAGTATGAATGGTTGAAGGGTGAAAAAGCTATCAGAGATGAAGTGTATGAATACCAAGAAAAATAGAGGACTGAAATAGAGATTTGTAATCTACAAGTGAGTTGTAATTTATTATAAGATCAAGGCTTACTATTAATTTCTAATCATTGTATCAATCTAGAGTAAATCCTTTGGATTAAGGTTGACCTAATAGTCATTTTTAAATTCTTTAAGTGGGTGACATTCTAATGGAATCATCTAAAGTCCTCTAACAAGGCTCACTCCTAATAGGGTAATTGAAATCCTTTAACCGAATCAAATTTAATAATGTGTATTATAACCTTTAATAGGGTTGGCCTTTCATAGGGCATCACTTTAGAAGAGTGAGAATTAGTAGCATGTTACTGGTTGTTTTTCCCAAATTGTGTTTCTACATAAAATCCTTGTGTTAAATTGTGTGAATGTTCTTATGTTGTTTGATATTTAAATTTCTGCAAAGTTATTTTGACCTAAGATAGTAACCTACAATGTTTAAGTATTGTATGATCTAATGGATGCATGCATGACAAGGTTTTATGGATATGGATCTACTAAGAATTGAAAAGTTTTATTTATACATCTGGACCTTGGATAACTGATTCACCCCCTCTCTTATTTATTCTAAAGAATTTCAACATGGATTAGGTGATCACATCTCATCTAACTAAGAAAAAAAGGTATGTAAGGGATTTTATACTTAATAAAATATCATACATTAGTTCCTAACATTTAAATGGTTCAAATTCTATATCAGCAATCTAGATGCATTAGGAAAAATATGAGAGAAGTATTGGGTAATGAAATATGCTTTACTATCAAGTGTTGAGCATCAGTAATTTAGTTTGTGGTGACCAAGTATTACAATATAGACTAAGAACTTATGATGACTGAGCTAATGTATTAACCAAGCAAGGTGATAGTGGTCAAGTATTGAAATTAAGGTGTGAAAGACTTAGACAAATTTTGTACACCTACCAGAGTACAAGTGCATTTATTACAGACCAAATTGGAATAATTGAAGGTATATATCAAATTAGGGCATTCATTTTCTCTTTACTAAGAAAATTCAAGTACACAAGTGATTCAAAGGTGATTAAGGTGAATTTAACAACAAAGTGAGTGAGTTACTATGTGCCATTAGCTATTTGATAGAATCCAGTAAATAAAACTTTTATCGAGCTAGTTGTTTTCTAAGTTTGTGAAAAGAAAAATTTGTTTTCAAAACCCTACTTTGAAATGACATCATCTACAAC
This sequence comes from Cupressus sempervirens, assembly GCA_028749045.1. Classification (NCBI taxonomy): domain Eukaryota; kingdom Viridiplantae; phylum Streptophyta; class Pinopsida; order Cupressales; family Cupressaceae; genus Cupressus; species Cupressus sempervirens. The sequence continues at coordinate 105,678,735 of CM053783.1, forward strand.
TATGAGTGAAATGTTGAAGGAGATAAATACACAAATTGTAAGGAACAATTAGTGTCCCCCTAATTTCAAGGATTGTTGAAAATTTGAAGCAATAAAAGTTGAAATTGGCGTTCTGTTGTCAATTGCACCAAAGGTTCTAAGAATTCAAGATGTATGAACTTGTTATATGTGTAAAATTGGAGAAGCTGGAGATTTTGAGTTGAGAACAATTTGTGAGAAGCTGTGTGATAATGGATTACTAAAGGATGAGTATAAAATTCTTATGGACAAAAGGGATTACCCATGCCCTAGGTTTTCTGAAAGTATTTAAAGTGGAATGGATAAAGACTATGTTCAGCCATATTCATGACATCAAGGTATGGTTAGAAGGTGAGCCAATTAAGATAAACAAGGCCATCATACACTGAGTAATAGGATACCCTACCCTAGATAGACCAAAGTCAATAATATGTGCAACAAGAAATGAAGTTGAGAAATCAACAAAAGCTAGATGGAATGGTCGAGGTATTACTTAGAGTGATTTTACATAAGTTTTATCAATTAAGTTGACTGAATTATGTGTGATGCATTGTAGTGGACCTAGGTTACAAAATTATTAAAAAGGATCATAGTTATGATCTTTCCAAGATGCAAATGCAATAATTGATAAAGACTCTTAGAGCTATAAGGAAAGAGAAGATAACATTGTGTAAGTTTGGCTCTCTATTAATTTGTATATTTTTCTATGTACAAAATTTAATTTCCTACCATTGACATAGTGGCATGGGATAGGATTAGGCCAACTATGGAGCAAATAAATGACTTGATAAGTTAGCTAGGAGAAATTTTTGAGGCAATTATGGATAACTATTTTGAGGAATTCAAAGGTAAAATGATAAATCATATGAGGATTTGTAAATCCATTATAGATAAGTATTTTGATGATATATGTTTCATGGTAGATATAGATCTTATTTATTCCTAGATTGTACTACCTAGAGTTGTGTGGTTAAGGTTGATGCCTTATGAGGTAAATGTTGATGAAGTCAAAGCAGTAGTGAGTGCACTTTTTGTGAGAAGATATTGATTTGAATGCAAAGCCATTCGCCACATATGACACAATAAAATATGAAATGAATACATAGACAACTAAGCCAAATAAAGATAAGAAAATGCTAAAGACAATCAAAGGTCTTGAGGGAAAAGAGGATGAAGGGGAAGCATCAGAACATACAGCTAAAGCTAAGGAATCTAAAGGTAAAGAGCAAGCTGTTGTCAAACCCAAGGAAAAAAGTACAAGAAAATAATCATTGTTGATCCAAAGGTTAAAAAGGATCTTAAGAGAGGTGTGTAGAAGGTTGTCACACACCAAGAGATGAAAAGAATAATACTAACAAGATCTAAGAAAACTCAGCCCCTAACTGCTAAACCAAAAGAATGTCTAACAAAGAGGAAACTGACTAGTTCACCAAAGAAGAATTTACCTAAGAGGTCAAAGAAGAAACTAGTTGTATCATAGGAGGAAGAAGATGATGAAGAAATAGAGTCTTATGATCTAAGAAAATTTTAGATTGTGCCAAGAACACCTCCAATAATTGTGGATAATGTATGTTAAGAGATTACTAAATTAGCAAGTTTGATAGGATTCAAAGACATCAATTTTGATTCTTTAAATAAAGAAGACCAAGAGAAGATTGAAAAATCCATGATAGATATTAAGATGCAATTCAAATCTACACATATAGAGTTAGGAGAAGACATTCCAGAAAATTTGTATAATAAAGTTGATGTTAAGTGGAAGTGGGCATTATCAACTAAAATATAGATTAGGGAGACCATGTTAGCAAAAACTATGTTAGATTGAGGGAAGATGCATATGTCTATAGCCCTAAAATATTTTGTGAAGAAATTTATGCCTAACAAGAGGGCTTATAAAATTATGATGAATAAATCTCATGAAGTTGAGCAAGAGAGCATAAATATATGGAAGGAAGAATTTGAGTTTCTTATTCCATCGGCTAATAAAGAAGTTGACAAAGGAGAAGAAAGAGATGGAGAAATTAAGGAAGAAGAGGATAATGCAATAGAAGTTGCAAAACTTACATAATATATCATGCAATTGGTAGAAGGGTGTGAACAACAAGATGTTGTCACAATTGAGGACATTCCTAATTTATCCTCAGAAGATTAGAATGTATTAATTGAAGAAGACCTGAAAAATGTTGAATTAGATACATCTATACCAAGCACCAATATAGTACTACTACAAATCAAGGATTATCCAAGGATTAAAAGTGTCCAAATTGATAGTTTTTGTTGGTGTAAATATGTATTTACTACTTATACTTAAGTTTACTTAGGTTAATGTATATGTATATATATATATATATATATATATACTATCCACCTAGGAGTATGTGTACTCCTATGAGTTGTCATGTTGCCAACATAGAAGTCTGCACCTCTTTTATGCACGTGGTGTCTACAACCTTGTCATTCTTATCCACTCATCTAGAATGATTGATAAGGCACGTGCTTAGTTGTCATGATGCTTATCTTATCTCCTGGTTCTTTCTAGAGACATCTTAGGTGCTTCCTAAGAGGCCTTTATATACAGGCACCCCTAGTGTGTTTTTGTATACTGAACAGATCAATGTATTAGGACATACTCTGATTAATTGATCATATCCATTTTTTACTCTACAGTTATGCTTGTGTTTGAGTTCTTAGTTCCTGGGTGAATTTTTCCCTAAGGAAAATTCTTACATGGTATTAGAGCTTGGAGATTTTCTCATCACATAGCCATTCGAGATCATTCTTGCTTCAGCACCTTAGCATAAATCCAAAGTACTATAGAAATTGAGAGCATCTAGAGCCAAATTTGACCTTGCCATTGTGTCCAGAACATTGATTTGGTGAAGATTGACTATACATTCGGCTACCTTGGCCCAAAGTCAACCATGAGGCAAATTTTTTTTTGCAAACTGGCACCCAAAGGACTGATTTACAGAATTGGTATGATCATTTCAAATCTTCTTTTATCTTCATTTGCATCTATACAATTTTTTTGGATCTACATTAGTTTTTGGAATTTTTTCGCCATCGGGCCATAGGGCAGATTTTTTGTAGGTGAGGATCAGGGTATAATATAGTGGTGAATTTTTGTATTTTGGTGAATTTGACGTTTTGCCAATGTTATTTTTGGCAATTTCTAAGCCCTTCCATGGTTTCCTGGTTGCCAAACTTTGTTGGGTTTACCTGGTTGCCTAGCATTGTAATCGCCAAGGCAAATGTTACGTTTGAGTTTTTCCCTGGCGGTATCGCCTTTCACGTAGCCGACCAGGTAACGCTTATTGTGGAATGTTCATCGGGTTTCAAGTTTTCATTTCATGTCGTATGGGAGAATTTTCCATCCCAGTTTCATTTTACCGTGGAGGAGTCGACTCATTTCGCCAACACTATTTCATTTTGTCATGGAGGAGTCAGCTCATTTGGCGTGGTAAATTGGTAATTGTATTTATTTGTAATGTTTATAAATCCAAATTCACCCAAGCAATGAGACATTCACTAAATACTGCTAACACTCCATCAAATTTTTGGCAGTGCAGGACACATCGTGGGCACGACTCAGACTCTAGAGATAGCTTCCACAAGTGGTGGTACACTGGTATGTGCAGCTGTGCTGTAAAATACTCTCCTTGAGCTTATGTAGTTTAATTTAATTAGAAGCTTATCTATAGTTTCCTTTCTTATCTCATTTTCATTAGAAATTTTTCAAAAAGTGGACGCAATGTTGAAAGTTGCTGGCGATGTTAATGGTTTTTAAAGCTTGCATGCATGGATTCGTGAAAATGTGAAGTCTATTTCCTACCAACTTTCTACTAGATTCATGAAAGATTCCCTCAAAGTCATTTCCCTTTAACCTCTGCGAACATGCAAAATCCTTGCCATCGCGATCTCGTGGCTGCTGGAAGTCTTTGCCCTTTAACCGCTGCGAACATGCGAAATCCTTGCCATCGCAGTCTCACGGCTGCTGGAAGTCTTTCTTTTAAACCATTGCAAACATGCAAAATCCTTGCCATTGCGGTATTGTGGCTTCTGGAAGTCTTCTCTTTAACCGCTACGAACATGCGAAATCTTTGCCATCGTGGTCTCATGGCTGCTGGAAGTCTTTTCCCTTTAACCGCTGTGAACATGCGAAATCATTGCCATTGTGGTCTCGCGACTTCTGGAAGTCTTTTCCCTTTAACCACTGTGAAGTGCTAACATTCGATGGTGTGATATCCCTTTTTTGTGACTTCGCGACATAAAAGTTCACCATCATTTAAACCGGCGATGATGCAATCTCTACCCTCCTCGCGGTTTCGCAACACAATCTCCTTTATCTTTTCAACTGGTGATGATGCGATCTCTGTCCTCCTCATAGTTTCGCAACAAAAAACTATTAACTTTCACTTTGACAGCGACATTGCGATAGACCTGTTAAAGCCTTTCTCACAATTTAGCAACTGCCAAGTTGCCAACTTCAAACTGATAAAACTATCATACCACTCCTTTGTACCAATTCCCTAGCCCTTCCATGGTATTTTTTTTTAACCTTGAATACAATAAAATTATTTGCCCAAAAGAATTAAAATTTTAATATGATTATTATTTTTTTGTTCGCCAATGTATAAATATTTTGTGGTTTTAAGTGGATACTGAAGATAATATTGCTTATTCTCAGGGAAGTAAAGTTTAAATGGATTATCAGTGGATTGAGATGTCAGGGGAGGGTGAGTCTGTAACTAATATTGCTCAGTCTCAGGGAAGTGACAAGGGAAAGACCCCCAAGGGAAATGAAGGGATTAATCTTACATCAAAATGCCGAAAACTTAGAGATACTACCATAAAGGCTTTCTTTGGAATTGACAATGTTTCTGGTCCACCAACTTTGGCAAGTACAAGTGCAAAAGGAAATCATAATACCTCACCACCACTAGAACAGCAGATTGTTATTCAATTAAATCAAAATGCATCAAACGAGGATAACAATGTTCGAACAATAGAAGATGTTGTAACAGAAGATAATATTGATGTTGGTAGGAAGAAAAGAAAAAGGAATGTAAAAATGGGGTGGGAGTGGGAAATGAAAAGGAATTTCTAGGTTGATTGGGTAGCAAAGTACTGGTTTATTGAACCAGTCACAAACAATGATGAACTACCAACAGAATGCAAGTGTACGATTTGTACCTAGAAAACTAAAAGAGAGAAAAAGTTGCAGTTAAAGCTCGACACTATAGAAAAACATATTGGTAAGGTTTATGAAAAACAAATCATAGATGGAAAGGAAGTAGCGGAAGTTAGATGGAAATCAAAGGAAGAATTCCTTCATGTTAAGTATGCCATAGAATATGAAGAGCATTTCAAGAAAATAGCGGTAATTGGTAGTGGCAGTAGTGGAAATCCAATCAAGGATGGGCTTCAACATGCAGCCAATTATGCAAACTTGGCAAAGACCGTTCAGATGAGTGTTATTTTTCATATTCTATCTAGAGGGCATCGTATGAGAGACTTTTCAGAATATGGTAATTTATTATCTTTTTTGAGAGTTCCTCACTATCCTATGTCACATTGGTCAATATACGCTGGATGGGAAATGGCAAGCTATCTTGCTGAGGTGGAAAAGAAAAATGTACAGGAGAGAGTAAAATAATTCAAGTTCATTTCATTATCCTTAGATGAAGTGCATTGGGGTTTTTGAATCAAATGTCAGAAATAAACTAGACAAAAATTTGGAAACTTGTTTGAGGTTGTTTGTTACTCAATACAATGTTAGAGATTTTCCTTATGATAGGTCATTGGCCATTTTGAATTCCACACGTGAAATATGAGGCCTTTGCAACACTTTAAAAGATGGTGGTTCTACTTCTACTGCTGACTCCAACATAAATGATGAATTTAGGTCTCAAAGTCAAAATGAAGATGAAGATTTTACGGATTTTGAATACCCGATTTAGAATGAAGAGGAAAGTATTTGAAATGTCCCTTTCTCTGATTTTATATGATATTTCACACCTCTAATCAGATCTTTAAAATCAAACAACTGATATCACAAAGATCCTCCAAATTTCTCAAGAAACCCCAAATCGGGTATGCCAGAAATTGTGCCAAAAGCTTCACAGCTTCACCAATTATTAATAAATCTGAAAGTGGACATTTTTACAGAAATTTCAGCAGCATAACAGCCTAAAAATTGACATTTCCAGATCCGTATAACCTTTACACAACAGTTCTCAAATGTAGGACAAAAACTATGCTCATCGGGCTCCCAAAATTAACACAAAAATGCCCGAAAACACCACACAAAACTAATAAACTATCTCAGAAGTTTAATCACATCCCAATACATATATTCAGCTATATTTTAAGAGCTTAAAGTCTGAAATATAGCAGCAACCAAAACTGATATGAAATGCTCAACTGAAAACACCAAACTCATGCAAAAAGCACACCCAAAAACCCACAAATCTACACTGTTCAGCACAAAGGCAAACTCTGTATGAGCATGCACATGGAATGGCTTCAAAATCCCATCCTTAGCCTTCCTAGAAACCTGAAAACTCCCATTCTTAGGTCTCCCTGGAAACCTGCAAACTCCCGTTCTTGGGTCTCCTTCTCCACAGGTTTGGCAGCCTCTGAAGAATAACAAAGAATGAGCAAAAATCAAGTTCTCCAATCAGCCCAAAATGCCTCCAAACCCCTTAAAAGAGGGAATAATTGTAACTCACATCCATGAGAGGTTAATGAAACATATTTTAATAATATTTTTCATTTATTAGTCCAACGGTTTCCAAAGATTAACCCCCTTTTTCTTAAATTTCACTTTCTTGGGCCTGCCTGCCTTAGCAAGGATTATTATTTTTTAATTATTTGAAAAAGGGACATGACAAGTCCTCCCCTCCCAAACATTGCTTGTCCTCAAGCAATGGTTGAATAATAAACCAATCAATCCACCTGGATCCCAAATGTAGTCATGAACTATACTACTACCAATTAACACAGGCTCCTGCAATATCCTCTGCAATATGACCAAGAGGAATCCATAATCAAACTGACAATTATAGCTCAACCAAACTCTGAAATCACCACTACCACAATCAAAAACCCATGAGGCACAAACTCTTAGAACATAAGAACCCAAGCAAAGTGGACAAATCAAACTACCAACATAGTAAATACCATCAACGCATCCCACTGGCCTATATGGAATGCACAATCCAACTCTACAACAATGGTGAATGCTCTCAAATGAAACTGTACCAAGTATGGAGAATCCACACACTGTACAACTCTTGTAGTCAACACAACTTTGCAAATCACCGGCCACTATCTCATAACCATAACTACCATGCACCCCTGATGGTGAAAAGCCATCACAAGATAAATAGCAAGAATTGGAACCCAAACAAAATCTTCCTGCCATCAACTCCTCAACACAAGGATCAAATGCTAACTGATGTACATACCTTGCAATATAATGTTGATAAAAAAACCAACCTTAGTCAACAACTCACCATGAACAAGTGATACAACCCACTGTGACTGATCACCAGCTAAGTCAGGAGATGTCATAGCCAAAGGAGTAGAATCAATAACAACACCCGCTGAAGCATCACTCTGAAACTCCTGCTCTAAGTCATGTATTATCAAGCTGTCAACTGTAGAACCTATCGCCATGTCATGCCCATCACAACTCTCATCTTGAGGCATCAAATTGTCCCATAACTGATGATAAGCACTAGGAACCAAAGTACATCTCTGTATCATTATCTCATCAACATGGTCATCAAAGGTAAATTGATGAGCATACCTCACAGTGTAATGCCGATAGAATGCACCAATCTCAGTCAGTGGCTCAGACTATAATCCAGATGAAGCTAACTACAATTGATCATTAACCATGTTGGAACTAACTACTACCTCTGAAGATATCACCAAGGGAGTAGTGTTACTAGTAGGAACCATGCCAACTATCGACTCACCAACATCACACATGATCTTTGATAAATCTCTAGTCTCTGTGCCATCAATAATAGAGGCCACCACCATGTCAGGCATACAACAATCTGCTACAACACCCAACTCAACTAAACCTAACTCTAGTGGGAATGAACCTGATATTCCAATGCTAGTATCAAGAATGGATGCATCCCCATCTCCACTGTCTCTAACAATCTCGGCCATGGACATCCTCGGATCACCAAACACCACTACTTGTGACTGTATAGAATCAGGTGAAGACTTTAGTCGCTCTAACTCCATGGTCACCTTAGCCAAATGAAACTATGACTCCTTGAAAGCCAACTATGTACTCTCAAGAATCTCAGAAGTCATCACAAGCTGCTCAGTAAGCTCACTCACCTCATCTTCCTTGGCAAACAATGCATCATATGCTGTACTACCCCACTTCATAAGATAATCTCTATCGGCTACCAATTGCATATAATCCTATCTCAGAATCTGGATAGCCTCCCATAAAGAGTGGAACTCTGTCAAGGAAAGATAACTGCCTCCCTGCTCATCACTAGTAGGAGAACCCCATCCATAAACTGCTAACAACTGACGAGCAGCATTGAAATGCTGGCAAGTGATAACAATAACTTGGTCACTAACTCTCAACTGATTAGACACATGATGGCACTGGCTTGACTGTCTCCTACAAACCTCCTCTAATGCACTATCTAAAGGAGTATCCTCAAAGTTACTAGTCTCTAGAGTATTACCATCCATATCCTGTGAATCAAATCTAAAACTCATATCAACATACGGAGTATCAAAAACATTAGCATTGCTGTCCAACTCCTCTATACCCAAGGAAACTAAGTCTTCAAAATTACCCACTGCATCCTCCTGGATGTCATCAATGCCAATATGATCCTGGGAATCATCTATACACACTACCAAATATGAAATATCATCAACACATTCTAGCAAGTATGGTCGACTGGATATATGAACAAAGCCCAACATTGGTGTATAAAAACTAATACCAATATTGGACAAGCTGCTAGCACAAGAAAAGACAACACCGTGAAATTTGCTAATCAAATCCATGATAGCACCCGAAAAAACACTGCTACCAAAAAGTGTTAAAGATCTCCTGTCAACTGAATCCCAAATGCCAATATAACAATCTTGAGTCCATATCTGTAAACTAGAATCAGCTGGTAACTCAAGAAAAATCCTCACTTGAGTAATATGACCAATACCAACTAACTCCACATACCTACCATGATGAGATAATGAAGTCAAAATACTATCTTCACTCACCTTCAGCTGGCAGGATAAATCATGTGAAGTACTACCTACCTCAACCTCATGTGATGAAGCATCTAACTGTTCCTGGTACTCTTTCTCAGCAAAGTCATGAATGCTCAATGTTTTCTCATCTCTACCAGGTATCTCACCATCCTGCACAACAACATCCTCATAATCATCATCTGAACCCACTACACTGTAGTCACTGCCTGTTGTAACTATACCATCCTGAATACCTGTGGCATCACCCTTTGACAACCTGTAAACAATTGTCTCAATTTGAGTATCAAGTTGACCGTTACTATCAATCTGTGTAATATCCTTTCCCACCACCTCCTGTGGTAGAGTAGAATCTGAGACCTCTACCTGGCTATCAGCTAGTTTCTCAAACTCCTCATGCAAGTTCTTGGGAATTGTGTCATCTATCCTGTGAGAAAATCTGCCAAATAGAAATCCAGTCAACTTATCCACCTTAGCTAGGTCAGATAACATGTCATTCATTATACGGTGGTGCTCAACCAACTGTTTAGACATGTCATGTCTTATTTTCATAAGTTTATCTCGAATGTCTAAATAACCATCCTTTCTACTATTTTGACTCTGGCTATCAATTGTCCAAGATCGTTCCCTCTGAGACTCTGTACTATACCTGTCCATTCTGGATAAAGTAGAGTGTAACCCCAATAGGATATAACTTCTTCAAACACTAAGAACTAACAAGAAAATGATTAGAAGTAGCATGCAACCATAGATTTGGACATGCAACTGATTAGAAGCAACATGCAACCACCAAATTATGACATGCAAGATCTGGGTAGTTGTCAAAACTGACATGCAAGATCTGGGTAGTTGTCAAAACTGACATGCAAACTTCTACAACCACCAAATTCACCAAGAACTAACATGAAAATGATTAGAAGTAGCATGAAACCATATATTTGGACATGCAACTGATTAGAAGCAACATGCAACCACCAAATTATGACATGCAAGATCTGGGTAGTTGTCAAAACTGACATGCAAGATCTGGGTACTTGTCAAAACTGAAATGCAAACTTCAACAACCACCAAATTCACCAAGAACTAACATGAAAATGATTAGAATTAGCATGCGACCATAAATTTTGACATGTAGCTGATTAGAAGCAACATGCAATCATAAATTATGACATGCAAGATTTGGGTAGTTCTCAAAACTGAAATGCAAGATCTGGGTAGTTGTCAAAACTGACCTGCAAACTTCTACAAACCCTCAGGCTGGCAAGATCATGAATCTGATATCACTAAAATTTCCCTTTCTCTGATTTTATATGATATTTCACACCTCTAATCAGATCTTTAAAATCAAACAATTGATATCACAAAGATCCTCCAAATTTCTCAAGAAACCCCAAATCGGGTATGCCAGAAATTGTGCCAAAAGCTTCACAGCTTCACTAATTATTAATAAATCTAAAAGTGGAATTTTTACAAAAATTTCAGCAGCATAACAGCCTACAAATTTACATTTCTAGATTTGTATAACCTTTACACAACAGTTCTCAAATGTAGGAAAAAAACTATGCTCATCGAGCTCCCGAAATTAACACAAAAATGCCCGAAAACACCACACAACACTAATAAACTATCTCAGAAGTTTAATCATGTCCCAATACATATATTCAGCTCTATTTTAACAGCTTAAAGTTTGAAATACAGCAGCAACCAAAACTGATATGAAATGCTCAACTTAAAACACCAAACTCATGCAAAAAACACACCCAAAAACCCACAAATATACACTGTTCAGCACAAAGGCAAACTCTGTATGAGCATGCACATGGAATGGCTTCAAAATCCCATCCTTAGCCTTCCTGGAAACCTGCCAACTCCCATTCTTGGGTCTCCCTAGAAACCTGCAAACTCCCATTCTTGGGTCTCCTTCTCCACAGGTTTGGCAGCCTCTGAAGAATAACAAAGAATGAGCAAAAATCAAGTTCTCCAATCAGCCCAAAATGCCTCCAAACCCCTTAAAAGAGGGAATAACTGTAACTCACATCCATGAGAGGTTAATGAAACATATTTTAATAATAATTTTCATTTATTAGTCCAACAGTTCCCAAAGATTAACCCCCTTTTTCTGAAACTTCACTTTCTTGGGCCTGCCTGCCTTAGCAAAGATTATTATTTTTTAATTATTTGAAAAGGGGACATGACACTATTAGTACTAGTTAGACTTTAGTTTCATATTTGAGACTGAGTCAATGAAGTGAATTGTGATTTAGTAATGTAGCATTCAGTTCTAAGGAATTTATAGGTCTACTTCAGTTCTTCCATATTCATTATTCAGTCATATTGCAATTACAATTTACAAAAATTGACTTCAAGATTTTTGTTACTCTATTGTTGACATAATTTTATTTTTGTACCTCTCTTGATTTGATTTCAAGATTTTTGTTACTTGTTACTCTATTCATATTGTTGACACAATGTTATTTTTGTATCTTTCTCTTGATTTAGTTGTTTGATAATAAAAAAAGAGATAATAGAGACGTGTGCAAAGCCCATAACATCACAGAGAACTACTGACTACAAAACATAATGGAAAATTGAAATACATAGAGTTGGAACAATATCTGCTCAATTATACTTCAATCTTAATCTGAAAAATAACAACAGATCGGACCATTTGTAAGCCTTGGGAACTCATATTTATATCACTTGAGTTGCAACAAGCTTCAGGCTTACAAAGGTTACATAATGATTCATTACAAAAGACAAAAGATAACAAAAATTAAGATAATCATTACAATTTGTTGAAACCTTTTGTGACATATTTTAACAGAAAAAGGGGAAACAATTACAAAATGTGACAAGTGGCAAGTGATCATTAAGCCTGTCTTCCAGTTCTAACTGCAGCATTACCCACAGCGGATGCATCGCAAAGGTAAGGTAATTTGTTATGATGAACAACTTCTCTTTGATATTCTACTACAACACTTGTCCTCCAATTGATTCCCCGGGGCCACCATATTTTGTGCTAATCATCTTCTACTGAAGGGATTGCTTTGATATCTGCTATAATGTTGAAACCTTTTGTGACATATTTTAACAGAAAAAGGGGAAACAATTACAAAATGTGACAAGTGGCAAGTGATCATTAAGCTTGTCTTCCAGTTCTAACTACAGCATTACCCATAGTAGATGTACCGTAAAGGTAAGGAAATCTATTATGATGAACAACTTCTCTTTGATATTCTTCTACAACACTTGTCCTCCAATTGATTCCTCGGGGCCACCATATTTTGTGCTAATCATCTTCTACTGAAGGGATTGCTTTGATATCTGCTATAACCTCCCAGATGGCAATATCTGTATCCACAACAGGCCATGCTGTATTTCTAATTGCCTCTAATTCACTGATGTTTTTAGTCCATTTTGCATCTGTGATGGCTTTACCCTCTCCACTAATTTTGTTCATATCTGCTTCAATTTTGTATGTCATATCAATCATATCATATACAACTTGATCACTTGATTCACCTCTTGAAAATGCTATAAATCTTGGATGGTCTAATATTAGATCAAAAGATTCAGACCACTCTTGCCAAGATTTGACATACCCTTCATTGTTCAAAATTGTTGGAATGAAATCTGGGGTACCCAATGCTATGCTTTTCAATTTTCCCCTTACTGCTTCGATCTTACCAATGAAGAATGAATTCAATTCTTTAACTTGATGTATCATTTTCCTTATAGGAACAATGATCTCCTTAGGTAGTTCCTTTTTCTGTGTGAGTAAAGGAACTAACCTATCAAAGAATTGAATGTATGGCCCCCACTGGGCATACAATGGAGATAATAGTGATAAAGCCTCAGAGCACTGGTATTCATTACTCTGCAGAGTAATGTACATACTATGTACATTTACAGAGGCTCTCTTTAAAGCAGTGATTCTATGAATCAAAAATTGTTTCATTGTCCTGATCTTTGCATCATTGCTAATCTCAAACTCATCCACATCCATATGTGTTACTGGATGTGGTTCTTCTGCTATGTGGTCAGTTTGAATATTCTAGTCTTGTACCTCCCTTACTCTTAGTGACCTTTCTTCTCTTTTCAAATCTTCATTCTCCTTTTTTAATTCCTCCAAAGCATGTTGCAGAACATATGTTCTTCTCATTTCCTCTTCATACTTCTTCCTGGCGTCAAGGTACTTTTCATATGTCTGCACCAGTTGTTCTTGAAGAATATCAATCTTGTTCTTGCCTAGCATAGCAGCAGTGTTTTGGAGGTTATAAATTTGATCTGAAGAAGTTGAATGTGCATTTCAAAAAATTGCATTACCTGCCAGTGTCTCTTTAATTTCCATCAGGGTAGGCTTCTGTGATTCTAGAGCTACACTCCAAATAGCCATTGTCTTAGTATCTATATTAAATCCTACCCCCTGCAATTCACCAAATGGATTAATCTCCTCATAAGAGATTGATTTTTCTTGTCTCCTCATTTGATCAAGCATAAATGATGAACTAATATCCCATCCTGGAAAAACTATTATACCACTCCTTTGTACCAATTCCCTAGCCTCCTCTATAATGAGGCTTTCACTATTAGGATCATAGGCTTGGAGCTTTTGCACCATTTCAGTCACTTTTTCATCTGTGTCTCCAGGTTTTACATGGAAAGAAAGTTCATTTTGTTTGAGTTTATATAGAAAACTTTTGAATTCTTCACTCTTGATAAAATCATCATCCTTCATGAATTCTTGAGCCTGTATAATTCTGTCATCTAGCATCATGGACTGTAGTTCTAAACTACTAGGTCTCATCTCCTCTTCAGTAGCTTGATCAATTAAGAAATTTTTTCTGGCATCATCAAAATACCTAGTTCCTTTTGGAAGCACTTTTAAGGCTTTCTCTCTAGCCTTTTCTGGAACCTCAATCAATTTTTGTTTCTTCTTGCCCCCTTTATCCCAGTCTGAAGGGCCAGGCTGATCTTCTTCGTCACTAATTTCCAATACAACATCTGCCTCTGGAGAAGAAGGGTTTACCCTATCTCTAGCATTTAGAGGAACTTGAGCCATAATGTTATCAAACTCCTCAATACACTTATCAATTTGTTTAAAATACGGTAAATAAGAATAGAAGCCTTGGAAATTAGGATCTACTTTCTTCATTTCTTCCTCTACTAAGAGGATTTCTCTCCACTTCTGCATCCTATCAGCATAGACATCTTCATACAATACATCCCTAATGACATCCTCTTCCCAAATTTTCCTTCCAATGATGACATTATAACCCCTCATTTGTTTAAGAGCACTTGTAACAATGTTATATGGGTCATAAACCCTAGTGGGGGCAGTGGGGAAATTTAACTCTCTTAAGAAGGCATCAACTTCCTCAATGGCCTCTTTACCAATTTCAAAATCCCCTACTTTGAAATTTCTACACACAAAAGACCCCTTTTTAATGGTTGGCCCTAGATATTCTCTATTCATGGATAACAACTACCAGAAAATTTCCACTACACCCACCCTCTCTGGTACATATCTTGGCAAGAAATGAGGGGGTTGGGAACAACCAAAAATTCTAATCACTGTACAGTTTGCTAACAAAAAGGCACTGCCCCAATCATGATCAATTGGTCCCTCATCATCAAAACAAAAAGTTGGTCTAATAATCTTCCTGATTAGCCTAGGTAATCTTTCCAATTTTGAACCTAACATCCTATGAATAGTTGCAACAAAATCATTATAAAAAAGAGAGGGAATTAGAAAAAGAGTAGAACCTCTGCCATAATCTTGTCCATCTTTGAACAGGAAATGCCTCTCCAAAATTGTCCAAACCTTCAATGAAATTGGAATCCACATGGCCCACGTTGTAGAAGAGGATGACATGCATAAGCACTGAGTAATGTAGAAATTTGAAATTGTCAAGATCACCTTGCTGAGCTGTCACCATCTGCTGATGAATACTATCAGCAATGAATGTTCCAAAATCATACCCCACATTAGTATGTGGGTCCTGAATGTCTAGAGCTATCACATACAATGCTGGGGAGGCATCCATGGATCCATCTACTCCCAATAGTTTGTTCAATCCGAAAACTATTTTCTGAAAGTATGCATAGAAATATGACAAGGGTATAAAATTAGTAACCATTTTTGAGAATTCTCCTTTCATCTTGTTTTGATTTTCCCTCGGGATATGTCGCAACATTGCATGTGTTGTATAGAAATCTCTCTGTTTCTCAAATGCTCCTGCCAATTTTTCCAGGTTTATAGGAACTGACATGGGACCCTGCAAATCAAATGCTTCAACAAAAGCATCCTTACTTAACGTACAGAGAACGCTCATATCCTTTCTATGAAAGGACTGAGTGGTTGGATTATATGCATTTACTAGTGCCTTGATAAGGTCAACATCCACGTATACCTCTGGCATTATCAACTTTCCCAGGCTCCTCGTCCATGGATTTGAGACAGGAACCTTCTGCACCCTATTCTTGTAAAAGTACAAGAACAATTCAGTTCCATTGGTGTACGGTACTTGAGCATCTCTACGGAAGCTGTAAGCGTCTCTAAATACGTGGACATTAGCACTTTGAGCATTGGAAGATTTAGGGAGAATCTTCAACCATTCTTCTGCAAATTTGGCAGATAATGAATCCTTGCTGCCCTCTCCAGTGCCCTTCTTTACTGATGATTCTGCTTGTGCCATTCTGATCTTACTGCAAATTCTTGAATCTATTTGCTCTGTTAGCTATAGATACCTGAGAATTCTAGTTTTCTACAACTTCCTGATGGGCCACGACGTTAAATTGTTAAATTTTAATGGCTTTAAAGTTTGAAAGCTTGCACGTGCATGGATATCTATTATCGATCACTACCAGTAGTAACTACTGCCTTTATTATCGATTAACTCATCAGCTATCCAGAATCAGATAATAGATTTGAAAACCTGATCTTTTGTACCTTCAAAATTTCAAGCTTCAAAAATACATTATCATTGACAATTGTACAATCTTATGAGTTGCGAAACCCTTCGTTCTACGCTCTGTCACAATCGATTCAACTTAACCTTGAAATCTTTTCGCGAAACTACGAAACCCTTCTTTTTCTTTTCTCGGGCTATCGCAACAGTTAAATCAAATATTCGCTTTATCCTTGCGACCTTGCGATTAGCCTTATATCCTCTTCTAATGAGATTCCCCTTCTGTTGCAGCTTCAAAACTTAACACGTTTCACATTGCATTCTCGTAGTTGTGAAAACCCATTTCCTTCTAACCGGTGCGAAGTGGCGAACACTGCTTCATCTTAACCTTTTGCGACTTCGCAGGATGACATATCTTTCCCCTTTCATCACTGCAAACATGAGAAAACTACCTGAATTAACATTTCGCGGTCTCGCAACCAACAGACTAACTGCCTGCATAAAACCTCCAACCTTGCGATCTCCCTTTTCGCGACTGGCGGAAGTCCTTGCCCTTTAACCGCTGCAAACATGCGAAAACTGCTTGAATTAACATTTCGCAGTCTCGCAACCAACAGACTAACTGCCTGAATAAAACTTTCGATGATGCAATTTCCTTTTTGCAACTTCATAACATAAAAGTTCAAACTAATGAAACCCTTTGCGAACCTCCGATGCCATCGACTTCGCATATGTTTTTTTTAACCTTGAATACAATGAATTGATTCACCCAAAAACTTAAAATTTTAATGTGATTATTATTTTTTTTCGCCAATGTATAATTTTTTTGTGGTTTTAAAATAACACAATTTGCCCAGATTTTACACATTGTTTGAGAGACTATGAATGATTCGCCAATGGAGATTATTATTTTTTCTTTGTAAACTATTTTTTTTGCCACAAAAAATAAATTTTTTTGTCAGGTGTTTTACACCTTTCGCCAATTTTTTACACCTTTTCTAAAGGAGGGGTTTCTTAAAGTATACCCTGGTGAGGATTGGTGCTTGCTGGTGCACATTAGATATTTGCATCACATTCAGAAGGTCATAAAACCCCTAGATTAGATTTTATTTCATCCAAATTGGACATCTAAAGCAAAATCTAGAGCAATTTGATTTTTGGAGGTGCAATGATAGGGATTCAAGAAAAATAATGGCAGCAACAATTTTCAAACATTGATATCTCGCTCATACAGACTCCTTTTTGCGAGCAATTTTTTTTGTTTTCAAGTGGAATTTCATGATCTACACATTGTTGCAGGTGTTTTGAGATCTCTATTTCTAAAATTTTCTACAACTCACAAATCTCATTTTTTGCCTCTTAAAATGCTTAGTACGGGCTCATCTGGACTCTAAATTAGGTTCCATTTTTTTTGAAAGTGCATTTTTTTTTGTCTACTTTCTAGATCTATAATCATATTATAAGTTCTATAGACAAAAATACTGCTTTGAGAAATAGGCCCTAAATTGGCAAGTGGCTACTAAGTGCCTAAATCATTCATTTGGGGGGGGGTGGTGGTTCTTTAATTTATTTTACATATTTGGGGGTTACATTGATAAGTCCATCATGGAAGAGGAAGATTTGATTTACTTGACCCTATAAAACTATCAAGAATGGAGTCAACTTTATATCAAATTTCTCAATCAACACAGTGCACTACCATATCCAAGAGACCTTAAATATGATATTGACTAGATTGACATCATTCAACGTACTCTCTTTCTAGTAATGGTTGATGACATTCTAGATACAATGTCTGACATTAAGTCATCTGATCCATATGTTTTTTGGATGTATCTTTGTGAGACATATGGAGATCTAAACATTCTTCCATTCCCAGAAGATCTCATACCTCCAGTTATAACTGACTCCTCTTCAGATGAGATCAAACCTCTAGCTCCTATTGCTCCTACCGATCCTATTCCAACCATAGATGCTTTGGTTTCAATGTAGCAGGACCCTTTATGTCTTCTTACTCTACATTCATGCGATGACTTCCTTTCTGCCCTTGCAAGCCTATTCGTGGAGTCTCACATTGAAGATGTGGGAGACACTATTGATGATATTCGTCTTCTCCTTGAGGTGAATAATTCATTCATTACCACAGTGAGAGATTCATGTACTTCAACATAGTAGGGTACACATGGTCTTCTAGCCTTAAGTGATGACTTCTTGCCGGATGTTTCAACTCTATTTTTGGAGTCACAAAGTCAATTTGGAAGACTTCTTTAATGATCTACCACTTCTCTTTACTGAGGATGATCCTTCTACAATTGTTGTGAGGGCTCACTTTGACCCTCATGTCCATTCTCTACATGATCAATCTTTCCAAGATCATCCTTCAAATCTACTTTTTGCTTCATCTGCATCTTTACAATTTTTTTTGGATCTACATTAGTTTTTGGAAATTTTTTGGCCATCAGGCCATAGGAGAGATTTTTTGTAGGTGAGGATTGGCGCTTGCTAGTGCACATCAGATATTTGCATCACATTCAGAAGGTCATAAAACCCCTATATTAGATTTTGTTTCATCCAAATTGGACATCTAAGGCAAAATCTTGAGCCATTTGATTTTTGGAGGCGCAATGATAGCGATTCAGGAAAAATAATAGCAACAACAATTTTCAAACATCGATATCTCCCTCATACAGTCTCCTTTTTGTGAGCAATTTTTTTTTGTTTTGGGGTGGAATTTCATGATCTACACATTGGTGCAGGTGTTTTGAGATCTCTATTTCTAATTTTTTCTACAACTCACAAATCTCATTTTTTGCCTCTTAAAATGCTTAGTATGGGCTCATCTGGACTCTAAATTAGGTTCCATTTTTTTTGAAAGTGCATTTTTTTTGTCTACTTTCTATATCTATAATCATATTATAAGTTCTATAAACAAAAATACTGCTTTGAGAAATAGGCCCTAAATTGGCAAGTGGCTACTAAGTGCCTAAATCATTCATTTGGGGGGGGGGGGGGGGGTGGGTGGGATTCTTTAATTTATTTTACATCTTTGGGGGTTACATTGATAATTCCATCATGGAAGAGAAAGATTTGATTTACTTGACCCTAGAAAACTATCAAGAATGGAGTCAACTTTATATCAAATTTCTCAATCAACGCAATGCACTGCCATATCCAAGAGACCTTCAATATTATATTGACCAGATTGACATCATTTGGTGTACTCTCTTTTTATTAATGGTTGATGACATTCTAGATAAAATGTTTGACATTAAGTCATCCGATCCATATGTTTTTTGGATGTATCTTTGTGAGACATATGGCGATCCAAACATTCCTCCATTCCCAGAAGATCTCATACCTCTAGTTGTAACTGACTCCTCTTCAAATGAGATCACACCTCTAGCTTTTGTTGCTCCTATTGATCCTATTCCAGCCATAAATGCTTTGGTTTTAGTGTAGCAGGACCCTTTATGTCTTCTTACTCTACCTTCATGCGATGACTTCCTTTCTGCCCTTGCAGGCATATTTGTGGATTCTCACATTGAAGATGTGGGAGACACTATTGATGATATTCATCTTCTCTTTGAGTTGAATAATTCATTCATTACCACAATGATAGATTCATCTACTTCAACATAGTAGGGTACACATGGTCTTCCAACCTTAAGTGATGACTTCTTGCCAGATGTTTCAACTCTATTTTTGGAGTCACAGTCAATTTGGAAAACTTTTCTAATGATCTACCACTTCTCTTTGCTGAGGATGATCCTTCTATAGTTGTTGTGAGGGCTCACTCTGACCTTCATGTCCATTTTCTACATGATCAGTCTTTCCAAGACGATGTGATTGTGGATACTTATGTACAACATATGTAGGAGGTCTCTTTGTCATTTGAGAAGATTGTTGGTTTTTTGAAATAGGTTCTATATCACTCCTTATTTGATCTACACTTCTTCTTAGTAGTTTTGGAGGAAGCCATCATCAGCATCGACAGAAGGACACTTGACCAAGTTTTAGAGACACAATTCATCTTAGAGATTGCTTCTCCATACAAGGGATGCATCTGCTTTGTACCCTTACATTTTTTTCTTTTAAAGTAAAGGAACATCATTCAAAGATCATGGATCAACTTCTACGTCAGAGCATTTCTCACTAATCGGCACACTACCTTTAAGGGGGGGAACTACCTTGTCTCCTTCTTCTCTTTTTTGGGGGGACTTTTTCCTCTTAGGGGGATTTGTCCTTCTCCATTTTTCTCTTGTATATACTCAATGTATGTCATAATGAGGGGGTCTTGATTACTCCATCCATCCATGCATCTTTTTTTCATCTCTCTTTTTGGGGCAGGGTTTTTCCCATGATCTTTTCCCTTTTTCTCTGCTTTATGAGAGATTTGCAGATCATTATGTACATGGGTACCTAACATGGCCTAGTAACTAGGACTCATCATGCACTTCATCCTAGTGTTTGTAAGCTTAAGGGCATTCCCCTAAGTTGAACTTAAGGGGGGGTGTTGGTGTAAATATGTATTTACTATTTACACTTACTTAAATTTACTTAGGTTAATGCATATTTTTTATTATTTATTTATTATCCACCTAGAAGTATGTGTACTCTTGTGAGTTTTCATGTTGACAACACAGGAGTTAGCACACTAATTAAGAACATGGTGTCTATAACCTTGTCATTCTTATCTAGTCATCTAGAATGATGGATAAGGCATGCGCTTAGTTGTCATGATGCTTATCTTATCTCTTGGTTCTTTCTAGAGAAATTCTAGGTGCTTCCTAAGAGGCCTTTATATATAGGCACTCCTAGTGTGTTTGTTAATTCTGAAGAGAGAAATGTATTAGGACATACTTTGATTAATTGATCATATTCATTTTTGGTCTATAGTTGTGCTTGTGTTTGAGTTCTTAGTTCCTGGGTGAATTTTTTCCTAAGGCAAATTCTTACAGTTTTGATGTTACATTAGTTACTATTGATACAAGTGTTGAGCAACAAGGAAAGGCTATAATTGTGTTTCCATAATTTACTTTTATCCCAATGAGCCATATAGTTGAGAAGGTTGAAGAAGAGAAATAAAAATAAATGGTAGGAGAACCCAAAGAACAAGAGAATACATAAGCTCGTATACAATTGTTAAGTGGCTAGTCAGCTAAGATACTAACTATTACACCTAAACAATAGGTTATGTCTACTCAACAGGAATATAAATAGGCATCTAGGCTGATTGAAAAGGGTAAACAATTGCAATTACCACTACCTAGTGATATAAGCCCTTGATCTAAGATAGTGGCACAACCAAATGAGATGAGAGAAAAGTCAATAAGTCTAGATGAGGTAATAATTTTACCCATGTATGACTTAAATAATTTGACATTAGAACAAATGCAAGAGTTACAAACTTTTCTTAGCCATAAGGCAGAGCAAGAATAGTTAAGAATATAGCACAAAAAGAAGTAGGTATTACATAACATTAAAAAATAAATTGTTGATGCATTTGGAATAACTAATTTTAATAATCAACATCTATTTTTTTATTAGTTAGTGTACATAATTGACAAAGTTCAAATAGATAATATTGAGACCAATAATAAAATGATGTAATCATTTGAGAGAAAGTATGAACACAAATTTTTGGAGAAAGCCTCTAGAGAACTTGTAAATATGCAAGTAGAGATTTCTAATCTAGTCAAATAAATGGAAGACAATTTGAATATTATTCATTCTTTACATATGAAGCTTTGTAACGCTAAGATGTTCACATTGGAGAATCAATGATCAATTGACATAATTCAAGCAGATATGAAGGCATGCACACATTCATTGGACAAGGACACAAGTTCAAGCTCAACTTCATATAATAAGTTGACATTAGGTCAATGGAGGTTAGTCAAGTTATTGGCTAGATATAGTAGCATGAGAAACAAACTGATTTATATTCAATTCATTCTATTACCACATTTGGAGATCATTCAAAAGAAATTATCTATAGCTCAGAGTCTATTGAAGAATGACATGAATTTTTGAAATGTTGAGAGCTTAGTTGATCTAGTTACCAAGCTCAAGATTCATATTCAAGTCATGGAATCTGCAAGAGACAGATGGAATAAAGAACTTGAAGAAATTCTGGCTACTCATCAAACATTTTTTATAAGTACAAGACAACCCTAGCAAACCCCATGCCATAAGTGACAAAAAAAGGGGAAATATATTAAAGGGGAAATAATATCTAGAGATAAGAAGGGGAAATATATACATGATGCACAAGAGATGGGGAAATATAGATAATGATAGAAATCAAAGACATCATGCATTATCAGATGGAACTACATCAGAGTTTTCAGAGAATTTCAAAAATGTTTTGGTATAGTGAAGGCTACAGTGATGGTTGGCATGTGCAAAGTTAAGGGAAGGCATATCAGATTGTCATTATGACATACCTAAGTGCACAAGTCAGTACAGATAGTATGGACATAGTTACAAGCTAAATACCAATAAAAGTAATGTGCAGAACATAATAGAGTACAATAGGAAAAGAGGTATAACGTGTTAAGGGACTATTTTGGTCACAAAATAATTACTTATGTTTGTAGGGATGATATCCTTGATGTTTACTCTAAATTAATGTAACATGTTATTTCATCAAGATGACTACACAAGAGTTTTGTTAAAGGAATTAGTATAAGTAAAGAGTTAATTTATGTGAAGTATTGTGATGTGTGATATATGATATATATGAGAATGTGAAGTATATGATGTATATGTGAACTATGCATATGACATGAAAAGTTATATGAGAGATCTATGAACTATCTACCTCTTTTTTATAAAGGCATTAAACTGTTTAATTGCATGTTAGGGCAGTCGACTCTTCTTGCATACAATTGTAATTCTAATATCAACTCCTAGTAGGGTTGAAGAAACTCCTATTTGGGTTGAGGCTTTTAATAGGGCCTAGTCCTCTAACAAGGACCAAGACACTATATGTAATTCATAGACTAATAATAGGTTCAATATCCTTAACATGATTCTTTTGTTTAGCAAATCATTCTATGGATGTCATCCCTACCAGGGTTTTCCTAGTTAACAAATAATGGTATTATGAGTTTTCTCTATGTATGGTTTTATTTATTGTTCAGTATTATTGGTTTACTTTCATATGCATGGTGTAAAGTAATTAATAATATTCAGTTTGTGTTTATTGTTGTTTTGTATAACATTTTTAAAATTTAGTCAATTTTCCCATATGTTGTCATCCATGCCAAAGGGGGAGATTATTGGGAATATGGCTAGGTAAGATGAGTTAGGGTTGTCATTTATGGAAACATATATTCCAAGATGTAATGAAAAAATATATTGTTGAAGATTCTATAGTCATTGATAGAATATTGTGTAAGTGTTTGACAGTTTCATTGGTAGCGTAGGGATTGTTTTTGGTATAGAAAAGGCTACAATGATAGTTAACACATGATAAGTTAAGGGAAGGTATATAAAAGTGTCATGATGATGTACATAAGTATGCAAGTCAGTATGGACATAGTTGCAGGCTAGATACTAGTAAAAGAAATGTGCACAACAGAATAGAGTACAATAGAAAAAGAGGTATAAAGTGTTAAGAAATTATTTTGATCAAAAAATAATTTTTGTACTAGAGATCTATGTCACTGTTTAGGATACCAAAACCTATTTTGGTCAAATCTCATTTATCTATCAAAACTCAATTTTTTTCAAAAACTAAAAATACCCTTTTATAGATCCCAAATTTAATATCATCATCATATAAATTTTTGAGTGTTTTGATTAGTTATAATATGTTATAATTTCAAAATGTTATATGTCAATATTTCAACATTTTAGAAGATCCTCCCTCAAAAAAGGAAAAAAAAATAGTAAATCATATCAAAAAAATTAAAATATATATTTATCTCTAGAGGAGAAAGTCTTCTTCACAAATATGTAGTTTTTTTCAAGAAGGTATAGATTTCATAGGGAAGTTTTCATGGGAGGAAAAAAATGGTTGATTCTGATAAGGTCGAGCTTGAGTACTTATAACAAAAAAAATATGTACATCAAAAATAATTATTTCTTTTTTTGTTACCTAGCTATACATGTCATCTATGAGATATTTTCAAATTAAAAAAAAAAAAAAATTGATTTTCATATACTTGTTTGACTAGAACTACACCCTATATTTTTTACAATTAAAAACGGGACTTCAAAATAAAATAAAATGAATAAATTCTTACTCAAAAAAATTACAAATATTATAAGCATAAAATTCATCCAATTCTACACATTTCATCAATTTACATCATCTTCAAATTCTAAACGCAAATGCCATTTTTTTTGTCATTAATGTTGAACTGTTGAATTCTGATATCCCACTTCTTTATAAAAGGTGACACAAGTTTGTGCTTTTACCAAGGGATGACATCCTAGGTGTTTACGCTAAATTGGTGTAATGTGTGATTACATCAAGTTGAGTACACAAGAATTTTGTGAAAGGAATTAGTATCGATAAAGAGTTACTTTATGTAAAGTATTGTGATGTGTGATATATGATATATCTAAGAATGTGAAGTATATGGTGTATGTGTGAGTTATGTATATGACATGTGAAGTTATATGAGAGATCTGTGAGGTGAATTTTGATGTCATATTAGGCTATGTGAAGTATGATAGTTAGTGACAAAGAGGTTTTTGTATCTATCTCTTTTGTATAGAGGTACTAAATTGTCTAATTGCATGCTAGGGCAATGGGTTCTTCTTGCATATAGTTGTAATTGTAATATCAACTCCTAGTAGGGTAGAGGCTTTTAATAGGGTCTAGTCCTCTAACAAGGACTGAGACACAATATGTAATTCACATACTCCTAACAGGGTCAATATCCTTAACATGATTCTTTTGTTTAGTGGATCATTTTGTTGGTATCATCCCCACCAGGGTTTTTTGTTGGCCAGGGTTTCCTTAGTTAAAAAATAATGGTGTTTATATGAGTTTTCTCTATGTATGGTTTTTTTATTGTTTGGTATTATTGGTTTACTTTCATATGCATGTTGTAAAGTAATTAATAATATTCAATCATTGGAAAAAGTTTGTAGAATAGTGATTCACACCCCCCCCTCCCCACCCCACCTTAGTATTATCTATTTCTAACATATATTGTATAAAAGAGATTAAAATTTTCCATGGAAATCTAAGTCATGACAAAAAAAAAATGTCCATTAATGTCAAAGGGAGAGATTGTTGATCTCTAAGCTTAAGTTTCCTATTAGTGTCTAATACTTAGTCATTTCCAAGGCAGCATTGGATGATCATCACTACAACTAAGCCCACTAGAGAAGGTTGAGCTAAAAAGGACTTTTTTATTTGACAACGCATGCCAAGGAAGTCAAAGGTTGTTGAGTACCCCATTTGAGACCGAACAAGCATATAAGTTGAGCAATTCAGTTGAGACTGAGAAAGCATAAAGTTATTTCTAAGTGTACATAATATGTTGAGTTTGTAGAAGTTGAGTGAAAACATGAATATTAGTTATGAATGAGTGTCAGAACATTCACGTGTCGAGTGAACCAGTATTGACATATGAGTTTGTAATTGCACAAACACTTATGTAAATCATTCTACCTAACTTATACATGACATTTAAAGACCAAAGAGATAATTAAGGAGGAGATTACATGTTTTTTCATATGCTATTCACCCTAGACAAGTAGATTAACCAATCAAAAAATAAAAATGGAAAATTAAAAAAATGATGAAATATGGATCATTGATCCTAATCTAGAACTTTCTAGGATTATCTATTTAAGAAGGGTTCCTACCCTAGGACCAGTGTTATTTAAAATGAGGAGCATATATGTGAATGGAAGTGAAGTGAAGGAGTGAACAATCTAAGGATAGAGTGAAGGAAGGATGAGTCTAAAAGGAGTTCATATAGTGCAACTAGAGAAGTGAAGGACATAACAAAGATATCAAATAAGGAGATCAGATTGAGATTTTGAAGAGACAAGATCTATAATAAGATTTCATAGAAAACTAAAGCATTAGGTAATAAATTAATTTTATCAAATTGATTCAATGAAAACCTCTTAACAGAGTGGTTCTAACAGACCTATTTCAAATTTGGTAATAAAGTCCTTACGTTATTGTAAGTGTAAAATACTTTAATAGGGTAAGACCTAATAGTTTTAAATTCTTTTAATGGAGAATACCTCTCATAGGGTAGATCATCTTATATGATCAAATTACAACCCTAACAACTTAACTTTGTTGTTACAATAAGTAATATTTGTGGGTTTCATCCTAACCCTAGTTTTACCCTCATATTGAAGTGTTTCTAGGTAATCAAAATCATTGTTTTATGTGTTGATGATTTTCATGGATGTTATGCTTAGATAGATTTTGTTTCAGCATTACATGTTTATGGTTATATGGTATAAGATTTGAGACATGAGATGGAGTAGGTGTAAATTATTTTATTAGAGGAAAGTATTATAGATCATGATTCACTCACCCCCCTCCTCTTAGTATCTTGTTTCCCATCAAGATTTCCAACAAAAACTGTTTGTTGGATTGCATTCAAAGTTAAGCCTTCTCTTTATAACTCTTTCTAAAGTCTTATGACTCATATTATCCACTTTTGTTACTTAGGAATCTTCTCTCAAAAGTTTATTTGATGACGAAAGCTATAGTTATTTCTCACCATGTTACATTCTTATCTTTAGAGAAACTTCTCTTTATGATAACATTAAAGGCACTAGAAATAGTGGATACAACTTGTTTTAAAGGCTTTTCTTTATTCTTGGGTTTTGCAACAATTGCTAAAATTTTCATCACTTCTCACATTTTAGACATTGTAATTAGTTGTAATATTTTGACATTGAAAACCAAATTTCTTATTATAAAATAATTGCCTATATAATCTATTAGCAGGTGTCCTAATCCATCACCATGATTGTGCATAGTGAGAAAAACAAAAATTCTCATGTACTTTAGTATCATTCAAACATGTTTCTTCATTACTTGGTATTTCCATGTCTACATTCATATTGTTGTTTTCAATTGGTGCTTGATTTTTAATATTAATTGGAATAAATCTCATTTTCATTTTTTCTTTGTATTTAATTTATGTTTTGAATTTTAATTGAAGTTTGCCATGCATAATCATTTGTCAATCTATTATCATGAAGAAAATCAAAATTATTTAAATCATAAACCACTTCTAAAAAATCACTAATTTCATCATGAGAATGAACTTGAGGTTGTGGACACACACCTATATTGAATGTTTGATTAGAATGTGCACTTGAATTTGCCTATATTAGGTTCTCTTCTTTAAGCTCTGCATTGATCATCATACTCCTCAATGTCCTCTTGTGAAATGATATTTGAAATTGAAGACCTAACATAGCTCAACTCTCTAATTCTTTGTCTTCTCTCTCATTAACATTGCACTTCCTTCTCTTTGTTTACTACAATCTTCTCATCTATTAGACCTTTTATTTTCTTCTTTCTTTGGTGTTTTGATGGACCATGTTTGCACCAATTTTGAGTTCAAGTCAATTAGAGCTTGTGAAATACAAAAGCTGACAAAAAAATAGAACAATATGAAATAATTCTGTTGTTGCAACTTAGGATTGTTTGAAGAATGTATGGAATGATTAATTTTTCCTCCTGTAGGCTAGTTTTTGTGCCCCAATGACTATCTATGAATCGAGCACCTGATTTATAAATTGAATGTTTGATTCATTCTCAATGACTAAATTGGAATTGGGTGCCCAATTTTTGAATTTAAGAATTGAGTGCCCAATTCTAAAGCCATGGGTAGGAACCACCAACTGGCATCGATTTTTGTCTTGGGAAAAGCCATGGTATAGGTTTGGTGGGACCAAGCCTATGCCTTTATCTATCAAAATTTGACTAAGGCAATTATTTGACGATTTTGGACATTACTAGAATTTTGAGAGCGTCTCCTAATCAAAAATTTTGATGAAACAAAAACCCAATACAACTCTCAGTCTCTTGATTAAATATCAATGTAAATTTTACATTGTTATAATTTTATATATTAATTTTACATTATTTACTAATCAAAAGTGTCACCTAACCGTAAAATAGTGAGGTTTATTAAATCTTAAATAAGTTGTTAAATTTTTTATATTCCTTAAATTCATTTATATGTCATCAATTCTGCATACAATTCTTTCGAAGTTTCTTTTTCGAAAATAGTGAATTTTTGATCAAATTTTGCTATCTAAACATGAGAGATTTTTAAAATTAGCTTAATCATGAATTAAAAATTAACAAAAAAAAGATATTCAAAAAAAAATTTTAAAAAAAAATTCCTTCAATCTTTGGCATGTCAAGTAACTTCGCTTAATAGGATTCACAAAAAAATAAAATTATTTGTGTCAAATTATGGTATCCATATACGAGTGTGGTATGGTTATGAAACATGCATTCTGAAAAAGTGGTTTTTAAAGATCCATACAAAAAATAAATATGTCATATATGGGTATTCAAATAAATTACATATTCAAAAAGTATACTTTGAGCACTACAATTTCTATTAGTGAAGTTTTTTGATATTCAAACTATAAGTACCTCAGATTCTAAGATCATTTGACAAGAAATTCTAATAGGAAAAACACTTCTGCTCTTTGCCCATAAGTGAGACCCAATTTCTTGCACTAGCCAAATTGCATGCAATCATTAAAAGCAATTTGCATTAAAAGAAGTAACATTTATCCCTTTGTAGACTACAAAATATGGAGCCTATTACACTCATTGGTCTTGATGAGTTGCTTGGTGATTTTTGTGATGGTTATAAGTTATTGGATTATGTGTTGCAACCATAGACATTACTTATTAATGTCCTGGAGATTTCTTATTCAACTAGCTGCATATAATAGTACCATGTGTTGCATCTACAAGCAGCTACTCAGTTGTTTGTCACTTTTAAGGTTTTTATAAACTTTCAATTGTGTATGAATCAATTATTGTAAAAGATTTGTTGTCTTATGTAAATCTATAAAAAAAAATTGCTTCTTTCAATTAAAATTAAATATACAATATTCAAAAAGTATTAACTAATTAAATTAAATTTTAATAGTTTAATTTAGCTACACTTTTTGCAAGCCACAATATCCTAATAAAATTGAGGCATAGAATAAATCTCTCTCATTATCATAAAGGGTGTTAGCTATCAAGCCATATCTATCATGTTGGCTCCACTACACTCAATATATTTAATTAATTTTGTATTTGTACAACATTGAGTGTGTTATGCGCTATACATATATTTAACACTGATAAAACTGTTTTATATATAGACATGTATTTAAAAATTATGAAAAATATAATGAATGTATATATATATATATATATATATATATATATATATATATATATATATATATATATATATATATATATATATATATATATATATATATAAGATTGAAGTTAAATTAAATATGTAATCACACTTACTTTTCATTTTTTTAACTTTAGAGTATGTTAGAATGTTTTATAAGACATATTACTACTACACTGTAATTTAAATGAAAAATTTATAAGGTTCTTTTATTTTTTAGATTTATTTTACCAATCTAAAGTTAGACTCAATTTGGAGATTCTTTGATAATGACTTCAAATATGTCTATATCTTATTAACGATTTGAGATCAACTAAATGTTTTATTAAGATTTTTGAAGGAAAATCTATAAATGATGGACTCTAAAATTGGACTCTAAAATTTTAAAAGGTTTATTTTCTCATAACTATTATATATAGACATGTATTTAAAAATTATGAAAAATATAATGAATGTAGAATATGTATGTATGTAAAAGATTGAAGTTAAATTAAATATGTAATTATACTTTCTTTTCATTTTTTTAATTTTAGAGTATGTTAGAATGGTTTATAAGACATATTAGTACTATATTGTAATTTAAATGAAAAATTTATAAAGTTCTTTTATTTTTCAGATTTATTTTACCAATCTAAAGTTAGATTTAATTTGGAGATTCTATTATAATGACTTCAAATATGTCTATATCTTGTTAACGATTTGAGATAAACTAAATGTTTTATTAAGATTTTTGAAGGAAAATCTATAAATGATGGACTCTACAATTGGACTCTAAAATTTTAAAAGGTTTATTTTCTCATATCTTTACAAAGTTCATTATAATATAATTGCAAATAGATATGTGTTAAATAACTAGATGTGCATTACTTTTCTATTAGATAAAATGAATAAAAATTATAATATCAAATACAAATTAGCCAAACAAGATTAACATTAAGAATAAGTGCTTGTCGTTATAGTCATAATAATTTAAATGAGTTTATGATATAATAAAACTTAATTATTATATTTTTTTAATATTAAATTGATCAAAAAGAAGAGTTACAATTAATGCATTCAAATTACACTCAAAATCAATTTTTATTTTTAATTTAACTAAAGAAAATATATTTTTAAAAATATTTATTATTGTTCACCAACTTTATCTAAAAAATTTGATCTCTTTCAAATTTAATTTATAAATTAGTTCAAACTTAACATTTACTTTCTTTGTTCGTTCTCTATGTTAAATTAATTTTTTTTACTTAAGTGATTATATTAGCGTTCAAAGAAGATTGAATTGAGATTTCTTTTTGCAAACTCATATTAATTGTAAGAGATTTTATTAAAAAAGTTTTTCCATATTCCTTATAAAGAGATTTTAGTATGTATTATAGTTCTTTTACTTTCCTTACACTATTCTTTGTTTTTAAGTAAGTTCAATTTTTTTTTTGAAGTGCGATAATATTTTTAAATTGTAGTAAAGAGTTATGTAGTGGAAAATAGTTCTTTTTAAATGTGCCGCCGAAAACTATGATCTCTCCACTTAACACGCGAGTCTGCCAGTCCAACTCATCCTCTCCAAAAATTGTATGTCGCCATTTAATTTTAGTTCCAAATTCTAGGTCTTAATAGAAACAGAAACTGTTCAAATTTACAAAAGAAACTAAAAATTTCTTTCAATGTCGAGAACTTTTCAGCCGTGGATTGTAAGTTATTTATTTTTGCATTCAGATTTATTTGTGTTTGATTTATATTATTGTTGTTCTGAAATCCTTGTTTTAAAACCTTGATTTGTCATTAAATTCTAAATAATGTTTCCGAATTGTTTTAAAATTGTAAAATTCAATTGATGTGATTTAGATATACAATGTTTTCTAAAAACAAAAGATTTTTAATCAATGATAATTGTAAATAGTTTTGACTGTGATAGAATGGGGTTTTAAAAAAAATTATAATGATAAGAAAGACTTACATTTTGAACTTTTTTTTGGAGGATTGTGAAGTATTATTTAAGTCATGAGGATTGATCATTTGAATCTACCTTTTGAACAAAAAAAATTACTCTTCTGGCTGAAGATTATTGAGAATTTGATATTAAAAGACATTAATTCATTAATTATAAAAATTTATATGTGAACTTAATTTGAGATGAAGTGTTTGAATTCGAGATCATCATTATTAAAGATTATAATAATCAAATATAATTTTATTGAATGAATGTAAAATATAAAATAAAATATTTCTTATTTTAGCTATGAATGTAAAATATAAAATAAAATATTTCTTATTTTAAATAAGCTAAGATATGCTTTCAATTTAACAAGATTTTATTGAAAAATTAAAGATAATAAAATGAGTTCTAATCATTTATTTTCTAACAATATTCTCTCATCTATTTAAAACTAGTTTAGTTTAATGAAATTAATTTCTATTTTTTTCTAATTATATAGCAAATTATATTGAATAATGTTATCTCAAAATTTGGTTAAGATCTCAATCCATTACAAATAAATCGAACTTAAATGAAGAAATTGTTAGCTAAGAAATATTTTGTATAATTTTATTCAATATTTGAATACATACAACATGGTCCTATGTAAAAAGTGCTTAATTTTGTGTGTACATTAATTTATTTCTAGATAGTTTTTAAATTAAAAAATTAAGAGATGTTTGTATCCTATTTGAAAAGAATCTCACATGATTAATAGTGTTAAGTCTTCTATCCATCATTGAAATAAAGTATAATGAATAAAATAGAATAAAATAGTGTAGTTCATTTAAGAGAAAAATGCGGGACAACAATTCAATAGAAAATATCTAAAATGGTCCTAGCTAAATCTATATAATTATGAACTATTATGTTAATTATACAACCTTTATTAGTGCCAACATAATCACTTCTAACATGAAATGTTTATTAATGAGGTTTTAGTTACAACAAATGTGGCCAAATACATGGAAAAATACATCATACACCCAATGATAATAATGTATCAAAAACTTTGAACCTTTGTATCTTTTCTTTCTATATTGTTGAGATATTTATTGATAACAATATTTAATGATGTCTCTATAATTTTTATATTGTTAAATTAGTTTTTATTTACTTTATTTTTATCATTTTTGAAACATGGCATAGAATTAGATTCTAATATTATTTTTGAAGTTAAAAGAAAATGTTAACATGAAGGTAAAGAGAAGTACATTATAGAGTGATTAGAAAACTAATATATGTATTCCTACATTTTGAATAGGATAGTCATTAATTATTTTAATATTATTCAGAATGGATAAAAAGAATAAATGAGAATCACTCATTGAACTAGGTGTACAAAATATTCCAAACCAAAGAAATCATTTCTCAAGCGATTATCTTGAATTGACACCTATTGGAAATAGTGGTGACATGGACTTATGTGTTGCAATCCCTCTTGAAAGGCTCCCTCACTTTATCAAAAGGGAAGGTTTGTTGGATAGTACAGAGACATAATTTGTATGTAAGAAGCATAAAGAGCCCATCTCACAAAAACCTACTAACCACACTACAAAGACATACTCAAGGTTTACCATATTTAATATATTAATTAAATATCATTTTTATTAATACAATTTTATCACTTGTTAATTGATTTTTTTTCCATGTATATATAGTTATTGGTGTGCTTATAGCACTGAGGACAATAGAGGAAAACTTGAAAACATTGAAAGACAACAAAGATTTACCCAAAAAAGGGGTTGTCAAGATCATTTTCTAGTTAGGGTCATGAATGGTAGACTAGATGTTTCTATAAGAAACATCAACAACAATAAATGTAATGCAAACTAGGGATGATAAGAACAATATAATATGAAAATTCAATCAATTTTGAATCTTTCTTTAGTAAATTAATTTTATAACTAGCTCACATGTTTGGAGGAGTGGATGATACTATAGTGGAGGGTCATGGTCAATATCTTTTTGGATAATCATTATTCTAAATTGTTTTAATACGAGTTATCTAATGGGTGTTTTCACTATATTTAGAATTT
This sequence comes from Cupressus sempervirens, assembly GCA_028749045.1. Lineage (NCBI taxonomy): Eukaryota > Viridiplantae > Streptophyta > Pinopsida > Cupressales > Cupressaceae > Cupressus > Cupressus sempervirens. Next base: position 105,712,321 of record CM053783.1, read on the forward strand.
GGCTCTTAGAGATAGTACCATGTAGATGACTATATATATTTTATATACTTTTGAGTGGGATAAGTATTGAATCTTTTGAAAATTGGCTAACTTCCTTATGATATTTTAACCATTTTATGAAGCAATCAATTAATTTTATTTGGGTCACATAATTTTTAGAAAATAAGTGATTTTATTTGATATTTCACTTGTCATGTGTTCTACCAAGATTCAATGATTTGCAAGATAATAAAATATTTTTTACTTAGAATTATGTAGAGAATATGTCAATATATGTTAGTCTCCATTCATTACTATAACTAACATATATATGAATTAAAATTAAAATTCTTATCCTAAGAAATATATTATATGTATATATGATTACAATATGATCATAAATACATAACCTATTTTTCCTAAATAAAGAAAACTAATGACTATATATGTATATGTATGTATGTATACATACATATATATATATATGTATATATATATATACATATATATATATATATATATATATATATATATATATATATATATATATATATATATATATATATATATACATATATATATATATGTATGTATGTATGTATGTGTGTATGTATGTATGTATGTATGTATGTATGTATGTATGTATGTATGTATGTATGTATGTATGCATGCATGTATGTATGTATGTATGTATGTATGTATGTATACATATACATATGTATCTATATGTATAGATATACATACACATATATCTATACATATACATACATACATACATACATACATACATATGTATATATATATATATATACATATACTAGTGAAATAATTTATAATTATTAATAGTTTTATAATTTTAATTCGACTTAATTAAATCAATAAAATAATGTTCTAAATTGATAGATTAACATAAATTTTTTTATCAACATTTTATATAAATTTATCTTATTTATTTATGTCAATATAATTATAAACAAATCAATTTTTTAGAATGATAGAAAATAATGTTTAAAGGGAATATTGTATTTATAATTATTTTTATCAATATTATATTAAAAATCAATATTTAATGGAAATCTCTTTCATTGTTCTATATTAAAACACGATGAGTAATGTTGAAAAGAATATTTCTTTATTATCTTATTTATCAAAAATAAAATAATAAGCTCTAAAATACATTAAAAATATTATGCATGCTTTTAGATATCTTTTTCAGTTACAAATATGTTAAACAAATTAAAAAAATAGAAAATATAAATATATTAAATTATTAATTTAAAATAAAAATCTTTATGATTTTTTAGATACCATTTATTTATTATTTATTATTTTCACTAAAATCACCCTAAATTTAATCAAGTTAAATATTATAGCACTTTCTTATTATTGCTTTCATGTTATATTACTAACATTGAAACTATTGTTATTTTATTAGAAATTTATGAAAAAAAAAAAAAAATGAATATATTTAATTTTAAATATAAAATATAAAATCTTATTAAAAATTTAATAAATAGTAAATTTGGATGTTCTTCAATCAAAAAGTCAATTTTTTTATAAATTTTATTTATAAGCATGTCATAATATTCACCCATTCTCAGTATTCTAATTTTATTTATGAAATATTAATAAAATTATGGTGTACATAAATAAAATATATACTTTTCTTGATCTTTTTAATCAAGAAACATCTAGATATTTGACACTAAAATCAATTGCCAAAATACAATTTTCAAAGATTGGTGTGTTAAGTGGAGAGATCACAGTTTTTGACGACACAAAAGTAGGGGATGTGAGAGCGAATGTGATGGATGCATGGGATAGATGTATCATGTAATGAAGGAGGGCTAGGAAAATAGTTGGCTATGTAGCCTCCTGAATGTAATAGTACATTGCCTATGGTAGGTACAACAAGATAAAAATTGAATTAAAATAAATATATGAAACCTTTTTTACACTTTTTTAATTTTGTCAATATGTAACTATAGTATTTTAATTAATGTATTTCTCCATAATATCATTTAAACATCAAATTAAAATTTGTTACTCACTAAAGGGGACACAAATACTATCTTTGCTAAATAGCTACTTCCTTCCTTCATTATATATAACTATATATAGAGTCACGGGAAGAATTGATAAATATAAGTGATGTATGTATGTATCCGTAATAAGTGTAGCCAATGCCCACATGAAAATCATTTAAAGGAGTTAAGTACATCATCATTAACATCATTGAGGGGATCATGCTTTACCTAAGACATAAGCAAATGGGTCCCAATAAATTGGAAGTCATGTTAATACGTGTCATTGTATTAGTCATATGTAAACATCCAATAAATTCTAATCACATAACTTAAAGAAGTAGGTCCATAACTGACTACATTCATATTAAATTCATTAATTTAAACAGTACCATGAGAACATATGAATGAGATATGTATAGTAGATGACATTATTTTAGTGTAGTAGATGTACATTATTTTATCTTTTACATGACCTTCCTCTATAATACTACAACATTTTAAAAGAAAAGAAAATAATCAATATTTTTTGTTTTCAATGCGATAAGAGTTTACCCAATAGTTATTTGATGTTTTAATGAGTAGAAATAAATTACTAGAATAATAAAGTACGTTGTTGATATTTTATAAGTGATTGCAAGTGGTTCTTGTAATACATATATAATTTGTATTAACATTTTAATCATATTAGGCTATCTATCATTTTGAATTTAAAACGATATTGCTAGTTATGAAATTGTATTTCTTAATAGATGAAGATATTAATAGTAGGGGAATAGTAGGGGGGAAGGGACTAAAAATAAGATAAATGGATAGTTATAGATAACGTTTTAATATTTTTAGGGACACCAAAAATGGATATATGAGAAATTATGGACAAGCAATGAAACTATTTTATAGGAGATATCAAAACAATTCCTGACATTCAACTTATAGTGAGTCAACCACGCAACACCAAGCTCCACATAAATTCACATTTACCAAAAATAAGATTGAGAAGATAGTCTTGGAGATGATAGAGATAAGCATTACGATTGCCTCACAAAAGTGTAATTTTGTCATGACATTCAGTTTACAGCAAATATTTTGTTAGTCCTATTTTTAGTAAAATTGCAAAAGGCTAGATCTATGCCACAATGTTTACATTATATTGTTAGTGTGGGACTCTACATATTGCCCTGTCCATGATTTTTTCCCAAGTGTAAGAAACCCTAGGTGAAACCCTCAAAAACCCTTACCATGTTATACTTTTGAGTTACTTTTCTAAAGTTACTTAATAAAAGATTTTCACATCATTGAAAAGGGCCTTTTGATCTCCTAATTTTATATCTTCATGTTCCTACCTTATCATTTTATATTCTAAGGTAACATTTTCATTTAACTTAAGAATGATTTTGATGCGATGTCAGCTTTCTATCCAAGTTAATGAAGATAGTATCATGTAGATGACTATATATATTTTATATACTTTTGAGTGGGACAAGTATTGAATCTTTTGAAAGTTGGCTAACTAGCTTATGGTATTTTAACCATTTTATAAAGCAATCAACTAATTTTCTTTGGGTCACATAATTTTTAGAGGATAAGTGATTTTATTTGATATTTCACTTGTCATGTGTTATACAAGGATTGAATGATTTGCATGATAACAAAGTATTATTTCCTTTAATTTATGTAGAGGATATGTCAATATATGTCAGTCTCCATTTATTACTATAACTAACATACATATTAATTAAAATTAAAATGTTTATCCTAGCAAACATATTCTATCTATATATGATTGTAACATGATTATAAATACATAACCCATTTTTCCTAAATAAAGAAAACTAATGACTAAGTGCAAAACAATTTTAATTGTTTTCTCTCTCTCTCTCTCTCTCTCTCCCTCCCTCCCTCTCCATATATATGTATGTATGTATGTATGTATGTATGTATATATATGTATGTATGTATATATGTATATATACATATATATATACATATACATATAGATATATACATACATACATATATATATACATATCTATATATACATATACATATACATATATCTATATATACATATACATATATATACACATATATGTATATATATATATACATATATGTATATGTATATATATATGTATATGTATATACATATACATATATATATACATATACATATATATATACATATATATAATTAATTCTTAGTGATATACACATATATGTAAATATATATATATATGTATATGTATATATATATATGTATATATGTATATATACATATGTATATGTATATATATACATATACATATACATATATACATATATATATATATATGTATACATATACATGTATATATATATACATGTATATGTATACATATATGTATACATATACATGTATATATATATACATATATGTATACATATACATGTATATGTATATATATATGCATGTATATGTATATATATGCATGTATATGTATATATATATATGCATGTATATGTATATATACATATACATGCATATATATATACATATACATGCATATATACATATACATGCATATATATATATATGTATATATATATACATGTATATATATATATATGTATATATATATATATATATATATATATATATATATATATATATATATATATAATTAATTCTTAGTGATATAATTTACAATTATTAATAGTTTTGTAATTTGAATTCAACTTAATTGCATCATTAAAATAACATTCTAAATTGACATATTAACATAAAAAAAAAATTATCAACATTTTATATAAATTTATTCTATTTATTTATGTCAATAAAATTATCAACAAATCATTTTTTTAGAATGATAGAAAAGAATGTTAAAAGGGAATATTGTATTTATAATTATTTTTATTCAAATTATACTAATAATCAATATTTAATAGAAATATCCTTTCATTGTTCTATATTAAAACATAATGAGCAATGTTCAAAGAGAATATCTCTTTATTATCTTATTTATCAAAAATAAAATAATAAACTCTAAAATACATTAAAAATAGTATGCATGTTTTTAGATATCTTTTTCATTTATAAATATGTTAAATAAATAAAAAATAGAAAAAAACTTATTAATTCACAATAAAATCATTACGGTTTTTTAGATACCATTTAATTATTTGTAATTATTTTCACTAAAATCACCCTAAATTTAATCAAGTTAAATATGTAGAAGATGATGTTGGAATGTTCAAAATGGGAAGAGTACTTCTGAGAGGGAGGGTGAATCAGAGGTAACACACTTTTAACCTTTTCTAATCATTTAAATCAAATAACTGAAAGTAAATTGCATGCATGTAAACATATAAATGAACATAAAGTAAACACATGCAATAACACATAATACTAGATTTGGTAACCTAGAAACCCTCTAGGAATAAGAAGGTAAAACTGGGTTGGGGATGATACCCACAAAAATCACCACAACGATAATTGTTTGACCACTTCTGATGGTCTGCCCTATGAAAGCCTACTCTGTTAAAGGCTTTACACTGTGTCAATAGTGACCTGGTTAGAGGATTTACAAACACTTTACATGAAGTGTTACCCTGTTAAAGGATTTAGTCACCTCTTCAAAGGATCTACAAAGTAGTTGTTAAGCTAACCTATCAACATAGTATTTTCACTTATCTAATACAATGGCTAGAAAGTATTAGGAATCTTTGACCTAATTGCTTACAATCTTCAATTGCTGATTTCAGGCACTTGATCTGCTCCTTTTGGTCTTGATCCTCTGAGATCTGATAGTTGATCATGTCTCTTGTCCCTTGTACTGTTTTGATCAACTAGATATGTAATTGTTGCTCCGTTCCTCTAAGTCTTACTCTCTTCACACTGAATTTTGCTATAGTCTCCCCATACACTGTTCTCATCCACACCTACACAATGGGATTTTTGACCTCCTTTTAAAGATTGTGAAGACTTAGGGTTAGGTATGGATCTACGATCGACATTGAATCTTAAAATCCTACTCATTCCTTGCATTTTTATCATTGGTTGCATGTCTTCTCCATTTTCTTGATTTGTTGCATGTTGATCGCATAGGAAATGCAAAAGATTCATCCTTATCCTTTTTCTCCTTCGAAATCCTCCTATGTCGGCTCCAAAAATGGTTTACATCTAAGTTTGTGAGGGCACAAACTCATATGTTGATTTTGTGTTACTCGGCACATATACTATCCTGGCTTTCTCGACACCCATTACATTCTATCTTGCTTGGCACATGTAAGATCCTGGATTGTTCTGCATTATCTATGACTCAGCACCTATATATCACTCAACACTTATATACTGCTTAGCACCTGTTGGAAATGTGACTCGGCACACACTGTGGCTCGGCATACATAGTGTACCTAGCTTCAATGTAGAAAGTGGTTAAGTGTATTGAAACTCAAATGTCAAAACCATCTAAGACCAATAGATGAGTGTTAACTGAGCTCACTCAGTTAATGAACAAAAGTTGGATGGAACAAGTGCTAATCAATCTCACTTGGTTGAAAAAATATTTTTGCAAGTTTGCAGTGTTAACCAAGCTTTTGTTAGTTAACAAAGGAAATCACTTCTGAGTTTGTTTCTATCGAGCTAGGTCGGCTAGCGAAGGATTTTCTTATTTTGGCTTATTAAGCTTTATTTATTTATTTATTGACTCCAGCTGATTATGATGATGAATATTAATTATTCTAAGTTGTATTTGAGTTGACTTGACAAAGTGGAAGATATAAGTATAAGGTCAAGTTGTGATTTCAAAGTGTGTGTGAAAAAATAATGAAGATGGTATTAAAGATCTAATGAAGAAAAGACGAAGCAAATTTGAAGGATAAGAAGAGTATCCTTGTAAAGTACAAAAGCCACATTTGATCAGGAAGGATCAAGTACAAGCCAAAACAAAGATTTGTAATCAGTAAATCAATTGTATTCAAATTAGGTCATCTCATTGTTAGTCTCTAACCATTGTAGCAATGATCTAAATCTCTTAACAGAGTTGGCTTAATAGTTATTTGCAAATCCTCTAACAAGGTGGTAATTCTATTAAATTGTGTAAAGACCTCTAATAAGGCAACTCCTAATAGGGTGATTAAATCCTTTAATAGGATCACACCTAACACTTTTTTTTGTAATCTTTAACAAGGTTGGTTCTTAATAGGGCTCACTTCAGAAGAGTGAAAAATAGTAACTAGTTGCAATTGGTGGTTTTTCCCAAATTGGGTTTCCACGTTAAATCTTAGTGTCAAATGTGTTCAAGCTATTTTCTTTTATGTGTTTTCAACTAAGTTAAAGTAGTGGTAATCATAGATAACATCAAAATTTTATATGCCAAGAATTTACCAAGTTACAACATTTTTGTATGTGTTTACGAAGCTTCATCAATATTTGGTTTTTAGTTTTCCTTTTGTATTGACATCTGAGGGATCTGGGATTTATTTTAGTAGTAATTGATTCAACCCTCCCCTCTCAATTTTTCCTCTTATATTTCCAACAATGGGTATCACAACTTTTGGTGCTTATAGAGAAGGTTTCAAGGACCTAAGCTAAAGATTAGGATGTCTTACAAAAGAGAAATCCCCAAGCTGAATAGAGACAATTTTGTAGCATGGCAAGGACTTATGAGGTTACATCTAGCTACTATCAGTGATTCAAGTTGCAAATATCTTGATGTTGAATACAAGACTCCCACTGGAACATTATCTATTGAAGATATTGCTAAACAGAAGAATCATAGTATCGTGATGATTGATATTGCATCTACTCTTAGTTATGCTAAATTTGATGAGGTAAAGGATTGCCAAACTACTCATGCAATGTGGACTGAATTGAAAGATATCTATGGAGGAGATAACAATGTAAGAAGAGCCAAAGAAAGCCTCAGAGGACAATTTGACCAAATGAGAATGAGAGAAGATGAAAACATTGCAAAATATGTGGAAAGAATCAAGGCCAGTGTAAGTGCAATCAAGGCAGCCAGAGGAGACATTGAAGGGAAAATAGTTGTAAACAAGGTACTTAGAACTCTTCTTCCTATTTATACAATTAGAGTATCTACTATTCAAGAAATGAGATGTGATCCAAATAATAAAATATCTTTGGATGCTATAGTTGGAAGATTGACAACTTTTGAGTTAGATAACTTTGATAACTATGTTCTTAGTTCAAAAGTTATTGAATCTGCTTTTAAAGCTAGACTCTCACTCAAAGAAAAGGATAATAAATCAAAGTCCATTCAATCAAGAAGTGAAGAAGAAGGAACATTAGAAGAAAGTTAAGATAACGATCTTGAAGTTTTTGAAGCCCTAGATGCTAGAAAGTATTCCAAAGTCAGAGGAAAGTACAAAGGTAAATTTCCTCTAATTTTCTTTTCTTATGAATAAGTTGGTCACATTGCCGCTGTATCACCTAGTTTGGTAGTGTAAAATAAAAACTAACTATTAAAATAAAGTTTTAACCATACTAAAAAAGCTAACACTTAAGATAGGACCAAAGAAAACCATATAGAGGAAAGTAGACCAAGAATGGTAAACTCCTCAAATGCTTCTCATGATGACAAAGCTATGTCCCTGATGAGAGGGGATGTATTCTCATGTTGTGCTCAAGCTTCCAATGGATGGGGATTTTTACCAAGTGTTTGCATGGGTGAGGGTTTCAACAAGGGGGTCATGGAGGTATTTCAGCATTATAATGGTATTTTGGTGGTTTCTGAGCTCTCAAAATAGCATTATAACTTTGCACAGAAGGTGGATTATTTTGTGAAGGGAGAAGGTTCAATTTATAGGCCAATGGTTGGAGGAATGGAGGGCCAAGATGTCAAGATGATGAGATGGTGAGGAAGGGTAAGGATGCACTCAAAAGGGAGCACAAGGATTGTTCTTGTTTAACAACAATAGGGAGGTGGCACTTGTCAAAGGGCAATTGGATGAAGGGAAGGCAAGGTGGATGGTCAACAAAGGAGGCTCAAGAGATAAGGGCTCCATAAATGCTTTGTAAGAGTCATTAAGGGAGGTGTAAGAGATATTTTGAGGATGTGAGAGGTGTGGTTGAGTTTGTTGTCTTTGTCTTGGGTTAGCAAGTCTTAACTCATGTTTATGATTGTGCACATGATTAGAAGAGGATTTAGGATTAGCTTAGAAGGGGGTTAAGGTTGAGTGATTTAGCTTTGATGGGATGAGTTAGTTAGGTGGTTAAATGAGTTTAGTATGGGTGAATGGGTTGGATTAGAGGTTAGGATAGGGTTTAGGAAGGCTTTTTGGATTTTAGATATTTTATTAAATGTCTTATTCAATAAAATGGGGGCATGGAATTAAATTGAATAGATTTAATGATTTATCCAATTTAATAGAGGAATTAGGATTTAATTGATAAATTGATTTTGGATGATCATTTGATTTTATCAATTGGACTATAGTTAATTAAATAAATAAATTAACTAGGGTATGATGATTAATTAATTAAATAATAAATATTTAATCAGTAATGTCCTAGGAGATGACTAAATATGATTACCTAGTGATGTAATTAGATTTAAGTGTTTACATTTTGCCCCTCAGTGACATAGTGTTGAGACAACATTATTTCAAAGAAGTTCGAATATAAACGATGTGAAGGAGATTTTTTAAAGCAACATGGTAGCATTAGTTTTGAGTAGAAGAGAAGATAATGGATTAGATGATGCCCCCTCAAGAAGGTGGTGGGGAGAGAAGGCGAGGCTCGATAGCTTCTTAAAAAGTACAAGAATCTAGGGCTAGAAGGAGGACTGAGAGTGGCTAAGAAAGGGGGAGGGAGGAAGATCATACTCTCATAGGGGAGAATGATACAAAGGAAAACCTTGTGCACAAGGATAAGTAATGGCTAAGAACATGGGTTAAGGGGGAGGGTGATTGTTTGTTTGAAATCAAGCCCTAGAGAAGTGATTTAGAAGATGGTAAGGTTGGGGAGATTATGATGATAGGATTAGGTTGGGTGAGGATTAAGGTTATGATTGATGTAGAAGCTATGATTATGATTGATAAAGGAGCTATGATTGATTTAGGATTGGATACTAGGGGATTGATAGAGTGAGTAGATCATGATGGCAGGATTGATTAGATGGGATACTTGGATAGGATGGGAGGCTTGGATAGGATGGGATGCTTGGATAAGGATGGGATGCTTGGATAGGATGGGAGTGTGAAGTAATTGATTGAAGCTTGAGCGTGGGGGTGTTCCAAAGGGGAGCACGACCATGTAGTTAAGCACGTATTTTAATATAGCAATATTGGAGATATCTCAAGGTTACTAAGAACATCAAGGCCTTTGTACCAATATTACATACGACTGACATGAAACAAACATGCAAGGATTGCCCCAGCATCACACATGAATATGGGAAGAGTCAGAGTGGGAATGATACTGGGGAACCCACAAGCAGAAAAAAAGAAGATGAAAGACCTGATCGAGACCTTGCACTCAAATTACCCCATTCATAGCACACCATGATATAAAAGATCATGGTGAATTTGAGGAGGGAACAACCCAAATTGCTTAGAAGAGATACTTTAAGAACCACATTTGAAATCTCAAAAAGAAAAAAAAATGAAAGAAAATGTAAATCCACAAAAAAGTGAACCTTTTTCCAAAGAGATCGATATGACTAGATACTGACGAACCAAGATCAGATGAGATGAATGATGCATCCTCCAAGGATCTATCAGTAGTATTGAGGAATAGGATGAGCTAGGCAATCAAAACTCTTTAGGACAACATTTTGATGACAAGGGATCTCATATGAGGATTCACTAAAACACCTAACCAAGAGAACTGCAAGTTATGATCAAGCAGGAACTGACGCAGAGAGATGAGAGGTATACAATGGTACTAAGTGAAGGACTAATGCAAAAGGAATATATAGCTGATAGAAAAAAGTATGTACAAGGGATTACTATACAAAAGTGTAGAAAGATGGGATAGTAGCGGGAAAGATAAAGACAAAGAGACAGTGGATAAAATATTAGGGAGGAGGAGATTAGTGGATAAAGAGCTTGAGATGAGAAGATAGAGGAGAAACATGGGAGGAGATAGAGGAAAAGCACAAGATGAGGAGATAAAGGGGATGAAAAGCTCAAGAGGAGAAGACGGTTTGTGAAAAGCTTTAGATAGTGAGAGTAAGAAGCTCAGGTTGAGGAGATAGTGAGAAAAGGGTGGGATGGGAAGATAGTTTGTGAAAAGCTTAAGATAGTGGGAGGAGAAAAAAAGCTCAAGAGGATCCCAATGATGATGATGGGGGTGCGGCCAAAGCTTGTGACAAAGGTGGGTAGAAGCTAGTGATTGGATGTGCAATGGAAGGGTGTAGTGGATGGTAGATTTTAGGAGCATTTAGGAAATGAATGGATGACATTGCAGTATATGGGGATAGCCAAGTGTTAGATACCAATGACAAGGGATGTACCAGGTGATGGAAAGATGGAGAGATAGTTAGAAGGGAAAGGATAGATGAAAAAGGTATGGGGGAGATGGACACAATATGGTTTCCAAGGAATATAGTGCTCCCAGTTATAATATGTTATTCAAGAGGAGTGTTTATGAGGATATGTTAGGATGGAATATTGGTCAACAAGAGGATGAGGGAGATAGATGGAAGCTAGGGTGTGAAAGGTTAATGAGGTAGAGGATAGGTAGGAGGGGTGGATGAGGCGGATGGAGGGATTATATGGATGAAAGAATGGGTAGATAAAGGATAGGTGGATACAAATTGTGATGGGAAATGGATGTCAAAGGGATGACCAAAAGCATGTATCTAGTGGTGGACTTTATTTTTATCAAGATCCAAAGGAGGATGGTGGGTGAAATGGATAAGATGTGGTTGGTATGGTGGGTTGAGATGGGTATGGTAGGGGATAGAATGTGCCCCCATGTGTGCAAAGCATTTGGATAAAGGGATTACACATGATGCTTGTTTGCCAAGTTTTCATCATGGTACTTGTCCAAGGCGCTTGAATTGCCAAGCTTTCACCATTGGATGATTTTTAATTTTGATTTGACTTTTTTTTTTTTTGACTTTCCTGATGCATTTTTACTCATAGATGTTGGTACGATGGGAGGGAGTTAGTAGATAAGGGATGGGAAGACATAAGGCTTGTGGGTAAATGAATGAGTAAAATGGAAAGATCATCACTGGAACACACCTTGAAAGGTGATGAAGTAGTGGGAAAGATGGTGTTGGGTGAGGTTAAGGAGAATATGGAGGAAGAGAAAGATAAGGACTACAAGTAGAGTTGGAAGATGGAGGATTGGAAATTTAGGATAAGAAGCATATGGACTAAGAGTGGATTGGGGGGATGAAGGATGTATAGAAGCAAATTTGGATAGAATATGAATAGATGAGGCTTTATGAGCAGCGAGAATGGATGCCAATTGAGAATTTTCCTTGAGATGCATTTTGTTTATGAGAATCCTAGGTATCCATATGATTTTTGACTTTTTTAGCTTGGGCCTTTGTGGCCTCTTGACTTTTTCTTTGATTTGGATCAAATGATTCTCTTCTTGAACATGTATTTTAGAAGGGACATGTCAAGACTTGGACTTTTGTGGATTTTTTGTTTTATGCTTTTTTATTTTGACATCCAATATGCTTTCATTAGCCTTGGAATGGGAACAAGAGCATGAGAGATATGGAGGGATTATGGATGGAGTGATAGAGGTTGAAGGTTGGAAGGGATTCAAGGATGAGTTCCTTTGATGATCTAGCATGTGGATTTGAGGGGATGGAATGATGGATTGGAATATAGGATATGGATGTATATAACTACCCAAAATGGATGGAGGGAATGAAGGATATGGGCCTAAGACAGATGGAAGCACGGAAGGTGCAAGTCCCCAAATAGATGGAGGAGATAAAGGATTCATATTAGGTATATAAGGACCCAAAATGGATGGAAGGGGTGGGGGATTTGGATAAGGAATATATGGACCCAAAATGGAGGGTTGAAAATAAGTAGTAGGATAAGGACCCAAAATAGATGTAGAAAAAGGTGGAGGAGAACTTTGGGGTAAAGGTGGAAGGACTTGGGACCTTGAAGGGGTAGGAGGGATACCAACATCTAGAGGTATACTTTTTTCTTTCTTTCTTCAATGTGATGTTTATTATTTGGAACACAAGATGTGAGTCAATTACTGGCTAAAGGAGTCACAACTTTGGATATGATAGTGAGATCCTCTTCTATGGATCTATCATTATAGATTATGGGAGATGTATGAGCATGAAGCAGAGGGGATGGAAGGATAGGATCTTGTGTTGGATGGGTTGATGGGAATGAATCTTTAGATGGAGTAGGTGTGATGGTAGGATTTAGATATGGAGGGGATGGTAAAAGTGGATCATGTAGGGGAATAAGTGGGATGGTGGGATCATCTATTATGTCAAGGGATATTTCAACATGCTTTTGGACAAGATCTTGATAGGAATGGGTGGGAGTGGATGGTATGATAGGAGAAGTGTGGATTCTTTCTTTAAGTGAGGTAGATGGATGGGTAGGAGGTTCTGCAATGGGGATGGGTTGATGGGGAATGGACTCAGTAGGTTTGTTACATAGGATTTGGGTAATGCTAGGAGGAGGAGATGTGGATGGGATTTGGAGGGATTCAATGGATGGGAGGTAGGAGATGGAAGGGGTTTGATAAGTCGAGTGGATGTGATAGGGATGGTAGCAATAGGACAATGTAAGAGGAGTGATGGGTGTGGGAGAGGGATTTGCTTTGGGCTTCCTTGTAAAATTCCTTAGAGACAAGTGTTTTGGACTAGGAGGAGTAAGGGGATTGAGGTGATGTATTGTATGAGTAGGATTGAATGGAGGATTTGGAAAGGGGTTTGGAGGATATTGGGATAGTGGATTTGGACTAGGGATGTAGCTGCTAGAATTATTCTGAAATGGTGGAGACTAGGAGATGAAGGTGCAGGAAGATAGAGGTATGACTGATGTATAAGAGGAATATGTGGTTACAATATAAGGAGGAGGTAAAGATGAGGATAGTAATGGATTTCCCTTGTCAAAGGTAGGGTAGGGATTACTAGTGGGTATGCATGGAGGAAGGATGGAGTAGGTGGGAGGAATGTTTGGATTTTGGAGGATGTATGGAGGAATATCTCTAAGGCTTTCAATATACCCATCGTAGTCGACAAGATCATCATCATCATTGGAATTGGATGGGGTGGGAGAAAAGGTGGGATGACCAAACTCATCGTAATAGGATTTGACACTATGTTTTAATGATGAGTTGGATGGGGATGGAGGATGTATATGCAGATTTAGGATAAGTTGGGAAGCTTAGATTTGGATTTGGATTAAGCTCATGGTGAAAGGAAAGACTGACTCCAAAGGATGTGGAAATAGGGTGGGGAGATGACTAAGAAGACTTTAGCTATCTTAGGATAAGGAAGACTTGATGGAAGACTAGCATGATGTAGGAAAGGGTGTGATTATGATGACAATGTTTTGGAAGTTGTGGATGAACCTTTAATGAGGAAGTGACTATGCTAAGTATGCCTTTCATTTTGGTTGAATGATTTACCAAGGGATAAAGTTGAACAAAATTGAATTAGGGTTGTTGTGAATGGACTTGCTAACAATCGTTATGAATGGTGTATAAGTGATCTCTTTTAGCAAATGGTTTTGATTGTTTTTGAAACATGGGGAGGATTTTGAACACTCAAGCATATCAAACACACCAACAGCCCTATAAGATGTTTGCTAGGATATACAAGATTAGCTAGAGGTTTCCTCAATATACGCAAGGTATGTGAGGCCCAAATCTGTAGATGAAAGAAAATAATGCCAGTCAACCGAGAGGAGATGGTAACCCAAATCTCCACCTTCACTTCCCAAAGGTATAAAGTTCTTTGGGGCTTAGCCAAAAGTGACAAGATTATGCTTCCAAGAGAGGTGTCTTTTCATTCACCTCTCAATATTTATACTTAGCCAAAATGCTAGCATTGAGGTTGTCCCAAGGGGTGATGAAATCCCCAAGTAGGCCTCCTAAAAAGTGTAAAACAAGACCACATAAGTGATATTGGGTTTAAAAGACACTCATTTATCTCCAATTGATGATTCAAATTTTGTAAGCTATGATTGAAGACACTCGTGTTTATGATATACAATGTTCATTCCAACTTGACAGCGTTGTTAGCATAATGGAATTCGAGAGTTCGTCAACATAAGAAATTTGAGCTTCGTCAAAGTGTGTCAAAATCATGCAATGTTCATTGATTTTTAGGCATTCAATATTTTGTTTAAGTGTTTTATGCCCAAATTTGAAGTGTGAGGTATAGCAATGATTATTTGATCCTTGGCATTCAAGATTGTATTTGTTGTTTTAATCATACATTCCAATAAAAGCTTGATTTTAGTCCATGATATTCGAGAGTGATTTGAGCGACATTCATTCAATAAAATATATGTTTAAACATGCAAGTTCATTCTAAGAAAAACCTGCAAAAAACATGATTAGATTTTCAAGATGCTCTAATCTACAATGCTACAAAAATAAAATCAAATTGATTAGTCACCAAAAGAAAAATTTCCAAAATGGAAGCTTAATTATGGGAAAAATATTTTTAACTTTTTTTTTTTTTGATATGCGTAAATCAACTCAGAATAGTCCATATCCTACAAAACTACTAAAAGTCAAAATTTGATTTATACTTTTTTTTTCCTTTTTTTAATAATAAATTTTATGATTATGAGCTTAAAGATATGCTAATAAAACTTATACAAGACAAGTCAGCACAAAAATGTGCACTAGAAAATGTCAAAAATTTGAACCAAGCAATTAGAACAACAAACTCATAGGTTTAAGCAGTGATTCTGCAAGTGCAGGAATGCAGGTAAGAGTCATGGGAACACGACATAGGACTGGTGAAAAAAAGGTGCAGCAAATGAGGCCGCGGGTTAAAAACCATAGTGCGATACTATGAGAAAGAAATCCTACAAGTGGATTTATCAGCGTTCTCATAGGAGAATTCTTTGGTGGGTTTGAGAGGTCAGTGATAGGAATGAGATTGAAAATTTGACTAGTTGAAGGTCACATTCTTCCAAGAAAATGTTAGTGATCCCGCAGGTTTTTTTAGCATTCTCACGGAAGGAAATACTGGTAGGAATGTAGTGCTATTTTGAGACACATAGCGGATGGTGTTCATGAACTACAAACTCGCAGTTGTGGGTTCGCGTTTTAGCCAATGAATAGCCACATTCCCAGGGTCACGAGATCACAAAACAAGCTAGTTTTGAAGTCTTCAAAAATGAAAAATGATGAGATGGCAGGGAGCATGATTTCCAAAGGATGATCTACATACCTACAACAAAATTAGAAAACTTATCTGAAAAACACACAAGCAAACAAGGTTACTTTGGTTAACATAAAAAACCCAAAAATTGATTAGATTGACCCAAATGTGGTGTCCCACCGGGCATGCCAAAATGTATCACTTAGTTTAGTAGTGTAAAATGAAAAATAACTATTAAAGGAAAGTTTTAACCATACTAAACAAGCTAACACTTAAGATAAGACCAAACAAAACCATATGGAGGAAAGTAGACCAAGAATGGTAAACTCTTCAAATGTTTCTCATGATGATGAAGCTATGTCCCTGATGAGAGGGGATGTATGCTCACGTTGTGCTCAAGCTTCCAATGGATGGGGGTTTTTACCAAGTGTGTGCATGGGTGAGGGTTTCCACAAAGGGGTCATGGAGGTATTTAAACATTATAATGGTATTTTGGTAGTTTTTGAACTCTCAAAATAGCATTATAACTTTGCATGGAAGGTGGATTATTTTGTGAAGGGAGGAGGTTCAATTTATAGGCCAAGGGTTGGAGGAATGGAGGGCCAAGATGTCAAGATGATGAGATGGTGAGGGAGGGTAAGGATGCACTCAAAAGGGAGCACAAGGATTGTGCTTGTTTAGCACCAATAGGGAGGTGACACTTGTCAGAGGGTGATTGGATGAAGGGAAGGCAAGGTGGATGGTCAAAAAAGGAGACTCAAGAGATAAAGGCTCCATAAATTCTTTGTAAGAGTCATTAAGGGAGGTGTAAGAGATATTTTGAGGATGTGAGAGGTGTGGTTGAGTTTGTTGACTTTGGCTTAGGTTAGCAAGTCTTAACCCATGTTTATAATTGTGCACATGATTAGAAGAGGATTTAGGATTAGTTTAGATGGGGGGTTTAAGGGTGTGTGATTTAGCTTTGATGGGATGAGTTAGTTAGTTGGTTAAATGAGTTCAGTATGGGTGAATGGGTTGGATTAGGGGTTAGGATAGGGTTTAGGAAGGATTTTTGGATTTTAGATATTTTATTAAATGTCTTATTCAATAAAATTGGAGTATGGAATTAAATTGAATAGATTTAATGATTTATCCAATTTGATAGAGAAATTGGGATTTAATTGATAAATTTATTTTAGATGATCATTTGATTTTATCAATTGGACTATAGATAATTAAATTAATTAATTAACTAGGGGATGATGATTAATTAATTAAATAATAAATATTTGATCAATAATGTCCTAGGAGATGACTAAATATGATTACCTAGTGATGTAATCATATTTAGGTGTCTACAGCTGGTAGGTGTCCAAATTAGGAAATCAAAGATGGAAAAAAAAGAAATAAGAAAAAAGGCAAGAAGGACTCCAAGAACTACAATAACTACAAGGAAAAAGGTAAGAAATCTTATTTTGTGGCTAAATATTCTAATAATAGTGAAGATGAAATAGTATATATTACTGTGAAAGATGAATCTAATGATGAAGGAGATAATATGGAACTTATCTCTCATGTTAGAAAAAATGATATATAGGTTATTGACAGTGGTTTCTCACATCATACGACTGGTGACAAAATAAAATTTGAGCACATGGAATATTATGATGGAGGAAGTGTGAGATTTGGAAACAATGAATGTTATGACATAAAAGAAAAAGGATGTATTTCATTGAATAAAGAACTTGTCTATGATAATGATTATTGGATTGAAGAACTAAAGAATAATCTATTGAGTGTGTCATAGTTGAATAAAATTAGATTCAAGGTAGAATTCATGAATGGACAAGCCAAACTACTAGATCAAAAAATAAATCTAGTTGGATCTAGCAAGCAAACAAAAGGTACTCTATTTTATCTTGATCTCAATAATTGTTCATGTTTTATTGTTCAATTAGACGAAAGTTGGTTATGGCACAAAAGGCTATGTCATGTAAACTTTGATAATCTGGTTAAGATAAGAAAACATAAAAGGGTAAGAGGTATTCCTAGTTTGAAGAAACTTAGCATGGGTCTATGCAAGAATTGCCAAATTGATATGATGGGAAAGACTAGCTTCAAAAGCAAAAAATATTAGTCAAAAGAAGTCTTGGAATTTGTTCATACAGATTTATGTGGACCTATTAGGATAGAGAGCTATAGTGGAGAATTTTTTTTCATTCTTTTTGTTGATGACTAGTCTAGAATGATGACAGTATTGTATCTAAAAGAAAAATTACAAGCTTTTCAAAAATTCAAATGGTATTTGGCAAGAGTAGAAAAGGAAACTAGAAAGAGGTTGAAATGCTTAAGATTAGATAGAGGTAGTGAATTCATGTCCAATGAATTCAATAATTTCTATATTGAAAGAGGAATCAAAAGACAAGTATTATCCCCTGGTACACCACAATAGAATGGTATAGCCAAAAGAAGAAACAAATCTATCATGGATTTTCCAAGAACCCTGATGATTAAAAAGAAGGTTGCTCTCAAATACTGGAAGGAAGCTATCAACATTGTAGTTCATACCTTGAACAAAGTATAGTTGAATAAGGATTCAAATAAAACTTCTTATTAGCTATGGTATGGCTACAAACCCAATGTAAGTTACTTGATGTAAAAGGAAAATTTGATGTAAAAGGTGATGAAGGCATATTTCTAGGATATTCATAGAAAAGTAAACCATACAAATGTTCAATTTGTCTACTCACAAGATTATAGAAAGTGCACATCTTAGAATTGATGACTTTGACAAGAGATTTGTTTACTATGAACCTGATACCCTACCAAATCTATCTGAAAGAAAGGAAGCTTCATCTCCCGAGTCCTTAGAATCCCCAATAGTTGTGAAGTTCCAAATAGTGCAATCTGACCTACAGTTTAAAGAACTTGAGTTACAATCAGAGGCTACCAAGCTAGTTAAAACCAAGCCTGATGGACCCAAGTCATACATAGAAGGACTCGAGCTTGAAACTAAAATTCAAGATGAAGATGGTGGAACTCATTAAAAGCCCAAAGAGTTTGTGTTAGAGAGATATGTCAGAAGGCAACATGCACCTGATTAGATCATTAGAGACAAATACGATGGAACAATGACAAGAAGGAAATTAAAAGGTACATGTTTACTAGTTGAATTTGAACCTAGAAATGTTAAAGAAGCTCTGGAAAATGAAATTTGGATTGAAGCAATGAATGATGAGATAGAATAGATAGAAAAGAACAAAACTTAGACTCTTGTTCCTAGACCCAAGGATAAAAATGTAATTGGTATAAAGTGGGTATTTAGAAATAAGTTGAATGAAGATGGAAAAGTTTCAAGAAACAAGGAAAGATTGGTGTGCAAAGGTTATTCTCAAGAAGAAGGTATTGACAATGGTGAAAATTTTGATCCTATGGCATGACTAGAAGGTGTTAGTGTAGACACCTAAAAACCTTTAGAAAATATAGTATTTTTATTTTTTGAAAAAGTCCTGATGACATCATCATTTATTAATTAATTATTTATTTAATTAATTAATTTATTTTTATGCCATTAAATCCCTTTACCTTAATTAAAAATATTTAATTAAGGAATCCCTCCCAAAAATGTTTAAATCTTATTTAAACATTATTTCCTTATTTATTAATTATTTAATTAATAAATAGACCAAAAATCCCAAAATAAATAATTTATTTAATTTTTTCCCAAAAGTTGGCCAATTTCTTTAAGACCAATAACCTCTTCCAAAATCTTCTAATCCTTCTTTAATTTCAATTAAAGGCTAATCTCATCATTTCCTACCCCTAATCCCAACTCAAAATATTTAATCAAGATTAAATATTAATCCTCATGTTTATTAAAAATATTTTGATAAATATCTCCTCAACCCAAACCCTTGAAATAAATAAAACTTTATTTATTTCATAAAATCTTATCCTAGGAAGTTCTAGACTCTTCTAAAAAGTCTTCATCCTCATCCAAAGCCTAGACTCTTCTAGAAGATGTCTTTAACCCTAATCCTAATCCCCTCCTAACCTTGTCACATTCCGTAAACATGGGTTAAGACTTGCTAACTCAAGGAAAAGTTAACAAATATCTCCTCCTTCACCCACCCTCATTAATTACAATCCACTTGCCATCCACTTGCCTAGTCCTAAGCCATCTCTAACCCTTCCTCTAATCATTTTTACAACCCTAAGCAAGCTTAAAACCCCCCTAAACCCTCAAATTTGAATTTTATGGTATCTCTCACAAATATCTTCAACCAAAAAATTTTATAAAGCCCACAAAGTCATAAATGTTCTTACAAAGCACTTATGAAGGGTCTTTATGAAGATTTTATCCCTTGAGCCTCCTTTGTTGACTCATCCTTCCCCTTTCCTCCATCCTCTCACCATGTGACATGTGTCAGTCCTTGATTGGCTATAAGGAAGCACAATCCATGTGCTCTCCTCTCATGCAATTTGAGCCCTCCATAAGCTTTTTCCCATCCTTACATCTTAGCCCTCAATCCCTCAAGCCTCTTGCCTATAAATTGGATCCTTCCCCTTTGCAAAATAACACAATCCATGAAGTAAAGTCATAATGCCATTTTGAGAAGCCATTTTACATCAAAACCATACACTCACACCCAAATTTCAACTCCATTTGAAGCCCTTTTTGAAGCATAAGCTTGAGCATACATCCTATCTATTTAGACAAAGCTACTCAACAAGAGAGCTTCTCATTGAGAGAGCCCATTAATGGCTCATATTCCCAATTGAGAGTTCATCTTAGTCTATCTTGAAGTTTATGAATTTTGTTTAGTTTGTATAAGCTCTATTTAAATTTGGTTTCTATTAGCATACTAACATTGCTCATATACATTTTGGCACGCCCGGTGGGACCCCGCATGGGTCATCTTCATTAGCTTTTTTAGTCAAGTTTTGTATGTCATTTGCTGATTTTGGCTAATTTTGCTTGTTTTTGTGATTGGTAGGATTGTATAAATTGGTTTTGTAGGTTTGCATGAGCATGAAGAAGACAAAGGAACTCATAGTCTATCTCATAGTATTTGCAGATTTTTCAAGCTTATAGGTGGACAAAGCACTTGGAATTCTTCTTCCTCTTCTTGTCTATATTCTTCTTATTCCATCTACTTCTTCTTCTTCTTCTTGTGGGAGATCTTGGCCATTTTTTTTTTTAAGGAGGCAAAATCATACACACTTCTTTTTAGTGCTTAAAATGAACCCCCAAATCATACTTAAATCCATTAAAAAATTAAAAATTTGCAAAAAAGAAAAAAACTTTTAACAAGTGAAACTAAACCAATCTAATCATTTGCATCCTTGCAACATCAAGGTTTTAGATGCATTCATGCAAAGTTAGGAACACTTCATTTTTGGGAATTTAAAAAGAACTTCAAGTTTCCATTTCAAAAGGTTCAAAATCAACACTAAGTGCACACTAAAATCTAAATCAAACTTAAAGCATCAATCAAGGATAAAATGAACCTCATTTGCAAATATGTTAAAGTTCTTTTAAAAATCTCATGAAAACTAAGAGTCCTAAATGGTTGCCAAAATTGTCCTAAAAATATTTGTTATTTGTTCCAAACAAATGTCTTGTTGCAAAATCTTGAATGTTTCTTAGGTTTTTTATGCATCAAAACAATCTAGGAATATCATTTTTGGGCTTAAAACATGCAAACTAGAACACAAAATCTTGAATGAAAAGCAAAGTCCAAAGAGTCATTTTCACTTTTGAGTCCAAAAACAATCTTGAATGATCTAAGGTTAAAACAAAGCACTTCAAAGTTCTTAAAACAACACACAAAATCTCAATCTTGAATGCTCAAAGGAAAAAACTTGAATGTTTAATCACTTGTCTTTGAATGCATGTTGCTAGAATCACTCTTGAGTGCCATGGATTAAAATCAAATTTTGTTTTTTTATGAATGCATGATTAAAAAAAAAAATCCAATCTTGAATGCCATAGATCAAATAATCATCTTTTGGAGCATAAAAAAATCTACATTTTTGTAATCTTTTAAGTTATAAAAACAAATAAAAATGCTTTGAGTGAGTTTGTCGTTGGACTCACCCTCTTTAATCACCCATCAATTTAACCATTGGTTGCAATCTCAGTGCCATCTATGGGGATGGGTCCACCTAAGAGGGTGTTAAGTGCTCCACGCAAATAAAACTCCACTCACTTGGGTTTTTAGTGGTTTTTATAAGTTAGAAAATTCCTTGAATGCGCATTAATCTCGCTCACACTTCATTTGGGCATAAAAATTGGACAAATCTTGATGTGGAGGGCCTCTGGGCACGTGCTTGAAATCAAATCTCATACACCTTTGTTTTGGGCTTAAAATAAACTCACACTCAATCTTGAATGCCTTAAAGAAAAATCAATTGATACTTGATGTGGAGGGCCTCCGGGCGCACGGGTTTACCTTCTTGTTGACCCTAACTCTTCTTCTTGTTCATATTCTTCGATCAATTTTATTTTTTTTGACGCTTCAAAGTTGGAATAAACATTGTATCTTAAACATGAGTGCTTGCAAAGTCTAGATCAGAAAACTTAAGCATCAGTTAGTAAAAGAACAAGCGTGTTTTTTAGCCCAAGATCATCCAAGTCTTCTCTCCCCTTGTCGTCTTTTGAGGACATCTTAGGTGCATAAGATTAGAATCCAAAATCTTGTCTTAGCTTTTTAGGAGGCCTACTTGGGGATTTCATCACCCCTTGGGATGACCTCAACTCTAGCATTCTGACAGAGTATAAAGATCAGGAGGTGAATCCAAAGACACCTCTCTTGGGATCAAAATTTTGTCACTCGGGTAAGCCTCGAGGAACTTTATACCCTTGAGAAGTGAAAGAGGAGAAGTGGGTTACCGCTCCTCTCGGCTGTGTGACATCTTTTTGGTTTCATCTACAGATTTGGGCCTCACGTACCTTGTGTATATCGAGGACTCCCTAGCTTAACCAAATTTCATCCTTGTAGAAAGCTTCCTAAGATGTTGGTGTGTTTGACGTGCTTTCTCAAAAATTTTGTTTGCTTGTTTGTTCATAGCTTTTGAATGAATGTTTGCCAATTTTGGTTGAAATCCTAGGAAAGCAAAAATCTCCCAACTCAAGGCATACTTAGCATAGTCACTGCCTTATTAGAAAATCATCCAAGCTCCCCCGATGCAACCGAATCTATCTAGTTCTTTGCCTTAGAACAATCCCAAATCCAAAGTCCATCCAAATCATCCCCCCAGCCAGCTAGCAACCCAATCCAAAATCACCCAAGCCTTTAAAGAGTTGTTGTCACTTTGCTAGATTTTACTATCCAATCAATCCTACCAATCAACCAATCTCACCAAGGTTATCCCTTTGACAGAGCATTGTCTAGGGTAATCCAGCTTTGTCACTTGTATCCCTCATCACCTTGAGCTAAAGGTTGGGATCCACAAGTGGTCAATCTCGTGTCATGCCATAGGATCACTAGTCTATCCTCAAGTTGACACAATCACCATGAATCCTGCACATAGGAAAGAAAAAATCTCACTTTTTGATAGCATACCCTTGAAGTCTTCCACCCACAAGAAAGCCAAAAATCTCCAGCCAATCCTCCTTAGGTCTGTCATACAGCTTTGACTCTCCCTAGGAAATCTTTCATTAGCCAATCCAAAATCTGTGCTTAATCCAAATCCAACCATGAGCTTCTGTGTTCATCCATATGCAAGACCCCATCCCCATCAAACTCATCATCAAAGCATGAAGTACCAATCCTATCATGATGTGTTTGGTCGCATTGTCCTTGCTCCTGCCACCTCCTATTCCAATGATGATGAAAATCTTGTTGACTATGACGGGTATATTAAAAGCCTTAGAAACATTCCCCCAAGCATCCCCCAAAATCCAAGAGTTATTCCAAACTATCTAGTCATGCCATCTGATATTCCAGCTTCCCCTCCATCACCCCATCAACCCAGCTTCCAATCTTCCACCCCCATCACACTAGCTATTCCTGTCAATCCACCTCCACCTTCGACACACGAGTCTCCAAGGAATCTCCTAGAGGAAATACAAGAAAAGTCGCCTCCAACAGTCGATAAGCCATGCCATCTAATCCAACCATGTGAAGTAGTCAGTGATGAAGCTTCCCCATCTATAATATCACCTCCATCTCCCATAGCTATCATCCCCATACCATCCATCAAATTTCTTAAAATCCTTCTACTTCTCGCAAGCATCAAAATCCCACCACCTATCAAATCCCTCCAAATCCTATCCACATTGCCTCCAAGAATTTTCCAAATCTCTCATAATGACCCTTATGCATCCATCTTCTACTCACCCATCTCCACTACTGAATCTCCCATCTATCCATCTGCTGCCTTTGAAGAATCCATCCCTTCACCTCCTATCGCACCATCCACTCCAAACCAATCCTATCAAGATCCTGCCCAAAAGTATGTTGACATCCCCCAAAGCATAAATGAAGATATCATCGTACCATATCTTCCATCCATAGTGCAGTCACCATCTCCTCCATCTCCAAAACCTCAAGCCATATCTCCTCCACTACAAGATATCTTGTCATCCCACTAGCTACATCAAGATCCTATCCTTCCATCTCCCCCGCTCCATGCTTCCATCTTACCACCTATCCAAGCTATTCCACCATCTATAATATACCCTCTTGGTTCACTTACATTCATCCACAGTGGCCCTCTCTCAATAGAAGAATTAAGAACAATATCTCCCCATTACAATACACCTAATAAATCACTTCTACCATTTTCTGCAAGCAAAAAGTTTCCTCAGCTTGTTCAAATGCTCAATCGATGGCATTATCAAGGTCAAGGTTTAGGACCAAAAGAGAAAGGAATCAGAGAGCCTATTATTGCACAAAAAAATCTAGGATTTCATGGTCTTGGATATGTATCCAAAGGCTCACCATCTAAAGGTGTTGGTACACCACACCCCCAAACCAAGCCTATCTCCAAGCCCACCATGCTAGCCTCCCATCACTCCTTCAATAAATATTATGTCATCCCCCCTCCACCATCTTTGTAACCCAAAACAACCTACCATATCCCCCCTTCATCCGCTAAATCCATTTTGGGTCCCTATGTCCCAAAATCTACCATCCTCCATCCTCCTATCAGCCATCATAAAAATCCTATTCCATCCATTTCTATGCAAGATCAACAAAGGCACATATTAGGGCACATCATCCATCATCATCCCCCTACATGTTCTTTCATATCCTCTCCATCTCACAAAGCTTCTCCTAACCATCTTCCCAAAGCTTACCACAACAATGTAAATGCCAACTTCAAAATGCATAAAGCTAAAAATCCACATCCTAGGCAATCATATGTCTATTCTAAAGGACATACTCCAAAAAGGAAAAATCCAATCAAAGAATGCAAAACAATGCAAAAGCCTATGAAAAGAAAATCCAAAACCATGTGGATCCCCAAGAAAAAAGTTGAGACCCAATGCATAATGGCATCCAGCATTGCTAATCCCCCATCTAGTGACTCATGTCCCCCATCTCCTAACTCCATCTTGGGTGCCTATATCCCCAAGCACGCTTCCACCAATCCTCCATCACGCTCGCATCTATGATCTATCCCCCATATTCTCTTTTCACACCCGTCCCAACATGTGCCAATGTTTCTCTTGCAAGCATCCCCATCTCATGCTCCTTTCCAGCATTTTCATCCCTCCATCTCCTACCATCAATCCCATCTAATCCGATCTATTGCATAAATCACACATCTGGTGTACCAACATCTAGCAACAAAATTGAACATTCCAACAGCCAGTGAAAAATCCCAAAAAAGCCAAAATAGCTGAAGAAAGCCAAAATCATTCCAGCTAAGTCCAAAGTCAAAAAGTCAAAAAAAGAAAAGAAAAATAAAGCGTCCACTGGTGAAAACTTGGCAATTCAAGTGCCTTGGACAAGTACCATGATGAAAAATTGGCAAACAAGCGTCATGCATAATCCCACCATCCCCAGCTTAGCCTATCACCCTCATGCTTTTGGTCCTCTCTTGACATCTAGCTCCATCTTCCAATCTATCCACCTATCCTCCACCCTCCATCTTCCATCTCACACCATCCACTTATCTCCTGCAGCTTCACCCAACCATCCCAGCTATCATCCATCTCCCTAGCACCTTCAACTTTTCCATCCTAGCTTCAATCCTATCACATCCATCATAAGACCTCCTTTCAGATGTTATCTTCTGATTGGGGGCACTATATTCCTTGGAGATCTTGTCTTGTCCATCCTCCCTTTTCATTGGTATCTAGCTCTAGGCTATCCTCATGCAAACCCAATGTCATCTCTTTATATCCATCATAATCCTAGCTATCTACCATCCTATCAAACCATCTCATCCTGCTCCTCTAGCTATCCTTGGTCACAAAATCTCTCATCACCATTAGATGCATCCTACCAAATCCATATCTTTCGCTATCACCCCATCCTTAGCTTTCACATCTTGCACAACATTGAACCATCCCGCTATCCTATCATCTTGAGCTTTTGCCTGCTTGTAACTATCTTGGTCAGCTTCAGCTTATAAATATCTTGGTCTGTCAGCTTGTA
The DNA here is from genome assembly GCA_028749045.1 of Cupressus sempervirens. Classification (NCBI taxonomy): domain Eukaryota; kingdom Viridiplantae; phylum Streptophyta; class Pinopsida; order Cupressales; family Cupressaceae; genus Cupressus; species Cupressus sempervirens. Next base: position 105,739,201 of record CM053783.1, read on the forward strand.
CATCCTCTTTAGCTTAGTACCATTGTATCTATCCAGCTTTTGTGTCAGTTCCTCCTTGATCAGCATCTTGCACCCATCGCACATCTTGGTTAGCTATTCCAACGCATCCTTTAGCTAGATTTCCTATCACCAAAGTGTTATCTTTCTTAGTTCAACTTGCCAGACGCATCACTCATCAAAATCCACCAACTTCGGTGCTCTCCGATAGGTCCTTGCAGGATATAGCTTTCCTCATGTCTGATCTTGGTCTGTTAGTACCTTGTCCTACCCATCTCATTGGCAAATGGCTCTCTTTTGGATTTTCACTTTCTTTTGATTTGGGATCTTCCCTTTTGGGTCTTGAAGTATCTTTTCCAAGCAATCTCCTTTTTCCCTCCTCAAGGTTGCCACGATCTTCCATATCATGGTATGCTGCGAATGGGGCAATCAAAGTGTAAGGTCTTGATCATGTCTTTTGCTTGTTTTCTTTTCTGCTTGTGGGTTACCCAGTGTCATTTCCACACTACTTCCTCTAGGATTCATGTGTGATACTAGGGAAATCCTTGTGTGTTTGTTTTGAGTTAGTTCGTCAGTCCTTTGGACAGTTGGTGAAAAGGCCTTGATGTTCTTCGTAACCTTGGCAATTAACCAACAGTCCTATAGCAAATCTAGTGCTCAACTACATGGTGGTACTTCTCTTTGAAGTATCCCCCCCGTTCAAAAAGCTTAAATGGTTTTCCTTCATCTCCATTATCCCCCATCCATATCTAGCATCTGTCTCTCCTACCCAACTTATGCATCAGTATCTCTTTGAATCAATCTGCACTTTTAGCTTTAGGGATCCATAATCCTAGTCTTAGGGATCCACCAATCCAAATCAATCCACCAAGCCTCATCTTTCGAGATCCACAATCCTAGTCCTAGGGATCTCCGAAACCCATCTTCCACTAATCTAACTCTTTGAAATTCTGTTGCATCACCTTTTTTAATCCCCTCATCCATCTCCCCATCCCGGATTCCTTTTATAGCGCTCCGCTCCTTCATCCCCTGCAATCCCTGAGATCTTAAGCTTCCTTCCTCTTGTGCCTCTGATTCTCCCTTTATCATTCTCCCGTAGTGAGAGTTTGAGCTAACCAAACCTCTTCTCTTAAGTAAATCTGAGTCTTCTTGCTCATCTCGGATTCTTGTACTTTTCAAGAAGCCATCCAGCCTCTCTTTCTCTCCCTAATACCTTCTTGAGGGGGCATCTCACAGTCCATTCTCTCCTCTTTTGCTCTAGCCTTGGGCATCTTATTTTCTTATCTTTGATGCCATGCCACTTGTGGCAACACATAAGAGAGGGGCAAAATGTAGACACCTAAAAAACTTTAGAAAATAAAGTATTTTTATTTTCTGAAAAAGTCCTGATGACATCATCATGTATTAATTAATTATTTATTTAATTTATTTATTTATTTTTATGCCATTAAATCCCTTTATCTTTATTAAAAATATTTAATTAAGGAATCCCTCCCAAAAATGTTTAAATCTTATTTAAACATTATTTCCTTATTTATTAATTATTTAATTAATAAATTGACCAAAAATCCCAAAATAAATAATTTATTTAATTTTTTCCCAAAAGTTGGCCAATTTCCTTAAGACCAATAACCTCTTCCAAAATCTTCTAATCCTTCTTTAATTTTGATTAAAGGCTAATCTCATCATTTCCTACCCCTAATCCCAACTCAAAATATTTAATCAAGATTAAATATTAATCCTCATGTTTATTAAAAATATTTTAATAAATATCTCCTCAACCCAAACCCTTGAAATAAATAAAACTTTATTTATTTCATAAAATCTTATCCTAAGAAGTTCTAGACTCTTCTAGAAAGTCTTCATCCTCATCCAAAGCCTAGACTCTTCTAGAAGATGTCTTTAACCCTAATCCTAATCCCCTCCTAACCTTGTCACATTCCCTAAACATGGGTTAAGACTTGCTAACTCAAGAAAAAGTTAACAAATATCTCCTCCTTCACCCACCCTCATTAATTGCAATCCACTTGCCATCCACTTGCCTAGTCCTAAGCCATCTCTAACCCTTCCTCTAATCATTTTTACAACCCTAAGCAAGCTTAAAAACCCCCTAAACCCTCAAATTCGAATTTCATGGTATCTCTCACAAATATCTTCAACCACAAAACTTTATAAAGCCCACAAAGTCATAAATGTTCTTACAAAGCACTTATGAAGGGTCTTTATGAAGATTTTATCCCTTGAGCCTCCTTTGTTGACTCATCCTTCCCCTTTCCTCCATCCTCTCACCATGTGACATGTGTCAGTCCTTGATTGGCTATAAGGAAGCACAATCCATGTGCTCTCCTCTCATGCAATCTGAGCCCTCCATAAGCTTTTTCCCATCCTTGCATCTTAGCCCTCAATCCCTCAAGCCTCTTGCCTATAAATTGGATCCTTCCCCTTTGCAAAATAACACAATCCATGAAGTAAAGTCATAATTCCATTTTGAGAAGCCATTTTACATCAAAACCATACAGTCACACCCAAATTCCAACTCCATTTGAAGCCCTTTTTGAAGCATAAGCTTGAGCATACATCCTATCTATTTAGACAAAGCTACTCAACAAGAGAGCTTCTCATTGAGAGAGCCCATTAATGGCTCATATTCTGAATTGAGAGTTCATCTTAGTCTATCTTGAAGTTTATGAATTTTGTTTAGTTTGTAGAAGCTTTGTTTAAATTTGGTTTCTATTAGCATACTAACATTGCTCATATACAGTTAGAACCTTACTAGCATATATAGAACATAGAGGATTTAAAGTATATCGAATGGTTGTCAAATCTGCATTCTTAAATAGAATTCTTGATGAAGTCTACATTGAACAACCAAAAGGTTTTGTACATTCTAGCAAAAGAGACATGGTTTGTAGGTCACACAAAGCATTATATGGTCTCAAGCAAGCTCCCAGAGTTTGGTATAAAAGACTTCATTATTACCTAGTACAGATTGGCTTTTAGAGGAAAAATGATAATAGTAGTTTGTGTATCAAGGAAGAACTAGACAAAAAGATTATGTTGGCAGAAATATTTGTTGATGATACTCTATTTACAAGAAATAATGATTTATGCAAAGCATTTTCAGAAGAAATGAATAAAGAATTTGAGATCTCTAGGTTTGGTGAGATAAAGTTCCTTGCTGGATTGTAGATACAACAGAACAAAAATGGTATCTACATCACTTAATCTAAATATATCAAGGAGATATTATAGAAATTTGGAATGGAAGATTCAAGACCAGTTGGAACCCCTATGTCTACTAGACAGAAGCCCTCCAAAAATGACGATTCCAAAGAAGTAGATCATATCGCATATAGATCAATGATTGGAAAATTGTAGTGTGTAGTACACCCAAGGCCTAATATTGCTCTAGCAGTTGGAATAGTGGTAAGATTCTGAGCAAATCCTAAGGAATATCACATGATGGAAATCAAGAGAATCATGAGATATCTGAAAGGTATTGAACACTATGGTTTATGGTATAAACTTGGAGGCAATTTGGACTTGAAAGTATCTACTAATGCTGATTGGGCAAGAAGTATTGATGAGAAAAAAATCACTAGTGGTGGAGCATTCTTTCTTAGTAAAAGACTAGTTTCTTGGACAAGCAAGAAGAAAAATTGTACATCTCAATCCACATATGAGGAAGAATATGTACAGTAGTAGTTAATTGTTTTAACATTATTTGGTTCAAATAATTGTTCAAAGGAATGAAGATAGAGATCAAGGATCCAATAGTCATTACTGTGATCAAACTAGTGTAATTAACATATCAAAGAATCTAGTGATTCATACTAAAACAAAGAATATTGCAATAAAATATCACTTCTTAAGAGAATTGGTGCAAGAAAAAGAAGTCTAATTGGAATATGTTAATACAAAAGAGCCGATTGTAGACATATTTACCAAGCCATTACCCAAGGATGCATTTTTGTATCTAAGAGGTAAGCCAAGGGTCATTCCCCTATCTCAAATTCACTAAATGAAGTTTAGAGAATGCATCAACCAGAACTTGTTGAAGATCAATCAGTTGGTGCAAAATTAGCAAGGGCATATTGCAGGTGAATCAATACTTAAGGTACATTGGTATTAAAATAATTGCTATCTTTGGCATGTGTTGTCAAAGAGGGGGAATATTACTCTCATATCTTTGAAAATTTTTTTTGGAACCATAATAAAGTAAGGAACCAAAGAGGGAGAAGTTTTCCAAAGAAGAAGATTGCTGAAAGAGGGAGAAAGTTCTGAATGAACTTGGTAGCAGTTGTTGTAGACAGAATCCTATGAAAAGAAATAGCTCATATTGATAGAGGGAGTTTTCAAAGAACTAATCCAAAATTTCATTGTGCTATGACATGTTGTGTTGCCATCAATGCCAAAGAGGGAGATTGTTGGATACAATTGATTAATTGTGTATTGTCTTTGATGTTACACAAATGTCATGTCATTATCAATCAGTATATACTGAGCTCACTTGGGTAGTAAAGACCATTTTTTATGTCTACCCAACATTCCTATGTTTTCCTAGTTTAAAAGGTAGTGTCTATCAATTTCACTTGGGCATTAAAGGAAAATATGTAGAAGATGAGTGTTAACCAAGCTCACTTTATTAATGAAGGGAATTTGGATGGAACCAGTACTAACTAAGCTCACTCGGTTGCAAAAGGACTTTTGCAAGTTTGTAGTGTTAACCAAGCTTCTATTGGTTAACAAAGGAAATCATTTTTGAGTTAGTTTCTACCAAGTTGGGTTGACTAAAGAAGGATTTTCTTATTTTTTCATATTAAGCTTAATTGATTTATCTATTGATTCCAACTAACTATGGTGATAAATATTGATTATTCTAAGTTGTATTTGAGTTGACTTGACAAAGTGGAAGATATAAGTATAACGTCAAGTTGTGATTTCAAAGTGTTTGAAAAAAAGAATGAAGATGTTATTGAAGATCTAATGAAGAAAATAGGAAGTGAATTTGAAGGATAAGATAAGTATCCTTGTGAAGTAGAAAAGCCATATTCGATGAGGAAGGATCAAGTACAAGCTAGAATAGAGATCTGTAATCAGCAAATCAGTTGCATTCAAATTAGGTCATCTGATTGTTACTCTCTAACCATTATAGTAGTGATCTAAATCTCTTAATAGAGTTGGCTTAACAACTATTTGCAAATCCTTTAACAAGGTGGTAGTTCTATTGAATTGTCTAAGGTCTTCTAACAAGGCCACTCCTAATAGGGTGATTAAATCGTTTAACAGGGTCACACCTAATAGTGTGTTTTGTAACCTTTAATAGGGTTGGATCCTAACAAGGCTCACTTCAAAAGAGTGAAAAATAGTAACTAGTTGCAACTGGTAGCTTTCCCAAATTGGGTTTCCACGTTAAATTTTGGTGTCAAATGTGTTCAAGCTATTTTCTTTTATGTGTTTGCAACTAAGTTAAAGTAGTGGTAATCATAGTTAACATCTAAAGTTTATATGCAGAGCATTTACTAAGCTACAACATTTTTGTATGTGTTTATGGAGCTTCAGTAATATTTAGTTTTTAGTTTTCTTTTTGTATTGACACCTAAGGGATTTGGGATTTATTTTAGTAGTAATTGATTCACCCCTCCCCTCTTAGTTACTCCTCTTGTATTTCCAATAGGGTAATAGTAGGGGAGAAGGGAATACAAATAAGATAAATGGATAGTTATAAATAAAATTTTAATATTTTTAGGGACACCAAAAATAGATATATGAGCAATTGTAGACAAGAAATGAAATAGTTTTTAGGAGATATCAAAAGATTGCCTCATAAATGAGATAATGATCATGAAATTCAACTTGTGGTGAGTCAACCACCCAACACAAAGCTCCACATAAATTCACATTTACCAAAGAATGAGATTGAGAAGATAATATTGGGGATGATAAAGATAAGCATTAGGATTGGCTCACAAAAGTGAAATTTCATCATGACATTTAGTTTTTAGCAAATAGTCTATTAGCCCTATTTTTAATAAAATTGCAAAAGCCTAGATCTATGTCATAATCTATTCACATTCTGTTATTACTATGGGACTCTTCATATTTCCCTATCCATGATTTTTTCTTAAGTGTAAGAAACCCTAGGTGAAATCCTCAAAAACCCTTATCATGTTATCATTTTGAGTTACTTTTTTGTAGTAACTTAATAAAAGATTTTTGCATCATTAAAAAGGGCCTTTTGATTTCCTAATTTTATATCTTCATGTTCCTACCCCATCATTTTATATCATAAGGTAATATTTTCATTTAACTTAACAATTATTTTGATTTGATGTTGGGTTTCCCTTTGGTGTATTTTTTTTTGGATTTCAATGCTCATGCTTCTTCCCTGCTTGCCTGGTGCAGAAAGTGCTTAAGTTGGGTGTACATATGAAATATGGTTAAGGTTATAAGTTCATAAGACCAATCCTAAATGAGGAGAAAAGTCTAAGCCCTTTTGAGCTTTTTTCATCAATCATTGTTCATAATTTCTTCTCTCTTGCTACTTTTTTGGTTGGAGGACTAGTTTTGATGCAACTCTACAAAACCATAAAGTGACCCCATGGTGATAAATATACCTAAAGCTCGAGGAATATTCCTTCTAAGATCTAGCCAAGTCATGAAGATCTAATGGCTTTTGTGTACCTAGTTTCAACATGCTTTACTCATCACTGCTTTGAATGACAAGTTGACACTTGTTCATGAGTGCTTAGATTGCCAGTATGAGTTGGCACATTGAGATGGTTTTGAAAACCAATGCTAGCATGCCATATTGAAATTAAGCATGGTGTAGCAAAGGGGTGACATGTCATGTTGATTGGACAAGAAGATGGTGTGTACAATGATAAAGAAATGATGTGGATAGATAAGCCAATGGTAGAATGCCATGTGGCACTATTAGAACAATCAAATGGCAGCTAAGTGAAAATTGGAGGGAAATGAAAATAAATTTTTGAGCATTAAAAATGAGTTTAAATATTAAGCTAGATTAAATAGTTGTCATGATCTTGTGATATGAAGATGCAAGTTATGTAATCTTTGTGGCTTCATGACCTTTTGCCATGTGTCTAGGAAGACAATATGATATATGGGTAAATATAGAAAAGATCAACAATGATTGTGAATCTGCTATAATAAGGTGCATGGTGTGAAAAGCTTTAGTGGCTTTGTGAGAAAGTGACATGTGTCTAGTATTCATTTTAATGTGTGAGTAAGATCTAGTCAATGCAAGAAAGATATAATGGTCATCGAAAACCCATGATAGAAAGTTACATGTTACTTTAGTCATAGCGGCTCCACGACTAGTCAAAACATGTCCCTGAGGGAAGAGTGAGATCTACTTAATGAGGGTAAAGATTAGTGGTTGTCATGAACTTGTGATCAAGAGATACAAAATTTTTAGTCATAGTAGCTTCATGTGTTAGAAATAGGTAATAGTGAGAAGGGGGGGTGAATTGGTATTCTACAAACTTTTACCCACAATTTGATATTATTAACTACTTTACAACATGCATATGTAAGTAAACCAACAATACTAAATAGTAAATAAAAACATACATAGAAAGAACTCATAACATCATTATTTGTTAACTAGGGAAACCCTAGCCAAGGTAAAACCTTGGTGGGGACAGTACTCAAAATGATCCACTAAATAAAAGAATATTGTTAAGCATATTGACCCTGTTAGGAGTCTATCAAGTACATATAGTGTTTTGAGTCTTTGTTAGAGGACTAGGCCCTTTTAGAGGACTAGGTCCCTTTAAAAGCCTGAATCCTATTAGGAGTTGGTAGAACAATTACAATGTATGTAAGAAGAGCCCACTGCCCTAACATGCAATATACAAATAATATTTTTCACAAGTATATATATGCATACAATATTGTCTCACTGATGTACTTTGCACTTGCTTTGATCATTCATCAGATTTTACATCACATAAAGCTCACATGTCACATATACTTCCTTCATAATAGTTTGCATCACATATTTGCTTCATTTTAGCTACGCAAGATATGATTTTTACTTATACCTTACAAATTATCAAAACTATTGATCAGTCAACCTTGAAGCTTCCACATGCTTGGCTAATTATTAAATAACTTAGGGTTAACATCTAGGATGTTGAAACATCATAGTAAAGTAATTATTTTGTTACCAAAATAATTCCTTAAGTTGTATGATTCATTTTATTGTAATGCTTTGTTATGCTTTATCAATTACATGCACTGGTAATTCCTCTATAACTATCACCATATTGTTTGTATAGATCTTTTCATTGCCATACATTATCATAAAACTATCAACTATCAGTCCTCAAATACACATGTGTTAAATTAGACTCTTTCATCTGTACATACCGAATCTATCTTTATGCTACTACAATTGTCCAATACTTAGAGAATTTTTTCTCTTTGATTTCATAATGAAATACAAATATATATGTTTCTATAAATGACAACACTCACTTATCTACCTCATGATATTTCCAACAATCTCCCCCTTTGGAATTGATGGAAACATTTGAAAAAATTGGCTAAGTCCAAAAATGATGTCATATAAAGCAACGATAGATAGAAAAAGATACTACTAAAAACCTAGCCTTCAAAACTTGAAAATTTTATTCATGTCTTGATGGATCATTAAATTCCTTATCTCTTTTCTTACAATGATTTCCTATATACATAGCTAATCTCTCCCTTACATATATATACAATTTTATACAAATTTCCTTTAAATTTGTATACTTTGTTGAGAATAGATTGCAAAAGATTGTTGAAAAGGAGATTGTGGAGAACAGATTGATACAAATATAATCAAAATATTTCAATCATTGTTTTGTCACTTATGTCAAACCTATTATTTTCTGCTAAGACAATTGCTTATATGATTTAGAGTACTATCACTTATTTGATTGATGAAGATGATTTGATCAAAACATATAAAAATAACACCTAGAGGAAATGTTGAGTTATGATATGTAGAGAAGTACAAGAATCAACTAAGATAATGATAACATGATGTATTGATAATCTACTTAATGTTACAAAGGTTGGTTACACTAAGCAAGTATAGAGGAACAAGTTAAAAAAAGTTTGTCTGCCAAGCTTGACCGAGTGAATAGTTGGTGCCAAGAAAAGTCAGTACAAGTTGAGTAGAAAATTAGTTGGCACTAAGTAAAAGTCTATTCTAGTGTATGCTGAGTGAAACAATGGATGCCAAGAAAATTTTAGTTGATGTCGAGCACTAGTAAACTTTAGTTCATGCCGAGAAATTTTATAGAGGATATTGAGCAATGCAGTATGTGTCAAGCATCATAAGCAAGTTAATGTTGAGTGGCTGCATTATTTGAAAGATCTTGAATTTGATGGATCTAAGCTAACAATTTTTTCTTTCTTGGATTGTGTGAGCTGGGTGGAAGATAATATTGATGAGCTAGTGGCACAAAATTCAAGGTAAACTATTTTGAGGAAAATTCAAAGAGAATTGACAGAGAAGTATCTAAAAGACATATGAAATATGGGGTAGATTCGTTCTATACTACCTAATCTATCCTAACCCTAAATTAGATAATGGAGAATGAGTGGCAAAAGATCTTAATTTCCTATTTGTAGGAATGGTTGGTTAGAAGCAAGAATTGTCATCTGTGAGAACCTAAGGAAGACAATGAGTCAAGGGTTTTGCTTCATCAAGTGACCTAAGAGAAGAGTCTACATTGGCATGTTAAGAAAGAAGGCTTAAGGGTATGGATGGTTGAAGGGTGAACAAGCTATTAGAGTTAAAATGTATGAAGTCCAAGTAGAATGGAGGACTAAAACATAGATCTATAATCTACAAATGGAGTTGTAAGTAGTTATTAGATCAAGCCTTATTATTACTCTCTAATAATTGTATCAATCTAGGGTAAATCATTTGGATTAAGGTTGACCTAACAGTCATTTGTAAATCCTTTAACTAGGTGACATTCCAAGTGAATGGTCTAAAGTCCTCTAACAAGGCTCACTCGTAATAGGGTGATTGAAATCCTTTAATAGGGTCACATTTAATGGTGTGTATTGTAACTTTTAATAGGGTTGGCCTTTCACAGGGCATCACTTTAGAAGAGTGAAATAGGGTAGCATGTTACTAGTGATTTTTCCCATATTGGGTTTCAACATAAAACATTGTGTCAAGTGTGTTGTTGAATCTATTATGTTTCATGTTTACATTTCTACAAATTGATTTGATAGTAACCTACAAGTTTTGAGTGATTGCATAACCTTATGGAGCATGCATGATGATAAATGTTTTATGGGTTTATTAAACCGTGAAAATTTTTATTTATACATCTAGAACTTGGACAACTAATTCATCCCCCCCTCAGTTATTCTAAAGAATTCCAACACATAGCCAATCTCCCCCTTACATATATATACATTTTTATACAATTTTCCTTTAAATTCTTCCCCTTTGAGATTAATGAAAAAGGTGTCCAAAATTATATTGTAAAAAAAAATTAGTGTTACCTTATTCTATTCCAACTTGAGATTCTTGGTATGTAGTCTACAAAACTAAGTTTCAACTTCTCAAGCTCCTTCTTTTAGTTGTCATTGTAATATTCTTGTTTCTAACCTAATAAACAACCAACTTACTATCTCTATATACCTTTAAGGACTTAATTCCTCTTTTTTGTGCCAGTTAAAGGCCCTAAATTAGTGCTCCATACTCTGACACATTATTAGTGCAACTAAATTTGAGTCTATAAAAGAAATAGTACTTCTCTAATTCAGGGGAAATGAGCATGACACCAACCCTTGAGCCATTTTTATTCCTTGAGCTGTCAAGAAAAAAACTCCACAATACACTTGTATTTTCTTTGGTTTTTACAAGATTGGGAATGGGAGCATCTTCCTCAAGTATGCAATAGGTTCCAAGTCCTATCTCCCTAGCATCTTACATTGGGTCAAATTGGTAAGCAGTGGCACACTCATCCAAGAGATAGTTAGGCACCTCTACCAAAGAAGTAGTAGGCTCTCATGCCATGTCTTGATCATCTATCTCATGGATAGTGAAATTCATGTTTATGGGACTTGGAGTATAGGTCTCTATATGATTTAGGGCTAGAAGCTATGCTCTAATGGAGGCTTTTTTTCAATACCTTGTTCTAAAAAATATGTAAGACCAATTAGATGATATATAGCCACCTATTTGTGAAGTAAAGTCTTTGGAAAGATAGATGGAAAAATGGGGTTTAACCTCAGCTACTAATATGTCTTGTGTAACAATACAACTAGGGAAAGCATGGAATTCCATCTTTACATCTTTTAGAATCCTTACAATTTTGACGAAGCTACCATCTAATTGGAGCACATCTCTAACCATTGGCTCATATTTAATACCCATGAGGTCAACTACACACCTAGGAATTATAGAACTATTAGCCCTAGAATCAATCATGCAATTATGGACTAGTTTATCTCCTATGATTAAAGAGACATAGAAAGGAGGGGTTTTATTTTCTTACTTGATTCTTCCTCTTTTCTTGGTTGTCCTAGACTTATAGCATCCTTTGGTGTAGTTGATTGATTTTCCACTCTTATAGTTTCTAGCTCCTACTATGGTAGCACCCTTTTTGATGGCATAGTAGTAACAATATCCTACATAGGCACATTGATATTGGTTCTCTTCATATGATCCATAATGTTAAGAGGGGTACCAAATTCTTTGACTAAAGTTTTGAGGGTTGCAGATGTTGATGACTGAACATGAGTTGTCTGAGATTTACAAGGCTTCCCTCTATTAATGTCCTTCTGGTGTTGGGTAGACACACTTGGTTGTGCATTCATGATTGGAACATGAGGAGAAGCCCTTGAAGTTGAAGCTTGATTTAGTGGAGGAGGGATAACATCCTCAATAGCTCTTGTCTTACTTCTGGTGTTGTGATCTGTGGCATCCTGATTGGTATGACAATGCTCTCTTGGTTGATGGTTCATAAAGGAACAATCATCTTGGTGTTGAAAATAGGAAACATTAGTAGTTTAAGTAGCATTAGGTTGTTGACTAGCTACTTGATTTTGTGTAGTTAATGCCAGGTATGATTCTACCTTCTAGCACATGTAATTGCCATAAGAATAATTTTTGGACGGACATAAGTCCTGGTCCTGGGAAAGATTGTTTTGAGGAACTAATGTCCTCACTGGATTTGGGTTTATATTTTCTACGAAGGTATTAACAATAGGCCTCTTGTATGTGGGGTTTTCAATATAAGGTTGGAAAGGCCTAACATTTTGAGTTTTCTACCTTTCCAAGATCACCACATTGTTACCCATTTTCTATACTTGATTTTCTATGGGATAAATGAAAGTTTCACTAGTAAAATTAGGTATACTTTTAAGAGTTGCTACTAGAATATCATGTCTTTGGGCTAGAAGAATGGGACTTCTACCATTGAAGGTGGCAAAAGCATGAGCTCTAGGTTGTGCCATATGGAATAATGATTTATTTAAATGAAAGATGGCAACCTAGGCTATGAGCTATCAACAAGAGGAGTGGAAATAGTTCTTATAGGTGTATTTGTTGTTGTTGCAATTTTGACTGATGATAACGAGAGCTTATTCCTTTTCTTTCTAGGGTTCAAGAATGAGAGCTCAGTATATTGAAAGTTACCTCTAGAAGATGCCCTTGTCTAAGCCTTGGGCATGAATCATAACTTGGTCTAAAACCAAATATTAAAGTAGAGTAGAGTCACCAAGTACTTGAAAATTAGCCTCTTGAAGGCCTAAAATACTGAGAGCAACACTATCTTCTCAGCATATATCTAAAATTCTCTTCTTTGACACTAGTGAACTTAAAATGCTTCAATATGAGAATCCCACTAAGCATGCCAAAAACTATTGGCACAAAAGCTTGCACCCTTGCTTAAAGTCTTACCTAAAGGTAGCCTCATGTAACATGGAAACAATCTCCAAGTTATGCAACATGAACTATGAGATTGAGTCTCCAGAGAAAGTCTACTTCCTTACTATTAGGGTGCACCTAACTACTCTTTGAGAGGAAAAGGGAGAATGAATGCATGAAAGAAAACTTCTTAATCTAATCTAAAGGGATGCTACACCAAAATACTATGTTAGACCTTATCTTTGCCTAAGAATGCACAATTCATCAATATAACCTCAAAATATATAGATTCAATCCTTGCTTAACTCAACAACTACATGTAGATCAGAAACCAAAAGAATTCTATAAGGAAGAGGCTTCACACTATATCACTCTAAGGTGAAATAGATACAATCATACAGTTGAAGAAAAATGACAATACATTAACAAAAGGAAAGAAGGTATTGCACAATATATTAATGGAAGAAAGAGATAAAATAGAGAATTATATTAACTCAGAGGCAAAGGAAATTATAGTAGTGGAGCATAGAATACAATGCTATAGAATTAGAGAAAAGATTGACCCTAAGAAGGGTTAAAAAACTTGCTTTTATAGTTAAAGGATAGCTGAGAACTTCTACTAGAAGCCAAGAAAATCAACCACTACCACCAAGTTGCAAGAAAGATATCAATGCAGATACAAAATGATTTGATCAAGTGCACACCCTTATATAGAAATTTGATCTCAATGTGCATATTCAACTTTGGAAGGAACAGAAATGATGGTCATAACTAAAAGATTAGGTAGATGGATAACCCAAAGTATTAAGAAAATAGAAAATTTATTCACTAGGCATGCAAAATGTAAAATAGTAGTTGCAGATAATCAAAAGCTCAATTTTCTCATTAAATATGTTAGAAAGTCAAACAAAATTGATCATCAATCCTACCACATGGCCTAATGACAATAAAAAAATTCTCCACCTCACCTAGCATTCAAACCTATGTTGACTAGTGCCTTTTCCTTAGTTGTAGCTTCACCACCTTTATTTTAATTAACTATTTTAACCTTGAGAAACAAAGACATCATCCAATCTAACAACTATCACTACTTCATAGCTTGCCTTCCCTTTACTTCACTAATTATTGTGACCCAACAATTGCATGATTTTAACCCTTCACACTATCACAACTAAAGCTAAATTTGGCATCACACATTTGAGACTTTGTGATTGACGTAAACTTAATTGCATTGATCTTTTTTGCATCATCATGGCCTCAACTCTAGTTAACCCTTAACTCTTCATGATTGTGTGACTGTAACCATTCAGAGTGTCTCCATATAAACCCTAGGTTAGACCTAACCTTTTGTGACCATGCAACCACCCATTAATATAATATATTCAAGACTTTGTAGGGTTGCAACTTGTCTTAGTTGATAGAAAATTTTCTTTGCAACCGTTTGAGTGAAGGGTCCCTCATGTTCCTTTAACTTAGTCACTAGTTCATGGCTTATCCTTATTGAATTTCCTTAATGTATGTGACTATGTGAAAATATGAACTTAATTGCTACCAGGGTATAATATAGTGGCAAATTTTCATATTTTGGCAAATTTGACATTTTGCCAATGTCATTTTTGGCGATTTCTGAGCCCTTCCATGGTTTCCTGGTCGCCAAACTTTGTTGGGTTTACTTGGTTGCCTAGCATTGTAATCACCAAGGCAAATGTTACATTTGAGTTTTTCCCTGGTGGTATCGCCTTTCACGCAGCCAACCAGGTAATGCTTATCGTGGAATGTTCGCCAGGTTTCAAGTTTCCATTTCATGCCATATTGGAGAATTCGCCATCCCAGTTTCATTTTACCGTGGAGGATTTGGCTCATTTCACGTTATGGGAAGTCGAGGAGTCGGCTCATTTCGCCAACACTCTTTCATTTTGTCGTGGAGGAGTCGGTTCGTTTGGCGTGGTAAATTGGTAATTTTATTGATTTGTAATGTGTATAAATCCAAATTCTCCCAAGCAATGAGACATTCACTAAATACCACTGGCAGTCCATCAAATTTTTGGCAGCGTAGGACACATTGCGGGCACGACTCAGACTCCAGAGATAGCTTCCACAAGTGGTGGTACACTGGTATGTGCAGTTGTGCTGTAAAATACTCTCCTTGAGCTTATGTAGTTTAATTTAATTAGAAGCTTATCTACAGTTTCCTTTCTTATCTCATTTTCATTAGAAATTTTTCAAAAAGTGGACGCAATGCTGAAAGTTGTTGGCGATGTTAATGGTTTTTAAAGCTTGCATGCATGGATTCGTGAAAATGTGAAGTCTATTTCCTACCAACTTTCTACTGAGATTTGTGAAAGATTCCCTCGAAGTCATTTCCCTTTAACCTCTGCGAACATGCGAAATCCTTTCCATCGCGGTCTCGCTGCTGCTGGAAGTCTTTTCCCTTTAACCGCTACGAACATGCGAAATCCTTGCCTTCGCGATCTCGCGGCTGTTGGAAGTCTTTCTTTTAAATCGCTGCAAACATGCAAAATCCTTGCCATTGCAGTATCACGGCTTCTAGAAGTCTTCCCTTTAACCGCTACGAACATGTGAAATCTTTGTGATCGCGGTCTCGCGGCTGTTGGAAGCCTTTTCCCTTTAACCGCTGCGAACATGCGAAATCATTGCCATCGCAGTCTCGCGACTTCTGGAAGTCTTTTCCCTTTAACCACTGCGAAGTGTTAACATCTGATGGTGTGATCTCCCTTTTTCATGACTTTGTGACATAAAAGTTCACCATCATTTAAACCGGCGATGATGCGATCTCTACCCTCCTCACGATTTCGCAACACAATCTCCTTTATCTTTTCAACTGGTGATGATGCGATCTCTACCCTGCTCGGGGTTTTCCAACACAAAACTATTAACTTTCACTTTGACAGCGACATTGCGATAGACCTGTTAAAGCCTTTCTCACGGTTTCGCAACTGCCAAGTTGCCAACTTCAAACTGATAAAACTATCATACCACTCCTTTGTACCAATTCCCTAGCCCTTCCATGGTATGTTTTTTTTAACCTTGAATACAATAAAATTATTCGCCCAAAAGAATTAAAATTTTACTATGATTATTATTTTTTTGTTTGCCAATGTATAAATATTTTGTGGTTTTAAATGGATACTGAAGGTAATACTGCTTATTCTCAGTGAAGTAAAGTTTAAACAGATTATCAGTGGATTGAGATGTCAGGGGAGGGTGAGTCTATAACTAATATTGGTCAGTCTCAGGGAAGTGACAAAGGAAAGACCCCCAAGGGCAGTGAAGGGATTAATCTTACATCAAAATGCTGAAAACTTAGAGATACTACCATAAAGGCTTTCTTTGGAATTGACAATGTTTCTGGTCCACCAACTTTGGCAAGTACAAGTGCAGAAGGAAATCACAATACCTCACCACCACTAGAAGAGCAGGTTGTTATTCAATTAAATCAAAATGCATCAAATGAGGATAACAATGTTCAAACAACAGAAGATGTTATAACAGAAGATAATATTGATGTTGGTAGGAAGAAAAGAAAAAGGAATGTAAAAATGGGGCGGGAGTGGGAAATGAAAAGGAATTTCCAGGTTGATTGGGTAGCAAAGTACTGGTTTATTGAACCAGTCACAAACAATGATGAACCACCAACAGAATGCAAGTGTACGATTTGTACCTGGAAAACTAAAAGAGAGAAAAAGTTGCAGTTAAAGCTCGACACTATAGAAAAACATATTGGTAAGGTTTATGAAAAAAAAATCATAGATGGAAAGGAAGTAGCGGCAGTGAGATGGAAATCAAAGGAAGAATGCCTTCATGTTAAGTATGTCATAGAATATGAAGAGCATTTCAAGAAAATAGCAGTAATTGGTAGTGGCAGTAGTGGCAATCCAATCAAGGATGGGCTTTTTCATATTCTATCTAGAGGGCGTCCCATGAGAGACTTTTCAAAATATGGTAATTTATTATCTTTTTTGAGAGTTCCTCACTATCCTATGTCACATTGGTCAATATACGCTAGATGGGAAATGGCAAGCTGTCTTGCTGAGGTGGAAAAGCAAAATGTACAGGAGAGAGTAAAAGAATCCAAGTTCATTTCATTATCCTTAGATGAAGTCACTGTGGTAGATAACACTGCTTGGGTCTGTATGCATGTATATACTGTAAAAGATCATGTCTGTCAAGCTAATCTACTTTGTGTTCATAAAATGAGGGCCAATTCAACTGCAAAAAATTTATATTTAGAAGTTAAGAAAGCTTTGAATGAAATTGCTGGTATGGATGACTTGACAATTGCAAAGAAGTTAGTGTGTGTCAGAGCTGATGGAGCTGCAGTAATGCAAGGGCAAAGGACTGGTCTTTGTGCAAGATTACAAACTAGTATTGCACCTTATATGCTTGGCATACACTGCATGGCCCACCGAATGAATTTAGCATATAAGATTGTAAGTACTTTTCCTACAGTGTCAAAAGTTGAAGATCTAATCCATGAGCTCCACTCGTACTTTTGCAGAAGTCATAAACGCTTTGCAGAATTTAAGATTTTTTCTG
Organism: Cupressus sempervirens; assembly: GCA_028749045.1. Taxonomy (NCBI): domain Eukaryota; kingdom Viridiplantae; phylum Streptophyta; class Pinopsida; order Cupressales; family Cupressaceae; genus Cupressus; species Cupressus sempervirens. The sequence continues at coordinate 105,756,668 of CM053783.1, forward strand.
AGGGAGTAACAACAAGAAATAAGATTCTCAAGGATGTTGAGACCAGATGGATATCTTTGCATGGACTAGCAGAACTAGTTATAGAAGAATATCAATCCTTTATTGGAGTTCTATATGAGCAATGCCTTACAGTGGACAGAGCTCCTGATTTGTTAAATAAGTTAAGTGATATAGAGAACCTATTAACTTTAGCTAGTCTTATCCCGATGCTAGATTTAATGAACAAACTTGTTAAGAAAGCCCAAGACATAACTATGTATATTCATGAGTATTCTGATTTACGTAAAATGACATGCATGGCTCTGGATTCTTTATATCCAGATCTCTCAGGTCATAGCCCAATTTTTTCAAGGTGGGAGATAATTACAGATTTGAATCATGCTGAGAATTTTTTACAATTCAATGGGATAAATGAGCTATGTGTGTTTGTGAAAGGATTTCAAATACCAATGCACCAATCTAAAACAACCAAGAGAGGCAGAGTAATACCAGTTAGAAAGGATGATTTTGACAAGATTGTTAAATCTGTTAGTGAAAATGTGAAGTCTATTTCCTACCAACTTTCAAGTGAGATTCATGAAAGATTCCCTCGAGAAGAAATTCTTGAAGCCATGAGTTGTGTGTTTCCTCAATTTTGGAAACACTTTGGACATAATCCAACTGATGCAAAGTTGTTTAATAATAAACTTGACGAATTGATAACACAGTTTTCAAAGCATACAGATTGCAATGGACAACTAATACAAGGAATCTTAGATTCAAATAATCTTAAAAATCAATGTAAACTTTTTGCATTGTGTATGAAAAACCAGATGGAAAACTTTGAGAATCCATTCGATCCTGGTGCAATAACAAGGCTCTGGAAAAGGATAAGTCAGAGTGAAGTATTATGTACTTCAATATCAAAATATTTCAAACTTGCTGATTTATGTCAAACAATGATATTAGGGTCAGTGGAAGATGAAAGAGTTTTCAGTGCATTGGGGTTTTTGAAATCAAATGTCAGAAACAAACTAGACAAAAATTTGGAAACTTGTTTGAGGTTGTTTGTTACTCAATACAATGTTAGAGATTTTCCTTGTGATAGGTCATTGGCCATTTGGAATTCCACACGTGAAAGACGAGGCCTTTGCAACACTTTAAAAGATGGTGGTTCTGCTTCTACTGCTGACTCCAACATAAATGATGAATTTAGGTCTCAAAGTCAAAATGAAGATGAAGATTTTACGGATTTTGAATACCCGATTCAGAATGAAGAGGAACCAATTAGTACTAGTCAGACTTCAGTTTCATATTTGAGACTAAGTCAATGAAGTGAATTGTGATTTAGTAATGTAGCATTCAGTTCTAAGGAATTTATAGGTCTACTTCAGTTCTTCCATATTCATTATTCAGTCATATTGCAATTACAATTTACAAAAATTGACTTCAAGATTTTTGTTACTCTATTGTTGACATAATGTTATTTTTGTACCTTTCTCTTGATTTGAGTTCAAGATTTTTGTTACTTGTTACTCTATTCATATTGTTGACACAATGTTATTTTTGTATCTTTCTCTTGATTTAGTTGTTTGATAATAAAAAAAGAGATAATAGAGACGTGTGCAAAGCCCATAACATCACAGAGAACTACTGACTACAAAACATAATGGAAAATTGAAATACATAGAGTTGGAACAATATCTGCTCAATTATACTTCAGTCTTAATCTGAAAAATAACAACAGATTGGACCATTTGTAAGCCTTGGGAACTCATATTTATATCACTTGAGTTGCAACAAGCTTCAGGCTTACAAAGGTTACATAATGATTCATTACAAAAGACAAAAGATAACAACAATTAAGATAATCATTACAATTTGTTGAAACCTTTTGTGACATATTTTACCAGAATAAGGGGAAACAATTACAAAATGTGACAAGTGGCAAGTGATCATTAAGCCTGTCTTCTAGTTCTAACTGCAGCATTACCCACAGCGGATGCACCGCAAAGGTAAGGTAATCTGTTATGATGAACAACTTCTCTTTGATATTCTACTGCAACACTTGTCCTCCAATTGATTTCCTGGGGCCACCATCTTTTGTGCTAATCATCTTCTACTAAAGGGATTGCTTTGATATCTGCTATAATGTTGAAACCTTTTGTGACATATTTTAACAGAAAAAGGGGAAATAATTACAAAATGTGACAAGTGGCAAGTGATCATTAAGCTTGTCTTCTAGTTCTAACTGCAGCATTATGCACAGTGGATGTACTGCAAAGGTAAGGTAATCTGTTATGATGAACAGCTTCTCTTTGATATTCTTCTGCAACACTTGTCCTCAGATTGATTCCTCGGGGCCACCATCTTTTGTACTAATCATCTTCTACTGAAGGGATTGCTTTGATATCTGCTATAACCTCCCAGATGGCAATATTTGTATCCACAACAGGCCATGCTGTATTTCTAACTGCCTCTAATTCACTGATGTTTTTAGTCCATTTTGCATCTATGATGGCTTTACCCTCTCCACTAATTTTGTTCATATCTACTTCAATTTTGTATGTCATATCAATCATATCATAGACAACTTGATCACTTGATTCACCTCTTGAAAATGCTATAAATCTTGGATGGTCTAATATTATATCAAAAGATTCAGACCACTCTTGCCAAGATTTGACATACCCTTCATTGTTCAAAATTGTTGGAATGAAATCTGGGCTACCCAATGCTATGCTTTTCAGTTTTCCCCTTACTGCTTCGATCTTACCAATGAAGAATGAATTCAATTCTTTAACTTGATGTATCATTTTCCTTATAGGAACAATGATCTCCTTAGGTAGTTCCTTTTTCTGTGTGAGTAAAGGAACTAACCTATCAAAGAATTGAATGTATGGCCCCCACTGGGCATACAATGGAGATAATAGTGATAAAGCCTCAGAGCATTGGTATTCATTACTCTGCAGAGTAATGTACATACTATGTACATTTATAGAGGCTCTCTTTAAAGCAGTGATTCTATGAATCAAAAACTGTTTCATTGTCCTGATCTTTGCATCATTGCTAATCTCAAACTCATCCACATCCATATGTGTTACTGGATGTGGTTCTTCTGCTATCTGGTCAATTTGAATATTTTCGTCTTGTACCTCCCTTACTCTTAGTGACCTTTCTTCTCTTTTCAAATCTTCATTCTCCTTTTTTGATTCCTCCAAAGCATGTTGCAGAAAATATGTTTTTCTCATTTCCTCTTCATACTTCTTCCTGGCATCAAGGTACTTTTCATATGTCTGCACCAGTTGTTCTTGAAGAATATCAATCTTGTTCTTGCCTAGCATAGCAGCAGTGTTTTGGAGGTTATAAATTTGATCTGAAGAAGTTGAATGTGTATTCCAAAAAATTGCATTACCTTCCGGTGTCTCTTTAATTTCCATCAGGGTAGGCTTCTGTGATTCTGGAGCTACACTCCAAATAGCCATTGTCTTAGTATCTATATTAAATCCTGCCCCCTGCAATTCACCAAATGGATTAATCTCCTCATAAGAGATTGATTTTTCTTGTCTCCTCATTTGATCAAGAAGAAATGATGAACTAATATCCCATCTTGGGAAAACTATCATACCACTCCTTTGTACCAATTCCCTAACCTCCTCTACAGTGAGGCTTTCACTATTAGGATCATAGGCTTGGAGCTTCTGCACCATTTCAGTCACTTTTTCATCTGTGTCTCCAGGTTTTACATGCAAAGAAAGTTCATTCTGTTTGAGTTTATATAGAAAACTTTTGAATTCTTCACTCTTGATAAAATCATCATCCTTCATGAATTCTTGAGCCTGTATAATTCTGTCATCTAGCATCATGGACTGTAGTTCTAAACTACTGGGTCTCATCTCCTCTTCAGTAGCTTGATCAATTAAGAACTTTTTTCTGGCATCATCAAAATACCAAGTTCCTTTTGGAAGTACTTGTAAGGCTTTCTCTCTAGCCTTTTCCGGAACCTCACTCAATTTTTGTTTCTTCTTGCCCCCTTTATCCCAGTCTGAAGGGTTAGACTGATCTTCTTCGTCACTAATTTCCAATACAACATCTACCTCTGGAGAAGAAGGGTTTACCCTATCTCTAGCATTTAGAGGAACTTGAGCCATAATGTTATCAAACTCCTCAATACACTTATCAATTTATTTAAAATAGGGTAAATCAGAATAGAAGCCTTAGAAATTAGGATCTACTTTCTTCATTTCTTCCTCTACTGAGAGGATTTCTCTCCACTTTTGCATCCTATCAGCACAGACATCTTCATACAATACATCCCTAATGACATCCTCTTCCCAAATTTTCCTTCCAATGACGACATTATAACCCCTCATTTGTTTAAGAGCACTTGTAACAATGTTATATGGGTCATAAACCCTAGTGGGGGAAGTGGGGAAATTTAACTCTCTTAGGAAGGCATCAACTTCCTCAATGGCCTCTTAACCAATTTCAAAATCCCCTACTTTGAAATTTCTACACACAAAAGACCCCTTTTTAATGGTTGGCCCTAGATATTCTCTATTCATGGATAACAACTACTAGAAAATTTCCACTACACCCACCCTCTCTCGTACATATCTTGGCAAGAAATGAGGGGGTTGGGAACAACCAAAAATTCTAATCACTGTACAGTTTGATAACAAAAAGGCACTGCCCCAATCATGATCAATTGGTCCCTCATCATCAAAACACAAAGTTGGTCTAACAATCTTCCTGATTAACCTAGGTAATCTTTCCAATTTTGAACCTAACATCCTATGGATAGTTGCAACAAAATCATTATAAAAAGAGAGGGAATTAGAAAAAGAGTAGAACCTCTGCCATAATCTTGTCCATCTTTGAATAGGCAATGCCTCTCCAAAATTGTCCAAACCTTCAATGAAACTAGAATCCACATGGCCCACGTTGTAGAAGAGGATGAGATGCATAAGCACCGAGTAATGTAGAAATTTGAAATTGTCAAGATCACCTTGCTGAGCTGTCACCATCTGCTGATGAATACTATCAGTAATGAATGTTCAAAAATCATACCCCACATTAGTATGTGGGTCCTGAATGTCTAGAGCTATCACATACAATGCTGGGGAGGAATCCATGGATCCATCTACTCCCAATAGTTTGTTCAATCCAAAAACTGTTTTATGAAAGTATGCATAGAAATATGACAAGGGTATAAAATCAGTAACCATTTTCAAGAATTCTCCTTTCATCTTGTTTTGATTTTCCCTCGGGATATGTCACAACATTGCATGTGTTGTATAGAAATCTCTCTGTTTCTCAAATGCTGCTGCCAATTTTTCCAGGTTAATAGGAACTGACATGGGACCCTGCAAATCAAATGCTTCAACAAAAGCATCCTTACTTAATGTACAAAGAACGCTCATATCCTTTCTATGAAAGGACAGAGTGGTTGGATTATATGCATTTACCAGTGCCTTGATAAGGTCAACATCCACGTATACCTCTGGCATTATCAACTTTCCCAGGTTCCTCGTCCATGGATTTGAGACGAGAACCTTCTACACCCTATTCTTGTAAAAGTACAAGAACAATTCAGTTGTATTGGTGTATGGTACTTGAGCATCTCTATAGAAGCTGTAAGCGTCTCTAAACGCATGGACATTAGCACTTTCAGCATTGGAAGATTTAGGGAGAATCTTCAACCATTCTTTTGCAAATTTGGCAGACAATGAAACCTTGCTGCCCTCTCCAGTGCCCTTCATGACTGATGATTCTGCTTGTGCCATTCTGATCTTACTGCAAATTCTTGAATCTTTTTGCTCTGTTAGCTGTAGATACCTAAGAATTCTAGTTTTCTGCAACTTCCTGATGGGCCACGGCATTAAATTGTTAAATTTTAATGGCTTTAAAGTTTGAAAGCTTGCACGTGCATGGATATCTATTATCGATCACTACCAATAGTAGCTACTACCTTTATTATCGATCAACTCATCAGCTGTCTAGAATCAGATAATAGATTTGAAAACCTGATCTTTTGTACCTTCAAAATTTCAAGCTTCAAAAATACATTATCATTGACAATTGTACAATCTTATGAGTTGCAAAACCCTTCGTTCAACGCTCTGTCGCAATTGGTTCAACTTAATCTTGAAATCTTTTTGCGAAACTGCGAAACCCTTCTTTTTGTTTTCTTGGGCTATCGCAACAGTTAAATCAAATATTCACTTTATCCTTGTGACCTTGCGATTAGCCTTATATCCTCTTCTAATGAGATTCCCCTTCTGTCACAGCTTCAGAACTTAACACATTTCACATCGCGTTGTCGCAGTTGTGAAAACCCATTTCCTTCTAACCGGTGCGAAGTGGCGAACACTGCTTCATCTTAACCTTTCGCGACTTCACAGGATGACATATCTTTCCCGTTTCACCGCTGCGAACATGAGAAAACTACCTGAATTAACATTTCGTGGTCTCGTAACCAATAGACTAACTGCTTGCATAAAACCTCTAACCTTGCGATCTCCCTTTTCGCGACTGGCGAAAGTCCTTGCCCTTTAACCACTGCGAACATGCGAAAACTTCTTGAATTAACATTTCACGGTCTTGCAACCAATAGACTAACTGCCTGAATAAAACTTCTGATGATGCAATTTCCTTTTCGTGACTTCGTAACATAAAAGTTCAAACTGATGAAACCCTTTGCGAACCTCCGATGCCATCGACTTCGCATATGTTTTTTTTAACCTTGAATACAATGAATTGATTTGCCCAAAAACTTAAAATTTTAATTTGATTATTATTTTTTGTTCGCCAATGTATAATTTTTTTGTGGTTTTAAAATAACACAATTCGCCCAAATTTTACACATTGTTTGAGAGACTATGAATGATTCGCCAATGGAGATTATTATTTTTTCTTTGTAAACTATTTTTTTCACCACAAAAAATAATTTTTTTTGTTAGGTGTTTTACACCTTTCGCCAATTTTTTACACCTTTTCTAAAGGAGGGGTTTCTTAAAGTATACCCTGATTGCTACCACTGAATCCCCACTTTGACTCAAGGAAAACTTAAACTCATTATGACCATGCAACAAGGAGTTTAAAACGTTGCACCCTAAACCATGGTCAAACTTTAACCAAATGTAACCCTAGGATGAAGGAATCCCATGCATGGGGTCCACTAAGATGTGTGTCACATCATCACTATCTTGCTATGTATATTCATCATGAAAATTTCCATGATGACAAAGTGACATCCATTGATCTTGGAAGAACAAAAGACCATGACAAAATACCCTTTCTCTTTATATCTATATCTATATTGAAAAGGACCCTGATAGCTAGAGCCTCATTCCTAACCAAAAACCTTTGACAACTCCTCTCATGTGTTGGTCCTACCACCTCCACATGTCAAGCTATCATTATATCACCATGGCTAAAGATCTAGCAATTTTCTATAGTGACAAAAATCATAGCCATAAATTTACTTTGAGATCAATAGTTGTTGGAGAACCAAGGCCCTTGAAAAAATTTAGTATATCTAAACAATAGAACATGCCCACCTGGAAAAACTTGAACACACTAATTGACTTTTGCAGCCCACTTAAAGAGACTGGCCCCATAAATCCATGTGTCCAACTATTGCTTCCTTGCAATGGCTAAAGATCATGCACTTTCAAAATGTGCACATACACTAACTATCAACCCAACAAGATCTGACAGTTGAGAAAAGTCAATAGAAACTACTTGTGCCTTCCATATCCTCACAAGTATTTACTAATAGCTAGCATGAAATTCTTTGAAGATGCACTAGCCAAAGTTTTAATCATTTTTCACTTTCGCAGTCTACTTGAGTGTGAAGTGCTAACAACTTATGATAGGGTGACGAAGGGGTAATCACACGATCATCAGTTGGAATGTTCATAAGATATAATCACAAAAATCATGAAAGGTAAGGTTAGACTTAGGGATAAAAAAGATCAAGGCATTATGCATCCATTAAGCTTATGTGGCAATTCAAATTGAGATAGTCAATTGACCATTATACATGTTTGGCATTTTAAAATTAAAATTTTGGTGTGGAGGGGGGATGGCTAAAAATTCCTTCTATCCATTCTAGAAAATCTTGTTGTGTGTCCAAATTTATTGCATATCTATCATATAGGCGCATTCCCTCTCTGATTGGTTCCATTCTAATTGTAAGGTGCTCTGCAATTCCTTGCAATATGTCTAGGGTTTTTACATTTGTAACATATAATATATTTCCTTCATCCATTAGATCTTGCTCCATCACTGGATCTAATTTTTTTTCTCCTTCTTTGATTATCTGTAGGGTTAGTATTTCCAAACATTCTACTATTTCTACTACTACTATCAAACTTAGGTTTTTTATAATCTACTACTTTATGGCCATAACCACAACAATTATAACAATAGAAATTAGTGATAGATTTAAAGGACTTACCTATGAAATCTCTCTTCATATGACTAGCTTCATTTCATATAAAACATCTACCACTAAATTCATGTCTAACTTCCTTATGTGACTATTTTTTTTTCTTTGGTTCATCATGTTTCTCAGATGGATTAATTTTCTCTACTTCCTTAAGTTTTTCATTTTTCTCAAACAAATAAACTTGATCGATTTCTTTTGATACTTTTGTAGATATTGTTAGTCTTTTAAAACATCATGTTTCAAAATAATAATGATGAGAACAAAATAAATCTAGGGGTAGCTAATTCCTATCTACAACATATGCATTAAAACATTGGGGCCAACTATAAGGCTATACTCCTTCTACTTCATTTTCTACAAAACATAGGTAGGTGAACCTTAGATTCTTCATATGGTACCATTGTCAAAGCATATAACTGAAACTATATAGTAGATAAAAATCCATTGAATCTTCTATGCTTATTTAAACAACATAGACATGAAATAGATAGAACCATGACATATGAACTAGATAAGTTAAGTGAGGGAAACTCTTTTCAGCTGCTAAACAGAAAGGGAAACTAATTTTGATTATAATTGATTTCAACATAACCTAGACATGAACAATAAAACATATTGATTCTATAGCTGATCATTGTCTTATCCATTGAGCAATTCCACAAATCACTAACATAAATTTTTAGAAATCATTTGTACATCTCATGTATCAGGACTTCTAGATCTATCCATTCACCTTATGAAATAGACATCTGCATTACTTTTGAATCTCATATTCAACCTATCTCTTCATGAAATCTACAACCCTATGATGATAAACTAAGAATTTACATGACTCCTTGAATCACAAGGAAAACATATCAACATATAAAACCTAGAACAAATTGCAACTAAGTTTCATGCTCTTTGTTCACAAAAGATTATGAACTACATGAATAGGAGACAAGATTTAGATTAGAGATAAAACTTGTTGCTACACTTTTATTCATTTCCTTGAAACAAACAGATAAAGGATCCATGAAATAGAATCATAAAACTATTGTATAGACTCAAACTATATGTATTCTCATTAATTAATGTTCATTACATAAGAGAAATGCTAAGGAATGGTGGAATTACAACCATGAAAGAAATTTCAATCAAAATGGAACCATCCTTGTGGTATCGCAGTAGTGAAAAATGTGCAAGAACTAGAACCAACCCTAAAGAAAGAGAAGAGAAGAGAATATAAAGACATGAAGCAATCCTGAATCAGATCATATGCTCTCATTTTTCCACTTGAAAAGCTCCCATTTGTTGATGCATAACTTTTCTCCACTCTCTCTTTATAACTAAAAATCAAATCTTTTACTCATTACTAAAGAATTCTTTGAAAATATCTTCAGAATGATGGAACATGTAATTAATTAAGATGTTAGATTTGATATCAAGACTAGGGCCAAAAATACATGCCAAAATGACCTTTAGAGGCATAATGCAATTCTCAAAAACATTTCCCTCCAATTCTATAGAGTCAACAAACTTCATGTCTACTCTTCTAATTGAATTTGAAGCTAAATCATGAAAAGTACTAATTTTGTTGAAAACACTTCCCATTTACAAATTTTCTTATAGTTCTAACCATTGAATACATGTGCATTTTCTGACTCCATATCTAGAAATCTAATCTTCTACTAGATCTAGTGGTATACTGCATTATGCATTTTTGATAAAATATTCCCCTCTAGTGCTTGTTTGAAAATTTAGTCCCTAGTTCATGTTCAAAACATTAAAATGATAATTTAAAATACCCTATAATTTAATGTATAGAATATCTTCAAATTCATTTAAATTTTTCAACGCAAAGTTTGTACATTCAAATTTTGAAAGGAAAATAATGAATTTTTTTTAATCATTTGATCCTATTTTCCTTTAGTTCAATCTACATCAAATCTCCTAATTGATTGCCACATAGGTGCCACATGTCAATTCATGATTTGTAAGATCCATTTAATCATCATTGCTCAATTAGCTAGCTCCACCACATGTCAATTTTTTACATCAATGGGGCTCTTAACTACCTCTTAAACCTAGTGATCACATGAAATAAATCTTTTTGCACCTTTAGAACCCATCTTCACTAACTACAGTTAAGTCATGCGATTCATGTGAAATATGCTTTTTCACATCTTGGGGACCTCAAACTTGACCCTAGCATCTTTTTCTATGATGTTACAACTGGCGATTAGCTAATTACTTTCCACTATCATGCGGTTACCTCCTAACCACACAATAAAGCCTAAGAAGGTGTGCCTAAGTGTTATGTGGCATCTAATGATGTCATCCTCACTTCATTATTTTAACTATGATTTTGTTCAAAATTTTGTCAACATCATCATTATGTCACAACTCTCATCCATCCATGATGGGGTCTTCATGCCAGGTTGTGGCTTCAAAAAGTGGGTGTCTTTTGGACATTACCTTATTATGTGGTTGGACATTTAAACTTTGAAAGATACAACTGTTTACCCAATGTGAGACTAAAATTATGAATGCTTTTCCTCTTTTCTATAGTAGTTCCTCTATGTAAATCACCTCCTTCTATCATAGATCTTTGCTCCTCTCCATGTGATGCCCTATTTTGCAAATCCCCTCCATCCTCTAGTACAATTTAGAACTCTTCTTCAATGTCTCCCCTTTTTTAACAAGGCTGGTGAAGGAGGAATCAAGAGTTATATGACACACAACCTTGATCAAGGGATTTACATATCATTAACTTGTGATCCTTTTGGATTTTATAGAAATATGAATTATGGTCTTGCATCAATCATCTTTAATCAGAAGAACACCCCTTGATTGAGCCACACGAAACTACTTTTCATAGATTTTGTTACCATCTCTCCTTCCTCAGGTAATCTTCATGGTTGCTTCAAACTAAGGATTCCTTAATGAGTTCCAAAGCACTTGTGATAACCTAGCAAACATCTCAAGGGATTTCCAAGTCATTAGATGAAGTGATGCTTTCGTATCATAGGGATTATGCACTCAAACTTGTCATTCACTAAACATGGATAAGGTGAACCAATCTACCTATTTCTCCATAGGTCAAAACATAAAACTTCATCATGCATCTTGACTAGGAAGATGGTGCCTTAGTAGAATGAACTACAAAATATATCAAAATCTTTCATAAAACTATGCTAGATGCAAACATGGAGACCACAGGAAACTTCCATCATGTATAACTTCTAGCATGGGTTCAGTGGGCATGGGTTTATATTAGAATTCTTGTGTTGTTTCCTACTTGGAGATACAATATTAACATCTACCAAATCCATAGCAAAATGGTCGCATTAGATCAATCCTCCCATATGCTCAATGGGCGTGAGCTTGATTTTGTCCAAAATGACTTACCATGCTCGGTAGGTGAGATTTGTTGAACAATTCAATTTACTATCCCTTGCATGTTGTTGTTATAAATGCACACTATGAGAAATCAAGCCACACTTATAACTACCCAAGTATATTAAAATATCCATTCTTAATAGACTTAAGAAACTAATGCTCTCCACCTTCATTTTAAACAAATCAAGAAGATACAACTGTCTTCATGACTAGTTATCACCCATGTGGGTAGAGCTTCTAACACATTTTCTTATTTTCAAACTATCTCAAATAAGAAGTTCCATTTAAAGTCACTATAAGAGTTGACATCAACCTTTGTCACGACCTCGTCAATGCATCAAGTTTCTTCCCTTACTACTCACTATAGGTATCACAATATCTTAACAAATTTGGTGTAGTCAGCTGGGCCCCAAAGTGGGCCCAACTAATTTTTTTTTTTAATCGAAATACTTGAAATTTAAAATTAGTGATTTGAATCCCTAAACTAATTAGATTCGATCTAGATCAGAAATTAATCACTGATTTATTATTAAAAACTCATTTTAAACACTTCATGCAAACTGACATCTTCCAATAGGAAGGCCTCTAAGCTAGCTATAAAAACTAACTAGAACATCTCTCTAAGCTCTTTTAAATCACACACCAATTCTTTGTTTCATATTATTTTACCTTTTCAAATCTTGCATCATGATGAAACCTAGGTCAAAAGATATTGACCATCAAAGTTGCTCATTCAAAACTACCTACAAACAAACATGTCAAAAAATAATAAAATACATTTTGTTTTGGCTTCAAAAATAGGTCAAACTGACACTTGGGGGCATGAAAACTAGGGCACTAGTTCACTATCATGAGGAGAGTATAAATATATGATTTGGTCTCATGATGAATAACTAGGCACATTTTGTAAGTGGTCAAAGTGGGCTACTTGGATTTGTAGAACTGGGAACACTGACAAAACACTGATTTTCTCAAACAAAATGGACTTGGGAAAGTGTGTAGATGGATTCATCAAATCTTGCAACCTAGAAAACTTAAATTATTTTTGGATTTGACCACAGTTCTACAATCCATTTAGTTTATAAAATCATAAATTTGGAGTTATGACATCCTGAATAGGGGTACTGATCAATCTACATTTTATTACACCAGTAAAACTTTACAAATTGCATTTGGAATTGCATTTGGAAACTAGTCAAATGGATTCATCATAGGATAAAATATGAAAAATAATAAGTGTCTAACCTCTAGAGTGCAATGCAAAAGGAATTTTCTCATTTTGATCAATTGGGTCAAAGTTACAACTAGTCAAACAAGGCCTCCCAGAATTTTGAACAATTTACGTCAGCATGACAATAGTAAACAATCAAATTTAGGGAACTAAAAATCTAGTCAAAACATATGAAAATGACTTCAAAAATAAAACATATGTTTATTCATATCTTTAATAAACACTTCCAAAGTGGTAAGCTATGACACATAATTGGGTGTAAGATATTCAAATGCAAACTAGGCCTCCTGTTGCTGCTTAACACTTCAATAAAATGCAAATTTGAACATTGCTCAAAATGAAACTTCATTGAATGACTCAGAATGGAAATCTATCATTATAAGACACATGGATATAATAAATGCAAGGTGTTAGAAACATTAAAAACCTCATAGGCCTAAAAAGGACAATCGAGTACACATGCATTAAATGCACTTATAGGGGCTCAAAATGACTCAAAAACTTAAAATCTTACTCAAATTGGGGATGAAAATTTGTCTTCTAACAGTGGCTATATCTGGGGATGCATGTCCCTTGTGGTAATGGAAAGGATTTAGATCTTTGGAGGAAGAAGACCACTTACAAAACTCTCTCGAATAACTTATTGAAAGAAGAAAAAGGCTACTCCTAAACTATACAAACAATGGCCTCAGGCCACAAAAACTCAACAATACTTCTTACCTCTATCATATATTTGATTTTCATCTCTATTTTTATTATCTAAGCTAAAAACATCTTTCTCATCAGTTTCACCAATCAGATCAACATTCTCCATTAGTTCACTTGGCAAAACAAAATATTTTTCATCACTCTCATAATGCATATACAAATCAACATTTACTTCTACATCATGCTCACTAAGAAAGAGTGAATCAACATGCTCATATAAACTATCACCAAACTGAAAACTATCATGAACATATGACTACTTCATGCAATCAACCAAAAACACAAAAGCTTCATACTCTTCTTTCAAAAAGTTGCATGTGTCAAAAGTTTGGAACTCACCATGTGTAACTGAGTGTGAAGAACACAGAAAATCTGATTTCTCTTCCCTTGTAGTCTTTTTACTCATCTAATTAGACTTATTACATGCTGAAACTCCTTCACACTTAAATAACTAATTATTCACCAAGTTTGAAAAACTATCATGAAAGTGCTGACATATAATATGATAATTATAACCTTCATCAAATAACTCGTTAGAGTGAACTTTGAACTCATCATTATAAGATTCATCAACACATAAGGAAAACATAGAATTAGATTTACAACTTCCAACCTTTTCCTCTTTTTCATATGAACAATAAAATATAACTTCAGTATTATTAGCATGATAAGAATCTAAAATAGTGTGAAACTTCTCACGAATGGTACTCTCCTCATAAGAAAAGTTGTCATGTGTATTGAGACTTAAACCATTATGACATACACCTCCAAAATTTGACAAAGAGTATTTTGATTTTATATCACTTTCAACATCAAACTTTGGGGAAAGGACTCCATCTTGAGAAGAAACATAAAAAGGGACATCCAGATCATTCTGAGGAACATTTGCATACAATTCAAGATCGTGAGCCAATAGTTCTAAAATTTCATCAATAGTCAACAAGACTTCATCACAAGTTTGTTCTTCCTGGCTTTGATCATATTCTGCCTATTCTAAAAAACTTATAGAAGTAGTACCATTAGTATAACAATATAAAAAATTATAATCATGACTACAACATGTTACCTCTTCTTTATTCAATACCTCTTCACTAGGTGTTTCATTATAATCACTTTCATTGTAAGAATAGCCATCACTACTACTACTAGAGTGTTATTCACTCTCATACATGTCATCACATGATTCATTTTTAGTCACATATCCATCCTTATCTTGCTAACTAAAATCACCTCATTTAGTAGATCTAAAATCTATCTCTTCATAATCACAAGATACATTGTCATTATCCATGGATTCACTAGAATCACTATTATTTTCAGCACATTCACATTTTCTATTAGAGGATTTAGTACAAAATTCATTTCTACTTAAACCACTCTCAAATTTCTTGAAAAGATCTTCAACATGAAAAACCTTTTGTACTCTCAAATGTGTTCGCCAGTTAATTGAATGAGGCATAAAGACATCTAGGAAAATAATAGGCCATAAGGATTCCTTAGGTCTTAAGGACAAGTGCAACTCCATGAATGTTGACTTAAACTTTACATAAATTTGATCATCTCCTAGACCTTGAATACTTCCTATAGTATTTCTTATAAATATGACAATTTGATTGCAAATTTCCTTTCTTATCTCTGCAATATCTTCAAGCACATCTTCATGACTTGGTAAACTAACTTCAGATCTAAGATTTGATTCCATCTTTGAAACAAAATTTTTTTACTTCTTTATCCTAGTGCTAAAAATTACTGAATAGAGGCAACTATTTCTAACATTCAACTTCCATGAAAGAGAGCACATGAAAATCAAAATACCTCAAGTGTTGATGTTGAACTTTGATCCATTGATTTGGCACAGGCATGAGCTTCACTTCTTCACACCATTGATCAAAACCATGTAGAATAACCACCTCCTTGAAGAGGAAAAATGAGGTCATTTCTGTGATTCATTTTTTAACATTCCAATTTCTTACAATAATAGATCACATACAACACTAAAAACTATAATTCAATAATTGATATCCTCTTTTCTTTCCAAGATCATCTTACAAAACATTTAGATTTACACAACTAAGTTAAAAACACTTGAAAAATATTTATATAGAACCAATTTGCACTGGTACAAAGATCTTTAGAGAGTCACCACTCATAATCATGAGAAAGATTTAAAACATGATTTATCACTTGAAAAATCTAAATTGAACTTTAAACTTGTAAAACCTACAAATCATCAAACACTTAGAAAAGAGAGAAAACTTTTGATCAATTCTAACTTTGGACTTTACAATAGAATGTTGAAACCTATACCTAGATGAATTTATTGAAGATGAACTCACTTAGTAACACACAATGTACACTCAACCTTTAAAGCTACTATTGTAAATGGACAAAGCATTACTAGGACAACACAAAATCTAGCAAGGATATGAAAAGAACACCACAAACATCACTGTTGTATTACTTTCCTTGTGTCTATCCCTAATATATTCACTATTTTGTTGGTGTTTTAAAACACCATGTTTCAAAATACCAATGATGAGAACATAAAACATTTAGGGGTAGCTAATTCCAATCTACAACATACCCATTCAAACATTGGGGCCAACTATAAGGCTATACTCCTTCTTCTACTTCAAGCTCTCCAAAACTTAGGTGAGTGAACCTAAGATCCTTCATATGGTACTAGTGTCAAAGCATATAACCAAATCTATATAGAAGATAAAAGCCCCTAAATCTACTATGCTTATGAAAAAAAAATAGACATGAAATAGCTAGAATCATGACATATGAACTAGATAAGATAAGTGAGGGAAACTATTTTTAGCTACTATATAAAAAGGGAAAAGGATTTTGATTATAATTGATTTCAGCATAACCTAGACATGAACAAAAAAATGCATTGATCCTATAGTTGATCAGTTCCTTATCCATTGGGAAATTCTACAAATCACTGACATAAATCCTTTAAAATCATTGATACATCTCATATATAAGGGCTTCTAGATCTATCCATTTACCTTGTGAATCAAACATCTACATTACTTATAAATCTCATACTCAACCTATCCCTCCATGAAATCTACAACCCTATCATGATAAACTAATAATTTGCATGAATCCTTGAATCAAAAGCAAAATATATCAACATATATAACCTAGAACAGATTGCAACTAAGTTTTATGCTCTTGGTTTACAAAACACAAAAGATTATAAGCTACATGAGTAGGAGACAAGATTTAGACTAAAGATAAAACTTGTTGCTACACTTTTATTCATTCATTCAAACAAATATATAAAGGATGCATGAAATTGAATCATAAAACTACTAAATAGACTAGTTCTGTCTGTATTCTAATTAAGTGTTGCCATTATAATAAGAAAAAATCTGAAGAATGGTGGAATCACAACCATAAAGAAATTTCAACCAAAATGGAACCATCCTTGTGGTCTCATATTAGCAAAAAATGTCCAAGAACTGGAACCAACCCTAAAGAAAGAGAATAGAAGATAATATAAAAATAGTAAGTAATCCCAGATCAAATTAGATGTTGTCATTTGTCCACTTGAAAAACTATCACTTGTTGATGCAGAAATTCTCTGTACTCTCTATGTGATTGAAAATCATATCTTTTACTTGTTGTTGAAGAATTCTTCAAAAATATCTTTAGAATGATGGAACATGTAACTCATTAAGATGCCAGAACTAATATCAAGACTAGGGCTAAAAACACCTACTAGAATGACCTTAATGTAGTGCAAGGTAGGAGAATCCCCAAAGGAGATGTCCTATATCCCAGCAAATAACCACACAATGAAAGATAAACAACAATACAAGATTTGAAGCAAAGTCACAATAATTTATTCATAGATATAATTGATTACAAGAAATGTGTTAGGCTGTAAGGCCTTCCCAGTTGTGGTCAAGTAAAAAGAAAGTAATAGTTTTGCAAGATCCCTCAAGATCCAATCCAAACCCTAGCTAGTCCAAATCCACACTCTAGTAGAAACCTCCAAGGAGAAACTAAACTAGTGCTCACAAGTCCACCAAACAATCTCCTTGTTTCCCAAACCTCATAAACTAGCCTTCTAAAATTTCACTCCTCTACCACCTCCTCTTCTCCAAGATGGATTAATAATGACTGAAGAGTTCACCAAAACTCCTACTTCTACTCAACTAAGCCACAAGTTGGCCTAGTATGCTATAAATTAAATATCCCTTATATTAACTACATGAAAAGCCACAAGTCAGCCTCCAACAGAAATTAAATATCAAATTCCCTTAAAGGCTTACAATACTTATTAAATATATCAAAATTAACTACCCAAGACCCAAATAGGTCCACTCAACCCCACCAAAATTCCTTAATCATGCAAGATAGCAAACTACCCCAGGATGCTCCTACATCAAACTCCCTAGATACAAAAAGATGTTCTAAATATCTAGAAGAAGATCTGTTGTGATTCAATATACAAATCCCAAACTAGTTCTTCACATACATGTCTTCCAATTTATCAACTTGTAGATTATTTCCCTTACTCTTCTACTTCTTCACCTCCATCCTTGGTGTTCCACAGGTTTTCTACCCGCACTAGTTTCTAACCCTTTCAAAATCTACCAACTTAATTCGACCACCAATACTTAGGTTCCCTCCACTGACCTCTTCATTCTACAAAGGAATCAAGGAATGCTTCCTGCCATCTTTCTCAATTTTAAACACATTCTTGACACAATCATGCATAACTCTACAATCATACGGCCAAGGTCTACCATGAAACATATGAGAACCATTCATGTCCACAATACCACACAACACTTGATCCTTATACAACCTAATTTGAAAATCAACAAGGCACCACTCCCTCACTTCCAAAGCATGCTCACCTCACAACCAACCAATCCTTAAGGATAATGATGTCTCACTCTATTCAAACCTAGCTTCTAAACCACAATCACATTGCAGACTTTATTACCAAACATACAACAAGTCTTGAACAAATTACTTTTCTAAAAAAATTCTAGTGTCCTCTAACCAACTAGTACTTGTCGAGCTAGCAAGCTCTCTCCTTGCTTAGGTTCATTTTTGTCTTCAGACTCATTTTTAATATTAGCTCTTCTATCACTAGCCTTCTACAGACACTCATATGATCTATATCCTTCTTCATGACATCTAAAATAAGTACCCTTAAACTCATCTCTACCTTACCTTCTCTTCTAATCAACAAGTTTTGGTTCATCTTCTACACTCGGTTTAGCTTAGTCGACTAGTCCTACTTCTTGTTCCCTTAAGAACTACCTTGATTCTTCCTCTTCAATTCTCCTCTGCTCTCAAAGCATACTGATAAGCATCCTCAATTAATCAAATATTTAACATACCAACCTCATCCTAAATATTAAATGTCAAACCATTACTGTACCAAGCTACCTTTTCCTTTGATAATTCTCTATGACTAGACTAAATAGTCAACTTATAGATCTCCTTAGTATAATCTTTTATAGATATATCTTTCTATTTCAGATTCTACAACCTCTTAAACAACTCAAGTTCATAATCAACAGGAATGAACTTACCCTTCAACTTAGTCACTATCAATCTCCATCTAGTGATATTTAATTCACCTTCTTCTTCTTTATCTCTTTTTAGTTCATTTCACCAAAGAGAAACATGTCCCTTCATCTTATTTTGAGCCAACCTTTCTCTAAGTGGATCCTTAATATCCTCAAGCTCAAAGTAGTCTTCCAATTCACTAATCCAATCAATCAAGTCTTCAAGATTCAAAGTACCTGAGAAATTGAAAACCTCCATCTTATGCTTTAACTTCAATTGAGATCTAGGTCTAGCAAAGTAGCCAACCATATTTCCCATATGTCTCTCCACATGATTAGTTTTAGCCCCACCACTCAATCTAGTGAATTACAAGTCTTCAAGAAATTCCTCATAACCTTTTTTAGTACCCATATGCTAAGGTACACTACCTATAGCACTTATGATCTTAGCGATCATATCACTCTTCATCAACATCATCTCAGATCTAAAAGTGGCTTTAACCTCCTTTATTTCAGATCTAAAATCTACTTTAACCTTCTCTAAGATCCTTTCTTCTAAAGCACCAATAAGATCATCAATTTCCATAGGGTCCAATCTTCTCGTTCTTCCAAGATTTTTGCGAACCCTAATAAACCCACTTCATAAAATCCTGGTGTAAATTGGCTCAACTTTGGCACTTTGTCTACACACTCAAGAACAACCTTTTCTCTTATACCACTTAATGTAGTGCAAGGTAGGAGAATGCCCAAAGGAGATGTCCTAGCCCCCAACAAATAACCACACAATGGAAGATAAACAACAATGCAAGATTTGATGTCAAGTCACAATAATTTATTAATAGATATAATTGATTACATGCAATGTGTTGGGTTATAAGGCCTTCCCAGTTATGGTGAACTACAAAGAAATTAATAGTTCTACAAGATCCCTCAAGATCCAATCCAAACCGTAGTTAGTCTAGATTCATACTCTAGTAGAAACCTCCAAGGAGAAACTAAACTGGTGCTCACAAGCCTACCAAGAAATCTCTTTATTTCCCAAGCCTTAGCTACTAGCCTTCTAAGAATTCTACTCCTCTACCACCTCCTCTTCTCCAAGATGGATAAATAATGACCAAAGACTTCACCACAACCCCTACTTATACTCAACTAAGCCACAAGTCAGCCTCCAATAGAAATTAAATACCAAATTCCTTTAAAGGCTTACAATACTTATTAAATACATCAATATTAATTACCCAAGACCCAAATAGGTCCACTTATCCCCATCAAAATCCATTAATCATGCAGGATAGCCAACTACCCCAAGATGCTTCTGCATCAGACCTTTAGAAGCAAAATGCAATTCCTAGAAACATTTTCTTCTGAATTTGGAGTCAACAAACTTCATGTTTTCTTTTCTAACTAAATTTGAAGCATAATGATGAAAAGTCCTCATTCTTCTAAGAACACCCCCCATTTTACAAATTTTCTTATAGCTCTGACCACAAAATACTAATGTATTTCGTAACTCCATATGTAGTTATCACGTCTTCTCCTAATTCTAGTGGTAGACTGCACTATGCATTTCTAATAAAATATGCCCCTCTAGTGCTCATTCTGAAATTCAATCCCTAGTTCATGTTTAGAGTATTAAAATGAAAATTTAAAATACCATATAAGTAAAACTATAGAATATCTTTAAATTCATTTAATTCTTTCAAATCATAGCTTGTACATTCAAATTTTGAAAGGAAAATAATAAAAATATATTTTTTATCATTTCATCTTTTTTTCCTTTCCTTCAATCTGGGTCAAACCTCTTGGTTGATTGCCACATAGGTGCCACATGTCAATTCCTACTTTGCTAGATCTACCACATCATCACTACCCAATTAATAGGCTCTGCCACATGTTGATTTTTCACATCATGAGGGCTCTTAACCTTAACCACCTCTAAACCTTGATGATCAGGCGAAATAAGGCACTTTGCACCTTTAGAACTCATCTTCACTAACTATAGTTAAGCCAAACGATCATGCAAAATATGCTTTTTTGCATTTTCAGGACCTCAAAGTTGACCCTATTATCTTTTCCTATGATGTTGTGACTGACGGTTAGCTAAATATTTCACACTGTTGCATGGTTACCATTGAATCCCATGGTTATCCTCATGAAGGTGTGCCTGAGTACCATTTGACATCTAATGACATCATAATTGCTTCATCATTTCAACTATGGTTTTGTTCAAAATTTAGTTGACATCATCATTATATCACAACTCTCATCCACCCACAGTGGGGACCTCATGCGAGGTTGCAACTTTAAAAAGTGGGTGTCTTTTGGACATTACCTTATTGTGTGGTTGGACAATTAAATGTTAAAAGCTACAATTGTTTGCCCAATGTGGGACTAAAATTATGAATGTTTTTTCTCTTTCCTATGCTAGTTCCTCTATGCAAATTGCCTCCTTCTACCATTGAGCTTTGCTCCTCTCCATGTTGTGCCCTATTATGTAACTTCCCTCAATCCTTTGGCATGATTTAGGACTCTTCTTCAATGTATCCCCTTTTTAAAGATGACTAGTAATGGAGGAATCAAGAGTTTTATGGCACACAACCTTGATCAAGGGATTTACATATCATTAACTTGGGATCATTTAATATTTCATAGTTGTATGAATTCTAGTCCCATAACAATCATCTTTAATCAACATAACACACCTTGATTGAGCCACATGACATCAGTTTAAATAGATTTTATCACCATCTCTCCTTCCTTATGCAATATATGTGGTTGCTTCTAATTGTTGATTCCTTAATGAGCTCCAATGCATTCGTGATAACCTAAAAAAGAACTAGAGGGAGTTCCAAATTATTAGATCAAGTGATGCTTCTATATCATAGTGATGATTGACTCAGACTTGTCATTCACTAAATATGGATAAGGCCAACTAATCTACCTATTTCTCCATTGGTTAAAATAGAAAACTATGTCATGCATCCTGACTGGGGAGATGGTGCCTTAGTAGAATGAACTTATAGAACATATGAAAATCTTTCATAAAACCATGCTACATGAAAAAAAGGAGACCACATAATACTTCCATCCTATATAACTTCTAGCATGGGTTTGGTGGGTATGTGTTTATATTATAATTCTTGTGTTTCTACCAGCTTGGAGATATAATATAACATCTATCAAAGCCCTAGAAACCTAGTTGTATCATACCAATCCTCTGATCCGCTCAATGGGTGTGAGCTCTATTTTGTCCAAAATGTCTTACCATGCTCGATAGGTGAGATTTGTGAAACAATTTGATCTAGTATCCCTTGCATGATATCATTATAAATGCCCTCTATGAGAAATCAAGCCACAGTTACAATCACCAAAGTGTATTAAAATGTCCATTCTTAATAGCCATAAGACATTAATGCTCTCCAGCTTGGTTTTAAAAATGTCAAAAAGATACAACTATCTTCATGACCAGATATTACCCATGTGGGTAGAGCTTCTAACACATTTTCTTATTTTTAGACAATCTTCAATAAGAAGTTCCATTTGAAAGTCACTATAAGATTTGGTGTCAACATTTGTGAAACTTAGAACCTTGTCAACATGTCAAGCTTCTTCCCTTAATACTCACTATAGGTATCACAACATCTTAACAAATCTGGTGCAGTCAGTTAGGCCCCAAAGTGGGTTCAACTATTTTTTTTTTTGAATTGAAACACCTGATCTTTAAAATCATTGATTCGACTCCCTCTAGTGATTGGATTTGATCTAGATCAGAAATCTATCTCTGATTGATTATTAAAAACTTATTTTAAATACTTTATGCAAATTGTGGTCTTCCAGCAGGGAGGCCTCTGAGGTAGCTATAAAAACTAACTAAAACACTTGATTGAGCTATGAGGACTGACATGGTGATTCATTCTTTTAACCTATCAAATATCATGTCATGATGACACCTAGGTAAAAATATATTGACTGTCAAAGTTTCTGATGTGAAATTGCCTGCCAACAAACATGTCAGAAAACAATAAAATGCATTTGGTTTTGGCTTCAAAAATAGGTCAACCTGACACTTGGGGGCATGAAAAATGGGGCACTAGTTCATTATCATGAGGAGAATATAAATTTTTGATTTGGTCTCATGATGAATAAATTTGTGTATTTGGAAAGTGAATTAACTGGGGTACTTGGATTTGCAGACTTGGGAACACTGAAAGAATGCTGATTTTCTCAAAAGGAATGGACCTAGGAAACTATGCAGGCAGATTCTTCAAAACTTACAAAATGGAAAAATTCAAGTATTTTTTAAGTAGAAAATTTTGGTACAATCCATTTGGTTTAGAAAATCTTGGATTTGGAGTTATGACATTCCAAATAGGGGTACTGATCAATCTGCATTTAATGACACCAGTAAAACTTTACAAATTGCATTTGGAATTGCATTTGAAAACTAGTCAAATGGATTTTTCATTGGCCCAAATCTAAAAAATATTAAATATATGACCTTTATTATTCAATGCAAAATGAATTTTCTCATTTTGTTCAAATGGGTCAAAGTTACAACTGGTCAAATAGGGCCTCCTAGAATTCTAAACATTTTACATCAACATGATAGCAATAAACAACAAACTTTGGAGAACTCAAAACCTAGTCAAAACATATCTAAATGACTTGAAAAAAAAAAAAAAGGTTCATTGATATGTATAATAAACACTCCCAAAGAAATGATTCATGAAACATAATTGGGTGCAAGATATTCAAATGGAAACTAGGCCTCCTATTGTTGCTTTACACTTGCGTAGAAATGCAAATTTGAACATTGCTCAAAATGAGACTTCACGAAATGACTCAAAATGGAAATTTATCATTATAGGATGAATTGATATATTTAATGCAAGGTTTTAGAAACATATAACACCTTATAGGTCTCAAAATGATAGTTGGGTACAAACACATTAAATGCACTTATAGGGGCTCAAATTGACACAAAAGTTTAAAATGGTACTCGAATCAAGGATACAATTTTGAGTCCCAATAGATATGATTCATTCTATCCTAATCTGATCAATTTATTTAGGCTTAGGAGTTTGAGTAACTAGATCTAGTTCTTTCCTAACTTCAATTTTATTGGCTAAATTTTCACCAATAAGATATCAAAGGGCTATCTTATCATAAGAAGATCTTTAGTAAAGTAGTTGCTCATCAATTTTCTTACTACTAGAATAAAGTTTCTCTAACTGTTGTCTATCTTGTGCCAATTCTCCTTTCACAATAGTATTGTACTTTTCTATTTTTGCATGCTCCATCTTAAAGAAATCTAATATAGATGTTACTTGAGATAACTAGGATCTTAGATATGCATTCTCAAATTTCAAATCTGGTTCAATCTTACTATCATCCTTCTTAAAACTCAACTTAAGTTTAACAATTTTCAACTCATTTCAAGATATCATTTTCTTTCTTGAGAGTTCCTACTTCATCATTATCACTAATATTCTCTTTTGATTCCTTCCTAGATTTAAGATGATCAATCTTATCATTCAAATTTCCAATGTAACCTTTTGCATCTTCATACCTATCCTTTAGGCTATCTCTATCTTCCATAAGAAGACCAATTTTCTCAAGATCTTCTTCAAGATTTATCTTTAATTGTTCCACATCCACAGGGACCTTACTCAAGCTAGTAAGCCTCTTCTAAGTAACTATGCTTTGATACCAATTGTTAGAAATAGATAATATTGAGAGGTGGAGGGGTGAATTAATATTCTACAATTTTTTTCTCACAATTGTATATTATTAATTTTAGTTTACAACATGCATATGTAAGTAAACCAATAATATTGAACAATAAATAAAACAATACATAGAGAGAACTTATAACACCATTATTTGCTAACTAGGGAAACCTTGGCCAAGGGAAACTCTTGATGAGGATGGTACCCATAAAATGATCCACTAAAAGAATCATGTTAAGGATATTGACCTTGTTAGGAGTCTATCAAATACATATAGTGTCTCAAGTCCTTATTAGGGGACTAGGCTATGTTAAAAGCCTCAACCCTATTAGGATTTGGTAGAATAATTACAATCTATGGAAGAAAAGCCCACTTCATCAACATGCAATATACAAATATGTTGCTTCATAGGTATAGATATACATACATTATTGTCTCACTATTGTACCTCGCACATGCTCAAACCATTCATTAGATTTTGCATCACACAAATCTCACATATCATATATACTTCCTTCACAATACTTTGCATCACATATTCACTTCATTTTAGCTACAGAAGATATGATCTTTACTTATACCTTGCAAATGATCAAAACTCATGATTAGTCAGCCTTGAATCTTCCACATGCTTAGCTAATGATTAAAATAACTTGGGCTTAATTAAAATAACTTGGGGTTAACATCTTGATGTTGGCCCATGATAGTTAAGTAATTATTTTATTACCAAAATAATTCCTTAAGCCATACAATTCATGTTATTGTCATTCTTTGTTTTGCTTTGTCAATTACCTATACTATTAATTTCTCTGTAAGTATCACCATACTATCCATATAGATCTGTGCACTTCCATACATCATGATAAAATTTTCAACTATCATTCCTCAACTATGCATGTGCTAACTTAGACTCTATCATCTGTACATACCGAATCTATCTCTATTTTTTTGCAAATTGTCCAATACTTCAAAAAATTTGTCTCTAATTTCATAATGAAATACCAAAATACATATTTTTCCATAAATGACAACACGCACTTATCTACCTCACTATATTACCAACATCATGACATGTTGAAATGTTTCTGTAGTGAATGGAAGACTAGGTGGTGGGGTGTGTTTTGCAGGTGATATCTAGATGTTTTATTTTAATTGGCCAATTTTCTAGTCAATGTAAATGGATGGACATAGTATTTTAATAATGAATCTAAACTAGAAGTGTTGGAAATATAGGAGTAACTAAGAGGGGGGGGTGAATCAGTTACCATTAAAAAAATTCTAGATCCCTTAGATGTCAACAATAATATTTAGACTGAGAAAACTGATTGCTACTATTACTTAGTGAACACACAAGAAATGTTGTAATTTGGTAAATGCTAAGTGTGAATTACTTTTTGCAGATCTTAAAATGTTAACAGTAATCAATTTGCAAGCATAAGAGAAATAACATGAATGCATGAGACACTAGGATTTAACCTAGAAACCCAATATGGGAAAAACCACCAATGTAACTAGTTACCATTTTTCACTCTTCTGAAGTGAGCCATGTTAGGAGCCAACCCTATAAAAGGTTACAAATAACATTGTTAGGTGTGACCTTGTTAGAGGCTTTAATCACCCTATTAGGAGTGGCCTTGCAAGAGGTCTTAAAACAATTCAATGGAATTGCTAGCTTGTTAGAGGATTTTACAATTGGCTATTAAACCAACTTTGTTAAGAGATTTTAGATCACTGCTACAATGGTTAGATAGTAACAATGAAATGACCTGATTGTGATGCAACTAAATTATTGATTACATATCTCTACTCTGGTTTATACTTGATCCTTCCTAATCAAATAATACTTTTTTTCTCCACAAGGATATCTGTTTATCCTTCAAGTTTTCTCCCTCTCTTATCTTCTCAATTCAATCAACACACTTGCACACACACATGAAAATCACAACTCAACCTTTTATTTGTACCTTCTAGATTGTCAAGTCAGCTCAATACAAATTAGAATGGCCACTAATCATTACTATAGTCAACTAGAGTCTAGAACCAATACTTAAAATTATTATGCTTCTCATGTAAAAAATAAATCCTTTATTAGCTGACCCTACTCAGTAAACACACTTGAGATGATTTCGTATGTTAACCAAAAAAAGCTCGGTTAACATTGTGAACTTACAAAAATCCTTTAGCACCTGAGTGAACTCGATTATCACTAATTCTTTCCAAGTTTTCTTTGTTAACCATGTGAACTCGATTAACATTGCTTTCTGCCAAAATTCCTTTGATGCCTAAGTGAGCTTGGTAGACACTGTCTTCATAGAGTAAACTTTAAGAATGCTTGGTAGACAAAGAAAACTATCTTGCTAACCAAGTGAGCTTGGTAAGCACTAACTGACAACTGATATGACATTTGTGTGACATCAAAGACAAAACACAATTAGATAGTTGTATCCAATAATCTCCCTCTTTGGCATTGATGACAACACAACATGTCATAGCACAATGAAATTTTATAACAAGACTTTCTCTAATAGAAAGTTTCTCCCTCTTAGATTTCTCACCAAAAAACCTCTTCTTTTATGTAGTAATCTCCTTCTATGAAGGAATTACATAACTTCTCCCTCTTGAAATGACAAATTTTTTTTATAGAAAGATATGATAGTAATCCTCTCCCTCTTTGAAAACACATGCCAAGGACAACACATGCCAAATTAGTATCAATGTACCTTGATTACTGATTCATATGCAATATTCTCTTGACTATGCTACATGAACTGATTCATCTTAAACTTGGTTCTTATTGATGCATCACTAAAACTTCATTTAGTGAGCTTTAGATAGGGGAATGAACCCTATCTTACCTCTTAGATATATGAATGAATCCTTAGGTAATGGCTTGGTGAATATGTTTGTAATTTATCCTTTTATATGGACATATTCCAATCTGATTTATTTGTCCTACACCAATTCTATGAAGAAATGATATTTTATAGCAATGTGCTTAGTTTTGGAATGCATCACTAGGTTCTTTGATATGTTAATTGTGTTGATGTTATCACAAAACATGGAAACTAGTTCTTTGATATCAACCTTCATGCCTTCTAACAATTGTTTAAACCAAAAAATGCTAGAACAATTTACTACTGCTGCTACATACTCTACTTCTACTATATATTGGGATGTGGAGTTTTGCTTCTTGCTTGTTCAAGATACCAACCTTTTACCAAGAATGAATGCTCCACCACATGTGCTTTTTCTGTCATCAAGATTTCCTGCCCAATCAACATTAGTGAATATCTTTAGGTCTAATTTTCCTCCAAGTTTGTACCATAAACCATAGTCTTTATTACCCTTTAGATATCTCAAGATTCTCTTGATTTCCATCATGTGATTTTCTCTAAGTTTTGTTGAGAATCTTACAACTATTCCACTTACTAAGGCAATTTTAGGTCTTGTATGAACTACATACTATAATTTCCCAATCATTATTTGTATAAATTTTAATCTACCTCTTTGGAATCATCATCTTTTGTAAGCTTTAGTCCAGTACACATAGGGGTACCAACTAGTTTAGAATCTTCCATACCAAACTTCTTGAGTATCTCCTTGATATACTTAGATTAAGTAATGTAGAAACCATTCTTGTTCTATTGTATCTACAATCCAAAAAATAATTTTATCTCACCAAACATGGAGATTTCAAACTCTTTGTTCATTTGTTCTAAAAATTCTTTGCATAGATCATCATTCCCTATAAATAGAGTATCATCCACAAATATTTCTTCCAATACAATCTTGTTATCTGGTCCTTCCTTGATATACAAACTACTATTATCATTAGTTCTTTGAAAACCAATCTGTATAAACTAGTTATTTAACATTTCATACCATGCTCTAGGAGCTTGTTTTAGACCATATAGTTCTTTGTGTAATTTGCAGATCATGTCCATTTCTCTGGATCAAAAAAGCCTTCTAACTATTCAATATAGACTTCTTCATCAAGAACTCCATTGAGAAATGTAGATTTTACATCCATTTGATATACTTTGAATCCTCCATGAGAAACATATGCAAGTAGGTTCCTAATACCTTCTAATCTTGCAATAGGAGAAAAGGTTTCACCATAATCAATTCCTTCTTCTTGAGGGTAGCCTTTACATGCCAGGCTTTCTTTATTTCTTGATAATTGTCCATTTTCATTCAACTTATTTCGGAATACTCATTTTGTTCCAATCACATTTTTATCTTTAGGCCTAGGTACAAGGGTCCAAGTTTTGTTCTTCTCTATTTGTTCTATTTCTTCATTCATAGCCTCAATCCAACTTTCATTTTCCAATGCATCTTTAATACCTCTTGATTCAGAATCAGCAAGTAAACATGTACCATTTAGCTTGCTTCTTGTCATAGTACCTTCTGATTTATCTCCAATGATCTTCAATAAGGTGCATGATGCCTTTTGACATACTTGGCCAATATAGGTTCTTTACCTTTTGAATGAATTACATTGTCTTCATTTTGAATCTCAACTTCTAGCTCGAGACATTTAGACTCGATAGGCATTGGCTCAGTAGCCTTAGAATGTGTCTCGGGTCCTTGTGAATTGGTTTGAACTTCTTGCAACTCAGTAGCTAAGGAAGACTCAAGAGGTGAAGTCTCCTTATTGTTAGATGTGCCCAGAAATATATCAGGTCTGAAGTAAACAAATCTTTTGTAATCTTTGGTTCTCTTTTGCTTTCTTCTTCATTCTTTTCTGCAAACTCATCAAAATCTCACATGTGCACTTTCTATGATTTTATGAGTAGACAAATTCAGACATCTATATGCCTTACTTCTGCAAGAATATACCTTCATCATCTTTCACATCAAATTTTCCTTTTTTAGATTCTTTCAAGATATAACATTTACTGCCAAATACTTCCAGCTAACTTACATTGGGTTTGTAGCTATACCATAGTTCATAGGGAGCTTTGTGTGAGTCCTTCTTCAACTGAACTTGATTCAAAGTATGAACTACATTGTTGATGGCTTCCTTCTAGTATTTGATAGCAACATTCTTTTCAATCATTCAAGTCCTTGCACAATCCATGATGGATCTATTTCTTCTTTTAGTTATTCTATTTTGCTCAGGAGTACTAGGGGCTAATTCCTATCTTTTAATTCCTCTTTCAATGCAAAACTTATTGAATTCATTGGAGATGAATTCACCACCTCTATCTAATCTTAAGAATTTTAATATTTTCCCTATTTCCTTCTCTACTCTTGCCAAATACTATTCGAATTTCTCAAATGCTTTTGACTTTTCTCTAAGATATATAACAGTCATCATTCTGGAATAGTCATCAACAAAAAGAATAAATAATTTTTCTCCATTATAGCTTTCTATTCCAAATAGGTCCACATAAACCAATATGTACAATTTATAAGACATCTTTAGAATGATAGTTTTTTCTCTGAAAACTAGTCTTTCCCATTTTGTCAATCTGACAATTTTTGCATAAACCAACATCTAGTTTCTTCAAACTAGGGATACCTCTTACTTTTCTGAATTTTCTTATCTTGACCATATTATCAAAGTTTACATGACATAGTCTTCTATTCCATAACCAAATTTCTTCTATTTGAGCAATAAAACATGAGAAATCACCAAGATCAAGATAAAATAGGATACCTCTTCTTTGTTTGCCTGATTCAATCAGATTTCCTTTTTCATCTAGTAGTCTAGCCTTGCAAATTATGTTTTAGTAATTCAACCCAATAGGCATTATCACATACAAGTTCATTGGTTAATGAGATTTGGCCTTTCACTTTTATGAAATAAGGTTCATTTTTTCCAAACCTTACACTACCTCCATCATGGTGTTCAAAGTCTTCAATTTTTTTTTTTGTCTCCAATCATATGATGTGAACATCCACTACCTATGATCAATGTATCATTTTTAGTAACATGAGAAATAAGTGCCATCTTATTTTCTTCTTCATTAGATTCATCTTTTACAACAATTTATGCTATCTCATCTTCACTATTTTCATAATCTTTAGCCATAAAACAAGTCTTCTTACCTTTGTCCTTGTATGACTTTGATTTTTGAAATCCTTTTTGCCTTTGTATTTGTGACTCTTCTTCTCATCCTTGCTCTCTCTATTTGGGCACCTAGCAGCAATATGACCCATTTCTTCACATGAAAAATAGATTAAAGGAACCTTACCTTTGTACTTTCCTCTACCTCTAGAATATTTCTTTACAAGTAAACTTCAATAACTTCAAGATCATTGTCAGAACTTTCCTCTATTTCCTCTTCACTTTCTGATTGAATGTCCTTTATTTTCTTACCTTTATCCTTGAGTAAAATTTTAGCTTCAAATGTAGATTCAACATTTTTGGAGGTTGTAACATAATTTTCAAAGTTGTCTAGCTCAAAAGCTATCAATCTTCCTACTAAGGCATCCAAACTTAACTTGTGATTTGGGTCACATCTCTTTTCTTGAATAATAGATACTCTAATTGCATAGATAGGAAGCAATGTTTTGAGAACTTTACTTACAATAGTTTCTTCCTTCATTTCTCCTCTAGAAGCTCTAATTGCACTGACACTAGCTTTGATTCTCTTCACATATTTGGCAATATTTTCATCTTCTCTCATTCTCATCTAATCAAACTGTCCTCTAAGGCTTTCTACTTTGGCTATCCTTACATTTTCATCACCACCATAAATGTCCTTTAGCTTGTTCCACATATCAAAAGTAGTTTCACAGTCTTTGATCTCATCAAATTCATCATAGCTAAGAGAAAATGCAATATCAATCATCATGATGTTATGGTTCTTCTTCTTAGCAAGATCTCCAATAGATAATGTACCAGTGGGAGTTTTAGATTCTTTATTAAGGTATTTCAAACCTAAATCACTAATGATGGCTAGATGAAGTCTCATGAGTCCCTATCATGCTAAAAAGTTGTCTCTATTTAGCTTTTGAATCTCTCTCTTGTAAGACATCCTAATCTTTAGCTTAGGTCCTTGAAACCTTTCCTACAAGCACCAAAAGCTCTGATACCCATTTTTGGAAATATAGGAGTAACTAAATGGGAGGGTGAATTAGTTACCACTAAAAAACTTCTAGGTCCCTTAGATTTCAACAATAAAATTTAGACTAAAAAAACTGATTATTGCGGTTACTTGGTAAACACATAGGAAATGTTGTAACTCATTAAATGTTGAGTGTGAATTAGTTTTAGTAGATCTACAAGCATAAGAGAAATAATATGAATGCATGAGACACCATGATTTAATGTAGAAACCTAATATGGGAAAAATTACCAATGTAACTAGTTACTATTTTTCACTCTTCTAAAGTGAGCCCTGTTAGGAGCCAACCCTATAAAAGGTTACAAAACACACTATTAGGTGTAACCTTGTTACAAGATTCAATCAGCCTATTAAGAGTCACCTTGCAAGAGGTTTTAAAATAAATCAATGGAATTTCCACCTTGTTAGAGGATTTTACAACTAGCTATTAAGCCAACTCTATTAAGAGATTTTAGATCATTGCTACAATGGTTAGAGAGTAACAATGAAATGACTTGATTGTGATATGATTGAATTGCTAATTATAGATCTCTACTCTGGTCCATACTTGATCCTTCCTATTTGAATAATACTTTTCTACCCCACAAGGATATTTTCTTATCCTTCAAGTTCGCTCCCTCTCTTATCTTCTCAATTCAATCAACACACTTGTACACATACATGAAAATCAAAACTTGACCTTTTATTTATACCGCATAGATTTTGAAGTCAGCTCAATACAAATTAGAATGACCACTAATAATTACCATATTTTTCTAGAACCAATACTTAAAATAATTTGGATTCTCATGTCAAAATAAAAAAAATCCCTTATTAGCCAACCCTACTCGATAAACACTAGTTTTGAGACGATTTCCTGTGTTAACCAACAGAAGCTTAGTTAACACCAAAAACTTGAAAAAATCCTTTGCCAATCGAGTGAACTTGATTAGCACTAATTCTTTGTAGCTTTCCTTTGTTAACCATGTGAACTCGATTAACACTACTTTTTTCCAAAATTCCTTCGATGCTCAAGTGAGCTCGGTAGACATTGTCTTCATAGAGTAAACTTCAGGAATGCTCAGTAGAAAAGGAAAACTGTCTTGTTGACCAAGGGAGCTAAATAAGCACTAGCTAACAACTGATATGACATTTGTGTGACATCAAAGACAAAACATAATTAGACAATTGTATCCAACAAGAAGAACATGCCTACATGAAAATTGATTGACAACTCAAATTTAAAAAATGTTCCATGGTGAATTTTACATTATTCAATTTTGGTAAACATTGAAAAGAGTGCATGCCCATCAATTTGCATATTGATATTTCCTTCTATGATGATCACAATTTCACAAATCTTTCAAGATACTTAAAGAAAAATTGAACTATGAGAAGACATTATTAAGAGAATTTATACAGTTAGGGTTTTTGTAGTTGATATTGTAGGTTCTTGTGTTAAAATAGTTGAAGGCAACATGGAAGATATAAATGGAATGGAGTAAAAAATGGTTAAGTTCTAATGGCATGATAAAACTATTTTTAATGAGTGGGAAATAATATATAGTTCAAATATGGCAGATACATAGGTGACATATGATCTTGAAAAGAAGGATAAAATTGAAGCTCCTACCCCATCACTTGAGAAAAATTAAAGATAAATTTGATCATCATTATAGAGGAAGCAAAGATCACTTGAGTATGATTCTTTACCTATGCAAATATTTTTTTATGAGCATGCCCACGTAACAAACCAAGACTGATCCTAAAGAATATGGGCTACCAACTATCTATTTTGGAAACTGTTCCCATTTTCCTTTTGATCTTTGTTTGTTTGAAAAGTTTTGATGTTGAGACTTTTTCTTATTGTATCAAAAAAAATTTATACATTTTTAAGAAGAGATGTGTCATTCTATCCAATATGAATCTTGTTGCAATCATGGTGTAGTGTAAGGTAGGAGAATCCCCAAAGGAGATATCATAGCCCCCAACAACTAACTACACAACAAAAATAATAGAACAATGCAAGATCTGATACTAATTCACATCACTTGATTGATAAAATAAATATTTACATTCAATGTGTGAGGTTGTAAAGCCTTCCCAGTTATGTCCAATACAATAGAAATTACAATAATAGTTTTGCAAGATCCCTACAAATCTAATCCTAACACTAGCTAGTCTAGATCTGCACTCATAGAAACCTTCAAGGAAGATATAAACATATTCTCTCAAGGCCACAAAGAAATATCCTTATTTTCCAAGCCCTACATACTATCATTTCTCAAACTTTACCCAAGATCAAAGTGTAAACTACCTCATATTCAGTGCTCTGTCTACACACTTAGGAAAACTTCACTCTTCAGCTACTTCATGTTGAACTTAGAATCCACTCCCCCTATATGAATGCCTAAGACTCCACAAGACTATTAGAAATGATTTAGAATAACTGAGAGGGGGGGTGAATCAATTATTCAATGTCTAAATGTACAATTCAAACTTTTTCACTAAGTGTAGTGAGCCTATTCAACCATTCATCCAGCCAAGCTTAGACATTCCTTTTCAGCAAGTTACTATAAATCAACATGTAAGAAGAACACATGAAAAGATCAACACATAACATAGTGATTTATGTGGAAACTTAATTTGGGAAAAATTGCCAGTAACATGATACTCAATTCTCACTCTTCTGAGGTGATGCCCTATGAAAGACCTACCTTGTTAAAGGCTTACAAAACATTGTTAAATGTGACCTAGTTAAAGGATTTAATCACCCTGTTAGAAGTGGGCCTAGTTAGAGGACTTTAGAACATTCACTTGGAATGCCACCCTGTTAAAGGATTTACAAATGGCTATTAAACCAACCTAAGTCCATAAGATTTTCCTTCTATCCTAACTGATACAATTGCTAGAGAGTAATAATTGGGGATTTTGACTTGACTACAAAATACAACTCAACTTGTAGATCTCCGATCACTTCTTAGCTCATATATTTGCTTGGCTTTTAGTCCCTCCAACTCTTGACAACTTTCCCTTCTTTCAAGCTTAGTCTCCTCGAATCTTCATGCTCAATGTACTAGTGCAATCATCTCTCTCTGACGACTTATTGAAGTAGATCCTCTATGCTCTTCCTTCTTCTAGATGTTTTCTCCTTGACACCCTTCTATTCACTTTGCAATTTGGCACTCCAACAGCAACACTTGCTTCTTGGTCCGTGACTCCTTAAATAGAAGTCTAAAGTTCCTTTTCACTATTGATTCTTCCCTCCTTTAGTTTTAATTCATATGGATTAGGTAAGATTCATTGTATCTAACAAATATTATGTTTCTGCTAGAAAAATCATGAAGAATCCTCTTGAATTTTCTCAAAAATGGTTTACATATAATTTTGTGCCATCAACTCATCATCCTTATCCTCAACAATTTCACAAAATTCTTCCGTATCCTCAACTATGTCGGCTTAGATTGGCAAATCTTCAATTTCTCAATAATGCAGCAGCTTGACACTATTACAATTCTAATGCTTGGCACATACTGTGTTACTCACCATCAACTATATTTTTATTGATGCTCAATACCTAAATTTCACTCGACACCAACTAAGATTTTTTGATTCTTGGCACCTGTTGCTTTGCTCAGCACTTGAACTTCACTCGGCACCGTAAGATCACTTGGCACACACTAGATTTTTCTTTTGATCGACACCCACTGATGAACTTAGTTTAAGCTTTGTAGTCAACCTTGTTACAACTTATTACTCCAATGTTTTTAAGTATGACCAACATCTATAGCTTTGAGTACGTTATTGATACATCATTTAATCATTGTCTTAACTGATCCTTGCACTTCTTTACAATATCATAACTCAACCTTTCCCTTAGGTACTCTTGTTACATCTTTTTGATCAAATCCTCTTCATACATCAACTAAGTGATAGTACCTAGATCTTATAAGCAATTGTCATTCCTACAAATAGCAAGTTTGACATCAATGACAAAACAATGATTGAAAACATTCTTTTAACAACAATCTCCCTCTTTGATCTTCAACAATGAAATTTTCAATTAGATTTCCAACAATCTCCCTCTTTAACATTGATGGAAAACAAAAATGATCAACCATCAGACTAAACTATTAAACCAAATGCAAACTAGGATAGAATAGTAAGTCAAATGACTAAAAATAATTGTGATATCATCAGTTTTTACATCTCAATCTTAGCTATTGTATCCTTTCTTTTCTTCTCTCCCTCTATATTGATCAACTTCTTCATCTTATCTTTTTCTTCCTCTAGATTTGACAATCTTCCTCTCTCTCTAGATTATATTAGTTTCTACACTTTTTCCCTCATAGTGTTGATCATTTGTTATTGATCAATTTTGGCTTTACTTCTCCCTCTTTGATAACAATGCCAAAGATATATTATTTTAATATCTTATCATGCAAGTGTAGCTTTTGCAAGTCCATTCAATTTCTCCCTCTATCAGCTTTCTTGTGACTAATTTGGAACTTCATCACTTCAATTACTTTAGGAGTAATCCTAAAGTAAATATGCTCTACATCAATGTGAAATATCTCAATAATCAGCTCATTTGATGTAGGGTAGTCTTGTTGTTGCTTCAAGTAGCCTTGGCTAGGGGTATCACCCCTAACTTACCTCTAAGATACTCAAAAGCATCTTTAGGTAGTTCTTTTGTAAAGATGTAAGCAATCCATTCCTTTGAGGTAACATATTCCATCTTCATGTCTTCCACCAATTCTCTTACATAGTGATACTTGATTGCAATGTGCTTGGTTTTAGCATGCATTACAGGGTTCTTTGATATGTTGATAGCACTTGTATTATCACAATAAAGTATCATTGGCTCATTTACTTCTTCCTTCATACCTTGCAAAAAATGTTTGATCCATACAATATTGGTGCAATTGATATCAGTTGCAACATATTCTGCTTCTGTAGTGGATTGTGAGGTACAACTTTTCTTTTTGCTGGTCCATGTAATCAATATTTTTCCCAAGAAAAGTGCTCCTCCACTGGTGCTTTTTCTATCATCAATATTACCTCCCCAATCTGCATTATTGTAGGCTTTTAGTTAAAAAATTTCACTCATCCTGTAGTACAAAACATAGTCATCAATTCCTTTTGGATACCTCATTATTCTCTTCACTACCATCAGATGGTTTTCTCTTGGATTTGCACAAAATCTTGTCATTATTCCAATAGCTAATGCAATGTCTGGTCTACTATGTACAACATACTACAACTTTCCAATCATTGATCTATACAATTTTTGATTTACTTCAATAGACTCATCATTCTTGGATAGCTTATGTCCTATTGCCATTGGTGTGCTAACTGATTTTGAGTCTTCTAACCCAAAATTTTTGACTATCTCCTTGATGTATTTGGATTGGGTCAAAAACATGCCATGCTTTAGTTGATGTACTTGAAATCCAAAAAAGAACTTGATTTCTCTAAACATTGACATCTCAAACTCATGTTTCATTTGATCAAAAAAATCGTTGCATAGAACATCTTTTCCTCCAAATATTATATCATCAACAAATATTTCTGATATCAAAACGTCTTTACCTTTTTCAGACTTGATATATAGGTTGTTGTTGTTATCTATTCTCTCAAATCCTATCTTCACAAGATATTTGTGCAATCTCTCATACCATGCTCTTAGTACTTGCTTCAAACCATAAAGTTCCTTATGCAATTTGCAACCTTATCTTTGTTCTTATCATCAAAAAATCCCTCTAGTTTTTCTATGTAGACTTCTTCTTCTAGTATACCATTCAAAAAAGGAGACTTCACATCCATCTAGTAGACTTTGAAACCTTTGTTTGCAACATATGCAAGTAATTTTCTTACTCCTTCCATTCTTGTAATAGGGGAAAATGTTTCCCCATAATCTAATCCTTATTCTTGTGCATAGCCTTTACAAACTACTCTGACTTTGTTTCTAGTTATCTTACCATTCTCATCAAGTTTGTTCCTAAACACCCATTTGGTACCAATTACATTCTTATCAACTAGCCTGGAACTAGGGTCCAAGTTTTGTTCTTCTCAATCTGATCTATCTCCTCTTCCATAGCTTTGTACTAGTCATCATCTTGTAGTGCATCCTTCACTATTTTGGGCTCAACCTTGCTCAAAAAACATGATTCATTCCTTAGACTATTCCTTTTCATTGGTTTTGCATCCTTGTCACCAATGATTTGATCTACAGGGTGATGTCTTCTCACATGCTTGGTTAATATTGATTCTGTCCTTCTTTCCATGTTTGATCCTTCATCTTTAGAATCATTTTTCTCTTCTCCATGTAGTACTTCATCATCTCTATCATGTGTACTATTTTTAGAATCAAAATGTTCATTTCCTTCATTTTGTAGCTTAGCTTCTGATTGCAGCTTGGCATTCATAGGCTATGACTTGGCTAATACTAAAATTTGTTGTTGGTTCCCAACATGATTGGCAGCATTGTCTTCAACAATCATTCCTTCATAGAAGTATACAAAAGATCTATAATCCTCTAGTTTCCTAGATTCATCAACTTGGACTTTTGCATGCTCATCAAAATTTATTTTTGCACTCTCCACAATCTTGTTAGTGTTAGTGTTCAAAAACTTATATGCTTTTCTTCTAGTGGAGTATTCAAGGAATATGCCTTCATTACTCTTTGCATTAAACTTGCCATTTCTAGAATCTTTAAGAATGTAGCATTTACAACCAAAGAATTTGAAATATTTTACATTAGGTGAGTGACTATACCATAATTCAAAAGGTGTTGCATTTGTACCTTTCTTCACTTGCACTCTATTCAATGTGTAGACTATAGTGCTTATAGCTTCTCTCTAGTACTTTAGAGCAACATTTTTCTCCATCATTAAGGTTCTAGCATAGTCTATCAGTAATCTATTTCTTCTTTTAGTAATAACATTTTGTGGTGGAGTTCTTGGTGCTAATGTTTTCCTTTTGAGACCTTTGTCATTGCAGAACATCTCAAATTCTTTTGATGTAAACTCACCTCCTCTATCTAATCTTAGGCACTTTAAACTCTTTCCTATTCCCTTCTCAACTCTGGCCAAATACCACTTAAAATTTTGAAATGCATCAGATTTTTTCTTCAAGAACATAGTAGTCATCATCTTGGAATAGTCATCTGCAAATAGCATTATGTATTTGTCTCCTAGGTAACTTTGCACTTCTATTAGACCACATAAGTCTGTATGGACCAACTCTAGTACTTTTTTAGAAGTGTATGTTTTTCTTTTGAAACTAGACTTAGTCATCTTCCCTAGTTGACATTGTTTGCACATTGTATTTTCAGGTTTCTTCAATTTGGGCAAACCTCTACCTTTCTTCTTATTGCTAATGCTAATCAAATTGTCAAAGTTAACATGAAAAAATATTTTATGCCATAACCACACATCATCAAGTCTAACAACAAGACAAGTTCCATCTTCCCTATCTAGGTAAAACAAGTTACTCCTAGTTTGTTCACCTTTTCCTATTAGATTTCCATTAATGTCATAGATCTTGGAAAATTTATTTCCAAATTTTACTTTGTAATCTACATTGCCTAAATGTGATACACTTAACATGTTGTAGTTCAATCCTTCAAGATAGTATGCATTGTCAAATGAATTTTTCTCTATAAGTTTAATTGATACTTTTACTTTGATTTGACTTGGAGCATCATTACTGAATCTAACACTATTTCCATCATATTGAGTAAAGGTAATGAACTTACTTTTATCTCCTATCATGTGATGTGAGAATCTACTATCTATGATCCATTTGTCATTCTTGTTCACACAGGTAACCAATGTTGTTGCTTCACCTTCATCTTTATCTAATTCATCCTTCATTGCCACATAGACTACTTCATCATCATTCTCATTAGAATCTTCTTCAACAAGGTAACATATCTTTCCTTTGTCCTTCTAATCTCTACTATCATTTTCTCTTTTTTTCTTGTACTTGTTTCCTTCTTTGTAGTTCTTCTTTTGTGTACACCTTGTAGCAATATGACCTACTTGATTACAATTGAAACATATGATAGAGAGCTAACCCTTGAATTTACCTTTTCCTTTATGGAATCTCCTAGCCAGTAGTGCTTCTAACTATTCCACATCTTCCTCATCTATGCTGCTATCATTGGATGCATGTTTCCCTTATCTTCTCTTCTTGCTTGATGTCTCCTCCATAGTGTCTTTCAATGTACATTTGGCCTTGAAAGAAGATTCAAGGTTCTCAGGTCTGTAGTTGTCAAAGTTGGACAATTCAAATGCACTAAGTCTTCCCACAATTGCTTCAAAGGTTAGTGTGTTCCCTTGTATACATCTTAGCTCTTGGATGGCTGAAACTCTAATAGCATAGATGAGGAGCAGGGTTCTCAAATATTTTCTATTGATAGTCTCTTCTTCCAATTGACCAACTAGACTTCTTATTGCACTTACCACTTCTTTCATTCTAGATCCATACTAAGCATCATTCTCTTCTTCCTCTGTTTTCATGTCATCAAACTTTCCTCTGAGACTTTCTCTCTTTGCTCTCCAAACATTCTAATATCCTTCATAGATATTTGTTAGGGCTTTTCACATCTTGAATGTAGTATCACATCTTTTGATGTCATCATATTCAACATAACTGAGTGTAGAGGCAATCTTCAACATTGCCTAATTGTGCTCCATCCTTTTGCTCAAATCATCTGTAGTAAGAGGTCTGGCTTGGTCTACATGTTTTATTCCAATTGAGGTTTTTGCATAGTCACCTATTGATCCAAGGTAAAATTTTATCAGAATCTACCATGCAATGAAGTTGTCTTTGTTAAGCTTGGGAACTTCTCTCTTGGACATCTTGATCTTCCTGTTTCTAGTACCTTGAAACTAAATCAATAGATGACTCTGATACCAATTGTTAGAAATGCTTTAGAATAATTTAGAGGAGGGGTGAATCAGTTATTCAAGGTCTAAATGTCCAATTCAAACTTTTTCACTAAGTGTAGTGAGCCCATTGAACAATTCATCCATCCAAGCTTAGACATTCCTTTTCAACAAGTTATTGTAAATGAACATGCAAGAATAACACATGAAAAGATCAACACATAACATAGTGATTTACGTGAAAACCCAATTTGGAAAAAACCACTAGTAACATGCTACTGAATTCTCACTCTTCTGAAGTGATGCCCTATGAAAGGCCTGCCTTGTTAAAGGATTTAACCACCCTATTAGAAGTGGGCTTGGTTAGAGGAATTTAGAACATTCACTTGGAATGTCACCTTGTTAAAGGATTTAAAAATGGTTATTAAACCAACCTAAGTCCATATAATTTTCTTTCTATCCTAATTGATACAATTGCTAGAGAGTAACAATTAGGGATTTTGACCTGATTATAGAATACAACTGAACTTGTAGATCTTAGATCACTTCTAAGATCATATCTTTTCTTGGCTTTTAGTCTCTACAACTCTTGATAGCTTGCCCTTCTTTCAAGCTTAGTCTCCTCTAGTCTTCATGCTCAATGTACCAGTGCAATCATCTCTCTCTGACCACTTATTGAAGCAGACCCTCTATGCTCTTCCTTCTCCTAGATGTCTTCTCCTTGACACCCTTCTAACCACTTTGTAATTTGGCACTCCAATAGTAGCAATTTCTTCTTGGTCTGTAGTGTTAGAATTCTTTAGAATAACTGAGACAGGGTGGTGAATCAGTTATCCAAGGTCCAAATGCCCTAATAATACTTTTTCATAAATTATATTGAATCCATATACTTTTCATCCATTGAATCTTAAATCAATCATCCTAGAAAATTACAGTAAATCAATATGCAAAGATAAAACATGCAAGATCAACACATGACACAGTGATTTACGTGGAAACCCAATTTGGTAAAAACCACCAGTAACATGCTACTTAATTCTCACTCTTCTAAAGTGATGCCCTATTAAAAGCCTACTCTATTAAAGGCTTACAACACATTGTTAAATGTGACCTTGTTAGAGGATTTCACCATACTATTAAAAATGGGCCTGATTAAAGGACTTTAGAACATTCACTTGGAATGTCACCTTGTTAAAGGATTTACAACATGGCTATTAAACCAACCTAAGTCCATAGGATTTAAACTATCTGTTACAATTTCTAGAAAGTAACAATAATGGCTTGTTGATCTGATACAACTTACAACATATTTTGCAAATTTCATATCACACTTCAGTTTAGTCCTTTTTCTTGGCTTTGATCACTTTAGCTCTGACAGCTTGTCATCTCAAGCTTCACCTCCTTGAGTTTTCTTATTCATCATACCAATGCAACCATATCTGTGGTCATCTATTGAAGTAGAGTAACTGTGCTTTCTTACTCCTTAGCACCTCCTTCAGAACTTTATGCTTTTATGCTTGACCTCCTCTATCTTTACTTCATGACCTTATGACTCCTTAAATAGAAATCTGGATTGTCTTTGCCATTTGATTCTCCCTCTCCAATTTTAGGGTTCCAAATGGATTAGGTAGGATACAATGTATCTACCCCATGTCTTGCTCTTATCTAGAAACTTCATCTAGAGTCTAGTTGTATTCTTCAAAAATGTTCTACATGGTGTTCTATGCCACCATCTCATCATTCTTATCTTCTATTTAATTCATAGAATTCAAGATAACAACCTTGTCGGCTTAGATCTAATGAATCTTTGATTTTTGAAATAATGAAGCAACTCGACACTATTGGTTTACTGATGCTTGGCACCTCTATGTTACTTAGCACTTGTATTTGCTCAGCAATTGTTTCTTGCTTAGCACTTGTTTCTACTAGGCACTTGTATCTGCTTAGCACTTGTATCTGCTCGACACTTGTATCTACTCGACACTTGTATCTGCTCGACACTTATTTTTTCTCGGCACTTGCATCTGCTTGGCACTCTCTTTCTAATGAACTTAGTTAGGCTTTATAAATTACTTAGCTAAAACCTTACATTTTTGATATGTTTGAGTGTGCTCATTCTCTGTGTCTTAGAGTATGTCATCAATACACTTTTTCATCAATGGCTTAGCTGATCCTTCTACTTCATTACAACATCATAACTTCAACCTTTCTCTAGGTGTTCTAGTTACATCTTATTGATTGTCTCCTCGTTGTCAATCAACCAATTGATAATATTTGGATCATTAAAGAAATTTTCATTCCTACAAGTAGCAAGTTTGACATCAATGATAAAATAATGATTGAGAACATTCTTTACCAGTTCCATTACTTTTTATGTATGATCTCTTCAGTCATTTCCAACAATCTCCCTCATGAGCTTTTCAATCATTTCCAACATGTAACTCTGAAATAGAAGTCTGGAACTCCTTTTCCCACTT
Organism: Cupressus sempervirens; assembly: GCA_028749045.1. NCBI lineage: Eukaryota > Viridiplantae > Streptophyta > Pinopsida > Cupressales > Cupressaceae > Cupressus > Cupressus sempervirens. Next base: position 105,800,123 of record CM053783.1, read on the forward strand.
GATTCTTCCCTCCTTTAGTTTTAATTCATACGAATTAGGTAGGATTTATTGTATCCAACCCATATTATGTTTCTTCTAGAAACATCATGAAAAATCCTCTTGAATTTTCTTCGAAATAGTTTACATAGAATTTTGTGCCATCAGCTCATCATCCTTATCCTTCAACTATTTCACAAAATTCTAGGTAACAACTATGTCAGCTCAAGTTTATTGAATCTTTGATTTTTTAATAATGCAGTATCTTGACACTATTGAAATCCTGATGCTCGGCACATACTGTGTTACTTGGCATCAACTACATTTTTATTGATGCTTGTCACCTCTTGCTTTGCTTGGCACTTGAACTTCACTCAGCACCTAAAGATCACTTGGCACACACTAGATTTTCCTTTTTCTCAGCTGCAACTAAGAATTTGTTCAGCTTCAACTAGCTTGCTTGGCACCCATTGATGAACTTATTTAAATCTTTGCAGTCAACCTTGTTACAACTTATTCCTCCAATGTTTCTAAGTGTGACCAACCTCTGTATCTTTGAGTATGTTATCAATACATCATTTAATCATTGTCTTAACTAATCCTTGCACATCATTACAACATCATAACTCAACCCTTCCCTTAGGTACTCTTGTTATATCTTGTTGATCAAATCCTCTTCATCAATAAGCTAAGTGATAGTACTTGGATATTATAAGCACTTGTCATTCCTACAAATTGTAGGTTTGACATCAATGACAAAAAAAATGATTGAAAATATTCTTTTGACAAAAATCTCCCTCTTTGATCTTCAACAATGAGCTTTTCAATCAGATTTCTAGCAATCTCCCTCTTTGGCAGTAATGGCAAACCAAATTGATCAACCATTAGACTAAACTATTTAACCAAATGCAAAATAGGTTAAAATAGTAAGTCAAATGCCAAAAATTAATTATTTTAACATCAATTTTTACATCTCCCTCTTAGCTATTGTATCCTTTCTTTTCTTCTCTCCCTCTATTCTGATCATCTTCTTCATCTTCTCTTTTTCTTCCTCTAGATTTGATCAATTTCTGCACTTTCTCCCTCATACAGTTGATCATTTTTTGTTGATCAATTTCGACTTTACTTCTCCATCTTTGACAACAATGCCAAAGACATACTATTTTAACATCTTATCATGCAAGTGTAGATTTTGTAGGTCAATTCAATTTCTCAATCACCTTGCTTGTGACTGATTTGGAACTTCATCACTTCAATTACTTTAGGAGTAATCCTAAAGTAAATATCCTCTACATCAATGTGAAATATCTCAAAAATCAGCTCATTTGATGCAGAGTCATCTTATTGTTGCTTAAAATAGCCTTGGCTAGTGGTATCACACCTAGCTTACCTCTAAGATACTCAAAAAATCCTTAGGTAGTGCTTTTGTGGAGATATCGGCAATCTTCTCTTTTGAGCTAACATATTCCATCTTCACTTATTTTTCTTCCACCAATTCTCTTACATAGTGATACTTGATTGCAATGTGCTTGGTTTTAGAATGCATTACAGGGTTCTTGGATATGTTGATAGCACTTGTATTATCACAATAAAGTATCACAGGCTCATTTATTTCTTCCTTCATACCTTGCAACAAATTTTTTTTCCATACAATATTGGTGTAATTGATAGTAGCTGCAACATATTCTGCTTCTACAATGGACTGTGAGGTACAAATTTTCTTTTTTTTGGTCCATGTAATCAATATTTTTCCCAAGAAAAGTGCTCCTCCACTGGTGCTTTTTCTATCATCAATATTACCTCCCCAATCTGCATTAGTGTAGGCTTTTAGTTCAAACTTTTCACTCCTCTTGTAGTACAAACCATAGTCATCAGTTCCTTTTAGATACCTCATTATTCTCTTCACTGCCATCATATGGTTTTCTCTTAGATTTGCACAAAATCTTGTCACTATTCCAACAACTAATGCAATGTCTTGTATACTATGAACAACATACTACAGCTTTCCAATCATTGATCTATACAATGTCTGATTCAGTTCAATAGACTTGTCATTCTTGGATAGCTTATGTCTCATTGCCATTGGTGTGCTAATTGATCAACAAAATCTTTGCATAGAACATCTTTTCCTCCAAATATTATATCATCAACAAAGATTTCTTATATGAAAATGTCTTTACCTTTTTTACCCTTGATATATAGGTTGTTGTTGTCATCTGCTCTCTCAAATCCTATCTTTATAAGATATTTCTGTAGTCTCTCATACCATGCTCTTGGTGCCCTCTTCAAACCATAAAGTTCCTTATGTAGTTTGCAAACCATATCTTTATTCTTGTCATCAAAAAATCCCTTTGGTTGTTCTATGTAGACTTCTTCTTCCAGTATACCATTTAGAAATGTAGACTTCACATCCATCTGGTAGACTTTGAAACCTTTGTATGCAACATATGCAAGTAATGTTATTACTCCTTTCATTCTTGTAATAGTGGAAAATGTTTCCCCATAATCCAGTCCTTCTTCTTGTGCATAGCCTTTACAAACTAGTCTAGCTTTGTTTCTAGTTATCTCACCATTCTCATCAAGTTTGTTCCTAAACACACATTTGGTACCAATTACATTCTTATCAACTTGTGTAGAAACTAGGGTCCAAGTTTTGTTCTTCTCAATCTAATCTATCTCCTCTTCCATATCTTTATACCAATCATCATCTTGTAGTGCATCCTTGACTATTTTGGGCTCAACCTTGCTCAACAAACATGATTCATTCCTTAGTCTATTCCTTGTCATTGGTCTTACATCCTTGTCACTAATTATTTGATCTGCAGGGTGATATCTTCTCACATACTTGGCTAATATTGATTCTATCATTCTTTTCATGTTTGATCCTTCCACTTTAAAGTCATTTTTCTCTTCTCCATCTTGTACTTCATCATCTCTATCATGTATACTATTTTCACAAATAAAATGTGCATTTCCTTCATTCTGTAGCTTGTCTTCTGATTGTAGCTTGACATTCATAGGCTATGACTTAGCTAACATTCATAGGCTGTGACTTAGGTGATACTGAAATTTGTTGCTAGTTCCCAACTTGATTGGCAGCATGATCTTCAATAGACATTCTTTCATAGAAGTATACAAGATATCTATAATCCTCTGGTTTCTTAGATTCATCAACTTAGACTTCTGCATGCTCATCAAAATTTAGATTTTCACTCTCCACAATCTTGTTAGTGTTAGTGTTCAAACACACATACGCTTTTCTTCTAATGGAGTATCCAAGGAATATTCCTTCATTACTCTTTGCATCAAACTTACCATTTCTAGTACCTTTAAGAATGTAGAATTTACAACCAAAGACTTTGAAATGTTTTACATTAGGTGACTAACCATACCATTATTCAAAAGGTGTTGCATTTGTACCTTCCAAGTCTCTATTCAATGTGTAGACTACACTGCTTATAGCTTCTCTCTAGTACTTTATAGCAACATTTTTTTCCATCATTAAGGTTCTAGCATAGTCTATCACTGATCTATTCCTTCTTTCTACAATACAATTTTGTGGTGGAGTTCTTGGTGCTAATGTTTTCCTTTTGATACCTTTGTCATTATAGAATATCTCAAATTTTTTTGATGTAAACTCATCTCCTCTATCCGATCTTAGGCAGTTTAGGCTCTTTCCTATTTCCTTCTCAACTCTGGCCAAATACCACATAAATATTTGAAATGCATCAGATTTTTGCTTCAATTTCATAGCAGTCATCATCTTGGAATAGTCATTTACAAATAGCATTATGTACCTGTCTCCTAGGTAAATTTGCACTTCTATTGGACCACATAAGTCTATATGGACTAACTCTAGTACTTCTTTGGAAGTGTATGTTTTACTTTTCAAGCTAGACTTAGTCATCTTCCCTAGTTGACATTGTTTTCATATTGTGTTTTTAGGTTTCTTCAATTTGGGCAAACCTCTAACTTTCTTCTTCTTGATAATGCTAATCAGATTGTTAAAGTTAACATGACACAATCTTTTATGCCATAGCCACACATCATCAAGTCTAACAACAAGACATGTTGCATCTTCCATATCTAGGGAAAATAAGTTACTCCTAGTTTGTTCACCTTTTCCTATCAGATTTCCATTAGTGTCATAGATCTTGGCAGTTTTATTTCCAAATTCTACTTTGCACTCTACATTATCTAACTATGATACACTTAAGAGGTTGTAATTCAATCCTTCAACATAGTATGCATTATCAGATGAAATTTTCTCTTTAAGTTTAATTGATTCTTTTCCTTTGATTTGACATGGAGCATCATTACCAAATCTCAAACTATTTACATCATATTGAGTAAAAGTAATGAACTTACTTTTATCTCATGTCATGTGATGTGAGCATTGCACTATCTATGATCCATTTTTCATTCTTGTAATCTCAATATTTTAAAAACAAGATTAAGAATCTCTCTAGTAAGCTCATTATTTTAGAAATAACCACCAATTTCTTACTAGGTTTCACATCAAAATCCAAAATCTGATCAATACCAACCTCAAAACCTTTGTTACCTCCTCCACAACCTTTTTACATTGTCTTTTTTGATGGACAAGTCTTTTAACTAGCCAAGAAATTCTCTTCTAGATTAGTACACTGCAACTCCACAAACATCTATACAATTCAACCATCCCTTACTTAACTAACTAAGTAGACATCTCAAAATTCCCTTCTCTACCACATTACAAAGATTTACAATTATCATAGGTTCCAATCCTCTCAGACCTATCTTCTAAGATCTTCATAAACCCTCTCCAACAAATCCAACACTAGATCAAGATCTTCTCAGATCAACTTCTCCAACCCAAGGTCCTGGTGTAAATTGCCTCAACTTTGGTGATCTATCTACATGCTGAAGAATAATTGTGCTTTGATACTATCTAAAATAGTACAAGGAAGGAGAATCCCTAAAGGAGATGTCTGAGCCCATGGAAAATAACTATACAATATAAACAACACAATTGTTGGTGTAAATACATATTTACTATTTACAGTTTACTTAAGTTTACTTAGGTTAATGCATTATTTTAATATTTATTTTTTAGTCACCTAAGAGTATGTGCACTCTTATGAGTTGTCATATTGACAACATAGGATTTTGCAACTCATTTATGCACATGGTGTCTATAACATAGGAGTTAGCACTTTATTTGAGAACATGGTGTCTACAACATCTCCACACGTGGGACACCTTATCATGCTTATCCTCTCATTATTACAAATACATTCATGCACAAGGGAGGATGTATGCTTAGTTGTTAAGCTTATCTCCTAACACATTCTAGAGACATTCTAGATGCATCTTAGAGGTCTTTATATATAAGAACTTCTAGTGTGTACACTCATCTAAACATAGTGATGTATCAAGACATGCTATGATATATTGATCATACTCTTTTTGGTCTATAGTTGTGGTTGCATTCAAGTTCTTCAATCTTGGGTGAATTTTCTCTAAGAAAAATTCTTACATTGTATCAGAGCTTGGAGAATCTTCCTTCACATAGTCATTTAAGAACATTCTTGCTTTAGCTCCTTAACCCAAATCTGGAGTACCACAATCATTGGGAGTATCTAGATTTAGAATGGACCTCACCATTGGGTCTGGAAAGTCAATTTGGTGAAGATCACCTATCAATTTGGATACCCTAGGCCAAAGTCAATCATGAGGCAAATTTTTTTTGCAAATCAACATCAAAGGCCTTGATTTACAATTTGGGTATGGTCATCTTTCATATCTATTTAATTATTTTTCAAACCTAGTTTTTCTCTACTTTTTTTGGATAGAAATTTTGAAAATTTTTAAGGCCAAGTGGCCTTGTACAAAATATTTTTTTGTATATGTACCAGGTAGTGACACCGTGACCTTGTACTCTACATAGAATATTTTGCAGAGAATATTCCATTCCATCTATGGCATATTCTATATTTTCGGTGGGCACACGCTACAAATTCTAACTGCACCCAATTTACTGGTGGAAGGCATTATGTAGTTTGTCAGCCACAAATCTTGTGGCCCTTTTTTATTTAATAAACATGGGCTTTGCTATTTTAAATTTGGACAAGTTCATCCCACAATGCATGTAGGATAAAACATCATGCTAGAATTCTCACTATTTTGGCAACTTCACTCTTGCGATGGCACTAGCATTTTAACTTTGTCAGCCCTCTAGCCATGCTAAATAACCTTGAACCACCTATGTGTACATCCAACCTCCCAAAAACTTCCATGTAGCTCCATAAATTGCCACCACCTATCATTATAGTAAGGAGCCAAGTCACCATGTGTCGTTCAATGACCCCACCAACTCTGCCTACTAAGACTAATAGCTCAACCATCCTTCCACATAAGCTGCCAGCCTAGTTAGCAGTGACTCAGCCACAATAGCCATGTTAGCCTATGTCACATTTCATGACCATACATTTCCACATGGACCATACCTCTACCATGTGTACTGATTGTACTGCCACATCATCTAATTAGGTGCAATATTTTTTGATTTTGGGTAGAATTTCTTGAACTTTTTAGAGGTGATGTCCTTTTCTAATTTTGGTGCATGGATTTGTCAAAATTTGCATCTTTGGGCAACTATAACTACTAATCCTATATTTTTCAACTTGAAATGCTCCATATGGGCTCATTTGGACACATTTTCAAGTTCCATTTTTTTTGAGAGTGTTTTATTTTTCATCTACTTTCCAGATCTACATTTAGATAATAGGTTTGTGTGGACAAAAATATCACTTTCAGAATTAGGGCCTTTTCTACATTGTATTTCTTTAATTTCTTTTTAGAATTGTTGTACATCTGAGATACAGTGCTTGGTTCCAGATTTAGGCTTCAAAAAGTAGTTGTAATAGGAAAAATTAGAAGTCCACTTTGTACATTTTGACAAGTGGCCTATTGTACATGCACCACCTCTAAAGCACTGAATCATACATTGGGGGGGTTACATTGCTTAGTTCATGATGGAAGAGGAATATTTAATCATCTTGACACTATAAAACTATTAGGAATGGACTCAATTAGCTATTAAATATCTCAGTCAACACAATGCACTACCATATGTGAGAGAACTTACATACGATGTTGACACTTTTTCCATCATTAGTAGTACTCTCTTTCTATATGTGGATATGGAGATTTTGGATTCACTTATTGACATTAAGTCATCTGATCCATATGTTTTTTGGATTTATCTTTGGGAGATGTATGGAGATCTACACATCCCCCATTCCCTAAAGATCCTTTACCTTCAATTGTAGTTGCATCCTCTCTAGATGAGATCACACCTCCAAATACTCTTGTTGCTCCTACTAATCTTGTTCTAGCCCCATATGCTTTGGACTCAATGAAATAGGACCATTTATGTCTTCCTAATTTACCTTCATGTGATGATTTCCTTCCAAAAATTGAAGTGTTGTTCCTAGAGTCTCACATTGAAGATGTAGGAGACATCCTTGATGATATTTGTCATCTCTTTGAGGAAAATTCTTCATCTATTGACATAGTGACCAATTCATGTACTTTAGCAGAGTAGGGTACACTTTGGTTTTTTGTTCCAGCCTTAGGTGATGACTTCTTGACTGACATTTTAGGTTTGTTCATGGAGTCACACATAGCCAACTTGGGAGACTTCTTTGATGATATACCACTTCTCTTTGATGAGGATGATCCTTCTACAATTGTTATCATGGCTCACTCTAACCCTTATGTCCATTCTCTACATGATCAATCTTTATAGGTTGATATGATTGTGGATCCTTATGTACAGTAGTTATAGGAGGTTTCTATATCATTTGAGGAGACTATTGGTTCTTTGAAATAGTTTCTATAGAAATTGTTGCTAAATCTACACTTCTTCTCATCTATTTTGGAAGAAGCCACCATCAGTATCAACACAAGGACACTTGAACAAGTTTTAGAGATACCTTTCATCACCAAGATTCTTTCCACACATAGGGGAAGCATCTCACTAGTACCTCTACCATTGTTTCTTCCAAAGGGGAGGAACATCATTCAATGGTCATGGATTAGCTTCTACATTTGAGCATTTTTCATTGATTGACACCTTACATTTGGGGGGGGGGGAGGGGTGACTACCTTGTCTCCTTCTTCTTCTCCTTTATGGAGGGGACTTTTTCCTCTTAGGGGATTTTTTCGTTCTCCCATTTTACTTTTGTATATACTTGATGTATACTGTAATGGGGGGGTCTTGATTACTCCATCCGTCCATGCATCTTATCTTTTCATCTCTCTTTTTAGGGGAGGATTTTTCTGATGAGGTTTTCCCTCTTTCCACACTTTATGAGAGATTGCATTTCATTATGTAAATGGGTACCTAACATCGCCTAGTAGTTGATACCCATTATGCATTTCATCCTAGCTTTTGTGAGCTTAAATACATTCCCCTAAGTTGCATTTAAGGGGGGGTTTTGGTGTAAATATATATTTACTATTTACACTTTGCTTAAGTTTACTTAGGTTAATGCATTATTTTAATATTTATTTTTTAGTCACCTAGGATTATGTGCACTCTTATGAGTTGTCATGTTGACAACATATGATTTTGCACCTCATTTATGCACATGGTGTCTACAACATAGGAGCTAGCACTTTATTTGAGCACATGGTGTCTATTGGTCTGGTTTTCCACCACCCTTGTTTTTTTGTATTCAACAGTGAAAAGCCCTAAGTGTGCACTCCAAGCAATTTGAAATTTGGTTAAAAAGAAAAACCTTAGGCAAAAAATCACCAAATAACCTTGTGCTTTACCTTATTTGGCCCTAGCCTTTGAAAACTTTAGTGAATGTTATTTCAAATAAATTTTGGTGGGGAAATTTTTATCCTAAAGGTTTATTTATGAAAGAGTGACGTTTTAATCTTTTGACAAACCCTATAAAGTTTTCCTAAACTGCATTATTTTATTTTGAAAAAGTCCTATGTAACAGCAAACTTTGTGTGACCGTTGATCTTGATCAGATCAATGACCGTTGTATTCTCACAATTCAGAGCTATAAGGTCTTTAAAAGTTGGGGGGAAGAACCTTTTCAACGCATAGCTCCTGATCATGTTTCAACTTCAGTCAACTAAAAAAAGTTTGTGGCAATTAGAGTTAGTCAGAACTTTTGCAGAACTGTTAGTGTTCCTCTTGCATGTTTTAAAATCCTTGTGATATCATTGACACACTCTTCAATAAAGGTATTATTCTATAACCTGGGGTTCCTAATCATTGATCTTGCAAAGAATAAAAGGCTAGCACATGCCCACATTTTGAAGTTGCATGAGAGATAAATAATGTGGGCAAGCATTTTTTTTGACATATGGCAAGGTGGGGTTGAGAATTTATAACTATATACTGAAAGATGCCACATTGTAAAATGATCACTGACATGTACTGCCAGACGTTCCACTACAGAGGTTTATTTTCCAAATGGAAGTAAAGCCTTGTCAGCCATAGATCATTCAAAGATTGAGGGTTAGTGCAATCCTGCATTATGAAGCTGCTACCCTTTGCAACATGTATCATAGTGGGGCCAATGTATGGGAGAACGCTCAGTCATGCCATGTGGTCTACCACTTGTACTTAGCTAGAAACACTTATGATGTGGGAATAGAAAGTTACAAAAATTAATGCAATGGTCAGATGAGTCAGAGCATGTGGATTGAAAGCAATCACTTCATTGGCCCAAGTGGATGATGCAAGTATAAAATGCATAATTATTTCACATCATTGATCTTCCCCTAATCAATGAGGGGTGCTTGCCCATATTAAGAACTTGAGTGAAGTTTAAACAAAGTGGGAATGCGCCATGTGGACATGTGTCCATGGTAACATCTAAAATTTTAACTCAGAAGCTCTATAGGGTATAAGCGCTACCACCATTGATCTTTTGAAGATCGATGACTGGTGCAAGCCCACAATTTGAACATGCTCATCAAATACGAAAAGTGGGAATGTGCTAGCTTGACATGTGGAAAAGATGATGTCAAGCACATGATCACTTAGAAGAAGATATGGGAAACGCTAGTGTGGAATGTTGTCAGGAGATGAAAACTCATATGAAGGTTTCCTATTGGTTAGTATAGCTAATTGGACTTTGTTTTAAATGTAAATTGATCTGATCATTGATCTTGTCTTGATAAACAAGCGACGCTTCCCCATAATTCTAAAGTACACTAATTTTAAGTAATGCAGGAAAGCATAAATGTGATGTCTGGCATAGTATGACATCATGGGCCCACCTTTCTCAGAAGATAATAAAAACTTGTCTTATGTGGTACTTGTTAGATGAGTTGGAGTATAAAGAAAGTGTCTCATTGGTCTGACTAGCTGACTAGATATTACAGTCACAGAAGATTTTTGATCACCATCGATCTGAATAAAATCTAGGGTTAGCACTTCCCCACAATATGGACTTGCTCAAATTTTAAGCAATGCAAGCAAGCAGGCACAGTGGGACCAAGACTTAAAGGGAATGTTGAGTTATGCCATGTTGGAAAGGTTAGATGGATTAAAGTGCACTCATTGGTGGAACGTGATAGGTGTACCAAGTTGAAAGCAGTGATGTCATGGTCCCTGAAAGTTTAAATGCTGCAGTAAAATCTGTCAGAGCACATTGTAAAAGGAGGATATTTGATTGGTTAAGTCAGCCAAGTGGGCCTTCAAAGAAAAGGATTTTGGCCAAACATTGATCTGGGAAAGATTGATGGATAGCCCATACTTGCAATAAGAAGTTGCAAGAATTTTAAGTAATGTGGGCATGCACCCTTTTGACACATGGCTGGGGGCTTAAATTTTTAAAAGGCATTTTAATTTTGAAATAAAGTTGTTTGATCCTTAAAAGATTGATGAGTCAAATTTGAATTTGAAATATAACATGAAACTAATGGTTACAGGAATTAATATGACTCAAAGTTTCCTTTGTGTGACCTCAATGCACTAGTATAATATGAAAAATTCCCAATATTAAAGCATACAATTGCAAATTTTCTCAGAGTGGAAAGGATTTCTAAAGAAAGGGCACATAATTTCTCAAGGGTTTTAGTGAATTTACAAATAAAATTACAAAGAAAGAAGGGAAAATTTAGTCGGTAAGTAATCTGTAACCTGTAAAAATCAAGAATTTGTTGTTGAAAGAGTGTGAAATTTTAAAATGCCTCCATGAAAGGAATTTTCTAGGAAAAATGATTATTTAAAAAGGGTTGTGCATGTTGATTTCCTAAAACAATTTCCCTTATCAGTAAATGAAATAACTAAAGGGAGGGAACTCATTCCTAAGAACCCTAGGGTAGTTGTGGCTGAGGGTTTCTATGATAAAGCAAACTGGGTAAGAGACACCCAAGACTCTATCGAGGGTTTGCAATTGTTCAAGAAATGGTTCTCAGAATGGAATTCAGATACCCCCATGAGAAATGGCTTGGAATTTGACATTGGAAAATTAATAGTTCCTTCAATCTTCTTTGATAGTGATCTATTGACTGACCTGGTAAAGAAATATGATCCTATTACAAAATGGGTGAAAAATCATTCTAGAGTCAATCTTTTTATGGTTTTCCCTGAGCTGTTCAGTGAAGTTTTCAACCTTAACCCTAACCACACTATACATGAAATCATTGATATGGATGATTTACAAGTGAGATATGATGCACAAAGAATATACTTGAGGACAAGGCCATTGCAGGAGCATGCTACTAAAGTTGGAACCTTGTTTGTGATTACTACTAACACAATTGAGCCATTATTGAAAAGACATTTTAACCCTAGGGCTCAGGCATTATATACTTCTCTTTCCAAAAAAAATTGGATGGATGAAGCTGAGCAAATCCCAAGCTCATTTTTTCTCAAAATGGCTCAAACTCTTCAATTTTGAATGAGTACTATTCTAGATTTTGCTACTTTCCTTGCAAAGGAGATTCACAATGGTTTGGTGGGAATAGTAAGGGGAAAAGTGAACAAACCATTCTATTGGTATTCATTTCTTATGCATGTATGCTTGTACAAGCGATTCACCTTCTTCTCTAAGGGTATGGAGCTAGAAATAACCAGGTATGGAGAGAGGAATCCAGTATGATTGTGCAGTGTGGATATGACCTCAAAAGCCACAAATGCTAGTTATGTGAGGTTTGATAGATATTTTGTATCAAAGCTTAGATTTCTTTTGAGAGGAGATAGCCCGAGAATTCCACAAGCACTGTTAGAATTGGTCAGACCTAAGGACCATGCAAAAGGGCTACTAGTTAGTCATAATTGGGGGGATATCATTCCCTATAATGTTTCAACAGTGATAAGAGTATATGGCTTCCTGGGAAAGCCTCATGTGCGACCTTTTCATGTGACTTTGAATATAGGAATAGCTGAGTTATTATGGAAAATAGGCACTATATATGAGAGGGAATTGCCTAAGAAGGGCACATTTTTTCTAATTGTTACTGTGCCACATGATTTTTGTTTTTTTAAGAAAAGGCTGGAAGCATTTGAATTTTTTCTTACATAGATATAACAAGGCAGAGTCTCATGCCAGGTTTATTGACCCTGAAGGATTCTATGATCTCTTAAGAGAGAGAATAAAAGCTTCATGCATGGTGCAACAAGTATACTATCTAGAGGATGTGGTTAGAAATGTTTTCACTCTGCAAGAACATGAATTGAGAAAGGAGAGATGGATAGTATATAGAAAAATATTAGAATTTATTAATACTTTTGACCTCCATTTTGATCCATTGAGAGAAGAGAAATATTGGGGAGCCAAGATGTAGGCACTAATGAATAAAATTTTTGTGATAATACAAGCCATGAATGAGAAGAAGGATGCATATGTCAAGGCTTATCCGGACAAGGTTGCAGAGGTGCAGAAGAGAATAAATAGTAGAAATGTGGTGTCTCTTGGTCAGTACACTTTGCAAAAAAGGGTAGGATATGTAATGGTCCAGAATGTACATCAAGCTCCCCCTCAGTAGAGACCAAGCCCAAGAAGCCCACCTATAGCTAGTGCTCCAAAAAGACAAAAGTTAGAGCAAGAGTCTTCTTCCCAAGTGGAACAATATTCCCCAAGCCAATCTCCAATCAAAATTGATGATGAAACATCTCTGAGAGAATAGCTTACATAAATTGGTGGAGAGGGAGATGTGATTGTTACCTCCATAAATTTGGAGATTGGAGAGCCTTAAGAACCACCTACACCTTCCTTGGATTTAACTATTGCTGATTACCAAGGTAAGGAAATTGACCCTATAGTTGCCCAAGCCTCTGAGAGGTTTATTAATGATGAAATTTTTGTGAAGTCTACAGCATTTGCACAATTTTTATGGAGACTAAATATAGGAAATTTTGAGAAGACTTGTGAAAAAATAAAGGCAAAACAACTTGATAAGTCAGATTCTTCTATTAAGGAGGAGGTAAAGTCAAAATTTTTGAAAGATTTTGCTCAATTTATCCTTGAGGCCGGTAGGCAAGTAATTAAACAATCAGGAGTCCTTATTTTGTTAGAATGGGATATAGTGAATGCCATGATTTTTGATTCAGTTAGGAAACAAAAGGACATCCAATTTAAAACTAAATAAGAGGTATTATAGGCTCATAGAGGAGTCAAATTTAGTAATGACCACCAAGCCCTTTTTATTTTGTCAATTGAAGAAAGAGACAAGACTAGAATGCAAGAAATTTTCACTATAGAGCATACTAGTGCATTGACAGTTTTTAGGGCTGGTGAGGTAGGTAGTAAGAAAATAATAGGAATGGCCTTAGAAATGTTAAAAATTTGGTAGTGTTGTATCTGGCCAGGCAGAAGATAGATTTTCCCAACTCAATGCTAGGTTCGAAGAAGTTTTGAAAGCATATGAGGAAAGGGGTATACAGATATAGTCATTGGAAAATAAAGTATCTCAAATGGAGAAGATCCTTAGGAAAAGAAAAGTAGGAGAATCTAGTAAACCCAGGATTGTATACCATCCTAGGCCACCAATTGAACCTTTCCAGTCCACTTGAATTGTAGATGTACCAGATACCCCTGAAAGTCCACAATTCTACACTGCAAAAGATTTTGAAGAAGAAAAGAATAAGTTGTATGAATTGCATGTAGAACTAAATAATCAGTTTGAGGAGAAAATAAGGTAGGGTATAATGTATTTAGTAGATAGAATTGAGTGGTCATCATGTTTTGATTTTTTGGCAAAGATTGCATCCATCAGGGATGAACTAAAGCGAGATGAAGTTGTATTTAGACCCCTTGTGCAGAAGTGGACATAAAGAAATGAAGATATCACTACTATGTGTATATCTGTCATCCAACTTGTTGGATACAATTGTTAATTGTGTATTTTCTTTGATGTTACACAAATATCATATTAGCTGTTAGACAGAGTCTACCAAGCTCAGACGGTCAAAAAAGAAATTTATAGTGTTTACCGAGCGTTCTTGAACAGCAGAAAGGAAAGTTAGCTCTTAGTGAGCTCACTCAAGCATCAAAGGATTCTGTAGTAGAAATTTAATGTTAACCAAGCTCCCAAGGTTAACAAAATGAAATATAATGTCTACCAAGTTGACTCGGTCATCAAAAAGAAAGTTAGCTTTTATCGAGCTAACTCAGTAAACAAAGGAAGGTCAGTGTTTATCGAGTTAACTTGATCTTCGAAGGAAGTTGCAAGGTTTACAATGATTACTGAGCCTCACTTGGTTAACACTAGGGAAACTATTCTGGAGTAGTGGTCACTGAGCTAGGTCAGGAAGCAAAGAATTTTATTATTCTAAAGAATTAAGTTTAACTATTTTGTGCAATGTTTGCAGCTGACTGATTTATGTTTTTCAATTGTTGTAACTTGTAATTGAGCTGATTTGACAATTTGTAAGGTATATATGAAAGGTCAAGTTGTGAATTCATAAGATGTAAGAGTTTGGATGCATAAGAGTGCGAATGTATGAATATGGAATGACTGAATATTGAATATATGAGTGAATGTTGAAGAAGGATTAGATATGCTTATGGAGCTGCAAAGTTATATTCGATCACTAAGGATCTAGTAAAGCAGAACAGAGATTTGTATTCAGCAAATATAAGTTGCATATATTTAAGATCACTTCATTGTTTCTTTCTAATCATTGTAATAGTGATTCAAAATCTCTTAACAAATTTGGTTTAACAGCCATTTTGTAAATCCTCTAACAAGGTGACAATTCAATTGAATTTTTCTAAATACCTCTAACAAGGTGACTTCTAATAGGGTGATTAAATCCTCTAACAAGGTCACACCTAACAGTGTGTTTTGTAACCTTTAACAGGGTTGGCTCCTAACAGGGCTCACTTCAAAAGTGTGAAAATTGGTAACTAGTTACTTGGTGGTTTTTCCCAAATTGGGTTTTCATGTTAAATATGGTGTCTCTTGTGTTCATGTTATTTCTTTATGCATGCATGCTAATCACTTTAAATGCTTAATAAGTTAACAAAACATCTATCAAGTTTTAGCATTTATTTGTGTGGTTACCGAGTATCAGTAGGAACTATTTTTTAAGACATCTAAGGATCTATGGATTTTTTTTTTGTGGTAACTAATTCACCCCTCCCCTCTCAATTACTCCATCTCTATTTCCAACAATTGGTATCAGAGCTCTTGGTGCTTGCAGGATAAGATTTCAAGGATCTAAGCTATAGATCAGAATGTCTTATAAGAGGGAAATTCCAAGACTTAACAGGGACAACTTCTTAGCATGGCAAGGGTTGATGAGACTTCATCTAGCTTCTATTGGAGATACAAGACTAAAATACCTTGATGAAAAATATGCAGAACTAGCTGCTACACTATCTGTCAATGATATTACTGAAAAGAAGACCCACAACATTATGATGATAGATATAGCATCTGCTCTGAGTTATGAAGAATTTGATGATATCAAGAACTATAAATCTACTTTTGAAATGTGAGAAAAATTGAAAGCAGAAAGTCTGAGAGGACAATTCGATCAAATGAGGATGAGAGAGGATGAAAACATTGCAAAATATGTTGAAAGAGTCAAAGTATGTATCAGTGCAATCAAAGCATCTGGATGAGATATCAAGGAAGAGACAGTTATAAGTAAAGTTCTCAGAACTCTGCTTCCCATTTATGCAATCAGAGTTTCTACAATTCAACAAAGAAGATGTGAAGAAAATGATAAGATAAATCTAGAGGCTATAGTTGGAAGATTGATTGCATTTGAACTAGACAACTTTGATAACTATGTTCTAGCTTCCAAGAACATTGAATCAACGTTTGAAGCCAAAATTTCACTCAAGGAGAAAGGAAAAAAGAAATCTTAGTCAAAAAGTGAAGATGAATCAAACCAAAGTTCAGACAGTGATCTTGAAGTAATTGAATCCCTTCTAGCAAGGAAATATTCTTGAGGCAGAGAAAAATACAAAGGTAAAGTACCCCTAATCTATTTTTCATGTGAAGAAGTTGGTCATATTGTTGCTAGGTGTCCAAACAAGTAGAATAAAGATGAAAAGAAAGATCACAAATGGAATGACAAGAAAGATTTCAAATCATTCAAGGATAAAGGTAAGAAAACATGTTTTATGGCTAAAAATTCTAATGATTCTAATGATGAAGAAGAAGATGAAATTGTCTACATTGTTGTGAAAGATGAATCTAATAATGATGGGAAAATAGCACTCATTTCTCATATGAGAAAAAATGATACATGGATCATAGATAGTGGTTGTTCTCATCACATGACTAGCAACAAAACTAAGTTTGAATACTTTGAAGATTACAATGGTGGCAGTGTAAGATTTGGTAACAATGAACCTTGTTGTATAAAAGGAAGAGGAAGAATCTCTCTAACTAAGGAACTTCTATGTGATAATGCCTATTGGGTAGAAGGACTAAAGCATAATTTTCTAAGTGTGGCACAATTACTCAATAATGGATTCAAAGTAGAATTCATGCATGGTAAAGCAAGACTGTTGGATGGCAAAGGAAAGCTGATTGGATCAACTACTCAAACTAAAAGTAACTTGTTCTATCTTGAACTAGGTGAATGTTCATGTTTCATTGCTCAAGTAGAAGAAAGTTGGTTATAGCATAAAAGGTTGTGTCATGTGAACTTTGATAATCTGATAAAGATAAGAAAATTCAATAAAGTAAGAAGCATTCCTAACATAAAGAAACCTGAGGTCGGTCTATGCAAAAATTATCAGATTGGAAAGATGGGAAAGACTAGTTTTAAAAGTAAAAACTATCTGTCTGAAGATATATTAGAAATTGTGCATACTGATTTATGTGGACCCATTGAAATTGAAAGCTATACTAGAGAAAAGTTCTTTATTCTTTTTGTTGATGATTACTCAAGAATGATGACAGTCATGTATCTAAGAAACAAATTAGAAGCATTTGAAAAGTTCAAATGGTATTTGGCCAGAGTAGAAAAGGAAATAGAGAAAAGATTAAAATGCTTGAGGTCAGACAGATGTGGAGAATTCATTTCACATGAGTTTAATAACCTTTGCATTGAAAGAGGAATCAAAAGATAGGTATTAGCCCCTGGAACACCCCAGCAAAATAGAATAGCTGAAAGAAGGAATAGATCCACCATGGATTGTGTAAGAACTTTAATGATTAAAAAGAGCATTGCTATCAAATACTGGAAGGAAGCTATCAGCATTGTAGTTTATACCCTAAACCAAGTACAGCTGAAGAAAGACTCATTCAAAACTCCCTATGAGTTATTGTATGGCTATAAATCTAATGTAAGTTACCTTAAAGTATTTGGAAGTAAATATTACATTTTGAAAGAATCTAGAAAAGGCAAATTTGATGTGAAAGGTGATGAAGGTATATTCTTTGGATACTCATGCAAAAGTAAGGCATATAGATGTTTGAACTTGTCTACTTACAAAGTCATAGAAAGTGCACATGTGAAAGTTGATGAGTTTGCAGAAAGGATTGAAGAAGAAAGCAAAATGGAACCAGAAGATTATAGAAGGTTTGTCTTCATTGAACCTGATACAGTACCAGTTACATCAGAGAATTAGGAATCTTCTACTCCCAAGTCATTTGTAATTGAATTACAAGAAGTTCAAACTGAGTCACAACAAATTGAGTTAAATTCAGTATCTACCGAGCAAGTATCTACCAAGCAAGTGTCTACTGAGTCTGAAGGACCTGACCCAGCATCTATCGAGCAAATATCTACCGAGCTAGAACAGACAGAACCTAAAGTTGAAATGCAAGAGGATAATAATGAAATCCATTCAAAAGGCAAGGAACCTGTATTAGCTAAATATGTTAGGAGACATCATTCAGTAGATCAAATCATTGGAGAAAAATTTGAAGCAACCATGATAAGAAGCAAGTTGAAATGTACTTGTTTACTTGCTGATTCTGAACCTAGAAATATCAAAGATGCTTTAGAAAATGATAGTTGGATTGAGGCTATGAATGAAGAAATAGAGAAAATAGAGAAAAGCAAGACATGGACTCTTATACCCAAGCCTAAAGATAAAAATGTGATTGGAACCAAGTGGGTATTTAGAAACAAGTTGGATGAAGATGGTAAGGTATCAAGAAACAAAGCTAGACTAGTATGCAAAGGATATGCTCAAGAAGAAGGAATAGACTATGGAGAAACTTTTACTTCTGTTGCAAGATTGGAAGGAGTTAGAACCTTACTAGCATATGCTGCTCACAAAGAATTCAAAGTTTATCAGATGGATGTCAAGTCAACATTCCTCAATGGTATCTTGGATGAAGAGGTTTACATTGAACAACTTGAAGGTTTTGTTGATCTAGATAAGAAGAACATGGTCTAAAAATTACACAAGGCATTGTATGGTCTGAAACAAGCTCCTAAAGCATGGTATGAAAGATTGCATAACTATCTTATTTAGATTGGTTTTCAAAGAACTAATGATAACAATAACTTGTATATTAAGGAAGGACCAAATAATAAGATTGTCTTGGCAAAAATATTTGTAGATGAACTGTTTTCATAGGGAATGATGATCTGCACAAAGAATTCTCAGAACAAATGAACAAGGAATTTGAAATGTCTATGTTTGGTGAGATCAAATTCTTTGTTGGTCTTCAAATTCAATAGAATAAAAATGGTATCTACATCACTCAATCAAAATACATCAAAGAGATATTAAAAAAGTTTGGAATGGACAATTGTAAACTAGTTGGGACTCCTATGTGTACCAGATTAAAACTTACCAAGGAAGATGAATCAAAAGAAGTAGATCAAATATTGTATAGATCTATGATTGGAAAGTTGCAGTATGTAGTTCATACTAGGCCAGATAATGCCCTTGTATTTGGTATTGTAGCAAGATTTTCAGCAAAACCAAGAGAAAATCACATTATGGAAATCAAAAGAATAATGAGATATTTGAAAAGAACTGAAGAGTATGGTTTATGGTATACATTTGGAGGTAATTTGGATTTGAAAGTGTTTATTGATGCTAATTGGATAGGAAACCTTGATAACAAAAAAAGTGCAAGTGGAGGTGCATTCTATCTTGGAAAGAGGTTGGTTTCTTGGACAAGCAAAAAATAGAATTGTACATCTCAATCTATAGCAAAGGCAGAGTATGTTGCTGTAGCAGTAAACTGTTCTAAGATTGTTTAGTTTAAACAGTTGTTGGAAGGCATGAAGATGGAAATCAAAGAACTAGTTGTTATGTTCTGTGATAATACAAGTGCAATCAACATATCGAAGAATCCAGTGATGCATTCCAAACCAAGCACATTGCAATAAAATATCATTTTGTCAAAGAATTGGTGCAAGATAAGGAGATCAAATTGGAATATGTTCATACAAAGGAACAAATTGCTGACATATTCACAAAACCATTACCTAAGGATGCATTCTTGTATCTAAGAGGTAAGTTAGGGGTCACTCCCCTATGTGAAGTTCACTAAAATAAAGTTTTAGTGATGCATCAACTCACACCAAGTTGAAGATCTATCAATTGATGCAGCATAACCAAGAAATATTGCATATGACTTAGTACTAAAGGTACACTAAAATTCATTTGAGTTGAGTTGTCTTTGGCATGTGTTGTCAAAGAGGGAACTTCTAGTTTTACTATCATATCTCTCTGAAATTTGTTTAAGATAAAAGAGTTTGCTATGTAATTCCTTCACAGAGGGAGATTACTGTAAGATGGAGAGTTTTTCTATCTTAGAGGAAGAATTGTTATGTTGACATATTGTGTTGCCATATAAGAGAAAGACTTATTTTCAAATTTCATTCTTCTATGACATGTTGTGTTGCCATCAATGCCAAAGAGGGAGATTGTTGGATACAATTATTAATTGTGTATTGTCTTTCATGTTACACAAATGTCATATCAGCCATCAGACAGAGTCTATCGAGCTCAGACGGTCAGCAAAGAAAATTATAGTGTCTACCGGGCGTTCCTGAATAGCAGAAAGGAAAGTTAGCTCTTATCGAGCTCACTCAGGAATCAAAGGATTCTGTAGTAGAAAGTTAATGTTAACCAAGCTCCCAAGGTTAAAAAAAGGAAAAATAATGTCTATCGAGTTGACTCGGTCATCAGAAAGAAAGTTAGCTTTTACTGAGCTAACTCGGTAAACAAAGGAAGGTTAGTGTTTACCGAGTTAACTCGATCTCCAAAGGAAGTTTCAAGGTTTGCAGTGATTATCGAGCTTTACTTGGTTAACACTAGGGAAACTATTCTAGAGTAGTGGTCACCGAGCTGGTTCGGGCAGTGAAGAATTTTATTATTCTAAAGAATTAAGTTTAATTGTTTTGTGCAATGTTTAGAGCCGACTGATTTATGTTTTTTAGTTGTTGTAACTTGTAATTGAGTCGACTTAACAATCTGTAAGGTATATATGAAAGGTCAAGTTGTGAATTCATAAGATGTAAGAGTTTGGATGCATAAGAGTGTGAATGTATCAATATGGAATGAGCGAATATTAAATATATGAGTGACTGTTGAAGAAGGATTAGATATGCTTATGCAGCTTTAAAGTTATATTTGATCAGTGAGGATCTAGTAAAGCATAATAGAGATCTATATTCAGCAAAGATAAGTTGCATATATTTTAGATCACTTCATTGTTGCTTTCTAATCATTGTAACAATGATTCAAAATCTCTTAACAGAGTTGGTTTAACAACCATTTTGTAAATCCTCTAACAAGGTGACAATTCAGTTTAATTATTCTAAAGACCTCTAACAAGGCCACTTCTAACAGGGTGATTAAATCCTCTAATAGGGTCACACCTAGCAGTTTGTTTTGTAACCTCTAACAGGGTTGGCTTCTAACAGGGCTCACTTCAAAAGAGTGAAAATTGGTAACTAGTTACTTGGTGGTTTTTCCCAAATTGGGTTTCCACGTTAAATCTAGTGTCTCTTGTGTTCATGTTATTTCTGTAATACCCCAAAATTGGCTCATTGCCATTATACCAATTTTGGTCTATTCCTGATAATTTCAAAGTCCTATTCTAATAGGCAATTCTCATTCTGCTATTCACTACTTGACTTAATTGTCAGATGCAGAAAACCTAAATCTGCATTCATCATGCTTATTATTTAATTCCTATAGTATTTACTAAGTATTAGTCACATTAAACCTATTGATTAATATTTAATTTAATTATTAAGTATTTATACTTTAATTAAATTATAATTATATCCTAAGGCTAATGTACTATGGAATTAAATTTATTTAATTTAATAAATACGCCTATCTTAATTAATTAAATGTAATTATTTAATTAAATGAGAAAGGTATTTCTAATTAATTAAAAGAAATTATTTAATTAAATGGAGTACTTACTTCTAAATAATTAAACAAAGTTATTTAATTAAATGGGAAAACATTCCTAATTAATTAAATGAAGTTATTTAATTAAACAAAAGTGTCTCTAATTAATTAAAAATTATTTAATTAAATAGAAAAAGTAATTATGAGAGCATATTTCATTTTATTAAATTAAATATCTCAACAAAATCTCTCTTCAGTTCAAAAAGGGGAATTTCCAGTTCACTATTGATCAAAAATGAGTTAACTCAGTTAACTCCTTTTTCTACTCAAATTGAAACAGTTAACTCTTTATTTTACTCAAATTAATTCTGTTAACTCCCTTTAATTTGGGAATCTCCCTTTATGACTGAAACTCATCTTCAATCCTGACTGTTGATCTGAATCGATCTCAACTGTTGATGCATTCCAGGAGACTCTATTTAAGAGACCCTCATCTCCTCATTTTGGAGGATGAATTGATTTGTTATCAAATTGCTGATGAAATTCATGCTCATATTTACTTACATTTCTTGCATACATTCTCATTCTTAGTTTAATCTCATTTTAGTTTAATCATGCATATGCTTAATCTAGTTTGCTTCATTTGTTCTTATATTATATTGCATCTTTCATTTTTTTTAGATTAATCGGTATACTCATTCTTAGCTTAATTCCATTGTGAAATCCTTCGTTCTTAGAGGGTCTGGTTGCCTGCACCTCAACTCTGAGGATATTAACAGGCAAAATCCCTTTAGATAGAAGGCAACAAGTCGCTTTGCAAGTCAAATTTTGGATGAACAACCCAATGTTCATTTTAGGATGAATCTGCATGCAATAACCGTGTTGAAGTGTGTGTGTTAGCATTAGGCCGCATTTTCACATATACATCTCTGGCGCCCACCGTGGGGCTCGAAAATCAATTTTTTTGGCCTCTTTTTGTATTTTTTAATCATTTTTTTGTTCTCTGTCTGTACTGTTCTGTACAGATTCGGAACTTTGCGTGAAACTGTTCATTTTCACACGAGGATCTAGAATCTTCGCCCAAAGATTCTTTCCGCATCACGCGAGAAAGTTCTTTGGCACGCGAAACTTCGCGCGGGCCCTAAAAATTCTTCGCGCGGACTGTCAGGAATTTCGCGCGAAACTCTACTGACAAAGGTAAATTTATTTTTTTTTGCATTGATTTGCATGTTTTTAAATTTTTCTACTGATTGTTTGTGGTTTCTAGTGTTTCTGTGTTTTCTGATTTGTTTTGAACAGCATAGCAACGATTTGTGGAACAATGGGAAAAGCATGCTAAAGTTGTCAAAGACAGGTAAAAATCTACTAAGCGCGTTGCGAGGATCACCAGGTAATCTTCTTCAGCTGATAACACTTCATTTGGATCTAAAACAAACATCTTTCGTGTTGAGCTTGTGTGTTTCCTTCTGTATTTTCATCTTACAACACATGCATAAATTGATACTAGGGTGTGATCTCTGTTAATATTCATTTAGCAGGCTTAGTCTTTAGTGATAGATCTGATTAGCTATCTTTGGTTATTGGACTCGCTAATCCGCCGACCCCTCGTTCCACCCTGTGGTTGCAAGCTCAGCACCACGTTAAATAGGGGAGGGGTCTACAGGACATAAGCGTTAAATGCTCCACTAGGCAACCCTTTTGTGCTTTTTAGAACTCACTAATTTATGAGTTGTGGACTCGTTTTGGCTTGTGTGAGGGGTTAAATGTTCCACATCTTTGGACTCACCTCACATTAATTAAAGCATTAAGAGTACCACTTTTTTGCTTTTTGATTACTTTTATATAGATATTCTTTTAGGAATTAACATCTGTACACACATAGTAATTAAGCCCCCATGAACACTATTCGTGGATCTTGAGGGAGTGGGTTCCTAGTGAAACTCCTCTCTAAGATGGATTCCTTATGGGTGGGGAGGATACTTTGAGCATCTCATAGATAGATGAATCTTCAACTTGTTGATTAAGGCATCCTTTCTCCGGAGAGGTTGATAGATCACAGGAAGATGATATCATAGATCTTTAAGAGATAATCTTAGTTTAGCGTGTCAGATTAATCTATTTATTTTGATTGGGCTAAAGGTGAAAAGGTGTCAAAACCTTGAATTTGGAAGCTAAGTCCCCTCATGGTACACTATTGTGAGTCGGTCACCTTTAGAGAGGGTTAACCATAGCAGACAATCCCTCTACAGGGAAAATTGCATTGACGGAACCTCAAGTGGTAATAGCCATTTTTGCCATGGTAGTGACAACCGCTATATAAATGTCCTTGTGGAAGAAATCTCCACGGGTGTGGTTCATTGTGGGTTGTCAGATCTCCCTAGCAGCTCTTGAAGATTAAGTTCTCAGACTGTGTCAAAACCTCGGTGCGCCAGGATTGGAGGTCACCCCTATAAGTCATAAAAGTTGCAGAGTCAAACTATTACTAAATACCTTAGAGAAGCCAACTTTTATTTTCTAGGAATGTGTACAATGATTTCAAAACTCTTTGAAAACATACACAAATAGCTCTATTAAGGACTAGCACAAACTAAGTCACTTGATTGTTCATGCACAAGGTTGCTTTTGCCCTTGCTCATTATTTTCAGACGTGCTTGAAATCACTTCCTTGCTATTCTATGTGTTGTTTATCTGCCTGGTTATTGGATCGATCAAAAATTTTGTCAAAATCAGTCGCTATTGTAAAACTGTTCTGTCCTTTCGTGCAAAATCTTTTGGTCTCGCGCGAAATCATATTGCTCTCGCGTGAAATTATTTTTCTCTCGCGTGAAGCCATTTTTCCCTTGTACGAAATTAAAGTTCTGTTGCGCATCTTCATGCGACCAAAAAACATTCTCACGTGAAATTAAAAACTGTTATTGATCTTCATGTGAGACAGAAACATCTTCGTGCAGTGCGTAAAACTTCTTCACGCAACCCGTAAAAAAATTTCGCGCAAGATTTTTTATCAGCATTAACAATCTGGGCCTATTCTAGCTATCTGCGGCCTGCATGCTGTCCTTTTTTGCATCCGTTCATCGATCTCTGTTTGCAAACAATCCTAGAATGGTGACACTTTGCTTAACTAAAACTTGTGTCTTATACCTTGACTAGTCTCTTCTCATATGTAATCTTGGTCCTCGTCTTAATGCTTGTCATACTTTGTGCTGCAGTGGTCATAATCTCTGGCTGTTCTAGCCTTTAAATCAGACCATTTGTGCCTTAGTGAACATCATTCTTACTACTATCTTGTCCTTTTTGAGACTCAGTTTTAGTATAGTCCTTGTCCAGGTTCTAGCTTCTTGTCCTTGCCTATGACTATCACAACTAGAAGCGGCAACGTGTTTTGTCCTAATAACATTAGACGTGGTCATGTTAGGGGTCGTAATCATGGCAGAGGTAGCTTACCTTTCACCACGCAATCTATATCCAGTTTCTCTAGTGAGGCATCTTCACAGTCTTCCTCACCTGCAAGGTCATCTCAAGATCAATGAACATTTTCATATTTGCAACAAAGTAGGAATCCTTTTTACCAAAAGGATACTGAGATAGGTAGGAGTCCTGCATTCTCAAACACAATGTATGATCCTTTCTCCATGGACCCTTTTGAAACACAATGTACGGAAACTTAACAAGTTCCTATAATGACTAATCGTGAACCTGAACGGGGTAGTCATAGTCAATATTAAGAACAAACTAGGGATGACAAGGAGAAAGAGAAAGAAAATGACACTGATGAAGAACAAGAAGAGGTAGAAATCCTTCCTGAACACATAGCAAGATGTCGAAGAGACAAAAACTTTTAGAAGGTCATGGGAATCCTACTCAATGAAGAGAAAGATAAGTACTTTCTCAAACTTGCCCAAGAGGGAGCTAAACTACCCACACATTTCAATGTGGAGACCATTATCACACGTGAAGAAGAAACTGAGACCACTAAGCTCCAAAAACAACTGAAAATTATGCAAGACCAATTGGCTCAGATGATGCATGAGAAAGAGAAACCCAAAAAGACATACACATTGGATGCTCTTTGTTCATTTCCATTTGACAAAAGTATAAACATGCCGCCTTTCCCAAGAGGCGTAGAACTACCAAAATATGACAAGTACTTTGGTCCTACTGATCCCCAAGATCACTTGCAGGAATTTGGTGCTTTGTCTATGGAGTTTATACACAATCAAACATACCTCATGCATTTATTCCCTAGAAGCCTAGGTGGTCAAACTTTGGAGTGGTTCTCACATCTACCTCCTGGTATCAAGACGTTTCAAAAAATTGCTAATTCATTTGTTCAGCAATATTCTCATAAAATTCAACATCCTATAAATATTCGAGATCTATGCAACCTTAAACAGAAGGTTGGTGAGCCTTTTCTCACTTTCCTCCAATGGTGGAGATAGCTTTACACCAAGTACTCCCGTAAAATCCCAAAAACAGAGAAGCTTGACATTTTCACTAATAACCTCTTACCTGATTTCGGGTATAGAGTCCAACTACAAGGTCCACATACCTTTGAAGACATGATTACACCGGCTATCCGTATCGAAGAATTTATGGTCAAGAAAGGTGAGCTCACTCTTCAGAGAGACTCAAAACAAGGTTCCACTTCCAACAAGGATAAAACCAAACATGTCAACAAGAACCAAGAAATTGTACATGATGGGGTTGTTGATAATGTCACACCAAAACCTGCCAAAGAAGCATTTAATCTCACAGACTATTTCAAAGCAGCCAAAAGTGCTGAGAAGTCTCCTCCTGACAATAAAACGTCTAGGAACAAATCGAGAAACTCATGGGCAGCACGACCCAAGTGAGAGTATACGCCTTTAGGAGAACCTTTGGATGTGGTTTACAAAACATTGCTACAACACAAGCTTATCTCACCAATGGATAACCCTCATCCCTATGATCCACAACCACGTCCACCATGGTGGAATGAGACCTCATTTTGTGAGTATCACCAAAATAAGGGACATAAAACCCTCAATTGTATAAACTTACGTCATAAAGTCCATGACATGATTGATGCTGGTGAACTTGTGGCAGATGGAAATAACAAAAACTTGGACCACAAGGCATTCAAAGAGCCTTTCCCACCTTATGAAAAAGGAGAGACTTCGAAACCAGAACCCTACAATAAGGTCAACTATACGTATTCCAATGAGGACAATGTCATTCACATGGTTGAACCTATAGATTTTGAATACTACGATGTTATTACCATAAAGGGGAAGCAAGATAACGATAAACCCAAGACACCATTTGTCTTGAGAGGCCCTACTTCCAATAACATGGATAATGTGTCTTTGCAACATTGTGCTAACGTTGTTACTCGCTCTCATGCGAAATTGGTGCTCAAAGGCCCTACACCTCCTACTTCAAATCTAGAACAACACAAGGACAAAGCCCTTGCTGGTCCATCTGGTAAAGGTGCAAAATACATGACGAACTTGACTGCAACCAGTTATAGTGTTCTAGATCAATTGAAATGAACCAATGCTCACATTTCCATATTTGAGCTACTTAAAATCTCGCCTGCTCATAGGCAAATTCTGGACAAAGCCCTCACTGAGGCAAACATTCCTCAAGATCTTGATCTTGAGCGATTTCAATCCATGGTAGGTCACTTGACCTCACCTCATCTTATGACCTTCTCCGAGGAGGATGACAACTCACTGAATCACCCACACAATCAGCCTCTACACATTGAGGTTATGATCCACCAGACACATGTTTGTCAAGTACTCATTGACAATGGCGCTAGCCTAAATATTGTTTCTGCGGCTTTGCTTAGACAATTGGATTATTCTGAGGACTCTGTTGATCCTTGACAAAAGATCACTATTAAAGCGTGCGATGAAGTAGAATGAAAGTCACTAGGTCTTGTGACTTTACCAATTCGCGTTGGTCCTGTTGAAAGGGATGTCACCTGTCAGGTGCTTGACATTCCCTTAGCCTACAACATTTTGTTGGGATGGCCATGGATACATGAGATGCGCACTGTACCATCCACATACCACCAATGCATTAAATTCCCATTTCATGGCTCTGAAGTTACTATTCCTGCTACTACTAGCTACACTTGCAATATGCTCAAAGCTACTAATTGTTTCGTCCCTGCTAACCGTGAGTCTACTAATTATCACAACAATAAGATGAAACAAATTGAGAAGTCATTTAAATTGAAAGAAACTAGTATGGGAGAGTACCACATGGAACCAGTGCTATCATTAACATCTATTCCAGAGTCCCCTTGACATTTTGGGAGACCCTCAATAGCAAAGAAGCCATTCGTGTTGACACCTTAACCAAGTTTAATGGCTCTTTTGTCAAAGCTACAATTCCCTTAGAAGATGAAAGCGAAAATAGAGCCATTGCTGCATGGCTTTACAAAGAAGAGTCTCCAGTAGACCTAACAGAATAAGCTCGAGAAATCACTCCTAAGAAGTATGGACCTGGTCTTAAGCTTATGAAGCATTTTGGCTACAAGGGAACCAGCCCTATTGGGTGCAATAACAATGGTTTAATAGATCCTATCAAAGCAATAGCTCAAAGCAACAGTGACACAACTAGCCTAGGCTTCAAGAAAGACCCTTTCCATTTGGGATCCAATAAATTCATACCCATACCTGAGATTTCATCTGAAAATGAGTCACAATTTGAGTCAGGTACCCAAGAGGAAGAATTTGATGATGAAGATTCTTACCCTCATCCTATTCCTTATGATCTTGCAAAATTCTTTGCTGAGCCAGATGACTTTGTACCACGTGTTAGCACTGTGGATGATACTAGTGATTCTTCTGAGGACAATGCTGAGCAACTCAAATATCATTCAGAAAAGGGAGAATCTAGTCAGTCATGCCATGTTGAGTATTTCTGTAAGAATCCAGAATCTGAAGGAGAGTATGTCCCTATCACTGTTGGGGAGTTCTATAGTCTCTCAACATGTAGCACCGATTTTCATGAATATGAATTCGATAATCTTTCAAAAGTGACTACTGATAAAGATATTGACCAAGTGTATGTCTATGAAAATCAAATCGAAGTGAGTAAAACATCTAGGGATAGGTCACATGTTTCTTATCCAACTAGTGTCCTAGAGTTGTCAATTACTAACGTTCATACTCCAAGGCATTTGAATACACCTGTGGGTGAGGTCGTCGTAGGTCTCGAATTGCTGGTCCACGCATTTAATGACTATACTGTGAACGCAATTGAACAAGCCACTACTCTCTCACTCGCACATCCCGAGCTTATAGACTGAAACCCCAATGCATCTAACGAAGTCCCCACATTCTAGAATGACTATGCTCTTGCTTGTTACTTAAACACTATCGAACCTGTAACATCTTCCACCAATGAGTAGAGCGTCAACATGACTGAGGTTGACATCAAATATCTCAGTCACAAGATTAAAAAGAAAAAATACAAGAAGCTATTAAATATGCTAGGTCTTGAAAACAGTGTCAGCTACATGGGAATATCATTCACGCTCTAGCTAGAGAGTTGATTCCCTCTACTACAACATGGCCATTTCAACAATGGACCTTTGACTTGGTCGGACAGATTCACCCAACCTCTTCTAATGGACATAAGTTCATTATCACTGCTATAGATTATTTCACGAAATGGGTAGAGGCAGTCCCTCTCACAATTGCTAATGGAAAAGCTGTAGCACTTTTTATCACAAACTACATCATCTGTAGATATGGTATATTGTCCTCAATCATTACTAACAATGGAGGAAAATTCAAAAATAAAGACCTTAAGGAACTATGCAAGAAATTCAAAATTACACAACATTGGTCTTCCATTTATTACCTCCAGGGTAATGGCCAAGCTGAGGCATCCAATAAGGCGATCCTCAAAATTCTTCATTGCACAGTTAGTAAGTCAGGGAGAGACTGGCATCTCTAGATCAATCCAACCCTATGGGCATATAGAACAAGCATTAGAACTCCAATAGGCATGACTCCTTTTGTGTTGGTATATGGGGTGGATGTTGTGCTTCTGATAGAGGTCAAGATTCCTACCTTAAGAATCTCTATGAAAGGTCTTATCATGGATGATGACTATAGGATAGCCCGGCTTCAAGAGCTTGTGTTGTTGGATGAACGACGACAAGTGGCCTGTGATCATCTACGAGCATATCAACAAAGAATGGCATGAAGCTACAATAGGAGAATTAGGCCACGTGACTTCCAACTGGGTGATCTCGTCTTGAGAGAGAATCCTAAGAATCAACAACAACGAATGCAAAAGGGAAAGTTTGAACCAAACTGGCTAGGTCCTTACATCATTACTGCAGTATATAGATCTGGCGCCTATCAGCTTTCCACAACTAAAGGAGAAGTGCTTAAAGAGCCTATGAACACTCTCCACCTGAAGTTTTTTTACAGTTGATTCAATCTCAGCAAGCTCTCTGTACATATCTAAATATCCTACAAAAAATCCTAAAAATCAGGAAAGTCCTGAAAAAATTGTTACCCTGGTAAAAACCTAGCAATAGGTGCCTTCATAACATCGAAAAAAAAAAAAATTTGCCAAGAAGGTGAAAACCTGGTAAATAGGCACCTCTTGTTCCCAATGTTCCATCTTGCAGCGCATCTTTTGGCTATTTTTTACAGTCACTTTCATGCTTTCACTTTATTGCTTCCTACTCATGTATCCATGGATTGAGTCTTGTCATAGCTCGAGGGCATTCCCCCCTTAGTGTCACTTTCTTTTCAAGATTCTCCTCATAGAATCTCATTTGCGATAGTCACCAGTCATTTTGACTGCGTCTACCTACTGTCGCTAGTGTCACTCTTTTTGAGATTCTCCTCATAGAATCTTGTTTGTGACAGTCACCAGTTGTTCTGACTACATCTGCCTATAGTCGCTAGTGTCACTCTTTTCCAGATTCTCCTCATAGAATCTCCTTTGCGACAGTCACAAGTCATTCTGACTGCATCTGCCTACTGTTTCTAGTGTCACTCTCTTCGAAATTCTCCTCATAGAATCTCTTTCGCAATGGTCACCAGTTGTTACAGCTGTGTCTGCCTACCGTTGCTTGGGTTATGTCTCCAGATTCCTTTATGAAAGATCTCTTTTATGTCAGTCACCAGTCATCTTGGTTGTGTCTGTCTACTATCGCTTAGTCCTTCTTAGGTTCTCCATCATGAAAATTCCTCTTTGACCTCAGTCACTAGTCATTCTGACTGCGTCTGCCTACTGTTGTTACCCTACTGAAGAGATTTCTTTCTTATATGTTTTGGACATTGACACTTGATATCAATCTCGAAAACATTAAACTCAAAAAAGAATGATATACTTATTTGGATATGCTGAGCATTTTCTTTGTTTGCTTTATTTTGCTTTATCATATCTCCTCGAGAAATTTGATGATGTCATCTTTGACTAGAGAAGTAATGACTGGGGGCATGATCTTTTTCTTTGCTTTCTGTTTGCGATTTAGTTCTAATAAGTTGATCTATTCCTATAAGAGAGGTGTCCACTATAAGAGCCTCTATCTCGTATTGGATGGTCGTGTGTACCTCGACTCCTTTTATACAGATACATCAATGACATTGGTTCTTCTCCTTGTTTGTTGGAGTGAACTCTTCATGCTATAGTACATATGGCTACTCATCCTATTAAGTGAACGTACGGGTCACTATGAGTATATCAAGCATATTTCTGTCTTAGGTTATGAACGCAAGGGTCGTTACGGATAGAATGAATACTAAATACTTAGCATAAGAAGAATCTCCTGTGTGTTTGGTATGCCTATCATGCAAGCAACATTCAGCTCATCCTAGCATTCATGCTTTGATGCTTATGTTAACTTGCTACATTAAAAGGGAAAAATGTTCTGGTCATTCTGGCATCTTGTTCCTTGAATGCTTACATTTAATCCCAACATCCCAATAATGTATGTTATATTCATATTTTCATGATTGCAATGTCAGTGGAAATTGTATAACATACAAGCCTTATTTTCTATCCAATGATGATAAATTGTCGAAGCTTGGTAACCAGACCTAGGGTTGCATTTAACATAGTCTTGCATTACATACTCCATTTGCATTAGCATGCAATTTGATGGTAATTCGATTCATACTCCACATGCATCAGATTCTTCCACGGCTGCACAAGCATTTGATTCGTCGATACTCGCTCCTCAATGGAATACCTGTGACTGTCAAAGAAAAACATACAACACTATGTCAGATGTCAGTTCATACATATGAATTCTATCTAAATATACATCTCATATACATCAGAGCAAAACAAAATAGACAATGACATGTATACAGGAATACTCGGCTCAAAATCTCATATATATGTATATCAAAGAATGGGTCAGTACAAAAATGGGCGCTATTTGAGCGCAATCGATCAAAAATGATACATGTGGTGCTAGCACACCAATCGATACATTGCTAGAGATCAAAATCAAAAATCAGGCACAGAGCATCTAACTCTATCCTGAACTCTCGCCTCTAGGAGGAGCAGGAGGAATAGGGGCAATAGGTGGCGGATGCGGTGGTGGCATATCCGGCCTAACAGGAGGTCGTGCACCTTCAGAATCTTGTGCGTACTGAGAGAATCGCTGCACCTGCAATGTCTCATCATCTACTGCACTAGTATATCTTGCATAATAATATGCAGCTCGAGCAGACTAAAAGTGAATCTCATCTTGTGCCAGCTTTAGCCTCCACGCACTCTCTTTGATGATTTGTCTCTCTCTGTCTCTCTACTAGCTGTGCATCCCTGACTGCCACTGCAATCTACAACTCTCCCAACTGTCGGGAGGCTGCATGAACCCACTCTTGATATCGTCGTACCGATCCTGCACCCCACCTACCGGTTGATCCAACATATCCTCATCGACCATCTCTAGTGCATGCTACGGTGGAGGCACCTACTACTATGGGACCTCTTGCTGAGAGGCCTACTCCTTTGTCCTCTGCCTCCTCCACCAACTGTGTCCTGCCCCACTGCCCCCAGCACCTAGGTTTGATCCCATCTGTCATGGGAGAATAGGTATCTGCTATACCCAGTGCTGGACCTATGGTGGCATCTGTGGCTATGCCTACTGCTATTGGGGCACCTGTCTCTGTCCATGTACCTGCCCTGCCATCCCTACTGGATCCGTGAAGCATGGGAACCAATGGTTCATCAAAAATGCCTGATATGCAGGTGTCATCCCGGTATCTACTACCTTTGGTAGGTAGTCCCATTGAACTGCAACTAGGCTATGGATATCTATCATGGATCGTCCTCTCTATATCCTTCTGCACCTTGGCATAGGCACAATACTTAGCTGAAATGTCCTGTGGTCGGCCATACTACCGCCACACTTATGAGATGATGAATCTCTCTATGACGAATGTCGTCCTGCCTGCCAGCGGTCGAGAACTAAACATCCAAGGTAGCTCTCTTGGGGCATCATCCCAGTCCTCTGTCTCTCTCCAAGGTAGCCATATAACAGACACCAGGTCATCAAGATGTGTCTGCTAATGCTCAGTCTTACCTAGGTGGGCCTGGGTAATATGCCCTCGATATCTGCAGATGTAGGGCTCCATGGGCTCTCGAGAATCCTCAAAAATTAGCCTACATATAAGGAGATGCTCCCAGGCCCAGATTTGTAGCATATAAACACCTGCTGCCATGGTCTTCTTCTCATGGAAGATGACCTCATGCATTTCATGAAAAAGATGGGCCAACATGCACTAACCCCATCCAAAGATCTGAGGTGCCTCAACCATCCTACGGAGCATGACACCCCATCCACACTCCAATCCATGCTATCCCCTGTCAGGACACAAGAAGCAACTCAAGAAAATACCTAGCACGGATGCCAACCTGTGTGTGGGTCCATAAGTATGCATCAGCTCATCCCAACTGATGGCTCTGCCTCTCGGTAGCTCTCTCCCGAATATAATGGAAAGTGCCTCTGTCCCTAATCGAGGCACTATATCATAAATGAATCAAGCACCATGAAATGGGATCCTTAGTATCCTCTGGGGTAATCGTCATCTCACCCATTGACAAATGAAATGTGTTCATCTCCGAATGGAAATGCTCTACCAATGTAGTAAGAAGGTTGTGATTCACCATCACGGTTAGAATTCGGCATAGTGAAGACAAGCCCAATCGGGCAATGTGTGCCCGATCTATGTCATCCAAACTCTGCAATAATTCTCCATACAGCGGATAATGAGATTTGAATGACACATCTCCAAAACCCTCCTGCATGCACAACAGAAAAACAACAATCAAACGATCAGTATCAAGTCAAATCAAAGCATCAAAACGAAATAAAGTGCGATTTCTAAATGTAAAAACACAAAACTGTCACGGAATTTCACACGAAATCCGTAAAATCTCGCGTGAAGATTTTCAGTTTCACGCGAAACTGATTTTTCTTCGCACGAAGAATCTCTCCTTCACGCAAAAAAAGATATTCTTGCACGAAGATGGATCTTCACGTGCGAGAAAAGAGGTTCTCACGTGAAACACGAATTGGCTCGTGTGAAGAATCTCCACCTTCGCGCGAAACCAAAATTGCCTCGCACGAAGATATTCCAGCCCCACGC
This sequence comes from Cupressus sempervirens, assembly GCA_028749045.1. NCBI lineage: Eukaryota > Viridiplantae > Streptophyta > Pinopsida > Cupressales > Cupressaceae > Cupressus > Cupressus sempervirens. The sequence goes on from CM053783.1 coordinate 105,834,483, forward strand.
GAAGAAACAGCGCATCCTGTTTCTTCACACAAAGAAAGAAGATCTTTGTGTGAGAAGAAATTGGTCTCGTGCGAAGAAAGAATTGAACATCCTAAAACATGCTAAAAACATGCATAAAAGACCTCAAAATGCATGACAAAAAAAAAGTACGGAGATAGAAAATTGATGACTCACCGGTGGTCTGTACTCTGCTGGCTGACTGTGTCATCTGGAGCCCTCAAAATGATGATATCTCAGGTTCACTTCCATGTCTCTATCAGAGCTCAAAATCACTAGAAGAAAAAAGTACAAATGAATTGAAAATGACCTTTGAAGCCATTATATAGGTGTTGACCAAATTTTTCAAAATGCTCAGATTTGTGCAAAAATCGCACCCCTGGCTAATTGGACCATTCTGGATCCATTTTTGGGATCAAATTTGAAATTTGACACACCTAAGAGCCTTAAAAATGTGTTTTAAAATTTTGGGGACCAACGTGATCTAACGCTTGTGCAACCCAAATCTTTCTGATACTTTATGATTCTTGGAATCCTTTCACCTTTACATTCTCCATATTTTCAAACTTCATTTTGAAAATAGTCAACTTAAGTCAACTGTGGCTGACTCTGGTCAACTTTTGGTCAAATTTGGTTTTTTGCGACTTCGCAATCATTTCAAATCAACCCAATCTTTAGATTGTTCTGATCCCTTCTAGATTCTGCTGACATGATATACTGCTTCAAATCATATTTCTGGTGTGTCATCTTTTGATTTTGCTCCCGAGGGGGCAGGATGATTACATCATTAAATACTTATTGCTCGGGGCATCTAGTTCCCATCTTATGTCCTAGTCACTTGGGGCATCTCATCACTTGGGGCTTTTTGTTCCCCTCTATCTAACATCTTTGCCATCTATCTTATCTTTTCATCAATTGATCAACCTTCTAAAAACTCTTCTTAGAGTTCGATGGATAGGTATTGGGACAATCTAAACCCTGACTCCTGAGGATCAAGCCTCGTTCTAGGGATGATTCTATGACTCATGATGGGACCTTGTTATCTTTTATCAATTTTGGGTATCTAGGTGTTCTATCTGGATCCTTGAAGGTTAAGCTCTGTTCTGGAGATAATCTTCTAAATGTTATTACTCTCAAGTATGTAGGTGTTCTATTTGGATCCTTGAAGGTTAAGCTCTGTTGTGGATATAATCTTCTAAATCCTTATCAATCTTAGGTATCTAGGTGTTCTATCTGGATCCTCGAAGATTAAACTCTGTTCTGGAGATAATCTTCTAAATGCTATCAATTTTAGGTATCTAGACGTTCTGTTTGGATCCTCAAAAATTATGCTTCATTCTGGAGGTAGTCTTTTAAATGCTATTAGGTATCTAAGTGTTCTACTTGAATCCCTTAGGATTAAGCTTTGTTCTAGAGATGGTCCTTAAAAACTTATCAATTGGTCTCCATGTCATCAACTTCAAAACCAATCTCATCTTTGCATCATGCTTTCTGATTTTCTTTGAATTAAACGTGCCGCTTGCACATTCATTCAAAGAGGGGCAAAATGTAATACCCCAAAATTGGCTCATTGCCATTATACCAATTCTGGTCTATTCCTGATAATTTCAAAGTCCTATTCTAATAGGCAATTCTCATTCTGCTATTCGCTACTTGACTTAATTGTCAGATACAGAAAACCTAAATCTGCATTCATCGTGCTTATTATTTAATTCCTATAGTATTTACTAAGTATTAGTCACATTAAACCTATTGATTAATATTTAATTTAATTATTAAGTATTTATACTTTAATTAAATTATAATTATATCCTAAGGCTAATGTACTATGGAATTAAATTTATTTAATTTAATAAATATGCCTATCTTAATTAATTAAATGTAATTATTTAATTAAATGGGAAAGGTATTTCTAATTAATTAAAAGAAATTATTTAATTAAATGGAGTACTTACTTCTAAATAATTAAACAAAGTTATTTAATTAAATGGGAAAACATTCCTAATTAATTAAATGAAGTTATTTAATTAAACAAAAGTGTCTCTAATTAATTAAAGATTATTTAATTAAATAGAAAAAGTAATTATGAGAGCATATTTCATTTTATTAAATTAAATATCTCAACAAAATCTCTCTTCAATTCAAAAAGGGGAATTTCCAGTTCACTATTGATCAAAAATGAGTTAACTCAGTTAACTCCTTTTTCTACTCAAATTAAAACAGTTAACTCCTTATTTTAAGTAAAATTAAGTCTGTTAACTTCCTTTAATTTGGGAATCTCCCTTTATGACTGAAACTCATCTTCAATCCTGACCGTTGATCTGAATCGATCTCAACCGTTGATGGATTCTAGGAGACTCTATTTAAGAGACCCTCATCTCCTCATTTTGGAGGATGAATTGATTTGTTATCGAATTGCTGTTGAAATTCATGCTCATATTTACTTACATTTATTGCATACATTCTCATTCTTAGTTTAATCTCATTTTAGTTTAATCATGCATATGCTTAATCTAGTTTGCTTCATTTGTTCTTAGATTATATTGCATCTTTCATTGTTTTTAGATTAATCAGTATACTCATTCTTAGCTTAATTCCATTGTCAAATACTTCATTCTTAGAGGGTCTGGTTGCCTACACCTCGATTCTAAGGATATTAACAGCTAAAATCCCTTTAGATAGAAGGCAACAGGTCGCTTTGCAGGTCAAATTTTGGATGAACAACCCAATGTTCATTCCGGGATGAATCTGCATGCAATGACCATGTTGAAGTGTGTGTGTTAGCATTAGGCCGCATTTTCACATATACAATTTCTTTATGCATGCATGTTAATCAGTTTAAATGCTTAATAAGTTAATGGAACATCTATCAAGTTTCATCATTTATTTGTGTGGCTATCGAACATTAGCAGCAACTATATTTTAAGACATCTAAGGATCTGTGGATTTATTTTTGTGGTAACTGATTCACCCCTCCCCTCTTAGTTACTCCATCTCTATTTCCAACATAGCTGACCTATCATCGAATAGAAAAAATCATTGACTTATTGAATAAATTGCAAGGATTCGATGATAAGCAAAATTCTTTTCAAAAAGATTAACTATTTGTTTTTCCAAGTATATTGTAGAAAGGTTTGATTTATTCCCTTGTGCATTAAAGGCTATTGATAAAGTAAAGGAAAAATATGATTGGAAAAGGGAGTTAGATGAGATTTTTGAAAGGATAAATAAAGTTATAAATGAAACTAGACACTTGGTATGGGCTATGAAAAATGAGGAGTTGGTTAAAGTGTAGATATTATATAACTGCATCAAAAATGAATTGGTTGATATGGAGGCAATTGCAAATTCCCTAATAACTGTATAAAGAGAAGCCCTGAATTTTGATTGGCTAGAGGACACTACGTCTAATAAAGTGGAAGGAATATTTTATGTCTACATTACAAATAGAAGGAGGTGATGATGTGCAGGATGATGAAAAAGAAGAGGGTACAAAAGTAGAAGCCACCTCTGCCACCAATGATAAAGACAAAGAGGATCCTTATGTAGTAGGAGATGACTCATCATTGTCACATTTGATGGCCACCTATTCTAAGGAACCAAAGTGCTAAAGGAATCCGATAATAATATTTTTCTTTCCAAAGGGAATAAAAGAAGTGGGCCCACAAAGGAATGTTCGATGTACCAATTTTTCTATTATTCACAGTTTTGTCTTGTTGCGATGGTTGTATGTAAAACTTTTTGAAGGACACCTTTCAATTTCTCTTAGCCTGAAGCTTGTTGCATCTCACGCTATATAAGTGAGATTCTAGGGCTAGAGAAAGGGTCCAAATTCTATTTTTTCTAAGTGATATACTTAGTCTATTTTTGGTCCAATATTTGGAGAAAGTTTATGATCTATTTTTTCTGTTAGTTCCTGAGAATACACGAATAATAGAATGATTTATGTGTTTCTTCATAAGGTCATTCTGAGTTTACTGTAAATGTATACAATTTTCAAAGAAAATGAATACAAATTATGAGCTATCCCCATATTAGTTCTTTCTAAATTTTGTCTCCTTTTGATTACTTGGTTATCTTGATATTGTATGAGTAAAAGGCTTGTGCAATTGAATGCAATCTAGTTAGGTTGTATATATGTTCATCACTACTATTAGTTCAATGGATTAAATAAAAGATTTGACGAATTTGATAAGGTTGTTGTAGTGGTGGAAAGGATTTTTGAATGATGAATTTTGATAAGAATTGCTTATAAAATTTGTTGTAAGGCAACAAATTAGATCTAAGGATTTGTAGTAGACTCTGAGCCCTAATGGATTGGTCAAATTGATTCAGCTAGAAGAGAGATGTGTCATAAATGATTTTCAAATGTAGAATTATAATCAATTTTACTTTTATTTCTTGAAGATTTTTAAAGTTGGCCTATACTTGTTTGCATGGAATGTTTTAGCTTCAGTTAGCCACTATTGCTAAGAACATGTGTAGAGACCTATGGAAGAATTTTGGGTAGATCTGTTACATGGGATGTGTTTATCAAATTTTCATACATTATGCATGTATTTGAGGATTTGAGATGAGAATTAAAATGAAACTAAAATAATCCTCACACAACGTTTCCCAGTCTTGAATCATCCTTGGGTATACCCACCCTGGTTTTGTAGAGCCTAGAGAGTAGAAAACCACCCTTGGTTTTGTTGAAGTTGGGTCCAAATGGTTTGCACTTATAATTGTTGATAGGAATTGGCTAGTCCTTAGATTGTATGAGTGATATCATTTTGGTATTGAGCATTTTGTTTCTTGGTAGTTTTTGTAAACTCCAACAAAATGGCAACTCTGCTGGGGAGTTGTCGAACACATATGTGATAAGTATTGCAGTTTCTTTGGTTCTATTGTGTACATGTGTGTCAGGTTGTTTAATTTTTTCCCATGGTTATAAGGGAATATTTTAGTGAAAAATCTTGAGAATTTAAGGAGAGAATAGCCCAAGTACCATAGTGACACACTGACGTATCCAACCTATCCAAGTGTCTTATATAATGAGTAACAAGTTGTAGTCTTATGATATCAATGATTGGTCTATCTGTGTTAGATATTTCTCTTTCTATTTGTGTTTTGTTTCCTTAGAGTCAGGAGTAATTGTCATTATGTATTTTCGCAAGAATAGGGTGGTGACTCAGTTAAGGTTTTGAATCTAGTGCTTATTTTAACAAAAGGTGAATATGGTTGACAAGAGAAAGAACACAAGAGCTTACATGAGAGCCAATCCTGATGTACCAATGTGTACTGATTTACCTCAAGGTTGTAGGAAGAACCAAAATAAGAAAAGGACAGATCCAAATCCCTCCTAGAAACCCAAAGGTAGTGTATCTGTCAATTCCTGGTATCCACCAGTATTACGGAGAGAGGCTTCTTCACTCAGTTCTAAATCCAAAACTACAAGACTCCTAGAAGGCATTTTTAGCACCCCATTACTAGTTGAGAGATTTTTTTATAACAAAGATGTGTCCATTGTAGGAATTGCTTCATCAAGGCCAGATCTCATAGTAGATATGAACTATAGGCTAGGATTTAGAAGTTCATTTGATGATCCTTTTAATCCCAAAGTAGCCCCATATGTGGAACCCAATCTTATAGATCTGGACAATCCTACTAATTCAAAGGCTACTTCTACAGACCCTAAAGAGGTGCAATCTGAGATAGGAGTTCTAAAGAAATGGGTTGTTGAGGAAGAAGCTAAACACATTCATCTTGAAAAGGAGAAAGAGCAAGCCACCTTGGATGCCATAATAGAAATTGATGCTCTGCTAAGAAGGATGGCTGCCTTGAAGGAGCAGAATAAAAAGTTAGAAGAAAATACCACAACTCTCCATGCTGATGTATTTGGAGATGTAGACAATCTGAAAACTAAAGTTCAAGATTAAGAAAAATGCCTGAATCAAAGGCAAGAACTAGTTATTGCTCAAGTCCAAGCCTATAAACCTATTCAAGTGAATCTTGTAGAACCCACTACAAAAGCTATAAATAAAGGGAAAGGAAAAGCCATAGGAATCCAAATAAATGAACCTCAAGCTTTACCAAAAAGTTTTATAAACCCTCCCATGTCAAAAATAGATCTAGACTTGGAAAAAGATAGAAAGGAGACGGAAGATCTTGAAAAAGAACTTGAGAAGGTTGAGAATGAAGCTCAAGCTGCAGAAACTAGAAGAAAAATGCAATTCATAAAATCTAATTTTGCATTAGCTTCATGGCCAAATTTGTCTATCCCATTTGCAACTCCTACACCAGCTAGTGGTCTAATGATCTCAACTCAGGGAATATCTTAATTTTCCCCTACCTCATCATCCACCATTAGCACCCAAGTCCCTTTTGTTCAACATCAACAAACTCAAAATGTAGTTCCTTCAAACCAAGCTAACATAATGAGTACCTCAAATGTTCCTTCTTTCAAGAAGAAACTTGTATATGTGAAAAAGTATAGAGAAACATTATTTGTTGGTATCCCTGGTGCTCCACATCCCATATCGTTTGATTTAAGAGACAAAGTGGTTAAGTTTTTTGGGAATAATGTTGTTACTGATGAAGAACATTTGAGAATTTTTATTGATATGTTAAATGATTATGAAGTTGAACATGAAGATATGGTAATGAAATTGTTCGTGCATTCACTAACTGAGGATGGAAGGGATTGGTTTAGGAGGCTACTTGATGATAGCATCACCTCATGGAGTGCCTTGGAGAAATTATTTAAGGAGCAATATGGAGACAACACTAATTCAAGATTCATGTTGAATGAATTCAATAACATCAAGAAAAACCCAAATGAGTCCACATTTGACTTCAATGTAAGATTCTAGAAAGGTATGTATAGACTATTTCAAGTTATGAGGTTAAATGAGGATGTTTGTCTCGCAACATATTTCAATGCTTTTGATAGCAAAATGGCTTATCAATTGAGGGATAAGGATCCCAAAACTTTAAGGGATGCCTATAAAGTTGTAGTAAATATAGAGAATAATAGGAAGGCATCTGACAAACTGGGTAGGAGGGATGATCCAAAGCTTTTTAATCCCAAGAACAATAACAAAAGGGAGGGTGATAAAACTCCTATAGGAAAAAAGCCAGAAGAACCTATAATAGGCCAGGTGTTGGAATTATTGAAGAAGATGAATCCCACAAATTTCAATAAGCTAGATGTTGTTGAGAAAACCCTTATGAATAATAGCAATTTCAATAGGCAACCGAGATTGCAAAATTACCCTTACACCACCTAGTGGAAAGATGGTAAGCTAGTCCCCAACTAGAAACAAAATGTGAAGGATAAGGGTACCCCAGATCCCCTGCAAAGGAACACTATAATTATGAATGATGATGTACCATGGTACATTATATGTCAATCACCTCATTCTTCTAATTATTGTGTTGTTTCTCAATAATTTTCCTCTGATTAGGGTGTGCAACTTGAAGAAGAAAGTGAAGAGAAAATCCATGATGATATAAGTTGCAATATGGAAGCATGTGTGATGATTTTACAGATTCTAATTTTGAGGAGCCTAAAAATGATATTACTAGTCAAAGAATTTCTTATCATTTACACCATCAGCAAGTGCTTTCAGATGATGAAGGGTATGATGCAGATAAGGTGTGTGTTACATCTTCTGATGTAGGTCACACAAGTTTAAGAATTCCCTCCAAAGAGGAGATTGACAGAATTACAACAAAAATGATTTCCCAAGTCCATAGTAACTACAATTTGAGAAATAGAACAGTAAATAATGATTCAAGAAAGCCATCTAGTGTATTCATCAAAGATATCACCCATAAGATGAATGATGAAAATAAGAAAGTCAATATAGATGTACCTAAGATCAAAGACAACAAGGTTAAGAAGTGGGAACCAAAAAAGAAGGTTCAATTTCAAACGAATGAAACAACAAAACCAATTGTGCATGCTATTCAAAAGACTTCAACTCCAGGTATTCTTTTAAAACCCACTATTGTTGAACCTATTGATATGATGTCCATGTTGTCCCAAATAACTATAAAAGTACCTTTGTCTGAACTTCTTAGAATTGAATAACATAAAAGTAAGGCTTTATCATGGTTGGGACAGATAGGAAGTGATAGTACTGTTGTAGAACAAACTGTTATCCCACAAACCCCATTAGTAGTGGAGGATAGTGGTATCATATCCCATATTCCCCAAATTTTTTTAGATGATTCCTTAGTGGCCTTTATAGAAGATATTGACCCATTTTTCCTCAGTCTGATCATGAAAGGGAAGGCCCTAAAAAATTGCATGATAGAATCAAGAGCTTCTAACACCATAATGCCTTTCAAAGTAATGGAAGCCTTAATGTTTAAAGTGGACACCAAGCAATGCAGATGCAAAGGAATGGATGCTAGGGAAGTCCCAGTCATAGACACCACAAATTCTTTACCATTCAAATTAGCTGCATATCTTGAAGTGGAGTTAACCATGTCTGTCTTTGTGATCGATACACCTCCACACTATGGAATGTTTGATGTAGAGCCACACCTTGGAAAACTCAGGAGGAATTAGTCACTCAACTGAGTTGCTTCAAGGGGCATCTACAACCTTCAGGATCACACACTAAAATTAAATTCGATAAAAAAAACTTTGAAAATAAAATCCCCCAAAATATCTTCTTGCTGCCTTCGAATAGACCCGCACTCAGACGTGAATAACTTTTGAACCAGAAAATATTTACCCAATCCAACCATTGATATTTGGCATAATTAGGTTTCAAACAACATATAAAAATTTGAGAGAAATCCAACGGTTCAAACTTGAGATAATCACCCTGCATCAAAGTACATTTTTCTGTAGTTGTTATTCCCTAAACTGATTGCCATGAGAGATATATGAAGCATAACAGTAGAACCATAATCTTGAAAAAAAAACACAGGAGACCAAAGGAGACATAAAACTTCCCATTCCTCCCCAAGTTCAAATCATTTTTTACATAAAAGATTGGCTTTTTAATAACCAAATTCTGACTAGCCTTGCTGTCCAGTAGTAATAAAAACATTTTCTTTTCCATCTAAGAATAGGAATCTGAAAGACGTTTTACCATCAATACCATGCAGCAATCATGGATATTCTTGTAACTGCTAAGAATAGGATTGGATTTTTAAATAAAACCAACTTTCCTCCAAATAGAAGGAATATGAAATAGTTTCTTTTATTCCATAGCCATTTTTTTCGTCATTATGAACACTCTTAAAATTGCCACCAACTTTTTGATGAGATTCTTTTAATTATTTACCACATGGCATTTCTATTACTAATTTTATCCTTTCTAAAACCGACACTAACATCATTGACCCTTTTCTCTAACTCTCTAACATATCCGACTAAAAACTATAACATTTATTTAATAAAACACCTAATTCTATCCACTAAGACATAATCTTAAATTATTAAAATTGACCATTTAAAATGTATGGAGAATCTTGGACCTTTGAAATGATTTAGTAATGAGATGTGCCTGCATCATACTCCCGGGGACAGAAAAATTCAAGTCCCATTGAATTGCTGCAATCCTTTTTTGAAGTTTCCAATTGTATGTAAGCAATAATGTCACCATAAGAATGATGGAATTGATGCCACTTACTAGAACATTCTGATTCCAAACTGTAGAATGAATACCTTCCATGGTACCTGTGTCGAATCTTGGAACAAATATATTTAACAGCCTCATATCACCTGCATAAAAATACCAAATTATCATACCAACATCTACTTCTCGTTTGTATATCTCTAGAGCATCATAATGATCAACAAATACTTCATTCTTGTCATCAATAGTCTTCTCTTCAGCATCTGATCTTTGCACTACATCTTTTCCTTTCTGATCATTTGTGTCAACATCTCCATCATCTGGGCAAATATTGTCTACAACCACACCTGTCACCAACTTTTCTTCATCTGCAAGAACCTTTTCCTCACAAGGTTCAACAACAACCTCTTGTTGTTCACTCTTAGTCTCCACACCAACATTCACCTATTGTCTATGCCCTTCTAATGGATTGTTTTCCTCTTCTTGATCTAACTCTTCATCCTCTACCTGTGTGCTTTGAATCACTTCTTCCTTCTTATCCTTAGCCTCCAAAATATTTTTCATAGGAGTACCTTCCAGCATTGTGCTCTTCTCTATTTTCAAAGGACATGTTACTATTCCAACCACAGATTGTTTGCATTCAAATCCAATAGGGCTTGTCTTGTTACTACTCTCGTCAAGAGATACTTGCTGCACTTCTTGTTGCCACACTTTGTGTTCTTGTTGCACTTCTTTCAACTTAGCTTTATTCTCTTTCAACTTAGCGTCATTCTCCTCAAGTCTCCTTCTCAAATTTTTTATCTCCTCTTCTATCTTGCTTAGCTCTTCTCTTTGTTTTCTCCTTTCTTCTTTCTCTCTTTTCTTCTTTTCCTCTATCTCCTTCTGTTTAGAATCCTTTCTCTGCCGATACCTTCTAAAAAGATACAATAAAGCTACTTATTCTTGTCCCATCATTCCTCAGCTAGGTTATTTTCTTCTTATCTAGTCTCCTGGACTTCTTCTCAGACTATTTCTCTCAATCTTTCACAATCACACAAACATATACAAAACTACTTTTTCCCAAACCTGTTGCTAAGCTCTGATACCAAAAACAATGCAGAGCCACACCTTGGAAAACTCAAGAGGAATCAGTCACTCAAATAAGTTGCTTCAAGGGGCATCTACAACCTTCAGGATCACACACTAAAATCAGATTCAATAAACAAAACCTTGAAAATAAAATCCCCCAAAATATCTTCTTGCTACCTTTGGATAGACCTGCACTCAGACATGAATAACTTTCAAACCAGAAAAGATTTACCCAATCTAACCATTGATATTTGGCATAACTAGGTTTCAAACAACATATAAAAATTTGAGAGAAATCCAATGGTTCAAACCTGAGATATTGACCCCACATCAGAGTACATTTTTCTGCAATTGTTATTCCCTAAACTGATTGCCATGAGAAATATATGAAGCATAACAGTAGAACCATAATCTTGAAAAAAAAACATAGGAGACCAAAGGAGACATAAAACTTCCCATTCCTCCCCAATTTCAAATCATTTTTTACATAAAAGATTGGCTTTTTAATAACCAAAGTCTAACTGGCCTTGTTGTCCAGTAGTAATAAAAACGTTTTCTTTTCCATCTAAGAATAGGAATCTGAAAGACGTTTTACCATCAATACCATGCAGCGATCATGGATATTCTTGTAACTGCTAAGAATAGGAATCATCAATACCATGTAGCAATCATGGATATTTTTGTAACTGCTAAGAATAGGATTGGCTTCTTAGAGAAAACCGACTTTCCTCCAAATAGAAGGAATATGAAATGGTTTCTTTTATTCTATAGCCATTTTTTTCATCATTATGAACACTCTTAAAATTGCCACCAACTTTCTGATGAGATTCTTTTAATTATTGACCACATGGCATTTCTATTACTAATTTTATCCTTTCTAAAATCGACACTAACATCATTAACCCTTTCCTCTAACTCTCTAACATATCCGACTAAAAACTATAACATTTATTTAATAAAACACCTAATTCTATCCACTAAGACATAATCCTAAATTATTAAAATTGACCATTTAAAATGTATGGAAAATCTTGGACCTTTGAAATGATTTAGTAATCAGATGCGCCTGCATCAATGTTGCTCTCCAAAAAATGGAGTGCTACTATGGGGGGCAACTTGCCATGTGATTTGACTTATGAAACTTTTCATATTGGAGATAAAGCTATCAAGGTAAATAGAGAACCTAGGGTTAGTCACATTTTAGTGGAAGAAATTGACAAAGACTCCACTTGTTTCTTGGACATTGCTGTCAATGCTTTCAAAGCTGAATTGATTATTCAAGAAGTTGAATGTTGTACAAACTCACCAATATTATGGATGATGTTTTTTGATGGGGCTAGTTCTAAAGAGGGTGCTAGGGCAGGGGTAGTTTTTGTTTCCCCTAAGAAAAATACTTTTAGATACTCATTCAACTTGAAGTTTTCTTGCACAAATAATATAGCAGAGTACGAAGCCTTGTTTCTAGGATTGAAAGTTGCTACACATCATGGAATCAAGAAATTTCATGTCATAGCTGATTCTGAACTAGTTATCTCCCAGATAAAAGAAACCTATGCATCCAAGAACATGATATTAAAGCAATATAAAAATGTTGTTTGGGACCAAATAGAATCTTTTGATGCATTTGGTATCTCATCGAGAGATAGGACTCAAAATAAAATGGCAAATTTATTAGCACATGTAGAAATCAAACCTAAGGAGATATCATTTGCAAGAATCTCTCAACAAAATAGACCTTCTATATCTAATAACATTGAAAATTGGCAAGTCTTTGAAGATGACAAAGACATTATAATTTTTTTGTTAAATGAAGACAAGTACCATGGTCAAGAAATGGATTGCAGTGATTTAATTGAAACCATAGATGGTAAGGAAACCATTTTTGGCCAAGAGATTATGCAGTTGAAAACCAAAAAGATGCCTAAGGGTTTAGTGGTTTTGGAAAGTATTTTTGATAATTAAGATAGAGTCAAACTAGGAGTTAAGGACCCGAAGCCTCAGGAATTAGAAGAGATAAACCTTGGTACTGATGAGGCTCCAAAAAAGGCTTATATTGGCCAAATTTTGCCTAATGAAATAAGAAAACCCTTAATTGACTTGCTTAGGAAGTATAGACATGTTTTTGCATGGTCATATGATGACCTTAAGGCTTATAGGGAAGATTTTTTCCAACATGTCATACCACTAAAAGATAATTTAAAACCTTTCAGACAGAAATAGAGACCTGTAAACCCTACGCTAGCTCCCAAAATGCAAGAAGAGTTGATGAAACTAAGCCAAGGGAGTATAATCAAACCAATTTGGACATTCCACATGGGTTTCAAATTTGGTACCTGTCAGAAAGAAAAATGGAGACATAAGATTATGTGTGGATTTCAAGAATTTGAACATTGCATCCTTGAAGGATAATTATGGATTACCAAATATGGAAGCCATGTTGCAGTAAGTAACTGGTTCTAAATTAATGTCCATGATGGATGGTTTCTCTGGGTACAATCAAGTTCTGGTAAAGGAGAATGGAAAATTCAAGAAAACCTTCACAACCCCATGGGGAACATATGTATATGTAAGGATGCCATTTGGCTTGATTAACACAGGAGCTACTTTCCAAAGAGCTATGGATGTGGCATTTCATAATTATATTGACAAATTTATGGTTGTATACCAGGATGATTTTACATCATATTATAAGAAGCCTGAGGATCATTGCAGGCATTTGGAGAATTTTTTAATTAAAGCTCCAGAATATGGAGTATCCTTGAACTGAAAGAAATGTACTCTTGGCGTGATAGAAGGAAGATTACTAGGACATATAGTTTCTAAAGATGGGGTGAAAATAGATCCTAAGAGAGTAATAGCTATTGATAAAGTCCCCTAGCCAAAGAATGTAAAAGGAATTCAATCCTTCTTTGGCCAAGTTAATTTTCTTAGAAGGTTTGTTTCAAATTTTGCTGAATTTAGTAGACCTATCTCGAAGATGCTCAAGAAGGGAGCTACTATAGATTGGAATGGTGAGCCTTGACAAGCATTACAAGATATTAAAACTGCAATAAAAAATGCTCCAATACTAAGAACTCTAGATTACACAAAGCCTATGAATATTTTTTCTTTTTCATCCTTTCACACTATAGCCGCAATCTTGTTGTAGAAAAATGAAGAAGGATATGAACAACCCATTGCCTTTTTCAGTAAGTCACTGTAGCTTGCTAAATTAAAATATGAGATAAATGAAAAATAGGAATATGATTTAGTAAAGGTTGTAAAAGATTTTAGATGCTACCTAGTAGGTGCTATTTTTATTGCCTATGTACTTAGTGTTGCAATGAAAGATATATTTTCTCAATAGGAAGTATCAGGCAGAAGGTGTAGATGGATCAATAGGACCCAAGAATTTAATATTGAAATATAGATATCTAAGTTGGTAAGAGGTCAAGGTTTGGCTAAACTCATGGCTAAATCTAATTTAGATGCCAATCAGATAAATGTGGTAGTTGATGACCTCAGGTCTGACTTATGTGACATGGATCATTGTGATTAGTACACTAATGTTATATATTACATGCACCACATGGAAGCTCCTCCCCATTTGCCTAAAAATGAAAAGAGGAGTACTAAATTACAAGCCATTAGATACATAATTGTCCAAGGCAAGTTATGGTGGAGAAATTTTGAGGGAGTGTTGCAAAAGTGTATTGATCAAGATAAGGCAAAAGAGGTCTGAAATGAAATGCATGCTAGAGTGTGTGGAGGACACTATATGGCCAAGACCACTAAACATAAAGTCATGAGGGCTAGATTTTGGTGGCCCCCTCTTTTCAAGAATGCTCAAATTATGATTAGGAAATGTGACCCTTGTCAAAGGTTTGCTAGAAAACTAAAGTTCTCAAGTAATACTCCATTGAAGCCAGTGGAGGTCCAAGCACCCTTTCAACAATGGGGTATGGATTTCATACGAGAGATTTCCCCCAAGTCTAGCACTGGCTATTAGTGGATTCTAGTGGCTATTGTCTACTTTACAAAGTGGGTAGAGGCTATCCCCACTAGAAATGCAACAAGTAATGTTGTCAATAATTTCTTATTGAATAATATTATTTCCAAATTTGGTTGTCCTCAGAAAATTGTAATAGACAATGCAATGTTCTTTAGGTCTGAGGAATTCTTTAGATTTTGTGATAAATATGGAATAACAAGATCATCATCTTCTCCTTATCATCAACAAGGAAATGGACAAGCTAAATCCACAAATAAGAGCCTGTTAAAGGTTATTAAGAGAACTTTGGATGATAACAAGAAAGCATGGGATTCTAAATTGCAATTAGCCATATGGGATGATAGAGTGATTGTTGAAAAGGCCATTGGTGTGGCACCATTTGATATGGTGTAGGGAATTCAAGAAAGAATGCCTTAGAAAAACTTGATAGGACTCTATAATTATATTTAGTTGTATGATGAAGATACTACAGATGAAATGCAAGAAATGATGGATGAACTAGTAGGACTGACAGAAACCAGAAGAGAAGTATCTCTTAAGAACCAAAAGTTGCAACTGCAAGTTAAGACACTCTATGATAAAAGAATGGTAAGTAGGAAGTTTGAAGATGGAGATCTAGTTAGGCGCTTATTTAATTGAAAATACTTGGGGTGAGGATTTTTATGTACTCAAAGATCTATCATACAATATTCTTGAACTTCCAGTTCATGGACAGTTCTTGAAGAGGTATTTTTCTTGAAAATACTAATTTTCTCCATGAACACTAGTCTAGGTTTCCTTGTACATTCTGTATAATCTTTGCATCTTCTGTACAATCCCTATATATTTTTCTATTCTACATTTTTTCTCTCTCTAGGTTGTCATAGTTTTTAAGGTCAAGCTTGTGGTCTGCTTCTCCCAGGGATTCTGATCCCTCATATGAATCTTACTTATTCATTGTCCCCAGATAGAGCCACTGTTGGCCTGGTTTTTCACAACCCTTGTTTTGTTGTATTCAGTAGTGAAAAAACTTAAGTATGCACTCCAAGCAATTTGAAATTTGGTTAAAAAGAAAACCTTAGTCAAAAAATTCACCAAAAAACCTTGCGCTTTTCCTTGTTTAGCCCTGGCCTTTGAAAAATTTAGAGAATATTATTTCAAATAAATTTTGGTGAGAAAATTTTTATCCTAAATGTTTATTTACGAAAGAGTGACCTTTTAATCTTTTGATAAACCCTATAAAGTTTGCCTAAACTGCATTATTTTATTTTGAAAAAGTCCTATGTAATAGCAAATTTTGTGTGACCATTGATCTTGATCAAATCAATGGCCATCGCATTCCCACAATTTGGAGTTGCAAGGTCTTTAAAAATTGTGAGGAAGTGCCTTTTCAACATGTAGCTCCTGATAAAACTTCTATTGATAATGTTGTCCTTGATGTCATACAAATGTCATATCAGTCATTAGTCTCAAATTCACCAAGCTCAAATAGTCTGCAATGCAATCTACAGTGTCCACCAAGCTCACTCGATCATCGAAAGAAATGTGGAAGATAGTATTAACCGAGCTAACTCGGTCAACAAAGGAAAGGTGAAAGACAGTGATCACCGAGCTCACTCGGTCAACAAAGGAAATGAGGAAGTCAGTGTTAACTGAGCTTCACTCGGTCTCCAAAGGGAAGTTTCCACCGAACTCACTTGGTCATCAAAGGAATCATGGAGAAGTCAGTGTTAACCGAGCTTCACTCGGTCTCCAAAGGATAGTTTCCACTGAGCTCACTCGGTTATCTCAGGAAACCCAGTACTTACCGAGTTCTCTTGGTGATTTAAGGATTGTCATGAAGTTCGCTATATTAACCAAGCTCAGTCAGTTAATGTAGGAATTATTTTTTGAACAAAGTTTACCATGCAGGGTCGGGTAGTATAGAGATTTGCAAATTAATTACTTCTAGCTGACTATTGTAATTGTTTGTTTAGTCAGTGATTTGAGCCGACTAAGATAATCTGAAAGGTATATATGGTCATTCAAGTTATGAATTAAAGTGTGATATTGTGAAAAAGAAGTTATGAATGCAAATTATAGTATGAAATGATAAGATGAATGTTGAGCAAAGTCTGATAAAGGATCAGATGTGTTGAAGGAGCTATAAAGTTGCATTTGATCAATGAGGATCCAGCTAAGCATAACAGAGATCTGTAATCAGAAAAGATAAGTTGTACTTTATATTAGGTCACTTCATTGTTGCTTCTAACCATTGTAACAGTGAATTCAAAATCTCTTAACAGAGTTGGTTTAACAACCATTTAATAAATCCTCTAACAAGGTGACAGTTTAGTTGAATTGTTCTAAAGACCTCTAGCAAGGCCACTCCTAACAGGGTGATTAAATTCTTTAACAAGGTCACACCTAATAGTGTTTTTTTGTAACCTTTAATAGGGTTGGCTCCTAATAGGGCTCACTTTAGAAGAGTGAAAAATAGAATCTAATTACATTGGTGGTTTTTTCCATATTGGGTTTCCACGTTAAAACTGGTGTCTCTTGTTATCTTAATTGCTGAATTACTTTGTGCATGATAACATATCAGTTCTTACTATTTATCATTTGTTGCATTATCAAGTTTTAGCATTTTATATTAATCAGATCAAGGGTATATTCAGACATCTTAAGGACAGTGGAAATTTTTTGAAGTAACTGATTCACCCCCTCCCCCTCTCAGTTACTTTATTCTCATTTCCAACAATTGGTATCAGAGCATTTGGTGCTTGCAAGAAGAGATTTCAAGGATCTAAGCCAAAGATCAAGATGTCTTACAAAAGAGAAATTCCAAAACTCAACACAGATAACTTATCCACATGGCAAGGATTGATGTGACTTCATCTAGCTACTATTGGTGATACTGGTATAAAATACCTTGAAGAAAAATATGAAGAACCTCCTGGCACATTGTCTGTTAATGACATTCTGAAAAGAAGACTCACAACAATATGATGATAGACATAGCATCCACTCTTAGTTATGAAGAATTTGATGACATTAAGGACTACAAAACTGCCTTTGAGATGTGGAACAAGCCTAAAGAAATCCATGGAGGAGATGATAATGTGAGAAGAGAAAAAGAAGAAAGTCTAAGAGGACAATTTGATCAAATGAGGATGAGAGAGGATGAAAACATTGCAAAGTATGTTGAAAGAGTTCAAGCATGTGTGAGTGCAATCAGAGCATTTGGAGGTGATATCAAAGGAGAAATAGTTATAAGCAAAGTTCTTAGAACCTTGCTTCCCATTTATGCAATCAGAGTTTCTACAATTTAGGAAAGAAGGTGTGAAGCAAATCATCAAATAAATCTTGAGGCCATAGTTGGAAGACTAACTGCATTTGAACTAGATAACTTTGACAACTATGTTCCAGCCTCCAAGAACATTGAATTAGCATTTCAAGCCAAGATCTCACTCAAGGAGAAAAAAAAAAAGGAGAAAGAATCTCAGTCAGAAAGTGAAAATGAATCAAGCCAAAGTTTAGATAGTGACCTCGAAGTGATTGAAGCTCTGCTAGCAAAGAAATATTCTAGAGGTAGAGGAAAATACAAAGGTAAAGTTCCTCTAATTTATTTTTCTTGTGAAGAAATCGGTCATATTGCATCAAGGTGTCCAAACAAGAAAAACCATGATGAAAATAAATGGAATGGCAAGAAAGACTACAAATCATCCAAGAAAAAAGGTAAGAAATCATGCTTCATGGCTGAAAATTCTAAAGATTCTGATAATAGTGAGGATGAAATTGTTTATATTGCCATTAAAGATGATTCTGATAGTGATGAGGAAGATAAAATGGCACTTGTTTCTCATATAAGTAATAATGATACATGGATTATAGATAGTGGTTGCTCACATCATATGACTAGTGATAAAACTAAGTTTGATCAGTTTGAAGACTATGATGGTGGCAGTGTAAGGTTTGGTAATAATGAACCTTGTTTCATAAAAGGAAGAGGAAGAATCTTTCTAACCAAATAACTTGTATGTAATAATGCCTATTGGGTTGAAGGTCTTAAACATAATTTGCTAAGTGTGGCACAGTTACTCAATACTGGATTCAAAGTGGAATTCATGCATGGAAAGGCAAGACTGTTGAATGAGCAAGGAAAGATGATAGGATCTGGCACCCAAACTAAAAGTAACTTGTTTTATCTAGAACTTGGTGAATGCTCATGTTTTATTGCTCAAATTGAAAAAAGTTGGTTATGGCATAAAAGGTTGTGTCATGTTAATTTTGATAATCTGGTAAAAATAAGCAAATTCAAGAAAGTGATAGGCATTCCTAACATTAAGAAACTTGAGGTTGGTCTATGCAAGAATTGTCAGATTGGTAAAATGGGAAAGACTAGTTTTAAAAGTAAGAACTATCAGTCTGAAGATATATTAAAAATTGTGCATACTGATTTATGTGGACTCATTGGAATAGAAAGCTATACTAGAGAAAAGTTTTTCATTCTTTTTCTTGATGACGACTCAAGAATGATGACTGTCATGTATCTAAGGAATAAATTAGAAGCATTTGAGAAATTCAAATGGTATTTGGCAAGAGTAGAAAAAGAAACAGGAAAAAGACTAAAATGTTTAAGGTCAGATAGAGGTGGTGAATTCATCTCACATGAATTCAACAACTTTTGCATTGAAAAAGGTATTAAAAGATAGGCCTCAGCACCAGGAACTCCTGAACAAAATGGAATAGCTGAAAGAAGAAATAGATCCATCATGGATTGTGCAAGAACCCTGATGATAGAAAAGAAGGTTGCTATCAAATACTGGAAGGAAGCCATCAACACTACAGTTCATACCTTAAATCAAGTACAGTTGAAGAAGGACTCATTCAAAACTCCCTATGAATTATGGTATAGCTACAAACCCAATGTAAGTTATCTGAAAGTATTTGGAAGCAAATGTTATATTTTGAAAGAATCTTGAAAAGGAAAATTTGATGTAAAAGGTGATGAAGGAATATTTTTAAGATATTCTTGCAAAAGAAAAGCATATAGATGTTTAAATCTATCCACTCACAAAGTCATAGAAAGTGCACATGTGAAAGTTGATGAGTTTGCAGACAAATCTGAAATAGAAAGCAAAAAGGTACCTGAAGATTACAAAAGATTTGTTTACATTGAACCAGATACTATACCAAGCATACTGTTCACTCAAGAATCCTCAACTCTCGAGTCATCAGTAACCGAGTTACAAAAAGTTCAAACCAAGCCACAACAACATTCAAACATTACCAAGCAAGTATCTACTGACTCTAAAGCACTCGAGCCAATTCTTACTAAGCCAGAACAACCTGAACATAAAATTGAAGCACAAGGAGATAGCAATGAAACTCGTTCAAGAGGCAAAGAACTTGTATTAGCTAAATATGCCAGAAGACATCATGCACCAGATCAGATCATTGGAGACAAGTCTGAAGGAACCTTGACAAGAAGCAAGCTTAAAAATACTTGTTTACTTGCTGATTTTGAACCTAGAAGCATTAAAGATGCATTGACAAATGATAGTTGGATTGAGTCAATGAATGAGGAAATAGAACAGATAGAGAAGAACAAGACATGGACTCTAGTACCCAGGCCTAAAAATAAGAATGTAATTGGAACCAAGTGTGTATTCAGAAACAAGTTGAGTGAAGATGGTAAAGTATCCAGAAACAAAGCCAAGTTGGTATACAAAGGATACTCTCAGGAAGAAGGCATAGATTATGGAGAAACCTTTGGTCCTATTGCAAGATTGGAAGGAGTTAGAACCTTACTTGCATATGCTGCTCACAAAGGATTCAAAGTTTATCAGATGGATGTCAAGTCAACATTCCTCAATGGAATACTAGATGAAGAGGTTTACATTGAACAACCTAAAGGTTTTGTTGATCCAGATAAAAAGAACATGGTCTGCAAATTACACAAGGCACTGTATGGTCTGAAAAAAACCCCTAGAGCATGGTATGAAAGATTGCATAACTATCTTATTCACATTGGTTTCCAAAGAACTAATGATAATAGTAGCTTGTATATAAAGGAAGGACCAGATAATAAGATTGTCTTGGCAGAAATATTTGTAGATGATACTGTTTTCACAGGGCATGATGATCTTTGCATAGAATTTTCAGAACAAATGAACAAGGAATTTGAAATGTCTATGTTTGGTGAAATAAAATTCTTTGTTGGTCTTCAAATTCAACAAAATAAGAATGGCATCTACATCACTCAATCAAAATACATCAAGAAGATATTGAAAAATTTTGGTATGGAGGACTGTAAACCTGTTGGAACTCCTATGTGTACTGGATTGAAACTTACCAAATATGATGAATCCAAAGAGGTAGATCAAACATTGTATAGATCTATGATTGGAAAATTACAATACGTAGTTCATACCAGGCCAGATATTGCCCTTGCAGTTGGTATTGTTGCAAGATTTTCAGCAAAGCCAAGAGAAACTCGCCTAATGGCAATCAAAAGAATAATGAGATATTTGAAAGGAACTAAAGATTATGGCTTATGGTACAAATTTGGAGGTAATTTGGATTTGAAAGTGTTTACTGATGTTGATTGGGTAGGAAACCTTGATGATAGAAAAAGCACAAGTCGAGGAGCATTCTTTCTTGGAAAAAGACTGGTTTCTTGGACAAGCAAAAAGCAGAATTGTACATCCCAATCTACAGCAGAGGCAAAGTATGTTGCTGCAGCAGTAAACTATTCAAATATTGTTTGGTTTAAGTAGTTATTGCAAGGAATGAAGATGGAGATCAAAGAACCAGTTGTCATGTTCTGTGACAATACTAGTGCAATCAACATATCTAAGAATCTAGTGATGCATTCCAAGACCAAGCATATTGAAATAAAATATCATTTTGTCAGAGAATTGGTGCAAGACAAGGAGATCAGATTGGAATATGTCCATAAAAAGGAACAAATTGCTGACATATTCACAAAGCCTTTACCTAAGGATGCATTTTTGTATCTCAGAGGTAAGTTAGGGGTCATTCCCCTATTTGAAGTCCACTAAAAATGAGTTCTAGTGATGCATCAACGCATGAAAGATTGAAGATCTATCTGTTGATGCAGTTTAATCAAAAATCATTGTATATGAATCAGTACTAAAGGTACATTATAATTCACATAACTTTTGTTGTCCTTGGCATGTGTTGTCAAAGAGGGAGAGATTTACTGTCATATCCTTATGAAATTTGTGAGATTTGAAAAGTTTGTCATGAAGTCCCTTAATAGAAGGAGATTGTTGAAAGAGGGAGAAGTATGTTATCTTGTTGGACTTGTTTTCAAAATTTCATTATGTTATGACATGTTGTGTTGCCATCAATTCCAAAGAGGGAGATTGTTGATAATGTTGTCCTTGATGTGACACAAATTTCATATTAGTCATTAGTCTCAAATTCACCAAGCTCAAACAATCTACAATGCAATCTACAGTGTCAACCAAGCTCACTCAATCATCGAAAGAAATGTGGAAGACAGTATTAATCAAGCTAACTCAGTCAACAAAGGAAAGGTGAAAGACAGTGATCACCGAGCTCACTTGGTCAATGAAGGAAATGAGGAAGTTAGTGTTAACCGAGCTTCACTCAGTCTCCAAAGGGAAGTTTCCATCAAACTCACTCAGTCATCAAAGGAATCATGGAGAAGTTAGTGTTAACCGACCTTCACTTGGTCTACAAAGGATGGTTTCCACTGAGCTCACTCGGTTATCTCAGGAAACCCAATACTTACCGAGTTCTCCTAGCGATTGAAGGATTGTCACGAAGTTTGTTGGATTAACTGAGCTTAGTCGGTTAACACAGGAATTATTTTCTAAACAAAGTTTACCATGCAGGGTCGGCTAGTATAGAGATTTGCAAATTAATTACTTCTAGCCGACTGTTGTAATTGTTTGTTTAGTCAGTGATTCAAGCTGACTAAGATAATCTGAAAGGTATATATGGTCATTCAAGTTATGAATTAAAGTGTGAGATTGTGAAAAAGAAGTTATGAATGCAAATTATAGTATGAAATGATAAGGTGAATGTTGAGCAAAGTCTGATAAAGGATCAGATGTGTTGAAGGAGCTGTAAAGTTACATTTGATCAGTGAGGTTATAGCTAAGCATAATAGAGATCTGTAATCAGCAAAGATAAGTTGTACTTTATATTAGGTCACTTCATTGTTGCTTTCTAACCATTGTAATAGTGAATTCAAAATCTCTTAACAGAGTTGGTTTAACAACCATTTAATAAATCCTCTAACAAGGTGATAGTTCAGTTGAATTGTTCTAAAGACCTCTAGCAAGGCCACTCCTAATAGGGTGATTAAATCCTTTAACAGGGTCACACCTAATAATGTGTTTTTGTAACCTTTAACAGGGTTTGCTCCTAACAGGGCTCACTTCAGAAGAGTGAAAAATAGTATCAAGTTATATTGGTGTTTTTTCCCATATTGGGTTTCCACGTTAAAACTGGTGTCTCTTGTGTTCTTAATTGCTGAATTACTTTGTGCATAATAACATATCACTTCTTACTATTTATCATTTGCTGCATTATCAAGTTTCAGCATTTTATATTAATCAGATCAAGGGTATATTCAGACATCTTAGGGACAGTGGAAAGTTTTTGAAGTAACTGATTCACCCCCTCCCCCTCTTAGTTACTCTATTCCCATTTCCAACAGTTTCAACTTCAGTCCACTGAAAAAAGTTCATGGCTGTCAGAGTTAGTCAGAAATTTTGTAGAACTGCCAGTGTTTCCCGTGCATATTTTAAAATCCCTGCAATATCATTGGCCCACTCTTTACTAAAGGTATTATTTTATAACTCGGGGTTCTTGATCATTGATCTTGCAAAGAATTAAAAGGCCAGTGCATGCCCTCATTTTGAAGTTGCATGAGTGATAAATAATGCGGGCAAGCATTTTTTTTTACATATGGCAAGGTGGGGTCAAGAATTTCTAACTGTATACTATGATGTGCCACACTATAAAATGATTGTTGACATGTACTACTAGATAAGCCACTGCAAAGGTTTGTTTTCCAAATGGAAGTGAAGCCTTGTTAGCAATAGATCTTTCAAAGATTGAAGGTTAATGCAATCCCACATTATGAAGCTGCTAGTCAGATAAGAAATGTGGGTATGTGCCTTTGCGATGCATGTCACAGTGGGGCCAATGTATGAGAGAACACTCAGTCATGCCATGTGGTCTGTCACTTATGCTTAGGTAGAAACACTTATGATGTGGGTGCAAAAAGTTTCAAAAATTAATGCAATGGTCAGATGAGTCAGAGCATGCGAATTGAAAGCAGTCACTTCATTGGCCCAAGTGGATGATGCAAGTATAAAATGCATAATTATTTTGCACCGTTGATCTTTCCCTGATCAATGAGGGGTGCTTGCCCACATTAAGAACTTGAGTGAAGTTTAAACAAAGCGAGAGTGCACCATGTGAACACGAATCCATGGTGACGTCTAAAATTTTAACTCGAAAGCTCTACAAGGTATAAGTACTACCACCATTGATCTTTTGAAGATCGACGACTAGCACAAGCCTACAATTTGAAGATGCTCATTAGATAAGAAAAGCATGAATGCACCAGTGTGACACATGGAAAAGATGACGTCAAGCACCTGCTCACTCAAAAGAAGATATGTGATCCATTGGCATAGAATATTTTCAAGAGATGCAAACCCATATGAAGGTTTCCTATTGGTTAGTATAGCTAACTGGACTTTTCTTCAAATGTGAATTGATCTAATCGTTTATCTTTTATTCATCCACGAGTGATGCTTCCTTGCAATTCTAAAGTACATGAATTTTAAGTAATGTGAGGAAGCGTAAATGCGATGCGTGGCATAGTATGACATCATGGGCTTACCTTGCTCAAAAGATAATAACAACTTGTCTTATGTGGTACTTTTCAGATGATCTGGAGTATAAAGAAAGTGTCTCATTGGTTTGACTAGCTAACTAGATGTTATAGTCACAGCAGATTTGTGATCACCATTAATCTGAATAAAATGCAGGGTTAGCGCTTCCCCACAATATGGACTTGCTTAAATTTTAAGTAATGCAGGCAAGTGAGCATAGTGGGACCAAAACTTAAAGGGAATGTTGAGTCATGCCATGCTAGAAAGGTTAGATGGAGTAAAGTGTGCTCATTAGTGGAACATGACAAGTGTGCCAAGTTGAAAGCAATGATGTCATGGGTGCTGAAAGTTTAAATGCTGTAGTAAAATCTGTCAGAGCACATTGTAAAAGGATGATATTTGATTGGTTAAGTCAGCCATGTGGGATGTTAGAGAAAAGGATTTTGGCCCACCGTCGATCGAGGAAAGATCAACGTATAGCGCATACCCAAAATAAGAAGTTGCAAAAATTTTAAGTAATGTGGGCATGCGCCCTTTTGACACATGGCTTAGGGCTTGAATTTTTAAAGGGCATTTTACTTTTGAAATAAAGTCTTTCAATCCTTGAAAGATTGATGGGTCAAATTTGAATTTGAAATATAACATGAAACTAACGATTACAAGAATTAATATGACTCAAAGTTTCCTTTGTGTGACCTCAATGCACTGGTATAATATGAAAATTTTCCATTATTGAAGCATACAATCATACATTTTCTTAGAGCAAAAATAATTTCCAGAGAAATGGCCAGAATTTCTCAAGGGTTTCAATGAATTTGTAGAGAAAATTACAGAGAAAGAAGGGAAAATTTAGTGGGTAAGTATTCTGTAACCTGTAAAAATCAAGAATTTGCTGTTAAAAGAGTGTGAAATTTTAAAATGCCTCCATGAAAGGAATTTTCTGGACAAACTGATTATTTAAAAAGGTTTGTGCATGATGATTTCCTAGAAAAATTTCCCTTATAAGTAAATGAAATAACTAAAGGGAGGGAACTCATTCCTAAGAACCCTAGGGTAGTTGTGGCTGAGGTTTTCTATGATATAGAAAACTAGGTAAGAGATGCCCAAGTCTCTATCAGGGGTTTGCAATTATTCAAGAAATGGTTCTCAAAATGGAATTTAGATACCCCCATAAGCAATGTCTGAGAATTTGACATTGGAAAATTAGTAGTTCCTTCAGTCTTCTTTGATAGTGATCTATTAACTAACCTAGCAAAGAAATATGATCCTATTATTGGATGGGTGAAAAATCATTCTGGAGTCAATCTTTTTAGGGTTTTCCCTGAGCTATTCAATGAAGCTTTCAACCTTAACCCTAACCATGTTGTACATGAAATCATTGATATGGATGATTTACAAGCGAGACATGATGCACAAAGAATATACTTGAGGACAGGGCCATTACAGGAGCATGCTACTAAATTTGGAACCTTGTCTATGATTACTGCTAACACACCTGAACCATTATTGAAAAGAAATTTTAACCCCAGGGCTTATGCATTATATACTTCTCTTTGAATTCTTTTTGGGATGGATGAATTGTTCTCATAATGTCTCAAACTATTCAATTTGGAATGAGTACTATTCTAGATTTTGTTACTTTCCTTGCAAAGGAGATTCATAAAAGTTTGGTGGGAATAGCAAGGGGAAAAGTGAACAAACCATTCTATTGGTATTCATTTCTTATGCATTTATGCTTGTACAAGAGATTCACCTTCTTCTCCAAGGGTATGAGCTAGAAACAACCAAGGATGGAGAGAGGAATCCAGTACAGTTTTGGAGTGTGGATATGACATCAGAAGCCACAGATGCCAATTATGTGAGGTTTGACAGATTTTTTGCATCAAAGCTTAGATTTCTTTTGAGAGGAGACAACCCTAGAATTTCACAAAACTGTTAGAATTGGTCAGTCCCAAGGACCATGCACAAGGGCTATTGGTTAGTCATAATTGGGGGGATATCATTCCCTATAATGTTTCAACAGTGATAAGAGTATATGGCTTCCTGGGAAAGCCTCATGTGCTGCCTTTTTATGTGTCTTTGAAAATAGGCACTATAGATGAGAGGGAATTGCATAAGAAGGGCACATTTTTTCCAATTATTACTATGGCACATGATTTTGTTTTTGTAAGAAAAGGCTAGAAGCATTTGAATTTGTACTTAGATAGATATAACATGGAAACGTCTCATGTTAGGTTTACTCACCCTGAAGGATTCTATGATCTCTTAAGAGAGAGAATAAAAGCTTCCCGCATGGTGCAACAAGTATACTATCCGAAGGATGTGATTAGAAATGTTTTCACTCTACAAGAATAGGAATTGAGAAAGGAGAAATCAATAGTATATAGAAAAAGCTTAGAATTTATTAATGCTTTTGACCTCCATTTTGATCCATTGAGAGAAAATAAATATTGGGGAGCCAAGATGTAGGCACTAATGAATAATTTTGTTGTGATAATACAAGCCATGAATGAAAAGAAGGATGCATATGTCAAGGCTTATCTAGACAAGGCTGCAGAGGTGCAAAATAGAATAAACAATAAAAATGTGGTGTCTCTTGGTCAGTACACTTTGCAGAAAAGGGAAAGATATGTAATGGTCTAGAATGTACAATAGGCTCCCCCTCAGCAAAGATCAAGGCTAAGAAGCCCACCTATAGCTAGTGCTCCAAAAAGACAAAAGTTCGAGCAACGGTCTTCTTCCCAAGTGGAACAATATTCCCCAAGCTAGTCTCCAATCAAAATTGATGATGAAATATCTCTGAAAGAACACCTTACAAAAAATGGTGGAGAGGGAGATGTGATTGTTACCTCCATAGATTTGGAGATTGGAGAGCCTTAGGAACCACCTACACCTTCCTTGGATTTAACTATTGCTGATTATCAAGGTAAAGAAATTGACCCTATAGTTTCCCAAGCCTCTGAGAGGTTTATTAATAATGAAAATTTTGTGAAGTCTAGAGCATTTGCACAATTTTTATGGAGGTTAAATATAGGAAATTTTGAGAAGACTTGTGAAAAAATAAAGGTACAACAACCTCATAAATCAGATTCTGCTATTAAGGAGGAGGTAAAGGATAAATTTTTGAAAGCTTTTTCTCAATTTACCACTAAGGCCAGTAGGCAAGTAATTAAACTATCGGGAGTCCTTATTTTTCCAAAATGGGATATAGTGAATGCTATGATTTTTGATTTAGTTAGGAAGCAAAAGGAGATCCTATTTAAAACTAAATAAGAGATATTAAAGGCTCATAACAGAGTCAAATTTAGTAATGACCACCAAGCCCTTGTTATTTGGTCAATTGAAGAAAGAGACAAGACTAGAATGTAGGAAATTTCTACTATAGAGCATACTGGTGCATTGACAGTTTTTAGGGCTGGTGAGGTAGGCAGTAAGTAGATAATAGGAATGGCCTCAAAAATGTTAAAATTTGGTAGTATTGTATCTGGCCAGGAAGAAGATAGATTTTCCCAACTCAATGCTAGGTTTGAAGAAGTTCTGAAAGCATATGAGGAAAGGGGTATGCAGATACAGTCATTGGAAAATAAAGTATCTCAAATGGAGAAGATCCTTGGGAAAAGAAAAGTAGGCGAATCTAGTAGACCTAGGATCATATACCCTCCTAGGCCACCTATTGAACCTTTCAAGTCCACTTCAATTATTGAGGTACCAGATACCCCTGAAAGGCCACAATTCTACACTGTAGAAGATTTTGAAGAAGAAAAGAATAAGTTGTATGCATTGCATGTAGAACTAAATAATCAGTTCAAGTAGAAAATAAGGCAGGGTATAATGTATTTAGTAGATAGAATTGAGCAGTCATCATGTTTTGATTTATTAGCAAAGATTGCATCCATCAAGGATGAACTAAGGAGAGATGAAGCTATATTTAGACCCCTTGTGCAGAAGTGGGTAGAAAGAAGTGAAGATATCACTACTATGTGTATATGTGTCATCTAGCTACCCTATCATCAAATAGAAAAAATCTTTGAGTTATTGAATAAATTGCAAGGATTTGATGATAAGAAAAATTCTTTTCAAAATAGATTAACTATTTGTTTTTCCAAGTATATTGTAGAAAAGTTTGATTTATTCCCTTGTGCATTAAATGTTGTTGATAGAGTAAAGGAAAAAGATGATTGGAAAAGGGAGTTAGATGAGATTTTTTATGAAAGGATAAATAAAGTTATAAATGAAACTGGACACTTGTTATGGGCTATGAAAAATGAGGAGTTGGTTAAAGTGCAAATATTTTATAACTCCATCAAAAAATAATTGGTTGATATGGAGGAAATCGCAAATTCCCTGATAATTATACAAAGAGAAGCCTTGAATTTCTATTGGCTGAAGGACACTACCTATAATAAGTGGAAGGAAGATTTTATGTCTATAGAATAGATAGAAAGAGGTGACGAGGTGGAGGTTGATGATAAAGAAGAGGGTATGAAAATAGAAGCCACCTCTACCATCGATGATAAAGACAAAGAGGATCCTCAGGTAGCAGGAGATGACTCATCACTGTCACATTTGATGGCCACCTATCCTGAGGAACTAGAGCAATAAAGGAATCCGATCATAATATTTTTCTTTTCAAAGGGAATAACATAAGTGGGCCCACAAAGGAATGTTCGATGTACCAATCTTTCTGTTATTTGCAGTTTTGTCTTCTTGTGATGGGTGTATGTAAAACTTTTTGAAGGACACCTGTCAATTTCTCTCAACCTAAAGCTTGTTGCATCTCACACTATATAAGTGAGATTCTAGGGCTAGAGAAATGGTCCAAATTCTATTTTTTCTAAGTGATATACTTAGTCTATTTTTGGTCCAATGTTTGGAGAATGTTTATGATTTATTTTCTATGTTAGTTCCTGAGAATACATGAAATATAGAATGATTTATGTGTTTCTTCCTAAGGTCATTCTAAGTTTACTATAAATGTATACAATTTTCAAAGAAAATAAATACAAATTATGATCTATCCCCATATTAGTTCTTTCTGAATTTTGTCTCCTTTTGATTACTTGGTTATCTTGATATTGTATGAGTAAAAGGCAGGTGCAATTGAATGCAATCTAGTTAGGTTGTATATCTATTCATCACTACTATTAGTTCAATGGATTAAATAAAAACTTTGATGAATTTGATAAGGTTGCTATAGTAGTGGAAAAGCTTTTTGAATGATGAATTTTGATAAGAATTGTTGATAAAATTTATCGTAAGGCCACAAATTAGATCTAAGGATTTTTAGTAGACTCTGAGCCCTAATGGATTAGGCACTAGTCAAATTGATTTAGCTGGAAGAGAAATGTGTCATAAATGGTTTTTAAATGCAGAATTATAATCAATTTTACTTTTATTTCCTGAAGATTTTGAAAGTTGGCCTGTACTTGTTTGCATGGAATATTTTAGCTTCAGTTAGCCACTATTTTTGAGAACACATGTAGACCTATAGAAGAATTTTGGCCAAATTTGTTATATGGGATGTGTTTATCGAATTGTCATAAATTATGCATGTATTTGAGGATTTGAGATGAGAATTAGAATGAAACTAAAATAATCCTCACACAATGTTTCCTAGTCTTGAATCATCCCTGGGTATACCCACCCTGGTTTTGCAGAGCCTAGATAGTAGAAAACCACACTTGGTTTTGTTGAAGTTGGGCCCAAATGGTTTGCACTTATAATTGTTGATAGGAATTGGCTAGTCCTTAGATTGTATGAGTGATATCATTTTGGTATTGAGCATTTTGTTGCTTGGTAGTTTTTTTAAACTCCAATAGTGTCTATAATATCTCCACACGTGGGATACCTTGTCATGCTATCCTCTCATTGTTGCACATACATTCATGCACAATGGAGGATGTGTGCTTAGTTGTCAAGCTTATCTCCTAGCACCTTCTAGATGCATCTTAGAGGCCTTTATATATAGGCACTCCTAGTGTGTACACTCATCTAAACATAGTGATGTATCAAGACATGGTATGATATATTGATCATACTCTTTTTGGTCTATAGTTGTGCTTGTGTTCAAGTTCTTTGATATTGGGTGAATTTTCCCTAAGACAAATTCTTACAACAATAATGCAAGATATGATACCAATTCACAACACTTGATTCATAAAATTATCTTTTTACATGTAATGTGTTGGGTTGTAAGGCCTTCTTGGTATAACTAAATACATTAGAAATTACAATAATAGTTCTACAAGATCCAATCCCAACACTAGATAGTCTAGATCCACACCAGTAGAAACCTTCAAGGGAGATCTAAAATTTTGGTCACAATCCCACCAAGAAATATTCTTATTTCCCAAGCCTCAACTAATAGTCCTTCTAAAAATCTACCCAAGATCCTAGTGTAAACCCTCTCACATTTGGCACTCTATCCGCACTATTGGAAATATGGTCAAATAAATATCTTGAGAGTTGTAATTTGTGGTAATATATATTGAGAATTTCATTTATGCATTTAGAGTTAGAAAATTGTCTAAGACATTTTGTAGCAGCACAAAGACAAATGTGATGAGTATAGATGACTAATTGAGAGTTAGCTTATGCATAGTTTATGAAATTCCATGACCATGTCATGATAATGTGTACCATTATGTAGATGTGTACAGACAGTATGGTGCAAGTTATGATTGAAATATCATAACATGTATTTAACAGAGAAAAACAAAGGATAGCAAAGAATTGAGTTGTATGACTTAAGGAATTATTTTGGTAACAAAATAATTACTATGTCATGATGAGCTAACGTTGTGGATGTTATTCCATAAGTTATTTTATATTATGTCAAGTGTGTAAAGACATGAAAGCCGACTGAGAAGATATTTACTAATAAATAAGATATAAGTAAAGATCCTATATTGCAAAGATAAGTGTGTGAAATATGTGTGATCTAGGTGATACTTGTTATTGATGTGAAGTTAATGAGATGATATGTGAAAAATATCTAATGTATGATCGGAGCAAGGGAAAATTATAGTAGTTAGAAAGTATTTTATGCATATCTATTCTTGTGAAGAACTTCATTATATAAAGACATGTTAGGGTAGTGGGATCTTCTTGTATACATTATATTTGATCTACCAACTCCTAACAGGATTAAAGAAACACCTAATAGGGTTGACACATCTAACAAGGCCTAGTCCTCCAAGTACCCAAGACACTATATTTACTTTATAGACTCCTAATAGGGTAAATACAGTACCAAATATTGAAGTATCAAATGAGATTGAAGTAAAGTAGAATCAATCACAACTATTGAAGTATCAAATGAGATTGAATTAGTTGATTTTCAGCAAGACATGATGAACCTAAGAAAACAAAGCAAGTTGATAAACCTCAGGAAGATGAACCACCTAAGTAAGTAAGAGATGAATTCGAAGGTAGATGTTTCATATGCAAAAAAGTTGGTCATATGAAAAGAGATTGCACAAGTAAGTCCTTTAAACCTATATTACTAATTTCTATTGTTATAATTGTCATGGTTGTGGACATAAACCAATAGATTATAAGAAACCTAAGTTTGATGGTAATAATGAAAATAGTATAACATTTAGGAACACTAACCCTATAGGTAATAAAAGAGGAAGATCATAGAACATATACAATGATGGAGAGAGACCTAATGGAGAAAAGAACTAGTTTGTGTGTTACAAGTGCAACAAACCTGGACAGATTGCAAGAAATTGGAGAGCACCTAAAAGTAAAAATGGAACCAATCAGAGAAGAAATGCACATGTATGTTAGTTATGTAATAACATCGGACACAAAAAAAGATATTGTATAATGGGTAGAAGAAATTTCAATAGAAATCCTAACTATAGAAGGAACAACAACAAAAACTATAGAAGGAATGGAAATGGTAGTGATAAGAGTTAGAAGGAAGTAGTCAAGGAACATATTGATGAATTTAAAGAGGAATTTGAGATAGCTAAGGATCTAGAAAGCTCTTATATAGTTTTGGAGGAAAAATATTTTGATGCACTTCATGAGACATTAAAGTCACAGATTGTTTGTGACTCATCCTACCTAAATTAAGTAGTTTCAAGAGAGACAAAGTGACAGTTGATCAGAACTAATGTCATAAAGTGAGTTGGAAGTTGTGGAGTTAACAAAAGTTAAAGAACATAGAGATGAAGCTATGGTCAAGTGCACAAGTTTATATATGATCACAATAAGTGGGAATTTAGAAAATAAGTTTATTGGTGAATAAAGATAATGTTTGAATTTGTGGTAGATACACATTTAATGTGCAGTTTGATTTGAAATGATTTAAGGGTTGTGAACAAGATTCTATGTACCATTTGTTCATGTGAAGTATCTTGAGAAAATTGAGGAGTGATTTGATAGTGAATTATAGTATGAAGAAAGACATTTCAAATGTAAAGTTGTAGAAGCCCTAAAACATGATTTTAAGGCATTTTATGGAGGTAAAACTAAGTTGTTAAAGAATATAGTTGAATTGTAATGGCTAGTTAGAAAATTTCTAATGTGAGTGAAAGGCCATGGTATATATTCAAGAAAAAGTCACTTTTTTCACTTATGGATGACTTATTAGGTGAATTTTTACAATTTTCTGAGAATGTGCTTCATTTTGAAGACATTGGAAGCTATATAAATTGTAAAATTGAGAGCATAGGTGATGAATATATACACAAGGACTTAGGGAATATGTGTAATAATGACCTATCCTTGAAGTCTAACTATGTGTACTTGATTGAGTTGAATTTGGTAAAGTATATGTTTTATACCCAGTTTGACAACAATGCTTGGATCCAAATCATTGTATGTAGGGTACATGATTATATTTTTTGGTTTGATGTGTTGAAAAAAGATTGATACAATTATGAAAATATGTTCCAATCATTGTTTTGTCACTGATGTCAAACCTGCTACTTGCTGGTAAGATAATTTCTTACATGATTTGAGTACTATCATTTGCTTGATTGATGAAGAGGATTTGATCAAATGAGTTAACAATAGCACCTAGAGGAAAGGTAGAGTTATGATATGGAAAAGGAGTACAAGGATCAGTTAAGAAAATGATATTAAAGTGTATTGATACTCTACTTAAGGTTGTAAAGAATGAACACACTAATTAAATTCATAAGAATGAGTAAAACTAAGTATGTTTGCCAAGCTTAACAATCTATGTTGTATGTGCTGAGCAAATTTAGTGTATGCCAAGCAAAAAATCAGTTGGAGCTGCACAAAGTCAATTTTAGTGTAAGCCAAGTAAAGTTTAGTTGATGCTAAGCACTAGTAAACTTTAGTTCGTGATGAGTGTTTTGATAGTGGATTTTGACCACCATAGTGTGTGCTGAGCATTAGAAGCAAGTTAATGTGAGTGAAAACATTATGAAAAAGGTCATAAATTTGATGAATCTGAGCCAATAAGTTTGATTTCTTGGATTGTGTGAATCAAGTGGAAGATAAGCATGATGAGTTGGTGGCATAAAATTCTAGGTGAACCATTTTGAGGTGAATTCAAAGAGGATTGAAGGAGAAGTTACTAGAAGGGAGTGAAATGAAATGATGGGTATATTCATTGAATCCTACCTAATCTAAACTAACCCTAAAATGGATGGAGGATAAATGACAAAAGATCTTAATTTTCTATTTATAGAGATGGCTAGTCAAAAGAAAAGGTTGTCATGTGAAAGAACCTAAGGAAGAAAAGGAGTCTAGGGTAATGCTTCATTCAGTGACCTGAGAGAAGAGACTACTATTAGCAAGAAAAGTAAGAAGGCTTAAGGGTATGGATGCTTGAAGAGTGAACAAGTTTTTAGAGCTGATGTGTGTGAAAGCCAAGTAGAATGGAGGACTAAAAACAATGATATGTAATTTTCAAATTGGAGTTGTAAGTGTTATTAGATCAGGCCTTACTATTACTTTCTAATCATTGTATCAATCTAGGGTAAATCCTTTGGATTAAGGTTGACCTAACAATCATTTTTAAATCCTTTAACTAGGTGACATTCCAAGTGAACAATCTAAAGACCTCTAACAAGGCTCACTCCTAATAGGGTGATTGAAATCCTTTAACCAAGTCACATTTAATAGTATATTTAATAGGGTTGGCCTTTCATAGGGCATCACTTTAGAAAAGTGAGAATAAGGAGCATTTTACTTGTGGTTTTTCCCAAATTTGGTTTCCATGTTAAATTATTGTCTCAAATGTGTTACTAAATTTGTTATGTTTCATGATTACATTTCTACAAAGTTGATTTGACAGTAACCTACAAGTTTAAGTTATTGTATGATTTAATGGATGCATGCATGATGACATTTTTGTGTGGATATGGGTTCACTAAATTATGAAAAAATTTATTTGTACATTGGAACCTTGGACAACTGATTCACCCCCCTCTCAAGATATCAAGATATCAAGATATCAAAAAGAGAGCTACCTAGGCTTAATATAGCTAACTTTCTTGCATGATTTTTTTTGATGAAGCTACACCTAGGAGGTGTTGGAGATCATGCACAATCTACCATCACCACATAACATATTGATTCTATTGGAGCCCTAATTGCTGAAGATCTAAAAAAGAAGAAAGAACACAACTAGGCAATGTTGGAGATTACCTCTACCCTAAGTTATGTCGAGTTTGATTATATCAAGGGTTATGATATTGCAAAGAAAGTGTGAGATGTTGTATACACCATCTATGGAGTGATGCAAATGTTCTAAGAGCTAAATCTGAAATTCTTAGAGGTAAGTTTGATGATATGAGAATGCAAGAAGGTGAGAATATTGTTCAATATCTTTGTAGGATAAAGGATGTTATGAATGAAATAAGGGGATCTATTGCTATGATAGATGATGAGATTGTACTAAGAAATTTTTTGAGAACACTTATGCCCATTTATGCTATTAGAGTTTCTTCATACAAGAAAAAGGTAAAATATGTGTTCAATGACACTGATACAAATGAGGAGGATGTACAAAAACTTGAAGCACTACTAGTAAGGAGATTTCACATAGGCAAAAACAAGTTCAAAGGTAAGTTACCTATCATATTTTTCAATTGCAATGAAGTTGGTCATACTGCTGCTAGATGTCCAGAGAAGAAGAAATATAGAGGTGGAGACAAGTACAAAGGTAGAAGAGATGAAGACAACAAAGGTTACAAAGAAAAAGGCAAGAAGTCTTGCTACATTTTTGAAGAAGAGAAAAAGAGATGGATTTGATGATCATCTTGATGAAGTGGTGCATGTTGTAATGAAGGATAAATTTGATGAGGAAGAGGCAACTGCACTAATGTCTTGTGTTAACTAGAATGATAGATGGATCATTAACAATGGATGTTCACATCACATGACTGGAGATAAAAGTAAGTTCATTACCTTAAATTATTATAATTGAAATAGTGTAAGGTTTGGTAATGATGCACCCTATCGAATAAAAGGAAAAGGTTCTATCAAACTCATAGAAAAGATTTTATGCGACAATGCTTATTATGTTGAAGGACTTAACTATATTTTTTTGATTGTGTCACATCAAAATAATTCAAGTTGTAAGGTTGAGTTTAAGAACAAGATTACTAAGATATATGATACCTAATGGTCTAAGTTTCCAAAATGCAAAAAAATCCTAAAATATGTTTGAAAATCATATAGATTTATGTATATTTTGCAAGTTGGGGCTTGATCTTTTCAAAATTGGTTAACGCTAGGAAAATCCCCAACAAAAACCAATTTTGTGCCCTAAGTAAACCCTTTTAGGTCATGTTCTTTTTTTTAAAGATGGAGTAGGAAAATTATTTCAAAATATTATATATTATTCTAGGTGCCTTTTAAAGGGCCTTCAACTTGTTTTATTATTTTCCCAAAAGTTGCTTCACCATTAGATCTTTTTAATATCTACAATGGTCATTATGTTAGTATGGATAATTGTAGTCCCTTAATCATGTGGCATGGCAACCAAGTGGTTGTTAAACTTAGGACCCACTTGACTTTTGAACAACTTTAATAAGGATATCTCACACTGTCCAATCTTGGCCAAATCAATGGTGGTTGTTATGTTGCCACTAGAAGTTGCAAGCCTTTTGCTAGTAGTGACATGGTGACCTCCTAGAAAGTGAAACATGGTGGGCCAAAATTATTCTATGGCACCATAGATTATACTTGTCATCAATGAGCCTTGCCACCATGATGAGCTGTCAGATGTGTCAGAAGGGTAGTAAATAAATAGTAATAACTAGAGCATGTGTTATTTTTATGGTGCCAAAATTTTTCATAATTATGGTGGTAGCTATGTCACCACCAAAATGTATAAGAATTTTGTTGATAACAAAATGGCGACCTCTCAAGAAAGTGAAACATGGTGGGCCCTACTTTGAAGGTGGGCACTATATAATTTCTTTGTCATTTACTAAGAGGTGTCATTATTATGGAATGTTAGAAGGTACATTAAAGGGGCATCCTAATTTGTACATGCCTTCTTTCCCTAGTGACAAGATTTCATAGAAAAATATGGTGGTCGCTATGTCACCATCGAAAATTATGAGGATTTTGCCAGTAGCAACATGGTGACTTCCCATGAAATAAAACATAGTGGGATCTAATTTTGAAAGAGAAGCACCAGAAGGATTGACAACTATAAATGGCTATTCTAGCATGTTAAGGGAAATCTAAGGTCACAAGCTATGTGGACCTACACTCATAAAAATATACATGCTGATTAAAGCCGTTAGATTGAAGATGCATCAATGGTGGTCATCTTGTCACTATGGAAACTTGATCAATTTTTAGTGCACATGACATGGTGACCAAAGGAAAAAAAAAGGACCCACCATATTTACATTAAAACACTTATGAAATACACATTATTAGATCAAGGAAGAATCAATGATGGTCACTATGTTGCATGTACAAGTTTCTTGCTATTTATGCATAGTGACATAATGAGAATCTAACATGTGTTCGTGAGTGCTAGTGGGGTGTTAGTGAATAGACTGTCCTTCAAGAAAATGCATGCAAATCTAACCCTAAATGCCTAAGTGAGAAGACTAATCAGCACCAATAGTTGGATAGGTTATCATTGGATTGATAACCTTCCTCTAAATTTTATTGAGTATAGCTCCCCAAGTAGGATATACAATGAATAAATTGTGGATGCTTTTAACCATAAAGCACAAAGGATTTCAAACATCTACCAGTAAGCACAAACTAGACATGGAAAAACTAAACAACTACAAGAAATTAAATGGTAAATGACACAAATTCCATTCACTCTAACATGCTACAAAGGAAAAAATCAAGAAATGCATTGTTCATCTTCTTGAGAAAGTGTAGAAACAAAGAATGTATGCAAGAAACAATGATGGTAAAAGCATGTTTAGAGAAAATTAAAGTGACACAAAGTTTACAATTAGTGAAAAGAGGATCAATCAAACTCAAATTTTTGATAAACAATCAACTTTCAAGTCTCCCTTCCCTAAAGCATAAAAGATGCAAAGACCTCATTATGCATTGGCAATTACAATCACCATTATAGAAAGCTAAACCTCCTCCTTTGCATTACATAAAAAAATCACAACTCTCCTACTTTCTAATGCATAGTTTAGAAAGAGAAAATAAACCCTAGCTCTCTTCCCTATAACCTCCACAAGAAAATGGGAAAGTTCATGAAAGTTTCTCTCTTTGTTGTAGCCCAAAGTCTGCAGTCTCTGAGAGAAAGAATGGAACCCCCAATGTCCTTGTAGTTGCAATAAATAATCAAGAGACCCTAGCTCTTCAATTTTGTAACTGAATCTTGAATTACTCTTCTCCTCATGTGTTTATTCCCATGTCTCTATAACTTCTTCTTTTTTCTAGATTAACTTTCTTTATCACCATTAATATTTATAATGTTTCTCACAATTATAAACACAACTTTATAATTGGAAAATGTATCATTAAAATTTAATAGTGGGCCATAGTGCTAAAATTAATCCTTTCTAAATAAATCTAAAACCTGTCTAAAGACCATATAACTTAGTATATGTGCTTCTTTAGATAGTTGGCATATAATTTAATCTTCATTTGATTGTTTTGGCATTAACTCTAGATGAAATCACCAAACTATTTTTTGGGCTTCAATGAGAGTTACTCAGATCATGTGATAAGTTCAGGTGTTTTGACTTTGGCCTAGTTCTCTTTAGTTTTTATGGGATTGATAAGGGAAATCATTCCCATCACACTGATTACCTATGGCACTACCACTAAAACCCAAATATCATCAATCCAGTCTGCTACTGGTTGAGTAGGTTTTGGAACAAAATCAGTTGTTATCGGTGACTTGAATGCATGGCCTTTGTCATGGTTCTCTCTATCAAATGTCAATGCATTGGATTCCACATCTATGTCAAGTGCAAGATGATTATTGGATGTCTTGATAGCCTACAATTTGATTGGGGTTGATAAATATATTTTCACAAACATAAACATTACAGGCAAACATTTCCAAGAAGCATATCAGATTTCTCAAGATTATCATGCATGAGCGTTTCAGGCTCGATCTGTCCGTGGCATATGCATTTCTGACTACAAAAGTAGACCCATAGATGCTTTTCTCATGTCGCAAGAACCTTATCAAACATTTGGCAAGAAAATTTATGTTTGCAATAACCCAATCATTCAGACGTATATATATTTAAAGTATATCCCTTTGCATCTTTGTGTGGAAGGGAAACACTTTGGTGTCGATGTTCCATGATTTGGCCTAAATATGGTTTATGGGCACTATTTTCTATGTTGGGCCATGAAGAATACCTATGAAGTGTAGCAAATGTAACCAATGAATGTGATATTGGTTGTCTCTATTCAGCTTCTTTCTACTCCATTCATCTTTGTGTTAGGTGATGGGGCACATGCATATACCTACTTTTTTTACAAAGACTCCATAGAAAAGCAATTATTGACATACTTTATTTCATAATATACTATTGAGAATGATCTAGGCATTCATAGTTGCTGTTGGGCTTCTCAAAGTTGAATGTCACTGTCCTTTTTTTCATCTCCAATCACAATCTCTTCAATATACTTTTTTATTCCATAGTGCTCCATATTGTTAACCATGGCCAAGATAAGTACTGCACAAGCATGGTGCAAGATAGTGGGTGCATATTTTTTGAAGTCTAGGTTAGTAGGCTCCATAATAATGTTTGTATATCCATGGGATTGAGATGCAAGTTTCACCATCCTCCTTGTATATAGTTCAATCTTGCATTCCATCATATAATAGACACCACTACATTCTATTTGTAATCTCTCTACTACACTCACACAATGCAAAACACTAATACTAAATACATTATTTTGAGACACTTTCAACAACTTGAGCTCATGCTTGAGCATCATTCATGTAATACCATAGATTTCAACCAATAGCTTTGTAATTGAGTATACAATGCTACTTATGATGAAGGTGTGCCTTGTTCAGTTCATTTTCACTTGGTAAAGATTAGTGAGAATTGATCCTTGTAAGAAAACTTTTATCAAAAAATTACAAATGGATACATGATAAATTGAATACATTTTAATGCTTATCTTTCTTGTACATATCAACTGACCATGAATGAGCAGTGGAATAAGACAAGAGCAGTGGATGATAACATGGCTTAATAAACCTTCAACATGAAATCAAACCTATGACTTCAAACTCCATACCCTTCAACTAGAAGCCACTTTTTTCTTAGCATTGAACTTTGGTTATTTGAATCATTACATCCTCAATTTTGAATTGTAGCACTTGAACCTATGAACCTTTTGTACCTGAACTCCAAATTTTTGAAACCCTAAATTGAAATTGCCAAGTCTCCAAACTGAATTCAAAATCTTCTCAAACTTTGAACCTATTTCAAACAAATTGAACCATTCCATACCACTAAAAAGAAATTTGGAGATTCACTATGATGGTATTTTATTCTTCAATTGAGGAGCATCTCCAAACTATGACTTTTGAATATTTGTATCATGTGTGAGGGGCTCTGCACTTTTAATGGTGCATCCTTGATGAATCTAAATTCTAAAATTGAACTTCTGAATTCAACTCATTGATTTGTAGCCTTCAAGTTCTGAGCATATAAATTCATTGAGATTACCAAACATTGGACTAAATTGTGAATCTATGAAACTTCTTATATAGACTAAACCACTGAAACTAGGCCGCTGAATCATACATGTGAACCTTTCAAAATTCATTAAACTTGCATGAGCAAATAGAACTATTTTGAACCACTTTGAACTACTTCAAACTTCAGTTCAAAGTGGTTCAAAAACTCTGCACTTGAAGTTTTAAAATTGTGTCTATATCAAGTACTAACATGGGGCTAGAACAAGTTACTAGTAGTGGAAAGACAAGCCTATGTGGAGAAACATGATTGGGTTGTTTGCCAACCTGGAAAATAAAAAACAAGTCATTCATAATTTTATCCCTAGATCATCAAATTTTTTTGAATCAACAGTGTATTTTCAAATTTGAAGATGTTGCCACCCTGTTTCTCCTTATAGTTGATGTATGAAAATTGAAGGCTCGCCATGTGAACCATAACTAGAGATATATAGAAAAATTTTGCCTGTTCTTCTCTACACAAGAAAATTTTAGGATGATAGAGAGCTGAGAGCCAATTGAAGAAATATTTCTTCCACATTTGAAATTGCAAAAGATTTTAAGTATTCATCATTTTTGTAGAATTTTAGCATGAATAGCAATGAGCCAAGTAAGTATCTGAATATGTTATATAGTGAAGAGTTATGGTATTTTTGTGTTACAAAGTAAACATGCTTCCAAAGAAAGTTTTCTTAGGAAAGGTAGATTATGTAAGTAGAAATATACATGATGACCTTCTTGAATTGTTTCCTAAGTCTACAAATGAATCTACCCAAATGAAAAAGCTAATTTCTATAAACCCTAGGCTCAAGATTGGGGATGGGCTATATGATAAAGGGAATTAGATTATAGATACTACTACCACTAAAATAGGGCTTCATCTTTTTAAGAAGTGGTTCTCAGAAGAAATTTTTTTTGGCTCCCCATAGAAACATTTGGAATTTTAATTTGGGAAAACTAGTGGTCCCTAGTGTTTTTATGGATTCTAGCCTATTAATAGCCATTGCCAAAAATTATGACCCAGTAGCTAGGGTAGTGAGAAGAATGGATGGTAAGTACCTGGTTAGAATAAATCCTAAAGAAATTCAAGAAGTTTTTGGTCTAGAACCATTTTTAGATTATCATGTACCCATTGACTTGCCAGGACTAGAGAAAGAATACGTATCTAAGAAAGATAAGATCAAGAAGGGTGCAATGAGGTAATACATACGTTCAATTGGAAAATTTCTAGTAGTCACAACATCTACTAAGGAGCCTTTTAAAAAGGAAACTTTCACTTCTAGGGCCATAAAATATATATGACTCTATGTAGGGTTTTTGGTGAGAATCAGGAAAGTTTTGTGCCAATAAAATTTATGTATATGTTGATTCAAATTTCCTCTTTTGGTGTTGATGTTATTTTTTATTTTGCTTCCTACTTGGTAGAGACAATTCATATAGGGTTAGTTGGAATTGCAAAGGGCAAGGTGGAAAAAACTTTTGGCCATTATTCACTGTTAATGCACATGTTCCTATTTAAGGGGTTTACATATTTTGAGAAGGATGTGATTTTAAATTGAAAGTATGAAGAAGAAGATCTGCTAGTCTAGTTGTAGAGTACAAAGATGACCTAGGATGCAGGGGAGGCCAGTTTTGTCAGGTTTGATAGGTACTTTGCATCAAGGCTAAGATGCCTCATATTAAGGGACAATCCTAGACTCCCTAAGGCATTGATGGATTTTATTAGACCGATGGATAATCCTTCTAATTTGAAAGTATCACATAATTGGGAAAATATCATACCATACTCAGTTTCAACTATTTTTAGGGTTTATGGTTTCCAAGGGACTCCCCATGTATTACCCTACTAGGTGCCTTTGAAGGTAGGGATAACTAAGATTTTGTGGCAATTAGGGGGATTAGAGGAGGCATATTTGGTTAGAAGAAATAGAGGCTCAATTTTTCCCACATGTACTGTAGCCCAAAATTTCATAATTACAAAAGGTGGTCAGTTGTTCTTCTACAAATTTATAGCCTAGTACAAGATGGATGTGTCTCATCCCCATTTTTGTGATACTAAGGGATTTTTTTATATGTTTAGACTAAGAGCTAAAATTGGCTTGAAAAATCATAACTTTTATTTCCTTGAGGATATAATAAGGAATGAGTTCTCTTTGCAAGAGCAAGAGATCAAGAAATAGAAATGGAGAGTTTATTTTAGAGTTTTGGAATTCATCCATTATTTTTATAATAATTGTAAGCCTCTTGCTGAT
The DNA here is from genome assembly GCA_028749045.1 of Cupressus sempervirens. Classification (NCBI taxonomy): domain Eukaryota; kingdom Viridiplantae; phylum Streptophyta; class Pinopsida; order Cupressales; family Cupressaceae; genus Cupressus; species Cupressus sempervirens. Next base: position 105,877,382 of record CM053783.1, read on the forward strand.
GTAAAAATAGAGGAAGATAGATTGAATAAACTCATGAATACTTTTTTTGAGATCATGGAGGTCATGAATGAAAAGAAATTATTTTTTATTAATTCCTTTCCAAACAAAGCCAAAGAGGTCATAAGGAGGTTATCTTTTACTCCTATAGCAAGATTAGGGCAGTTGATCATTCAAAAGAGACCTGGCTACAATGTGATCCAAAATAAAAGAACCACTATAGACAAACAAAAATAGATTATGGGATCAACCAGTGTAGTTCTTTAGGAAAGACCCAATAAACCCTTGCCCAAGAGATAGAAAATAATAAAGGAACAAACACCTTAGGTTGATGAATATTCACCCACACAATCCCCATTGCAATTAGGAGATGAAAAACTTACTAGGGAGTAGATGGAGCAATTGAGATCTCAAGGGGGAGTGTTCATCACTCAGGCAGATTTAGAAGAAGGAAATCCATAGGAACCTCCAATGCTAAGCCTAGAGTTAATAGTGGTCGATTATAAAGGAAAGGATCTAGACCCTATGATCGAACATGCTAACCATGAATTCATCTCTGATGAATTTTTTTTCAAATCCTGAGCCTTCTACCAATTTTGTTTGGAGAAAAAATATGGGAATATTTGAAGAAAGATGCAATAAGTTGAAAATAGAAAATCCAAAAATAGATGAATCAGATGTGAAAAATTAGATAAAGGAAGAGATGATGTAAGAATTCAAGAACATGACCCCTGAGGAAGGGAGACAAATGATAAAGGTATCTGGTGTTTTTCTACTACCCAATTGGTATATTGTAGATGCTTTGGTTTTTAACTTTGTTGTAAACAAAATGAGTATAGAGGATCAAGTGAAGAAAGAAATGAAGGGTGGAAAATTTAGTGAAGACTAGGCTGCATTAGTCATTTGGCCAGTAAGGAAAGGATCTAGGATTGGCTCTTTCTAACATGATGATATTGGGTTATTAGGAAACCTAATTGTAAAAGGAGTTGAAGAAATCACTAGTGTAGAAGCTGTTGGTCTGATTTTTCACAAATCCACAAATAATGGAAAAATTTAGTGAAAAATCATTTGAATCTTAAGATCTTGCAAAATAGGGTTTTGTTCCTTATATTTTGAAAATTTTAGGTTGCCCTAGGACATGTCCTGGTCTCTGTGTTATTTGAATTCTATCATCCTCTCAAGGTGTGTCATTGCAAATTTTTCAAAAAATCCTAAGTGAAAATCCTAAGTGTGTAATAAGAAACCTTAATGCCTTATCTTATTTTACCCTAGTTTTGAAAACCTTTGAAAATATTTTTTCAAAAAAAACAATTTTAAGGCATATCACCCTATCCTAAGGTTAGGCTAACTCGAGCATGTTTTTATTAAAAGCCTTGTTTTAAGTCTTATTGACCATGCTCTGTTGGTGTTTGGCTGTATATTTTATTGAGGAATATCATGTATTTTGCGTGACCATTGATCTTATTTAGATTAATGGGAACCGCATCCCCACAATGTTAAGATACAAGGTTTTTAAACAATGCGGGCATGCGCTTTGGTGACACATAGCAAGGTGGGGCTAAGAATTGTCAGTGTGTGTTGCGGTGTGCCAAGCTGTAAAACAATTGTTGATATGTACTACCAGTAATGCAAATAAAGTGTTTTGTTTGCTAGATCAACTAAAGTTTTGTTAGATCGTAGATCCTTTTGAGATCAAGGGTTGAGGCTTGCCCACAATATGGAGCTGCAAGGTCTTTAAATAATGTGAGCATGCGCCCTTTCGAAATGTAACCCCTGTTGACATTCAAACCTCAGTGCACCACAAAAGTTCTTAAGTTGTTAGAAGTAGTCAGACCTTTTGCAAAGTTGTCAGTGTTCCCTATGCATGTTTTGAATTTCCTATGATGTCATTGGCTGGCCTTTTAATGATATTAATACTTTGTAGTTCAGATTTTGTGATCATTGATTTAGCAAGCATCAAGGGCTGGCATTTGCCTGCAATATGAAAATGCATGGGTTTTAAGCAATGTGGGCAAGCCCCTCTGTGATGCATGGCAAAGTGGGACTAAGCCTTGAAAGTAATGCTAAGTCATGCCATGCTAGAAAGGTTAGATGAAGTAAAGTGTGCTCATTGGTAGAATATGACAGGTATGTCAAGTTGAAAGCAGTGATGTCATGGGCGCTGAAAGTTTAAATGCCACAATCAAATCTATTAGAGAACATTGATAAAAGGATGATATTTTATTGGTTAAGTAAGCTGAGCGGGCCATCAAAGAAAAGGACTTTGGCCCATCATCAATCTAGGAAAGATTGAAAGAGAGTCCATGCCCGCAATAAAAAGTTGCAAGAATTTTAAATAATGCAGGCTTGCACCCTTTTGACACATGGTTGGGTGCTCTAAAATTTTTAAAGCTTTTTGTCTTTTCAAATAAAGTCATCTGATCATCATAGAATCAACAGATGAAATTCAAAGTTGAAGAAAAAACATGAAAATAATGGCTATAGGAGTTAATATGATTTAGAGTTCCTTTTTGCAACCTTAATGCATAGGTATAACATGAGAGTTTGCCACTATTGAGTCACAAAATTGTAGATTCTCTCAGCACGAAAGGATTTCTAGAGCTAGGGCACAAAATTTCACAACGGTTTCAACAAATTCGTAGAAAAATTTACGAAAGAAGAAGGGAAAATTTTGGTGGGTAAGTAATCTGTAAAAATCAAGAACTTGGTGTTTGGAAGGTTTTAAAATTTTAAAAGATGCGTCAACAAAAGGAATTTTTTGGGTAAATTGATTATTTAAAGAGGCCTGTGCATGATGATTTCTTGGAACAATTTCCCTTATCAGTAAATGAAATAACTAAACAAAGGGAACTCATTCCTAAGAACCCTATGGTAGTTGTAGCTGAGGGTTTCTATGATAGGGAAAATTGGGTAAGAGACGCCCAAGTATCTATGGGAGGTTTGCAATTGTTCAAAAAATGGTTTGCAAAAAGGAATTTAGATACCCCCATGAGCAATTTCTAGGAATTCGACATTGGAAGATTAACAGTCCCTATAGTTTTCTTTGATAGTGATCTATTGAATGACCTGGCTAAGAAATATGATCCTATTACAGGGTGGGTGAAGAATCATTCTATAGTGAATCTTTTTAGGGTTTTCCCTAAGCTTCTCAGTGAAGTTTTTAATCTCAACCCTAACCATTTTGTGCATGAGATCATTGATATGGATGATTTGCAAGCAAGATATGATGTACAAAGAATATACCTAAGGATAGAGCCATTGCAAGAGCATGTTGCTAAAGTTTACCTTGTCTGTGATTACTACTAGCACACTCAAGTCATTACTGAAAAAAAAATTTAACCCTAGGGCTCAAGAATTATATATTTCTCTTTGTAATATTTTGGAATGGATGAAGCCAAGTAGATCCCATGCTCAATTGTCCTCATAATGGCTCAAACTCTTCAATTTGGGATAAACACTATTCTAGATTTTGCTACTTTTCTTGCAAGGAGATTCACAATGGTTTGGTGGGGATAGAAAGGGGAAAAGTGGATAAACCTTTCTATTGGTATTCATTGCTTATGTATGTATGTTTGTATAAGGGATTTGCCTTCTTTTCTAAGGGTATTGAGCTAGAAACAACTAGGAATGGAGAGAGGAATCCAGTACAGTTGTGGAGAATGGATATGACCTCAGAAGCTATAGATGCCAGTTATGTGAGGTTTGATAGATATTTTGCATCAAAGCTTAGATTTCTTTTGAGAGGTGATAGCCCTAGAATTCCACAAGTACTATTAGAATTGGTTAGACCCAAGGACCATGCAAAAGGGATACTGGTTAGTCATAATTGGTGGGCATATAATTCCCTATAATGTTTCAATAGTAATAAGGGTATATGGGTTTTTAGGAAAGCCTCACGTGCTACCATTTCATGTGCCTTTGAAGATAGGAATAGCTAATCTGTTATGGCAAATAGGCACTATAGATGAGAAGGAGTTGCCTAAGAAAGGAACATTTTTTCCAATTATTACTGTGGCACATGATCCTAGAGGATTCTATGACCTCTTAAGAGAGAGACTAAAAGCTTCTTGCATGGTGCAACAAGTTTACTATCTAGAGGATGTGATTAGAAATGTTTTTACTTTGCAAGAACAAGAATTGAGAAAGGAGAAATGGATAGTATTTAGCAAAACCCTAGAATTCATTAATGCTTTTGACCTCCATTATGATCCTTTGAAAGAATAGAAATACTAGGGAGTCAAGATGCAAGCATTGATGAATAATTTTGTTGTGATAATACAAGCCATGAATGAGAAGAAGGATGCATATGCCAAGGCTTATCCAAACAAGGTTGTAGAGGTGCAGAGGAGAATAAACAGTAGAAATATGGTGTCTCCAGGTTAGTAAACTTTGCAGAAAAGGGTAGGATATGTAATGAACCAGAATGTGCAGTAGGTTCTTCCTCAGCAGAGACCAAGGCCAGAAAGCCCACTTGTAGCCAGTGCTCCAAAAAGACAAAAGTTAGAGCAAGGGTCTTCTTCTCAAATGGAGTAATATTCCCCAAGCTAGTCTCCAATCAGAATTGATGATGAAACATCTCTAAGAGAAAAACTTAGACAAATTGGTGGAGAGGGAGATGTAATTGTTACATCCACAAATTTGGAGATTGGTGAGCCACAAGAACCACCTACACCTTCCTTGGATTTAACTATTTCTTATTACCAAGGTAAGGAAATTGATCCAATAGTCTCCCAAGCCTCTGAGAGGTTTATTAATGATGAAAATTTTGTAAAGTCTAGGGCATTTGCAGAATTTTTATGGAGGCTAAATATAGGAAATTTTGAGAAGACTTGTGAAAAAATAAAGGTAGAGAAACTTGATAAATCAAACTTTTTTATTAAAGAAGAGGTAAAATCTAAGTTTCTGAATGATTTTTCTCAATTTACACCTGAGGCCAAAAAGAAAGTAGTTAGATAGTTAGGAGTCCTTATTTTACTTGAATGGGATATAGTGAATGCCATAGTTTTTGATTCAATGAGGAAAAAAAAGGATGTCCAGCTTAAGATTGAGGAAGAGATATTACAGGCTCATAACGGAGTCAAGTTTAGTGATGACCACCAAGCCCTTATTATTTGGTCAATTGAAAAAAGAGACAAGACCATAATGCAAGAAATCTCTACTGCACAACATACTGGTGCATTGATAGTTTTCAGGGCTGATGAGGTAGGCAATAAGCAGATAATTGGAATGGCCTCAGAAATGATAAAATTTTGTAGCATGGTGTCTGGCCAAGAGGAAGATAAATTTTCCCAACTCAATGCTAGGTTCGAAGAAATTTTGAAAGCATATGAGGAGAGGGGTATGCAAATACAATCATTTGAAAATAAAGTAACTCAAATGGAGACAATTCTTGGTAAAAGAAAATTAGGAGAGACCAGTAAACCCAAGATTGCATACCCCCCACAACCACCTATTAAGCCTTTTAAATCAACACCAATTATTGAGATACTTGATACCATAGAAAGGCCTCAGTTCTATATTGCAGATGATTTTGAAGAAGAAAAGAATAAGTTGTATGCATTGCATGTAGGACTAAATAGTCAATTTGAGGAGAAAATAAGGCAAGGTATAATGTATTTAGTAGATAATATTGAGTGGCCATCATTTTTCGACTCATTGACAAAGATTGCAACTATTAAGGATGAATTAAAGAGAAATGAGGGTAGTTTCAGACCCCTTATGCAGAAATGGACATAAAGGAATAAAGATATCACTACTATGTGTATAGCTATCATTCAGCTGCCATGCCATCAAATAGAATAGATCTTTGATTTGCTATATAAATTGCAAGGTTTTGATGACAAACAAGATTCTTTTCAAAAAAGATTAATTATTTTTTTTTCCAAGTATATTGCAAAAAAGTTTGATTTATTTCCTTACACTTTAAAAACAATTGACAAAATAAAGGAAAAGGAAGAATGGAAGAAGGAGCTGGATGAAGTTTTTTATGAAAGGATAAATAAATTTATAAATGAAACTGGTCATTTATTATGGGCTCTGACAAATGAGGAGTTGGTAAGAGTACAGTTATTTTATAAAGATGTCGGGAAAAACCTTGTTGATATAGAGGCAGTTGCAAATTCTTTAATAATTATACAAAGGGAGGTTCTAAATTTTGATTGGCTAGATGACACTACTTATAATGAGTGGAAAGATAAATTCATGTCTATAGAGTAGATGTTAGAAGATGACGAGATAGAAGATGATGCAAGTGTTACTATTACTTTAACAATTGATGATGAAGATAGAGAAAATCCCCAAGTTAATGTAAACTTGTAGGTAACTAAAGAGGACACATCACTTTCAAGCCTCATGGTCACTTATTTTGAGGAATCAAAATAATAAAAGATTTAGATGGTAACACTTTTATTTGTTCAGGTAGAATAACAAAAAAGGGACCCACAAAGGAATGTTCAATGTATTAGCCTTTCTATTATTTTCATTTTGTCTTTTTGTTATAGGTGTATGTAAATATATTTTTGAGGGACACTTGTCGATCACATTTTCTCTTTGCTTGTTTCAACTCATGTCTATATAAATGAGTTTTCAAGGCAATGTGATGGTCTAAAATTGGTAGAATTTTTGTTTTCTTTTAGAAAAGTACATTTAGTCGGTCCAATAGTATGTAGTGGTTTTGAGTTTGCTTCTAATCATACTCTCTAATAACATATTGAAATGATAGAAAAAACAATCTGTTATGGGCTTTCAATTGATTTCTATTCATAATTGTATTAGTCATCTAAAAGGATAATACAAAGGGGTATTTACACTATATTTGTGTCATCAATTTCTGTCTCCATTTTATGAATTTGTCTACTTTGAAGTCATTTAAATAAGGTTTAACTTGGCTGAATGCAATTTGGATGGGTTGTATGTTGATATCACTATTGCTTTTAATTCAAGGAATTATAGAAATGCTTCAATGAATCTGTAGGGTTTATGAGTTTATAGAAAGGATACATCATAAGAATGGAAATGGGTGATTACTATTGATTAATTCATTTACAAGTTATTTGAATTAGATCTCTTGCCAACAGTTAATTTTTTGCCCAATGGATAAGGCATTGGTCACATAAGTCAGAAGTGAGCAAGGGTGAATTCTGCTACTACATATCAAATCAATTTTAAAAAAATCAAAATCATTTCATTCCATTTTGTTTAAAGTTACAAATGCTGGTTACCACTCATTTGCATATAGTTTTTTGAGTCTTACATAGCCACTAATTCTAGGAATACTTGTAAACTATAGGAGATTTATAACTAGATCTGCTTATAGGGAATGCGTATAGATTTGAGAAGCTTTTAGAGAAAATTGATAAACTATGTATGTGCCTGAGGGTAAAAGATGAGAATCAAAATGAAACTAAGATAATTTCATACCACAGTTTGCATTAGAATCATCCCTAGGTATACCCACCTTGGTTTATTCATGTAATTGCTACTAGGAATTGGCCAATCCTTAGATTGTGTGAATAATTTCACTATGATATTGAGCACTTTGTTGCTCAGTAGTTTCAAACACCAACAGAAGCTACACATCTGGGTGTTGGAACAACCCACTTTACCTTACCCACAACTTTGAGAGATTAAAAGGAAAAGTTGGAGTTGCAAGATATATATGAAAAGGTTCTAGATGCATACAATAAAGAAGTTCAAAAGAGAATTGAACTTGAAAATAAAATGATGGGAAGACCCACCAATGAAGGCTTTTAATTCCATTCCTCTCATTGAGATACCAGATACACCACAAAGGCCATAGTATTATGCTACAGAGGATTTTGAAGAGGAAAAAAGTAAACTATGGGTATTGCATGTGGAATTAGACGTACAATATGAGGATAAGATGAGGAAAGCCCTCATGTATTTGGTTGATAAAGTTGACTGGCCCTCATTCTATGAGCAATTGGAAAAAACAATGAATGTGTGAGATGAGATAAAGAAAAATGATTAAGAGGAGTAAAGAAGTCACTTATTTATGTTTTTTATTTATTTATTCATCTAATCAGCATATAGAGAAAACTTATGATACTGTCCATGACCTCTCCAATTTTGATGATAGGAGAGTTGAGTTGCAAAGGAGGATTGTTAATTATTTGGACAAATATAAGAGTGTCAAATTTGATTTATTCCCACATGCTATTGATAGAAAGAATAGATTTAAAAATAGAGAAGAATTGACCCAAGAAGTGAATGACTTATTCTATTTAAGAATGAATAAAGTCATTTATGAGAAAGGAAATGCATGATGGGAAACCACAACTGAAGAAATTGTAAAAGTGCAATTATTATTTGATTCTTTAAGAAGATACTTTTCTAAAATTGATAAAATTGCTGAATATATAATTAAGAAGTAGCAAGATATTTTACAATTTGATTGGCTAGATGACACAATTTTTTGACAAGTGGATGGCAGATATCACTCATGGTGAGCAATTGGAAGAAGTTGAAATTGATGATGATGAGATGGAGTAGGATGAGGTACATATTATTGACACATTATCAAGAGATCAAAGGGAAGAAGAAGACAAAAATGGACAACCAATTTCAGTTGCAGGCACAAAAGTCTAGATTGATGACTTGGTAGAAAAGGAAATAAATATAAATGTTGTCTTATTAGTTCATGATGATAGAAATGGGGATCCTCAAGTTGAAGTGAGCTTGCATGAATCAAATCCAAAAATATCACCATCAATTCCATTAGCCACATTTTCTGAGGACCCACAACAACAATAAAGCCAATCATTAGCTTTTTCATCAAACAAAGAAAGTGTAACAACAGGTGTAACAAAAAATGGTCCTACAAAGGAATATTATGATGTAAATTTTGTTGTTGCATATTTCATTGCCTTTTGTGTTAGTAATGATGTAAATATTTTGTCTTAAGGACAACTATTAGTTCTCTATACCTGAAGCTTGTTGTATATCACCCTTAAGTGAGCTCCCAAGGTTAGAGAAAAGGTTTGTAAACTTGGTAAGCTTGCCTTATTGAAAAGTATAGTCAGTCCACTTTTATGTGTAGTCTTATGAGTTTATTTTCTAGCATTGTAATTTCCTGATGTTTTCATATCAATGATAGAATTAGTAAGATATTATGAGTTTCATTAAGTTTCTATCAGTTATTGTATCAGTCTTTTTGAAGGATAATACAAAAAGCCACTTACACTATATATGTGTTATCAATCCTTGTCTCTGTTTTATGAATTTTTTTACTTTGAGAGTAGTTAAATAAGGTTTAATTGATTGAATACAATATGGATACGTTGTATATTGATTTTATTGTTTCTTTTAATTCAAGGAGTTAAGAAAATGCTTCAATGAATCAGTAGGGTCTGTGAGTTTATAAGAGGGATATTTCATAAGGATGGGAATTGGTGATTACAACTGATATAATTCATTTACAAGTTATTTGAATTTGATCCCCTACTAATAATTGACTTTGTGTTACAATGGATAAGGAACTAGTCATATAAATCATAAAAAAACTGAAGTAAATTCTACTACATATATCCAATTTATATTCAAATCTAAATAAATCAAATATTGTATCAAATGCATAAAGGTGGTCATCATCTAATCTATGGGAATTTATGAGTTATTGTTAGCTATTATAGCTCATATTTGTTTTGCATATATCAGAGAAATTGGACCACATCTACTATTTCTAGGGATTAAGGATAAGAGACAAGAAGATATTTGAATCTCTAAGGTACTCTCACCTTGGTCTTGCAGAGCCAAAAGTGTAGGAAGCAATTGTGATTTGTAAAGTTGGCCTAGATACATAGTTTATTATGCTAAATATGAGCAATAGCTACTTCTAGGTATAATAATTTTTTTTGTCTTCTGGTAATTATAATCACTGTTAAATTAGGAGCCAACAATATTAATGGAAAACAAATTGGAAAAGGTGATCAAACTATAGGTAATCTATTCTACCTTAATATAGAGGGTGCTACTTGTTTAGTTGTAGAATTTGATGATGTGTGGCTATGGCACAAGAGGTTATGTCATGTTAATTTTGATAACTTGGTTAGTATTAGTAACATGAGAATAGTCAGAGGTTTTCTTAAGTTAAAGAAACCTGACAACATAATTTGCAAACAATGTCAGTTAGGAAAAATGACAAAGTCAACTTTTAAGAGTAAGACTCATACCTCTAAAGGAATATTAGAGATTTTTCATATTGACTTGTGTGGTCCAACTGATGTGCAAAGATACAAAGGAGATAACTACATTATGCTATTTGTTGATAATTATTCTAGAATGATGACAGTTATGTTCGTGAAACAGAAATCTAATGTTTTAAAAATGTCTAAGTGATACATAGAAAGAGTTGAGAAGGAAATATGTAAAATTTTGATTTGTTTGAGATCTAATAGAGGAGGAGAATTTACTTCAAATGAGTTTGAGATGTTTTGTAATGACAAAGGAATCAAAACACATACATCTGCTTCTAGGACCCCTCCACAAAATAGAATTGCTGAAAGGAGGAACAAATCTGTAATGGACTATGCTAGGACACTCATGATGGAGAAAAATGTTTCTTTGAAATGCTGGAGAGAAGCTATTAGTATAGTTTTCTATACCCTTAATCAAGTGCAAGTCAAGAAAGGTACTCATTCGAAACCTTTTAAACTATGGTATGGATGCTCACCCAATGTAAAATATTTTAAGGTATTTGGAAGCAAGTGTTATATTCTTAAGGATTTTAGGAATGATAATTTAGATGAAAAAAGTGAAGAAGGTATATTCCTTGGCTATTCCACAAGAAGTAAAGCTTATAAGTGTTTAAATACCAACAATAACAAAGTTGTGGAAAGTGCAAATGTGAAATTTGATGAATACATTGAAGCACATGAGGATAAACCTATGAAAGAATGAGAAAAAATCAAATCATTTTTATAATTTTATGAAGATATGCTTGTGGATAAAGATGGTGTAAATCAAGTTGCAAAACAACATCAAGTTTTAGTGACTGTCGAGTCAGATACTATGAATGTTGAGTTGCATTCAAGAATTGAGCTACATTTAGGTGTTGAGTTACATAATAAAGTTGAGGCATATTCTAAATATGAGATTAGTGTATATGAGAGATGTTGAACTACCTAATAGAGATGTACATAGTATATGAAGAGACATCACCCCACTAAATAGATCATTAGAGATAAATATGCTAGACCAATGACAAAGAATGAGTTGAGAAATGATACATGTTTTCTTAGCATCCAGGAACCTAAAATAGTGAAAAATGACTTAGAAGATATGAATTGGAGTAAAGCAATGAAATAAGAGATTGAAAAAATTGAGAAAAATAAGACATGGACTCTAGTTCCTAGACTAGAAGATAAGAATGTGATTGGCACCAACTAGGTATTTAGGAACAAGTTAGATGAAAATGATGAAGTCACAAGAAACAAGACAAGATTAGTTTGTAAAGGATATACACAAGAAGAAGGGATTGACTATGGAGAAACATTCACTCTTATTGCAAGATTGGGAGGAGTAAGAACTCTGCCTACTTACTTTTCATACAAAGGTTTTAGAGTTTATCAAATTCATGTTAAGTCTACATTTCTGAATGGTATATTGGAGGAAGAAGTTAATATAGAACAACTAGAAGGATTTGTTGATACAAACAACAAAAACATGGTACGTAGACCACACAAAGCTTTATATGGTTTGAAGTAAGCACCAAGAGCATGGTATCTTGTGAAGATTGGATTTGAAAGGACTGATGATAACAACAATCTATACTTGAAGATAGAGAAAGGTAAAGGTATTTTACTATCTAAAATTTTTGTTGATGATATCATATTTGGAGGTCAAGAAACTTTATGTAAATATTTTGCAAATAAAATGAATAAAGAATTTGAAATGTCTATGATTGGAAAATTACAATATGTAGTACACAACAGACTTGATATTGCATTATCTATTGGGATAGTTGCAAGATTCTTTGCTAATCCCAAGGAGAATCATTTGATGGTCGTTAAGAGAATAATGAGATATCTAGAAGGAACATAAGAAAGATTGGGCTAGAAATATTGATTGCCTATACTAATGTTGATTGGGCTAGAAATATTGATGATAGAAAGAGCACTAGTGGAGGATCATTTTTCTTAAGCAAACAACTGGATACATGGACTAGCAAGAAATAAAATTTTATATCTCAATCTATTGTTGAAGCTAAATATGTTACTACTACAGCAAATTATAAAACAATTTATGGATCAAACAACTACTCAAAGGTATGAAGGAGGAAATCACTGAACCTTCGATACTTTATTGTGACAATACAAGTTCTATAAATATATCAAAGAATCATGTAATGCATAAAAAGACTAAGCACATTGTAATCAAGTATCGTGACTTGTGAGAGTTAGTTCAAGATAAAGAGGTGAAGATGGAACATGTTAACACAAAAGATCAATTAGCTAATATATTCACAAAAGCATTACCTAAGGATGCTCATGAGACTCTATGAGGTAAAATAGGGTTGATACCTCTATCAAAGACTATTTAAGAAGCACGAGAAGTGTCCTACATCAAACAAGATGATAGACATATGTTACACATTGATGTAGTGGATCTTACTTTAGGATTTTTCGAAAGTAAACAAAGAGTTAGAGCCATAAATTAGTCACAAGCTAGGTAATAGAGGGAGAAGCTAAAAATGGTCATATTTGTATATTATGATGACACATCTTTGGCATTGTTGTTCTAAATTTTTGCATAGTAAAATTCCTTTGTCCAGGTATAAAAATTCAAATTGGGATCCATTGATGTTGAATAGGGTTTCTAGCTAAATCTTCCATTTGTTAGCCTTCGAAATTTTTTTGTTAAAACCCTTTGTCTCATTCCATTTAAAATTTCCCTGGTGTGAAAGTTTTGAAAAAAGGATGGCGAATATTCTTTTCCCTCCCATTTTTAGGTCGTTGTTCAGTTCTTATGAAAGAAGATTTATCCCACTGTCAAATCTTATTTGAATCTACGGTTGTCGTATACTTACTACAACAAGATGCTTGAATGTTATGCCTAGCAAGGTAGCGACCATCAGATAACTGTGTCTATGATACTGAATAATAAAGTTTGGCACCGAGAATTGTGTTAGCATGAATACATTTTTACATGTGCTATGTTCTAGGCTTGTTAGTTTTAAGAATAAATGCATGTGAAAAAACTCGTAAATGGTGTCACCGACATGCAAGTTTCTCTGGAAATTCGCTAAGTTGCTATCAGAAAATCCATGCAACTTGTCGGTGGTGACATAGTGAATGCCCAAATTTAACAAAAGGTAATGCTCTCTTAAAGGTTGATGTGACCGCAAAAAATTCCTGTACAGTCTTATGAATGTGCATGACCACCTTCTCTAACACCAACATTAATTGGTATACTTAAAATCAATGTGTTTTTTGTTCTCCATCACCAAAATTGAGAATTTGTCAAATGTTGCTATATTGCTAGCTGAAATAACACTGTCTTTTTAGTAGTGACATAGCAAGGGCCCAATCATTGCAAAAGATGATGTTCTTTTAAAAATTAGAAAATGATTGTGAGGATTCTGAAGAAAATATTGTGCAAGCTCTACTTTTATTTTTGTGCAAGTTGTGTTTAATTTCTTGATGTTGGTTTTGTTGTTTACTGGGAGGTTGCTATATTGCTAGCTGGATAGTTGGTAATTTTGTTGGTAGTGATGTAGCGACTAGTCAAAAGGTGGTGATGTAACAAAAAATCCTCAAAAGTGGGCCCCAAACGAGTGACATGATAAAGATGAATTGTGTAGATCAAATTACAAGGTGGCATCCTGCTGAGCATCTATAAGCCAAAAAATCTAGATTCATCAGAACTCGCCATATAACTAGCTAGATAGTTGGTATTTTTGCTGATAGTGATGTAGTGACCCGCCTAAAAGTCATGAACATGAGAAGGACAAAAACATGTGATGTCATTAAGAGATTAAAATATATATGTGTGTGTGTTCCACCGTGTTGAGCCAGCTCAGCAATAGCAGTATCCTAGACCCATGCCACATGTATAAAACTTGCAAAGAATTATGATCGTTAGATCAAACCAGGATCAAAAGCCATCACTATCTCACTATGGAAAAGTGCTTGGAAGTTATGTAAAGAGAGTTAGCAAATAAAGGCCCACCACTATTGCAGTAATGTGTTATCCACAAGATCAAGTATGGATCAACGATGCTCATTAATTCACTATGGAAAGATGTGCAAAGATTATGTATAGCAAAATAGCGAGCGAGGGACCCACCATTATTTCCTTAAAAGTCATTTCAAATATCTGCCACACAATCAAAGCAACATTAGTGGTTATCACTAGCTTGCTATGGAAAGGTGCTCAAAAGTTATGTATAGCAAGTTAGCAAGTTGATGACACATGTACTTGGTCATCCGTGGGCCCAGTTTGAAATGCCAGCATTGAAGGAAAGGTATAGATGGAGGTAGTTTATTGGATTGACTACCAATGTGCTAAGAAGAACATTGAGTCAATCTAGTTTTCATTCCTGGATCATAGGATTTTTCAAGGATCAATGGCACAAATTTAAAAGGAAGTGTGATGCTACTCTACTTTTCTATTCCACACATTTATGATGAATGAAATCTTTGCATGTGCAAGAAATAGAGCATAATAAAAAATATTTTCATTCATTCCAGTCCCATGCAAATAAAGATATCATGTTTTTTGAACATAAGAGCCTGTTGATCACATTGTTTAAAACCTGGTAAAGACGTGAAGTGATTACTCATCTATTCAAAAGCAACCATAGAAGTTCAAAGAAGAATAAGTCTAGAAAGTCAAGTAGTACTCATATATAACCTTTGTGACATTCCAGTTCCTATTATTATGATCAAGATGCCTCCTAAGAAGCATTCTCTAGGAAAGTTAATTATATGGATAGGAATGTCCACAATGATTTGTTAGAATTACTCCAAGAATCCACTATAGAGCCTGCACAAGTTAAAGGGTTAATTTCCTTAAACCCTAGGATGAAAATTGTTGATGGCTTATATGACAAGGGGAACTGGGTTAGGGATGCAATAACTACTCAAACTAGCCTTGTTTTGTTTAAAAAGTGGTTTTTAGAAAGGAAGTTGTTTACCCCTCATGCTAATATCTAGAATTTTGATTTGGGAAAGTCAGTAGTCCCAAGTGTTTTCATGGATTATGATTTTCTAGATGCCATTTCCAAGAATTATGTCTAAGCTATTAGGGTTGTGAGAAGAAATGATGTGTGCCTCTAGTCTCAATTAGCCCTAGAAAAATTAGAGAGGTTTTTCACCTAGAACCATTATCAGATTACCATGTGCTAATCAATTCACCAAAATTAGAGAATGAATACAAAGCAAAGAGAGATGTAATTAAGGGAGGTGCACTCAAGGCACACATTGGTACTATAGGAGCTATTCCAATAATTACTGCAGCCTCTAGAGAACCTTTCAAGAAGATTCTTTTCACTTCCCAGGCTATAGAGATATACAAGACCCTATGCCTTGTTTTTGGTGAAGATGAGCAGGATTTCAAGCCCATTGGTCTTATGTATATGATGGTTCAAATTGCTTCTTTTGGTGTAGATGTTATCTTTGATTTTGCCTCCTTTTTGGTTGAAGAAACTCACAAGGTTTAGTTGGAATTGCGAAAGGCAAAGTGGAGAAAACTATTGGCCACTATTCTATATTAATGCATATGTTCTTGTTCAAGGGGGTTACATATTTTGGTAATGAAATGAAATTGAATAGAGAGGAAAATGGGGAAGTACTGCCATTCTAGTTGTGGAGCACAAATATGACCCGGGATGCAAATAATGCTAGTTTTCTCAAATTTGATAGGTATTTTGATTCTAGATTGAGATGCCTCATATTGAGTGATAATCCCAGAATCCCTAAGGTACTAATGAGTCTCATCAGTCCTATGGATAGCCCTCATAATTTGAAAGTGTCACATAATTGAGGAGATATCATCCCTTACTCTGTTTCTACTATTTTCAGAATCTATGGTTTTAAAAGGAGTCCTCATGTCTTGCCTTACCAAGTACCTTTCAAGGTAGAAATGGCTGAAGTTTTGTGGCAACTAGGAGGAGTAGAAGAAATGTTTCTATTGAAGAGGCAATTAGGGTCAATTTTCCCTACCTGCATAGTGGCCCATCAATTTGTGATTACCAAAGGGGGTTGGCTATTTTTGCATAAAAATTTGGATCACTATATGATGGCTGTCTCCCATTCCCATTTTTGTGATTCTGAGGGATTTTTCAATCAGACCTTGAGGCATAGGATTAAGCTAGGGCAGGTCAAACATGATTCATATTATCTAGAGGGCATTATAAGGAATGAATTCCCATTGGAGGAACAAGAAACTAAAAAATAAAAATGGAGAGTTTGCTCTTGGGTCCTAGAATTCATTCATTGTTTTGATCAGAAATATAATCCTTTAGATAATGCTAACATAGAAGCTAACAGAATAAATAAGGTCATGAGTAACTTCCCTAAAATAATGGAAGTTATGAATGAGAAGAAATAATTTTTTATTTATTCTTATCCTGATAAGGCCCGAGAAGTCATGAGGAGGTTGGCTTTCACTGCTAATATAGGAGCTGGTCAAATAATTGTACAGAAGAAGCCTAGTTACACTATAATTCAAAATAAAAGGGCTCCTATAGATAAGGGCAAAGAAATAATGGGATCCACCAGTACAATCCTAGAGGAGAGACTTGATGAGGCTAGTCCCAAGAGGTAGAAGGTAATGAGAGAAGATAGGCTTCAAATTGAGGAATATTTGCCCACTCAATCCCCTTTGAGGATTGGAGAAGAATAGCTCACAAGTGAGAAAATTTAGTAGATGGGATCACAGGGAGGCATTTTTATTACTCAAGTAGAATTGGATGAATGTAACCCTCTAGAACCTACCCTCCCAAGTCTAGAGCTAACAATAGCTAACTATAGGGGTAGGGAATTGGACCCTGTGTTACAATAGGCAAGTCATCAATTTTTGGCTGATGACAGTTTTGTGATATCTAGGGCTTTTCAATAGTTTGCATAGAGGGAAAACATGAATATTTTTGAGGAAAAATGTAAAAATTTAAAAATAGAGCATCCAGAAATGGATGAAGCCTCCATCCAAATAAAAATAAAGGAACAAATGATGCAAGAATTATAGAATGTTACCCCTGAAGAGGGAAGGAAAATGGTAAAGACTTCTAACATACTATTGTTTCCTAATTGGGATATTGTAGATGCATTGATTTTAAATTCTGTTTCTAATAAATTGGAGTTGCAAGACCCAAATAAAAGGGAATTCCAAGGCACTGTATTCATTGAAGATCAAGCTACATTGGTTAGTTGGTCATTGAGAAGAGGATCTATAGCCACATCATCACAACCAGATGAGTCTAGATTGATGGGAAACATACTTGTAAGAAGGGTTGTTGATACCTCACATGTGCAGGTACAACATTGGAATGTGGATTCTTCCAAGTTTCTTTTGGCCACTACTAAGAAGGAGGAACAAGCTATGTTTGAGTTACAAAATAAATAAGAGGTAGTTGTAGATGCCTACAATAAAGAGGTAAAAAAGAGAATTGAGCTTGAAAACAAGCTATTGGGAAGACCCACTAGGCCTAGAATAATATACCCGCATCCCCCAGTTGAACCTTTTAAATCCACCCCTCTCATGGAAATACCAGATACACCTCAAAGGCCACAGTATTACACTGCTAAGGATTTTGAAGAAAAAAAGGGTAAACTATGGGCCTTACATGTAGAGTTGGAGTCAAAATATGAAGATAAACTAAGAAAAGCTCTCACATATTTGGGGGACAAAGTTGAATGGCCACTAATCCATGATCAGTTAGCTAGGGTGATTATTATTTGGGAGGAGTTGAAAGCCAATGATGAGGCTCTAAAGCCTATTGTGAATAAATGGGTAAGAAGGGAGAAAGCAATGACATTTTTGTGCTTCTCTGTCATAAGGGGTTCTTATGATCAAATTAAAAAAGCCTTTGACATTATTTTTGATCTTGCTGATTTTGACAATAAAAGGATTCATTTATAGAGAATAATAATAGGCTACTTGAACAAATACAAGAGCCAAAAATTGAGTTTTCTTCCTTGTGCCCTAGATAAAAGCAATAATTTTAAAAACAAAGATGAACGGGCAAAGGAACTTGATGATATTTTTTGTTTAAGGATGAATAGAATTATAAATGAAATAGGGCATGCATGGTGGGCTACCACAACAGAAGAAATGGTGAAGGCCCAAATATTCTTTGATTCTTTAAAATAGGAATTTGTTGCTATTGATAATGAGGCTGAGTATATATTAAAAAGACAGAGGGATATTTTCCAATTCAATTGGCTAGATGACACACTATTTGACAAGTGGATGGCAGAAATAGCTCCTGGTGAATAGTTTGATGAAGATGAAACTAACAGTGATGAGGTGTAGGGTGAGGAGATCCAAATCATTGACACCGTCACTACTCAAGCCCAACTAGAAGAAGAAGACAAGAATCATTATTCACTTTCAGTTGTAGACCCAGGACCACAGGATGCTGATACAACTGAAGAAAAGAAAAAGGTAGAAGTTACTCCCACCATACAGGATAAAGACAGTGAAAACCCATCGGTGGAGGTTAATGTGCCATCATCAGAACAAACTTCATCGTTGGCTAATTTTGTAATTGCATACAAAGAGGGATGAAAATAATAGCCAACTTAGCAGCATTAGAAGATGTGAGAGAAACTAACACACCAAAAAGAATGTTTTTGATTTGGATATCTTCTATTACCCACATTTTTATCATTTTGTGATAGGTGTATGTAAATATTTCTTGTAAAGGACACGTGTCTTTTTCTCTTAGCCTGAACCTGGTTGCATCTCACACTATATAAGTGAGATTCCAGGGCTAGAGAAAGGGTCTGAATTCTAGTTTTTCTAAGTGATATACTTAGTCTATTTTTGGTCCAATGTTTGGAGCAAGTTTATGTTGTATTTTCTCTGTTAGTTCTTGAGAATACATGAATAATAGAATGATCGTTGTGTTTCTTCCTAAGGTCATTCTAAGTTTACTGCAAATGTATACATTTTTCAAAGAAAATGAATACAAATTATGAGCTATCCCCATATCAGTTCTTTCTAAATTTTGTCTCCTTTTGATTACTTGGTTATCTTGATATTGTATGAATAAAGGCTTGTGCAATTGAATGCAATCCAGTTAGGTTGTATATCTATTCATCACTGCTATTAGTTCAATGGATTAAGTAAAATATTTAATGAATTTGATAAGGTTTCTATAGTAATGAAAAGGATTTTTGAATGATGAATTCTGATAAAAATTGATGATAAAATTTGTTGTAAGGAAATAAATTAGATCTAAGGATTTGTAGTAGACTCTAAACCCCAATGGATTAGAGAGAAATGTGTCATAAATCGTTTTCAAAGGAAAAATTATAATCAATTTTACTTTTATTTCCTAAAGATTTTCAAAGTTGGCCAGTACTTGTTTGCATGGAATGTCTTAGCTTTAGTTACCCACTATTGGTGAGAACACATGCAGACCTATAGAAGAATTTTGGCTAGATCTGTTATATGGGATGTGTTTATCAAATGGTCATGAATTATGCATGTATTTGAGGATTTGAGATGAGAATCAGAATGAAACTAAAATAATCCTCATATATTGTTTCCCAGTCTTGAATCATCCTTGGGTATACCGACCCTAGTTTTGCAAAGCCTAAAGAGCATAAAACCACGATTGGTTTTGTTGAAGTTGGGTCCAAATGGTTTGCACATATAATTGTTAATAGGAATTGGCTAGTCCTTAGATTATATGAGTGATGTCATTTTGGTATTGAGCATTTTGTTGCTTGGTAGTTTTCAAAATACCAACAAAATGGCAACTCTGCTGGGGAGTTGTCCAACACATCTATGAAAAGTATTACAGTTTCTTTGGTTTTGTTGTGTACATGTGTGTCAAGTTATCTAAGTTTTTCTTATGGCTATAAAAGGATGTTTTTAGTGGTAAACCTTTAGAATTTAAAGAGAGAATAGCCCAAATACCACAGTGACACACTGATGTATCCAGCCTATCCAAGTGTCTTATCTAGCAAGCAAAGAGTTGCAGTCTTATGATCTCAGTGATCGATCTATCTATGTCAGATATTTCTTTTTATATTTGTGCGTTGTTTCCATGGAGTTAGGAATAATTTTCATTGTGTATTTTCCAAAGAATAAGGTGGTGACTCAGTCAAGGTTTTGAAGCTAGTGCTTATTTTAACAAAAGGTGAATATGGCTGACAAGAGAAAGAACACAAGAGCTTACATGAGAGCCAATCCTAATGTAACAATGTATACTGATTTACCTCAAGGTGGTAGGAAGAACCAAAATAAGAAAAGGAAAAATCTAAATCTCGCTTGGAAACCCAGAGGTAGTGTATTTGTTAATTCCCAGTATCAACCAGTATTAGGGAGAGAGTCTTCTTCACTCAGTTTTGAATCCGAAACTACAAGACTCTTAGGAGGGAATTTTCAGTACCCCATTACCAAATGAGAAATTTTTTCAGGACAAAGATATGTCCATAGTAGGAATTGCTTCATCAAGGCCAGATCTCATAGTAGATATGAATTGTAGGATAGGATTTAGGAGTTCATTTGATGATCCTTTTAATCCTAGAGCAGCCCCATACGTGGAACCCAATCTTATAGATCTAGACAATCTTGCTGATTCAAAGGCTACTTCTGCAGACCCTAAAGAGGTGCAATTTGAGATAGGAGTTCTAACGAAATGGGTTGCTTAGGAAGAAGCTAAATTCATTCATCTTGAAAAGGAGAAGGAGCAAGCCACCTTGGATGCCATAATAGAAAGGGATGCTCTACTAAGAAGGATGGCTACCTTGAAGGAGCAGAATAAAAAGTTAGAAGAAAATACCACAACTCTCCATGCTAATGTTTTTGGAGATGTAGACAATCTGAGAGCTAAAGTTCAAGAACAAGAAAAATACCTGAATCAAAGGGAAGAACCAATTATTGCTCAAGTCCAAGCCTATAAACTTGTTCAAGTGGACTCTATAGAACCCACTATGAGAGCTACAGATAAAGGGAAAGGCAAAGCCACAGGAATCCAAATAAATGAAATTGAAGCTCTACCAAGCAAATGTGTAAACCCTCCCATGTCAAAGTTAGATCTAGACCTGGAAAAATCTAGAAAGGAGAAGGAAGATCTTGCAAAAGAACTTGAGAAGGTTGAGAATGAAGCTCAAGCCACGAAAACTAGGAGAAAAATCCAATTCATAAAATCTAATTCTGCATTGGCTTCATTACCAAATTTTTCTATCCCATCTACAACTATTGCACTAGCTAGTGGTCTAATAATCTCAACTCAGGGAATATCCCAATCTGTCCCTCCCTCATCATCCACTATTAGCACCCAAGTCCCCTTTTTCTGACCTCAACAATCCCAAGCTGCTCCTCTAAACCAAGCTAACATAGCAAGTACCTCAAATGTTCCTGGTTTCTATAAGAAACCTATATACTTAGAAAAGTATAGACAAATATCATTTGCTAGTATCACTGGTGCTCCACATCCCATATCATTTGATTTAAGAGACAAAGTGGTGAAGTTTTCTGGGAATAATGCTGTTACTGGTGAAGAACATTAGAGAATTTTCATTGATATGTTAAATAATTATGAATTTGAACATTAAGATAGGGTAATGAAATTTTTTGTGCATTCACTAAGTGAGGATGCAAGGGATTGGTTCAGGAGGCTACTTGATGATAGTATCACCTCATGGAGTGACTTGGAGAAATTATTTAAGGAGCAATATGGAGACAATACCAATGTAGGATTCATGTTGAATGAATTCAATAACATCAAGAAAAACCCAAATGAGTTCACATTTGACTTCAATGTAAGATTCCAAAAAGGTATGTATAGACTATTTCAAGTTATGAGGTTGAATGAGGATGTCTGTGTCACAACATATTTCAATGATTTTGATAGAAAAATGGCTTATCAATTGAGGGATAAGGATCCCAAAACATTAAGGGATTCCTATAAAGTTGTAGTAAATATAGAGAATAATAGGAAGGCATCTAGAAAAGTGGGTGGGAGGGATGATCCAAAGATTTTTAATCCTAAGAACAATAACAAAAGAGAGGGTGATAAAACTCCTATAGGGAAAAAGCCAGAAGAACCTACAATAGGGCAAGTGTTGGAATTACTGAAGATGATGAATTCCACCAATTTCAATAAGCCAAATGTTACTGAGAAAACCCCTGTGAATAACAATAGTTTAAATGGGCAACCTAGAATGCAAAATTAGCCTTACACCACCCAGTGGAAAGATGGTAAGCCAGTTCCTAACCAGACACAAAATGTGAATGATAAGGGTACCCCAGATCCCCTGCAAAGGAACATTGTAAATATGAATGATGATGTACCATGGTGCATTATATGTCAATCACCTTATTCTTCTAATTATTGTGTTGTTGCTCAATCATTTTCCTCGGATCAAGGTGTGCAACTCAAAGAAGAAAATGAAAAGAAAAGTCATGATGACATAAGTTGCAATGTGGTAAGCATGTGTGATGCCTTTATAGATTCTGATTCTGAAGAACCTAAAAATGATATTACTAGTTAGAGAATTTCTTATCAATTACATCATCAACAAGTGCTATCAGATGATGAAGGTTATGATGAAAATAAGATATGTGTTACATCTTCTGATGTAGGTCAGACAAGCTTAAGAATGCCCTCCAAAGAGGAGATTGATAGAATCACAACAAAAATGATTTCCCAAGTCCATAGTAACTACAATTTGAGAAATAGAATAGTAAATAATGATTTAGGAAAGCCATCCAGTGTATTCATCAAAGACATTACCCATAAGATGAATGATGAAAGTAAAAAGATCAATATAGATGTGCCTAAGATCAAAGACAACAAGGTTAAGAAGTGGGAACCAAAAAGGAAGGTTCAATTTCAAATGAATGAAACAACAAAATTAGTTGTGCAAGGAAAGTAGTCAGGACCTAATACTATCAAGCAAACAGTGGTGCCTGTTGTTCAAAAGACTTCAACTCCAGGTATTCTTGTAAAACCCACTATTGTTGAACATGTTGATACGATATCCATGTTGTCCCAATTAACTATAAAAGTACCTTTGTCTGAACTTCTTAGAATTGAAGAACATAAAAGTAAGGCTTTATCATGGTTGGGAGGAATATGAAACAATAATATTGTCATAGAGAAATTTGTTATCCCACAAACCCCATTAGTAGTAGAGGATAGTGGTATCATATCCCATATTCCCCAAATGTTTTTAGATGATTCCTTAGTGGCCTTTATAGAAGATATTGACCCATTTTTCCTCAGCCTAATCATAAAAGGGAAGACCCTAAAAAATTGCATGATAGACTCAGGAGCTTCTAACACCATAATGCCTTTCAAATTAATGGAAGCCTTAGGGTTGAAAGTGGACACCAAGCAGGACAGATGTAGACGAATGGATGATAGGGAAGTCACAATCGTAGGCACCATAAATGCTTTACCATTCAAATTAGCTACATATCCTGAAGTAGAGTTAACCATGTTTGTCCTTGTAGTGGATATACCTCCACTCTATTGAATGTTGCTCTCCAAAAAATAGAGTATTTCTATGGGGGAAAGCCTACAATGTGATTTGACTTATGCAACTTTTCTTATTGGAGATAAAGTTGTCAAGGTATATAGAGAGCCTAGGGTTAGTCACATTTTAGGGGAAGAAATTGACAAAGACTCCCCTTGCTTCTTGGACACTGGTGTTAATGCTTTCAGAGCTGAATTGATTATTCAAGAATTTGAGAATTTACCTACCATAATTGAACATGAAGTTGAGTATTGTACAAACTCACCAGTATTATGGACAATGTTTTTTGATGGGGCAAGTTCAAAAGAAGGTTAAGGGGTAGGGGTAGTTTTTGTTTCCCTTGAGAAAAGTACTTTTAGATACTCATTCACTTTAAAGTTTTCTTGCACAAATAATATAGCAGAGTATGAAGCCTTGTTGCTAGGATTGAAAATTGCTTCACATCATGGAATCAAGAAATTGCATGTCATAGGTGATTCTAAACTAGTTATCTCCCAGATAAAAGGAACCTATGCATCCAAGAATAGGAGGTTAAAGCTGTATAGAAATGTTGTTTGGGGCTAGATATAATCTTTTGATGCATTTGGTATCTCATGGAGAGATAGGACTCAAAATAAAATGGCAAATTTATTAGCAAATGTAGCAATCAAGCCTAGGGAGATATCATTTGCAAGAATTTCTCAAATTAAGGTACAAAGTAGACCTTCAATACTTGATAATGTTGAAAATTGGGAAGTCTTTGAAGATGATAAAGACATTATAAATTTTTTGTTAAATGAAGGCAAATACTAGGGCCAAGAAATCGATTGCAGTGATTTAATTGAAACCATAGATGGTAAGAAAACCATTTTTGGCCAAGAGATTATGCAGTTGAAAACCAATAAAGTGCCAAAGGGGTTAGTGGTCTCGGAAAGTATTTTTGATAACTAGGATAGAGTAAAACTAGGAGTTAAAGACCCTAAGCCTTAGGAATTAGAAGAGATAAACCTTGGTACTGATGAAGTTCCTAAAAAGGTTTATATTGGCCAAAATCTACCTGCTGAAATTAGAAAACCATTGATTGACTTTCTTAGGAAGTATAGACATGTTTTTGCATGGTCATATGATGACCTTAAGGCTTATAGGGAAAATTTGTTCCAACATGTCATACCACTAAAAGATAATGTAAAACCTTCCAGACAGAAACGAAGACTAGTAAACCCTACCCTAGCTCCCAAAATGCAAGATGAATTAATGAAATTAAGGGATGGGGGGATAAACAAACCAATTAGATATTCTACCTAGGTTTCAAATTTGGTACTTTTTAGAAATAAAAATGAAGACATAAGACTATGTGTGGATTTTAGGAACTTGAACATTGCATCCCTGAAGGATAATTATGGATTGCCAAATATGGAAGCCATGTTGCAGCAAGTAACTAGTTCTGAGCTAATGTCCATGATGGATGGTTTCTCTGGGTACAATCAAGTTTTGGTAAAGTAAAATGAACAATTTAAAATAGCCTTCACAACCCCATGGGGAACCTATGTATATGTAAGGATGTCATTTGGTTTGATTAATATAGGAGCTACTTTCCAAAGAGCTATGGATGTGGCATTTCATGATTATATCAACAAATTTATGGTTGTATACTAGGATGATCTTATAGCCTATTCTAAGAAGGCTGAGGATCACTATAGGCATTTGGAGAATTTTTTTGTCAAAGCTCTAGAATATGGAGTATCCTTGAACCCAAAGAAATGTACATTTGGGGTGATAGAAGGTAGATTACTAGGACATATAGTGTCTAAAGATGGGGTGAAAATAGATCTTGAGTGAGTAATAGCTATTGATAAAGTCCCCAAGATAAAGAATGTAAAAGGAATTCATTCCCTCTTTGGCCAAGTTAATTTTCTCAGAAGGTTTGTTACCAATTTTGCTGAAATTAGTAGACCTATCTCAAAGATGCTCAAGAAAGGAGCTACTATAGATTGGAATGGTGAGCCTTCACAAGCATTTTAGGATATTAAAACTACAATAAAAAATGCTCCAATCCTCAGAACCCTAGATTATACAAAGCCTATGCATATTTTTTCTTTTGCATCCTTTCACACTATAGCTGCAGTCTTGTTGCAGAAAAATGAAGAAGCCTGCTGAATTGAAATATGACATAAATGAAAAACAAGTATATGCTTTAGTAAAGGCTGTTAAGGCTTTCAAATGCTACTTAGTAGGTGCTACTATCATTTCATTTGTGCCTAGTGCTGCTGTCAAAGACATATTTTCTCAGGAAAAAGTGTCAGGAAGAAGGTGTGGATGGATCAACAGGATCCAAGAATTCAATATTGAAATACAGATAACTAAGTTGGTAAGAGGTCAAGGTTTGGCTAAACACATGGCTAAATCTAATTTGGATGCCAATTAGATAAATGTGGTAGTTGATGACCTCATGATGGGGACACAACCCAAGAACAGAATGGAAACAACAGAAAAGGGAAATTATATTAACTAAGAAAAATAAGCTAGTACAACCAGTATAGGAAAATAAACTTCAAAACATGCCCTAAGGGCTTACAATAGCATTAATCTCGAGATAATTTCTCCTTATGGTACCTCCTCTCAAACTCCACTCCAAACTACCTTTTACAATGCTAGAAATCTCCTTAAATAGACCCCGGAGGGTTAAGGACTAGGAGTACATTCTAGAAAGTGCTAGTAGGAATCCACTGACGAAATAGAAGGTTCTAGAAGCTGCGTTAGAAGTCGGTGCAAATCTAGAAGAATCCAGAAACGGTAACCGAACCTCCGAGAGGCATAACTTTTGAACCGTAGCCTCAATTGATGAACCGTTTACATTTTCGAAAAGCTCTCGAAGCGCTCTATAGCCCTATGGACAAGCTTCACTTGTCCCCTATTTTTTGACCCTTTTTGAGGTCATTTAATGCCCCAAACCTGACTTTGAAGCATTCTTAGGAGGTCTCCAAAACTCGAAAAACTGCAATAACTTTCAAACCGTTGGGCCTATTGACCTAATTCTTTTTCTAGAATGCTCTAAATCATGATTACATTCATCTGGCCAATTCACACCTTCTAGTTTACTGAAATGATGGCCCAAATACATGCTCCTATTTTTTTTAGGATTTTCAAATGCACTGATAGTTGAACTATGAGAGTTGGAACCTTTATTTGAGCCAAATGGGTATCCAAAAATGTAAAGAAATGAAACAGAAACTAAGTCTAAGTACTTTTTTTTTTGGGTGACACAGGATTGCCCTTATACCTCTGGATGCTCCTGCATCAGACACCCAAGGTAGATTGAAAAGTGACCCTGTCACTTTATGGATGGTAGAGGAAATCCCAAATGGGAAGCCTCAGCTGCTAAAATCCAAGTTGAGTCCTCGATCGGCCATCCTTTCCATTTGACCAAATACTCTTCATACTGCCTGTTTCTGGTACTCCTACCCACACGATGATCTAGAATGTCTTCTATCTCCTCCTTCTTAGAAGCAAGAATTGGACATGGCTCTAAAACCAGCTCCTCATCTGCACCATCATCATGATACTCTATTAAATCTACAATGTTGAAAATGGGAGAAATGTGAATACCATTTGGCAGCTCCACCTCATATGCATTTCCTAAGTTATGTTTCTTCAAAACTTTGCAGGGGCCAAATTTCTTTATTTTCAGCTTGTTGTAAGTACCAACTGGAAATCTTTCTTTTCGTAAGTGCACCATGACTAGATCCCCTACTTGGAATTCCTTATGTCTTCTCCTTTGATCAGCCCTAGCTTTATACTCTTGATTCATCTTGATAATGTGTGCTTGAACCTCCTCATGTAGACGCTTGATGTGTTCAGCAAATTCCTCAGCTTCAACACTTGTTCTCTCCCCTTGTTCTATCTTCCTCAATTCTGGTGCAGTCCTTGGGCTATTCCCATATACAATTTGAAATGGTGATTTTCCAGTACTCCTATTTACAAAGTTATTATAAGAAAACTTTGCATGTGGTAGAATCAAATCCCATCCCTTGGGCTTATCTCCAACTAAACATCTCAGCAAATTGCCCAGACTTCTATTTACCACTTCTATTCGGCCATCAGTCTGTGGGTGATGCGTGGAATTGAATTTCAAGTCTGTTCTCAACTTCTTCCACAATGTCCTCCAGAAATACCCCACAAATTTAGTATCTCTGTCAGAAACTATACTCCTTGGAAAACCATGTAGTCTTACCACCTCTTTGAAAAACAAGTCTGCAATATGGACAACATCATGAGTTTTGTGGCATGGAATGAAATGTTCCATTTTGGAAAACCTATCAACCACCACGAATACTGAGTCATTACCCCTTTGTGTCCTTGGCAATCCAAGAACAAAATCCATACTTATGTCCTCCCATGGCCTTGATGGAACATGCAATGGTTGATATAGGCCAGTATTTTGACTAAACCCCTTGGCAACTTGACAAACCTGGCAACTTTGTACAAACTTCTTCACATCCTGTGTAATTTGAGGCCAAAAATAATGTTCTCTAAGAATTGCAATGGTCTTATCCCGACCAAAATGTCCTGCCATCCCTCAACTATGTTTCTCCTTAATCAGATTTTCCCTCATGGAACTCCTTGGAATGCACAATTGACTACCTTTGAACAACATGCCATCCTGAATCAAATAGTCTAACCACTTGGTTCTATCTACAACAATAGGTTCTTTACAAGCTTTCCATGTTTCAGCAAAATCAGGATCCTCAGGGTACAAATTCTTGAGTTCATCAAACCCAACTACTTCAACCTGCATTGTTGTAAGCAACAATTGTCTCCTACTTAGTGCATTTGCAACCCTGTTAGATTTTCCACTTCTATGCTTCAACACAAATGTATAACTCTGCAAGAATTCTACTCACTTCATATGCCTCTGATTCAATTTACCTTGGCTATTTAGGTACTGTAATGCCTGATGATCAGTATACAAAACAAATTCCTTTGGCAATAAATAATGCCTCCATTTCTTTAAGGCTTGAACTATTGCATAGAACTCTTGATCATAAACAGAATACTTCTTCTTTTCATCATTCAATTTTTCACTAAAATATGCAATAGGCTTACCTTCTTGGCTGAATACAGCCCCAATAGCACTACCACTAGCATAAAAATCCACCTGGAATACTTTTCTAAAATCTGGAAGTGCCAACACATGCTATTTAGTCACCTTCTTCTTCAGCAATTCAAAACTTGTCGCAGCTGCTACAGTCCATTTGAACTCTTTTCTATCCCCTCTTATTGTATCAGTTAGGGGTGCACATATGCCACTGAAATTCTTAACAAACTTCCTGTAAAAACTAACCAAACCATGAAATGATCTTACCTTAGTAGCAGACCTTGGAGTAGGCCATTCCAAGATGGCTTTTACCTTCTCTGGATCCATTTTGAGACCTTCAGGTGATATAACAAATCCCAAAGAGACTAACTCCCTTTTTGCAAAGACACACTTCTTTAGATTAATTAACAGTTTCTCTTCCCTTAGCCTTTCAAGGACACTATGAATATGTAGTAAATGTTCTTCCAAAGTCTTGCTGAAAATTAAAATATCATCCAAATAGACAATAACAAATTTTCCCAAGAACTTTTTAAGTACCTCATTCATGAGCTGCATGAAGGTGCTTAGGGCGTTCGTCAATCCAAAGGGCATGACTAACCACTCATAAAGACCATCCTTGGTCTTGAAGGTTGTTTTCCACTCATCTCCTTCTCAAATTCATATCTGATGATAGCCACTCTTCAGATCTATCTTTGTGAAGTACTGAGCTCCACTCAAGCAGTCCATAAGATCATCCATCCTTGGTAAAGGAAACTGGTACTTGATGGTTATCCTATTTATAGCTCAAGAATCTGTACACATCCTCCACTCTCCATCCTTCTTTGGTGCAAGTACTGTAGGTACTGCACATGGACTCAGGCTCTCTCAAATCAAGCCCTTCCTCAGCAACTCCTAAACCTATCTATTTAGCTCCTCTGTTTCAGTAGGAGTCATCTTGTGAGCAGCCTTGTTAGGAAAACTAGCTCCTGGAATCAGATCTATCTGATGACTGATTTGCCTTACTGGTAGCAATCCATCTGGAACATTATCAGAGATAATATCTCCAAATTCCCCTAGTAAATCTGAAACTTCAAATGGTATTTCACTACTACCTTCTTTATCTTTCTTAGGAATCAAAGCATAGCACATATGCTGATGTTTCATGCCATCTAAAAACTTCCTTCCATCAACAAGAAAAATCCTAGCACTGCTACATACGTTTTCACCTTCCTTTTTCATGGGCTTCAATTTGTGGCGAACTCCATCCTTTTTCAGAGAGTATGTGTTTTCATGTCCATCATGTATTGCATGTCTATCAAACTACCATGGTCTACCCAACAATAGATGGAAAACATCCATCGAAATAACATCATAGAGAACTTCATCATGGTAACTCCCAATTTTGAATTTTACTAAACATTGTTCACTTACCAGGACCTTATGATCATCTTTTACCCAAGAAATCCGATAGGGTTGGGGATGTTTCTCGCTCTTGAGCTTTAGCTTAGAGACCATCTCTTCTGATACTAGGTTATCAGTGCTACCACCATCAATGATCATGTCACAACATTTATCCTCACACTTGCATCTAGTATGAAAAAAACTCCTTCGTTGTCCTAGTTCATTCTCACCACTTAGTAGGACTCTTTCATTTACCAAGGTCTCTCCTCTTTCTACATCCTCTGAATGTGATGATTGTGCATCCTCATCCACATGAGCAACCCTAGCTTGGCCCTCAGCTCTCCTATATGTCCTTCCTTGTCATTGAGGGCATTCAAAGGCACGATGACCTTCTTCATTACAATGGAAACATGTACCACGAAAGCCTCCTCTTCCTTTTCCATGTCCTCTAGCTCTTCCTCTTTGATTTCCAAAGTCTTGATCATGGGAGCGGTTTAAACCCTCATTCCTCTGGTTTCTGCTAGTACCCACATCTTCATTTTTCTTTTGGGTTTCATTGTGGCCTCCAGATGATCTACCGCTTCCCCTTCCTCCTTGATCGTGCCCTCTTTGTCTTCCTTCAAACCTTTATTCAGCTTCTCTTCAACTCGTAGGGAAAACTGGTATGCCTCTTCAATCTGGTCATTCTTACCAGACTTAATTCCTCCTGGATGCTAGGTCGTAACCCACTGATATAACGAGCAACCTTCTCCTTATTTTCTTCTACATGCCTCGCTCTAATTAAGAGTCGGTAAAACTCCTCTATATATTCTTGGACTGATCTTCCTACTTGCTTTAACCCATGCATCTTCTTAAACAGATCAAGCTCATAGTCCACATGAATGAATTGCTTCTTCAATTTGTCCACCATGCGATCCCATCTTGTGATCTTCTCCTTTCCTATTCTAAGTCTTTCCAGTTGAACCTCTTGCCACCATATTTTGGCATGGCCTTTTAGTTTTTCCTTTGTAAACTTAACCCTATCTGGGTCCCTTATATCCTCATACTCAAAGTATTCTTCCAATTCATTGATCCAATCGATCAACTCATCTGGTTTTAGATTTCCTGAAAATATACCCACTTCAATTGTAGGTCCTTTCCCAAACTTAGTAATGGCCCTAAAAAGCCTTTCCTCTACAGGATTCAGAACTTCCCTGTCAACTTCCTCTTCATTGTCATCCTCACTATTGTCACTTGTGGCAACATTTGCTCCTCTACGAAGCTCCTCTTGCAATGCTTGTACCTGCCTCTGGAGGGCTCTAACCTCCTTAGGATCAATAGCTCTGGCCCTTCTGACATGCTCTCTTCATGGAGGCATCTTCTAACTCGAACCCACAACCACACAGTCCTGGTGCAAACTACCTCACAGTCGGTGCTCTGTCTACACATAGGAAAACCCGCTCTAATACCACTTGATTGGGATGCAACCCAAGAATAGAATGGAAACAACAGAAAAGGGAAATTATATTAAATGAGAAAAATAAGCTAGTACAACCAGTACAGGAAAATAAACTTCAAAACATGCCCTAAGGGCTTACAATAGCATAAATCTGGAGATAATTTCTCCTTATGGTACCTCCTCTCAAACTCCACTCTGAACTGCCTTTTACAATGCCAGAAATCTCCTTAAATAGACCCCGGAAGGTTAAGGACTAGGAGTACATTCTAGAAAGTGCTAGTAGGCATCCACCGACAAAATAGAAGGTTCTAGAAGCTGCATTAGAAGTTGGTGCAAATCTAGAAGAATCCAGAAATGGTAACCAAACTTTCAGGAGGCATAACTTTTGAACCGTAGCTCCGATTGACGAACCGTTTACATTTTCAAAAAGCTCTCAAAGTGCTCTATAGCCCTATGGACAAGCTTCACTCATCCCCTATTTTTTGACCCTTTTCAAGGTCATTTAATGCCCCAAACCTAACTTTGAAGCATTCTTAGGAGGTCTCCAAAACTTGAAAAACTGCAATAACTTTCAAACCGTGGGGCCTATTGACCTAATTTTTTTTTTGGAATGCTCTAAATCATGATTACATTCATCTGGCCAATTCACACCTTCTAGTTTACTGAAATGATGGCCCAAATACATGCTCCTATTTTTTTGAGATTTTCAAACGCACTGATAGTTGAACTATGAGAGTTGGAACCTTTATTTGGGCCAAATGGGTATCCAAAAATGTAAAGACATGAAACAGAAACTAAGTCTAAGTACATTTTTTTTTGGGTGACACGGGATTGCCCTTATACCTCTGGATGCTCCTGCATCACCTCAGGTCTGACTTATGTGACATGGATCATTGTGATTGGTACACTAATGTTATTTATTACCTGCAACACATGGAAGCTCCTCCCCATTTTCCTAAAAATGAAAAGAGTACTACTAAATTACAAGCCATCAGATACATAATTGTCCAAGGCAGTTTATGGTGGAGAAATTTTGAGGGAGTGTTGCTAAAGTGTATTGATCAAGAAAAGGCAAAAGAATCCTTAAATGAAATACATGCTGGAGTGTGTGGAGGAAACTATATGGCCAAAACCAATGCACATAAAGTGATGAGAGTTGGATTTTGGTGGACATCTCTTTTCAAGGATGCTCAAATTATGATTAGGAAATGTGACCATTGTCAGAGGTTTGCTAGAAAATTGATGTTCTTAGGTAATACTCAATTGAAGCTAGTGGAGGTCCAAGCACCTTTTCAACAATGGGGTATGGATTTCATAGGAGAGATTTCTCCCAAGTCTAGCATTGGTTATTCTTTGATTCTAGTGGCTATTGACTACTTTACAAAGTGGGTAGAGGCTATCCCCACAAAAAATGCAACAAGTAAAGTTTTCGACACTTTCCTACTAAATAATATTATTTCCAAATTTGGTTGTCCTTATAAAATGGTAATGCATAATGCAATGTGCTTCAGGTCTGAGGAATTCATCAAATTTTGTGACAAATATGAAATAACAAGATCATTATATTCTCCTTATCATCCACAAGGAAATGGACAAGCTGAATCCAAAAATAAGAGCCTATTAAAAGTTATTAAGAGAACCTTGGATGATAACAAGAAAGCATGGGATTCCAAGTTACAGTTAGCAATATGGGCTGACAGGGTAACTGTGAGGAAAGCCATTAGTGTAGCACCAAGAATTGTGATAACATGAATACATTATGGCACATGCTATGTCCTAGGCTTCTCAATTTTAAGAATAAATGCACCTGAAGAAACCCGCAAATGGTGTCATTGGCATCCAGGTTTCTCTGGCAATTTGCTAAGTCGCTATTGAAAAATACATGCAACTTGCTTGTGGGGACATAGAAAATGCCTAGATTTAACAAAAGGTTGTGCTCTCTTAAAAGTTGATGCAACCACAAAAAATTACTGCGCAATCTTATAAATGTGCATGGCCACCTTCTCTGATGCCAGCATTAATTGGTAGGTTTTCAATCAATGTATTTTTTGTTCTCTGTCACCAGAATTAAGAATCCGTCAAAGATCACTATATCGCTAGCTGGAATAACACCACCTTTTTGGTAGCAACATAGCGAGGGCTTGATCATTGCAAAAGATGTCATTCTTTTAAAAATTAGAAAATTATTGTGAGGATCTCAAAGAAAATATTGTGCAGGCTCTACTTTTATTTCTGTGCAAGTTGTGTTTTATTTCTCGGCATCAGTTTTGTTATTTACCAGGAGGTCATTGTATCGCTAACCGGATAGTTGGTAATTTCACTAGTAATGATGTAGCGACTGGTCAAAAAGTGGTGATGTAACATAAAATCCTCAAAGGTGGGCCCCAAACAAGTGACATGATAAAGCTGAATTGTGCAGATCAAATTACATGGTGGTATCCTACTGAGCATCTATAAGCCAAAAAAATTGGATTCATCAGAGCTCTCCATATTGCTAGCTAGATAGTTGGTATTTTTGCTGGTAGTGATGTAGCGACCTCCCTGAAAGTCACGAACGTAGCAAGGCCAAAAACATGTGATGTCATTAAGAGATTAAAAAATATATATGTGTGCCAGTGTGCTAAGCTAGCTCAACAACAACGGTATCCTGGACCCACGCCCCATGTATAAAACTTGCAAAGAATTATGATTGTTAGATTAAACCTAGATCAACGGCCATCACTATCTCACTATGGAAAAGTACTTGGAAGCTATGTATAGCGAGTTAACAAATAAAGGCCCACCATTGTTGCAGTAATGTGTTATCCACAAGATCAAGTATGGATCAATGATGCTTGTTAATTCGCTATGGAATGATGTGCAAAGATTATGTATAGAAAGTTAGCAAGTGAGGGACCCACCATTTTTTTCTTAAAAGTTGTTTCAAATATTTGCCATACAATTAAAGAAAAATTAGTGGTTATCGCTAGCTCACTATGGAAAGGTGCTCGAAAGTTATGTATAGCAAGTTAGCGAGTTGATGACATGTGTCCTTGGTCATCCGTGGGCCTAGTTTGAAATTCCAGCATTGAAGGAAAGGTACAGATGGAGGCATTTTATTGGTTTGACTACCAACGTGCTAAGAAGAACATTGAGTCAGCCTAGTTTTCATTCTTGGATCATAGGATTTTTGAAGGATCAACGATACAAATTTAAAAGGAAGTGTGATGCTACTTTGTTTCTCTATTCTACGCATTTATGATGAATGAAAGCTTCGTGTGTGGAAGAAATAAAGTATAATACAAAAGATTTTCATTCACTCTAGTCCCATGCAAACAAAGATTTCATGTTTTCTAAGCACAAGAGCCTGTTGATCACATTGTGTTAAACCTAGTCAAGACATGAAGCGATTCCTCAGTTGTTCGAAAGAAACTACAGAAGTTCGAAGAAGAATAAATTTGGAAAGTCAAGTAAGTACTCATATATAACCTTTGTGACATTCTAGTTCCTATTATTAGGATTAAGATGTCTCCTAAGAAAGCATTCTCCGGGCAAGTTAATTATATGGATAGGAATGTCCATGATGATTTGTTAGAATTATTCTTAGAATCCACTATAGAGCTTGCACAAATTAAAAGGTTAATTTCCTTAAACCCTTTGCTGAAAATTGTTGATGGCTTATATGACAAGGGGAACTAGGTTAGGGATGCAATAACTACTCAAACTGGCCTTGTTTTTTTTTAAAAGTGGTTTTCAGAAAGGAAGTTGTTTGCGCCTCATGCTAATATCTGGAATTTTGATTTGGGAAAGCTAGTAGTTCCAAGTGTTTTCATGGATTATGATTTGCTAGAAACCATTGCCAAGAATTATGACCAAACTATAAGGGTTGTGAGAAGAAATGATGGTGTGCCTCTGGTCTCAATTAGCTCTAAAGAAATTAGAGAGGTTTTTCACCTAAAACCATTGTTAGATTACCATGTGCCAATAAATTTTCTAGAATTAGAGAATGAATACAAAGCAAAGAGAGATATAATTAGGGGAGGTGCACTTAGGGCACACATTGGTACTATAGGAACTCTTCTAGTAATTATTGCAACCTCTAGAGAACCTTTCAAGAAGAGTCTTTTCACTTCCCAAGCTATAGAGATATACAGGACCCTGTGCCATGTTTTTGGTGAAGATGAGTAGGATTTCATGCCCGTTGGTCTTATGTATATGATGGTTCAATTTTTCTCTTTCGGTGTAGATGTTATCTTTGATTTGGCCTCCTTTTTGGCTGAAGAAATTCACATTGGTTTAGTTGGAATTGCGAAAGGCAAAGTGAAGAAAACTTTTGGACACTATTCTCTATTAATGCATATGTTCTTGTTCAAGGGGGTTACATATTTTGGTAATGAGATAGAATTGAAATGAGAGGAAAATGGGGAAGTACTGCCAGTCTAGTTGTGGAGCAAAAATCTGACATGGGATGCAAATAATGCTAGTTTTGTCAGATTTGATAGGTATTTTGCTTCTAAATTGAGATGCCTCATATTGAGTGACAATCCTAGAATCCCTAAGGTACTAATGAGTCTCATCAGGCATATGGATAGCCCCTATAATTTGAAAGTGTCACATAATTGGGGAGATATCATCCCTTACTCTATTTCTACTATTTTAAGAATTTATGGTTTTAAAGGGAGTCCTCATGTCTTGCCTTACCAAGTACCTTTCAAGGTAGGAATGGCTAAAGTTTTGTGGCAACTAGGGGGAGTAGAAGAAATGTTTCTATTGAAGAGGCAACTAGGGTCAATTTTCCCTACCTGCACAGTGGCCCATCAATTTGTGATTACCAAATGGGGTTGGCTCCTTTTGCATATAATTTTTGATTAGTATATGATGGCTGTCTCCCATCCCAATTTTTGTGATTCTGAGGGATTTTTCAATTAGACCTTGAGGCATAGGATTAAATTGGGATAGGTGAAACATGATTCATATTATCCAGAGGAAATTATAAGGAATGAATTCTCATTGTAAGAACAAGAAACTAAAAATGAAAAATGGAGAGTTTACTCCCGTGTCCTAGAATTCATTCATTATTTTGATCAGAAATATAATCCTTTAGATAATGCTAACACAGAAGCTGACAGAATAAATAAGCTCATGAGTAACTTCCTTGAAATAAGGGAAGTTATGAATGAGAGGAAATAATTTTTTATTGATTCTTATCCTGATAAGGCTAGAGAAGTCATGAGGAGGTTGGCTTTCTCTCCTAATATAGGAGCTAGTCAAATAATTATATAGAAGAAGCCTATTTACACTATAATTCAAAATAAAAGGTCTCTTGTAGATAAGGGAAAACAAATAATGGGATCCATTAGTTGCATTAGTGAAGAAGACAAAGTACAACCAATAAAAAAGAAGTGAACAACGTAGGAGGCAACCAGAGTTGGAAACACCCATTGCGTAGAAGAAATCAGTGAGATTGGTGAAGGTTAAGAAAGAACCTACACCATCCACCATGAAAAGGGTCAAGTAGACCACTAGGGGTCCAAGAAAGAGAAGGAAGACACTACAAATTACTAATTTTGAAGAATCTAAGGATGAAGCTAAAGATGGGCTAGTGGAGCAAGTAGCATAGGAAGGAAATACTCTAACAGGAAAGAAAGCATGGAAGCAGGTAGAAAATCTTAACATGCAAATTATTAATGATGACAATTTTTTATAGTTAAAAAAGTATTATAGTTCATACAATAATATGTATAGAAGGTAGTTAGAGAATGACATAGTAAGGAATGTGATACTATGGAATTAGAGGTTTTATAGTATATAGAATAAGATTCTAGAAGATCTACTTAATAGAGTGTTAAATAGAAAGAAGAGAGTGTTGGAAGAAGACAACAACTTGAGAATAACTATGATAAACAAGTTGTGTGAAACTAGCTCCAAGGAGGACTCAGACATAATTTGGAAGGGTATTGAGCCCTTGCTAAGGAACAAAAGAAGAGAAACTCTTTTGGTGGTGTTGGCACTCAAAATTGTGTTCTCATTTTGAGCATCTATTTGTGATTTTGAGTCAAATCAAGCCTTTTAAATGCCTAGAAATGAGATTGTACCTGACTGTACCTTTGAGGCCCCTAAGGTTTTTAATGCTTCTAAAACCTTTCATTTAGCATGTGTAAGTGTTCCATGAAGTTAAATTGAGATTCCGAGCCATTTTGTGAAGTCCCATTTTGAGCTAGTGTCAATTCAGCATTTTACCCTAAGTGTCAAATAGTGACAAGAGGCCTTGTTTGCATTTGAATATCCTGCACCCAATAATCTTTCATGACTCACCACTTTGAGAGTGTGTAGTATCCATATCTAAGAACCTATGTTTCATATTTTGAGTCATTTTTAATCCATTGGACTAGGTTTTGAATCCCTCAAAGTTGGTAAGTTACGATTTTCATGCCTTTGCAATTATTTCTAAATTCTAGGAAGCGATGTTTGACGAGTTATGAATTTTGACCAATTGACTAAAATGATAAAATTCCTTTTGTGTTGCATTGTAGATGTCACAAACTTGTTATGTTTCAAGTTTCAGCTTATGAAAAATTTGTTTGATTAGATTTCAAATGTGATTCCAAATGCAATTTTTAAAGTTTTACTGGTGTCATAAAATGTAGATTGTTTGGTATCCCTGTTCAGGATGTTATAACTCAAAATCCATGATAGGTGAGGTTGAATGGATTGTAACAGTGTATTTTTCTCCAAAAATACTTTAAGTGTGTCAATTTGACAACTTTGACAAATCCACTTGCACACTTTCCTAGGTCAATTCCATTCACAAAAAATTATTTATGTTAGTGTTTCCAGTTTACAAATTCTAAGTAGCCAACTTGGATTGGTCGCCATTTGCACCCTATTATTTTTCATGAGCCCAAATCACATATTTATACTTACCTCATGATAGTGAACCAACACCCCAGTTTTTGGCTCCCCAAGTGTCAGTTTGCCTAGTTTTCCAAGCCTAATCTGAACCCAGTTTATTGCTTTTTGACTTGTTTACTTGTAGGTAATTTCAAAGTGTCAACTTTGATAGTGAATATCTTTTGACCCTAAATTTTTCATTAGATGAGATCTGATAGGAAGCAAGTATGTAGAAGAGAGAATCAATGTGCATGTTTTCAGAGCCTGATCAAGTGATTTGGTCAATTTTTAGGGCCAATCAATGGACCTCCTAGTGCAAAAGTGACAGGTTGCAAAAAAGGATAAAATGAGTTTTATTTGATTATTCAGTGTTAGAATTTTTTTCTAATTAGTATGATGGGTTCAATGGATTACTTTGAAGGTTTATTTGTTTGGAAACGAAATTTATTTTAGTCGGACCCATTTTGGGGCCTGACTGTTTCCACTGAACCAATATGTTTCCATGGCTGGCGAGGTTACTTTTAAGGTGTTAGTGTTTGATTTTATTGAGGATATCAAGTAGATGCTAAAGTCTCTACTATCCTCATTTCTACTTATATTAGAAATGGTCTTCTTGACAAGTCATTTGTAACTTTAGAGGAAATGAAAAGCAATTTGGTATGCCAACCCGATGTGTTCACATAGAGTACACTTATAAAGTATTGTTTTGAAGCTACTATGTTCAATCATGTTGACAAATTATTCAAATAAATGCAAAGCTATGGAATTACATATAACACAGTAACGAAAAATATACTCATAGATGGATATGGAAAAGTAGGCATGTTTGAAGAAATGGAAAATGTTCTCTCGTAGATGTTATTAGATGATACTGGTAAGCCAGATGAATGGATGATGAATGTTATTCTCAAACCTTTTGGTTATAGAGGAGAGATTGAGATAATGAAAAATGGTACAAGATATTTCAAAATATTGGGATTCAACCTGATATAAGGACATTTGAAATATTAATTGGTTCACATGCTAAAGAGCATTTGTATGAGGAAATGGCTACCATTATAAAGTATATGAATAACTCTTCTCTCTTGTTGAAAATTAAAACCTATTACTAACATGATGGAAGGCTATATAAAAGAGGTCCTTTAGCCATGGAGGGTGAGATCTATGCTAAATATGGTAGCCGCAAGGGTAGTCCAAAGCATGAAAACTGATTATGGTTTGAAGAAGCTGCAGAAATAAAAAAGGAAATCCTCATAAGTTGAAGGTATATACTGATCATGAAGGAGAATAGGGCAATTAAAAAATGCAAGTCATGCCCAAGAAAAAGAATAGGCCATGGCATAAAGAAGACACCCCCATGCCAAAATAAAAATTAGATGCGTTAGAAAAGAAATAGTCAATGCAATGTAGAGGAGCCGTCTAGCATGAAGATGCCCATGGGAGGTTCATGCATAAATCAAGCTACAAATTAATTAAAAAGAGCAAGCCATCACTTGGGGAGGGAGCTAGTTTCAAGGGAGAAACTCACAAGAAACAACAAGAAGGCATTTTTTTTTATGAGGAGTTACTAGAATGAATTCCATAGCCCACAACTCTGAGTAGCTAGCCAATGCATTTTAAAAAGGAAGATGCCTTTTGTTTTTTAACAAAGGCAAGGCAATGCAAAGAACAAAGAAATCCATGCATGCCAAGAAGGAAAGAGATCATGCCAAGAAATGAAGACAAGAATCTACACAACAAATAAAAGTAAGCCACGGCTTATAAAAGGGATGTCCATGCCATTTAGAAGAAGGCACCAAAGCATGAAAAAGATGCAAGTTAGAAGTAGGGGATTACCATATAAACAATAGAGGCAGCATATGAAGTAACTCAAAACACATAGTCCCACATAGGAACAAATAAACCCATACCTTGCAAGAAACAAACATCCATGTTAAACAATGAAAGATGCCATTTGAAAAGAGTTGCCCATGGCAGGAGTAGGAAACTTTAAAAGGAAATCTCATGTCAGCATGTGTACAAAAAAGAAGTCATCTTTACAAAGTCGTCAACCTTGTAGATTCATTGGAGGAACAAGGGGAGCACCATAGTAAGGGGATTTATCCCATATTCATTATGTTGGGAAGTTTTTTTCTTTTAAATACCAACTCATGCCCACATCACAATGTCTCAAAGACATGTGCTTTTTGAAGCGCTAGCTACTTGTGGTGGAACCATGGATGATGATAGCTAAAAGCAACCAACCCATAAATTTTGAACAAAAATGCATGCACAAAGTTGATGACATCAGCATTGCAAGTCACCGAAGAAGTCAAAAATCTAGCACTCGCTATTTTGTTAGCTGAATAATCCCAAGTTTTTTGGCTAGTGACATAGCGAGTTGCCAGAAAACCTCTAAAGCTCAGTGATAGTAAATCCAAGGTCAAATAGGCAACATGGGTCTCTCCAAGATATGGAGCAACAAATTAGGTAGTGCCAAGTGGTAGCTGGTAGGATGATGAATGATGACATGGGACGTGAGTGCTAAGATCATGCCATGTGGTGAATCATGTGGCCATCGCTATCTCACCAAGGAGAAGTTACTCACACAATAACATGGTGACATAGTGAGCATAAAGGTGGTGATGACACATGGCACTGATGTGAAAGGAGAGTCAGGATGAGATGTGGGTCCCACTTGAGGTTGCCGACCTATAGAAGAGTGACACGTGGTGCTTTCCTAGAAAGCCAGTGCAAGTTTGACAAGTGGTGTTGTCGGATTGTGTAAGGAGAAAAAAGATTTTAAAATTTAAAAATATCCTAGTCCTGTTCCTGCACGCTCATCCCAAATGAAAAATTTGATTTAAAATGTTAAATTTCTATAGTTTGAACTATAGAATGTTTTAAAATTTTAAAATTTATTCCTTTATTTGTGCAAACCTGTGCATGGGAGTCTAATTTTCAGAGAGCCATAACTGGAGCAATTTTTAACCAAAATGGGCACTCCAATATACCACCAAAATCAAAATGAGCTGAATTTTCTATTTTTGAAGACAATTTGTGCACAAG
The DNA here is from genome assembly GCA_028749045.1 of Cupressus sempervirens. NCBI lineage: Eukaryota > Viridiplantae > Streptophyta > Pinopsida > Cupressales > Cupressaceae > Cupressus > Cupressus sempervirens. The sequence continues at coordinate 105,918,864 of CM053783.1, forward strand.
TCTTCACTAGCACATGTTATAAGTCATTTTTTGACTCCTAGGGCCTTCTCAGTGGAATGAGCAGATTTGATCATTGAGGATCAAAGTTGGTTAGAGGGTAGTTTTAAAGGCTAGTTGGGATCTAAATGTGGAGAAAATCAATTCTAAGAGGTTTTCTTGTCCTCTAGAGGCATTTCAACTAATTTTTACTTTTACCGAGAGTTCACTTTAGCATAAAAAACCAATTATGATGTTGAATCAAAATATTTGAGATTCTTTGTGCCTTGTAGAGGCCAAATGATGGTTTTTGATGTGTAGTTACAAAGAGAGGGTAGAAAGTGGTTTTTCATCTTCTTGGGAAGGAATTTTGAGTGGACAAATGTTGTCTTTAAAGTAGATCCAAGAATTCTTTCCTTCTATATCATTCCCTTTCTTTTGCTTTGTTTTGGTTCTAGTTTTTTGGAGAAAATTGGCTCATTGCTGTGATACCAAGGTTTTGGATCAAATTCTGATGCATTCCCAATACTAAGACGCCATTTTCTTCAGCATATTCTCTCTTGTATGAATATAATTAGTAAGGTTAGTATAGATAGTTCAGATCTGTTAGGTGTTTTCATGTTTTCATCTCATGCATATGAATGTATAGTTTTAAGGAAATTAATACAAAGAAAAATAGGTTGAGTTTCAGTTGAATCTTGTCTCCTTTATTAGCAATCTTCAATGTTTTATAATCTTTGACAAGGAGCTTAGGTTGTAGTTGCAGTCCCTTAAGGCTGTATGTTATTTCATTTTTGCTTGTAACTCAAAGGGTCTTTAGGGAAACCAATAGGGTTGTAAGTTTACTAATGAGGATATCATGTAAGAATAAGGTTTAGATTGAGCACAAATGTCTATTTACAAGGTAAATAAATAGATCATAAATCTAAATATATAAATAAGTATCAGATATCCATATGTATGCATTTGATTAATGGATTTTCCCAATGGATTAGGCACTGGTCAGTTATAGGATCATTAGGTCTTACTGCTACATATCTAAGGGTTTGTTTAATTCAACATCATTTATCAAATGTTCTTTCCATTTCATGTTGAAGAACCTAAATGTGATGCCCTTACTTAGCTTATGAACTCCATGGTTTTGCATTTAGCTACTATAGATTTATGTCATTTCATAAGTCATTAGGAGATATGGGGGTTTTATCTACTTTAATAGATTCATGAATATGTTTTTGCACTAGTAACATATCGATTGAATCTAAGGTCCACCTGCGTAGGTTTTGCAGAGCCTAAAGTGAAGAAGGGTCAAAGCCTTATAGTTGGCCTGGTGTCTGAAATGATGTTTTGAAGATGGGAGTTAGCTACCCCTAGATATGTCATATTCTCATTAGGATAATTGAAAACCCTCTAGCATTTTCAAACACCAATAGGTGGGAGGAAATTATGAGGATTTTAGGAAGGAAACAAAGGAGAAAATTTTAAAATACATGACTATAGTGCCAAAGGTGAGTGCACAGTCAAAAGATGAGAGCCCACTATATGTATAAGCTATTACAGCTTCCAGTGATATAGAAGTAGAGGAGACACAACATAAACTCTCACCCCTACACATTGTTATGGGTATTGAACCTATGTAATTGTGTATCTTTTGGCCAAACAATTTTTGTAAATATCACATCATATGCTAGTTTTAATGATGAGGAGCATGAAAAGAAGCAAGAGGCTAAGGAAATGAGAAAAGAAGAAGAAAAGAGGATGGAGGAAGAGAGAAAGATAGAAGAGGAAAGAAAACAAGAGGAAGAGGTAAGAAATAAGGGAAAATATAGGAGAGAAAGAAGGAAGAGGAAAAGAAGAAGAAAGAAGAAGAAGAGAAAAAAAAGAAAGCCAAAGAAGTAGTTGAGAAGTTGGCAGAAGAAAAGAAGAAGGTCAAGGAAGAAAAGAAAATTGCTACACCACTCTAGTTGTAAATCCTATGGTAGTAGTAGTGGCATATAATAATGATGATGATCAGAAGGGATTGATAAGCTCATTGAGAAAACTATTTGAGAAGAAAAAATCAGAAAATTCTTTGGAGAAGACACTGATTGAAGTCTTGGACCAAATTTAGAAGACAGTTACCACAACTATAGCCATTCCAAACTTGTAGACAAAGGCCAAAGAACTTGTGAAGACCTTTGATGTGGAATTCACAACTTTAGTTGAGGTAGCATCAACACAAGCTCAAGCCAATCATGATGCAACATTATTTGACATAGTGTGCACAAATGTAAGAAATGATTTTAAGAAACTAGATCCAAGCATCAAGGAAATTAGGAAACACATTGATGTTAAAACTTTGTATGGATAGTGCACGTTGTCATACAAGTACCTGATAGACTTTAAGAGTCAGATAAAGGGTAAAATGAGTAAACCTGAAACACTCATGGCAAAAGTAAAGCTCCTTGAGACTAGTATTGAAGAATGTGGAATAGAAGTGGAGAAGATCCACAACATGATCAATAGCTTGGAATCAAATAAGGAAAAGTTATAAAAAAGGTTCTCTATTCTTAGAGAAGCTTTGTCTCCAAAGATCAATATTTTGCATAGGCAACTGGAGGAATGTCTTTCAACAAAGACTTCTTATGATAAGTTTTCTTATACTGACTTGGGTGCAGTTGAAGTGGCATCTTATGCACTATGCATAGTACTTAGTATCTCTGACACAGTGAAGGAGAATTGGAACAAGGAATTAGATAGGTTAAAACTTGTTTTTTTGGATTATTTTTCTAGAATAACAAGTTGATCAATAGTAGGCCACCCATTTTTTTGATATAGTTTTTGAAACCTTTGCCATTCATGTCAAAGGGGAAGTATTATGTAAAGTTAAATTGTATATATATATACACACACACACACACACACACATACATACATACATACATACATACATACATATACATACATATACATATACATATACATATACATATACATATACATACATACATACATACATACATACATACATACATACATACATATATATATATAAGGTGAAGTATACTTACATATCAATGTAAAGGAGTGAAAATGAATATAATGATCCATGAAAACATGAATTAAATTGTAATGTTTTGAAGGCAATTTTATGTAGTTACTTTTATTTGTTTTTGTTATGTATGACATTATTTTCGGACCTAGCCAATTTTCCCAAATGTTTCCATCAATGCCAAAGGGGGAGATTTTTGAAAATATGGCCACATAGATATCTTGAGAGTTTTCATTTATAAAAACATGTATTCAACATTTCATTTATGCATTTAGAGTTAGAAAATTGTCTAAGTGTTAGATAGTTTGAAACATCACATAGATAAATGTGATGAGTATGGAAGACTCATTTAGAGTTAGATTATGTACATTGAGTAAAGATCCATTACCATGTCATGATAACATGTACCAGTGCATAGATGTGTATAGATAGTATAGTGAGAGTTATGATTGAAATAGCAGTGCATGTATTTGACAAAGTAGAATAGAGCATAGCAGAGAATTGAGTTGGATGACTTAATGAATTAATTTGGTAAAAAAATAATTACTAAGTCATGATGAGCCAACTTTGTGGATGTTATTACATAAGTTATTTTATATTATGTCAAGCATGTAAAGACATGAAGGCTGACTGAGAAGATTTATTAATAAGAAGGGTATAATTAAAGATCTTATCTTACGAAGATAAGTGTGCAACATATGTGTGATCTATGCAATATTTTTTATTGATGTGAAGTTTATGAGATGATATGTGAACTATATCTAATGTATGATTAGAGCAAGTTTGGATTAAAGTAGTTAGAAAGTATTGTATGTATATCTATTCTTATGAAAAACTTCATTGTATAAATGTATGCTAGGCAGTGGGCTCTTCTTGCATACATTGTATTTGATCTACCAACTCCTAATAAGGTTGAAGATACTCCTAATAGGGTTGAGGCTTCCAACAAGGTCTATTACTCTACCAAGAACTCAAGACACTATATGTACTTCATAGACTCCTAAAAATGTCAATATCCTTAACAAGATTCTTTTGTTTAGTGGGCCATCTAGTGGGAACCATCCCCACCAGGGTTTTTCCTTGGCCATGGTTTCCCTAGTTAAAAAATAATGGTGTTATGAGTTCTCCATGTGCATGGTTATATTTATTGTTTAAAATTTTTGGTTTAATTTCATATGCAAGTTATAAAGTAATTAGCAATATTCAGTTGTGGGAAAAAGTTTGTAGAATACTAATTCACCCCCACTCTCAGTATTATCTATTTGTAACACACACTTAGGAAAAATTCCCTCTTCAAATAGTCTATGTTGAACATAGGATCCACTTCCCCTAAATGAATTCCTATGACTCCACAAGACCCCCTTACTTATACCCAACTAAGCCACAAGTCCACCTAGCCTAATAAAAAATTAAAATAAACTATTACACTAATTGCCCATGAAAGCCACAAGTTGGCTGCAATGCTCATTAAATACCTTAAAAACAAATTAAATGCCAAAAGGTTGTATCATAGCTAGCTTGTTTAACAAAAAAAGCTAAGACATAATCAAGTGTCAGAAACCACCACCGACCATCAATAAATCCATCAAGCATAATTGAACCCCATTGTTGACCAAGTCACTTGGTCAAAAAAATAACTAAACTAGTTGAGATCCCCAATATATGTTGAGTTCCTCCTTCATAAACTGAGTTCCTCCAAAAAAAAAACTACTTCAAAGACTAAGAAACTTGGGAAACATTGAAACCAAGCTTCACTAAGTTCCTAGTGCATGATGAGTTCCAACAAGCATCACCGAGTGTCTTTGATGACCGAGAGCCCCAAGCTATGTCGAGCTCCTTTGACAATTGATTAGCTCTTCTTCAACCAAGTACTAGTCTAAGAAACCTCTAAAGAAAGTACCAAGCCTCCTCCGATGAACTCCAAAGTAGCCACTGAGAAAACTTAAGATGCTCTTGCATTGAATCCTTCTCTATAAAAGGATTCCCAAAATTTAGAGAAAAGGTTCTGAATTTGTATTTTGTGAATGGAAAAATTCCTTTCTATTGGTCCAATTCTTATTGTCAATTTTGATATGATTGAAAATGCAAGGAAATATTAAATGAAATGTTGATAGTCTATATCTATTTTGGGTCATTTTGAAAGTTAGATATGATGCTAGAGATGTATTAAGAAAATTAATACAAATGAAGGAGTTCCTAGGTTACATATTTTGGATTTTATCTCTTCTCATATTGTTCTTCATTGTTCTATGATTGAGTGATTAAGAAACTCAATCATAGTTATAACTCATATTGAATTATATATTGCATCATGTTTCATTGTTGATTCAATGAATTAAGCAAATGCTTGACACGGTATGAGGAAGTCATAGGGTTGAAAGAAAAGATTTTGATAAGTAGAGGATACAAAATGTGTCAAATTCTCTTTTAAAAAGTAGAGAAGTAGATCATAAATTATAGTACTTGATTTGTGTGACAAATCCCAATGGATAAAGCATTGGTCATAGTGTTATTTTCAATCATGTATTGAAGCTTTAATAATTATAAAACCTTAAATAAAATCATTTTTACATAATGTTATGTTGTAGATATAAAGAGTTTTCCCTCACTTGGATTAGAGATTACTATAATGGATGACTAGTTGTAACTCATTTATTTATTTTATTTAACTTAGAAGTAATAAGGCCTTTAATCCTAGGTACACTTGCCTAAATTATATAGATTTCAAAGTGGAGAAAGTTGAGTTATTTTTTTGAGTTGGTCCTTAGGTCTATCATGGTATACTTTTGATGTGAATTAGCTACCCCCTAGGTGTATTTTTATTTCCATAAGGTTGTTAAAATATGCAAAATTAGGAGCCGACAAAATGGCAACCCAACTAGGGAAGCACGAGGAAAATATTTGTAGCTATAGGATCTTGATTTGTATTTCATTATCTTGCTACATATTTATTTCTTATCTTTGTTTCCTTATCTTAGAGTCAAATATTTGTGATATTTTACCCATGTCAAGAGTCAAGAAATAAATTTCCCTTTATCTACTATGATTTTGGATCAGCTTGTGTTAGTCTTCAAGTTTATTCAAACTATGCTCCTCTAAGTGTGAATGACGAATCTAGTTCTGGATCTATGCACCAATGTATTATATAGATGATTTTAGGATCAAACTATAGCAGTAGAAAGACATATTTATCGAGTAGGTTGATCATTATTGAAAAAGGTTGAAGAGTTTTCTATGACTCATTAATTATGTGATGTGTTGATGCAAGTTTTTTTAACTAGTGAAGCCTCATCTTGAATGTTATGCCCTATTCAGAGTGGTGGTGACTCTAAAATTGAGTTTTATAAGAACTCTTGATGATATATTATGTATATTATTATTTATATTATAAAATAAAATTTCATCCATCACACTAAAAGGAATTTTCACTTTCATGAGTGTACTTTCATTAAAATTGGTTGTAAAAAAGTGTTTCTCCATTAGGTGATTTCAACACTAAATATGAGAATCAATATATAATGTTTCACATACTTTATTTGAATGAGTTTCAACATTATTAAATTAAATTTTTGAAGTATGTTGATGTGAGTTTGATAGAGTATTGTATGTTTGTGTGCTAGCTAAATTTTCTATAGATGTGAAATGTCTTTAAGTGGACAAGTTCAAGTTTGTGACTATTGTCAAATGTTATGCTATTAAGCATGAATCCCAATAAGAATTTTTTAAGGTATTTCTCTCTCAAAAGATATGAGCCATTATGTTTTGAAGGCATTAATGGTTTCCCAAATTTTGTTCCAAATGAAAATAGAGATTATTTGACAAAGTTTTGTGGGAAACAAGTCAATTTTTCAAGTCAACATGGTCAGTTCTTTTGTGACTTGTTGTGTGATGAGTTTGTTCATGAAGGTGTTTGTATGAAATTGTTTGTCTAGACCTTGAAGGAAGATGCTAGGAACTAGTTTTCTCTTTATCAGCATGTTCTATCTCATCTTGGACTGAATTGCATGCAACCTTCATGGACTAGTTTGGAGAAAGAATAAGCATATATGATTCTCTTAGTACTATGTTGAAGATTCATATTAGGAATGGTGAACTTGTTCATAAATTTAATATCAAATCTGCAAGAGTTTTAAATGAGATTCCTAAAAATTATAGACCTAATGATCAAGTATTTTTGGTCATTTATTTTGATGCATTTGATGGAAAATTGAGCTACATACTAAGGATAAAGTGTTGGATACAATTGTCTAATTGTGTGTTGTCTTTGATGTTACACAAATGTCATATTAGTTAGTGCTTACCAAGCTCACTTGATCAAGAAGACAATTTTTCCACGTCTACTGAGCATTCCTAGAGATTACTCTATAGAGATAGTGTCTATTGAGCTCACTTGGGCATCAAAGGAAATTACGGCAGAAAATAATGTTAACCAAGTTCTCATGGTTAAAGAAGGAAATTTGGTCAGAGTTAGTATTAACTGAGTTCACTCGACTGCCAAAGGACTTTGCAAGTTCATAGTGTCAACCAAGCTTTTTTTGGTTAACACATGAAATCATTTTAGGATCAGTGTTTACCGAGTTGGGTCGGCTATTGAAAGATTTTGTTGATTTGGGATATGAAGTTCAATTATTTCAAGTATTGATTCCAGCTGACTATGGTAATGATTATTTGTCATTGTAATTTGTATTGAGCCAACTTGACAATTTGAATGATATAAATATAAGGTCAAGTTGTGATTTTTGGTAGTGTGCAAGTGTATTGATTGATTATGAAGGAAAGTGTGTGAGAAAACTTGAAGGATGGTCAGATATTCTTGTGGAGTAGCAAAGTAATATTTGATTAGGAAGGATCAAGATTTCATGAAGTAGAACAAAGATCTATAATCAGTCATTCAATTGCATCTCAATCAAGTAATTTCATTGTTGATTTCTTACCATGTAGTAGTTATCCAAAATCTCTTACCAAAGTTGGTTTAACAACTAGTTGTAAATCCTCTAACAAGATTACAGTTCCATTGAATTATTTTAAGACCTCTTACAAGGCCACTCCTTACAGGGTGATTAAATCCTCTAACAAGGTCACACCTAATAGTGTGTTTTGTAACCTTTAATTGGGTTGGCTCCTAATAAGGCTCACTTCAGAAAAGTGAAAAATAATAACTAGTTACATTGGTGGTTTTTCCCATATTGGGTTTCCATGTTAAATCCTAGTATCTCATGTGTTTCATGGTATTTATTTTATGCTTGCAAGTTAATCACTATGAATTTTTAAGATCACTTAAAAGTAAATCACACTCTGCATTTACTAAGTTACAACATTTTCTATATGTTTATTGAATAGTAGCAACAATCAGTTTTATTGTTAACATCCAAGGGATCTGAAATATTTTTTGTGGTAACTGATTCACCCCCCCCCTCTCAGTTATGTCTTCTATATTTCAAAAAATTGGTATCAAATCTTTTGGTTCTTGCAAGAAAGGTTTCAAGGACCTAAGGTAAAGATTAGTATGTCTTACAAGAAAGAAATTCCAAAGCTTAGTAGAGACAACTTTTCAGCATGGCAGGGACTCATGAGACTTCATTTGGCTTCTATTGGTGATTTAGGATTGAAATACCTTGATGAAGAATATACAACTCCTATGGGTACATTATCTATTCGAGATATTGTTGAGAAAAATAACGATAACACCATGATGATAGATATTGCATCTACTCTTAGTTATGATGAATTTCATGAGATCCAGGACTACAAAACTACTTTTGAAATGTGGAATAAGCTAAAGGACATCTATGGTGGTGATGAAAATGTGAAAAGAGCCAAACATAAAGTCTTAGAGGACAATTTGATCAAATGCGAATGAGAGAAGATGAAATTATTGCCAAATATGTGGAAAGAATGAAAGCTAGTGTCAGTGCAATTAGAGCATCTAGAGGAGATATCAAGGAAGAAACTATTATAAGTAAATTTCTTAGAATATTGCTTCCTATCTATTCAATTAGAGTATCTTTTATTCAAGAAAGGAGGTGTGAGACAAATCATAAGATAACTTTGGATACCTTAGTAGGAAGATTGACAGCTTTTGAGCTAGAGAACTTTGACAATTATGTTCTAGCCTCCAAGAATATTTAATCTGCATTTGAGGAAAGCTTTCACTTAATGATAAAGGAAAGAAAATGTAGGCACACTTTTAGTACCCCTATTTATAAACTTCAATATTTCATTGTCATGGTCAGATTTCTCATAAGATGCCTGAACTTTCCTCTAATATGTCATTGTAAAGGATGAAGATTATAATCTTGATATGTGGATGTGAAATACCTTGTTTGAAATTTCCAAATTTAGATTCCATTGCCTCAATTATGATTCATAATTTTAGTTGAAATTAGAAAGGAGAATGTAGAACTAGAATACAAAATTAGGATTGGATTACAGAACCAGCATTGGGAATTTGAATTTTCATTGGGATGTAGAAGTGGAAAATGAGAAATCTGGTACACATTTCTCCTTTTGAAAGTAATATTCTATCAAGTGTGTTCAATAAAGATTATGAGTTTCTTCAAGAGAAAATGGGAAGGGCTCAGAATGTTTGATCATATGTAGAACCTACACTCAAATTTGACATTTGAAATAGCAAATAAAATATTTGAGCATAGAGAGGTTACATTGGTGGAAAATGCACTTAAATGTTCATTTTCTGCAATGAGAAGTTGTTTGGTCATTTTTTGCAAGGATAAATACATTGCAAAATATTTCAACAAACCCTTCTCTCTATCTAGTAAAATTCCTCTTAGGAGCTTCAATGCCATGTTCAATTTCTCTGGTTCCTGGCAAACTGATCGAGCATCCACCAAGAGCCTTTCTGTGGATGGAGTTTCCATTAAATTGTATATAGTTTGTTTGATTAAATTTCCATTGGTCTTGCGAGAAGAAGTCAAGTGTGCTATTCCATTGACATGGGAGGCCACAAATTTTGCAAGCTTTATTGAAATAGATGGGACACATATTGTTACATCTGTAACACTTGGTAGTAGAGATGTAATATATGTTAAATAACATCACACATCACCATTATCTAAGAGAGAAATGCATGATTATGTAAATAATATTGCAGATCAAAGGTTTTCTGATCTAGAAAATTCTCCAAGTTTTGGTGCAAGAACTGTTAAGGAGAAGATTGCATATCAATTTCCATTTAATAACTAGGAGATTCATCCACATCCTACTCATAATACTTCATATCTCACTATGAAAGAAGATGTAGAGTCATTTTTTAGGAGAAGGGAAGGTAACAATCTTGTACATAGTCATAAAGAATGGGCTTCAACGGTAAACTCATCACCAAATGTCATAGACATGGAGTTTTCTCCCATAACTTCTCTCATGGATGCAGTTCTTAGAAAATATCTTCTTATCCATGCAATCGATCTCTATTTAGAGTATAAATCTCCAATTGAAGAGCTAAGGTATTTCTTGGAATTTCAAGTTCTTTATGTATGAGCTCCACTTCCTAGTCAGCTGCCTGGGCAACAATGTAAGGAACTAGTTTTTCCTTCTCTACAATTTAGTTTGATGGGTCCTAAAATTTATATTTGCACATCATAGGTATCTATTGGTAGAAGACTAGGGATAGGCCTTATATTGGGCCTTGAAGGGAAAAAGTGCAATAGACTTCTTGTTCAATTGCAGCATTTGTTGTCTCTTCCTAAGATTTTATGACCACATTGTGATGCACATATACCAATTGGGCCTCCTAAATGGTAGGGACCAGAAGAACAAGATAGAAAATGGTTTGAGCTTGTTAAATGGAAGAACTTCTCCTATGTTAGCACTGCACCTATAGAGAATAGTGAAACATGGATAGGTGATCTTTCTAGTGTATATATTGTTACTGGAGCACAACTAGGAGTATGGGATTTTGGGCAAAAAAAAATGTTATGTACCTTAAGCTTCTGTATTTGAAAATTCTAGGTTGTACCATTCGAAGATTTGTGTGGGATCATACACCAGCTTCTTTTGTGACTGGTGCATCTTAATCAAACCACTAGTCCAAGAAATCAAATGGTTCAGCTAGTTCAGGTTCAGAGTCAACTGTCCAAAGTGGAAAATTTACAAAAGTTGTTGATTTAATAGAAATGGTATTTAAAATCGTCAAGAATATAATCATAATAAAGAAAAGGAAATGAAGAGTTGGTTTTAATAACTGAAGAGGAAGACTTATCATGGGAATGATATTATTACCACATGAAGATAAAACTTTCAAGTATCCTTCATGTTTGAAAAAATTAGTTATATTGGTAACTGAAAACTCATCGCCAGGAGAGAAGACGTTAAATATGGAATTCAATGATAAGGGAGGGGTTCTACTTTTCCTACAGACAATTGGAGAGCTAGAGTAGAGGAGAGGGCATGTTAGTTTATGTATTGCATTTCATTTCATATAGGGGTTGGCAAATTTTGGTGAAGTTGGTTGCAGAGTCAATCAAGTTTAGTGCCATTATTTTACCATCCACTTTCATCATTTGTATTTAATGTTGTTTCATTGTATTGAATTGAAGATGGGGAAATAAACAGAGTTTTGTTTCATTATTTTCAATTTAGCCAATCAGTAGAATAATCAGTGAATTATAACTAGTTGTGGAATAGCATCAGCATACTTCATTTGCATTCCATAACTTGCAGAGTCATTCTTCATTTGCACTTCATAATTTGCATTTTCAAATTGTTGTGTTGGTAAATTCATAAGATTGTGAAAATCAGTCAACATAGTATCTTTGCATTTAGATCCTGCCCAAGATTTCACTTGCCTGGGTGGAACTCGATTTCTCTACTATTCTCTGGTTAAGAACATACTTGCAATAGGAATTAAAATTGAAACAAAATTCATTGAACATTTTTCACATAGGGAGTTTTACCTTAATTCAAAGGGAAACTAGTTATTCTCATAAACTATTTCCCAACTGTTATGTAAAGTTGTTCTTCATTACAAATTGGGCAAGTTAAAAGAAGAATTAGAAGAAGAATAATATGTTTACTAACAGACTTTTGGCGACTCTACTAGGGAGGTCAAAAAGAAGATTAGTGTCAAAATTTTAGTTCCTCATATTTTTGTTATCTTTACTATCTAGATATTGGTGACTCCATTTTTAAATTCTCAAAATTTTTAGTCAAGCAGTTCAGTGCTTTCCTTTTCAGATTTTGAGGCTCCTCCCCTAGTATGGAGGTTGTTGGCTCTGTTGAAGAATTTTTTCTAAACTATTCAAAAAATTTAGAAGACTAGATTCCAGCAAGTAATGAAGATGTCTCAAATGTTTTTATCTTTATCCTAGGGTTCAAAGATCCAATCCAAGAAGTTATGGAAGATTTAGCGAGAGAGGTGAGATGGATGAAGTCTTTTTATGGTGCTATTCTTATCAAAAGAAAACCTCCTCTACAAGACCTAAAAGAAGAAGAACATGTATGTGATAGATCTTTATGAAGTTGGAATCAATAAGCCTAACCTCACCTCACCAAATGTGTTGCATAAACATGAAGGAGAACAACATATATGACGTAACCTTCAAGTAAGTAAAGATGAATGTTCACATAATTTGTACCTTCAGCCTGATTATTCAAGTGATGAAATTTTTAGTTGTTGTGAGAATAAAGAAAGTTTTAGTTTGAAGTTTGATCCTATGTTAGTTGAAAGTGGTAATCAAGATGAGTTTATACCATCAGCAGTATGTTATGAAATGTTTCCATCATGTGGGATAGATAAAGGATCAAAGATTTCTGATTTTTCTCTTAAATGTCAAAATGAAGATACAACTGAAGTTGTTAAAATTAAAAAGTTACAGCAGTTGGTACCATCAACAATTCCAATGGACATATTACCTTGTAAAGAAGAGATTATTTTTCAGCCCTTACCGAATCTTGAGAAAAGAATTTCTCCTCTTTTGGCTCTAGGTATATTGGATGTTGAAAGTTGTTTTGATCATGGTTTTCTCATGACTATTGTTGATAAAGATGATATGAGTTCTCTTTTGGAGGTGTGGATTAATTATTTGTTTCAACTTGAAGAGTAACACAATTTTGATTCTTCTATTTAGAAAGAGGAGGGAAAACCATAAATTTATAATGAAGCCTGGTGGTTTGGAAAGGATTTTTGGTTCACTCATGATTTATGTTATGACAATTTTTCTTCCAACAATAAAGGGGCTATCTTTGAGTTTTTTTCTTGGTTCATCTCATTGAAGCACAATCCACTGTATCAAAAAGGCTCATATCTTTCTTTGCCGGTTAATGGTCATGCAAGTCCTCCATGTTCTCTTTTTCTTTCTTGTTCATAGTTAGATTGCTTTCAAAATTTTGTTGTACTTAGCTTAGGCTTTCCTGCTTTTTGTTTCAATTTTGGCCTTGCTCCCCTCCACCTTTCTAGCATTCATTTCTTTATTATCTAATTCTTATTGCTTTAACTCCATAACCCAATGGAAAAGGTGCTTTCTTAACCAAATATGCTAGATTCTATATGCACTTTGTAGTACATATTCCCCAATCGGAGCCAACTGTAGGTGCAATTTTAGTACCCCTATTTCAAAACTTCAATATTTGGTTGTCTTGGTCAGATTTCTCATAAGATGCCCGAACTTTCCTCTAATATGTCATTGTAAAGGATGAAGATCATAATCTTGATATGCAGATGTGAAATGCCTTGTTTGAAATTTCCAAATTTAGATTCCATTGCCTCAATTCTAATTCATAATTTTAGTTTAAATTAGAAAGGAGAATGCAAAAATGGAATATAGAATCAGGATTGGATTACAAAACAAGCATTGGGAATTTGAATTGTCATTGGGATGTAGAAGTGGAAAAGGAGATATCTGCTACACATTTCTCCTTTCGAAAGTAATATTCCATCAAGCTTATTCAATAAAGATTATGAGTTTCTTCAAGAGAAAATGGGAAGGGATCAGAATGTTTGATCATATGTAGAACCTACACTCAAATTTGACATTTGAAATAGCAAATAAAATATTTGAGCATAGAGAGGTTACATTGGCGAAATATGCACTTACATGTTCATTTTCTGCAACAAGAAGTTATTTGGTCATTTTCTACAAGGAGAAGGTACATTTTCATTTTCCACAAGGATAAATACATGGCAGAATATTTCAACAAACCCTTCTCTCTGTCTAGTAAAATTCCTCTCGGGACCTTCAATGCCATGTTTAATTTCTCTGGTTCCTGGAAAATTGATTGAGCATCCACCAAGAGCCTTGTTGTGGATGGAGTTTCCATTCCATTGTATACAGTTTGTTTCATTAAATTTCCCTTGGTCTTGCAAGAAGAAGTCAAGCATGCTATTCCATTGACACAGGAGCCCAAAAATTTAGCAAGATTTATTGAAACAGATGGGACACATATTGTTACATCTGTAATAGTTGGCAGTAGAGATGCAATATATGTTAAACAACATCACACATCACCATTATATGAGAGAGAAATGCATAATTATGTTAAGAATATTGCAGATCAAAGGTTTTTTGATCGAGAAAATTCTCCAAGTTTTGATACAAGAACTGTTAAGGAGAAGATTGCAGATCAATTTCCATTTAATAACCAGGAGATTCATCCACATCCTACTCATACTACTTCATATCTCACTATGAAAGAAGATGTAGAGTCATTTTTAGGAGAAGGGAAGGTAACAAGCTTGTACATAGTCATAAAGAATGGGCTTCAACTATAAACTCATCACCAGATGTCATAGACATGGAGTTTTCTCCCATAACTTCTCTTGTGGATGTAGTTCCTAGAAAAGATCATCTTATCTGTGCAATCAATCTCTATTTAGAGTATAAATCTCCAATTGAAGAGCTAAGGTATTTCTTGGAATTTCAAGTTCTTCATGTATGGGCTCCATTTCCTAGTCAGCTGCCTTAGCAACAATGGAAGGAACTAGTTTGTCCTTCTCTACAATTTAGTTTGATGGGTCCTAAACTTTATATTTTCACGTCACAGGTATCTATTGGTAGAAGACGAGTGACAAGCCTTAGATTGGGCCTTAAAGGGAAAAAGTGCAATAGACTTTTTGTTCAATTGTAGCATTTCTCATCTCTTCCTAAGATTTTATGACCACATTGGGATGCACATATACCAATTGGGTCTCCTAAATGGTAGGGACCAGAAGAACAAGATAGCAGATGGTTTGAACTTGTTAAATGGAAGAACTTCTCCTATGTTAGCACTACAGCTGTAGAGAATAGTGAAACATGGATAGGTGATCTTTTTGATGTATATATTGTTACTAGAGCACAACTAGGAGTATGGGATTTTGGCCAAAAAAAAAAGTTTTGCACCTTAAGCTTCTGTATTTGAAAATTCTAGGTTGTACCATTCGAAGATTTGTGTGGGATCATACACCAACTTCTTTTGTGACTGGTGCATCTTCATGAAACCACCAGTCCAAGAAATTAGATGGTTTAGCTAGTTTAGGTTCAGAGTCAACTGTTCAAAGTGGAAAATTTACAAAAATTATTGATTTAATGGAAATGGTATTTAAAGTCGTCAAGAATATAATCATAATAAAGAAAAGGAAATGGAGAGTCAATTTTAATAACTAAAGAGGAAGACTTATCGTGGGAAGGATAGTATTACCACATGAAGATAAACCTTTCAACTATCCTTCATGTTTGAAAAAATCAATTATATTGGTAACTGAAAAGTCACCGCCAGGAGAGAAGAGGTTAAATATGGAATTCAATGATAAGGGAGGGGTTCTTCTTTTCCTGCAGACAGTTAGAGAGTTGGAGTAGAGGAGAGAGCATGTTAGTTTATGTATTTCATTTCATTGCATATAGGAGTTGGAAAATTTTGGTGAAGTTGGTTGCAGAGTCAATCAAGTTTAGTGCCATTATTTTACCATCCACTTTCATCATCTGTATCTAATGTTGATTCATTGTGTTGAATTGAAGATGGGGAAATAAACAGAGTTTTGTTTCGTTGTTTTCAATTTAGCCAATCAATAGAATAATCAGAGAATTATAACTAGTTGTGGAATAGCGTTAGCATACTTCATTTGCATTTCATAACTTGCAGAGTCATTCTTCATTTTCATTTTCCAATTTTTGTGTTGGGAAATTCATAAGATTGTGAAAATTAGTCAACATAGCATCTTTACATTTAGATCTTGCCTGAGATTTCAGTTGCTTGGGTGGAACTCAGTTTCCTTTGCTGTTCTCTAGTTAAGAACATACCTGTAGTAGGAATTAGAATTGAAAAAAAAATCATTGAACATTTTTCACATAGGGAGCTATACCTTAATTCAGAGGGAAACTAGTTATTCTCAAAAATAATTTCCAAACTATTATGTAAAGTTTTTCTTCATTACAAATTGGGCAAGTTAAAAGGAGAATCAGAAGAAGAACAATCTTTTTACTAACAAAAAATAAAGGACATTTAGTCAAATAGTGAAGAAGAATCAAAGGAAAGTTCTGATAGTGATCTTGAAGTTTTTGAAGCTTTTCTTACAAGAAAATATTCTAGAGGTAGAGGAAAATACAAAGGTAAAGTTCCCCTAATCTCTTTTTTATGTGAAGAAATTAGTCATATTACTTCTAGGTGCCCAAACAAAGAAAGTAAGGATGAGAAGAATAGTCACAAGTGCAATGGTAAGAAGGATTTCAAAAATCATAAATCATTCAAAGACAAAGGTAAGAAAACTTGTTTTATGGATAAAGATTCTGATAATAGTGAAGATGAACTAGTATACATTGTTGTAAAAGATGAATTTGATGAAGAAGAATATAAGATGACTCTTATCTCTCATGTCAGTAAGAATGACACATGGATCATAGATAGTGGATGTTCACATTATATGACTGTAGACAAAACAATATTTGAATACTTTGAAGACTATGATGGCGGTAGTGTAAGGTTTGGAAACAATTAACCTTGTTGCATAAAAGGGAGAGGTTGAATCTCATTAACCAAGGAACTTGTATGTGACAATGTCTATTGGGTTGAAGGACTAAAGAATAAGCTATTGAGTGTGATACAACTTATCAACATTGGATTCAAGGTAGAATTCATGCATGACAAGGCAAGACTATTGGATGACAAAGGAAAACTGATTGAATCAGGCAAACAAACAAAAGGTAACCTATTTTATCTTGATCTTGGTGATTGCTCATGTTTTATTGCTCAAGTTGAAAAAATTTGGTTATGGCACAAAAGGTTATGTCATGTAAATTTTGATAACATGGTGAAAATAAGAAAATTTAGGAAAGTAAGAGGTATTCCTAGTTTGAAGAAACTAGATGTTGATTTATGCAAAAATTGTCAGATTGGCAAAATGGGAAAGACTAGTTTTAAAAGAAAAAAACTATCAGCCTGAAGATGTCTTGGAAATTGTGCATACTAACCTATGTGGACCCATTGGAATAGAAAGCTAAATTGGAGAAAATTTATTTATTCTTTTTGTCGATGACTATTCAAGAATGATGACTATTATGTATCTTAGAGAAAAGTCAAAAGCATTTGAGAAATTCAAATGGTATCTAGGAAGAATAAAGAAGGAAATAGGGAAAAGATTGAAGTGCTTAAGATTAGATAGAGGTGGTGAATTTATCTCCAATGAACTCAATAACTTTTGCATTAAAAGAGGAATCAAAAGACAAGTATCAGCCCCTAGAACTCCTGAGTAGAATGGTATAGCTAAAAGGAGAAACAAATCCATCATGGATTGTGCAAGGACTCTAATGATTGAAAATAATATTGCTATCAAATACTAGAAGGAAGTTATCAACACTATAGTTCATACCTTAAACTAAGTTTAGTTGAAGAAGGACTCATATGAAACTCCCTATGAATTATGATATGGCTACAAACCCAATGTAAGTTACCTAAAAGTATTTGGAAGTAAATGTTATATCTTGAAAGAATCTAGAAAAGAAAAGTTTGATGTGAAAGGTGATGAAGGTATATTCTTAAGATAATCTTGTAGAAGTAAGGCATATAGATGTTTGAATTTGTCTACTCATAAAATCATAGAAAGTGTACATGTGTGAATTGATGAGTTCACAAAAAGGACTGAAGAAGAAAGAAAGAAGGAACTAGAAGATTATAATAAATTTGTTTACATTGAACTTGATACATTTCCAAACACATCTACCAATAAGGAGACTTTGACTCTCAAGTCTTCCACAATTACTGAGTTGCAAGAATTTCAAACTGAGTCATAAGGACCCAAGTCATATTTTGAAGTTGCCGAGCCAATGCCTATTGGGTTTGAGAAACTAGAGCCAGAAGTTGAAATTCAAAATGAAGACCATAGAATTCATTCAAAAGGAAAAGAACCTATGTCAGCTAAGTATGTTAGAAGGCATCATGCACTAGACCAAATTATTGGAGATAAAACTAAAGGCACTATGACAAGAAGTAAGCTAAAAGGTACATGTTTACTTGCTGAATTTGAACCTAGAAGTGTTAAAGATGCATTGGAAAATGAAAGTTGGATTGAGGCTATGAATGAAGAAATTGAACAAATAGAGAAGAAAAAAACTTGGACTCTTGTATGTAGGCCCAAAGGAAAAAATATGATTTGCACAAAATGGGTATTCAGGAATAAGTTGAATGAATATGGACAAGTATCAAGAAATAAAGCAAGACTAGTGTGTAAAGGATATTCTCAAGAAGAAGGCATTGATTATGGTGAAAATTTTGCTCATGTTGCAAGATTGGAAGGTTTCAGGACCTTACTTGCATATGAAACACATAAAATATTTAAGGTATATTAGATGGATGTTAAATCTACATTTCTCAACGATATTCTTGATGAAGAAGTCTACATTGAACAACTGAAAGGTTTTGTTGATCCAGACAAAAGGGACATGGTCTACAAATTACACAAAGCATTGTATGGTCTGAAACAAGCTCCTAGAGCATGGTATGAAAGATTACATAACTACCTTATGTAGATTGGTTTTTAGAGAACTAATGTTAATAGTAGTTTGTACATCAAGGAAGGACCAAATAACAATATTGTATTAGCAAAAATATTTGTGGATGATACTTTATTTATAGTGAATGATGATCTATGCAAAGAATTTTCAAAGCAAATTAACAAAGAGTTTGAAATGTCTATGTTTGGTGAGATTAAGTTCTTTGTTGAACTTCAGATATAGTAAAGCAGGAATGGTATCTATATCACTCAGTCTAAGTATATCAAAGAAATACTCAAGAAGTTTGGTATGGAAGATTTAAAAACTAGTTAGAACCCCCATGTGTACTGGATTAAAGCTTACTAAAGATGATGATTCAAAAGAGGTAGATCAGACCTTATATAGATCAATGATTGGAAAATTATAGTATGTAGTTCATACAAGACCTAATATTGCTCTTGCAGTTGGTATAGTGGCAAGATTATTAGCTAAACCTAGAGAAAATCATATAATGGAAATCAAAAGAATCTTTAGATATTTGAAAGGCACTGAAGACTATGGTTTATGGTATAAACATGGAGTAAATTTAGAACTAAAAGTATTTACTGATGCTGATTGGGTAGGAAATATTGATGATAAAAAAAGAAAAAGTGGTGGAGCATTCTTTCTTGGTAAAAGGTTGGTATCTTGGACAAGAAAGAAGCAAAACTACACATCCCAATCCACAAAAAATGTAGAATATGTTGTAGCAGTAATAAATTACTCTAAAATTGTTTGGTTTAAACAATTGTTGCAAGGTATGAAGGTTGAAATCAAGGATTCAGTTGTGATGTTTTGTGATAATACAAGCACAATTAACATATCAAAGAATCCAGTGATGCATTCCAAAACCAAGCATATTGCTATAAAATATCATTTTTTCAAAGAACTAGTGCAAGACAAAGAAATCAGATTAGAATATGTCCATAGAAAAGAATATATTGTATACATATTTACCAAGCGATTACCTAAGGATGCATTCTTGTATCTAACATGTAAGTTAGGGGTCATTCCCCTATTTGGAGCTCACTAAATAAAGTTTTAGTGTTGCATCAATAGGAACCAAGTTGAAGATCTATTAGTTGATGCAGCATAGTCAAGAGAATATTGCATATGAATCAATATCCAAGGTACATTGATACTAATTTTGTATGTGTTGTCTTTGGCATGTGTTTTCAAAGAGGAAGAAGTTTACTATCATATGTTTCTAAAAAAAAAAATCAGAAAGAAGCTATGTAATTCCTTCATAGAGGGAGATTACTACATAAAAGAGAAGTTTTTGGTAAAATTTCAAGAGGGAGAAACTTTCTATCAAAGAAAGTCTTATTTTCAAATTTCATTGTGCTATGACATGTTGTGTTTCCATTAATGCCAAAGAGGGAGATTGTTGGATAGAATTGTCTAATTATGTGTTCTCTTTGATGTTACACAAATGTCATATCAATTAGTACTTACCAAGCTCATTTGGTCAACAAGACAATTTTCCCTTGTCTACCGAGCATTCCTAGAGATTACTCTATGGAGATAGTGTCTATCGAGCTCACTTGGGCATTGAAGGAAATTATGGAAGAAAGTAGTGTTAACCGAGTTCTCATGGTTAATGAAGGAAAGTTGGTTAGAGTTAGTATTAACTGAGTTCACTTGATTGCCAAAGGACTTTGCAAATTTGTAGGGTTAACCAAGCTTCTGTTGGTTAACACAAGAAATCATTTTAGGATCATTTTTTACCAAGCTGGGTCAGCTATCAAAGGATTTTGTTGATTTGGGATATGAAGTTTAATTGTTTCAAGTATTTATTCTAGCGAACTATGGTAATGATTATTGGTCATTGTAATTTGTATTGAGCTGACTTGACAATCTAAATGATATAAATATAAGGTCAAGTTGTGATTTTTAGTAGTGTACAAGTGTATTGATTGATTAAGAAGGAAAGTGTGTGAGAAAACTTGAAGGATGGTTAGATATCCTTGTGGAGCAAAAAATTAATATTCGATCAAGAAGGATCAAGCTTTTGTAAAGTAGAATAGAGATCTATAATCAGCAGTTTAGTTGCATCTCAATCAGGTCATTTCATTGTTACTTACTTAGCATTGTAGCAGTGATCCAAAATCTCTTAATAAAGTTGGTTTAACAGCCAGTTCTAAATCCTCTAATAGGGTGATAGTTCCATTGAATTGTGTTAAGACCTCTTACAAGGCCACTCCTTATAGGGTGATTAAATCCTCTAACAAGATCACACCTAGTAGTGTGTTTTGTAACCTGTAACTGGGTTGGCTCCCAACAGGGCTCACTTCAGAAGAGTGGAAAATAGTAACTAATTACATTAGTGGTTTTCCCCATATTGGGTTTCCATGTTAAATCCTAGTGTCTCATGTGTTTCATGTTATTTCTTTTATGCTTGCATGTTAATCATTGTAATTGTTTAAGATTAGTTAAAATTAAATCACACTTTGCATTTACCGAGTTACAACATTTTTTGTGTGTTTACCGAATAACAACAATCAGTTTTATTGTTAACATCTAAGGGATCTAAAATATTTTAGTGGTAACTGATTCACCCCCCCTCTCTGTTACTTCTTCTATATTTCTTACATAAAGAACCAAAAACATTATACCATGCATTTATGAAAACTATTGATATTGAAAATAATATGAAATATGGATTGGCTAGAAATCATTTTTCTAATATATATTGTTGGCACAATGCATTTAATAATAGGGAATAATCTCATATTGATGTTTTAGATTCAATTCAATGTGTTTTTATCTCTTTTGTAATTACTAATCAAGTTTCAAAATCAGATTTAAATGCTCATATGTTGATTAGGATTCCTTGTTGGAAGATATGATTTCTCCTATCATTGATAAGAGTGCATAAGTTCATAATGCTAAAACAATGACTATTATTTCAGATTGTGATACATGTGAACCATTTAATAGTTTCAAATTTATGAAGAGGTTGAAACATGTTTACCACAGTCTTGTGATGAAGGTAGTGTTGAAAACTGTTATTGGCATGAGGTTAAAGATGTTGAAAATGTTTGTTCATCTTTGTATAAGTCAGATGCAACATGGGAAAAGAAAAGAAATGATGAGAGTGAAAAAATTTCTACAAGTGAGGCTAGGAGAGGTTCACCTAACTTTTGATTATACAAGTCAACATGATCTTCAAAATCTTGAATGTGATTTGTCCCTAAAGTGTGAAGGTGAAATAATGATTGATAAATGCATTATTTATGAAAAGGTTTGATCTAAACCTATAAATGATCAGCATGAAGTTGAATGTGAAATCAAGATGAAGAATCATTGAGTGAGTTTCAATCACATGGTAAAGTTGTAAATGAATCTATTTTAGTAGTACCATTGCATGATGCATTTCCTACAACAAATAATATTCATTTTTAGAGCTTATCTACTCTAAATGTTCATACATCATGACATAGTAATGATAAGTTTAGGTAATATTGGTGGTCTTTTTCTTCTAATATTTTTGATGAAAATGATGTAGAGGCTAATGCTACATGTTTGATATCAAAGGATAATGAATCTTCTTGTAGTGATGGTTCTGATTTTCCTTCATATGTTGAATGTGAGAATGACACTAGGTTTTGTAGTTACTTTAAAGTGTTTAATAATTTTGTGTATGATGAGGATATTGATGCCAGTCAACCTTCCTTGTGTTATAATATTTATAGGGAATCTCTTCATGGAATTATTAATTATTTATTTGAGGAATGTTTTGACAATTCAGATTTGAATGGTTCTGGTTTTAATCATGAGACATTGTTATATTCTTGTGAAAAATTAGATTTCTTTTCTTCTAAGGTTGATAGTGATAATGATAATGATATTGCATCTTTTGATTTTGGTAATAAAATATTTGATGAAGATATTGTTTTGGAGAAGAAGGTTATTTATCAAGACTTTGATGATGAACATTTTCATGTGATTTATAATCAGCAACTTGAGAATTGTGTAGACAAATTGGACCACTTTCAAATGGTTTTAGACTTTGGTACTAATCACATTTGTATATACAAGCTATTTCTATCATTTGCAAACCAACTAGATGAAAAGGAAGAAGTATGCAGTAAGTATTTCAATTTACATGATGATAAATTTCTAGATGATTGTGAGTCTATTTATTCATCATTTTCTAATGTAATAAGTGAAGTGCATGTGTTTGGTCAAGATTTTTCTAAAAAGGGAGATTAGAAGGATATGGGTGATGCCTCTAATAAGGTAAATCTTTAACCTATAAGTTCTTGTGATTATGGACAGCTAGTGTATGATGATATTTTTAGTTTTTTGTTCATACATAGAGATGAAAATTATATTTATGAAAAAGGGAGAAATAAGTGGTTTGTATTTGGTGGCTTGCAGTCACCAAACAAGGTATAGATTTGGTTCTCCTAATATGTGTTGAATAAAGTTTCTTGGGGTGGTCTTCTCTACCAAGAGATGATGAATTCTTGTTGTTACAGTGATAATTTTTTTTCTTATTAATTAAATCATATTGATTTAATTATTAAGTCACTTATTATCTCCAGTTTACTTAAGCTAAACTTTGGACATATATTAATTGATTCTTTTATTAGTTATTATCATGCAACCTAGGTTTTACCTATTAGGATTTTGATCTCCTTTTATAAGGATGCATCTCTTTGTAATATGTCATTCGATTTGGATAATAGAAATCTCAATTTTTGCTCATTTGGAATGCCTCATCTACGGATTTAGGGAATTCCAACCTCTATAGCTTTTGTTTCTCTCTTTCTGTGATAGGTTTTTGCATGCATGTGATTCTTGGGAGTTATGAGATTGATATTTCATCAACTTCAACATGGTATCAGAGCTCCAGATCTTCATGCCCCTATTCTATTTGTGAAAGATTTGACATCAATTTTAAGATTTATGGTTTTCAAAGGATTTTGTTTTGGATCTAGGGGGACCTTTTTTTTGAAGTACATTGAGCCCAAATGAGCATCATCATTGTGCTCAATGCATCCAAAAACCTCCATTTCCATATAAAACATTTCCACTTTATATGATATTGACTTCAAAGGAATTTTTTTGGTACCCAGGCCATTTGATCTATGCACAAATATTAGGGCAATGATATATTTCTTGTCAATACCTTTATTTTTTCAAGCACCAGTATTTTTATTTTTATTTCAATAAAATCAAATTAGAAAGAGAAACACTTTTTATAAAGTGTATGATTCAATCAAAGCTAGCATTTGTTGGAGTTGAGGAAAGCCAACTCCGAAGACGCCAAGATCACCTGCATGCGAACCTGTCAAAGAGAAGCCATAGAAGGGGAGAGCATGGAGCACGGGCAAAAACCCTAAACGGACATGAGAGCCAAAAATGCAAACACAATAAGAAATGTATTTACAATAAGAAATGGCTTTACAATCAATATGTTACAATGAGAGAGAGCCCGAATATAAAGAGCTCATGGAAGCTTGTAGAACAAGCTGGAAGGAGGTAGAAGATAAGATTGACAACTCAGCACACATCCACAAAAAGTGGAATATGCTAAAAAAGGAGAAAACTCCCGAGTTGTCAACAACTAACCACTACATGCATTAAATATAAAATATTAAATAAATGCATGACCTAAGTAAGCTTAAGCAATAGAATAAATAATTAAATATTAATTATTTACTCTAACACCCCCCCTTAAGTGCAACTTAGGGAAATGCCTTAAGCTCACAAAGCTAAGATGAATGCATAATGGGTCCCGGCAACGAGGCCATTTTAGGTACCCAAGTACAATGCAAGAAGATGAAACCTCTGTAAGCAGGGAAAGAGAGAAAACCACATGGGAAAAACCCTCCCCTAAAAAGAGGTAAGAACCCAGTGAAGAGCTGAAGAAGTCTCCAACTAGGAAAAATGTCCCCTAAATCAGGAACAATGAATGATCATGAAGAAGCAGCATCACTGAAGCATGAAGAAGTCGCAAATCTGTCAAACTGCTGATCTGAAGAAACCTCCATGGAAGAAGAAGGCACGAGCCGAGCATGTCTATATGGTAGATGATCCATCTCACCGAAATGCATAGGTAGCCAGCCACTGCAATCGCCTTGTATATAGGATCAACCACTAAATACATAGTTCACACTATCGAACCATCGAACCATGGATGCATTAGAACACAGCATAATCCCCCCTTAATGCAGACGGGGTGTGATGACAGGCAACTGAGAAGGTGAGCCAAAATCTTCTGCAAACGAACCAAGAACGAGGAGAGAGGAAAAGAAGTACAGACACTGATAAAGACACGGTCTAACTGACTCTGCATGGGGCTAATGTCGTGGAAGGGACACTCACTTGACAAAGGAAGAATGCCTAAAACAGCAAACAAATAATCCCCCCCATGGTGCTTTATAAAATAGTGCAAGTACACCTGACTCAAAACAACGTTCATGATTCCCAGAATGCAAAAGTGACAATTTATCTCAGTGCGAAAATGAAAAATGCTTCAAAAAGATAGCTACAATGATCAAAACTGAAAAAGAGCTGAACCAAAAGAAAGTACAGCCTGAAATAAAGCAAACCATGCCAGGAAAATGATCCTCGGGCCTAAAACACTCAAAATATCAACCATAGAGAAAAAATGCTAAAACTATGATAGAAAGAGAAGAGGCCAAAAGTGAGGAAAAAAGATGACAGTTCTGAAAAGTACACAGAACCAACTTTCCAGAAATATAAAGTTTTCAAAAAACTGACATGGGATGTAAAAGATATGCATGCCGGAGTCAAAAATAGGACTTCGGACTTTAACAAAAAAAATAGGCAATAAAAAAGCATCAAAACCTAAAAATACCTGCACCAAAATCTTTGTCTCGGAACCAGCTTTCCGGCACTTCTTTCGGATCGGAAAAATACCTCCGTATGCAAGAGTTATGGCCAAAAAACCAAAGGTAGGTCCAAAAGCAATCGGGAGAGGTGCATGCAAGGGCTGATGCAGTGCTGATGTCAGCAAGTCACGCGATTAAATTTGACGGCTTGGAGGCCGTCGCCGCAAAAAAGAGTGCCACGTGGCATTGCCACGTGGCAGTACGGACGATGACGTGGCAGGCCCACGTGGCAAAGTGCCACGTGGCAGGCCTGCCACGTGTCACGCACAGACTGGTGCTAACTGTGCTGCACAGCTGGCAGGCGGAGGCCTGGCGGAGGTGGCCGCAGGGGCGGCAGAGGCAGAGGAGCCGCCGGCGGAGGGCGGCGGACAGGCGGCGGGCTGGAGAGGTGCCGCCGGTGGAGGGCGGCGGCCAGGAGGCGGCCGGGCCG
This sequence comes from Cupressus sempervirens, assembly GCA_028749045.1. Taxonomy (NCBI): domain Eukaryota; kingdom Viridiplantae; phylum Streptophyta; class Pinopsida; order Cupressales; family Cupressaceae; genus Cupressus; species Cupressus sempervirens. The sequence goes on from CM053783.1 coordinate 105,945,120, forward strand.
CGGTGGTTCGCAGGCGGCGCTGCCTGCTGCAGCCGCTGCGGGCGGCGCACGGGTGGCACGGTGGTGGCCCCGCGGTGGCACGCCGGCGGCGCTGCCAAAAATGCGTTTTTAAAATTTTTTCCGCTCTGCGTCCGTACGATCTGTACGGCAGCGACCTGGACTCTTCAAAAAATCGCCAAAAATGCCCTGTCTCCAAAAATGAAAAGCTTTATATGAATCCTGACTGCAAACGGCCTTCCGGATCCAATGGTGATGTCCGTTTGGGCTGAAAGTGCTCCAAAAATTCGCTGATCCCCTGATTTGAAGAAAAATTGCACAAACAAACTAGGGTTTGTGACTTCAAATCACGGCTTCAAAATTTCTTTAACGAAGCATCAGCAGGAAGGCTCTGATACCATGTTGGAGTTGAGGAAAGCCAACTCCGAAGACGCCAAGATCACCTGCATGCGAACCTATCAAAGAGAAGCCATAGAAGGGGAGAGCATGGAGCACGGGCAAAAATCCTAAACGGACATGAGAGCCAAAAATGCAAACACAATAAGAAATGTATTTACAATAAGAAATGGCTTTACAATCAATATGTTACAATGAGAGAGAGCTCGAATATAAAGAGCTCATGGAAGCTTGTAGAACAAGCTGGAAGGAGGTAGAAGATAAGATTGACAACTCAGCACACATCCACAAAAAGTGGAATATGCTAAAAAAGGAGAAAACTCCCGAGTTGTCAACAACTAACCACTACATGCATTAAATATAAAATATTAAATAAATGCATGACCTAAGTAAGCTTAAGCAATAGAATAAATAATTAAATATTAATTATTTACTCTAACAGCATTTTTGGCCTAGAGGGTGTGAGATTTTATTAGAGGTACAATTTTATTGGCCCACATACTTGTTGGGCTGTCATTTTGCATGATTCTTAATGATAGTAATCCTTTTGAACTCCTCTCTTGAAAAGATAATTTGGGATTAACTTCAAGGTTCTAGGTGATCTTGCAACCTGCTAGAATCTATTTAGTACAAGCTAAATGTCTTTGTTGATAGAGAGGCCTTTTCTAGTTTTGACTAATTTTAGATAAGATGTTGACTTTGCTTGCTATCTCAAAAAAAAAGAATAAAAAAAGAAATATATTTTTTAATTTTTATATTTTATAATGAATGTAGTTTTAACTATGAAACTATATGAATTCCCAAATTAACCAAATATTTGTAAAAGAAAATAATGAAGATAGGATTAAGAGATTTTTAAGCAAGTGACTTGAAAAGTAAATTGCTAATGGACATAAGCCATGGAAACAACACGTCTACAAGTTAAACCTTTGAAAAGATCAGTAGCTAACCAATGAAAATAGGAGCATCACTTCCTTAGTTATGTTGATGCAATCGTTGATGGGAATTTAATAACCATAAGATGTTTCACTTTTCATTAGATCACAAGGCCACAAAAGTGCACTCATGTGAGACAAAAAGCTATACAAGAACAATATGGTGATCTCTTATCCAATGAAGCATGTTAGCAGAATTTGTAAGCATGTAGAAAACACCAAAATGAAAAGATCACATGATCAAAATAACACAATAAAACTATTGGCTCAATTACACTCCATTAACATACATTCAGAAAATATAATAGTCTGAGGCAAGAATAACTATACTCTGAATGAGAGCACAAATAGCATATATTATTGCATCAAAATAATGGCCTCAAATATGTTGGAGTTTGAAAACGTTACCGGTTTCCAATTACCTTGATGAGAACAAAACACATCTAGGGGCAGCTAACTCCCATTTTTAACATGCCCATTCAGACACCAGGCCAACTATAAGGCTAGACCCTTCTTCTTCTTTAGGCTCTACAAAACCTAGGTGGGTGAACCTATAGATTCTTTATATGGTACCAGTTGTCAAAGCATACACTGAATCTATTATGAAGAAGATAAAAACCCCTAAATCTTGTATACTCAACCAGGAATCAGAAGCATGAAATAGCTAAGAACATAACTCATGAAACTGGCAAGCTAAGTGCGGGTTAACATTGAATAGCTTTCAACATAAAAGGGAAAAGTGATTTAGTATGTTGATATCAACAAGACCCAAGTATGAGCAATAGAGCTTAATGATCCTATCTCTGACCAGTGCCTTATCTATTGGGAAATTAAATGAATTATAACCATACATCTCCTGGAAATCTCAGACATATCTCTACATCAAGATCCCTGATCTATCCTTCACTTTGTGAACTGACATCTGCATCAAAATGAATCTCATACTTAGAATATCCCATCATGAAATCAGTAAACCTTGTGATAAAAACCAAGTGGTTACATGGCTCTTGGTTCAATAAGCAAGGTATTTCAATCACATGCATCACTAAATGAGATGCAACCTAATCTATGGTCTTTGATCATAAACTAGAAAAGATTACAGATTCACAAATCGGAGACAAGATTTAGACTGAATTTGAAACCATTTCCGCTCTTTATTTGCTTTCCTTGAAATCAAAAATATGAAAGATGTACATAATAGTTCATAAATCACCTAACAGACATGAACTATTTGCATAAAACTCAAAATGTTGTTCAATACAAGAAGAAATGCTGAAGAATGGTCTCTCAGTGCAAAAACTAGAACCCCTAATCGTATCACAGCAATGAACTTTTTCTTCCCAGAAATTGGAACCAATACAATAGAGAAAGACAAGAAAGATATAAGAGAAGACTTGATTCTCGGATCTAATCTATAACTGACAAGTGTCCACTTGGAAAACCTTCTCAACAGGTTAAAACAACTCTCTCATCTCTCCCCTCAATTGATGAATCAAATCTTCAATCATTAGGCCTCCGCCAGCACAAAAATATTTGAAATATCTGATTTGAACAATCAACTGATTTGATTCCTGATCTGGAACGGCAAAAATTTGCTAAAAATGAACTCAAGAAAAGGAAAAAACATCTCCAAAATTCATTTTAAGCTTCAGAAAACATCAACATACATCCTCCAACTAATTTTGATACTCCATGCTGAATTCTGCTCATTCCACTGAGAATGCCTCTGAAAATTGAAAATCTACTTATACACTAAACTAGTGAAGACCTGTGCATAATCTAACCTTGAATATGGAAAATTTAGATTCTCCCAGTTCCAACAGTATATTGCACTACCCTTTTTTGATAAAAATTGCCCCCGTTATGGCATTTTGAAAAATAGGCCCCCGGACTAAGAACAAAACATTAAAAATGAAAAATTTAAAAAGTATATAGTCCAAACTATATAAAAATTTAAATTCATTTAAATTTTCCATCTTATGCCTTGATCCTATTTGAATTTTCATTTGAACTTTATTTTTTATCTCTCTCAATCCACTGTCACCACTTGTCACATGTTGATTGGCCATAACCTCTGGAAAATAAATTAATTAATTAATCCTTTAATTCCTTCAAATTTTCATTTCTCGTAGAATCGAGGGCCCCCAAATTCTGCTTTATGTTCTCACACTCAGCCTTGCCTTTACTCTCATTCGGACCACCGAAAGCTTCTAAATTTTCTCTTACGTTGATATGCCCTTTACGCTTTTACGGCAATCAACACTTTAATATTTTTAATTGATATTTTAAACCATCTTGTAGCATCAAGACCCTTTCATTATTTGCTTCCCGACTATATGTTGAAGCTTCTCCCGTAGCCTCGTAAGCTTTTGCTTTCACCTTTTCACTCCTACAACATTTACGCTCTCACACTATGAGCGTATCCCCAGAGATGTTTAAAAATTGTTCCCTAGGCCTACGGGGTCTTTAATTCACGTATGGTGATAATGAAATATTTATCACCCTCTGCTTTTACGCTGAGCGTAATATCGGAGAACACTAAAACTCAACTTACGTTCATACGTAGTGTTTTGAATCGTGCTAGTCAAAACACCACTTTGACTTGAGACCCCGCGGCCCCCACAAGCAAGGCTCAGCTTTAAAAGGTGACTGCCTCATTAGACACCATTATCTCCATGTGCGATGCTATTTAAAATACTAAAATATTGTCGCCCACTACATGTGGGATAAAATCTCATAATAGTTTTCCTTTTCTTGTGAGTTTTATCACGCCCCTCCTGTGTGTTTCTATTCTCTGCCCCATCCATGCACTGCCTCTAAAAAATGCGTGAGGCTCTTTGCTATCTGGTGGCACTGCTCTGAGCTTTTGATGGCTTTCTTTGATCAATTTGGGGTCTTCTACTTCTAATTTTGATGTTGGTCTCTTCTGAGGGTGTTTCCTGATTCATGTGGAGTTCTTCTACTTGGGCGACTTTGATTGCTGATACCTCTCACAAAGTGGGGCTCCTTTAATGCCATGCTCTTTCTTTTAAAACTTGATTGCTCCTTTGGAAAAGGTGATATCTCCCTTTTAAAACTGTATGTGCTCATTTCCATTTATTGCACGAGCTATGGGTCTTCATACTTTGATTTGGGCTGCTTCTTTATGTGCTGAATCATGCATCGGAAGCTACAGAACTTGCTGGCATGTTTATTTTAGTTCTGATAGGATGATTTATATTTGAAAATTTGGGCACAACATTCATACAATCTACCGGAAGGACCTTCACACCACCCACTTCCTTGGGGTTTGGAATTATCTCCATTATAAGTCGATACAATGAGATTTTGATGAGCTATCATTCTTAGATATCCACCTTAGAAGATTTTCGTCTTCTGATTGGAACTCCAAACTTCTTGAGAAAAGATCTTCAAATTCAGGCAAGAGCATTTGTTTCCCATCAGAGAAGCCCTTTCAACTCAAACTAGGGCTCATTACATGATTAACTCTTCTGACTTCCTCTTCTTCCACCTTTTTATCCTGATAAAGCCGAAGAACATGAAGCACACCAAGCATTGCAAGTGTAGCCATTGCTGCCCCAGGAACAAGAAACCAATTTTTTGAATCCTTGTTAGCTTGCTGAAGTCAGTCAGACCCCAAAGTGGGTTCGACTAAAAAAAATTTTTTGTTTTCGGGTGACTGACACCTCAAATTGATCTAATAGCCATCTGATAGAATTCTAAATCAAAATCCGTCACTAAACTGCTAATTAAGACTCACTTTGTCACTTTTTTATAAACCGTCAATTTGATATCAGGAGGTTCATTAACTACCTTTGAAAACTAACCCAAACCTTTGACTAAACTTTGAAACTTAGGATCTATGTTCTCTCTGACATGTTCAATAGGCCTGCTAGATCTCATTGCATGACGACATCGGGGTCAAAAGATATTGACCATCAAAGTTGCCTTCTTGGATTTATCTACAAGCAAACACGTCAGATAGCAATAAACTGGGTTTGGATTTGGCTCTAAAAATTGGACAAATGAATACTTGGGAAGACGAAAACTGGGGCATTGATTCTTTGTCATGAGGATAATACGAATCTATGATTTGGGCTCATGACAAATCATGGGATGAATTTGGCAAGTGTCTGAAGTTGGCTACCTGGATTTGCAGGATAGGAAACAATGACAACATAACAATTTTTACAAATGGAAAGACTCTGGAAAAGTGTGCAAACGGATTTGTCAAGACTTAAAAACTGACACACTTGGAGTATTTTTAGAGGACAATATAGGGGTATAATCTGTTCGATCTCACCATTCATGGATCTCAAGTTATTACATCTCGAATAAGGGTCGTGATAAATCTACAAATGTTGACACTAGTATAACTTTAGAAATTCCATTTGGAATTGCATTTGAAAACTAATCAAATAGATTCATCAAGATTTGAAACTTGAAACATGACATGTCTTTGATGCCTACAATGCAATGCAATAGGAATTTCAACATTTTGGTCAACTGGTCAAAAGTTATAGCACGTCAAACAGGGCTTCCTAGAATTTTGAATATTTTGCAAAAACATGAAAATGGTAACTAACCAACTTTGAGGAATTCAAAACCTAGTCAAACGGACTTGAAACGACTCAAAATTTGAAAAATAGGTTGTCAGGTATGGACACTAGACACTCTCAAAGTGGAAAGTCACAAAACCTTTCTGGGTGCGAGATATTCAGATGCAAACACAGCCTCTTGTCGATGTCTAACACTTGGGGTAAAATGCAGATTTGAAATGCACTCAAAACAAGACTTCGCAGAATGGTTTAGAATGATGCTTTAACTTCATGGAACACTTAGACGCACTAAATGAAAGGTACTAGAAGAATAAAACATCTCATAGGGTTCAAAGGTACAACTGGGTACATAAGCTTCACAAAGCACTTATAGGCCTCAAAATTCTCAATGGTGATCAAAATGTGAGCTACAATTTTGAGCGCAAACAGTGGCTCTGTCTGCGGATGCATGCCCCTTTTGGGCATGGCAAGATTTCAGATCTCTAGGAGAAGCAAACCACACACTTGAACTTCAAAAACTTCTCCCGAACAACTTTATTGAAAACAGGAAACTACTTTACTATGTACAAACAGTGCCCCCAAGCTTAGCATAAACTTTTACCTCTGTCATAAACTTGATTTTCATTCATGTCTTCATGAGGTAAACTATAATTCTCATTTCCATTTTTTTCACCTAATGTATCAACATTTTCAATTAGCTCAATAGGAAAAACAAAACTATCATCATCTTCATAGTGCGTATAAAAATCAAACATACTTTCTTCATCTTGCCCACTATGAAAATATAGATCAGCATGATCATAACAACTAATATCAAACTGAAACTGATCACTACTGACTGCGTCATGGATTCTTTCAACTGGAAACACAAAGTTCTCATATTCAACTTCATTCAATGAGTTACATGGAGCAGATTGTAACTCACCTTGTGCCTCCATAAATGAAGAGTATGTGAAATCTAATTGTTGCCTACTTGCAACCATGTTACTCATCGAATCAGATTTATCCTTTGCTGAAACCTCTTCACATTCAAACAACTGATTAGTCACCAAAATTAAAAACTCATTCTAAAAGTACTGATCCAAACTATGTTGATCACTATCATCTTCATCATCAAACTGAAAGTCAGAATACACCTTGAACTTATCTTCACAAGACTTATCAGTGCATGAAGAAAATCTATAACTAGATTGACAACACTCACTGTTTTCCACTTCACCATATGAAACATCAAAACAATGTTCAACAAGATCAACATGACAAGAATTTGAAACAGCATTAAAATTTCCTTCATTCACATTCCCTACATCCAAAAAATTGTCATGTGCAAAAACATTTGAGGTTCTATTATATACACCTCCAAAGTCTAACAAAGATTGTTCAAATTCTACCTCTTTTTCCACATCAAACTTTGGGGAATTGATTTGACTAAATTAGAAAGTATTATGAGAGAACATATGAAGATCCTTAGAGATACTTATGTGCTTTTCAAACTCATGAGCCAACAAAACAAAGATTTCATCAAAACTCAAGAAGACTACCTCACAAATCTTCTCCTAGCTGTGATTGTCATCTGGACAACATGAAGAACTTACAACAGGAAGATGATTAGTGTAATAATCTAGAAAATCAGAATTATTACAACATTCTTTCTTATCATGGCAATCATTCCCCTTACTGTTGTTACAAATTTCTTCAACTTCATATTCACTATAACAAATTTTATCTTCTCTTTTATATCCATCTTTTTCATGCTGATTGCTGTTACCTGATTCATTAACATTTGAACCCATCTCTTCACATTTGGAAGACAGATTATCTTGCTCTACAGATTCATTATATTCATTGCTACCTTGGCTTTCAACACATTCATTATCATTAGAAGACATGTCATGAAATCTATAATCACCACTTTCCATCTCCTCAATGAATTTTTCAATTTGCAAAATTATTTGTAACCTTATAGCTGCTGGCCAATCGACTGAATCGGGTACTAGAACATCAAGGAAAACACTAGGCAGGGAAGATTCCTCGGGTTTGCAATGAAAAGGAATTTTACTGATTACTGATTTAAGCCTTAAATAACATTGTTCCACAGTTAAACCTTGAGTACTTCCTACTTGAAATCTCATAAGATTGACAATCCTTTTGTAGATAAGTCTATTCAACATACCAATGTTATTATTCACTGTTTCTAAGCTCTCAGAATTTGGTAGACTAATCTTAGATTTAAGATCTGACTCCATTATAAAACAAAATTTCTACCTCTTCTTTCTAGTGCTGCAAATCACTAAATAGAGGTATTGATTCTAACATTTGACTTTCATGAAATCAAAACATGAAAATCGAAATACCTTAAGTGTTGATGCTAAATTTCAATCTACTGATTTGGCATAGATGCAAGACTAAAAATCCTTTGCACCACTGGTCAAAACTTTGTAGAGATGCCACAGACTTTCAATGTAGGAAAAACTTGCAGATCACTAACATCTTGAAAAGAATTTACACTTTATAAATGAATTCTTGACTCTGAAACTTTCTCAATAGTATTTGCAAACTAGACTGATTGAAGATAGATCTATGACAGTCATAGAACATAATTTTCATATAGTTTCAACATACTGGTGATTATGAATAAAGCTCAACTGGGGTGCATGATATTTGAGTAAGAGACCTGGAAAACACATCAAATAACCTACTACTGCAAATTCTTTATGCACTTCTTCTGCTGTATTGAATCTCCTCCATTAAATTCTCAAGGCTTGTCTGTCACATAGATTCAATACAATCCCCAGTAGAGTCACCATTTTGTTGGAGTTTGAAAACGTTACCGATTTCGAATTACCCTGATGAGAACAAAACACATCTAGGGGCAGCTAACTCCCATTTTTAACATGCCCATTCAGACACCAGGCCAACTATAAGGCTAGACCCTTCTTCTTCTTTAGGCTTTGCAAAACCTAGGCGGGTGAACCTATAGATTCTTTATATGGTACTAGTTGTCAAAGCATACACTGAATCTATTATGAAGTAGATAAAAACCCCTAAATCTTCTATACTCAACTAGGAATCAGAAGCATGAAATAGCTAAGAACATAACTCATGAAACTGGCAAGCTAAGTGCAGGTTAACATTGAATAGCTTTCAACATAAAAGGGAAAAGTGATTTAGTATGTTGATATCAGCAAGACCCAAGTATGAGCAACAGAGCTTAATGATCCTATCTCTAACCAGTGCCTTATCTATTGGGAAATTAAATGAATTATAACCATACATCTCCTGGACATCTCAGACATATCTCTACATCAAGATCCTTGATCTATCCTTCACTTTGTGAACTGACATCTGCATCAAAATGAATCTCATACTCAGAATAGCCCATCATGAAATTAGTAAACCCTGTGATAAACACCAAGCGGTTACATGGCTCTTGGTTCCATAAGCAAGGTATTTCAATCACATACATCACTAAATGAGATGCAACCTAATCTATGGTCTTTGATCATAAACTATAAAAGATTTCAGATTCACAAACAGGAGACAAGATTTAGACTAAATTTGAAACCATTGCCACTCTTTATTTGCTTTCCTTGAAATCAAAAATATGAAAGATGTATAGAATACTTCATAAATCACCTAACAGACATGAACTATTTGCATAAAACTCAAAATGTTGTTCAATACAAGAAGAAATGTTGAAGAATGGTCTCTCAGTGCAAAAATTGGAACCCCTAATGGTATCACAGCAATGAACTTTTTCTTCCCAGAAACTGGAACAAATACAATAGAGAAAGACAAGAAAGATATAGGAGAAGAGTTGAATCTCGGATCTGATTTGTAACTGACAAGTGTCCACTTGGAAAACCTTCTCAACAGGTTAAAACAACTCTCTCATCTCTCCCCTCAACTGATGAATCAAATCTTCAATCATTAGGCCTCTACCAGCACAAAAATATTTGAAATATCTGATTTGAACAATTAACTGATTTGATTCTTGATCTGGAACGGCAAAAATTTGCTAAAAATGAACTCAAGAAAGGAAAAAAAACATCTCCAAAATTCATTTTAAGCTTTAGCAAACATCAACATACGTCCCCCAACTAATTTTGACACACCATACTGAATTCTGCTCATTCCACTGAGAATGCCTCTAAAAATTGAAAATCTTCTTATACACTGAACCAGTGAAGACCTATGCATAATCTGACCCTGAATCTGGAAAATTTAGATTCTCCCAATACCAACGGTATATTGCACTACCCTTTTCTGATAAAAATTGCCCCTGTTATGGCATTTTGAAAAATAGGCCCCTGGACTAAGAATAGAACATTAAAAATGAAAAATTTAAAAAGTATATAGTCCAAACTATATAAAAATTTAAATTCATTTAAATTTTCCATCTTATGCATTGATCCTATTTGAATTTTCATTTGAACTTTATTTTCTGTCTCTCTCAATCCACTGTCGCCACTTGTCACATGTTGATTGGCCATAACCTTTGGAAAATTAATTAATTAATTAATCCTTTAATTCCTTCAAATTTTCATTTCCCATAGAATCGAGGGCCCCCAAATTCTGCTTTACATTCTCACACTCAGCCTTGCCTTTACTTTCATTCGGACCACCAGAAGCTTCTAAATTTTCTGTTACATTCATACACCCTTTACTCTTTTACGACAATCAACACTTTAATATTTTTAATTGATATTTTAAACCATCCCATAGCATTGGGACCCTTTCATTATTTTCTTCCCGACTATACACTAAAGCTTCTCCCATAGCCTCATAAAGCTTTTTCTTTCACCTTTACGCTCCTCTGACCTTTACGCTCTCACGCTATGAGTGTATCCTCGAAGATGTTTGAAAATTGCTCCCTAGGCCTACGGGGTCTTTAATTCATGTATGGTTGTAATGAAATATTTATCACCCTCCGCTTTTACACTGAGTGTAATATCGGAGAACACTGAAACTCAACTTACGTTCATACGTAGTGTTCTGAATCGTGCTAGTCAAAACACCACTTTGACTTGAGACCCCGCGGCCCCCACAAGCAAGGCTCGGCTTTAAAAGCCGACTATCTCATTAGACACCATTATCTCCATGTGTGATGCTATTTAAAATACTAAAATATTGCCGCCCACTACATGTGGGATAAAATCTCATAATAATTTTCCTTTTCCCGTGAGTTTTATCACGCCCCTCTTGCATGTTTCTATTCTCTGCCCTGTCAATGCACTGCCTCTAAAAAATGTGTGAGGCTCTCTGCTATCTGGTGGCACTCCTCTAAGCTTTTGACAGCTTTCTTTGATCAATTTGGGGTCTTCTAGTTCTAATTTTTACATTGGTCTCTTCTGAGGGTGTCTCCTGATTCATGTGGAGTTCTTCTACTTGGGCGGCTTTGATTGTTGATACCTCTCACAAAGTGGGGCTCCTTTAATGCCATGCTCTTTCTTTTAAAACTTGATTACTCCTTTGGAAAAGGTGATATCTCCCTTTTAAAACTATATGTGCTCATTTCCATTTATTGCACGAGCTATGGGTCTTAATACTTTGATTTGGGTTGCTTCTTTATGTGCTGAATCATGCATTGGAAGCTATAGAACTTGCTGGAAGGTTTATTTTAGTTCTGATAAGATGATTTATATTTGAAAATTTGGGTATGACATTCATACAATCTACCGAAAGGACCTTCACACCACCCACTTCCTTGGGGTTTGGAATTATCTCCATCAGAGAAGCCCTTTCAACTCAAACTAGGGCTCATTACATGATTAACTCTTTTGACTTCCTCTTCTTCCACCTTTTTATCTTGATAAAGCCGAAGAACATGAAGCACACCAAGCATTGCAAGTGTAGCCATTGCTGCCCCAGGAACAAGAAACCAATTTTTTGAATGCTTATTAGCTTGCTAAAGTCAGTCAGACCCCAAAGTGGGTCCGACTAAAAAAAAAATTTCGTCGGGTGACTGACACCTCAAATTGATCTAATAGCCATCTGATAGAAGTCTAAATCAAAATCTGTCACTGAACTGCTAATTAAGACTCATTTTGTCACTTTTTTGCGCACGGTCAATTTGATATCAGGAGGTTCATTAACTGCCTTTGAAAACTGACCCAAACCTCTGACTAAACTTTGAAACTTAGGATCTCTGTTCTTTCTGACATGTTTAATAGATCTGCTAGATCTCGTTGCATGACGACATCAGGGTCAAAAGATATTGACCGTCAAATTTTCCTTCTTGAATTTATCTACAAGCAAACATGTCAGAAAGCAATAAACTGGGTTTGGATTCGGCTCAGAAAACTGGACAAATGAATACTTGGGAAGATGAAAACTGGGGCATTGATTCTCTGTCATGAGGACAATATGAATCTGCAATTTGGGCTCATGACAAATCATGGGATGAATTTGGCAAGTGTCTAAAGTTGGCTACCTGGATTTGCAGGACAGGAAACAATGACAACATAACAATTTTTACAAATGGAAAGACTCTGGAAAAGTGTGCAAACGGATTCGTCAATATTTGAAAAATGACACACTTGGAGTTTTTTCAGAGGACAATACAGGGGTACAATTTTTTCAATCTCACCAGTCATGGAGCTCAAGTTATTACATCTTGAACAGGGGTCCTGATAAACCTACAAATGCTGACACCAGTATAACTTTAGAAATTCCATTTGGAATTGCATTTGAAAACTAATCAAATGGATTCGTCGAGATTTGAAACTTGAAACATGACAAGTATTTGATGCCTACAATGCAATGCAATAGGAATTTCAACATTTTGGTCAACTGGTCAAAAGTTATAGCACGTCAAACAGGGCTTCCCAAAATTTTGAATATTTTGCAAAAACATGAAAACGGTAACTGACCAACTTTGAGGGATTCAAAACCTAGTCAAACAGACTTGAAATGACTCAAAATCTGAAACATAGGTTGTTAGGTATGGACACTAGACACTCTCAAAGTGGAAAGTCACAAAACCTTTCTGGGTGCAAGATATTTAGATGCAAACATAGCCTCCTATCGATGTCTGACACTTGGGGTAAAATGCAGATTTGAAATGCACTCAAAACAAGACTTCACAGAATGGTTTAGAATGACGCTTTAACTTCATGGAACACTTAGACGCACTAAATGAAAGTTGCTAGAAGCATAAAACATCTCATAGGGTTCAAAGGTACATCTAGGTACATAAGCTTCACAAAGCACTTATAGGCCTCAAAATTCTCAATGGTGCTCAAAATGTGAGCTACTGTAATCTAAAAAATCTATAGTTTTCAAATATCTCAAACCATTTCAAAATCTATTCCAACTTTTTTCCCACCCACCCTGATACTAAATGAAAACAATTAATATCTTTATAAGGTCTACTATATCTTTTGATACCAAACCTATATTGTCAACTTAAAAATTATCTTAAAAATGTGCTTTTGGCCTATTTTTATGTGATTTTTACTTTAAACATGTAGCTGATGACTTTTTTTTCACCAAATTTTGATGATATGAAAAGGGTTTCTTAATAATGTTCTTATCTTTTCGTAAATGTATGGTTTGTCAAATTATGAGTTTCATAAGTAATTATTACTTATTTTCTAATGGAGTTACGTATAAAGTACTGATTGACAACTACATGAAAAACAACTATAACTTTCAAATGGTACAACATTTTTTAAACCCAAAAGATGCATCATAGTCTATGTTTCTTCTACTATAAGGAAAAAAATGAAAAATTCAATTTTGTAGGGTTTTGAATTAGTTAAGGTGGTCAAACATGAGAGTTTTTTAATTTCGAAAATACTAAAGTCAAAATTAATTATTAATTATTTATTTAGAATAAAAATACCCAAAAATATGTGTGACATCCAAGCATGAGTCTACTACTTATATCTAGAATATTATTTAAAAATATTATCATATGATTTTGATTAAGGTGGTTAGACATACGTCTACTTCTCATTTTTATTCTGAAATTTTTTTAAATATTGCATTAAAATTTAAAATTTTGACCAATCAATTTTTATTTTTTTGAGATAAGTCCTAGTAGTTTAGAAAATAGACTCAATTTTCTAGAGATTATTTTTTCTCAAATTTTTTATGTAAAGTTAATAACAAGCAAAAAATTGCATGTCAAGTTGACATAACCCTGATTTTCTAATTTTTTATTGCCACTTAAGAGCATAGTTTGGTTGACCATGATCTTGCACATACCCATTTATAAGAAATTATCTCCTCAATTCATAGTGAGAGTGGGAGATCTCTTTATGCAAATATATGCTTCTAAACTAATAAAAAAAATCTATTTATGTATAAACTGACTCTCTAACTAGTGCTAAGTAAGACTCCACCCTTGTTTATATCATTTAATGGGTGCATGAGCCATTACATGTCTTAAAAAAAAAAAAGAATGAGAAAATAAGAAGAATAAAGCCACTAGATGATCTAAGATTCTCCGCAAATGCTAGAAATAGAAGCTCCACCTTCTCTGGATGTTTGTAGGAGTTAAACTATCATCAGAATGCATTTTTGATGCATGGAAAGCTCTAAATTTAGAACTAGCACTTAACTGTCAACGCACCTCTAAATTCTTCAAAAAATTCTAGTGCATCTTGGGAGAGTCCACCTTGCACACCTTGTACACCTTGGGAGAAGCACACCTTTGGAGATGGGTTTAAAAAATGCAAAATTTTACCAAGTGTCATAACTAAAATTCTAGTTTTTAGGTTTTTTTCCCCTTCATACCAGAGCTATGAATGGGTGTTTGCTCTTGAATTTCTCTATAATCTCCATCACTTGGGTCACATCTAGAAAATCTAAAGCTTCATATTTATCCTTTACCTTTTTTTGATAGTTGCCCATCTCTATTCAAGTCTCTATAAAATCTCCCAATTTCACATCCAATTCTAGCAATGCCTCTTGCATCTTAAATGCTTGTCAAATATCCTCATTAGTGGAAGCTTCTTCAAAATTCTTCTAGAATTTTTCTACAACTTCTTGCATAGTCATAAGTCTATCTCTTCACTCATCTTCAAAAATGTCAAGGCAAGCATCACTGTAATGTCTCTCTGCTTCCAAAATCTAATCTTGGGTTTGATCGTTGAACTTATGAATATCTGCATGTAATGTCTCCATTAATTATTACCATCTCCAATCTTCTTAGTCCAATCATCTATCTTATCTAACTTATCTTCCACATATACATCCATCATCATCCAATACCTTTGACATTTTACTGATGGAAATGCTTAAAGGTCATTTCCCTAGGTATGTACCTCATCCATTAACCCAAAGTCTTAGTTCAATATTGCAACCAACTTATCTACATTATTCTACATCTAGTGTCAAAATTTAAGATTTCCTTGTATGATTTTCACACCTTTCTCTTCAAAACATTCTTTCCATTGCTGACAAGCCTTCAAAAATTTATCTATTTGTACTGTCTCCTTATCTGTCTTATCTAATGCCGCACTTGAATTCTCCTTGGGATTTTTAGGATCCAATAAACCAACTAATTTTTTCAAATAAACTCTTAGGATTTCATTCTACTTTCAAAGCTTTAACACTTCAGACTCATCCTATTCTAAGTGCTTAAACACTTCTTTGATTCCCATAGTAACCATAAGTTTGGTAGTATCCATAGTGGGTTTTCTAAGAAAGACCTCTTCAATCTGATAATATTTTTGGGTCAAATCATTAATGTCTACATGTAGAGGAGGGATAGAAACATTGGAAAATAAGTTTTGAGTTTGATTACTCATAAAAATGGCCAATGTTAGTGCATCACCAATGGGTGGCTCAAGTTTCTTGAGAACTTCAACTAATTCTCTCATTCCCTCTTCCTCAATACAATACAACTATTTTTTGTGTCTAACCATCAACTATTTTCTCAACCATCTTGGAGTATCTTTCATCAAATATTTATCCTTAAATGAGAAGGGATCTTGTACAGCTAGGCCTTTTCCCATATCACTCCTCTCCAAAGTCTTTTCCTTTTGTGAGAGATCCACATTAGGCACATCTATGTTTGTTGAGTCCACAATCCTTTCCTCTATATCTTGAGAAGTCTATTGAGGTTCCTCATATATTTTCCCCTCCTCTGATACTTCATCGGTGGGTCTTCATTGTGGCTCTTCTTCCTATTTAGCTCATACCCATACTTCAATAACTTGAGGGAGAGGAGTAACTAAACCTTTATCCATCCAAGATAAATCTTGATTTTGTGATGGTGGTTCAATTAAAGGTCCTTGTGACTGAGGTGACAATTGACTCTAATCCTCTTGTTGAGGTTGATTTTTTAGTCTATCCCTTATCTTCTCTCCTACAAGTTTAGTGCATATAGGCATGTAATCAAAATATGACATCTTAAATACATTTTCTACTTGGTCCTCTTGCTCATCAATCTAGATTTGTAACTCATCCTCCATAGTTGTAACCTAAATAGGTTATGTAGGAATGGATGGTGGTGTTATAGTTGAGCTCTTTCTCTGTTCTACCTTAGTAGCCCTAAGAAGATGAATCCTTTGACTCAATGGAAGTTTATCCTCTTCTTCATCGTCCTATTCTTCTTCCTCTGAAATAACTTCTAGAACTAATGGAAAAGGAATAAGCTTTCTTATCACCTTTTGTCTCCTTGTCCTCCCAACGAAATTTTTCATCTTTCTCTTCTTGCGAGCTAATGGAGAGGCTTCTTCCTCTTGGGTACATGGGGACACTTCCTATGCTTCTTCTTAGCTTGTTTCCCTTATTCTAGTACTGGCACTGACAAATTATCTTGGGTCTAAGTACCTTCTACATTCTTTTCCATTTCTAAATTTTCTACCCCTTGGCTCTCAGGTGCTTGAGTTGCCTCCTCTTAAAGCTTAGCTTGTCGAGGGAAGTTATTTTCCTTTTATTTTTACACTTCTTTGTCCTAAAGTGTCCAACTTCTAAATCTAGTTGATGCACCATTTTGCCCTTATTAGACACTGAGCTATGAATGTTGGTATTATCACTTTTTCTCCTCTACCTTTCACTTGGTGGGCTATAGCTTGGAAGATTATTGTTTATGGAATCAAATCCAACTTAAATGGTCTCTTCATCCATTCTTTGGTTAACTAGATGATATGCCTCACCCTATGATTGATATCTATGTTTTCTTCTCTATTAATCTCGGCATTCATGATAGGCCAATCATATATCTTATCTCTATTATACAAGGGATTTAAAGCCTCTTTAGTTTTTTACTGCATAATCTTCAATGAGACCTTTATTATTCATATCTTATAGTTATCTACTGCATTCATCAAATGATCCACTATATAATCTTCATGTTGTAATTATTTTCCTTCCAAATACTAAACTCTACCAATGTTATCAAAATAGGCACAAGGGGAGTTATAATCATCCAAGGGATACTAATTCCATTCTGACTCAAAAGTCATGATATCCTATTGCACTCATCTTTCTTTTTCCAAGTTTTTTTCATTTTCCCTCTTATTTGTTCAACATCAACCTTCTCTTTTCCTTTGTTGACTTCTGTCTTGGGTGCTTTTGACTTTGTTTAGAAATTTTTGCTAATGTGACTAGTTTTCAAGCAACTAAAACATGTAGTTTGACTTAACCATTTGCTATAATTCCCTCTATAATATGTCCTTATGCAATTTTTTGGAATGTGTCTATACTCCTAACAATAGTGATAGCTATATGTAGTGTTGTAATCCCAGTTGTAGTGATGAACATGGTTGTTTCCTTTTGTAGGTTAATTAGGTTTCCACATAGGCTTTGATCTACATTAAAATGCTCTATTTTCATATTTTTTGTAGTTGTAGCAGTGACCTTCAACTCTTGATGTCCTTGTTTTTTGCACTTGTGACAAAAGCTTGCATTTGTAAGCTTTTCATGTGGATGACTATTCTTGCTCCTAGAAACATTAAAGGTATGTCCCTTTTTACCACATAAATGAAAAGTAGGTTTATTGTTCTTACCTTTGTTACTCCTTTCTTCTACAGTCTTGGATGATTCTCTTTGCTCAGTGCTGGTGTAACCAAGTCCTGAAGTGTCATTGCTAGATCTTGGTGATTTCAGCAATTTTTCAAAGTGCTTAATGGCTTCAATTGATTTGTTGAAGCTCTCTTCTATCTCCTTTTATCTCTTCAACTTATTCTACAATTCTTCATTCTACATTCTCAAAGTGGAGATCTCAATTTCCTTCATGTTTAGGTCATGATGAGCATTCATCATCTGGCTCAAGGTGTCCTACTACATGTTTGAGATTCTTTCAAACTCAATTGTCTTCTCCTCTAGTCTATTGGTAAGATTTCTCTTGTCATCCTCTATCATGGCCTTATCTTCAATGGTTCTCTTCTTTTGTTCAATCACTTCACAAAGCATTATGGCTTGTGACTCTTGTTCAAGCTTGAGTAATCTAATTTCTTCAGCTTGTGCTCTATTTTTCTCCATCAATTTAGCTATTGTTGCATCAAATTCCTTGGAATCTCCATTGGAAAACACGTATGTGGTATCAATCTCCGTGTAGTGTATGTCATTTTCAGCTATGGCTATATCCTTCCTTCTTTTTAAGGACTTTCTCAATTCTTCTTTGTCTTCTTCCAATTTGTCTAGAATGAGGTGCACACCAATCGCCTGATTTTCTGTGATCTTCCCAAGTTTGAAGACTTCCATCTTTAGACCTTTTATCCAAGCTATTAGGTTTCTCCTTGTGAGAAACTAGAGCTCTAATACCAATTGTTGGAATGTTCAAAATGGGAAGAGTACTTCTAAGAAGGGGGGTGAATCAGAAGTACCACACTTTAACCCTTTTAAAATCCTTTTTTTAAAAATAACTAAAATTAAATTGCATGCATGTAAATACATCAAATAACCATAAAGAAAACACATGAAAGTAAACACATGACACAAAATTAGGTAACCAAGAAACCTTCTAGGAATAAGAAGGTAAAACTAGGGTGGGGATTATACCCACAAAATCACTATAGCAATAATTGTTTGACCACTTCTGATGGTCTGCCCTATGAAAGGCCTACCCTATTAAAGGCTTTACACTATGTGAATAGTGACTTGGTTAGAGGATTTACAAACACTTTACATGAAGTGTCACCCTATTAAAGGATTTAGTCACCTCTTCAAAGCATCTACAAAATAGTTGTTAAGCTAACCTTTCAACATAGAATTTTCACTATTTAATACAATGTCTAGAGAGTATTAGAAACCTTTGACTTGAGTGTTTGAAATCTTCAATTGTTGATTTTAGGGACTTGATCTACTCACCTTAATCTTGATCCTCCGAGATCTGATATCTGATCGTGTCCCTTGTACTATTCTAATCAACTGGATATGTAATTGCTGCACTGTTCCTCTAAGTCTTTCACACTCCACACTAAATTTTGCTATATTTTACCCATACACTATTCACATCCACATATACAATGGGGTTTTTGACCTCCTTTTAAAGATTTTGAAGACTTAGGGTTAGGTATGGATCTACAATCCATATTGAATCTTAAGTTCCTGCTCATTCCTCACATTTTTCTCATTGGTTGCAGGTTGTCTCCATTTTTTTTGATTGGCTACATGCTAATTGCATAGGATTTGTAAAAGATTTGTCCTTATCCTTCTATGTCAGCTCTAAAAATGGTTTACATCTAAGTTTGTGAGGGTACAAACTCATATGTTGATTATGTGTTATTTGACACATATTGGACTACTGGTGCTTGGCACATATACTATCCTAGTTTTCTTGTCACCTATTGCATTCTATCTTGCTTGACACATGTATGACTCTGGGTCACTCATTATATGAAGCATTCTAACTTTCTCAGTATCAACTGTGACTCGACACATATATATAACTCGACACTTATATAATGCTCAACACTAAAGTCACTTGGCAGCTATTGGAATTCTCACTCAGTACATACTATAGCTCAGCATACATAGTGTAGTTGGGTTTTATGTGAAAGTGGTTAAGTGTGTTGACACTCAATTGTCAAAACCATTCTAAAACCAACAATCTCCCCCTTTGACGTGAGTGGCAAAAACACTTAACTAAATATTATTCATCTATTCTTATGAGTACCCTATCCAATCTATTCTGCATATGTACAAATTTTCAAAATTTGTTCAAAATTTGCTAAAAATACCTTATTACTCCACTTGAGCTGATTGTGCCTTGACATACTTTTCCTTTGGCATGCATTTGTAAATTTTACCTTTGTGCTATTTTAATCATATCTCCCTCAAAACATTATTTCTCCCCCATATTATTTACACATATCTCCCCCTTAGTCATATCTTCCATATTGTTATTTCTCCCCCTATCTTTCTTATTATTTCTTCACCTTTTTTGACACTTATGTCAAAGGGCTCTAAGGAGTAATACTGTATTTCACCAAAAAAGTGATGTTTACCTCCATTATTATTTTCAGAGCTACATCCCAATTCTCTAAAGCAATTTCTAATGACTTGTGCTGGATGGCAGTCTTTGTAGCAAGATGTACAAGTCCATCCAATGTAGAAAGATTTGGATCTTTCTTGAGGAAAGTTTCAGCATAGACTTGGTCTTTGTGGAGGACCTCAAAGTGTGGGGTGATAGAGGATTGAATTTGCATCAATTTAGCCTTGATATTAGCTTCCTCTTCTATGAGTACAACTAACTCCCTTTGAGTGTGAAGCAATTGTGCAAAATCCTTCTCACTTTGAGCTAGATTTAAGGGTAACTACACACTACAAACCTTAAGATTATTCTCCAAGATCAATATACATTGGCTAGTCTCTTGTGTGAAGTTGGAAAAGTCACACAATTTTTTGTACAATGAGAAAGTGTTCTTAAGTACAATTTTGACTTTTTCAAGTTTCTTAGCCAACTCTACCTATGCTAGTTCTATATAACCTAATATCTTTTCATTTACCTTCCCTTGAAATTTTCTTTCTTACCATTCCATGAGTTTAGCATTAGTATCCTGGTCTTCATTGGTCACTTGGTCAGCTATATCTGATAATTGCTCAATTATGGGTTTTGATTCATCTGGTGACTAGAAGTTGAAGGCATCCATGAATATGTCCTTAATGTCATTTAATGCTTGCTTGTATTTATACTCTTTTTTTAGTATCTCCTACCTTTTTCTCCTATTCAATACATTTTGTATCTCAGTTATCTGCTCAATGGTTATGATCTTAAAATCATAAGGAGGTATAATAATCTCTTCATCTAGCTTAGGATCTCCATAATGAAGTATCTTGGCAACCTTTGTAGAGCTTGAACCTAGTTTTTGGACTTGCAATGATATCATTTTAGTGCTCGGCTTTTGAAGAGTTTGTGTAGGAGTGCCAGTTTTTGGTAATTCAATAAATGTCTAGATTGTAGCTTGCTCCTCATCTTTTGTTTCCTCCTTTTATTCTTCTAATTTACCTTGATCAATCTCAATTGTTGGGGGTGTACTTGTTATCTATAATATGGGATCAAATGAAGAAATTTTTCTTGTTGTTCTTGTGTCTTCCCCTTTTTCTACACTTGGCATCAGAATAGTATTACTTATTGCACTTGGTGGAGGTGGTGGTGGAAGCATCAAAATTTTAGTGCAAGTAGTTGTATAGATGAAAGGTGGTTCTTTTGATTTCACCTTTTCTCTCTATGGTTCTTCAACTACCTTCTATAGCTCATCTACACTCACCAATATAGTGCTTGTACATAACTATGCCTATAGAGTGGATTAGTGAAGGATCTTGGAGAGATCATCTATAGTTAGGAGATTAATGTTTTGACATGATGTGTCAGTAACATCTTTCACTATTATAGTTTCTATAGGTGTAATGGCTACATGAGGAGGGCTAGGAGGTGGCATTTGTGTGTCTTGCACACTTTGGTCCTCTTCTTGTTACTATTTAGTTGTTGCCATAGTTTCCTCCTTTTTTGTTTCTTCCTCCTCACCTCTTTCTTTATCCTCCTCATCTTTCTTATCTTCCTCCTTTTTCTTCTTTTCTTCATCTACTCTTTTTATTGCTTCCTTCTCTTTCTCTAGCCCTTGTTTTTTTTCCTCTATCTTTTCCTTGGCACTGGTCTCTACCTTATTTGTTTCCTCTTCTTTATCAGCAGTTATCTTATAAATTATTTTCCACAATCATGTGGATTTATTCGCTACATCCTCAATCTTGTTTTGTAGGATGTTGAAGGCTCTATACTTAGGTGCAAATTTGCTACTATGTTTCTTATTAGCCTTTTTTATTTGACCTCTTGTTAGGTTAGGCTTTACTTGAGCTAAGGTAGATTCTCTAATCTCCTTTTTCATTTTCAGATAGTAATGCCATTTATTCTCAATTATCTCATATAACTCTCTAGGCATGGTATGTCTAGCTCTAGAGGTGTATTCTTAAACTCTACCATCATGACATATACTGATTCTTCTAATCTATTTTGTTCCTCTCTACTTAACTTGTTAAAATAATTTTTTTTCAAGTCACTCAAATTTGCATTCCTAACATTTTCACAAATTTTGTCTAGGGTAGATTTGGGAGGATGACTTACCACTTTGAATTGGTTGATATCCTCTGATTTTGTTCTTTACTCATCATTAGTGTCAGGTTGTGCCACATAATTTCTTCTCTTCTTTGGCACTTCTTTAGGCTATTTAATGGCCTTCTTCTTCTCTTTTGATTGTTCCTTGGCCTTTGGTGTGGATGCCCTTGTAGTAGCCCTTGTTGTTGGTGCTGGCTTGGCTTGTGCAAGCTTAGTGACCTTCTTGAGCTTGGGTTGAGTTGGAGGCTAATTTTTAACCTTTCTTTTCTTTTTCTTGGCTTCTTATTCCTTGGTACCTTCCTCCTTGTCTTCTCCTAAACCCTAGGTCAACTCTATTAGGCCTTGCCCTTGCACTTCTTCTTCTTCTTCACCACCTACTTCTCCTTCAATATTTGCACCAAATTTCTTCTTTATCTTCTTTACTAATTTATCTTTCTTCTTGATAATAGAAGCTATTTTTAATTTAGTTTTAGCTTTTGATTAGTAATAGTGTCAATAGTCATACACCTCGTATTCCATTTAGCACCTATATTCCTTTCAATGATTTCTTTGGAATCACTGTGTAGGGTCTTAGGTCGATCTAGGATTGGGAAACCCATAATCCTATGCACTATCCTTTTTGTAATCTTTACTGGTCTATTTTCTAACCAAATAAATCTATTATGAATTCTATTGAGAACAATTTTTATCCATTCAATTTTGAAACTAGTAGAGTAAACTAGGGCATTGGTCAAACCCTTTTTCTTGACTACTTGGAATTCAACCTTTAGAATCTTTTTTTCACATAGTTTTTCATAGGCTTGGAATATCTCTAGATCACCTACTATACCTATCTTGTAGTTATAACACTTTCTCACATCTTGCACTATGACAACTTTTGGTGGGGTAATGGATAATGCACCAACTAGATTGTTTCTATAGGTGACTTTTGGGATTTGCCTAAACTCAGGTTGTTTGACCTCATTACTAACTAACTAAACCTCATGACCTTCCTTTTCTTTGGGATTTCTTGAACTAGAAGCCATTATACCAAACTAGGGTTTAAATGTACTAAATTTTTTAACTCTACATAGCTTGGCACTTGATAAATACCTTAGATCATTGAAATGTATGTTGAATTGCCATTCAGATCAATGCAAATGGCTTCAACATTGATGTATGATTGCTCTTTCTCTTTTCTCATCTTTGCTCTATGTTTGAATGATGTGAAAATGAACAAAATTTGACCTTATACCTATCAAAACCTAGCTTTAAATGCTTAGTACATATAGCTATAAACTCGGCATTTGAATGATTCAACATGACTTAGTTCCCATTATATTGTGTTTACTCGGCTTCCACTAGACTTCTACTTCACTTAGCTTCCATTGACATATCTCAACTTGGTATCAACCATCAACTAGATCACTATTAGGAACTTGGCATCCATTGGAGCTTTACTCGACATTTGAGGAGAGTTTGGCAGTATTTGCAAAAACTTCAAATTTTGACATGGCATCTTTGCTCATGCTGATTTCTTCCTTGCAATACTTCTTTGTCCTAGAACTGATGTATGATATAACTTTGTATATTACTCCACTACACTTATTCTTTCTTAGCTAGATGAAGTGTGATTACTTGATCTCTTGGGTGAAGAGATCTCTCCATTTGATGTGCTGCACTTATCTTTCTTTTTCCAAGTTTTATTCATTTGCCCTCTTAATTGTTCAACATCAACCTTCTCTTTTCCTTTGTTGACTTTTGTCTTGGGTGCTTTTGACTTTGTTGAACAATTTCTACTGATATGACCAGTTTTCAAGCAACTGAAACATGTAGTTTGACTTATCCATCTATTGTAATTCCCTCTAAAATGTGTCCTTATGTAATTTTCTAGAATGTGTTCGTACTCCTGACAATAGTGACAGTTATACCTAGTGTTGTAATCCCAATTGTAGTGATGATCATGGTTGTTTCCTTTTGTAGGTTGATTAGGTTTCCACATAGGCTTTGATCTACATTCAAATGCTCTATGTCCATATTTTTTGTAGTTTTAGTAGTGACCTTCAAATCTTGATGTCCTCATAGTCTTGGTTCTACATTCATGTGCTTAGTGTCCTTATTTTTTGCACTTGTGACAAAAGCTTGCATTTGTAAGCCTATCATGTGGATGACTATTCTTACTACTGCACACATTATAGGTATGTCCCTTTTTACTACATAAATGACAAGTAGGTTTAGTATTATTACCTTTGTTACTCTTTTCTTTGGCATTCTTGGATGATTATCCTTGCTTAGTGTTGGTGTAACCAAGTCTTGTAGTGTCATTGCTAGATCTTGGTGATTTCAGCAATTGTTCAAAGTGCTTGATGGCTTCACTTGATTTGTTGAAGCTCTCTACTATTTCCTTTTCTCTCTTCAACTCATTCTACAATTGTTCATTCTAAATTCTCAGAATGGATATCTCAATGGCCTTCATGTTCAGTTCATGATGAGCATTTATCATCTGGCTCAATGTGTCTAGTTGCATGTTTGAAATTCATTCAAACTCAATTGTCTTCTACTCCAGTCTATTGGTAAGATTTTTCTTGTCATCTTCTATCATCACCTTGTCTTCAATGGCTCTCTTCTTTTGTTTAGTCACTTCACAAAGCATTATGGCTTGTGACTCTTGTTCAAGCTTGAGTAATCTAATTTCTTCAAGTTGTTCTTTTTTTTTCTCCATCAATTTAGCTATTGCTACATCAAATTCTTTGGAATCTTCATTGGAAAACACTTGTTTGGTATCAATCTCCTTGTAGTGTATGTCATTTTTAGCTATGGCTATATCCTTCCTTCTTTTTAAGAACTTTTTCAATTCTTCTTTGGCTTCTTCCAATTTGTGTAGAGCGAGGTGCACATCAATCACCTGATTGTCTATGATCTTCCCAAGTTTGAAGAATTCCATCTTCATACCTTTTCTCGAAGCTGTTAGGCTTCTCCTTGTGAGAACCTAGGGCTCTGATACCAATTGTTGGAATTTTTAAAATGGGAAGAGTACTTCTGAGAGGAGATGGGGGTTGAATCAGAAGTACCACACTTTAACACTTTTAAAATCCTTTTTAAAGAAATAATGAAAAGTAAATTGTATGCATGTAAATATATCAAAAAACCATAAAGAAAACACATGCAAATAAACATGTGACACTAGAATTAGGTAACCCAAAAACCTTCCAGGAATAAAAAGGTAAAACTAGGGTGGGGATGATGCCCACAAAATTACTATAGCAATAATTGTTTTACCACTTCTTATGGTCTGCCCTGTGAAATGCTTGCCCTGTTAAAGGCTTTACACTATGTCAATTGTGACTTGGTTAGAGGATATGCAAACACTTTACATGAAGTGTCACCCTATTAAAGGATTTAGTCACCTCTTCAAAGGATCTACAAAATAGTTGTTAAGCTAACCTTTCAACATAAGATTTTCACTATCTAATACAATGGCCAGAGAGTATTAGAAACCTTTGACCTAATTTTTCACAATCTTCAAGTGTTGATTTTAGGCACTCAATTTTCTCACTCTGATCTTGATCCTCTAAGATGTACTATCTAATTGTGTCCCTTGTACTATTCTAATCAACTAGATATGCAATTGTTGCTCTATTCCTCTCAGTCTTTCACACTTCACACTAAATTTCACTATATTTTACCCATACACTATTCACATCCACATATAAAATGGGTTTTTTGACCTCCTTTTAAAGATTGTGAAGACTTAGGATTAGGTATTGATCTACAATCCATATTGAATCTTAAGTTCTCACTCATTCTTTACATTTTTCTCATTGGTTGCATGCCTTCTCCATTTTTTTGATTTGCTGCATACTGATTACATAGGAAATGTAAAAGATTCATCCTTGTCCTTGTTATCCTTTGAAATCCTTCTATGTCAACTCCAAAAATGGTTTACATCTAAGTTTGTGAGGGCACAAACTCATATGCTAATTCTGTGTTACTCAACACATACTAGACTACTGGTGCTTGGCACATATACTTCCTAGTTTTCTTGGCACCTATTGCATTCTATCTTGCTTGACACATGTATGACTTTGGCTCACTTGGCATATGAAGCATTCTGACTTGCTTAGCATCAACTGTGGCATTCTTATTATTCAAGGTTTTTTACAGATAAGTTTTTGTTTTTCTTAGTCCCTTTTAGTCTTTCTAGTTAGGTTTTAGTTTTCTTTGAGTCAAGTCTTTTTGTTTGGGTTTCATTCCCTTTTGTTTCAAAGTTGCATCAATCTAAGGGTTAGGTGCACTCAAGACTTTATCTTGATGCATCTCACTAAATCACTTTTTGGTTTCAATTTTTTGGAAAAGGTATTTGTTTGTCAAAATTTTTTTATGATTATATGCCTTATACCAACTAAAGAATGGATGTTACTTGTAGTAATAGGGGACTTTCAGCCTTGAATTTAGGATTGTAGATCGACAAGTTCTCAACACTTTGCAAATTTAAAGATCAATTATCTTACATATTTTCAAATCAAGTCTAAAGGAAGTAGGAGATAATCCAAACCCTATTGGTTCAAATAGAAAGATCTTCTTAAAGGAATTTCTAAGATCATTATTTGGCATGAGAGCTTCTAAAAGTTCTTAAAAGAGGAACACAAGGGATATTCACTAAAGATTGAATATGAGAAATGACACTAATGTCTTGGCCACACAGTCTAAGCATGGTTAGGATACAAAAATAAATAAATAAATAAAGGTGTTAAGAATGAGGGATTCTACAAAGTTTGAGAAAGGTGATCCAATTATAGGGATATGCAGTCTAAATAAGCTATCCAGTCTCAAAATAATTGCTTCTTCAAAAGAATCAAATGGTGATGTTATGACCTACATGAAGAAAGCATTCAAAAGGTTACCTAGGACTTCAAATGAAAAGTGACAACCCTCTAAGAGCCCTCAGAACTAATTCTCTCATTTGGTCAAACAAATGATTGATAAACCACTTTCATGAAGATTCCCAATGAATGGACCAAAAGGGGTCAAAGATTATTTCCAAGTTGTTGGAAACTTTTGATAGATTGCATTTTGAGATGTTGAAGGAAATTAATACACTAAACACACACTAAACTTGGAGATTCAAGATTCTGAGGTTTTTACTAAAAAGTGATTCAGAACACACTTGTAATGTTCAAGATTCGATTAGTGTTTAATACATATCAGAGGAATGTTTGCTAATGAAAAAATGCCTTTTTCATTTATTCCTTTTTAGTTAGGGCTATTTTTTGTTGTTTCACAATGCACACCCTATTTATGCCTAGAAATAGGGACCCCCTACTTTAGTTTTTGGCTTTCGAGATCCCTAGTCCACTGTTTGAGTCTTTTTTTGGGTTTCATTTCGTGTTTTTGGTCAAATCCAAGTTCTAGTTTGAAAACCCAAAGTCCAATTTTCATCTATTAGAGGAGATAAGTCCTTTTTACAAAGAAAAGGAGTGCTCAAACACACCTAATCAGGTGGACTAGTGCACCAAAATACTAAAAGAGAGGCATTTATGCTTTGATGAAGCACATATGCATAGTAGTGCAACTACGCAACTGTGCACCTATGTAGCACCAAAAGTGCATGGGGTTGTATAACCCGGTGGTGGTCCCCCTCTCTCCTCACTTGTTTTCTTTGGATCTCTAAGCTCAGTTGATCACAATGCCACACCTTTGAGGTGCACCTAACTCCTTCACTCCCCTACAAAAAATAAGAGAATAAACATCAAAAAAAGTGGTATGCATCAGCTCACCTACCCAAGTGCACTAATGCACACCACTTTTTTTGCAAAAACTTCAAAGAAAATGTAAAAAGAATATTTAAAAAGACATTAATAAAAACTTAAAATGTATAGTAGTGCACCTATTAGGTGCACTACTACTCAAAATTAAAAATCTCTTACACTTAGACAAGTATAGGGTGTGCATCAACACACCACATGAGGTGTGTTGATGCACACCCCAATCTATTAGAAACTTTGTTAAGTATAAAGGAACACTAGGCACACCTATCAGGTGTGCCAGGTGCACCCTTTTTTGCAGTCAAAGGTTAAAATTAGATTTTATAATATTTTCAAGCAATTAGGTTTTTGGGTTGTGTTTTTTTGTCATCATTAGGGTTTGCTTATGGTTTGATTTTTAGCTTCCCAGATTAATGTTTACTTCTTTGTGTAGATCAAATGGGCATCCTTAACTTGTTAGGGTCATAAATTTTGGCCTAGATCTCAGAATTCAAAACTATTTACACTGTTGGAAAGAAGAACTTAAAATCCAATTTTAGTCCCAAAAAAGTGAGCATTTAGCTACCCAATTTTAGGGACCGATGAAGGTTTCAACTTGAAATTTTAAGCAAAAGACCTCCAAAAAGGCTAGTTAAAAGGACCTAGAAAAGCTTGTAAAAAGTATGAAAAAGTTTCAAAAATTTGATTGTTTTGGATAATTTGGATCACTTGGTCTCTCATTGACAAGGATAGGGAAGTTGGAGAGAAGACAAAGATCAAAGATACAAAGGTTGGACACATGAACTAGAATAAGTTCCTCATCTTATGTAATTATTAATGACAAGATTCAACATGGGTGCCTTGGAATTTTAGATAGAAGAAGTAGAGGGAGTTCAAATGTATGAAAATTTTTGGCTATAAAGAGAGTATAAGTCATCAAAATGATCAAAGTAAGTACACAAAAGTGATCCTAGACCTCATCTAAGAAAAACCCAGAAACTGTTTTCAAAATTGAGAACTTTGATTGTTTGGAAAATTGATCACCTTGCACAAATTTTATGCTAGTGCACTAGTGTACTAGTGCACTTCTTCAAAGGTGCACCAATAGTTAACTGCCAATTCCAAATTTAGAGCTTTCTAAGAAAATGCATTCTGATGGTAGTTTAACTCCTACAAACACCTAGTAAATATGAAGCTTCTATTTTTGACATCTCTAGAGACTCCTACATCATCTAATGGCTTTCTTCTTCTTATTTTGTCATGACTTTTTTTCTATAACATGTAAAGGATCATGCATCCATTAAATTATTTAAATATGGTTGGAGTTCTACTTAGCACCAATTAGAGAGTCAGTTTGTAATAAATAGATTTGTTTTATTAGTTTAGAAGTATATATTTGCATAAAGAAATCTCTCACTCTCAACACAAATTGAGGAGAGTATTTCTTATAAATTTAGGAATTTAACATGTATTCCAAGTTGCCACCATTATTTTTCAATAATATATGCTTTTGGTGCTTGCATTTGGAGTGTAGTGATTCTTGCCTAAGTGTGTTATATTTTGTGAATGTATGTTCATGAAATGTAACTGAGCCAAAACTTTATTGTGTTATTTTTGCTTGTGAAATCTTTTAATTTTAGTGTTTTCTATGGGTTTACAAATTCCATTGACATACCTAGTTCAAAAAGAGATCATCATATTTTTCCGGTATAACTATTCCTCTTGCATGAGCACACTTTCATGGCCTTGCAATTTGATAAAAAGTGAAAAAATTTATGGTTAATGAATCCCCCATCAATGATTGCATCAATGGAATTAATGAAGCATTGCTCCTATTTTCATTGGTTACCTATTGGTCTTTTTGAAAGTTTAACTCACATACATGTTGTTTCTATAGCTTATGTCCATCAGAATTTACTTTCATGTTATTTGCATAAATTTCTTGTCACCTCATCTTTTTTATTTTCTTTACTAACTCCCTTGGTTAAATTAAGAATTCATATAGTTATATTATTAGATTGCATTCATCAAAAAAATAGAAAATACCAAAAAGCATATCTCTTTTGTGGTTAAATTTGAAATAGCAAGTAGATTTATCATTTGATTTGAAATTGTTTCGAACTAGAAAAGGCCTCCTCATGAACAAACACATTTATCTTCAATTGAGAAAATTCTAGTAGGTCAAAAGATCGCCCAAAACCTTGGATTTGATCCTAGATCAGCTTTTCAATAGAGGAGTTTGAAAGGATTCCTACCATTAAGCATCATGCAAATGATAGCTCAACAATGCACACCCTTATCACACAAAACTTCATGTTTGAAAATAAAAAGAGTGTGCAAATAGTGCACCATGTTGGGTATGCTATGTGTGCACCCTTACTTAGAATGTTGGGATTCTTTGCATTAGTAAAGGTGTGTACTTGTGCACCTTGGATAGGTATGCACATATATACCTTTCACTTAGTGAATAGTTTATCTTAGGTTTTAGTTTTCTTAAGTTTGTTATTGAAGAAAAGGTGACCACCTTGCACACCCTAGATAGCTGTGCAAGGTGCACACCTTCTAACGTTATGTTGTGTGTATGTAGGTGCTAGTTTAGTTGAGATCAACACACCTTAGATAGTGCAAAGGTGCACTTAGTTGAATGCAAAAGAAGAAACTAAATGAAGTGGAGGGGGCATCATGGGCTTTTATAGGCTTGGGATGAAGTGAACCCTTTGGGGGTGCACACATGCACCTATGCACATGTGTTCATTTCCAAAGGGAATTGCTTTGCACTTGGGGACTTAGCGCACTAGCATACCTTGAAGGGTGTGTTAGGTGTGCTAAGTGGTAAGTGCACCCTCCTAACATAAAAATTGATTTTTTCTCCTCAAAATCTCCAGTTCCTAGCAAAAATGGAATTTTAGGCAAAGACATAGACTAGGTATAAACACCAAGAAAACCCCTAAAAAGACTCAAACCCTAGACTAGGGATCTGGCAAACAAAAAAATAGATTAGGGGGTCCCTATTTATAGGAGAAATGGGATGTACATTGTGAAACCACAAGAGTACTCATGCTTACTACCCATCTAACAATGATTTGATGACATCTTTTATTTTGGAAATGTCACTTGGGTAGCTAAGGTCTCTGTTTTGCCATGTAGGCCGGACAATGAACAGTTTTTGTGGTTTTCTTTTTATTGGAGACTACACTCAATGTAGGGACACCATACATCCTCACCCACCGTTAATGCAAGCCTCCTATGACACCTATCAAAACAAGACACCCTCTTCCATTGTCAAAAACATCTTATTTTTGGAGGAACATGATTTTTTTCCCTCAATATTGATCCTCTTTTTGGGTTCACCACTTTATGCGTCAGTCAATCAATGACCCAATAACAATGAGCGAAGATCTATCTTTTGGAATATTTAGCCTCAAGCCCATCACTCCTCATACACATGATTTTACTTTGGATCTTTTATGTCCTTGGAATTTGGCTCAATCTCCAAACTCGTCATTTGTGGTGCATTTTCTTTGGGAATCTATCCATGAATAATGGGTGTGGATTATTTTTTGCTAATTGTGCTCCACTAGGCATATTAGACCTCCACATGCATTGAAAATTTTCTCACCATTTACTTTGACATATGAGCAGTTTGTGCCTATTTTAAGACATCATTTTTAATAACACATGCACAAAGTTTTGGCTATCAAATTTTTCCTACATTGACCCTTTGTTCCAAGTCTTATTTTTAGAAATTAGATGTTTTTTCAGTAGGGGTCATTTTTTTGGCATATTTTTACCTCGATGGTCAGTTGACCATCAAATTTACTCTTTCCACTTGCTAACATTATCATTGCATCAATACTCCTATTTTCCCTTTGGCCTTTGTTTAGACCTACCTTTGATTTTTTTCTTATATCTTGGGCATATGAACCCTGTCACAATAGTACATGTGTTTTTTAGTTTTGATGTCTCTTTTTGCTATCAAAGTCAAGGGTAAAATTTTATAGTTTGGAAGATATATCATCAGCATCCAATCTTTGATTTGATAATTCTTTATATCACTAGAAAGGTATTTCAAAGATCTTTTCATTGACGTCGGTTGAAGTTCTAGACATTCTATATAAGTTTTTTCATTTTTTCATTTTCGTGTTTATCTTGGTTGTTTAAGGTTTTGGGTTCAATTTCATTCCTTTAGATGATTATTTATGGGTTGTACTATTTGTTGTACGAGCCTTATGTCTCTTTTTATCTTTGTTGACATCATTTTGTAGTATTTCTACAAATGCACTGAAATAAAGAGCCACTCTATTGTATTTTGGGATCTTTTACATCTTTTTATTTTGTTGTACTTGGACTACATTATTAAGTACCTTGGGAGGGTTCATGTTGGCCATATTTTCCATCTTTCTTTCTCAAGTGAGTGTTCCTTCCATAAAATTAGCCTCATGATGTGTTAAAGACACATGTCATGTGCTAGAAATATAAGAGGAGTAACTAAGAGTGGAGGGGTGAATCAGTTACTACAAAAATAAATCCTAGATCCCTTAGATGTTAGTACAAAATAAAGTCTAAAAACTAAATATTGTTGATGCTCGATAAACTCACATAAAATGTTATAACTTTGTAAACACTAAATATGCTTGGTAAATACTTAACATGCAAATCTTAGGTGTTATCTGTGATTAACATTACTTTAACTTAGTTGCAAACACATAAAAGAAAATAGCATGAACACATTTGACACTAGTATTTAATGTAGAAATCCAATTTGGGAAAATCCACTAATTGCAACTAGTTAATGTTTTCACTCTTCTAAAGTGAGCCCTGTTAGGAGCCAACCCTATTAAAGGTTGCAAAACACACTGTTAGGTGTGACCCTATTAAAGGATTTAATCACCCTATTAGGAGTGGCCTTGTTAGAGGTCTTAAGACAATTTAATAGAATTTCCACCTTGTTAGAGGATTTACAAATATTTTTTAAGCCAACTTTGTTAAGAGATTTAGATCACTACTACAATGGTTAGAGAGTAACAATGAGATGACCTGATTTGAATGCAATTGAATTGCTAATTATAGATCTCTATTCTAGTTTGTACTTGATCCTTCCTGATGAAATATAGCTTTTCTACTCCATAAGGATATTTTACTTATCCTTCAAATCTACTTCCTCTCTTCATCATTAAACATTCATCACATCTGTACACTTTCACACTTTCAAATTCACAACTTGAGCTTATACTTATATCTTTCATATTGTCAAGTCAACTCATATACAACTTAGAATAACTAATATTCATCGCCTTAGTCAGCTAGAACCAATAGATTAGTCAATTAAGCTTAATATTCCAAAGTAAGAAAATCCTTCATTAGCCGACCCAACTTAGTGGACACTAAATTTCTTATGTTAACCAATAGAAGCTTTGTTAATATTGCAAACTTGCAAAGATCCTTTGGCAACTGAATGAGATTGGTTATCACTAGTTCATCCAACTTTTCTTTATTAATTGAGTGAGCTCAGTTAACACTCATCTTTTGCACACTTTCCTTTGATGCTCGAGTGAACTTGGTAGACATTGCCTTCTAAACTATGCAAACACAAGGATGCTTGTTAGACATAGAAAACTAACTGATAATGATATGAAATTTGTGTAACATCAAAGAAAATACACAATTAATCAATTATATCTAAAAATCTCCCTCTTTGGCATTGATGGAAACACAAAATGACATAACACAATAAAATTTTGGATTTATTCATGAGAACTCTCTTTGTTAGTATGAGCTCTTCCTTTCACTAGATTCTCCCTCTGTCTGTAACAATATTCTACCAAGTTCATTCATGGAAATTTCTAGCTCTTATAGAAAACTTCTCCTTCTTTAGAATGACAAAAATTTCTATGAGATATGAGTATACAATTCTCCCTCTTTGATAACACATGCCAAAGACAACAACTATATTAATATCAATGTACCTTAAGTAACAATTCATATGCAATATGCCCTTGTTAATTCTACACCAACTGATTGATGTTCAACTTAGCTCTTTTTGATGCATCACTAAACTTTATTTAGTGAGTTTTAGATATGGGAATGACCCCTAGCTCACCTCTTAGATATAGAAATGCATCCTCTAGTAATGGCTTGGTGAATATGTCTACAATCTATTCTTTTGTATTTACATATTCCAATCTAACTTCTTTATCTTGCACCAACTCTCTTCAGAAGTGATATTTTATAGCAATGTGCCTTTTTTTTGGTATGCATCATTGGATTCTTTGATATATTGATTGCACTAGTGTTATCACAGTATATGACTATTGGATCCTTGATCTCTATATTTATTCCTTCCATCAATTGTTTGAACCAAATGATGTTAGAAAAATTAACTATTGCTACCACATATTATGCCTTTGCTATGGATTAAGAGATGCAATTTTGTTTCTTAATTATCCAAGACACTAGTCTTTTACCAAGAAAGAATGCTCAACCACTAGTGCTTTTTCTATCATCAAGACTTCTTGCCTAATCAACATCAGTAAACACCTTCAAGTCTAAATTACCTCCAAATTTTATACCATAAGCTAGAGTGTTCAATACCTTTTAGATATCTCATGATTCTCTTGATTGCCATCATGTGACTTTCTCTAGGATTTGCTAAGAATCTTACCACCATACCAACTACTAGTGTAATATTAGGCCGTGTATGTACTACATACTACAATTTTCCAATTATTGATCTATATTTGGTCTAATCTACTTCTTTGGAACCATCATTCTTGAAAATTTTATGTCTAGTAGATATAGGGGTTCCAACTAGTCTTTAATCTTACATTCCAAACTTCTTTAGTATCTCCTTGATATACTCAGATTGAGTGATGTAGATACCATTTTTTTTTTACTATATTTTCAACCCAACAAATAATTTTATCTCTCAAACATGGAAATCTCAAATTCTTTACTCATATCTTCTGAAAATGATTTGGACAAGTTATCATTTCCTACAAATAAAGTATCATCAACAAATATTTTTTCCAACACAATCTTCTTGTCTATTCCTTCTTTGATAAATATAATATTGTTATCATTTGTTCTTTGAAAGCCAATCTATACCGAGTAATTATGAAGTCTTTCATACCAAGCTCTAAGAGCTTGCTTAAGACCATATAATGCTTTATGTAATTTGCAAACCATGTCTCTTTTGCTATGATCTACAAAACCTTTTGGTTGTTCAATGTAGACTTCCTCATCAAGAATGTATATTTAACATTCATTTGGTATACTTTAAATCCTCTGTGTGCTACATATGCTAGTAAAGTTCTAACACCTTCTAATCTTGCTACAGAAGAAAATGTCTCACCATAATCAATACCTTCTTCTTGAGAATAACCTTTACGTACTAGTCTTGCCTTTTTTGTGGAAACTTTTCCATCTTCATTCAGCTTATTTCCGAACACCCACTTTGTGCCAATTGCATTCTTATCTTTTGGTCTAGGAACAAGAGTCCAAATTTTTTTATTTTCTATTTGTTCTATCTCTTCATTCATTGCTTCAATCCAACTTTCATTTTCCATAGCATCTTTAACATTTCTAAGTTCAAATTCAGCAAGTAAACATGTACCTAATAATTTGTTTCCTCTCATTATTCCATCTAATTTGTCTCCAATGATCTGATCAGGTGCATTATACCTTCTGATATATCTTGCTAACATAGGCTTTTTGGGATCTAAATGAGTTCTATTATCTTTATTATGAACTTTAGTTTCAATCTTAGGTCCTTTTGTCTATGACTTGGCCATTAGACTCAGTTTGAACTAGCTTGGTAGGCTCTAACTATGACTCTAGTACTTTAGTGTACAACTCAGGTTACACTGTTAGTAACTCAATAACTATTGGAGATTCTGGGGACTCAGGAGATGAAGCCTCCTTTCTTTTAGATAGTTTTGGAAGGATATCAAGTTCATAGTAAACAAATCTTGTGTAATCCTCTGGCTTTGTATTGCTTTTTTCTCCTCTCTTTCCTGCAAACTCATCAATTCTAACATGTGCACTTTATATTATTTTATGAGTAGACAAATTCAAACATTTGTATTCTTTACTTCTATAGGAATATCCTAAAAATATTCCTTCATCACCTTTTACATTAAATTTTCCTTTTCTAGACTCTTTCAAGATATAACATTTTTCGCCAAATACATTCAAGTAACTTACATTAGGTTTGAATCCATATGATAGTTGATAAGGAATTTTTTTTGAATCTTTCTTCAACTGTACTCTATTCAAGGTATGAATTATAGTGCTAATAGCTTCTTTCTAGTAGTTGAGAGCAACATTATTTTCAATCATCAAGGTTCTTGCACAATCCATGATAGATTTGTTTCTTCTTTTAGCTCTACCATTCCTTTGTTGTGTACTAGGGGCTAATACTTGTCTTTTAATTCCTCTTTCAATGCAAAAATCATTGAATTCATTGGAGATAAATTCACCACCTCTATCTAATCTTAAAGATTCCAACCTCTTTCCAATTTCTTTTTCTACTCTTGCTAGATACCACTTGAATTTTTGAAAGGCTTCTAATTTTTCTTTTAGATACATTATAGTCATCATTCTAGAATAGTCAACAACAAAAAGAATAAAAAACTTTTCTCCACTATAACACTCTATTCTGATAGGTCCGCATAAGTCTGTATGAACAATTTCTAAGACTTCTTCTGATTGATAGTTTTCTCTTTTGAAACTAGTCTTTCCCATCTTACTTATTTGGCAATTCTTGCATAGACCCATATCAGACTTCTCCAAACTAGGAATACTTCTTACTCTTCTATGTTTTCTTATCTTAACTAGATTATCAAAGTTTACATGACATAGTTGTGAGGCCTCGCCCCGACCCATCGTAGCATAGTGATACATTACCCTTATTTTGTTATTCACGACTTGAGATGTCGAGACAGTAACTAATGCTTAGAACATATTTTATTATTTCATGTTGTGTGATGTCATTTGCAGATATATTTGATGATTGTCATTTAATTTTCATGTATATGTATGCTGACGAAATCAGTAAAATGTAGGATTAACACATTGAGTTGGAATCTTTATGATTAAGGATATAAGTAGGATGCAAGAAACCCTAATTTATGTATGTTTCAATTTATGTAAATTTCTGATACGTATATATGTACATGTGATTTTCGGGACTACTGATGTGTGCAATGAGTGTGCAAATATTTTAGTCAAGGAAACCGACGGAGGAACAAAACTGATCTCTATGTGCTAATTTTTGGAAACCTTGTTGTTCGTAATTCATGTATTGTGCTGTGAGATGTATGTATGTATCTCTCTGTGTTCAGTAAATGTTGATGTTCGTAACTATGTTTTGGTTAGTGTCGCTTGACAATCATAAATTGTTTATGTGCTTTAGTGTGTTGTTTAGGGTTAGTCATCCCTAATTCGGATTTGTGCTTAATTTGCAAGTTAGAGTGGTTAGATGGACCTATTTTATTCCTAGAGTTTATTCGACTCTAACCTCTTTCCTAAGGCTTTTAACATGTTTTTTATTCTAACCAAAGGGTATGGGTATGGGTTAGGGGTCTTTTCCAACCCCTAAGCCCTTTTTTTTGACTTTAGAGGTCACTCAAAAATCCCCTTTTTGCCTTTGTGCGAAAATTGCAAGTGGTTGTCATGAGTTGTCTTACCCCACCTCCTTTTAGGGTTTAACCATGGTGTAGGTTGAGTTAGGAGTTTCTAGAGTGGCTAGTGGGTGGGAATAGTTATTGCTCCTTTTGGGTGGTTGAGTTGGAGGCTTATTTAGAGGCCTTCGTTGGTCTAGTGGTTTGGTTACCCAATCTCTACATTTAGAGAAGTTTTCTTGAAGCTTGAAGGAAGGAAGGGGATACTCTACTCAAACTGGTTCATTGCCATTACCTCTTTGTGAAGGTAGGAAACTCCCATCTCCCTTATTCAGTTTTTATGTTTTGTTTCATGTTCTTGTTACCTTGTTGTTTTTTTACTGTTGTATGGTTGTGGGTATGTTGGGAAGATTTGTAAACCATGTCTTTTTGGTGTTTTGCCTTCTTGTTTATGTTTGAAATTTTGAGTTTTCCTTGCATGGGTGTTTTGGTATTACTCACCCTAGGAGAGGGCAGAAGTGACCAATTTTGGGAGAGGTCTATTTAGTTGGACTCCAACCTGTGTAGAGTCTATTCACAAGATGAGAAGAGGGATAAAGGGTAGGGTGTTATGGGATCTTACCCGTCAGCACAAACCTGGTATGAGTATGGCAAGTTAAATGGAAGAATGGAAGTTCTTGGTTATTGGCCCCGATTGGGCATCTGAATTTGGTGTTGTGCTTGACTTCTCCAGTTGGAAGAATCCACCTCTCCCTAGTCTTGATTCATTGTGAATCCTATTGTGTAAACCATGTATGATTATGCATGCTTGATTTTCTTTTGGTTCTACTTGGTTGTGACCCGATTAGTTATTGGTTTCCTCCATGGCTCTTGAAATGAGATTCAGAAAACATTACAAAATTCTTGATTATGATCATGAAGAAAATTGGATAAAATTTTTGTAATTGGGATTGAGATCCTATTGGAAATTGTATTTTTAAATCTTATTGTATATGGCAACGAAGCCGAGTTTTCTTCCTGATTCTTTCCCGGCTGAGCTTTGAATCAGGTTAGCCAATAAAGTAATGGATGAGTGTATTTGGTTCTCATAATATTTGTTCATAATGTTCAGTTGTATGAGTGCTCATCAAAATAGAATAAATAAATTTGTATATATATAGATGGGAGAATAGAATCATAGATAATGTCTTGATTTATGAATGTTCAAGTTTTAATTACAATAATGAAGAGTTGAATTGATATAGTGAGTTTCAATCATGATGTATAAGTATTATGATGAGTTCAATCAAGAGAAAACCCTATATTATGAAATCAAAGATAATTCATTTCTTGATAAATTTCATGGTGGTTATAATCAAATTTGAATGAGGATAATCCACCACCATTTTGTTTTTAATTATGTGTATAGTATCATTCACCTTCTAAGTTCAAATATGATCAATTGGACTGAGAGGTTGTATTCTTGAAATCAATAATAATAATAATCAGAACTTAGAACTCTTACCATGTCCTTGAAGAACCAATATAAAACATACATGTTTAAACTAGAGATGGAGAGACTATTCGTAATATACCCCTTTGCATTGGAATACTTGTATTAAGGAAGAATGTTAATAGTATAATTATTCAAACCCTTAGTAACATAAATGAAATGCATAAAATAGCATGACCATGCCTTGTTAAAATTATGCTTCAAAAAAAATATATGCACTCCCAGGAGTAAAAACTCTCTGGAAAATACATGGAGAGAAAATTCATTGCTTCCAAAACCACAGAGCATATTCTTGCTCAGATTCCTTCCTAAATGAATAAAGAAACAAAATAAATATTATGTAAATCTCATGGGTGCATAATTTTGAATATATAAATATGTATATTTTTAAATATAGTCAATATCTAATATCTTTTCTTCACCTATAAAACTTTATGAACTTATTGCTCTCCTTGGCCTTGCACGTCAGTTTAAGCTTGCCTTAAAAAGGTCTTTAGTGTCTGCCTCATGTCATAGTGGATGGGATGGGTGGGTGACATCATCCTGCCACCTTGTCCCATCCCCATCTCTCTTCTTTCCTAGCGGCCAGTTTGGGAGAGGGTGGCATTAATGTTGAGAAAGGAAATTTACATGGTCACCTTCATTTCCTTAACCCTCCTTTGCTCTCCTCTGTTCACATGCCACCTCTTGGGCTATGTTTTCCTTACCTTGGGCTGCATGGCAAGTGGGGTGGAGAAAGCTATGTAATGATATGACATTGTAATTGGAAGTTGGTTTAGTTTGGGATGGTTTTGTTGTTTTAAAGTTTTTGCTTGTTTTAAAACTTTAGTCTTTGTTTCCCCCTACGTACCTTCTCTTGGATGTGCAGGTTTGGGATTGCGTGGGGCCTAGGGAGAGGAGTAGGGAGGGGTCACATCCACTTGACTTGTAGCCAAGTGGATGTTAGGGGCTAGGGTGTAGGTAAGATCTTAGGGCAGGAGGGTTAGTGGTTAGATGCTAGTAAATAGGTAGGCTTAGTTAGTAGTGTATGATTTAATTGTTTTTTCAGTTTAAATGTAGTTAGAATTTAGAATATAATTTAGTATTAGATTAGCTAGTTTAGTATTTAGTTAATTTAGTTATTTAATAAATGTTAATTAGATTTTATATTAATTTAAGTCTATTAAAATTGTTTTTTAGTTGATAAATTTCAGAATGTAATTAGTTAATTAGTTTAAATTTTTAAGTTATTTTATTTTAGCATGTTAGTTTAGTTAGTTTCTTTTTATATATTGTTATTTATTAATAATTTTAAATTGTTAGTTTTAAAATGATATTCTAATTTGTTAAAGTGTACTTAGTTTAATTTAGTAAAGTTTTAAGTTAGTATTACGTTAAAATTATTTTAAAATCATTTAATTATTAAGTTAGTTGATAACTATGTTGTTTAATTGTGAGTTGGTTTTAGGTTATCTGTTTTAATATATTTAGTATAAATTTTAAACATTTAAGGTTTTAGCAAACTCATTATGAAACTATTATCTTGTTTCATTATGTTAGCATATGTTAAAACAAATAGAAAATGTTGGATTGTTTCCTTTATCATTTAGTCAAAAGTTAAGTGTAACTTACATTGTTAATATCTTTTGATATGTTTAATTCTTAAATAGCATAACTTAAGATCGATATCAATCTAATAACAAAAGTTTCAAAATCTTAACGATGTAATCGCCCTCATGTTTATAACCTTAAGATGTAAAGTAAAGAACCTGTACTAAAACTATTATCAATCATTTCAAACCTAGGGCATGTTTAATTATTAATTCAAAAAAAAAATTATGTGTGTGTTTTTGCCTTCAAGTTTTGGGCATGACAATAGTCTTTTTTATCACAACCAAATTTCCTCTATTTGATCAATAAAACATGAACAATCACTGAGATCAAGATAAAATAGATTACCTTTTGTTTTTTTGCCAGATCTAACTAGATTTCCTTTCCTATCTAGTAGTTTGGCCTATCCATTCATGAATTCTACCTTGAATCCAATGTTATTCAATTCTGCCACACTTAGTAGATTATGCTTTAGTCTTTCAACCCAATAAGCATTGTCACATACAAGTTCTTTAGTCAATGAAATACATTATTTTCCTTTTATATTACAAGATTCATTATTTCCAAATCTCACATTACCTCCATTATAAAATTCCACATGCTCAAATTTTGTTTTTTCTCTAGTAATGTGATGTGAAAGCCACTGTCAACAATCTAGATATCATTTTTCTAACATGATAGAAAAGTGCCATCTTATCTCCTTCATCATCAAATTTATCTTTCACAACAATATATATCATTTCATCTTCACTATTATCAGAATCTTTAGCTATAAAACAAGATTCCTTACCTTTGTCCTTGTAGTTCTTGTAGTTTTTGGAGTCCTTCTTGCTTTTGTGCTTATTGCTTTTCTTTTCATCTTTGAATTATTTATTTGGACACCTTTATTGTAGCATTGTGACCAACTTCTTAACAAGAAAAGTAGATCAAAGGAACTTTACCTTTGTACTTTCCTCTACCTTTGGAATACTTTCTTGCAAGTAGGGCTTCAACAACTTCAAGATCACTATCTAAAATTTCTTTTGTTTCTTCTTCTTCACTTCTTGATTGACTGGAATTTGATTTCTAACCCTTTTCTTTGAGCGATAATTTAGCTTTAAAAGTAGACTCAATAAACTTTGAACTAGGAAGATAGTTATCAAAGTTATCTAACTCAAGAGCTATCAATCTTCCAACTAGAGCATCCAAAGATATTCTATTATTTGGATCACTTCTCATTTCTTGAATAGTAGACACTCTAATTGCATACATATGAAGAAGAGTTCAAAGTACCTTTCTTACAACTATTTTCTCTTCAATGTCTCCTCTAGATGATTTGATTGCACTTACACTTGCTCTGATTCCTTCCACATAATTTGCAATATTCTCATCTTCTCTTATTCTCATATAATCAAAATGACCTCTAATACTTTCAGCCTTAACTCTTCTTACATTGTCATCTGCTCCATATATGTCTTTTATTTTGATCCAAATCTCATGAGTTGTCTTGCAGTCTTTGACTTCATCAAATTCAACATAACTAAGAGCAGATGCAATATCAATCATCATGATGTTATGATTCTTCTTTTCAGCAATATCTTTAGCTAATAATTTTATAGTGGGAGTCTTGTATTTAGTATCAAGATATTTTCATCTAGATTCACTGATAGTAGAAAAATATAATCTTGTAATTCCTTTCCATGCTACAAAATTATCTCTATTTAGCTTGGGAATCTCTCTTCTGTAAGACATCCTAATCTTTAGCTTAGGTCCTTGAAACCTTCTCTACAAGCACCAAAAGCTTTAATACCAACTGTTGGAAATATAAGAGGAGTAACTAAGATGGAAGGGGTGAATTAGTTACTACAAAAATAAATCTTAGATCCCTTAGATGTCAGTACAAAATAAAGTTTAAAAACTAAATATTGCTCATGCTCGATAAACTCACATAAAATGTTGTAGCTCAGTAAGTATAGAATATGCTCAATAAATATTTAACATGAAAATCTTAGATGTTATCTATGATTACTATTACTTTAACTTAGTTTCAAACACATTAAAGTAAATAGCATGAACACATTTGACACCAGTATTTAACATGGAAACCCAATTTGGAAAAAACCACCAATTGGAACTAGTTATTGTTTTCACTCTTCTGAAGTGAGACCTATTAGAAGCCAACCCTGTTAAATGTTACAAAACACACTGTTAGGTGTGACCTTGTTAAAGGATTTAATCACCTTGTTAGGAGTGGCCTTGTTAGAGGTCTTAAGAAAATTTAATAAAATTACCACCTTGTTAGAGGATTTACAAAAAGTTGTTATTCCAACTCTATTAAGAGATTTAGATCACTACTACAATGATTAGAGAGTAATAATGAGATGACCTAATTTGAATGCAACTGAATTTTTGATTATAGATCTCTATTTTGGTTTGTACTTGATCCTTCTTGATCAAATATAGTTGTTCTACTCCACAAGGATATTCTTCTTATCCTTCAAATCTGCTTCCTCTCTTTGTCATTAAACATTTATCACATCTTCACACTTTCAAACTCATAGCTCAACCTTATACTAATATCTTTCATATTATTAGGTTAGCTCATATACAACTTAGAATAACTAATATTCATCACCTTAGTCCACTAGAACTAATAGATAAGTCAATTAAGCCTAATATGCCAAAATAAGAAAATCCTTCATTAGTCGACCTAGCTTGGTAGATACTAACTCATAAATGATTTCCTATGTTAACCAACAGAAGCTTGGTTAACACTACAAACTCACAAGGATCTTTTGACAATTGAGTGAGCTCAGTTATCACTAATTCCATCCAACTTTTCTTCATTAACAGTGTGATCTTGGTTAACACTCATCTTCTACACACTTTCTTTTGATGCTTGAGTCAACTCAGTAGACACTGCCTTTTGAACTAGAAAAACACAAGAATACTCGATAGACATAGAAAAATTTCTTTACTACCCAAGTGAGCACAACATATCCTAACTAATAATGATATGACATTTGGGTAATATCAAAGACAATAAATAATAAATCAATTGTATTGTGTTGGTCTGATTTTTTAAAGTGCGGAATTTTTTTGAAATTTTGATGAAAAATCAATTAAGACATTGTATCTTGCAAATTAGGGTTTTATCTCTTGTATTTTTCAAATCCTTGGGTTGCCCTAGTTCATATCCTAGTCTCTATGTCATTGAAATTCTATTAAATTCTCAAGGTTTTTCAACAAAGAAATCATTGAAAACCCTAAGTGTATAAAAACTCTAAAGCCTTTTTTTTTACCCTAGTTTCGAAAACCTTTGAAATTAATATTTCAAAAAATGATTTTAAGTCATATCATTTTTATGCTAAGGCTGGGCTTACATAAGCATGACTTCATTAAAATATCCTTTAAACCTTATTGATTATGCTTTTTTTGCATTTGGCTAGATTATTTTATCCTATGTGATACAAAATTTGTGTGACCGTTGATCTTTTCTTGATCAATGGGTATTGCATTCCCATAATGTCAAGATGCAAGGTTTTTAAACAATGTGGGCATGCACTTTGATGACATGTAGCCCTTGCTTATTTAAAGTCTTAGTGTGCCGCAAAGTTTATGATGATTCATAAATTGTTGGAACCCTTTTGCAAACTTGTTAGTAAATTTCATGTACATTCTGTAATTCCTACGATGTCATTGGTTGATTTATTGACATAGGTATCTCTTTATCACCAAGATTCATCAAACATTGATTCATTTAAATCAAGGGCTAGCACTTTCCTGCAATTAGAAGATGCTTGAGAATTAAATAATGCAGGGAAGTGTAAACAGGACACATAGCATAGTTTGTTAGCATGGGCCCACCATTTCCAAGGATGATGTTGAGGTGTCTTTTGTGGTAGTTTTTAGATGAGTTGGATTGGAGGGCAATATTTTATTCATCAGTTTGGCTGATGTGGTATTTTAAGACACATGATTCTATGACCATTGATCTATGTGAGATCAAAGGCCAACACATGCCCACATTTT
The DNA here is from genome assembly GCA_028749045.1 of Cupressus sempervirens. Lineage (NCBI taxonomy): Eukaryota > Viridiplantae > Streptophyta > Pinopsida > Cupressales > Cupressaceae > Cupressus > Cupressus sempervirens. The sequence continues at coordinate 105,989,953 of CM053783.1, forward strand.
CAAGCTCCATGAGAGATAAATAAAGTAGGCAAATCGTATTTTGACACATAGAAAGGTGGGGTTAAGAATCACTAGTGTGTGTCATAATTTACCAAGCTATAAAGTGATTTCTATAATGTGCTGCTAGTTGTGCCAATGAAGAAGTTTATCTACCAGATAGGATCAAAGTTTTATCAACCATAGATCTTTTAAAGATTGAGGGCTAGTGCAAGCCTGCATTATGAAATTTCTTGAGAAATAAGAAATGCAGGTATGAAACTTTGCACCGCATGTCATAGTGGGGCCAAGATTAAGGGAGAATGTTGAGTCATACCTTGTTGTATGTCATGTGCCTAGTTGGAAGTACTTATGCTACGGGTGCAAAAATTTCAATAATTAATGCTGTAATTAAATTTTTCAGAGTACGAGGTTTAAATATTTTATTATTAAATGCATATTGTGACCATAGTAGATAAAGTTTTTCTTTCTGTCGATTTTGATCAAATTGATGAAGGGTGCATGCCCACATTAGGAACTTGAAATATTTTTAAGCAAAGCGGGTATGCGCCATGAAGACATGTGTCCATGGTGATGCCAGCACTCCTATTTCAAAGAGTTAAATGGTTTGAGCCATGTCACAATTAATCTTGTTAAGATCAATGGTTGACACATGCCCACTTTATGAAGGTGCTCATTGGATAAGGAAAGCGGGGATGTGCCAGCTTGACACATGGAAAAGATGATGTCAAGCACTATTTCCTTAGAATTTATTATGGGACCTTCTTGCATAGATGTTGTTAGGAGGCAAAAATTCATATAGAGACTTTCTATTGGTTAGTACAACTAACTGGGCCTTACTCAATTGTAAACTTATGTGATTGTTGATCTTGTCTTGATCAATAGATAACGCTTACCCGCAATTGTAAGATGCAAGAAATTTAAGGAATGTGAGTAAGCAGTAATGTGACACATGGCCATGTTCTTAAGGCCATAAAACTTGTTAATTTTTTGAATTAAAGTCATTTGATCCAGTGAAATTGATGGATAAGATTTGAATTTTTGATGCAACTTGAGAATAATGGCTACTGGAAGTTAATATGGTTCAGAGCTCATTTTTTTGGTTTCAATGCTAGAATATAATTCATGATCTCACCATTATTGAACCATAGAGTTACAAAAAAGTTATCAGAGCATAGAGAATTTTCAGAGCTAGGGCATAGAATTTTGTAGAGAAATCCAGTGAGTTGCAACAAAAAATTTCATAGAGTAAAGTAGAATTTTGTGGGTAAGTGCTCTTAAACTTCTGAGTAGCAAGAATTTGGTGTGATAGAATTTTAAATCTCAAAATGCCTCCACAAAAAAAGAGTTTACAGGACAGATTGGTTATCTAAAATGCTCTATTCATGATGACTTTCTGGAACAATTCCCTTTATCTGTACATGAAATAACTAAGGGGAGGGAGTTGATTCCTAAGCACTCTAGGGTAGCTGTAGTAGAAGGTTTCTATGATAAAGCTAATTGGGTAAGAGATGTCTAGGTTTCCATGGGAGGTTTAGAGTTGTTCAAGAAATGGTTCTTAGAATGAAAACTTGATACCCCTATGAGCAATTTCTGGGAGTTTGATATTGAGAAATCAACAGTCCCCATAGTTTTCTTTAATAGTGATTTATTGATGGATTTGGCAAAGAAATATGATCCAATTATAGGGTAGGTAAAGAACCATATTGGAGTGAATCTTTTTAGGGTCTTCCCTAAACTAATTAGTGAGGTTTTCAACCTCAACCCTAACCATGTCGTGCATGAAATCATTGATATGGATGACCTTCAAGCAATGTATGATGTGAAAAGGATTTACTTAAGGATAGGGCCACTGCAGGAGCATGCTGCTAAAATTGGTACTTTGTTTGTGATTAGTACCAAGACCCTAGAGCCATTATTGAGAAGAAATTTTAACCTTAGGTCTTAGGAATTATATTTTTCTCTTTGCAATATTTTTGGAATGGATAAAGCTAAGAAAATCCCAGGCTCAATTGTTCTTATTATGGCTCAAACTCTTCAATTTAGGATGAGCACTATTCTAGATTTTGCTACTTTTCTTGCAAAGGAAATTCACAATGGTTTGGTGGGGATAACACGGGGGAAAGTGGACAATCCATTTTGCTGGTATTCATTGCTTATGTATGTATGCTTGTACAAGGGATTTACTTTTTTCTCCAAGGGTTCAGAGCTGGAAATAACCAAGGATGGAGAGAGGTATCCAATGCAGTTATGGAGTGTGGATATGACCTCATAGGCTATAGATGCCAGTTACGTAAGGTTTGACAGATATTTTGCATCAAGCTTAGATTTCTCTTAAGAGGAGATAGCCCTAGGATTCCATAAGCATCACTAGAATTGGTCAAACCTAAGGACCATGCAAAAGGGCTACTGGTTAATCATAATTGGGGGGATATAATCCCTTATAATGTATCAACAGTAATAAGAGTGTATGGCTTCCTAGGAAAGCCTCATGTGTTACCATTTGATGTGCCACTAAAAATAGGGATAGCAGAATTGTTATGGTAGATAGGCACTATTGATGAAAGAAATTTTCCAAAGAAGGGTACATTCTTTCCAGTTGTTACTATAGTGCATGATTTCATTTTTGTGAGGAAAGGGTGGAAACATCTCAATTTGTTTGTGGATAGATACAACATGGCAGAATCTCATGCCAAATTCATTGACCCTGAAGGATTATACGACCTCTTAAGAGAGAGAACAAAGGTTGCCCACATGGTACACTAGGTATACTATCCTGAGGATGTTATTAGGAATGTTTTTTCCTTACAAGAGTAGGAATTGAGAAGAGAGAAATGGATAGTATTCAATAAGACTCTAGAGTTCATTAATGCTTTTGAGTCCAATTATGACCCATTGAAGGATACAAAATATTGGGGAGCCAAGATGCAAGCATTAATGAACAATTTTTTTGTGATAATCTAAACCATAAATGAGAAGAAGGTCACATATGTTGAAACATATATATATATATATAGGGCTGCAAAGGTGTAAAGGAGGATAAACAATAGAAATATATTGTCTCTTGGTCGATATACCTTGCAGAGAAGGGTAGGTTATGTGATGATTCAAAGTGTGCAACGGGCTCCCCTTTAGCAAAGACCAAAGCTAGAAAGTCCATTTGTAGCCAGTGCTCCAAAAAGGAAAAATTTAGAGGAAGGATCTTCTTCTTCTCAAGTAGAACAATACTCCCCAAGCCAGTCCCCAATCTGAATAGATGATGAAACATTTTTAAGGGAACAACTTAGACAAATTGGTGGAGAGGGGGATGTAATTGTTACTTCCACATATTTGGAGATTGGAGAACCACAACAACCTCCTGCACCTCCCTTGGATCTCACTATTGCTGATTACCAATGTAAGTAAATAGATCCTATAGTTGCTCAAGCCTCTAAGAGGTTTATTAATGATCAAAGATTTTTCAAGTCTAGAGCCTTTGCAAAAATTTTGTGGAGATTAAACATAGGCAATTTTGAGAAAACTTGTGAGAAGATAAAGGTGGAACAACCTAATAAATCAGACTTTGCTATTAAGGAAGAGGTAAAGTCTAATTTTTTGAATGATTTTTCTCAATTTATACCTAAGGCTAGAAGGAAAATAGTTAGACAGTCAGTAGTCCTCATTTTACCAGAATGGGATATAGTGAATGCCATGGTTTTTTATTCAATAACTAAACAAAATGATGTCCAGTTTAAAACTAAAGAAGAGGTATTACAGGCTCATAGAGGAGTCAAGTTTAGTGATGATCACTAATCCCTTGTTATTTTCTCTATTGAGAAGAGGGACAAGACCAGAATGCAAGAAATTTCTACTATAGAGCATACTGGTGAATTAAAAGTTTACAGGGCTGGTGAGGTAGGCAGTAAGAAAATAATTGGAATGACTTTAGAAATGCTAAAATTTGGCAATGTGGTGTCTCACTAGGAAGAAGATAGATTTTCTCAACTCAATGCTAGGTTTGAAGAAGTTTTGAAAGCATATGAGGAGAGGGGTATGTAGATACAGTCACTAGAAAACAAAGTATCTCAAATGGAGAAAATACTTGGGAAGAGAAAAGTAGGAGAATCCAGTAGACCAAGGATTGCATACCCCCCATGGCCACTTGTTGAACCCTTCAAATCAACTCCAATCATTGAGATATTGGACACCCTAGAAAGGCATCAGTTCTACACTGCAGAGGATTTTGAAGAAGAGAAGAATAGGTTGTATGCACTACATGTAGAATTAAATAATCAATTTGAAGAGAAATTGAGGTAGGGTGTAATTCATTTAGTAGATAGGATAGAGTGGACAACATTTTTTGATCAATTGGCAAGGATTGTAGCTATCAGGGATGAATTGAAAAGAGATGAAGTTGTATTTAGACCCCTTGTGCAGAAGTGGACAAAAATAAATGAAAATATCGCTGCTATGTGTATATCTATCATCCAGCTGCCTTGTCATCAAATAGAAAAGATGTTTGATTTGTTAAATAAATTGCAAGGTTTTTATGATAAAAAATATTCTTTTCAAAAAGGATTAACGATTTTTTTTTCCAAGTATAATGCAAAAAAATTTGATTTATTCCCTTGTGCATTAAAGACTATTGATAAAGTGAAGGAAAAGGAAGAATGGAAGAGGTAGTTGGATGAGATATTTTGTGAAAGGATGAATAAAGTTATAAATGAAATAGGCCACTTTTAATGGGCAATGAAAAATGAGGAGTTGGTAAAAGTATAATTGTTCTATAATACCATTAGAAAGGATCTTGTGGATATAGAGGTAGTTGCAAATTCTTTAATAACTATACAAAGAGAGGTCCTAAGTTTTGATTAGCCACATGACACTACCTATAATGAGTGGAAAGATAAATTTATGTCTATAGAGAAGATGGTAGAAGATGATGAGGTAGAAGATGATGAGGAAGAAGAAGGTGCAAAAGTAAAATTCACTCTTTCAGTTAATGATAAAGACAAGGAGAACCCTTAGGTTAAAGTAAGTTTGTAGGTAATTGGAGATCACTCATCACTTTCAAGCTTGATGGCCACTTACTCTAAGGAATTAGAATAATCAAAGAATTAGATCATAGTACCCTTGTCTTTCCAAATGCTATAACAAAAAGAGACCCACAAAAGATTGTTTGATGTATCAATCTTTCTGTTATTCATAGTTTTGTCTTTTTATGATAGGTGTATGTAAGTATCCTTTTGTAAAGGACACCTATCAATCACATTTTCCCTTTACTTGTTGCAACTCATGCCTATATAAATGAGTTTTCAAGGCAATGTGATGGTCCAAATTCTGATGTATTTTTTGGGAATGTCAAGAAATAGTATAGTTAGTCCAGTCATGTGTAGCTATTTTTGAGTTTACTTCTAGTTATGTACTTTTCTTATGTCAAATAGAAATGATAGTACTAGCATGAATTCATGGGTTCTTCATTGAGTCTCTATTGGTTCTTATATTAATTAGCAAAATGATAATACAAAAGGGTATTTACACTAGATCTATGTCACTAGTTTATGTCTCCATTTCATGAGTTTATTAATTTTGAGATCATTTGAATAAGGTTCATTTGGTTGAAAACAGTTTAGATGGGTTGTATATTGGTTTATTGTTTCTTTTAATTGAAGGGATTATGTAAATGCTTCAGTAGATTAGTAGAATTCATGAGTTTATGAAAAGGATATCTCATAAGAATAGAAACAAGTGATTACAGTTGATAAATTCAATTACAAGTTAATTGAACAGGATCTCCTGCTATTAGTTGAATCTTTGCCCCTATGGATGAAGCACTAGTTATATAAATCAGAGGTGTTAGAGAGTAAATTATGCTGCTACATGTCTAATCTTTTCAAATTTAAAATCATTCTTGTTCTATTTTGTTTAGAGTTATAATGTTGGTCAGCACTCATTTATATTTACTTTTGGATGTTAGGTAGCTACTATTACCATAAGTAATTGTAAACTTAAGGAGAATAAGGACCAAATTTTCTTATAAGGGATGCATGCTAGTTTGAAAGTATCATAAATTGGATAAATTGTATATGTATCATGAATTAGAGATGAAAATCATGATGAAACTAATATAATTCTCATTTATCATTTGTTATCTAAAGCATCCCCTAGGTAAACCTACCTTGGTTTTGCAGAGCCTAAAGAGTAGGAAGTCATTGTGGTTTTGTTGAAGTTGGTCCAAATGGTTTACACATAGAGTTATTGATAGGAAGTGGCTATTCCTTAGATTGTGTGAGTATTATCAATTTGGTGTTGAACATTTTGTGGTTTAGTAGTTTTAAACACCAACATATCAAACAAAATGATCATATTTTTTTCCTATCTTCTAGGACATTCCCTAGTTTGGAGGCTTCTTCAATCCTTCACCAGTTCTTTCAACATTTTTTTCATCTCTTTTTGGAGTGGGGCTTTTCCCATCTGGTTTTCTCAATTTATCCTCTTTTCAAAGATTTAGTTGTGCTTGGATACCTCATTATGCCTTATTGTCAGGACCCAAATTTACTTTTAGTAGTATTTTATAGGTTTTTAGCTACTCCCTAAGTTTATTTTAAGTGGGTGTTAGAGTAATAAAGATTTTTCTTATTAATTAAATCATATTGATTTAATTATAAAGTCACTTTATATCTCTAGTTTACTTAAGCTAAACTTTGTACATATAATTTTTAACTCTTTTATTAATTATTATCATTCAACCCAGGTTTTTCCTATTAGGGTTTTGATCTCCTTTTATAAGGACTGATCTCTTTGTAATAATTCATTCACTTTTCATAATAGGAATCTTTTTTTTTTCTCATAAAGAATGTCTCATCTATAGATCTATGAATTCTAGTCTCCATAACTTTTGTTTCTCTCTTTCTATGATACATGTTTGAATGTAGGTGATTCTTAAGAGCTCTAGGGTTGATACTTCATCAACTTCAACACTTTTCATTCCTATAGTGGAATGCATCCATAGATAGAGCCATGATTAGCCCAATTTCTAGTAAAATTACAAAAGCATGGGCTTGTGTCATTATTTGTTCATATTCTATTGTTAGTGTGGGACTCTCAATATTGCCATTTCCATGAAACTTTCCTAAGTGTAAAAATACCTATGTTAAACCCTCAATACCCCTTACCATGTTATAATTTTGGGTTATATTTTTAAACAAATTAATAAAGGGTTTTCATGTCATTGAAAAGGGGCCTTTCAATATTCCAATATTATATCCTCCAATTCCTACCCTGTCATTTTATATCCTAAGGTAATATTTTCATTTAACTTAACAATAAGTTTGATTTGATGTGGGTTTCAACCCAGATTTCTTCTCAATCAATTTCCCTTTGGTGCAGGTTTTTCGAATTTCATTGCTCTTGCTTCTCCCCCATTTTCTTGGTGTGGGATGTGCTTGAGTGAGGTGCACACATAAAAAATGGTTTGGGTTATGTATCAACTTACTTATAAAAAGCATAGGACCCACCCCTTGATGAGAAGTGAAGTCTTAGCCTTTTTGATATTTCTTCATCAAGTATTGTTCAAAATTTCCACTCTCTTGCTAGTTTTTTGGTTTAATTAAAAGAAGTTTTGACACAACTCTATAAAACTAAAAAAGTGACCCCATAGTGAGAAATATAGTTAGAGCACGACAAAAATTCCTTCAAAAATCTTTTCAATGCATGAATATCTAACACCTTTTATGAACTCGCAATTAAAAGATGTAGCGTACTTTAGTCTATTGGATATAACTAATTAATTATGTGTTGTCTTTTATGTTACACATATGTCATAATCATTATCAATCAGTATATGCCAAGCTCACTTGGGCATTGAAGATAGTTCTCAGTATCTACCGAGTGTTCCTATGTTTGCCTAGTTTAGAAGGCAATGTCTATCAAGTTTACTCAGGCATTGAAGGAAAAGTTGCAGAAAGAGAGTGTTAATCGAGCTCAGTCAAGTAATAAAGGAAAATTGGATGGAACTAGTGCTAATCAAGCTCACTCAATTGCTAAATGATTTTTGTAAGATTGCAATGTTAACCAAGCTTCTCTTGGTTAATGAAGGAAATCACTTCAGAGTTAGTTTCTACCGAGCAAGGTCAGCTAGCAAAGGATTTTCCTATTTTGTTATCTATTGATTGTAGCCCACTAAGGTAATGAATATTGATTATTGTAAGTTGCATTTGAGCTGAATTGAAAAACAAAAATGTATAATTAAAAGGTCAAGTTGTGATTTCAAAGTGTGCAAGTGAGTGCAAGAGAATGTGTGAATTATGGTGATGTGATTTAAGATCTATTGGTAAGAAGAAGAAGAAAATTTGAAGGATAAGTAGAATATCCTTATGGTGCAACAAAGCCATATTCGATCAAGAAGGATCAATTAAAAGCCAAAACAAAGATCTAAAATTAGAAATCAAGTTGCATTCAAATTAGGTCAACTCATTGTTACTCTCTAACCATCATAGCAGTGATCTAAATCTCTTAATAGAATTGGCTTAACAACTATTTGCAAATCCTCTAACAAGGTGGAAATTCCATTGAATTTTTATCAAGACCTCTAACTAGGCCACTCCTAACAAGGTGATTAAATATTTTAATAGAGTCACACCTAATAGTGTGTTTTTTAACCTTTAACAGGGTTGGCTCCTAACAGGGCTCACTTCAGAAGAGTGAAAATTAGTAACTAGTTGCTATTGTTGGCTTTTGCCAAATCGGGTTTCTACATTAAATATTGGTGTCAAATGTGTTCATGCTATATAATTTTTGTGTTTGCAACTAAGTTAAAGTAATGGTAATCTTAGATAACATCTAATGGTTCTTAAGTTAATCTTTTACCAAGCTAATCTAGTCACTACCGAGTTACAACATTGTGTGTTTATTGAGCTTCTGTAGTATTCAGTTATTTGTCTACATTTTGTATAGACATCAAAAGGGATTTAGGATTTATTTTTTTAGTAACTAATTCACCCCTCCCCTCTTAGTTACTTCTCTTGTATTTCCAACATACTCATCATGGGTTCATGACAAGATGACATGTGCTCAAGGGTGTCAGGATGGTCAGTACAAGGTCGAACATTGAAATGGATCTAAGCATCAATAATAGTGCTCCACATGGAAATTAAGGAGGATATGGAAGAGGGGTGACATGTCATATTAACTGGTCAAGAAGATGGTGTGTATAGTGAAAGAGAAATGACAAGGAAAAAGGAGCCAATTCTAGAATACCATGTGTCATTATCAAAATGATCAAATGTGGGTTGACCATGACTTTGAGGGAAATACACATAAAGCCTTGTGTATTGAATTTGAGTTTAAAGATCAAGAAGGATTGGATGATCATTGCGAGCTTGTGATGGGGATGTGTAGGTTAAATAATCTTTGTGGCTTCACAACATTTTCCCAAGTGCCTAGGAAGATATGGTTAGATCTGGGTAAATATATAAAAGATTGATGGTTCTTATGAACCCATGATAATAAGATGCATGATGTGAAAATATTAATGGATCTATGAAAAAGTGAAAGATGTTTTTTTTGTTTTTTTTTGTGCTAGTTAGATTTAGTTAATGCAAGAAAGCTCCAATGGTCATTGTGAATTCATGATATAATGTTGCAAGTTTCTTTAGTCATATAGGAATCATGAATGGTTGACATGTGTACCTAAAGATATAATGAGATCTAGTTGATGATTGTGAAGATCAATGACTTTTGTGAACCCATGATCAAGAGATGTAAGATGTTTAGTCATAGTAGCTTCATGATAGGTTGAAATGTGTTTGTGATAGATAGAAGGCTAGGTGGTGGGGTCTATTTGCTAGGTCATATCTAGATGTTTTATTTTTATTGGTTAATTTTCTAAACAATCTAAAAGGATGGAAATAGATTTTTAATAATAAATCTAGACCACAAGAACATGTCTACATGAAAATTTATTGAAAACTCAAATTTAAAATTGTTCTATAGTGGAATTTTTGTCTGATTGGTCATAGTATTCAATTTTGGTGAAATTTGAAGAGGAGTGCATGACTATTTTGTTGATCTTAGATTGGTTTTGACAATTGAGTGTCAACATACTTAAGATATTCACCAATTTCATGCTAAGCTAGTAACACATGCCGAGTATAATATGTATAGATATCAAGTTGTAATGAGTGCTAAGTCACTCATGTGTTGAGCAATTCAGGTGTTGAGTGAATAGTTGATGTTGAGAAAGTTCAAGTGTCGAGCATTAGTATTATCAAGTGCCGAGTAACACAAAATGGACCTAGTTGTTTGTGATGGCCCAAAAAACTATGTAAAACACTTTTTTGAGCTGATTTATGGATATATCTCAAAGCTTTGAAGACAAGATCAAATCTATTTGGATTCCCTATATGATCAACATGTAACCAATTAGAAAAATGGAAGGAATTCAGTAGGAAAATAAATGAATCTCAATTATAGAGTCATACCTAACCCTAAGCCACCAAAGTCTTTTTAAAGGGAGATGAAGCCCCAATAGTTAGAGAGTATGAGTGAATGTATGTGAGGAAGTGATGTGAATGAATAATTGAAGGAAGTAAAAGGGGTGAGTTGATAAAAAAGCATACAAGGTGACTTAGAAGTGTGAAGGAATTATAGAATTAGTTTGTAGAATAGAGGAGAGACTATACAACATTGATATAATAGATCAAGAGGATCAAGACAAACATAATTGTGATCTAAAATCAGCAAGGAAAAAGTTGTAAGTGTATCAGATCAAACATTCTATTGTTACTTTCTAACAAATATATCAATAGGGTAAAATATTTTGGACTAAGGTTGATTTAACAATCATTATAAAATCCTTTAATAGGGTGACACTCTAAGTGAGCATTCTAAAGTCCTTTAGACAAGCACACTTTTAGTAGGGTGTTAAAATCCTTTAACAAGGTGGGATATAAAAATTATTTGTAAGCCTTTAACAAGGTAGGACTTTCACAAGGCAGATCATGAAAATGGTTGAACTATGTAACCTTAATAGGTGAATTTTATTGTTGTAGTAGTGAAGACTTGTGAGTGTCATCCACACCCCAGTTTTACCTTCTCATTGGAGGGTTTTTGGGTAATCATATATGGTGTCAAGTTTCTATGTGGATGCATTTACTTTACATCTTATTTCAATATGTTTATGCATGTATTGTTTTAAGTTAAAAAAATTAATGGTTAGATACTTGTACTTCTGATTCACCCACCCCTCTCAAAAGTAGAAATTTCCCATTTGTATTTCCAAAATTTGGTATCAAAGCTTAGTTCTCATTAGGAGAACCCTTATAGCTTGGAGAAAAGATCTTGAAATGGAGGCTTACAAGTTAGCAAAGACCATTGAAAATTAGGAGATTGAAGTACATCTCTTACTAAAACAACTGAATGAAGCAGAGATGCCTTAAGAAGTTTGTTGAAGAGAAGGAAAGAAATTGATATGGAAGAAAATGACACACAATACAAAGAGATTGACACCACAAAGTTATTTCTAGATGGTAACTCCTATTAATTTGATGCAACAATTATAGATCTCATGGGAAAGAACAGAGCACAAGTTGAGGAAATCAAAAATCTCAAGTTGGAACAAGAATCACAAGCTATATTGCTATGTGAGGTGACTAAATAGAAGAAGAAAGCTATAGAAGACAAGACCATGATTGAAGAAGATAAAAGAGTTTAGGCAAACAGATTGGAAGAAAAGTCAGCAAAGCTATCTAGGATCTCAAACATGCAATTGGACACCTTAAGCTAAATGATGAATTCTCATCATGAGTTGAATGTCAAGGACATTGAGACAACTACATTGAAGTTGCAAAATGAAAAGCTTCAGAATGACCTAAAAAGAGAAAAGGAGTTTGCTGAAAGTTTCAACAAGCCAAATGAATCCATCAAATACTTTGAGAAACTACTAAAATCCCCTAAATCTAGCAAAGACACATCATGATTGGGCTACATAAGCACTAAAGAAGGAGAATCATCCAAAGCTATTGATTAAAGAAATAATAAAAGTAATAATTCTAAACCTACTTGTCATCACTATGGTAATAAAGGACATATAGCTATTGTTTTTAGGAACAAGAATGCTAATTAGAATGCTAAACCAAAGAACATGACTCATTGTCACAAGTGCAAAAAACAAAGTCACCAAGCACATGAATGCAGAACCAGAACCATGCATGCACCAAAATTTGAAGGACACTTCTACAATTGTTAGAAGTTTGGACATAGAGCCTTTGAATGTAGATCCAAGTCCACATGGTCATCAAACAAGCCAAAAAAGGGAAGAAGCTATGAAAACTTGTATGGATGCATCCCTAAGAATTGCATAAGAACACACTTTAGTGGTAACTACAAGAGATGGTTGAGTCAAACTACATGCTTTAGCTATTTGAAGATTGGTCATATCATCAAGCACTAGCCAGCAAGGACAAAGGCACCTAACTTAGAGTTCAACAAAGGAAGAGGCAAGGTAGATGTTTAACACATCAGAGGAGAGATGAGAAAAACATGGAGGAAGAAAGATGGATGTAAGATGTCAAATGAAGGGATCACTTCACCTGAGAGGTCAAGTGATCACATCTCATCAATGTAAGAAAAAAGAGGTATGTGGGACTAATTTTTGAAATGTTTTATCATACATTAGTTCCAAAAGAAGATAGTACTGAAATAGATGTATTAGCATGAATAAAGATGCAAGATAATAAGTAAAATCCAAGGTTAAATCTTTAGGATTTCACATTATTGTTGAGTGTGAAAAGTTCTCTTCAATTGTCGAGTAAAATCCTAGTATGCACCAAGCTATTAGCTAAAGTCAGTTGAAGCCAAGTAAGTAGTGGCTACCAAGTGAGGGATATTTCTATTGTTGCCAAGTAAGGTAATTATTATAGCTATTGAGTGATGGTAAAACTAATGAATGTCGAGTGAAATAGAAATTTCATTGAAGCCGAGTTTACAACTGTACATGAACCATGCAATCAATGCTATCTTTTGAAAGGATATAAGGCCAAATTTCACATATTTTTCATCATTACAAACATAGAGCGAGATAAATTAGAGAAAATAAGTGATTGAAAAGAAGGAAAGAAGAATTTTCATAGATCATAGTGAAGATTGAGCATCAGTTCATCAATTTCAAAAGTATTCTTCACCTACTAAGCTACATAGTTTTCATATTTGTTAAACCCTAGCTTTCATAATGGCCTCAAGTTATAAGAATATAAAGGAGAAGGAACCTTTTGAAGTTCAATTAGTTTGCAATGAGGTTAAACAACTAGATTTTAGGGCCATACTAGAAGTTTCATATAAGAATGACTCAGCAGGCATGTTATCTATCATTCCAACTAAGATTTTTATGGTTCAAGATGTGAGGAAATGTTATAATTTCAAGGTAGGAGGGATTGGAGACATGGAAATTAGACAAGCATATGATAGGTTATGTGAAAACAGAGTGTTAAAGAAAGAATTTGAAATTGTAGCGAGGAAGGGCTTAACTTTTGCCCTAGATTTTCCAACTATCTTCAAAATTGAATGGATCAGAATTGTCTTGAGTAGAATATGTGATAGATGTTTATAGCTAGAAGGTGGACCCATCAAACTTTCATAGAGAATTTTACATAGGGTTATTGTATACCCAACCTTAGATTGGCATAAAACCTCAAGGAGTGATTCAAAAGAGGTGATTGAGTGACATATAGGAGTCAAGTGAAACAAGCAAGGAATGACTATTGACACTATCAAAGATCCACTTCTTGAATTTGTAGTTAGAGTCATATCATACAAATTCTATTAGTCAATTTGACTAAATAGTGTTCCATGTATAGAAGTTGATGTAGGATACAAGATAGTCAAGAAAGATCATACCTATGATCTTTCAAAACTCCAATTACAACAAATAATTGAAAACCTAGGAGCAAAAATGAAATCTAAAAGTGCTCAATGTATGTTTGGTTCCATACTAATATGTATATTCTTCTATATTCAAAATGAATTCTCATATTTTGGTAGAGTAGGATGGAAGACCAATAGGTCTTTTGTTGTGCAAATAAATGAGTATATTGAAAAAATGGGAGAGAATTTTGAGTTGGTAATGACTAGTTAATTTGAAGACTTCAAGAAATCCATGAAATAGAGGTTGAGAATTCCTATTTCCCTAGTTGAGAAATATTACAATGATATTTTCTTTCTAGTAGACATTGACTATACCTTCATCCAAGCTGCAATACCTAGAGTTAGATGGTTAAGGTCTCTAGGTTATGAAATTAACATTCATGAAGCCTCAACTACTATCACTACAATTCTTGCTAAAGAAGTTGATAAAGCTACCAAAAATTTTGGTAATTATTATGTTGTGAAATATAAAGTTGAGATGGAGTTAAAGATTACCTCAACTTTGAAGAAGAAAGACAAAATGTTGAAGAAGCTAAAAGCTAAGTTTGGGGAAGGAGAAGAAGGTAATGATGGAGAAGATGATGAAGAGGTAAAAGTTCAAGAACCTCTTGCTTCAACCCAAGTTATGGGTGAGGATCAGGAAAAAGAAGGTACCAAGGGAGAAGATGGCGAGGAAGCACCAAGCAAGCCTCAAGCAATCAAAAGAAAAGGAAAGACACATCTAGTTGTGAAACCTAAGCTAAAGAAGATTGAAAATCCTAGTGCAACAAAGCCTACAACTCTAGCAACAAGAGCCACTGCAAGGGAAACTACTCAAAAGGCCAAGGAGTAGGCAAAAGAGAAAACAAAGGAAAATGAGAAAATTGGTCCTATGTAGAAGAAAAAAGGAAGAAAATATGTAGCACAACTAGAGTCAAATGATGAGAAGATAGACTTAGAGGAACAAAGCCAATTTAGAATAATAAGTCATGCTCCCAAATCTGATCTTGAAAACATTTGTGATAATGTTAGAGATAATGCAGATTTGACTAGTTTGAAAGACATTGAAATTGGTAAACTGAGTGGAGAATACTAGAACATGGTTAAAGGATCTACATATGTCATGATGGAAAAATTCAAGAACACCCCTCTTGAATTTGATAATGCAATGCCCAAAGATTTATATACACTTGTTGAGAATAAATGGCACTATTGCCTAAACATGGAGAAAGAAATAAGAGAGTCCACATTGGCACACACGATGCTAGAATTATCAAAAGGAAAAATAACTAAGGCTAATAAAACATATGGTAGCATATTTGCACCAAAGTATAGGGAATTTAGCATTTTGTAAAATAAAATTGAGAATGCTGTGAAGAAATCCACACAAAAGTGGAGGTTAATATATGGATTGACAATTGTAAAAGAAGAAGATGCAAATCCCTTTGAGGGAAGGAATAATGAAGAAGAAGGTGAGGGAAAGGAGGAAGAAATAGAAAAATAGAAAGAAGACACTACATTGGAGGAGACAGAACAAAAGAAAGATGAGATGGCAATAGCTAAGGAGCAGCAAGTAGAATAGAGTATGGAATACTCACAATTGCCAATCATGAGCCCTCACATGACACAAACACATTTGTAGAGACCATAACAGTAAAAGATGTCCCTAAAAAATCACCTTAGAGCATCAATCTATTAACTACAAAAGATTTGAAAAAGATACTAGACCAATCCACACTATAGGCAAGGCTATGTGAAAATCCTGTATTGGTCAGTGTGGATGAACTACAAAAAGCAATAGCTGATATAGCAAGCAAAAAGGTAAATGCACAAGAACCACCTACTACCATCCCTATAGCTACCAATGCTCAACCATTGACACAAATAGAAGATAAATCCACAAAGGTTGACATTACTACAAAAGTTGATGAAGTTCAAACTGTAGAAGTAAAGGAGCCAACAAAAGAACAAGAAGGATAGATAGATGTTTCTATACCTATTGCAAAAACACAAGGTGCACCATGATTGATCATAATTGATCGAGGAAAATCTAATGAAGAGAAGGAAATACCCAAGGAAAAGAAGCAAGAAGCTATTTAGACATTGGTAAATCTACCAACAACTGGCACTCCTACTAAAGTCCTTCAGAGGCTGAGCATTGATGCAATACCATTGTAGCTTTTAGCACTAGGCTCTAGCTCAATGAAGGTTACTAAAGTATTTCACTATGGTGATGCACTACTAGAGGAAGAAATAGTGATAGAAAAATATGATTATGCAACCATGAACTTAGAGTAGATTAATATCATGCAACAAGCATTGGAGAGAAAGAAGAATCAAGAGATACTCAGGAAAGAGTATAAACAAAGGAAATCACTTTAGGAGATCAAATACATCTTTTTAGATGCTTTTAGCATGCAAACACCTAATGAATCAAAGCCTATATTAGAAAAATTATCAAAAATTGTTGAACAAGTGACAAATGAAGACCAAGAAACCAATGTTAAACTCATGGAATGATCTAAAAAGAAATTTCAAGGAAAAGTCAATGAGAAGATGTCTAGTGGAATAGCATTATCACAAGTTGAGTTGGCTAACAAAATTGAGAAAGTGAAGAAATTACTTGAGAACATATTATCATTATACACCAAACTATGTGATCCCATAGCATTCACACAATAAACGAGCCATAGAATTTTGAGTCTGGAAAAGAATTTGAATATTTTAGGTATGCAACTACCTCAAAGTCCAGCTCAAAGTGAGAAGCACTTTCATTCAATGATTCATACAAAAAATGATCTAGCTATGTTAATAGTAGAAGAGGCTAGCATAAGAGCCAAGTTGATTAATATACAACCATCCCTTACCCCCCATATGGAAATACTCTACAAAGAACTAACCTATATAGAAGTAGTATTAAAGAAATGCCCCAATCTTTCAATATTGGATAGTCTAGTTCTTCTTGCAGTAGAGACAACCATCCAGATCAAATCATTAGATGTTGCATTAGACAACTAGGATGCTACTTTGAAGATCATCATGGAAGTCCATAAGAACATTTTGGACAAATACACAATTAGTGTATAAACCCTTTGACATTAGTATCAAAAAGGGGGAGAAATATAAAAGGGAGAGATAAATATGAAAGGGGGAGATAGTAAAGAAAAAGGAGGAGACCAAGCAAAGGGGGAGCAACCAGAAAAAGAATAGAGTAACAAAGTATATCAGAGATAAAAATAAAGAAGAGCAAGACAAAAACATAGAGTGTCAAAAATTTTGAAGATAAAGAGTATCAACATGAGGCAAATCTACCCAGAGAAGAGAAGAAATTTTGGATACAGGATGGGCACATTAACTTAGGAGGAGTTACAAAATTTTGAGGTATATGAGTCTATTAGAAATTTTTGAAAATTTTGAAGTTTTGTACATATGTTGAACTGTATGTATATTATACTCGAGGAAATTAGATTTGTAATGTACAGTTAAGTTTTTTTGCCACGCATGTCAAAAATGGAGATTGGTGATCTTAGATTGGTTTTAATAATTGAATGTCAACACACTTAAAATATTCACCAAGTTCATGCTGAGCTAGTAACACATGCCGAGTATAATATATATAGATGTCGGGTTGCAATGAGTGCTAAGTCACTCATGTACTAAGAAATTCAATTGTCAAGTGAACAATTGATGCCAAGCAAGTTCAAGTGTTGAGCAAGATAGAATTATAGTAAGTGTCAAGCATCATTATTATCAAGTGCTAAGTAACACAAAATGGACCTAGTTGTTTGTGATGACATAAACAACTATGTAAACCATTTTTTTGAGCTGACTTATGGATAGATCTCGAAGCTTTGAAGATAAGATCAAATCTATTTGGATTCCCTATGCAACCAACATGCAACCAATCTTAAAAATGGAAGGAATTGAGTGGGAAAATGAATGAATCTTAGTCATAGATTCATACCTAACCCTAAGCCACCAAAGTCTTTTTAAAGGAAGGTGAAGCCCCATAATTTAGAGAGTATGAGTCAATGTATGTGAGGAAGTGATGTAAATGAAGAATTGAAGCAAGTAAAAGGGGTTAATTAATTAGAAATCATACAAGGTGACTTAGAAGTGTGAAGGAACTGCATAATTAGTTTGCAAAACAGAGGAGAGTTTATACAACATTGATATAATAGATCAAGAGGACCAAGATGGATTGAATCGTGATATGAATTTAGAAAGGAAAATTTTTTAAGTGTATCAAATCAAACATTCTACTATTACTTTCTAACAATTGTATCAGTAGGGTGAAATCCTTTGGACTAAGGTTGATTTAACAGTCATTGTAAAATTCTTTAATAGGGTGACATTCCAAGTGACTATTCTAGAGTCCTATAGTTAGGCACACTTTTAGTAGGGTGTTAAAATCCTTTAACAAGGTGGGATCTAACAATTCTTTGTAAGCCTTTAATAGGGAAGGCCTTTCATAGGGTAGATCATTAAAATGGTCAAACTATGTAACCTTAATAGGTGAACTTTATTGCTACAGTAGTGAAGAATTGTGGGTGTCACCCCCACCCTAGTTTTACCATCTCATTGGAGGGTTTTTGGGTAATCATATTTGGTGTCAAGCTTTTATGAGGATGCATTTACTTTACATGTTATTTCAATATGTTTATGCATGTATTTTTTTAAGTTAAAAGTTTTATTGGTTAAATACTTGTACTTTTGATTCAACCCCCTTCTCAGAAGTATACATTTCCCATTTGTATTTCCAACACATTTATGTGAAGATTGATATTTCCTTCCATGTGTTGGAAATATAAGAGGAGTAACTAAGAGAGTAGGGTTAATTAAGTTAACACTAAAATAATTCCAAATCCCTTAGATGTCAATGCAAACTTCTTATTAACTCAAATCCTTGCACAACTTGGTTAGAACTAGATATTTATTATAACTTAATTAACAAGTTGATCTTGAGATGTCAATGTGTTTTAATTTTTAGTAACTTAGTTGGAGATGTATATGTGAAATGTGGGCCTTAGATCCTCACATACACTTCAACACCATCATTACCTGAGAGATAATCCTATAATGAACATTGAATTGTTCATCTAAGTAATCCAATAGTGTGACCTATTGCCTTCTAACTAGAAGGCTTTTTCCTTTGCTCTCAGAATAAGAAGTAGGCAACCAAACCTTTTATTATGAAGGATTTATGTAGCTATATGAGAGTGCAATTAATCTAGATGAGATGTAGTTCTAATCTAATAACAGGAAAAGAAAATTAAGCTATATGAGTGCATTTTTAGTCTATATGATATTAATACTAAGAAATTATGAAAGCTATGATAGTATTAAGAAAGTGAGTATCTATTTCAATAGTGATTCGATGCAATTCAATTCAAACTTTTTAATGAGGAATTAGAAGCCTATTAAATAGAATTCCTAAATTAATCAATGGTTAAGATCAAAGATGTGATTTAGTTAGGATGGAAGATTCTCTATGCAAGTGAGGTTAACCAACTCATATCCTGAGTGTGATGAAGAGTTAACTGAAATTCACCTGAGTGTGAGAATAAGTTGATTAAGTCAATTCCAATTCAAGAGATAGAACACTCAAAATTCTCATTCTTGAATTATAGAGAAGATTTGAATAGATGATTTAATTTAATAAAATAAGATATTACCTCATAAATGCATTTTTTAAATTAACTAAACAATTACATTCAATAATTAAAGTGAGGACATTATCAAATTAAATATATTTAATTCCCTTACACATTAGCTAAAGGGGTAATTTAATTTAATCAAAGTATGAACACTTTCAATTAAATCAAATTTGATCAATAGGTTTAATGAAGCTAATTTGAGTTGATACTTAGGAATTAAATAAAGAGTAGATTAATGTAGATTAAGGTTTTCTACATTTGACACTTAGGTCAAGTAGTGAGTATTAGATTTAGAATTGCCAAGTAAAATAGGACTTAGGGTTGATTGAATAGACCAATTTTTTTTAACATGGCAATGTGCCAATTTTGGGGTATTACATTTTTCCTCCTTCGAATGAATGTGCAAGAAACACATTCTATTCAAAGAAATTAGAAGTATGATGCAAAGATCAAGAAACGAGACTGGTTTTGAAATTGATGATATAGATACAAATTGATAAGCTTTTAAAGGTTATCTCTAGAATGAAACTTAACCTTAGCGAATCTAGATAGGACACCTAGATAATAAAGTTGATAAGCTTTTTAAGATTATCTCCAAAATAGGGCTTAACCTTAAGGGATCTAGACAGAACACCTAGATACAAAGATGATAAGCTTTTTAAGATTATCTATAGAATGGAGCTTAACCTTAAGGGATCCAGATAGAACACCTAGATACCAAGATGATAAGCTTTTTAAGATTATCTCTAGAATATAGCTTAAACTTAAGGGATCTAGATAGAACACCTAGATACCAAGATGATAAGCTTTTAAAGGTCATATTTAGAATGAAGCTTAACCTTAGGGGATCCAAATAGAACACTTAGATACCAAGGTGATAAAACAAAGATTGTGGACTTTCACAAAATTGTTCCCAAAATGAGACTCAATTGTTAGGAGTTAGGGTTTAGACTATCTCGATACATGTTCATTGAATAGTGATTAAAAGAAAGAGCTTAGAATTATCCCTAGAATGATGCTTAATTCTTTGCAAAAGTTAGGATTATCTCTAGAACAAAGCTTAATCCTTAGCAAGAATTTAGAATTATCCCCAAAATAGAGCTTAATCCCCTAGAGTCTAGATAGAACACTTGAATACTAGTCCAAAAATATAACAAGATCCAATCATGAGTCATAGAATCATCTCTAAAATGAGGCTTGATCCTTAGGAGTTAGGGTTTAGACTATCCCCATACCTATTCATCGAACTCTGACAAGAACCGTTAGAGGATGTGATCAACTAATCAAAAGATGGGATAGATGACATAGATGCTAGATAGAAAGGGAACAAGATGCCTTCAGTGCTGAGGATATAAGATTTAGAATAAATTAAAATTCAGATTCAATGATGTAGTCATTTTGTCCCCTCAGGAGAAAAATTGGAAGATGACACACCAAAAATATGATGTAGAGCAATATATCGAGAGATATTGAAGAAAATATGAGATTCTAAAGAATATAGAAGAGATCAAAATGATCAAAAGAAAATTTAGAGTCAATCTAGAGTGATTTTGAGTTTTAGAAGACCAAGTTTGACCAAATTTTAACCAAAGTTGACTTGAGTTGACTTTTTCCAAAATTTTGAAAATTTTGAAAAAAAAGTGATTTGAAAAGATTCCAAGATTCACAAAGTATCAGTGCAAGTTGGACTACACAACTGTTCGATTGCATCAATCCAAAAATTTTAAAAGGTATTTTTAGCTATTTAAGTGTGTTAGATTTTGAATTCGATCCCAAAAATGGATTTAGAGTGGTCAAATTAGATAGGGTGTGATTTTCATGCCAATCAAAGCACTTTGAAAAATTAGGTCAAAACCTATATAAGGGCCCAAAGGGTCACTTTCAACTCATTTGCACTTTTGTCTTTTGTGAAGAAGAGAGCTCTGAGGAGAAAATGGTGGTCCCTATGGAGAGACATCATTTTGAGCACTCTCGATGACATAGCTAACCAGAAAAGTATGGACATAGTAGTCAATAACTTTTCTTTGCATTTAATTTTTTACACTTTTCAAGGTAGTTTAGGTCATTTTTAGGCATTTTGAATGCATTGTGTGTCAGTTCTCACATGAGGATGTCTCTCCAAAGCTAGTCTCTTCTCGCACAAAGAAGGACCAGCCATGTACTTCTTTTCCTGGTATAATAGGTTTCTCATGTAGGAGATGCCCATGTGTCATGCGAGAAACCTTAATTTTTTTCATTTTTAGCTTAGTACTTGATCATTTCTCACATGAAATTTGATTTTTCATGGTAATTTTGTACTCTATCTCATCATGTTTATTTAGAAAAGACTAATTGTTTGCTTGTTGTATTTGTTCATGTGTGTAGGTTATATTTTATGATGTCAAATTTTGATCCCATTACTCGTCATATGGAGCTCTTTTGCATCATCTTGATGATGTTGTCATGGCACATATTGATAGATTAGGACTTTCATATCTTTGCTAGATTCCACCAGTGTTGGTGAATCATGGCCTTCTAACTGCGCTAGTAGAGTGTTTCCATTCAGAGATGAACACATTTTATTTTTTACAGGGGGGATGATGATCACCCTAGAGGACATTTATAGGATAATTTGTATACCATTCTGTAGACTAGGGGTGGTTTATGATACAATTCCATGAGTAGGTACAGGGGCACTACGGACCATTTTTTAGGAGGACCTAATTAAGGGAAAAGCTAGGATGTGGGATAAGCTAGTGCATACTTATGGTCCCACTCATAGGTTTCCATCAATATTGGCAATATTTATTAGCTATTTCTTGATGTCAGATAGAGGCAAACATAGACTAGAGTGTGGATGGGGGCAAATCCTCTAGATGATATTGAAGACCCTAAAGAGATATGGGTGGGGTCAATGCATGTTTGTACACATGTTCCATGAGATGTATGAGATTGTGTATCATAAGAGGAAGAGCATGCCCATTGGGATCTATGCTCTCTAGATCTTGGCATGGGAGCACCTACTAGTCATGAGGCCCATTTTTGTAATTGAGAAATAGTCTATGGAGCTGTACATTTGTATATATAGAGGATAGCTTACCTAGATTGCTTTGGGGAAGATTGAGGAGGGGTCATCTTGATGACTTGGAGGGAGACAAAGGACTAGGATGATGCACAGGTAGAGCTAAGTCCTATATTCACCTTTCATCCACCAATAGGACAATCTATATAGGCTGTGAAGAGATTTTCTTTGACATGTGTGTAGCGATAGTATGGGAGGTCATAGGATATTTCATAGGAGGACTACTCCCAAGTGTCGCTAGCAATAGATTTGGACTATGAATGGTTCTTGAGGTTAGATCCAAGGAGATCTATGATAGATGTGTGCAACTTGGTTGTAACATAGTGGGACTACTTGTCAGTGGTAGTAGATGGGGGGATGAGTTTTACATATTAGGCTTACTTTGTAAATCATCCTTTACCAAGGTTTATAGATCTAGTGGGGATGGTTGCACCTAGATAGGCAATATAGGCACTCTAGGGACCACCACAATAGGTAAGACATAGGACATGCCAAGTGAAGATCCTATCTTGATAGATGAGAGTAAATATAAATGTTGGTGGAAATGGATTAGGTCAGAGGCAACCACAAGATGAGATGGGATCCTTGGGATCCATAGGAGGAAATGTACAAAGGCCTTGCACAAAGGTGGAGTAGCTAGTAGAGTAAGCTAAGCAAGGAAATGAAGAGATGTAGGATCAACCTACTATATGAGCCCAGGGTGGAGATATTCTAGTGTAGACTTAGGAGGCCTAGAGGAGAGCTAGAGAGTGGATATAAAGTGCATAATGACACCTAGGAGAGCAACAGATACATGTAGCTATAAAGGACTTCCAAATTTGTAACTAGGAGTATGAGATCTGAGGGCTATAAGAGCAGTTAGAGTGGGAGTCATAGAGATCAGAGCAATAGTAGGATGAGATCTAGCTACAATCATCCAAGGTAATGTACTATTTTGTAGCTTATGTAGTAGTTGTACCAGATGAGGCTAAGTAGGTGCCTCAATTTTCATAGTATGCATGAGAGTCCAAGGTGAATAGCCTGGATTGAGATTGGATATGCCTCCTCTACCTCCTACTTCTCCTCCAAGAGGTGAAGGGGGAGGAGAGAGTTAGATTCAAATTTACCCCAAGTTTTGGTTTGGCTATGTATCTATTAGTGTGCCAGCACCATTTTGTATCATTTTATAGATTGACAGTGCTTGAGTAGCATCTAGTTTTGTAGAGATGTACACTTTTGATATATATATACATATACATATATATATATATATGTATATGTATATGTATATGTATGTGTGTATATATATATATATATATACACATACATATACATATGTATATGTATATGTATATGTATATGTATATATATATATATATATATATATATATATATATATATATATATATATATATATGAATTTTTTTGAGTTGAGTACCATTTACATTTGTCACTTTCTCTTTTTATAGCTTGTTGTACATGAGATGTTTATGCTTATAATTATGAATGCAAAATATGAATGAATTAACATCTCATGTAGTGTTCTGTTCATTGTTGATAGTGATAGGTATCCCATGGAGATTGATAGGATGAACCAAAGAATTGAACACTTGTGCAACCATGAAGAAAACATGATACCATGAAGAGGCTAACAATCCAATGGAAGTAGATTTTTAATTTAATCATGTGTTTATGCAATGCAACCCTATGCTAGATGAAACCTTAGGCTAATGCAACCCTAGGTCTGGTTACCAAGCTTCAACAATTATCATCACTGAGCATATAAAAAATTCCCAATGGCATTGCAATCATGGAAGTATGAATAGGAAATATGTTCTAGTTTTGTTAGGATTAAATGTAAGAATTTGATGCACAAGAAACCATAATGACTAGAACATTTGTCCCTTTAATGTAGCAAGTTAACATAAACATCAGAGCATAAATGCTAGGATGACCAAAATGTTTCTTGCATGCAGACACACCAAACACAAAGAGATTCTTCTTATTGTAAGTAATCAGTAAGTATTCTAATTGCAATAACTCATGCATTCATAAGCTGAGATAGAAGTGTGCTAGATATACTCACAGTGGCCTATACATTCACTAACAGGGTGAGTATCAATATTTACTGTAGCATAGACAATTCATTCTAGTGGGAAAAGAGAAGAACCAACCTCACCAATTTAATCATATAAGAGGAGTTGAGGTACACACGGCCATCCAATATGAGATGGAGGCTCTTATAGTGGACACTCCTCTTTATATGGATGCTTCAAATCATTAGAACTAAACCAAAAATAGAAAGAAAAGAAAAGATCATCCCCTAGTCCACACTTCTCTTAATCAAAAGTCACATCATCTAGTTGCTCGAAGAGACATGATAAAGAAAAATGAAAATAAACAAAGAAAAGATCAGCATATCCCAAACAAATTTATTCTTTTGAGGTCGATTTTAAGGTTATAGGATTGATGTCAAGTGTTAATGTTCAGATTTTCATATGAAAGAAATCTCTTCAATAGGGTGACAATAGTAGATAGACATAGTTAGGATAGCAAGTGACTAAAGTCAAAGAGTAATATTTAATAAGAGAAACCTTAGTGGGAAATTGAGTGATAGAAGATAGAAACAGCTAGGAAAATTGGTCACTAATGCTAGAGAGATCTTCCATGAGAGGAATCTCAAAGTGACACTAGTGGTAGTAGGAAGACATGATTAAAACAACTAGTGACTTTTGTGAAAGAGATTTTCCATGAGAGGAATCTCAAAGTGACACTAGCAATAGTAGGCAAACATAGTTAGAACAATTGGTGACTAAAATGAGACATTCCTACGACATAGTAGGATGATGCCCCCAAGTTATGACACAATTCAATCCATGGATACATGAGAGCAAGCAGAAAACTAAAGCAGGAAAGCAACTGTAGAGGAAGTTAGAAGTTAGAGGAAAACTACAAGATAGCATGTGAAATAAGAGGCACCTATTTACCAAGTTTTCACTTCTTGGTAGGAACTCTTTTTTATTCTACCATGATGCTTGTTTGTTAGGTTTTCATTAATGGAATTTTTTATTTTTATTTTTTTAATTTTTTCATATTTTTCTCCTTTCCTCTTTTTTGTATTTTTTGATTTTTTAAATTTTTTTGGTATTACCAAGGCACCTATTGCTAGTTTTTCACCAAGGTAATGATTTTTTCAGGACTTTTTTGTAATTTTTAGACTTTTTTTTAGGATGTTTAAGATATATATACAAAGCTTTTGGAACTCAATCAACCATAGAACCACTTCAGATGAAGAGTGTTGATAGGGTCCTTGAGAACCTCTCCCTTGACTATAGAAAGTTGGTAAGCCTAAGATCCAAATATTATAGTGATTATGTATGGACCAAGCTAGTTGGGTTTGAACTTCCCTTTTTGTATCCATTGTTGCTAATTCTTAAGGTTTTCTTTCAAAACAAGATCACCTAGTTGGAAGTCACATGGCTTAACTTTTTTATTTCTCAAAGATGATCACACGCCACTTACCAACATTCATCTAACAAGACTAACTCTTGAAGCTGAGATATTTTGTAGTTATTGTCAGTAATGAGGCCCTTCACAGAGATTCTTAAAGTAGGAATCTCAACCTCAATAGGGAGAAAAACATCCACTCCATATACTAAATCAAAGGGCATCATACCCATTGGAGTTCTAATACTTGTTTTGTATGCCCATAGAGCTAGATTAATCTAAAGGTGCTAGTCCATTCTAAATTTTCTAATTGTGCAATGCAACATCTTAAGGATCACCTTTTTGGATGCCTCTACTTGACCATTACCCTAGGGGTAGTAGATTGAAGACCAATGTTGTGTGATTCACAACTTTTTTCATAACTCCTTAAGGTCCCTATTTTTAAACTATCCTCCATTGTCAGTAATAATGGAGGAAGGTACACCATGCCTACATATGATGTAATTCATGATGAATAGAGCTATAATTTTTCCATTTGCTATAGAGAGAGGCACTGCCTCTACCCACTTAGTGAAGTAGTCTATAGCTGTAATAATGAACTTATGTCCATTTGACGAAGCTGGGTGAATTTGATCCAAAAGATCAAAGGCCCATTGTTGAAATGACTACAATGTGATAGATAGAGTGAGATCCCTAGCTAGAGTATGAATTAGATTCCCATGGAGCTGCCATTTTTTGTAGGACTTATCATATTTGATTGCCTCTTGATCTATATTTGGACAATAGTAACCAACTCTAATAAGTTTAGGAGCTAGTTTCAAGCTATTAGATTGAGATCCTCAAATGCCCTCGTGGATGTCAATTAACACACATTTGGACTCATCAGGTTCTAGGCACCTAAGATGTGTTTTTTTGAGACCTCTCCTAAACAAGTTGTCAATAATAATAACATACCATGAAGAATTATGGATAAGGTGACATTGTTCATTCTAGGTTAGACTGCTCATAATGGTTTGGTCCCATAGATAGGAGTTATATGGTTGTAGTAGGATGAATCATGTCCTATAATGGAATAGATCATTTGAGATTGAGGAGAGTTATAGGAAGGGTAGAATAACATTTCCACAAAGAACTCACGTTGAAGATCATTCTCTCGCATCTATAACATGGAAGCAAGAGTAACCATGGCATCAACTGCTTTGTTGTTTGCCCAAGGAATTTGATGAAAAGTGATGTGAGCAAATTATCTCTTCACATCATCCACCATGCATTTATAAGGGATCAATTTCTCATCTTTTTTCTAATATAGATCATTGACCTCATTGATTATGTGTTGTGAATCACCAAAGATGTTCAATTGATCTACTCTCCATTAAACTACCATCTTCAGGCGATTAATGAGAGTTTCATATTTTGCAATGTTGTTTGTATAAGGGAACAAAATCTTGTATGCCTTAGGCAGTGAATAATTTTGTGGTGTGATAAACAATATCCCAACAATGGATCCCTATTGTGTGAATAAACTATTAAAGAACATCACCCAAGTTTGGTGTGTGAGTGTCAAAATTGATTCATCTGGGAAATCAATGTTTAGTGGAAGAAGACTCTACATGGGTGCCTTTGCTAATTGATCAGTAATTGCCTATCCTTTGATAGCCTTCCATTCAACATACTGAATGTCAAACTTGTTCAAGATCATGACCCACTTAGCCAATCTCCTTGTTAGAGATACCTTGCTGAGTAAGTATCTCAGTGGATCAATTTTAGCAACCAGTCACATAGTATGGGTAAACATGTAGTGTCTCAACTTTTGGAAAGCAAAGATGACTACCAAGCAAGCCTTCTCAATGATAATATAATTATTTTCAAAGGAGATCAGTGTGTGACTCAGATAGTATGGCTCTTTCCTTGTTATCATTGTAATCTTGAGCTAGCATGATAGCTAGAGATGTTTTTGTTGCTGAGATGTATAGAATAAGAGGCTTCCCATGAATAGGAGGCATCAAGATTGGTGGATTAGCAAAGTATTTCTTTATTTGTGTTAGACTTTGATTGCAATCTTGGCTCCACTTATATTGCACACCATTATGTAGTCTTTATAAAAGGTTGTGACCTATTTGCCAGTTGTGAGATGAATCTGCAAATGGATTGAAGTCTTCCTTGTAATCCCCTCATCTAACTGATATTATGAGGTTGAGGCATGTCCATGATTGCTTGAACTTTCTTTGGATTGATCTTGATTCCTTTTGTAGACACGGTGTAGCCAAGTAATTTGTGAATCTCAGACTGAATTTCTCCATGCGATCTAGGATAGGTCCCAAATCTTGAAGGTAAGTGTTGCATTTTGCACTCTTAACTAGAGTATCATCCACATACTCTTCCATTTTTTTATGCATCATGTCATGAAAAATTGTAGTAACTACTCTATAATATGTAACACCAGCATTTTTTGAGCCAAATGGCATCATGTTCCAATAGAAAGTTCCCCATGTATAAGTGAAAGTGGTCTTTTAATAATCATCTAGTGCAATTTTGATCTGATTATCACTAGAAAATCTGTCCATGAGTGAGTACATCTCATATCTTGCTGTCATTTCCACTATCATACCAATGTTAGGGAGCCAAAAATCATCCTTTAGACATGCTAAATTTAGATCACAGAAATTTGTATAGACTCTAATAGATTTGTTGTGCTTTGAGACTAGAATGATGTTTGATATCCATTTAGTGTAATCAATAGTATGGATGAAACCATCTTTAAGAAGCATTTCCAGTTTAGCTTTGACAAGCAATAAAACATGAGGATGCATTTCATAAGTTTTTGTTTGACTAGTTTTACTCTTGGCACAATAGACAAGTGATGCATTATGAGATCAGGATCTAATCCTAGCATGTCTGAATATGTCCATGCAAAGTTTATCTTTTTCTCTTAGAAGAAAGAAATGAATTCCTCTTTTTCTTTTGGAGATAGCAACTATGCAAGATGTATCATGTGAGGTTATTCCTCTATTCCCAAGTTGATCAATTGTGTTGGCTCTATCAATGCTGATGATATTTCCTAAAAATCACTAGGAAGTGCATCAAATATCTCATCCATAGACACCTAAGAGAGGTTTTTACCCTTGGATGTATCTTTTATTTTTACATTTTTAGGTTCTAACATTGCCACATTGTGGTTTTAACCATTAGACCTTCTATTGCTTTTCATTTTTATTGTATGACTAAGATATTTGATGTCATCTTCAGTCATGTTGATTCTTTATTCACTAGTGGAAGATGTTACTAGTTTGACAGTGTTTGAGTAGTAGGCAAGAGCATAGTCATTCTCGAATGTGAGGACTTCACTAGATGCATTGGAATTCCAATCTATGAGCTCAGGATAGGTGAGTGAAAGAGATGTAGTAGGTTTGATCACATTCACAATATAATCATTAAATTCTTCAAGAAGCAATTTGAAACCTAGAACAACTTTGAGCATTAATGTCATTAATCAAATACTCAAGGAAACTAGTTGGATAGGACTCATCTAACCTAATCCTAGATGATTCACCTACTTTGAGGATATTTTTATAGACATGAACTTAATCTATGTCTTTTTTTGTTTTGTTCTGAGAGAGCATTGAATTCATATTCTCAAGAATTTGTACTGCATAGAGAAAGACTATAGAATTCCCCAATAGTGATAGGAACATATTCTCCTTCATCATCTAGATTTTTAAAAAGGTACTCAATGTGTAAAGAATGACTAGACTCTCCTTATTCTTGTTGGGTATGATGTGAATCAATAGTACCATTAGAAGAATCACTATCACTATCCATTATACTGACATGTGGTACAAAGACATTTCATTCTATAAAGAATTTAGCCAAATCATCAGGAATTGGATAAGGATAAGGATCCTCATCATCAACATTGTCTCCATGGTAAATAGACTCATCTTGTGACTCATGTTTAGATGAAATCTTAGGTTCTGTTATGAATTTTTTAATCCCTAGATAGAAGGGAATCTTCTTGAAGCCTAGACTAGAAGGTGTCTTGATTCCTTCTAGCTATTACTTTGATAGGATCAATCAAAGCATTTTTGTTGCATATAATAGGACCAATCCCCTTGTAACCAAAGTGTTTCATGAGTCTTGGACTAGGACCATACTTCTCAGGAGTAATTTCATGAGATTTTTCTATGAGGTCAACTAGAGTTTCCTCTTTGTAGGTCCATGTAGCAATAGATCTATTTTATAGCTTCCTCCTCAAGAGGTATAATATCTTCAAAAAAAAAGTACCATCGTACTTAGTTTGAGGTGTCAACACAAATGGTCTCTTCACCTTAGATGGTTTCCCATAATGACAGGGAGAAATAGGAAGAGATGTCAGAGACAAAACTTATTCTATGTGATATTCACCCATTCCAGTTTTGTTTAGTTTGATTGACTATTCAATTTGCTTCAACTTGTTATTATGATGGTCTATAGAGTTCCTATTAGAAGGTACAAATTTTTTACTAGATTTCAACATGTCACATGTATAGCTAGTACCTGTAGGTATGGTGACTTTAGAGCCATGAAATGGGAATTTTATGCATTGATGGTAAATGGAAGGTATAGCTCACATCTCATGTATCCATGGTCTTCCTAGAAAAATATTGTAAGACAAGGAGATGTCAAGGACTCAAAAAGTGACATCCCTTTCTACAAGACCAACGCAGAGAGGCAATACAAAAAGGCTTAAATATTTTTGCTCAACTAAATCATATGCTTGGATAGTTATCTTATGACAAGGATCGATGGACTCTTCAGAATTGTCTAATTGTCTATGCAGAGTAGCAAAGACAATGTTTAAACTAGCTCCATTATCAATGAGCACATGATGGACAAATTTCTAGTGTATCATAACCTTAATCTATAGAGGTTGACTATGTAGATGACTTAGTGAATTTTCATCCTCCTTAGAGAAGGACATATAGTAAGGTGAAGTTAGATGACCTACCATATATTGGAACCTCTCAAGATCAAGATCTTTAGGTACATTTGTCTCAGTGAGGGATTTGTTAAGAATATTCGTATGAGTTGGCAAGATTTTGGGAAGCTCAAAGATTTTGATTTGATCATTACTTCATTGTAACTGATCGAGGATACTCTAGCTAGTAGCCACACAAGTTGTTGCAAGTTTTGTTCCTTTTCCAAAAGGACTAGCAAGGGGTTTGTCCTTGTGTTATTCTAGCTCAAGAGTAGAAGGCACATGGCCTTTGAGAACCAACTTAGCATGGGAATGTGTAACAACATTAGCACAAGATTGTGATGGTTCATTGCTAGATGTATTGGAAAAAGGAACCCTTAAGAAAAATGGTGTCTTAGGTTTAATTTTGTCTTATTTTCCCTTGATGGTGATAACGTCAGAGTACTTAGCATCTATAGGTTCAACCACGTGGGCTATCTCGTCGTCATCATTAGAATACATATAGTTGATCTTGTTATGAGATTTTTGTTTTGAGTTTTCTCCTTTTTCATAAGATAGGAATGGCTCCTTGAAAGCCTTGTGATCTGTGTTCTTGTTATGTCCATCCACAACTATGTCATCATCATCAAATAAGTCTTAGAATTTGTTATGAAAGTTGATGCAATAGCTATTTTTCTGACCTTCATTTGGTGATATTCACAAAATGTGATTTTGTTCCACCATGGTGGTCATGGTTGAGGATCATAAGGATGAGAGTTATCTAATGGAGAAATGAGCTTTTTTTGTAGCAAGATCTTGTAGACCATATCCAAAGGTTCACCAAGAGGTGTATATTCTCATTTTGGGTGTGAGACCCAAGAGGTGTTCTTTGGTTTTTTTCTAGATGTGTTATTGTTAGAAGGAGGTTTCTTAACATTATTGGATGCGTTGAGATTGTCTGTAAGATTGAAAGGTACCTTAGTAGGTTTAGAAGTAATATTGTGAACAACTCCATCATGCACAACCTCTTAGTTTTTGTTCACATACTTTGATTTGTCCTTATTAGAGGTGGATCTTTTCTTAGTGTCCTTTTGAAGTGTTAGTTCACCCTTTTTGACCATGAATTTCTATATTCAAATAGCTTGTGTGACCATATCTTTGAAAGTGCATGGACCTTGAAGTTGAACTTTATAACCAAAATTAGGTAAAAGATTATCCATAAAGATATCAAGTTTTTCCGTTTTAAAGATTTTATATGAGTATTTGGTGTAAAGTTGTCTCCCTCTCTGAAGGAATGTGAGGAAAGGTTCCCAACTCTCTATTTAACGTTACACAAGTCTCAAATGTTAACTAGGTATTGTATGTTGTGAGAGTATTGTTGGAAAAATAGGTTTGGAGTCTCATTGAATGTTTTGATACCCATAGGAAAGCATGAAAACTAATTTATAGCTTTACTACCTAGACTTCTTGGAAATAGAAGCATGAGATATGTTTGATTATGCATAAATTCCATAGACAAGGTACCAAATTCTCACAAAGGATCTTGGGGATTTGTAGTTCCAAAGTATTTATCATACTTAGGTAACTCAACCCCTCTTGGAAAAGGAGGAATGTCTATAATCTTGTGATGCAGGAGCATCCAGAGGTATAAGGGAAATCCTGTGTCACCCAAAAAAATTGTACCTAAACATAGTTTTGGTTTCATGTGTTTTCATTTTTGGATACCCATTTGGGTCAAATAAAGGTTCCAACTCTCATAGTTCCACTATCAGTGTTCTGGGTTAGAGTATTTAAGCACCTTTGGATACGTGTAAATGCTAAAAAAATAGGACTTTATAATTGAGAAATAATTATGGTGAATCAAAAGGTGTTTATTGGAGGGAGGATTAAAATTGTAATTTAGAACATTTCAAAAAATGAATCAGGTCAAAAGGTTGCACGATTTGAAAGTTATCATAGTTTTTCAATTTTTGGAGACCTCCTAAGAATGCTTCAAAGTCAGGTTCAAGGCATTAAATGACCTCATATAGGGACAAAAAATGGGGGATGAGTGAAACTGGTCCATAGGGCTATAGAGTGCTTTGAGAGCTTTTTGAAAATGTAAACTGCTCATCAATCGGAGCTACGGTTCAAAAGTTATGCCTCCCAAAAGTTTGGTTACCATTTATGGATTCTTCTAATTTTGTACTGGCTTCTAAAGTGACTTATGGAGCCTTCCCTTTTGGTGGTGGATGCCAGCTAGCACTTTCTAGAATGTCTTCCTAATCCTTAACCCTTTGGGGTCTATTTAAGGACATTTTTGGCATTGTAAAAGGCAGTTCGGAGTGGAGTTTGAGAGAAGGTACTAGGAGAAGAAATTATCTCCAGATTTATGCTATTGTAAGCCCATAGGGTATGTTTTGGAGTCTTTTTCTTTGCACTAAGTGTGCTAGCATATTTTCATAGTTAATAAAATTCTCCCTTTCTTGTTGCATCCTTTCTATGCTTGGGTTGTGTCCCCGTCAAGATTGGTTTTCAAAGGACTGATAATAATAGTAATTTGTATATAAAGGATGGACTAGATAAGAAGATTGTATTTGTAGAAATATTTGGTGTATTGGAAATATGAGAGGAGTAATTGAGAAGGGAGGGGTGAATTAGTTACTACAAAAATAAATCATAGATCCCTTTTGATTTCTGTAAAAAATGCAAACAAATAATTGAATACCACTGAAGCTCGATAAATACTCAGAATGTTGTAACTCGGTAGTAGCTAGATTAGCTTGGTAAAATATTAACTTAAGAACCATTAGATGTTATTTGTGATTAACATTACTTTAACTTAGTTTCAAACACATAAGAAAAATAACATGAACACATTTGACATCACGATTTAATGTGGAAACCCAATTTGGGAAAAACCACCAATAGTAACTAGTTACTAATTTTCACACTTATAAAGTGAGCCTTGTTAGGAGCCAAACATGTTAAATGATACAAAGCACACTATTAGGTGTGACCTTGTTAAAGGATTTAATCACCATGTTAGGAGTGGCCTAGTTAGAGGTATTCAGAACAATTCAATAGAATTGCCACCTTGTTAGAGGATTTGCAAATAGCTATTAAGCTAACTCTGTTAGGAGATTTAGATCACTGCTATAATGGTTAGAGAGTAAAAATGAGTTGGCTTGATTTGAATGCAACTTGATTGCTGATTTCATATCTCTATTTAGGCTTTTACTTGATCCTTTTTGATTGAATATGACTTTGTTGCACTACAAGGATATTCTACTTATCTTTCAAATTCACTTCTTCTTCTTGCCAATAGATCTTCAATCACATCACCATAATTTGCACATTCTCTTGCACTCACTTGTACACACTCTACCATAATTTGAAATCACAACTTGACCTTATACTTTTCACTTTTTTAAGTCAGCTCAAATACAATTTACAATAATTTGATATTATCACCTTAGTTAGCTGAAATCAATAGATAATAAAATAGGAAAATCCTTTGCTAGTTGACCCTGCTTAGTAGAAACTAACTCTAAAGTGATTTCCTTCATTAACCAATAGAATCTTGATTAACACTACAAACTTATGAAAATCCTTTGGCAACTGAGTGAGCTTGATTAATATTGGTTCCATCCAACTTTCCTTCATTCCCTGGGTGAGCTTGGTAGACACTAAGAACTATCTTCTCTGCCTGAGTGAGCTTGGCATATATTGACTAATAATGATTATGACATTTGTGTAACATCAAATAAAATACACAATTAACCAATTATATCAAAAAATCTCCCTTTTTGACATTGATGGCAACACAACATGTCATAGCACAATGAAATTTTGGATTTGAGAACTCCATCTGTTAGTATGAGCTTTTCCTTTTTACTAAATTATGTCTACAATAGCTGTTACCAAGCTCATTCATAACTTTCTCCCTCTTTCAGCATACTTCATCTTTTAGAAGACTTCTCCCTCTTTGGTTTCTAATTTTATTCTGATTCCAAAAATTTCTCAAAGATATGACAGTAAAATTCTCCCTCTTTGACAACACATCCCAAAGATAATAACTCTATAAATTCCAATGTACCTTAAGTATCGATTCATTTGCAATATGCCCTTGCCAATTCTACACTAGCTGATTTCTCTTCAATAGGTTCTAATTGATGCATTCACTAAACTTTATTTAGTAAATTTCAAATAGGGAAATGACCCCTAGCTTACCTCTTAGATACATAAATGCATCCTTAAGTAATGACTTGGTGAATATGTCTACAATCTAGTCCTTTGTATTCACATATTCAAATCTCACTTCTTTATCTTGCACCAATTTTCTTAAGAAGTGATATTTTATAGCAATATGCTTTGTTTTGGAATGCATCACTAGATTCTTTTATATGTTGATTACACTAGTGTTATCACAATACATGACAATAGTTATTTGAACCAAACAATGTTAGAAAAATTGAATACTGCTGCTACATATTCTACCTCTATTATGGATTGAGAAGTATAATTCTGCTTCTTACCTATCCAAGATACTAGTCTTTTACCAAGAAAGAATGGTCCACCACTAGTGCTTTTTCTGTCATCAAGACTTCCTACCTAATCAATATTAGTAAATAATTTTAGGTCCAAATTGCCTCCAAGTTTGTACCATAAACCATAGTCTTTAGTACCTTTTAGATACCCCATGATTCTCTTGATTTCCATCATGTGATTTTCTTTAAGATTTTCTAAGAATCTTGCCACTATTCCAACTACTAGAGAAATATCAAGCCTTATGTGAACTACATAATGTAATTTTCTTATCATTGATCTATAAGTAGTATTATCCACTTCTTTGGAATCATAATTTTTTGAAAGCTTATGTCTAGTAGACATAGGCATTCCAATAGGTTTTGAATCTTCCATGTTCCAAATTTCTTCAGTATCTCCTTGATATACTTAGATTTTTTGATGTAGATACCATTCTTGTTCTATTGTATTTTCAATCCAACAAAGAATTTTATTTCACCAAACATGGACATCTCAAATTCTTTGCTCATTCTTCTAAGAATGCTTTGCATAGATCATCATTTCCTATAAATAAAGTATCATCAACAAATATTTCTACTAACACAATCTTCTTATCTTGCCCTTCCTTGATATACAAAATACTGTTATCATTAGTCCTCTGAAAACCAATCTATGCCAAGTAATTAATGAATTATTTCATACCAAGCTCTGGGAGCTTGCTTGAGACCACATAAAGCTTTTTGTAGTTTGCAAACCATGTCTCCTTTGCTAAGATCTACAAAACCTTCTAGTTGTTCAATGTAAACTTCCTCATTCAAGTATGTAGATTTAACATCCATTTGATATACCTTGAATCTTTAATGTGCTACATATGCTAGTAAAGTTCTAACACCTTCAAGTCTTGCTACATGAGAAAAAGTTTCACCATAGTCAATACCGTCTTCTTGAGAGTAGCCTTTGCATAAAATTCTTGCTTTATTTCTTAGTACTTTTCCATCTTCATTTAGCTTATTTCTAAATACCCATTTTGTACTAATTACATTTTTATCCTCGGGTCTAGGAACAATAGTCAAAGTTTTGTTCTTCTCTATTTTTCCTATCTCTTCCTTCGTTGCTTCAATCCAAATTTCATTCTCTAGGGTATCTTTAACACTTTTAGGTTCATATTCAGCAAGTAAACATGTACCTTTTAATTTGCTTCTTCTAATTGTTCCATTAGATTTATCTCTAATGATCTGATCAAGTGCATGATGTCTTCTAACATATCTTGCTAGTACAAGCTCCTTGGCCTTTGAATAAGTTGTAATCCCAGTCATAAGAGTTTCCATAACTTCTTACCTTTGTTTGCTTTTTTGATGACTATGTGGACTTGGATTTGCATTCAAAGGCTCTATGTCAATACTACTAATAGTTGTAGCAATATCCTTCAAATTTTGGTGCATGTATGGTTCTGGTTCTACATTCATGTGCCTAATGACCTTGTTTATTGCACTTATGATAATGGACGATGTTCCTAGACTTATAATTCTAATTTGTATTCTTGCTCTTGCATACATTAGTAGTATGTCCCTTCTTACCAAAATTATGACAAGTGGGTTTGGAATTCTTACCTTTGTTGTTCCTTTCTTTAGTAGCTTTGGATGATTCTCCTTCTTTAGTACTTGTGTAGCCCAATCCTAATGTATCTCTATTAGATCTAGGGGATTTCAATAATTGCTCAAAGCACTTGATGGCTTCATTTGTCTTGCTAAATTTTTTAATAAATTCCTTTTCTCTTTTCAGGTCATTCTATAGTTGTTCATTTTGCAACTTCAATGTAGTTATCTCAATGTCCTTAACATTCAACTCATGATGAGCATTCATCATTTGCCTCAAGGTATCTAATTGTATGTTTGAGATCCTAGATAGCTCCATTAACTTTTCTTCCAATCTATTTTCTAGCATTCTTTTGTCTTCTTCAACCATTTCCTTGTCTTCTATAGCTTTCTTCTTTTGTTCAGTCACCTCACATAACAATATGGCTTGTGAATCTTGCTCCAACTTGAGATTTCTAATTTCTTAAGCTTGTGCTCTATTATTCTCCATTAGATCTACAATTGTTGCATCAAATTCACTAGAGTTACCAAATACAAATAGCTTTGTGGTGTCAATCTCTTTGTATTGTGTGTTATTTTTTGCTATGGCAATCTCATCCATTCTCTTCAAGGAACTATTCAAGGCATCTTTGGCTTCATTCAATTGATGTGGTATAAGATGTATCTCAATCTCCTAGTTCTTAATGGTCTTTCCTAATTTGTAGACTTCCATTTCAAGATCTTTGCTCTAAGCTACAAGGCTTCTTCTTTTGAGATCTTAGCTTTGATACCAATTGTTGGAATCACAAATGGGAAACATGTACTTCTTGGGGGGGGGGGGGGGGGGGGGGGGGGGGGGCTGGGGGGGGGGGGGGGTGGAGAGTGAATCAAAAGTTCAAACTTTAGCTATTAAAACTTTCACTATTCATTAGATGCATGTAATATATGAACTAAAAATAAATTGTAAAGCACATACATCTAAATCATGTAAGCATATAATCAAACACACACACTTAACACTAGATATGATTACCCAAAAACCCTCCAAATGTAAAGGTAAAATTGGGATGGGTATGACACCAACAAATCTTCACTATTTCACCAATAAAGTGTAGCCAATTAAGGTTACAATGGTTTGACCATGAAAAATCATCTACTCTGTAAAATACTTCCCATGTTAAAGGCTTACAAATATTGTTAAGTCCCACCTTGTTAGATGATTTCAACACCCTATTAGAAGTGTGCCTAGTTAAAGGATTTATGATCACTCACTTGGAATGTCACCCCGTTAAAGGATTTTCTACAGCTTGTTAGGACTGATCCACCTAGGAGATTTAACTAAAATCACCTGTTAGGATGTTTCAACATAGATCTTGTGATTGGCTCTAGTTGTCTAATTAAAGATCAAATCCATATAATGTCCTTGTTGATCCTCTTTGATCTGATATAACAATTACTGTATCCTTCTATTCTTTGTTCTCCTCCAACTGATTCTGCAATTCACTCTCACTGCTAGGTTAGCTTGAATGCTTTGGGAAGAAATTCGATCATTCACCCCTTGTTACTGTTGGGACTGAAAATTGCATGCTTCATTTTTAGTCACATTTTGAAAATTTTGAAAAATCATGTCCTAAAGTGCCTTTTATGCATGTGGTCAGTTGGTAGCTTGAGGCCTAGATGGTGTTTGTGTGGCTTAACACCTTTCATTTGACATATGCATATGATCCACAATGTTATTTTGCCATCCCGAATCATTTTGTGAAGTCCCATTTTGAGCTAGTGTCAAAATTTGCAATTCTACCAAGTGTCAAATAGCGATCAGAGGCCCAGTTTGCATCTAAATATCTTTTACCCAGGACTGTGTCATGACTAGTCACTTTGGGGATGTTTAGTGTGTATAACAAAGAACCTATGTTTCAATTTTCAAGTCTTTTCGAATTCGTTTGACTAGGTTTTGCACCCCGCAAAGTTGGTCATTTACTGTTTTGTGCATTTAACTAGTTGATCACAATTCTGAGAAGCCCTGTTCGACCAATCATATCTTTGACCCAGTTGACCCAAATAAAAAAATTCTTTTTGCATTGTGTTCTAGGGGTAAGACACTTCATATGTTCCAATTTTGAGATCATGTCGAATCCATTTGATCAGTTTTCTAACATGATCAAAAACCCAGTTTGCATTGTTTTGTTACGGCTACGGTATCCAGATTGATCCGTACCCCTGTTCGGCATGTTATAACTTTTATCTTGTGATTGGCTAGCCTAAATGGATTGTACCATTGTGTTGTGTCCTAGAAATCCTTGAAGTATGCCAGTTCTTAAGTCATGATGAATCCATTTGCATACTTTCTTATATCCGTACATTTGCCAAAAATCACTTTTTGACACATTTGCCTGTTAAAATTTCCAAGTGCCTGTTTTCGAAAATTCGCCAAATGTGCCCTGTGACTCTTCATGAGCCCAAGACATGGAATTATATTCTCTTCATGGCAAAGAACTTATATCCTAGTTTTCAAAACCCCAAGTGATCAATAACCCAGTTTATAATGCCGAACCCGAGCCCAGTTTATGTTTTTTAACATTGTTTGCCTGCAGAGTAATTGAAGTATGGATGTTCGGCAATTAAAATCTCTTGACTGGGAATCCATCATGGGTTGAAAATTTGCAGTGTGATAGAGTATGCAGGATTGAACACTCATGCCGATTTTTGTGGCTTGGTAACTTGATTGGATCAAGTTTTAATTACAACCGGCAGGCCTCCAGACACTAATTCACAATTTGTATAATTGATTAAAAGTGAGTTTAAAATAATGAATTGATGATCATTATGCATATGATTCAATCTTATGACCAAGTAAATGGTGGAAATGGTTTCTTAAAAGCAAAATACAAGGAGCATGTAAAGATTCAAGAAAGAGAGAATTTGGAAAGTGTTCCATTAAAGAGGTTTAGAGGATCACAATATGATGCTGATTTGTCAGCAATTTCAAAAGATAGTATTAATCAAGAAATTTCCACATCAATTAAAATCCACGAGCACAATGAAGCTTTTTGTTGTGAGTTTGCACATTGAATTAAGGAAAAGATTGCATAAAGGTTGCTCTCTCCCACATTGTAGTCTCAATTTGAAAGTTGCAGCTGAGAGATAGTTTTCAACATAGAAGATGTGCTCCATGTTTGGAGAAAACAAAGAGGATAGCAGCAAACATCAACAGAGGAAGAAGCATCCACGTTTTTTAGAGAAATGAACAAATTTGTTGGTGAAACAAAGCTCAAGGTAGCATGTGATTCACGTTTTTGCAGCAAGCAATCAATAAAAGACCATATGTGCATAAAAAAGGAAGCAAAGAACCCCCATTTTTCAAGCCCATGGCTTCTCTAAAGGTGCAGCCACGTTTTTGAAGGGAGTAGCAACATTTTAAATGATCATGTGCATAAGAAATGACCATTACAATGAAAAGTCTGTAGATTCATAGCAAAAAACGACCAGCAAGATGGAGCTTCACGTTTGGAATAAGAAAATTCATGCATTTAGCAATCACAGCAAACACAAAGAGCAAGAACCATTGAGGAACATTATCCCACATTGAGCAAGTGGGAAGTATTTTTAGTCTTTATATGCTTTTGCACTCAAACATATAGTGTCAACAAGACAAAGCATTTTGAAAAGGCAAGGTAGGTGCACGTGGGTCCTAGTCAGCTAGAAGGAA
Organism: Cupressus sempervirens; assembly: GCA_028749045.1. Classification (NCBI taxonomy): domain Eukaryota; kingdom Viridiplantae; phylum Streptophyta; class Pinopsida; order Cupressales; family Cupressaceae; genus Cupressus; species Cupressus sempervirens. Next base: position 106,030,694 of record CM053783.1, read on the forward strand.
TGAAGTAAATTTTGAAAGAAAATGCATGCCCAAATGATGACATCAGCAACTTATAGGCGGCCGAAAAAGTCAAAAATCCGGCAGGTCGCTATGTCGCTTGCCGAAAAATCTTGAAAAATCCGGCTAGCGACATAGCGAGGTCGCCGAAAAACTCAGGAATCCGGCAAGAGTCAACAGCCAATCAGAAAGTGACACGTGGCATTGGTCAAACCTGGAGTTGACCCGAAATTAAAGAGGCTAGAAAAAATAAAATGATTTTAAAATTTTCATTTTAAAATTATTTTGCCAAGAAACTGACATGGACTTTTTTTTAAAATAAAGTTTGAACTTTTGATATAGTTTTAACTTTTGAAAGTTCATATATTTGTGAAATATTGTCATAGAGACATAAACAGAGGCCTAATTTTCAAACGGCCATATCTAGGGAAATTTTTAACCGAATTAGGCACTCCAATATACCGTTGGAACCGGGAGAACCTGAACTTTCCAAATCTGGAGTTTGTTTTTGCACAGGTGCTTCTTGGTTCAAGTTATAGGACAATTTGTGAAATCAGAGGCATTGGCGACAGAACAGGCTGAGTTCTTCAGTGATAATTAAGATTGGTTAGAGGATGGTTTTAGCAGTTAGTTGCAATCTTAAGGTGAAGAAAATCAATTTGAGGTTGTTTCCTTGGCTTCTTGAAATCACATTGTAACTAGTTTTTCACTTCTTACCGTGAATGCATCAAGAATCAGTTGCATCTTTTCATCATTACTTTTTCAGATATTTTGATGCCTTTGAGAGGTATAATGATGAAGATTTGATCTACCAGTTGATAGAGAGAGGGAAGAAAGAGGTTTTTTAGTTACAGAGGATTGGATTTCAAGTGGACACCTGGCAATTGCATATCAGATCCGGGAATTCATTTCTTGCTATATCTTTCTTTCTTTCTTCACTTTGTGAGGGTTCCAGTTTTTGCACTAAGAAACCATTCTTCAGCATTTATTCTTGTATTGAACAACATTTTAAGTTTTGTAGATAGTTCTTTTCTGTTAGGTGATCTATGAGTTATTTTCTATACATTTCATGTATTTGATTTCAAGGAAAACAAATAAAGTGCAGCAAAAGTTTGAAGTTCAGTTTGAATCTTGTCTCCTAATTATGGCTCTGTTATTTCTTCTAATTTGTGATCAAAGAGCATGAATTAGGTTGCATTACATTTTGAAATGTATGTGGTTAAAATGTCTTGCTTATGGAACAAAGAACCATGTAATTGCTTGATATTTGTCACAGGGTTTGCAGATTTCATGATAGGATTTTCTGAGTATGAGATTCATTCTGTAGCAGATGTCTATTCACAAGGTGAAAGATAGATCAGGGATCTTAATGTAGAGATACGTTTGAGGTTTCCAAGAGATGTATGGTTATGATTCATTTAATTGCCCATTAGATAAGGCACTGGTCAGAGATAGGATCATTAAGTTCTGTTGTTCATACTTGGGTCTTGCTGTTATCAACATATTAAATCAATTTTCCCTTTTATGTTGAGAGCTACTCAATGTTAACCCACACTTAGCTTGCCAGTTTCATGAGTTATGTTCTTAGCTAGTTCATGCTTATGATTCCTGGTTGAGTATAGAAGAAATAAGGGTTTTATCTGCTTCATATTAGATTCAGTGTATGCTTTGACAATTGGTACCATATAAGGAATCTATAGGTTCACCCACCTAGGTTTTGCAGAGCCTGAAGAAGAAGAAGGAGTATAGCCTTATAGTTGGCGTGGTGTCTGAATGGATGTGTTGATAATGGGAGTTAGCTGCCCCTAGATGCATCTTGTTCTCATCAGGGTAATTGGAAATGGGTAACATTTTCAAACACCAACAGTTACCTCCTATAACTTGATCTCTCTCTTGCTCGATTCATTATAATTTTTGGGCCTACATTTTCCTTATAAAGACTTTTGTGGCTTAAGGTTAGGTATGAATCTATGACTAGGATTCATCCTTTTTGCTACTTAGTCCTTCCTATTTTCTGATTGGCTGCATGCAAATACATAAGAGTTTTACAAATAGATTCATCCTTATCTTTGAAGAATCAAAATCTAACCTTAAAAAGACTTGAAAATATTTTACCTAGTTGTTTGTGCAATTACAATCAACTATGTCTAGTCTATGTTACTCTGCACTTGAAGTAGCTGATGCTCAACACATACTATAATTTTTTTTTTGACTTGACACTTGAATTTCTTGACATCTACTATGCACTCAGCACATGAATCACTTGGCATGGTCTATTTTCTCAGCACTTGAGTGACTCAGCACATGAGTGACTCGCCACTCATTGCAACTCAGAACAGTCTTGTATTTACATATTATACTCAACATGCATTACTAGTTCAGTAGAAACTAAGTAGATGTCTTAAGTGTTGTGAAACTCATTTATCAAAACCAATTTGAGATCAATAAAGTGAAAGTGAAGGAAACTTCATTGGCAAGGTTTTGTTGAGTGATCCAAGGTTTGATATTTGGATCTGAGGTCTGTGACCTAGTCTACAAGGTTTGATAGTGTTTGGTTTAATTGACAGAACAAAGGAAAGAATAAAATAATACTAAAATAATTTTTTGATCAGTGAGCTCTTATTAGTTTAAATTGCATGTTTGGGCAGTGGGCTCTTCTTGCATACATTTTACTACAACTCTTAAAAGGGTTTCCATAAGTCCTAATAGGATTGGAATCTCCTAACAGGGATTCAAAGTCTCCTATTAGGGACACTATGTACTAAAAGTTGTAATAGACTCCTAACAAGCTCCATCCTCTAAAAAGGAATATTTATGTTAGTTCATCATCTTGTGGGCATCATTCCCACTAGGGTTTTCCCTTTGATCAAGGAATTCCCTAGTCAACATATCTGGTGTAATTGTCTATGTGCATCTTATTATGGTTGATGCTTAATTTGGTGTAATGGTTTAGTTTGTTTAAGGAAGATACATGTTTTAATTATTGGATAACATATTCGTGCTCCCCACCCCCCTCTTAGTTATCTTGATGGACTATTGTTTCTAACAATTGATATCAAAGTATCATGTCCTTGGAGACAAAGTTTAACAATTTCTGGAGAGCCATGGAAAGCATGTTTAGGAAAGATAGTCCAAAGTTTAATGGAATAAATTATGATAGTTAGAAATTAAAAATGAAGACACATCTTTTGTGTATGGGTCTAGGATATTGGATCTTGACAAAATCAACGAAGGCAATCATTGCTGAAAAAGATTTGAAAAATTGTATGGAGGATGAAAGAGACCTTTTATGTGTGACATGAGAGCTAGAGAAGCATCACTGACTACACTTCCTGAAATTGAATACAATCAGGTAAAATCACTTGCTACTTCACATTTGATTTGGAAAGCTTTGGAAACTAGTTTTGAAGGTGATGCACATTCTAAGAAGTTGACATTACAAACTTGGATTTGTGTATTTCAAGATACTAAAATGATGGAAGATGAATCTATAAGAACATATGTAGGTAGAATATCAGAAATTACTGTAGGTATCAGATCTGTAGGAGAAACCAACGAAGAGGATGAAGTTATATGGAAGATATTAAAGACTTTAACACCACCATTTTACTTAGCTGTTCAAATGATACAACTATTGATATCTTGTACCAGAGATATCAAAAAGGAGACATTACTTCAAAGACTTGAAGTAGTTAAGAATGAACTTAGATAGCTTGAATAATTGACTAGAATAGAGACATATTTTAGAACCTTGAATAGTCAATCTAGTTTATCAAGGAACACAAGTGTTAGAGGAGATTTTGCTAGCAATAGCAAAATTGAGGATGAAAGAAAGATTGAAGGAGTAGCCCTTCTGGTAAGAAGAGAAAAAAATGATAAGAAAATCTTTAAATGTTGGAATTGTGATGAATATGGTTATTATACATCTAAATGTCCTAAAAGAGAGAATAAATATAAAGGAAATTACAAACCTAGAAGAAATAGAGAGTGTTTGTATGCAAATGTAAAGAATGATATAGATGAACAAGCAATAAGTGCTAGTGACGATAAAATTGGATTTGTGGTAATTATAGAAGAAAGTCTAGAGAAAGTAGCTTTGGTGTCACAGGTTGAAAATAAATCTAAATGGATAATTGATAGTGGTTGTTCACATTATATGACTGGTGATATGAACAAGTTTGTTGAATTCAAAAGTTAGGATGGAGGCATTGTCAAAGTTGGAAACAATGCAACATGCCAAGTAAAAGGTATTAGATCTATAACTCTTGATGGAAAGAATAACACCGAGGATGTATATTTTTTTAATAGTTTGAAGCATAATCTTTTGAGTGTTGGGCAACTAGTAGAAAAAGGTTATGAGTTACAGTTCATAGAGAAGACATGTATGATCAAAGACAAAGATGGAAAAGTAATTGGAATAGCAAATAGATCTAGAGGTAATGTATTTTAGTTGAATCCTATTGAAATGACAGGTTTGGTTGCTAAGGTAGATGATAGTTGGTTATGGGATAAGATATTTTGTCATATAAACTTTGATAATATTTTGAAGACCGGTGAGTAAGTACAAGAAGTTGGGTCACACTTTTGGGAAAAAGATGGAAGTGTTCTTCCTATTTTAAAATTTTCTTGTCAATTGATGTCAAAATTGGATGCATTTAGAGATTGAATATTAAAAAAAATCCACAATAAAAATTGTAGTGTTCCAAATCTAATTTTTTAATGTCATTTATTTGTGTACCCATATGATAGATTTTTTTATCACTATGGATATTAATAAATCACTTTTTCAAAATGTCTCTTTTAGGACCATACCACACTCATGTCCTTAAGGATACCATAATTCGACACAAATAAATGTATTTTTGTAAATTATTATTGTATATGAGCAATGTTAGTATGCTAATAGAAACCAAATTTAAATAAAGCTTCTACAAACTAAACAAAATTCATAAACTTCAAGATAGACTAAGATGAGCTCTAAATTGAGAATATGAGCCATTAATGGACTCTCTCAATAAGAAGCTCTCTTGTTGAGTAGCTTTATCTAAATGGATAGGATGTATGCTCAATATGCTTCCAAAGGCTTCAATGGATGATTGTGGATTTTTGGTGTGGATAGATGGCTTTAGTATGGATTTGGCTCTCAAAATAGCATTATAACTTTACTTCATGGATTGTGTTATTTTGCAAAGGGGAAGGATCCAATTTATAGGCAAGAGGCTTGAGGGATTGAGGGCTAAGATGCAAGGATGGGAAAAAGCTCATGGAGGGCTCAGATTGCATGAGAGGAGAGCACATGGATTGTGCTTCCTTATAGCCAATCAAGGAGTGACACATGTCACATGGTGAGAGGATGGAGGAAAGGGGAAGGATGAGTCAAAAAAGGAGGCTCAAGGGATAAAATCTTTATAAAGACCCTCATAATGACTTGTAAGAGCAATAAAAGGGCTTCTAAGAGTCATTTATGACCTAGTGGACTTCATAGAGTTTTATGGTTGAGATATTTTGAGGATGATGAGAGCAATTTCGACTTGGACTTGATTAGGAAGGTTTTAAGCTTGTTTAGGCTTGTGCAAATGATTAGAGGATGGATTAGGATGGTTTAGGATTAGCTTAGGGATAGACAAGTGGATGACATTTAATGAGGGTGGGTGAAGGAGGAGATATTTGTTAACTTTGGCTTGGGTTAGTAATTCTTAACCCATGTTTAGGGAATCTGACAAGGTTAGGAGGGGATTAGGATTAGGTTTAAAGACATCTTCTAGAAGAGTCTAGACTTTGGATGAGGATAAAGACTTTCTAGAATAGTCTAGAATTTCCTAGGATGAGGATGAAGACTTTCTAGAAGAGTCTAGAACTTCTTAGGATGAGGATAAATTAGATTTTTAGGAAATAAATAAAGTTTTATTTATTTCAAGGGTTTGGGTTGAGGAGATATTTATTAAAAAAAATTTAATAAACATGAGGATTAATATTTAAACTTAATTAAATATTTTGAGTTGAGATTAGGGGTAGCAAATGATGGGATTAGCCTTTAATCAAAATTAAAGAAGGATTAGAAGATTTTGGAAGAGTTTAGTGATCTTAAGGAAACTAGCCAAGTTTTGGGCAAAAAATAATTTTTTTATTTATTTTAGGATTTTTGGTCAATTTATTAATTAAATAATTAATAAATAAGGAAATAATGTTTAAATAAGATTTAAATATTTTTGGGAGGGATTCCTTAATTAAATATTTTTAATTAAAATAAAGGGATTTAATGGCATAAAAATTAATTAATTAATTAATTAAATAATTAATTAATAAATGATGATGTCATCAGGTATTTTTTCAAAAAATAAAAATACTTTATTTTTTAAAGGATTTTTAGGTGTCTACATTTTGCCCCTCTTTGATGTGATGCCACAAGTGGCATGGCATCAAAGATAAGAAAATAAGATGCCCAAGGCTAGAGCAGAAGAGGAGAGAATGGACTGTGAGATGCCCCCTCAAGAAGGCAATAGGGAGAGAAAGTGAGGCTTGGTGGCTTCTTGAAAAATACAAGAATCGGGGATGAGCAAGGAGACTCGGATTGGATTAAGAGAAGAGGTTTAGTTAGCTCAAACTCTCACTACGGGAGAATGATAAAGGGAAAATCAGAGGCACAAGAGGAAGCAAGCTTAAGATCTCAGGGATTGCAGAGGATGAAGGAGCGGATCGGTATAAAAAGGAATCCAGGATAGGGAGATGGATGAGGGGATTATAAAGCTGATGCAACAGGATTTCAAAGAGTCAGATTGGTGGAAGATGGGTTTCAGAGATCCCTAGGACTAGGATTGTGGATCTTGAAAGATGAGGCTTGGTGGATTGATTTGGATTGGTGGATCCCTAAGACTAGGATTGTGGATCCGTAAAGCTAAGAGTGATGAGTGATTCAAAGAGATACTGAGGCATAAGCTGGGGTAGGAGAGACGGATGCTGGATATGGATGGGGGATAATGGAGATGAAGGAAAACCATTGAAGCTTTTTGAGCGGGGGGATACTTCAAAGAGAAGTACCACCATGTAGTTGAGCACTAGATTTGCTATAGGATTATTGGTTAATTACCAAGGTTACCAAGAACATCAAGGCCTTTTCACCAACCATCCAAAGGACTGACAAACTAACTCAAAACAAACACACAAAGATTGCCCCAGCATCACACATGAATCCTAGAGGAAGCAGCATGGAAACGACACTGGAGAACCCACAAGCAGAAAAGAAAAACAAACGAAAGACTTGATCAAGACCTTATGCTCTAATTGCCCCATTCACAGTATACCATGATATGGAAGATCATGGCAACCTTGAGGAGGGAACAAGGACATTGCTTGGAAAAGATAATTCAAGACCCAAAAGGGAAGATCCCAAATCAAAAGAAAGTGAAAATCCAAAAGAGAGTTGTTTGCCAACGAGATGGGTAGGACAAGGTACTAACGGACCAAGATCAGACATGAGGAAAGCTATATCCTGCAAGGACCTATCGAAGAGCACCTAAGCTGCTAGATTTGGATGAGTGATGCATCTAGCAAGCTGAACTAAGAAAGATAGCACTTTGGTGATAGGAAATCTAGCTAAAGGATGCATTGGAATAGCTAACCAAGATGTGCGATGGGTGCAAGATGCTGATCAAGGATGAACTGACATGAACACTGGATAGATACAATGGTACTAGGCTAAAGAGGATGTACAAGCTGATGGACCAAGATATGTTACAAATGTACAAGTTTGTTCATGTTTTGGTTTTTGTGAGATGGAAATGTTTGTGAAGGATGGGATATCTATAATAGGTGATAGGTGGATAGGTAGATGGTTTGCGAAAAGCTTAAGTGAAAATGGGGTTTTGTGTGTGCACATGATAGTATACAAGCTAGGATACAAGATTATTTATAGGCTGGAATATGGTACAAACTTTGGACAAGATTTGGATATACAAGGTATGGTACAAGATTTACAAAGTATAATACAAGCTTTGATACAAGATTTTACAAGCTGTACAAGAGGTATTTACAAGCTCCATTAGATTTTGGATATTTGGTTGGAGCACCAAGGGAATAAGCAGGTATTTTATGGGATGGTGGGTGAATGGATGAGGGATAGGATAGTGATAGATAATGGATTAGTCTTAGTACACGAGGTGCCTGAATTACCAGGTTTTCACCAAGGTACCTATCCAAGGCGCTTTAATTGCAAAGTTTTCACCGTTGGACACTTATTTCTCTTTACTATTTTTTTTGTACTTTTGTATTTTTCAAAAACTAGGTATGCCAAGGATCTTCAAGAATAGAACTTCTTGAGATGAATGATGTTAGTAGGATCATTCAAGAGTTCTCCTTCCGGACCAAAGGAAGCAGTGACAACATAAGGACCAAGCCATGTAGGTTCAAACTTGCCTTTCTTTTCTGGATCTGCTTGGACTTTCATGTTTTCTTTAAGGACCATGTCACCTGGCTGAAAATGTTGTGGAAGCACCTTCTTGTTGAAATTCCTTTTGAGATGAGTTTGATAGACTGTGAGATGATCATAGGCTTGTTGTCAGTTCTCATCTAAGAGATCTAGCTGGGTGAGCCGAGCTACTCTGTATTCTTCATCTGATATTTTCCCTTGCAAAGATATGCGCAAGGAGGGAAGTTCAACCTCTATAGGTAGTACCGCTTCGGCACCATAGACTAGGGAGTATGGAGTTGTGCCTGTGGATGTACAGAAGGAGGTTCAATAGGCCCATAGGGATGGATTTATTTGTAGGTGCCAATCACGACCGGAATCATTGACAACTTTCTTTAGAATTTTGAGGAGGGTTTTGTTAGTTGCCTCTGTCGGGTCATTACCTTGTGGGAAATATGGGCTAGAAAAGTGGTGATGGATGTGGAGGGAAGTGCATAATTCTTCCATGTTGATATTTTTGAAGTTACCTCCGTGGTGAGTGAAGATGGTGGATGGGATGCCGAAGCGGCAAACAATGTGGTGCAAGATGAACTTGGAGACCTGACCTCCTGTAGCTGAGACTAGGGGGACTGCTTCCACCCATTTAGTGAAATAGTCTATAGCTGTTATTATCCATTTATGTCCATTAGATGAGAGGGGTGTGATAGTTTCAACTAGATCAAGGCCCCAACAAGCGAAAGGCCAAGGTGGTGCAATAGGCTATAGATCCTGTGCTGGAGCATGCACAAGATTTGCATGCTACTGACATGGAAGATACTTTCTGACAAAGTCACAAGAGTCTTCTTCAATGGTAGGCCAATAGTAGCCTACTCTAAGGATTTGTCACGCTAGGACAATACCACTCGTGTGGGCACCACAAAGTCCAGAGTGTACTTCCTTTAACACCATCACGGCCTCGTTTTGGTCTAAACATCAAGAGAGAGTATCGTGATAACCCCGACGATATAGGGTATTGGCTATGATAACATAGTGGGATGATTTTTGGATGAGGTTTTGGCATTGGGTACGTGTGAGGTGAGGGGATATGATACCATCATTAAGGTAAGCGTGAATCTCACGGTACCAAGGGGATTGGGGACCAACCAAGATACAAACACGGTTTGAATCCTCATTGACATAGGCGGGTGTGAGGAGCTGCTCCACTAAAAAATCATAGTGTAGCTGCTTGGGGAATTTCCAAGAGCGAGCCTATAGTAGCCATAGCATCTGCTGCTTTGTTCTGTATTCGAGGAACTTGTGTAAACTAAAGCCTTGTAAAATGCTGGGTTAGTTGATCAACTAGCTCTTTGTAGGGTAATAACTTTTCATCTTTGGTTTGATATTCATTTAGGGCTTGCTTGATGATGAGCTGAGAATCGCCAAAGATTTGTAGCTCAGCAATGTTCCATTCTACAGCTATCTTTAATCCTGCTATGAGGGCCTCATATTCAGCTATATTGTTGGTGCTAGGGAATTGTAGCTTGAAGGCTTTTGGAATGTAATCTCCTTGAGGTGTGACCAACAATATTCCTGCCCCTGATCCATGAGATGTGTATGAGCCATCAAAATAAAGTTTCCATGGGGGTTGTTCTTCAATTAGACAAATATGCTCATCTAGAAATTCTGTGATCAATGGATAAGCATCTATTAGAGGTGCATCATCTAGGTGATCTACTATAGCTTGCCCTTTGATTTCCTTTCTATCCACATACTGGATGTCAAATTCGCTAAGGAGCATAACCCATTTGGCCAAACGGCCTGTAAGTGTTGTTCTAGAGAGCATATACTTGAGAGGGTCAATCTTGGAGACTAGTTGGATGGTATGACTTAGCATGTAATGGAGAAGCTTTTGAGTTGAGAAAACAACTGCCAAACAAGCTTTTTCCATAGGAGTGTAATTGAGTTCATAACCAACTAGGGTTCTACTGATGTAGTAGATGGCTCTTTCTCTGTTGTAGTCATCAAGTTGTGCTAGAAGTGCCCCTAGAGCTGTAGGTGTTGTTGATATGTACAAAATTAGGGGATGACCAAGAACTGGTGGAACCAAGATAGGGGGATTGATGAGATACTGCTTGAGATGGTCAAAGTTGCACTGACATAAAGGATCCCACTTGAAGTTCTCATCCTTCTTTAGTAAATGTGAAAATGGTGTACACTTATCTGTAAGCTAGGAGATGAAGCGCCGAACAGATTGGAGCTTTCCTTGAAGAGAGCGAAGCTGTCGTAATGTCTGGGGAGGAGGCATGTCTAAGATAGCCTTGACCTTCTTGGGGTCAATCTCTATACCTCGTTTAGAAACTATGAAGCCTAGAAGCTTGCCAGATGTGACCCCAAAGACACATTTCTTGGGATTCAACATGAGATGATATTTGGCTAACCTATCAAAGACTTTCTCTAGGTCAGCAAGATGATCCATGAAGGTATGAGACTTGACCAAGATATCATCCACATAATCCTCAAAAATGCTATGGATGAGATCATGAAAAATGGCTGTCATAGCTCTTTGATAGGTAGCCCCAACATTCTTTAGGCCAAAAGGCATCATGTTGTAGCAAAAGGTTCCCCAAGGGGTAGTGAATGCTATCTTATGTTGATCCTCTTCTGCAATCTTGATTTGATTATACCCAGAAAATCCATCCATGAGGGACAAAATTTCATGTCTAGCTGTAAGATCTACAATCATATCTATGTTGGGCAAGGGAAAATCATCTTTTGGACAAGCTTTGTTAAGATCTCTAAAATCAGTGCAGATTCTGATGTCACTGGAAGGTTTAGTGACAGGGACCATGTTGGAGATCCACTCTGAGTAGTCGATAGGTCGGATAACCTTAGCAGCTAACATTCTTTCTAATTCACCTTTGACCAATAATGCCACCTTGGGGTGCATTTTTCTAAGGTTTTGTCTGACGGGCTTGATCTTTGGATCAACTGCAAGATGATGAACTACAAGCTTTGGATCAAGTCCTGGCATGTCCTGATATGACCATGCAAATTGGCCAATGTTCTCTCTTAAGACTTCAAAGAGGAGGTTAGCTTGGTCTTGTGATAGGGATGCAGCAATGTGAACAAGTCAGGGGATCTCTGAAGAACCAATGTTGAGTTCTCGAGTATCCTCAATTAGAATAGAAGACACCTCTGGTCGATTATCTTGAGGAGGAAATGCTAAATCCTCGTGTTCTTCTTGTGGCTCTAGATTTTCTTGCTGAGGGGTTCTCTTCATTGCCTTAGCTAGTCTCAAATTCACCTTAGTTCTAGTTTTGGGTGTATCGGAAGTAGGTTGGGGATTTTATCCAAAATACCCCTTGGGATCTAGCTTGTAGATATAGGAAAAATCTAGCTTTGTTTTCTTGTGAGGAGTTTCAGCTCCCATGAATCTTAGAAGTGCCTCCTTTGATGTGAACTCATCAATGTGTATGACACTTGGTTGGTCCCAATCTATGAGTTGTGGATGGGCAAGTGGTAGGTCAATGAGGTGGATGGATAGTTCTTGGAGAACAGAGTCTTCGAGGGAGATTTGGTCTAGGATATCATCGTAGGCTCTCTTTTCAACTTCCTCAGGAATGTCTTCGATTTCGACAAGGTTGCGATGAATGTTCAAAAAAGCGTGACCATTCTCATTGGTGCCCCTAGTTGTGGGTATGCCGAAGCCAAGACCTGACTTCGATTCCCACTTGTGTGCATTGATGGGGCACTGCATGCCTCTTTCTCCTGATCCTAGACCACCACCTTGATAGTTCCATTTGTCAGTGATGAGCTTATGTTCTTGGGGATACTTTTGGCTGAAGTGATCAAGGCGTGCTTGATTTCTTTGAGGTGCATCCTTATGTAACCATTTGTTGATATCTGGAGTGAGCTCCTCATGAAGAGGGATTTTTGAGGATACAAAGGTTGTTGGGCCAAATTGTTTGTATCAAGGAGGTGGAATCTCCTTAGCTTTGTGATATGTCAATCATCCATGGGCATGTGGATGAAGTGGGAGTGCCCCGACAGCAAATGCATCTGACAGACTATACTCTCCACAACCTTTGTTATTGATCTTCACGGTAGACAGGGTAGAGGCGAGGATGGTTTCTGGGTCATTATAAGTGTGGGATGAGCTGGCGATGGATGTGCCAATATCAATTCCAGGGCAATGGTTTGTATATGAAGCTTCAATCGCATTGCAGTAAGCAAAGGGTTCTGGATCGGCATGGATGGTTACCTCAGTGCCTTGATATGGAAATTTGACGCACTGATGGTAAGTGGATGGAACAGCTTTCATGGCATGAATCCATGGGCAACCGAGGAGGATGTTAAATGGTAGGTTTATATCAATAACATGGCAGAGTGTCTCTTGGATGACTGGCCCAACCTTGATTGGCAGCAAAATAGTTCCTTCTATGGTTCTTTCCAAGTTGTCATAAGCTTTGATGGTGATAACCTCACTGATGATATCTGCCTCAGTATATCCAGCTTGTTTTATGAATTTTAGGGTGCAAATATTCAAGGCTGATCCATTATCTATCATTACTCTTTTCACAGCAAAGTTGGATACCATGATGGCTATGCGAAGTGGAAGGGTGTGATCTGGCTCGACCATGGGTATGTCGGTGGGTTTGAACGATAGGGCACATGAGGATGAGAGGTGTCCAACAAGATTATGAAAATTAGTAGCATTGATATCAGAAGGGACACAAGATTCTATGAGAGCACTGTCAAGGATGTTCTTGTACACAGGACTAGTGCGAAGAAGGTCTAAAATGGAGATTTGGGCTGGCATGTTCCCAAGGTGTTCCAAGATATTGTACTAGCTTTTTGATGGAGTTGATGGTGTTGGTGTAACAGGTGGGCCTGTAATGTTAAATTGCGCTCTTCGAGTGGTGACTGCACACTCATTGTTTGGTCCTTGGATATTGATAACATTGATGGAAGGCTCTTTCTTGGATATACAACCTATAAGGCTACCATAGTCTATATAGGATGAAGTGTGGTCGTTGTTCTTCCCATGTTGTTGGTTTGGCTGACGGTTTTTGGTGTTGTTGTTGTTGGTTTGGATAGGTGCTTTTCTAGGATTTTGATTGTTGTGAGGAGGAAAAGCATTTTCATAGATCTGTAAGCCTTCATTCGGATTGGTTTGGGCACCAACAACGATTTCCTTTCGATCAATGAGGTCCTGCACATAGTCTTTCAGTTTCATGCATCTAAGGGTAGTGTGACCTTTTACCCTATGAAATTTGCAGTACTCATTATCTTTGTACCATGCAGCTTTGGATTGGCTTGGGTCAATTTTCTAGGTAGGAGGAAATTTGATGAGGTTTTCCTTGACTAATTTCTCAAAAATGACATCCAATGGCTCACCAAGGGGTGTATAGTTTCTAGGTGTAGGTTGGAATCTAGGCTTTTGTCTTGCAGCTACATTGATGGCATTAGCTTAATTGCTAGACCCTTGGAAGTTGGGTCTTGGATTGTGGTTTTGATAGCTTTTGGTTATTCTGTTGTTGGTAGTTGATAGCTTGTTGATTGTTTGATTGATATGGTGGGTTGGACTGGTTGTGAGAAGTGTAGACACCTCGATTTGATTACACTGCTTTGGTAATCTAATTTAGCCATCTCTAAAGGCATCATTAATTAAATTCTTATTTAATTAATCCTTTGCCATCCCTAGTTGATTAATTTAATTAATCATCTATAGTCCTAATTGATAAATCAAATAATCTATTATTTATCAATTAAATCCTTTTCTCCTATCTAATTCCAAAAATCCCCATTTATTAAATAAATCTATTTGATAAATGAAATCCTCAAATTCAAAAACCCCTAACCTATCTCTAATCCTCCATTTAGCCTAATCCACCCCATCCACTCATACTAACCAAGCTTAGCCACTAACTCACCCACCCTCATTAATGCCATCCACTTGCACATCTCTAACATCCCTAAGCTAATCCTAAACCCAAGCCTAGTCCACCCCCTAATGTTGTCACATTCCTTAAACAAGATTAAGACTTTCCTAATCCAAACCAAAGTCTCCCCTCAAAAGACCCAACCACTAAGTCATGAGTGCTCTTACAAAACATAAAGACTCTTACAAGCCCACTCATGACTCTTACACCCATCTTCCACACTCTTCCCTCTTCCACACTCATTCCTCTTACATCCCTCTTACATACTCAACCCCACTCATCATGCCTTTAACCAACCCTTTACCCTACCCTCTCACACTCATCCTCCTTGTGACAAGTGTCACCTTCTCATTGGTGCTAAACAAGCACAATCCATGTACTCTCCTTTGAGTGCATCCTAGCCCTCCTTAAGCCTTCATCCATCCTTGCATCTAAGCCCTCCATCCCTCTACCCCTTAGCCTATAAATTGAATCCCATCCCAAGCCATTTCATCATCAATCTTTGAGCTAAATTTACCATGCTATTTTGAGAACCAAAGCCATCAACCATACCCTTATAATGTCAAATTGAGAGCTCACAAAGCTACCAATTTGCCATTACCCATCTCCATTGAAGCAGCTTTTGAGCATCTTGAGCATACATCCACAGTAAAAGGACACATCTACAGAATCAAGAAAGCATGGAGTGCTTTTTCTTGTGATGTTTGCACTTCTTGTTTTCTTCCTTTGTCTAAGCATATATGTGAATTTAGTTTTTCGTTTGTGAATGTTTACTTTATTTGTTAATGTTCTTTGCATACTAATTCTTTTATCTACATTTTGACACGCCCAGTGGGACCCCACTATGGGTCATTTAATCATCTATTTTTATCTATATGTCATTTTTCTAACCATCTAATATTTGTTTTTGTTTGAGTGTGTTGTGAGGGTGTTTTTCTTGTTTTTGCAGGTTAAAGAACACACTCAGGAAGAAGAAATACCATCTAAAAAAAAAAAAATCGCGTTTTTCAACTTTTTTGGTGCGGTTTTGGTCTGCAACCTGTTCTGTCTGTGAAAATCCATATCTGCACAAATCGACGTCTGTGAAAATCCGCATCTGCACGAATCGATGTTTGCGAAAATCCGCGTCTGCGCAAATTGACGTCTGCGAAAATCCGTGTCTGCAGGAACCACTAACCATGTTTCTTGCAGGTTTTCATGTTGCTAAAAAATGAACTTGAATGTTTAACCATTTGTCTTTGAATGCATGTTGCTAAAAAAATGAACTTGAATGGTTAAACACATTTTCCATTGAATGAATGTTGCTCAAAACACACTCTTGAATGTCATGGATTAAAATCAACTTTCTTTGGAATTCATGCTTAAAACAACAAATCCAATCTTGAATGCCAAGGATCAATTAACCATTGGAATATCAAACACTTCATTTGGAGCTTCTAAAATTGAACAAAACAAATCTCTTTTCCACATGCAATCTATGTAAAGTTTGATTTTTGGACATTTAAGAAACTTTATTAAGTTAAAATACAAATTTAAAAAAATCAATTTGAGTAGTTCCTTGGACTCACCTCTTTTCTAATCACCCATCAAATATTAACCATTGGTTGCAATCTCAGCACCATTTATGGGGATGGGTCTACTTGAAAAAGGTGTTAAATGTTCCACAATCTAACTCACTCACTTGGTCTTTGACCGATTCTTAAATGGCCAAAACTCTAGATTAAATCGATCACACTTCAAGTTTGGGCACTAAAATTGAACAAAAAATGACGTGGAGAGCCTCCGGGTGCGCGCTTGAAATTGAATCTCACACACTTTTGTTTTGGGCTTAAAACAAACTCACACTCAATCTTGAATGCCTTAAAGAAAATTAATCGATACTTGACGTGGAGGGCCTCCGGGCGCGCGAGTTTGCTTTTGTTGACCCTAACTCTTCTTATTGTTTGCATTCTTCGATCGATTTACTTTTGTTGGCACTTCAAGTTGGAATTGAACATTGTCTCTTAAACATGAGTGCTTGCAAAGTCTAGATTAGCACACATAAGAGTCAGTTGGTAAAAGAACAAGCATGTTTTTTAGCCCAAGGTCATCCAAGTCTTCTCTCCCCTTGTCGTCTTTCGAGGCCATCTTGGGTACATAATATTAGGATCCAAAACCTTGTTTCTTTTTAGGAGGCCTGCTTGGGGATTTCATCACCCCTTGGATGACCTCAACTCCAGCGTTCCGGCGGAGTATAAGAATCGGGAGGTGAATCGAAAGACACCTCTCTTGGGATCAAGATTTTGTCATTCGGGCTAAGCCTCAAGGAACGTTATACCCTCAGAAGTGAAAGAGGAGAAGTGGGTTACCGCTCCTCTCGACTGTGTGACATCCTTTTGGTCTCATCTACGGATTTGGGCCTCACGTACCTTTTGTATATCGAGGACTCCCTAGCTAAACCAATTGTCAGCCTTGCAGAAAACCATCTAGGATGTTAATGTGTTTGGAGTGACTGATCGAAACATTTGTAGAACATACACACTCCTTGGCACAAGTATCACATTCTGAGAACCACAAACTTCTATCTGGGTGTTCCTATCTATTGCTTGTTTTTATTTTACTTGTTGAATGAATGTTTGCCAAACTTGGTCAATCCTAGCTTAGGGCACACTTAGCGTAGTCACTGCCTATTTTTGAAGTTGAACAAGTTGAAGCAAAACAACTGAGATTTTTCCCAAAGCCAAGCAAATTCAGAAATTTATGTCAGAACAACCCAAACCCAAACAGAAGTTTCACAAGGTCAAACTCAAGCCATCTCTAGCATATCAAGAACTTTCAGCCAAGAGAAAAGAAATAACACCAATCCCACGAATTGCCAAACTCCACAAAGCAGAGGACAAAGCTACCGATGAAGCACTTCAAGAGGCCTGGTTAGAGTGCACCATCAAATTTAGCCAACATCTAGGAGTTAATCCTGCTTATGCCTTACCAACTAGGCATGATTTATATGATTAGACACCCTTGTTTCTCCACATCTTCTTGGATAAGCTTCACTTTAGAGTCATCTTTGTAGAAAAGCCAGCCATCTTAGGTTATCCCCTTAAGCATTATTAGCTCATCCATCTCATTTAGAATCATACCATCTAGCTAGTAATCGAAAATCTGCACATCTAAGCTTTCAAAATTGTTGTCACCTTGCTAAAAGTTTTCCATTCCTAAAATCTTTCAAATCCACCAATCTCACCAAGGTTATCCCTTTGACAGAGCTTTGTCTAGGGTAATCTAGCTTTGTCACTTGTTATCCCTCATCACCTTGAGCTAAAGGTTGCGATCCACAAGTGGTCAATCTCATGTTCTTCCTAAAGGATCATCAGTCTATCCTTAAGTTGACACAATCACCACCAAGCTTGCACATGGGAAAGTAGACCTTTTGCACTTTGGCAACATATCTTTGAAGTTAGAATCCCCAACCCAATCCTCCTTAGGTTTTGTCATATAGCTTTGCCTCAACCTAGGAAATCATTTGCATAGAAAAGCCTTCCCCCTTTTGCATCCATCAGCATTATTGCATCTCATCCCTAGGAGAATTTTTCATGCCACCCGTCACTCACCTAGCCAAGAAGAAAGAAACAATGGAGCCCTATCATTTGGATTGAATAGCCTCACCCCCCTTGAGCACTCAGCCATCCTTCAGCCCAGAGCAAGCTATGCCATCACCTACTGACATTGAAGCTTTCATGAACCAACCAGGAAATGAAGTATTGGTAAACGTCATTATAGAAAAAAACAAAGAGACAATCATGGCTAATTTTTGAAGGGACAATATAAGAACCTTTGACTTTGGAAGACCCCCTCCATTATCAGAACCATCTCACCCATTGTTTGGGTAGCTGCCACCACCCATAGGCTCTTATGATCCAAATTATCCTCAATATATTCCAAAAGAAGAGCCTCCAGCCAATCCATATGACCCAACAGACCCAAACATACCATTGTCCACCCAAGTTGAAATCTCCATGCCGCAAGCCAACCCAACCACCACCACTCCATCCTTGGTTCATACCTCTCCGCTTCAAACCCCCTTTACTCAAAACACCTCACCATTCACCCCCTTAACTATTGCTATTGCTCCCCAACCCAGCCATCCAAATCCACCCATCTCCCAAATCAGTGCTAGCATCTTTGGCCAACCTCAGCAATATACAACAGGGATGCCACCCATGGGGCCAAGTAACCAACCTTTCATTGCCCCCAGCTTGTTCACCACAGCCCAAAGCACAATCTCATCATTTCCATTAGGTCTTGGGAGCTCAATACCACCAGCCACAAATCCACAAGCTACTACCTTCACTCCACAAAGCTATCAAATCCCACAAGCTACTGCCAATCTTCTACCAAGCTCCCAAGTGACCCCAGCTCCCGCCACCACTCTACCAAGCTTCCAAATCCAGCCACAAAGCTATCAAACCCCATCAGTTCCATTCCCAAGCTTTCAATTCCCACCACCTCCACCAACTAATCCATTACCTCCAATTACCAACTACTTTTCAATGCCAATTCTAGGAGGTAATCCACCGCCCCAGCCAACCACCAATTATTTGCAGATACCATCCCAAATGGGGGCATAACCCACATATATTGGTCAAACCCCACAAGCCCTCCAATCCTTTCCCCAAGCCTCACAACCATCTTATACCTTACCTCCACAAAGCAATCCATTTATCCCACAGCCAACTTATGTTCCTCAATCCCAACCTCAAATCCCATTTCAACAGCAAGCCTCACAGCACATGCAGCAATATGCGCCACCTCCCCCTCAACAACCCATCATCCACCATGCAGCTTCCCAAACAATGTACGATCCCTATCAGCAAATCCCTCACAGCCATCCATATTCAGTGGCCCCATCTAGCACATACCTACCTCAAGGCACTCCTACATTGGGGGCACCCCAACCATCACCTATCAATTCAGAGTGGGAGCAAATGAGGACAGCTCTGAAAGCCATCCAAGAAGGGAATGATCCAAAGACATTCAAGTTTGAGAATGTGTGTCCTTACCCATTTGACAGAGCCATTACCACGACACCATTTCCCTAACACTTTGAGGTACCTAAATTTGACAAATTTAGAGGAAAAGGAGACCCTATCACACATATCAAAGAATTTTACATGCATTGCCAGGACGTGGCATACAATGATGTCTTCCTCTTGCACCTTTTTCCCAAAAGCTTGGCTGGACCAGCTCTTGAATGGTTTTATAGAATCCCCTATGGCACAATTAAAAACTTTTCTGAATTATCTGAGGCATTTGTAGCCCAATATGCCCATCTTGTTGAAACAGAGCTATCAATAGTTGATCTTGTCCACACCAAGCAAAAAGGTGGAGAAAGCCTTGCCGAATACCTACAAAGATGGAAAACCCTTACCACTCGCATATCCTACACCTTTCCAGAATGTCATGTGGTGAAAATGTTTATTGATAATGCACATCCCAGCTTAGCTCACCACATGACCATGAACTGTTTGCATACCTATAAGGCTATCAAAGAGAAAGGAATGATCCTTGAGCAAGGACTCATCAAAGATGGTGTGGTAAAAATTTACAAAGAGGCAAACCAAAATCAATCACATTCCAATGACAAGTCTAGGTATTGGAACAAAAACAAGCATGTTGCAACAGATGGGGTTACTGACACCAGACATGTGAATATCATTGGTCCTTCTCAAAACCAGTCTAACCCACCATATCAAACAAACAACCAACAAGCTACCAATTACCAACAACGAAATAAACAAAGCTATCAAAACCACAATACAAGACCCAACTTTCAAGGGTCTAACAATCAAGCTAATGCCATCAATGTAGCTACAGGGCAAAACCCCAGATTCCAACCTGCACCTAGAAACTATACACCCCTTGGTGAGCCATTGGATGTTATTTTTGAGAAATTGGCTAAGGAAAACCTCATCAAATTTCTTCCTACCCAGCAAATTGATCCAAGCCATTCCAAAGCTGCATGGTACAAGGACAATGAGTATTGCAAGTTCCATAGGGTAAACGGTCACACCACCCGCAGATGCATGAAACTGAAAGACTATGTACAAGACCTCATTGATCAGAAGGAAATCACTGTTGGTGCCCAAACCTCTCCCAATGCAGGCTTACAGATTTATCAAAATGCTTTTCCTCCACACAACAACCAAAATCCTGGAAAAGCACCTATCCAAAACAACACCAACAACCGCCAGCCAAACCAACAGTATGGGAAGAACAATGACCACACTTCATCCTATATAGACTATGGTAGCCTTATAGGTTGTATATCTGAGAAAGAGCCTTCTGTCAATGTTATCAATATCTGAGGACCAGACAATGAGTGTGCAGTCACCACTCGAAGAGCGCGATTTAACATCATAGGCCCACCAGTTTCATCAACACCATCAACTCCATCAAAAAGCCGGTACAATATCTTGGAACACCTTGGGAACATGCCAGCCCAAATATCCATTTTAGACCTTCTCCACACTAGTCCTGTGTACAAAGACATCCTTGAAAGTGCTCTCATAGAATCCCGTGTCCCTTCTAATATCAATGCTACTGATTTTTGTAATCTTGTTGGACACCTTTCATCCTCATGTGCCCTATCTTTCAAACCCACCAACATACCCATGGTTGAGCCAGATTACACCCTTTCGCTTCGCATAGCCATCATGGTATCTAATTTTGCTGTGAAAAGAGTAATGATAGATAATGGATCAGCCTTGAACATTTGCACCCTAAAATTTATAAAACAAGATGGGTATACTGAGGCAGATATGATCAGTGAGGTTATCACCATCAAAGCTTATGACAACTTGGAAAGGACCATAGAAGGGACTATTTTGCTACCAATCAAGGTTGGGCCAGTCATCCAAGAGACAGTTTTCCATGTTGTTGATCTAAACCTACCATTTAACATCCTCCTCAGTTGCCCATGGATTCATGCTATGAAGGTTGTTCCATCCACCTACCATCAGTGCATCAAATTTCCGCATCAGGGCACTGAGGTAACCATCCACGCTGATCCAGAACCCTTTGCTTACTGCAATGCGGTTGAAGCTTCATATACAAACCATTTCCCTGGAATAGACATCGACACAGCCATCTCCAGCTCATCCCACACTTGTAATGACGCAAAAACCATCCTTGCCTCCACCCTATCTACTGTAAAGATCAACAACAAAGGTTGTGGAGAATATAGTCTATCAGATGCATTTGTTGTCAGAGCAATCCCACTTGATCCACATACCCATGGATGGCCAACATATCACAAAGCTAAGGAGATTCCACCTCCTCGATACAAACAGTTTGGCCCAACCACCTTTGTGTCCTCAAAAACCCCTCTTCATGAGGAGCTCACTCCAGATATCAACAATTGGCTACATAAGGATGCACCTCCAAGAAATCAAGCACGCCTTGATCACTTCAGCTAGAAGTATCCCCAACAACATAAGCTCATCACTAAAAAATGGAACTATCAAGGAGGTGGACTAGGACCAGAAGAAAGGGGCATGCAATGTCCCATCGAAGCACATAATTGGGAAATAAAGTTAGGTCTTGGCTTTGGCATACCCACAACTGGGGGCACCAACGAGAACGGTCACGTTTTTTTGAACATCCACCGAGACCTTGTTGAAATCAAAGACATTCCTGAGGAAGTTGAAAAGAGAGCCTACGACGATATCCCAGACCAAATCTTCCTAGGAGACTCTATTCTCCGAGAACTATCCATCCATCTCATTGACCTACCACTTGCTCATCCACAACTCATAGATTGGGACCAACCAAGTGTCATACATATTGATGAGTTCGCATTAGAGGAAGCGCTTCTAAGATTCATGGGAGCTGAAACTCCTCATAAGAAGACAAAGCTAGATTCTGCCTACATCTACAAGCTAGATCCCAAGGGGTATTTTGGAGAAAATCCCCAACCTAGTTTCGATACACCCAAAACTGGAACTAAGGTAAATCTGGGACTAGCTAAGGCAGCGAAGAGAACCCCTCAGCAAGAAAACCCAGAGCCACAAGTAGAACATGAGGATTTAGTATTGCCTCCTCAAGATAATCGACCAGAGGTGTCTTCTATTCTAATAGAGGATACTAGAGAAGTCAACATTGGTTCTTTAGAGATCCCTAGAATTGTTCACATTGCTACATCCCTATCACAAGACCAAGCTGACCTCCTCTTTGAGGTTTTATGAGAGAACATTGGCTGATTTGCATAGTCATATCAGGACATGCCACGACTTGATCCAAAGCTTGTAGTTCATCATCTTGCAGTTGATCCAAAGATCAAGCTCGTCAGACAAAAGCTTAGAAAAATGCACCCCAAGGTGGCATTACTAGTCAAAGCTGAACTAGAAAGAATGTTAGCTGCTAAGGTTATCCAACCTATTGAATACTCAGAATGGATACCCAACATGGTCCCTGTCACTAAGCCTTCTTGTGACATCAGAATCTGCACTGATTTTAGAGATCTTAACAAAGCTTGTCCAAAGGATGATTTTCCCTTGCCCAACATAGATATGATTGTAGATCTTGTAGTTGGACATGAAATTTTGTCCCTTATGGATGGATTTTCTGGGTATAATCTGATCAAGATTGTAGAAGAGGACCAGCATAAGACAGCATTCACTACCCCTTGGGGAACCTTTTGCTACACCATGATGCCTTTTGGCCTAAAGAATGCTGGGGCTACCTATCAAGGAGCTATGACAGCCATTTTCCATGATCTTATCCATAGAATTTTGGAGGATTATGTGGATGATATCCTAGTCAAATCTCACACCTTCATGGATCATCTTGCTAACCTGGAGAAAGTCTTTGATAGGTTGGCCCAATATCATCTCATGCTAAATCCCAAGAAGTGTGTCTTTGGGGTCACATCTTGCAAGCTTCTAGGCTTCATAGTTTCTAAATGAGGTATAGAGATCGACCCCAAAAAGGTCAAGGCTATCTTAAACATGCCTCCTCCCCAGACACTGCGACAGCTTCGCTCTCTTCAGGGAAAACTTCAATCTATCCGGCGCTTCATCTCCCAACTTGCAGATAAGTGTACACCATTTTCACACTTGCTAAAGAAGAATGAGAACTTCAAGTGGGATCTTTTATGTCAGCGTAGCTTCGATCAGCTCAAGCAGTACCTCACCAATCCCCCTATCTTGGTTCCACCAGTTCCTGGTCGTCCCTTGATCTTGTATATATCAGCAACACCTACTGCTCTAGGGGCACTTCTAGCACAACATGATGATTATAGTAGAGAGAGAGCCATCTACTATATCAGTAGAACCCTAGTTGGTTATGAACTCAATTACACTCCTATGGAAAAAGCTTGTTTGGCAGTTGTTTTATCAACTCAAAAGCTTCGCCACTACATGCTAAGTCATACCATCCAACTAGTCTCCAAGTTTGACCCTCTCAAGTATATGCTCTCCAGAACAGCACTTACAGGCCGTTTGGCCAAATGGGTTATGCTACTAAGTGAGTTTGACATCCAGTATGTGGACAGAAAGGCAATCAAAGGGCAAGCTATAGTAGATCACCTAGCTGATGCACCTCTAGTAGATGCATATCCTTTGCTCATAGAATTTCCAGATGAGCATATCTTCCTAATTGAAGAACAGCGCCCATGGAAGCTTTATTTTGATGGATCATACACCTCTCATGGATCAGGAGCAGGAATATTATTAGTTACACCTCAAGGAGATTACATTCCAAAAGCCTTCAAGCTACAATTCCCTAGCACCAACAATAAAGCAGAATATGAAGCTCTTGTAGCAGGATTAAAGATAGCTACAGAATGGAATATCACTGAGTTACAAGTCTTTGGTGATTCCTAACTCATCATCAAACAAGTCTTAAATGAATATCAAACCAAAGATGAAAAGCTATTACCCTACAAAGAGCTAGTTGATCAGCTGACCCGGCATTTTACAAAACTTGAGTTTACACAAGTGCCTCGAATGCAGAACAAGGCAGTAGATGCCATGGCCACTATCAGCTCGCTCTTGGAAATTCCCCAAGAAGCTACGCAGTATGAGTTTTTAATTGAGCAGCTCCTCACACCTGCCTATGCGAATGAGGATTCAAACCGTGTTTGTATCTTGGTTGGTCCCCAATCCCCTTGGTACCATGAAATTCATGCTTACCTTAACGATGGTATCATATCCCCTCACCTCACACATACCCAACACCAAAACCTCATCTAAAAATCATCCCACTATGTTATCATAGCCAATACCCTATATCGTCGGGGTTATCACGATACTCTCTCTCGATGTTTAGATGAAAATGAGGCCACGATGGCATTAAAAGAAGTACATTCTGGACTTTGCGGTGCCCACACGAGTGGTATTGTCCTAGCATGACAAATCCTTAGAGCAGGCTACTATTGGCCTACCATTGAAGAAGACTCTTGTGACTTTGTTAGAAAGTGTCTCCCATGTCAGCAGCATGCAAATCTTGTGCACACTCCAGCACAGGATCTACAGCCTATTGCACCACCTTGGCCTTTTGCTTGTTGGGGCCTTGATCTAGTTGGAACTATCACACCTCTCTCATCTAATGGACATAAATGGATAATAACAGCTATAGACTATTTCACTAAGTGGGTGGAAGCAGTCCCCCTAGTCTCAGCTATAGGAGTTCAAGTCTCCAAGTTCATCTTGTACCACATTGTTTGCCACTTCGGCATCCCATCGACCATCTTCACTGACCACAGAGGTAACTTTAAAAATCTCAACATGGAAGAATTATGCACTTCCCTCCACATCCATCACCGCTTTTCTAGCCCATATTTCTCACAAGGTAATGGCCAGGCAGAGGCAACTAATAAAACCCTCCTCAAAATCCTAAAGAAAGTTGTTAATGATTCTGGCCGTGATTAGCACCTTCAAATAAATCCTGCTCTATGGGCCTATCGAACTTCCTTTTGTACATCCACAGGCACAACTCCATAATCCCTAGTCTATGGTGCTGAAGCAGTATTACCTATAGAAGTTGAACTTCCCTCACTACGCATATCTTTGCGAGGGAAAATCTCAGATGAAGAATACAGAGTAGCTCGACTCACCCAGCTAGATCTCTTAGACGAGAAGAGACAACAATCCTATGACCATCTCACAGTCTATCAAACTCGTCTCAAAAGGAATTTCAACAAGAAGGTGTTCCCACGACACTTTCAGCCAGGTGACATGATCCTCAAAGAAAATATGAAAGTCCAAGCAGATCGAGAAAAGAAAGGCAAGTTTGAACCTACATGGCTTGGTCCCTATGTGGTTACTGCCTCCTTTGGCTCCGGAGCCTATCAATTATCTACACCAGAAGGAGAACTCTTGAATGATCCCACTAACATCATTCATCTCAATAAGTTCTATGCTTGAAGATCCTTGGTATACCCAGCTTTTGAAAAAATACAAAAAAAATAGTAAAGAGAAATAAGCGTCCAATGGTGAAAACTTGGCAATTCAAGCACCTTGGATAGGTACCTTGGTGAAAACTTGGTAATTCAGGCACCTTGTGTGCTAAAGACTAATCCATTATCTATCACTATCATATCCCTCATCCATCCACCCACCATCCCATAAAACACCTACTTGTTCCCTTGGTGTTCCAATAAAATATCCAAAATCTGATGGAGCTTGTCAATACCTCCTGTGCATCTTGTAAATCTTGTACCAAAGCTTGTATTATACCTTGTAAATCTTGTACCATAGCTTGTATATATTCGAATCTTGTCCAAAGCTTGTACCATATTCCAGCTTGTAAATAATTTTGTATCCTAGCCTGTATCCTATCACATGCACACACAGAATCCCATTTTTCTTAAGATTTTCCCAAAACATCTACCTATCCACCTATCAACTATTATAGACATCCCATCCTTCACAAACATTTCCATCTCATAAAAAAAAAAAAAAAACCAAAACATGAACAAACTTGTACATTTGTAACATATCTTGGTCTGTCAGCTTGTACATCCTCTTTAGCTTAGTATCATTGTATCTATCCGGATTTCGTGTTAGTTCATCCTTTGTCAACATCTTGCACACATCGCACACCTTGGTTAGATATTCCAATGCATCCTTTACCTAGATCTCCTATCACCAAAGTGTTATCCTTCTTAGTTCAGCTTGCCAGATGCATCACTCATCCTGATCCATCAGCTTAGGTGCTCTCTGATAGATTCTTACAGGATATAGCTTTCCTCATGTTTGATCTTGGTCCGTTAGTACCTCGTCCTACCCATCTCATTGGCAAATAGTTCTCTTTTGGATTTTCACTTTCTTTTGATTTGGGATCTCCCCTTTTGGGTCTTGAAATATCTTTTCCAAGCAATCTCCTTGTTCCCTCCTCAAGGTTGCCATGATCTTTCATATCATGGTATGCTACGAATGGGGCAATTAGAGTGTAAGGTCTTGATCAGGTCTTTTGCTTGTTTTCTTTTTCTACTTGTGGGTTACCTAGTGTTGTTTCCACACTGCTTCCTCTGGGATTCATGTGTGATACTAGGGCAATCCTTGTGTGTTTGTTTTGAGTCAGTTTGTCAGTCCTCTAGACGGTTGGTAAAAAGGCCTTGATGTTCTTGGTAACCCTGGCAATTAACCAACAGTCCTATAGCAAATCTAGTGCTCAACTACATGGTGGTACTTCTCTTTGAAGTATCCCCCTACTCAAAAAGCTTCAATGGATTCCCTTCATCTCCATTATCCCCCATCCATATCCTACAGTATCTCTTTGAATCACTCCTCACGCTTAGCTTTAGGGATCCACAATCCTAGTCTTAGGGATCCACCAATCAAATCAATCCACCAAGCCTCATCTTTCGAGATCCACAATCCTAGTCCTAGGGATCTCCGAAACCCATCTTCCGCCAATCTGACTCTTTGAAACCCTGTTGCATCAGCTTTATCATTCTATCATCCATCTCCCTAACATGGATTCCTTTTATAGCGCTCCGCTCCTCTATCTCCCCCCCCCCCCCCCCAATCCTGGAAAGTCTTAAGCTTGCTTTACTATTGTGCCTCTGATTTCCCTTTATCATTCTCCCGTAGTGAGATTTTGAGCTAATTCAGCCCCTTCTCTTTGCCAACCTGCGTCTTAGCTCGTCTCAATTTCTTTTACTTTTCAAGAAGTCGTCGAGCCTTATTTCTCTCCCCGCCGCCTTCTTGAGGGGACATCATCTAAGTCTACTCTCTCCTCTTCTTATTCAAGACTGGGGCAACCTTGTTGCTAAAAAATCTTCCTCGTGTCGTCTTCATTCGAACTTCTTTGAAATAGTGTTGTCTCAACACTATGTCAAAGAGGGGAAAAATGTAGACACCTCAATTTGATTACACTTCTTTGGTAATCTAATTTAGCCATCTCTAAAGGCATCATTAATTAAATTCTTATTTAATTAATCATTTTCCATCCCTAGTTGATTAATTTAATCAATCATCTATAGTCCTAATTGATAAATCAAATAATCTATTATTTATCAATTAAATCCTTTTCTCCTATCTAATTCCAAAAATCCCCATTTATTAAATAAATCTATTTGATAAATGAAATCCTCAAATTCAAAAACCCCTAACCTATCTCTAATCCTCCATTTAGCCTAATCCACCCCATCCACCCATACTAACCAAGCTTAGCCACTAACTCACCCATCCTCATTAATGCCATCCACTTGCACATCTCTAACATCCCTAAGCTAATCCTAAACCCAAGCCTAATCCACCCCCTAATGTTATCACATTCCTTAAAAAAGTTTAAGACTTTCCTAATCCAAACTAAAGTCTCCCCTCAGAAAACCCAACCACTAAGTCATGAGTGCTCTTACAAAACATAAAGACTCTTACAAGCCCACTCATGACTCTTACACCCATCTTCCACACTCTTCCCTCTTCCACACTCATTCCTCTTACATCCCTCTTACATACTCAACCCCACTCATCATGCCTTTAACCAACCCTTTACCCTACCCTCTCACACTCATCCTCCTTGTGACAAGTGTCACCTTCCCATTGGTGCTAAACAAGCACAATCCATGTGCTCTCCTTTGAGTGCATCCTAGCCCTCCTTAAGCCTTCATCCATCCTTGCATCTAAGCCCTCCATCCCTCTACCCCTTAGCCTATAAATTGAATCCCATCCCAAGCCATTTCATCATCAATCTTTGAGCTAAAGTTACCATGCTATTTTGAGAACCAAAGCCATCAACCATACCCTTATAATGCCAAATTGAGAGCTCACAAAGCTACCAATTTGCCATTACCCATCTCCATTGAAGCAGCTTTTGAGCATCTTGAGCATACATCCATAGCAAAAGGACACATCTACAGAATCAAGAAAGCATGGAGTGCTTTTTCTTGTGAGGTTTGCACTTCTTGTTTTCTTCCTTTGTCTAAGCATATATGTGAATTTAGTTTTTGGTTTGTGAATGTTTACTTTATTCGTTAATGTTCTTTGCATACTAATTCTTGTTCTACAAGAAGGACCAACAATATTCACATGTCTGGTGTCAGTGACGCCATCTGTTGCAACATGCTTGTTTTTGTTCCAATACCTAGACTTGTCATGGGAATGTGATTGATTTTGGTTGGCTTCCTTGTAAATCTTGACCACACCATCTTTAATGAGTCCTTGCTCAAGGATCATTCCTTTCTCTTTGATATCTTTGTAGGTCTGCAAACAGTTCATGGTCATGTGGTGAGCCAAGCTAGGATGGGCATTATCAATAAACATTTTTACCACATGGCATTCTGGCAAGGTGCAGGATATGCGGGTGGTAAGGGTTTGCCATCTTTGTAGGTATTCGGCAAGGCTTTCTCCACCTTTTTGCTTGGTGTGGACAAGATCAACTATTGATAGCTCTATTTCAACAAGATGGGCATATTGGGCTACAAATGCCTCAGATAATTCAGAAAAGTTTTTAATTGTTCCATAGGGGATTCTATAAAACCATTCAAGAGCTGGTCCAACCAAGCTTTTGGGAAAAAGGTGCAAGAGGAAGACATCATTGTATGCTACGTCCTGGCAGTGCATGTAAAATTCTTTGATATGTGTGACAGGGTCTCCTTTTCCTCTGAATTTGTCAAATTTGAGTACCTCAAAGTGTTCGAGAAATGGTGTCATGGTAATGGCTCTGTCAAATGGGTAAGGACACACATTCTCAAACTTGAATGTCTTCGGATCATTCCCTTCTTGGATGGCTTTCAGAGCTATCTTCATTTGCTCCCATTCTGAATTGATAGGTGATGGCTGGGGTGCCCCCAATGTAGGAGTTCCTTGAGGTAGGTATGTGCTAGATGGGGCCACTAAATATGGATGGCTATGAGGGATTTGCTAATAGGGATTGTACATTGTTTGGGTAGCTGCATGGTGGATGACAGGTTACTGAGGGGGAGGTGGCACATATTTTTGCATGTGTTGCGAGGCTTACTATTGATATGGGATTTGAGGTTGGGATTGAGGAACATAAGCTGGCTATGGGATAAATGGATTGCTTTGTGGAGGTAAGGTATAAGATGGTTGAGAGGCTTGCGGAAAGGATCGGGGGGCTTGTGGAGTTTGACCAATATATGTGGGTTGTGCCCCCATTTGGGATGGTATCTGCAAATAATTGGTGGTTGGCTAGGGTGGTGGATTACCTCCTAGAAGTGGCATTGAAAAGTAGTTGGTAATTGGAGGTAATGGATTAGTTGGTGATAGAGGTGGTGGGAATTGAAAGCTTGGAAATGGAATTGATGGGGTTTGATAGCTTTGTGGTTGGATTTGGAAGCTTGGTAGAGTGGTGATAGGGGCTGGGGTCACTTGGGAGCTTGGTAGAAAATTGGTAGTAGCTTGTAGATTTGTGGCTAATGGTATTGAGCTCCGAATACCTAATGGAAATGATGGGATTTTGCTTTGGGCTATAGTGAACAAGCTGGGGGTGATGAAAGGTTGATTACTTGGCCCCATGGGTTGTATCCCTGTTGTATATTGCTGAGATTGGCCAAAGATGCTAGCACTGATTTGGGAGATGGGTGGATTTGGAAGGCTAGGTTGGGGAGTAGCAGCAACAATAGTGAAGGGGGTGAACGGTGAGTTGTTTTGGGTAAAGGGGGTTTGGAGCAGAGATCTATGAACCAAGGATGGAGTGGTGGTGGCTGGGTTGGCTTGTGGCATGGAGATTTCAACTTGGGTGGATGATGGTATGTTTGGGTCTGTTGGATCATATGGATTGGCTGGAGGCTCTTCTTTTGGCATATATTGAGGATAATTTGGATCATAAGAGCCTATGGGTGGTGGTAGCTGCCCAAACAATGGGTGAGATGGATTTGATAATGGAGGGGGTCTTCCAAAGTCAAAAGTTCCTACATTTTCCCTTCAAAAATTAGCCATGATTGTCTCTTTGTTCTTGTCTATAATGGCATTTACCAATACTGCATTTGTTGGTTGGTTCATGAAAGCTTCAATGTCAGTACATGATGACATAGCTTTCTCTGGGCTAAAGGATGGCTGAGTGCTCAAGGGGGGTGAGGCTGTTCGATCCAAATGATAGGGCCCCATTGTTTCTTTCTTCTTGGCTAAGCGAGTGACGGGTGGCATGAAAAATGCTCCTAGGGATTAGATGCAATAATGCTGATGGATGCAAAAGGGGGAAGGCTTCTCTATGCAAATGATTTCCTAGGTTAAGGAAAAGCTATATGAAAAAACCTAAGGAGGATTGGGTTGGAGATTCTAACTTCAAAGATATGTTGCCAAAGGATGAAAGGTCTGCTTTCCTATGTGCAAGCTTGGTGGTGATTGTGTCAACTTAAGGAGAGATTGATGATCCTTTAGGAAGAACATGAGATTGACCACTTGTGGATCCCAACCTTTAGCTCAAGGTGATGAGGGATAATAAGTGACAAAGCTGGATTACCCTAGACAAAGCTCTATCAAAGGGATAACCTTGGTGAGATTGATGGATTTGGAAGATTTTAGGAGTGGCAAAATTTTGGCCAAAGTGACAACAATTTTGAAGGCTTGGATGTGAGGTTTTGACTGCTGGCTAGATGGTTTGATTCTAAATGAGATGGATGAGCTAATAATGCTTAAGGGGATAAGCTAAGATGGCTGGCTTTTCTACAAAGATGACTCTAAAGTGAAGCTTATCCAAGAAGATGTGGAGAAACAAGGGTGTCTAATCATAGTAATCATGCCTATTTGGTAAGGAATAAGCAGGATTAACTCTTGGATGTTGTCTAAATTTGATGGTGCACTCTAACCAGGCCTCTTGAAGTGCTTCGTCGGTAGCTTTGTCCTCTGCTTTGTGGAGTTTGGCAATTCGTGAGCTTGGTGTTATTTCTTTTCTCTTGGCTGAAAGTTCTTGGTATCCTAGAGATGGCTTGAGTTTGACCTTGTGAAACTTCTGTTTGGGTTTGGGTTGTTTCGACATAAATTCTTGAATTTGTTTGGCTTTGGGAAAAATCTTAGTTGTTTTGCTTCAACTTGTTCAACTTCCAAAATAGGCAGTGACTACGCTAAGTGTGCCCTAAGCTAGGATTGACCAAGTTTGGTAAACATTCATTCAACAAGTAAAATAAAAACAAGCAATAGATAGGAACACCCAGATAGAAGTTTGTGGTTCTCAGAATGTGATACTTGCGCCAAGGAGTGTGTATGTTCTACAAATGTTTTGATCAGTCACTCCAAACACAGTAACATCCTAGATGGTTTTCTGCAAGGCTGACAATTGGTTTAGCTATGGAGTCCTCGATATACGCAAGGTACGTAAGGCCCAAATCCGTAGATGAGACCAAAAGGATGTCACACAGCCAAGAGGAGCGGTAACCCACTTCTCCTCTTTCACTTCTCAAGGGTATAAAGTTCCTTGAGGCTTAGCCCAAATGAAAAAATCTTGATCCCAAGAGAGGTGTCTTTCGATTCACCTCCCGATTCTTATACTCCTCCAGAACGCTGGAGTTGAGGTCGTCCAAGGGGTGATGAAATCCCCAAGTAGGCCTCCTAAAAAGAAACAAGGTTTTGGATCTTAATCTTATGCACCCACGATGGCCTCGAAAGACGACAAGGGGAGAGAAGACTTGGATGACCTTGGGCTAAAAAACACGCTTGTTCTTTTACCAACTGACTCTTATGTGTGCTAATCTAGACTTTGCAAGCACTCATGTTTAAGAGACAATGTTTAATTCCAACTTGAAGTGCCAACAAAAGTAAATCGATTGAAGAATGCAAACAATAAGAAGTGTTAGGGTCAAAAAAAGAAAACTCGCGCGCCCAGAGGCCCTCCACATCAAGTATCGATTAATTTTCTTTAAGGCATTCAAGATTGAGTGTGAGTTTGTTTTAAGCCCAAAACAAAAGTGTGTGAGATTCAATTTCAAGCGCGCGTCCAGAGGCTCTCCACGTTAGTTGTTGTTCAATTTTAGTGCCCAAACTTGAAGTGTGATCGATTTAATATAGAGTTTTGATCATTTAAGAATTTTGATAAAGTTAAAGCAAACATTCGAAGACCAAGTGAGTGAGTTAGATTGTGGAACATTTAACACCTTTTTGAAGTAGACCCATCCCCATAAATGGCACTGAGATTGCAACCAATGGTTAATATTTGATGGGTGATTAGAAAAGAGGTGAGTCCAAGGAACTACTCAAATTGATTTTTGAAAATTTGTATTTTAACTTAACAAGGTTTTTAAAATGTCCAAAAATCAAACTTTACCTAGATTGCATGTGGAAAAGAGATTTGTTTTGTTCAATTTTTAGAAGCTCCAAATGAAGTGTTTGATAGTGCAATGGTTAATTGATCCTTAAAATTCAAGATTGGATTTTTTGTTTTAATCATGCATTCAAAGAAAATTTGATTTTAATCCATGGCATTCAAGAGTAATTTTAGCAACATGCATTCAAAGACAAGTGGTTAAACATTCAAGTGTTTTCTTTTGAGCATTCAAGATTGAGATTTTGTGTGTTGTTTTAAGAACTTTGAAGTGCTTTGTTTTAACCTTAGATCATTCAAGATTGTTTTGGACTCAAAAGTGAAAATGACTCTTTGGACTTTGGTTTTCATTCAAGATTTTGTGTTCTAGTTTGCATATTTTAAGCCCAAAAATGATATTCCTAGATTGTTTTGATGCATGAAAAACCTAAGAAACATTCAAAATTTTGCAATAATACATTTGTTTGGAACAAATAACAAAGCTTTTAGGACAATTTTTGGCAACCATTTAGGACTCTTAGTTTTCATGAGATTTTTTAAAAGAACTTTAGTGTGCACTTAGTGTTGATTTTGAACCTTTTGAAATGGAAACTTGAAGTTCTTTTTAAATTCCCAAAAATG
This sequence comes from Cupressus sempervirens, assembly GCA_028749045.1. NCBI lineage: Eukaryota > Viridiplantae > Streptophyta > Pinopsida > Cupressales > Cupressaceae > Cupressus > Cupressus sempervirens. The sequence goes on from CM053783.1 coordinate 106,064,339, forward strand.
AAGTGTTCCTAATTTTGCATGAATGCATCTAAAACCTTGATGTTTCAAGGATGCAAATGATTAGATTAGTTTAGTTTCACTTGTTAAAAGATTTTTTCTTTTTTGCAAATTTTTAATTTTTCAATGGATTTGAGTATGATTTGGGGGTTCATTTTAAGCACTAAAAAGAAGTGTGTATGATTTTGCTTCCTTAAAAAAAATGGCCAAGAGCTCCCACAAGAAGAAGAAGAAGAAGTAGATGGAATAAGAAGAATATAGACAAGAAGAGGAAGAAGAATTTCAAGTTCTTTGTCCACCTATAAGCTTGAAAAATCTGCAAACACTATGAGATAGATTATGAGTTCCTTTGTCTTCTTCATGCTCATGTGGACCTACAAAACCAATTTATACAATCCTACCAATCACAAAAACAAGTAAAATTAGCCAAAATCAGAAAATGACATACAAAACTTGACTAAAAAAGCTAATGAAGATGACCCATGCGGGGTCCCACCGGGCGTGCCAAAATGTATATGAGCAATGTTAGTATGCTAATAGAAACCAAATTTAAATAAAGCTTCTACAAACTAAAAAAAATTCATAAACTTCAAGATAGACTAAGATGAGCTCTCAATTGAGAATATGAGCCATTAATGGACTCTCTCAATAAAAAGCTCTCTTGTTGAGTAGCTTTATCTAAATGGATAGGATGTATGCTCAATATGCTTCCAAAGGCTTCAATGGATGATTGTGGATTTTTGGTGTGGATAGATGGCTTTAGTATGGATTTGGCTCTCAAAATAGCATTATAACTTTACTCATGGATTGTGTTATTTTGCAAAGGGGAAGGATCCAATTTATAGGCAAGAGGCTTAAGGGATTGAGGGCTAAGATGCAAGGATGAGAAAAAGCTCATGGAGGGCTCAGATTGCATGAGAGGAGAGCACATGGATTGTGCTTTCTTATAGCCAATCAAGGAGTGACACATGTCACATGGTGAGACGATGGAAGAAAGGGGAAGGATGAGTCAACAAAGGAGGCTCAAGGGATAAAATCTTCATAAAGACCCTCATAATGACTTGTAAGAGCAATAAACGGGCTTGTAAGAGTCATTTATGACTTAGTGGACTTCATAAAGTTTTATGGTTGAGATATTTTGAGGGTGATGAGAGCAATTTCAACTTGGACTTGATTAGGAAGGTTTTAAGCTTGTTTAGGCTTGTGCAAATGATTAGAAGATGGATTAGGATGGTTTAGGATTAGCTTAGGGATAGACAAGTGGATGGCATTTAATGAGGGTGGGTGAAGGAGGAGATATTTGTTAACTTTGGCTTGCGTTAGTAATTCTTAACCCATGTTTAGGGAATGTGACAAGGTTAGGAGGGGATTAGGATTAGGTTTAAAGACATCTTCTAGAAGAGTCTAGACTTTGGATGAGGATAAAGACTTTCTAGAATAGTCTAGAATTTCCTAAGATGAGGATGAAGACTTTCTAGAAGAGTCTAGAACTTCTTAGGATGAGGATAAATTAGATTTTTAGGAACTAAATAAAGTTTTATTTATTTCAAGGGTTTGGGTTGAGGAGATATTTATTAAAACTTTTTTAATAAACATGAGGATTAATATTTAATCTTAATTAAATATTTTGAGTTGGGATTAGGGGTAGCAAATGATGGGATTAGCCTTTAATCAAAATTAAAGAAGGATTAGAAGATTTTGGAAGAGGTTAGTGGTCTTAAGGAAATTGGCCAAGTTTTGGGCAAAAAATAAATTTTTTATTTATTTTAAGATTTTTGGTCAATTTATTAATTAAATAATTAATAAATAAGGAAATAATGTTTAAATAAGATTTAAACATTTTTGGGAGGGATTCTTTAATTAAATATTTTTAATTAAGATAAAGGGATTTAATGGCATAAAAATTAATTAATTAATAAATAATGATGTCATCAGGTATTTTTTCAAAAAATAAAAATACTTTATTTTTTAAAGGATTTTTAGGTGTCTACAATTATAAATAAAGATACCTAACACACCAAAGATTGATGATAATATTTTTCTTAAATTTTCATTGAATAATTATTTTTTATTAATATAAAGGTCAATTTTAAAACCTCTCTTGTATGGACACAATAATTTGATCAAAATTTCACTATTTTCAAAAATTGTTTTTTTAAAACTTCAAAAGAATTACATGTAGATTGATGACATATAAATTAATCTAAGAAAAATCATAAAATAAAAAAGTTATTAAAGTTTTAGTAAATCTCAATATTTTACATTTAGGTACCACCTTTGATTAAAAATATTGCAAAAATAGTAAATAAAATCATAACACTATAAAATTTATATTTCTAATATCAGGACAGTGAGAGCTCTAATGAGTTTTTGTTTCGTAAAAAAATTTATTGGGAAGACCCTCTAAAAATTATGGCAAGGCATGAATTTGTCAGTTCAATGCCTTAGCCAAATTTTGAGAGGTCAAGGCATGGGCTTGGTCTCACCAAGCCTATCCTAAACCAAATTTGAGGTAGGAAAAAAGAATCATGCCCCATGTTGTAAGAAATGGGCACCTATTATTTGAAATTCAAAAAATGGGTACCCATTTTGAAAAATTAAATTGGCATTTAAAATGCATTTAAAACCCCCCCCCCCCCCCCAAAAAAAATTTGAAGTTTTTAGAAACAAGTACACGTTTCTAAAAAAATCAATTTTTTCTTTTTTGAAAAATGGGCACCCAATTTTTAAAAAATTGGGTGCTCATTTTTAAAATTTAGGATCAAGTACTCGATTCTAATACTAGTGCCCATCTTTTAAAAATGGGTACCCATTTCTAAAAGAGTTGGATCTCAATCTATGGACTTCCTAGAAATTGAGACCCAACTTCTTGCTTCTACCTTGGTAGTATGTTTGTTGTTAGAGAATTGCCTAAGATTGTAAAGCCTATTAACACAATTTGCAAGGAGTGTGTTTTGGCAAAGCATAATAGAACTTCTTTTCCTTGCAAAAAGTTTACTACTACATCAAAATTGGAGATTGTACACACAAATCTTAGTGGTTTTACAAAGGCTAAAGGATTTTATGGTCAAAGGAATTTTATGATTCTAGTTTATGGCTTTTCTAGAATGATGTGGGTTGCATTTCTTAAAGAGAAATTTGAGACATTTGATAAGCTTAAGATATTCAAGAATAGAGTTGAGAATGAATCCAGTATGAAGATTAAATGTTTAAGATCAAATAGAGGAGGATAATTTACTTAAATGAGTTTAACATATTTTGTGAAGAAAATGGAATCAAAAGACAATTATCAGGTCTAAGAAACCTTGAATAGAATGATATTATAGAGAGAAGGAATAGGTCAGTTATAAAAGCTACAAGAGCTATGTTAGCTAAGAATGATGTATCCAAGACATTTTGGAGAGAAGTTGTGAATACATCAATCTATACCATGAATAGAGTACAAGTTAGGAAAGACACAAACAAGACCCTTATGAACTATGGTTTGGTCACTCACCTACAGTTAAGTATTTCAGAATTTTTGTGAGTAAGTGTTATATCAAAAGAGATGATGATGCTAGAAGTGATGAAGGTATGTTTCTTGGTTATTCATTGAAAAGAAAGGCTAATAAATGTTATAAACCAAGACTATTGTGGAAAGTGCAAATGTGAGAATTGATAAGAAATTTAGGATACAAGAGAGAATAGTTGATTACAATTTAGATGATGGTGTTGTTCCTAAGCTAAGGAATGATGAAGTATTTATTGAGATTAACAATTATTTGTAGAATTAAGGAGAGGCAAGGTAGGAACAAATCTCAGAACCTTCAATAGAGCCAAGAGTTGAGATAGCAACTCCTACTTCAGGAAAGAACATGATAAAGAATCACCAATCTGAGTAGATGATTAGAAGCAAAGATAAAGGTGTGATGACAAGAAGAAAATTCAATGAAGAAATATGTTTGATATCTCAAGTTGAACCTAAGAATGAATATGAAACATGTAAACATGATTATTGAAAACAAGCAATGAAAGAGGAATTAAATTAGATAGTATAGAATAAGACATGGGAATTGGTCCACAAACTAGCATACAAGAATGTGATAGGAACTAAATGGATATTTAGGAACAAGATGAATGAACAAGGATAAGTTTTAAGGAACAAGAAAAAAATGGTATGTAAATGTTACTCACTACAAGAAGAAATAGACTATGAGTAGACCTATTCTCTAGCGGCTAGAATAGAAGTAGTAAGATTATTCTTAGCCTATGCAGCACAGAAGAAATTCAATGTATATCAAGTGGATGTCAAGTCAGCATTTTTGAATGGAGAACTTGAAGAAGAGGTATACATTGAATATCTTGAAGGTTTTCCTTTGATAGATGATAAGGACATAGTGTGTAGACTAAAGAAAGCATTGTATGGCTTGAAACAAGCACCGAGAACCTGGTATGTGAGGTTGGACAAGTATTTGACAAAGCTTGGATATAGAAAATGTATGGAAAACAATAATTTACTTTGGAAAGAAATTGATGATGGTTTGATGATTTTGGTAATTTATTTGATGACATCATATTTGGAGGAAATGATGAAGAAAGTGATAAGTTTGTAGAAGAGATGAAGAAAGAATTTGAGATGAGTATGATAGGAGAAGTGAAATATTTTTTAGGATTGCAGATTGTACAAAATAAAGAATGAATATTTATTTCTTAGACTAAGTACTTGAAGGATTTATTGAAAAGGTTTCATTTAAAAACATATAAACCCATTGGAACACCTATGGTAACTAGACACAAGTTATCTACAAAGGATGAGACACATGTTGTTGAGAAAAACAAGTATAGATCTATGATTGGATATTTGCAGTATCTAACTCACATAAGGCTAGATATAGAAAATGCAGTTGGAATTGATGTAAGATTCCAAGATGATCCCAGAGAATCACATTATGTAGTAGTTAAAAGGATATTTAGATATTTGAAAGGAACATCAAAGCTTAGATTGGGGTATGAAAAATCTAATGATTTTACTCTAAGTTCTTATATTGATGCTGATTGGGTAGGCAATATGGATGACAAAAAGTGCACTAGTGGTGGAGCCTTCTTTCTTGAAGGAAGATTGGTTTCTTGGTTAAGCAAGAAGAAATATTATACATCACAAAGTACAATGGAAGTAGAATATGTCGTAATAGCAAACAATTATAATCAAGTTCTTTAGATGAGGTAGATACTAAAGGATATATGGATAGAAATCATTGAGCCTATTGTCATATATTGTGAATACATAGGAATGCCAAATATGTTGAAGAATCCAATGTTGCATTTGAAGAATAAGCACATTTCTATTACGTATCACATGTTGAGAGAGAAAGTTGTAGATAAGGAAATTAGATTGGAGTATGCAAGCACAAAAGAGAAGATTGAAGATATATTCACTAAGCCTCTTCCCAAAGAGATTTTTGAGTATTTTTGAGGTATGCTTGGGGTTATGCCCCTCCCTACATCAGAGTAAAATATGCAAAATTGCATTAGTCTAGTGTAATAGAGCACCCTTATTGTCTGGACTAAATGTTGATGCTTCTTGTATGTGAGAGTATCTATGATGGATAGAGTCACCTAGGACTCTTGTTGGATGTTGTTTTGAATAATGTCTTTGGACACTTGAGCTAGTAAGAATTAGTTCTTGAAAATTTTGATGCAATAAAATTGGTTGATGAAACCTTTGACATTGATGTCAGTGGGGGAGATGTTCAACATGAAAAAAAAATGGAAAAACAACATGATAGTTGGATATGTTCAGCATGAATACATTGTCTTTGGAAGAATCACAACATGGAATGATAGTTTGAATGAAAGAACATTAAGGTATATCAATGGGGGAGAAATATTGATGAAGAGGGTTTGAATTAAAAGATGAACAATCATTTGTTTCCATCAATGCCAAAGGGGGATATTGTTGCAAGATTGTAGCAAGCATGAATGCTGATGATATTCCTATGAGGGAGTATTGTAGATATGTTACTATGATGATATGTTACATTCATGACTGAGTTTTTCATTGATATTAACGTAACAATTTTATGTGGCATCCGATAGAACAATAGTGGAAAGATCAAGTTTGTACAAATGACTAGTTGAGGATTCTAACTATCTGAGGTTATGGGAGATACGTATGAGTATCTAATATATGTAGTTAACATCAAAAGAAGAAATGATAATTCTAGAAGAAGTTATGTAAGTTTTGGTGATGTCTATTTTGAGATAGAGTTTATAGAGGCATGTTCTAGTAAACTTTTTATAGCTCTTAGCAAAGTTTTTATTCTAAGAATCGAGGTTGAGGACATGTAGAAGACATGTTGGTGACAAAATGGCTATGTGTGCTCATCATAATATTGTGTGATAGAAAGATATTCAAGTTGCAAGGTGGAAGATTAATGTTATCACTAAATGTAATGTGTTCTTAATGTGCTCCTATAATGATGAATTGAGAAGGTCTAATAGCTGACTTAGGGAATTATTTTATGGACATGGTATAAAGGAAGGACATTTTTCTTTATCATAATATGGATGTAGACAATATTTTAAGCAACAGTAAGAGTGGAATGCAAAGTTGAGAAGAGTAGAGCAGAAGTGAAGGAAACTTCATTGTTGAGGTTTTGTTGAGTGATCTGAGGTTTGATATTTGGATCCAAGGTTCATGACCTATTTGACAAGGTCTAATAGTGTTTGGTTTAGTTGAAGAAACAAAGGGAAAAAAAAACATAATAGTAAATTAATTGTTTGAGCAATGAGCTCTTCTTGTAGTTGAAATTGCACATTTGGGCAGTGGGCTCTTCTTGCATAAATTGTAGTACAACTTACCATAGGGTTAGTACAACTCCTAATAAGGTTGGAATCTCCTAATAGGGATTCAAAGACTCCTAACAAAGACTTTGTTTATTAAAAGTTGTAATAGACTCCTACTAGGGTTCATCCTTGAATAAGGAATATTTACATTAATACATCATCTTGTGGGAATGATTCCCACCATGGTTTTCCCTCTAATCAAGGGTTTCCCTAGTCAACATATTTGGTGTAATTGTCTATGTGCATCTTACTATGGTTGATTCTTACTTTGGTTGAATGGTTAAGTTTGTTGAAAGAAGATAAATAATTAAATTTTTGGATAACTAATTCACCACCCCCCCCCCCCCCCCACCATCCTTAGTTATCTTGATAGACTATTGTTTCTAACATCTATCCCTTCTTCATGTACATAATACTTGAAAACTAATCTTTCCTTATTCCTTGTGACTTCATCATTCTCATCTAACTTGTTTCTATACATCCACTTGGTTCCTATCTCATTTTTATTTTCTAGTTTGCAAACTAGAGTCTATATTTTGTTCTTCTCAATCTATTCAATCTCTTCTTGCATGGATTTAATCTAGTCCTCATTTTCTAAGGCATCTTTCACTATCTTAGGTTCATGATGTATCACTTCTAACTTATTGCTTTTCATTGGTTTAGCATCTTTATCTCCAATAATTTTTGCAGTAGGGTGATGTCTTTTGACATACTTTGACTATATTTGTTATGCTCAATCTTTCTCATTAGGTCTATCAACTTCTTAATCATTATGTACATCTCTATTAGCTAATTCAACATTTCTTTCATGTACACTAATCTCAAAATTAGAATGAGCCTCAACTTCTGTCTGCAACTAGGTTCCTAATTGTTGGTCAGTTCCTAAATGCAACTTGACATTCATTTTATGTGACTTGATAGTCACTACAACTTCTTTTTGATTTGCAACTTGATATGCAACATCTTCATCAGCAAGCATGCCTTTATAAAAGGATACAAAAAAATTGTATTCCTCTAGTTCCTTCATAGGTTCAACCTCATGTACCTCTATATATTCATCAAACTTCACATTTGCAATTTCTAAAACTATTTTAGTGTTAGTATTTAGACACTTATAAGCTTTACTTCTTATGGAATAGCAAGGGAATATACCTTCTTCACTTTTAGCATCTAATTTACCATTCCTAAAATATTTAAGAATGTAGCACTTGCTACCAAATACCTTAAATATTTTATATTAGGTATCCATACCATAATTAAAAAGGTGTTGAATGAGTACCTTTCTTGACTTGCACACAATTCAAGGTATAGACATTTTTACTTACAACTTCTCTATAGTATTTCAAAACAACATTCTTCTCCATCATGAGTGTCCTAGAACAATCAAATATAGATTTGTTCCTCCTTTCAGCATTTCCTTTTTGTGGAGAGGTCATAGGTGTATATGTGTGTCTTTTTATTCATTTTTCATTATAGAACATCTCAAAATTATTTGATGTAAATTCACCTCCTCTGTCATATCTTAGACATTATAGGTTTTTTCCTACCTCCTTCTCAACTCTAACTAAGTACCACTTAAACATTTGGAAAGAATCATATTTCTATTTCAAAAACATAACTGCCATCATCCTAGAATAATCATCAACAAATAGAATATTGTACTTGTCACTCTTGTAGCTTTGCACTTCAATTGGTCTAAAAAAATTAGTATGAACAATCTCTAGAATTCCTTTAGAGGTGTGAGTCATACTTTTAAAACTAGATTTTGTCATCTTTCCTAACTAACATTGTTTACAAATTATATTAATAGGTTTCTTCAATTTAGGAAGACCTCTCACTCTTTTCATGTTATTAATACTAATGAAGTTATCAAAGCTAACATGGAACAACATATTGTTGTTGGAATATTCAAATATGGAAAGAGTACTTATGAGAGGGGGGGGTGAATCATAAGTATCATACTTTAGCCAATAAAAAACACTTAACATGAAGTGTCACCCTATTAAAGGATTTAATCACCTAGTTAAAGGTTTTATCGAAATAGCTGTTAAGCTAACCTATCACCATAGGATTTTCATTCTAATACAATTGCTAGAGAGTATTAGGTACAATAAACCTGACTAATTACAATCCTTGATTGCTGATTGCAGGCACTTTTTTATGCTTTCTCTGATCTAGATCCTTTTGTGATCTGATAATCTTCACTTTTGAAAATATAACTCCTTGCGAACCCTTGTATGTCTTCTCACACCTTTTTTTTTTTACCTCTTACATTTTACAATGAAGTTTCATCTTCCTTATAAAGACATTTGAAAATTTAGGGTTAGTTATGGATCTATGATCCACATTCAATCTTCATTTTCCGCTCAATACTTATCTTTTGTTGATTGGTTGCATGCCTTTAGCATTTTTCTTATTGGCTACATGCAAATTGCATAGGAAAATTTAAAAGATTCGATCTCATCATTAAATCCTTCAAGATTTACCTTATGTCAGCTATAGAAACTGTTTGCATCATAGTTTATGCAATTACAAACTCTTATGCTGATATACTGAGTTACTCGGCTCTTGAAGTATTGCAAATACTCGGCACATGCTATTTCCTAGATAGCTCGGCACCTTAACAAAATTTTATTACTCGGCACTTATTAACACTTAGCACTCGTTAACACTCAGTATCTAATTTTCACTCAGTAGTTGATCTTCACTCGGCATCTAAAAACTACTCAGCACATGAAGATCACTCGGCATGCATGATGTACTCGACATCCAATGTGAAATATGTTTAAGTGTGTTGGCACTCAAGTGTCAAAAACCATTATGAGGTTAACAATCTCCCCCTTTGACATGAGTGACAAAAACACTTAATTGACCTTATAAGTACATTTACTAATCTGATTGGTATGTACATATTGAAAACTTTGATCAAAATTTGTGACTTACAATCTTACAATATATACCTCAAAAATTTTGTAACTCCCCCTGAGTTGATTGTGTCTTATCTATATATCAATGCTCCTGCTTAGTATCTGTGCTATATCTCCCCCTTATTAATCTGTATCTCCTCCTTTTTTTTGTATCTCCTCCTTTTTTTTGTATAACTCCTTTTTAATCTCCCCCTTTTTGACACTTATGCCAAAGAATGTTTAAGGGTTAAGACCATATTTGGCCAAGAATGTGCTATTTACCTCCATAATCATTCTGAGAGCTACATCCTAATTATTCAAAGCAATTTCTAGTGACTTATGCTGGATGGCAGTCTCGGCAGCAAGATGAATAAGTCCATCTAATGTAGAAATATTTGGATCTTTCTTGAGTACATTTTCAGCATATACTTGCTCTTTATGAAGTATTTGTAAATGTGGGGTAATGAAGGACTGGAGTTGTATTACTTTGGCCTTGATATTAGCCTCATCTACTGTTACTATAGCTATTTCTTTGTTTGTGTGAAGATATTGAGAAAAATGCTTCACACTTTGAGTTGGATCACTTGGTAGTTGCATGCTTGAAATGTTTAAGTTTCTTTCCAAGCTCAGTATCTTTTGGCTTGTTTCTTGTGTGAAGTATGAAAAATCACACAACTTTTTGTACAGTGAGAATATATTCTCAAGTACCTTCTTCACCTTATCAATGATCTTTTCCAATTCTACTTGTGAAAGTGTGATTTGTCTTGATATTTTCTCGTTCACTTTCCCTTGAAATTTCTTTTTTGACCATTCCATAAGTTTTGCATTGGTTTCTAGGTCTTCATTTGTCACCTAGTCAACAATATATGTTAGTTGCTCTGTGATATGCTTTGACTCATTTGGTGATTGCAAATTGAAGGCATCCATAAAGATGTCCTTGATCTCATAAAGTGTATGCTTATGTTTATACTATTTCCTGTCTTTTCCTTTTATTTAGTGCATCCTGCACTTCATTGATTTGATCAATGCTTATTGATTTTGATTCATAACTTGGTATGACTATCTCTTCATCTAATTTAGGGTCTCCATAATGAAGTACCCTTGCAATTCTGGTAGTACTGGATGATGGTACTGAAATTTGTAATGGCTTGTGTGAAGGAGTCCCCGAGGTAGGAAAATTTATTAGTGTTTGTATTGCCTCCTATTCTTTAGGGGTTTTTACTGTTTCCTCCTCCTCCTATCTATCATGGTCAATTATTGTTATTTGTGGAAGTGCACCTTGTGTTTGTGCTGTAGGATTAGATGTAATAGTCTATCCTATTTGTTCTTTTCCTTGTTCTACAGCTGCACTTTGCTTTTGTCTTGCAGCATCAATTATACTTGTTGGTATTTCAAATTGACTACTAGTAGTTGTGATAGAAGGTGGTTCTTATGTATTCACCTTATCTTTAATTGCATTTTCTACTAGTTTTTGTAACTCATCTATACTGACCAATACTGGATCTGCACATAATTTTTCTTGTTGAGTTGATTGGTCAAGAATTCTTTTCAGATCTTTTGTAGTTAGTGGATTGATATTCTAACCAGAAGTATCAGGAACATCAGTAATTGTTATTGTATTTGCAGGTGAGATGGATGCTTGTGGAGGGCTAGGGGGTGGCAATTGTGTGTCTTGCACACTCTGATCTAGTTGCTCCTCTTGTTCAGCTATTGCCATTGTATCCTATTTTTGTGTCTTTTCCTCCTTTCCATCTTTCTTTTCTTCTTCTCTCTTCTCTTCTTCTCTTTTCTTTTCTTCTTCTTCTTTCCTCTTTTTCCTCTCTTCTATTGGTATGGCTGCTTCTTCCTTGTATTCTTCCTCAAGAAAATCTTAAATCTTTTTATACAAATTCTTCCACGATTTTATTGTTCTTTGAACAATCTCTTCCATTATATTTTGAAGTATAAAGAATGCCTTGTATTTGGGTGTGAACCTGTTATTATGCCTTTTGACTGCTTTGCTAACTTGTTCTCTAGTCAAATCTGGCAATACACTGGCTAGGGTTGATTCCCTCATCTCCTTCTCCATTTTTAGATGAAAATGCCATCTATCTTCTACAATTTTTGACAGCTCCTTTGGCAATTGGCCATCTAGTTCAAGTGGAGTGTACTTGAACTGTGCCATCATTCCATACACTGTTTCTTCTATCTTATCTTGTTCCTCTTTTGTAAATTTATTAAAATCAACTTTATTTAAGTTATTCAAGTCACCATTTGCAATCTTTTTGCATAAGGTATCAACTAATGAATTGCTTACCTTTTCTGTTTGCTTTGCTGCTGTTTGCTCTTCTTCATCAGTGTCAGGTTGAGCCACATACCTTCTTCTTTTCCTCAGCTCTTCTTATGATTCCTTGACTTCTTTCTTTTTGGTAACTTCTTCTTTAGTCTTTTGAGTAGAGGCTCTTGTTGATGCTCATGTTGTTGGCTTTTGAGGTGATGGAGTGACAACATTCTTTGTTCTGAGCTTGGGTAAAGGTTGTTCTGTTGCCTTTCTCTTCTTTGGCTCGGCTTCAGTTGGTGCTTCCTTGGCTTCTTCTTCCTCTGCACCTTCCTCCTTGTCCTCTCCAAGACCTTGAGTTAGCTCCATTGGCCCTTGTTCCTGCTCATCTTCATCCTTACTATCATCTTCTTCTTCTTCTGCCTCGGCCTCAATTTCCTTGCCAAACTTCTTCTTGATCTTCTTGATCAATTTATTTTTCTTCTTCAGTGTGGAAGTAGTTTTTAATTCCATATTTATTTTTTATCTTACCACATCATAAGTGCCAAAATGTGGTGCATTTTTATCTACTTCCTCTGCCAATAATGCAATTATTGCTACTGATGCTTCATCAATATTGATTTCGTAACCAAATGGCCTTAGCCATCTTACACTTGGTATCACTACTTGAATGTAAGTAAAATCTATGTCAACTAAGAAAAATATATCATTAGTATGCTTTTCTACTAAGGATGCTGGTATCCTTGGCCTTTGCTTCATGGATTTTTTGAAATCCTCAAAATAGCTTGTCATCAAAGTATCAAAATTTTCTACCATTTGCTCAATGTATTCATTAATTTGTGCAATGATGGTTCTGTCATTCCTCCATGCTATTTTACCAAAAGAAGGAAATTCATTCTGTACATAAAAGAATATGCAAACTAGGATTGCTCCAAATTTGCATTGTGTGCCCTTTGTTCTTCTTATGGCAGCTAGATTTTCATTTATCTGTTGCAATTGCAGTTCTGCAAGATCATAAGTATGATCCTTCTTCACCAATTTGTAACCTACATCTACTGCAATGCATGGTACACTGTTGAGTCTACTGGATTGATAAAATTTGTGAGCTATGACTCTAACAACAAACTCAACTAGAGGATCCTTTATAGTGTGAATTGTCATTCCTCTTTTGTTCCATTGTGCACCAGTATTCCTTTCAATGACCTCCTTTGATTCACTTCTTAGTGTCTTGTACTAGTCTAGGGTTGGGTACCCTATTACTCTATGTATAATTTCCTTTGTCAATTTGATGGGCATATCTTCTAACCATAAGTTTTCTCCATGGATTCTTCTTAATACAAGTCTAACCCATTCAGTTTTAAATACAGTGGGAAAATTTAAAACTCGGGTCAAACCCTTTCTTTCGATGATTTTAAATTCTTCTTTCAGTACTCCATCTAAAAATAGTTTATCATAAGCTTGTCTAATTTCCATGTCTCCTAGGGCTCCTATCCTGCAATTGTAACATTTCCTCACATCTTGAACCATTAAAACTTTTGGGAGAATGTGGGAAAGAGCTCTGGCTAGGTCATTTTTATAGGCAACTTCGGGAATAAGGCAGAAATCTGGTTGCTTAACTTCATTTGAAACTAACTGGACTTCAAATGACTCTTTTTCTTCGACTTTCTTTGAACTTGACGCCATTTTTGTAAACTAAGGTTTATACAACAAATGGGTATGAAACTATGTAGCTCGGCGCAGACGAAAATACCTTTAGATTGATGAAAAATGTGTTGAATGAGGTTACAATCTACTTGAAATATTGGATTCTTGCTATGAAGTCACTCAACTCTCTTTCTTCTCCTTTGCTTCTTGATCGCGATGCGAAAAATTGATTAAAATTGCGATAATATACCCTAATTTCATCGCATTAAATGCTCAACTGCCAACTCGGCTTCTAAAGAAATTTTGACCTAACTCGGCTTCCACTATTCTTCACTTTACTTGACTTCCATTAGAGTTTTCCAACTCGGCATCAGTTTTTAGCTCGGTTGCTGTTGGGAGCTCAGTATCTATTTTAACTCGGCATCCAAAGGTAGCTCGGCATCAACATTTACTTTTGTCTTGACATCTTGTTTTATGTAGATTTATACTTTGCTTAGCTTCTTTGTCTTGGGACTGATGTATGATATAGCTTTGTATATCAGTCCTGCGTACTTCTTATGCTTAGTTTGATGAAGTGTGATCACTTGACCCATTGGGTGAAGTGATCCCTCCACTTGATGTGTTGCACTCATCTTTCTTTATCCAAGTCTTGTTCATTTGCCCTCTTATCCTTTCAATGTCAATCTTTTGTTTTCCTTTTTTATCTTCAGTCTTGGGTGCCTTTGATTTTGTAGGATAGTTTCTGTTGATATGACCAATTTTCAAACAACTGAAACATGTAGTTTGATTCAACCATTTTTTGTAGTTCCCTTTGAAATGTGTTCTTATGCAGTTCTGTGGTATATGTCCATGTTCTTGACAATAATGACAAATGTACCTAGTGTTGTAATCCCAATGATAATGACTTCCATTCCCTTCTATTTTTGCTAGTTGATTTGATGTCCACATAGGTTTTGATCTGCATTCAAATGCCCTATGTCCATATTTTTTGCAATTATAACAATGTCCATCAAATCTTTGAGTCCTTGTGACATTGGAACTGCAATTTTGTGTCATATGTCCTTGCATGTTGCACTTGTGACAAAAACTTTTGGGTATGTTTGATTGATTAAATCTTCTGCTCCTGCACACATTAGTTGTATGTCCCTTCTTATTATAGAAATGACAAGTGGGTTTTGAATTCTTACCTTTATCACTTCTTTTTTTAGAACTCTTTGAAAATTCTCCAACTTCAGTATTGTTGTAACCTAGTCCTGATGTATCATGGGCAGATTTTGGTGATTTCAACAACTGTTCAAAATACTTGATTGCTTCACTTGATTTGTTGAGATTCTCTGCTACCTCTTTTTCTCTGTTCAATTCATTCTGCATTTGTTCATTTTACATCTTCAAGGTAGAGATCTTAATATCCTTTACATTGAGTTCATGATGAAGGTTCATCATTTGGGCAAGTGTATACATCTGCATGTTTGAGATCCTTGTCAGTTTAGTACATTTTTCTTCAAGTTTGTTTGCAAGATTTCTTTTGTCATTTTCCATCATCACTTTTTCTTCAACTGCTCTTTTCTTGTGTTCAGTAATTTCACATATCATTATGGCTTGTGATTCATGTTCCATCTTGAGAGATCTTATCTCATCTGCTTGAATTTTATTTTCCTCCATCAGTTTTGCTATTGCTGCATCAAATTCTTTAGTGTCTCCACTGGAAAATATGTTGGTGGTATCAATTTCCTTTTAGTGTATATCATTTTCAGCTATGGCTAGATCCTTCCTCTTTTTTAATGAGTTTCTCAACTTGTTTCAGAATTCCTCCAAGCTATGCAAAGAAAGTTGCACATCTATCACCTGATTTTCAATTATCTTTCCAAGTTTGAAAGCTTCCATCTTTAGATCTTTTCCTCCAAGCTGTTAGGCTTTCCTTAAGAGAACCTGGATTAAGCTCTGATACCAATTGTTGGAATATTCAAATATGGAAAGAGTACTTATGAGAGGGGGGGTGAATCATAAGTATCACACTTTATCCAATAAAACTTTTAACTAAAAGTAAATTGCATGCATGTAAATACATCAAATAAACATGAAACAAAACACATGCATCAATAACTCATAACAAAGGAATTTGGTAACCTAGAAACCCTCCAGGAATAAGAAGGTAAAACTAGGGTGGGGATGATACCCACAAAAAATTACTGCAGCAATATTGTTCAACCACTTTTGATGGTTTGCCCTATTAAAGGCTTTACACTGTGTCAATAGTGACCTGGTTAGAGGATTTCAAACACTTAACATGAAGTGTCACCCTGTTAAAGGATTTAATCACCTAGTTAAAGGTTTTATAGAAATAGCTATTAAGCTAATCTATCACCATAGGATTTTTATTCTAATACAATTGCTAGAGAGTATTAGGTACAATAAACCTGACTGATTACAATCCTTGATTGCTGATTGCAGGCACTTGTTATGCTTTCTCTGATCTAGATCCTTTTGTGATCTAATAATCCTCAATTTTGAAAATATAACTCCTTGTGAACTCTTGTATGTCTTCTCACACCTTTTTTTTTTACCTCTTACATTTTACAATGAAGTTTCGTCTTCCTTATAAAGACATTTGAAAATATAGGGTTAGGTATGGATCTACGATCCACATTCAATCTTCATTTTCTGCTCAATACTTATCTTTTGCTGATTGGTTGCATGCCTTTAGCATTTTTCTTATTGGCTGCATGCAAATTGCATAGGAAAATTTAAAAGATTCGATCTCATCATTAAATCCTTCGAGATTTACCTTATGTCGGCAATAAAAACTATTTGCATCATAGTTTGTGCAATTACAAACTCTTATGCTGATATACTAAGTTACTCAGCTCCTGAAGTATTGCAAATACTTGGCACATGCTATTTCCTGGATAGCTTAGCACCTTAACAAAATTGTATTACTCAGAACCTTAAGTAGCTTGGCACCTTATGTTACTTGGCACTTATTAACACTCGGCACTTGTTAACACTTGGTATCTAATTTTCACTTGGGAGTTGATCTTCACTCGGCATCTAAAAACTACTTGGCACATGAAGATCACTCGGCATGCATGATGTACTCGGCATCCAATGTGAAATATGTTTAAGTGTGTTGGCAGTCAAGTGTCAAAAACCATTATGAGGTTAACAATTGTGCCATAACCACACATCATCAAATTCTACAACAAGACAAGCAACATCATTCATATCAAGATAAAATAGATTACCTCTAGTTTGATCACCTTTTCCAATTAGTTTCCCATTAGTATCATATATGTTAGCTATCTTGTTCTCAAACTCAACTTTGTACCTTGAACTATTTAGTTGTGACACTATCAAAAAATTATTGTTAAGTCCTTCAACATAATAAGCATTGTCACACATAATCTTTTTCTGTGAGTTTGATAGATCCTTTTCTTTTTACAAGATATGGTGCATCATTATGAAACCTTATGCTATTTCCATTATAATAATTTAGGGTAATGAACTTACTTTTATCTCTAGTCATGTGATTTGAATACCCACTATCAATGATCTATCTATCATTCTTGTTCATATAAGACACAATTGTAGTTTCCTCATCCTCATCAGATTCATCCTTCATTGTAGCATACACCACTTCATCATCATTATCATTAGATCCATCTTTGGTTTCCTCTTTTGCAATATAGCTTGACTTCTTGGCTTTGTCTTTGTAATCTTTGTTGTCCTCATCTCTTTTACAAACACATTTTATGTTTTTCTTCTTCTCTTTAGGTTCTTTTAATGAAAACTTATCTTTGAAAGTATTTTCAACATTGTCATATTTGATGTTATCAAAATTAGAAAGCTCAAAGGAAATAATCCTACCTACTAGACCTTCAAGGGTCACATTAGAACCCAGTATACATCTCAATTCTTGTATGATAGAAAATCTAATAACATAGATGGGAAGCAATGTTCTAATTTTTTTCTTAATGCAGTATCATCATTTATCTTACAAGTAGCTCCTCTTATATTATTAACACCATCTTTTATTCTAGAGAAATATTGAGCAACATTCTCATCTTCTTGGATTCTCATATCATTGAACTTAACTCTAAGACTTACAGATTTTACTTTCAAAACATTTGTATCCCCTCCATAAATGGTGTGATTTACATCCCACATCTTCTTTGTAGAATCACAACCCTTGATATCATCAAACTCAACATAACTTAGGGTAGAGGAAATTTCCAACATTATTTTATTGTGTTCTTCATCCTTTTTCAAATTATCAATAGTTAGGGCTCTAGGAGGGTCAACATGCTTAGTGGAGATGGTAGATTGTGCATGATCTCTAAGACCATCTAGGTGTAGCTTCATTACACTTTTCCATGAAGGGAAGTTATCCTTTTTAAGCTTGGGTACCTCTATTTGACATATTGATATTTTTCTTCTAGTACCCTCAAACTAGTCCTCTTAAAAAGATGGCTTTGATACCAATTGTTGGAATTCTTTATAATAACTAAGATGTGGGTAAATCGGTTATCAAAGGTCTAAGTGTACAAATAAAACTTTTTATAGATTAGTAAAATGATATCCATAAAACCTTATTATGCATGTATCTATTAGATCATACAACACTCAAACTTTGTAGGTTACTATCGTAGGTCAAAAAAACTTTCCAAAAATGCAAACATGAAACATAATGAGATTCAATAACAAATTTGATACAATTATTTTATGTGGAAAACCAATTTGGGAAATACCACTTGTAACATGCTACTAATTCTCACTCTTCTAAAGTGACATCATGTGAAAGGCCAACCCTATTAAATGTGACTGGTTAGAGATCTCAATCACCCTATTAGGAGTGAGACATTTTAGAGGACTTTAGATCATTCACTTGGAATGTCACCTAGTTAAAGGATGTAACGTAGAATGAGACAATGAATAGAAAGTAACAATAAGGCTTGATCTTCTAAAAAATTACAACTCACTTGTAGATTATAGATTTTTATTTTGGTCCACTATTATGCTTGGTTTTCACACACTTCAGCTCTGATAGCTTGTTTACCCTTCAAGCATTCATATTCTCAAGCCCTTCTTTCTTTGCTTTACAATTGTAATCTCTTCTATTTGGCCACTAAATGAAGCAATACCATAGAATCCTTTAGTTATTTGGGTTCTCGCACATGACAACCTTCTCTTCTGAATGACTCTCCCTATAAATAGATATTTAAGATCTTTTTTCTTTTAACATCAATCATCCATTTTAGGGTTAGGTAGGATTGGGTAGGATACAATGAATCTACCCATTTTTCCATTTGGTTCCTCTAGAAACTTTTTCTTCAATCCCCATTTGAATTTTCCTCAAAATGGTTTACCTTGAATTATGTGCCACTAGCTCATCATAGTTATATTCCACACACTTCACATAATTCAAGAAAATAAAATAGTGGGCTTAGATTCATCAAATCTATGATTTAACATGAATACTAGCACTCAACATCAATATGATGTAACTCAGCTTCCATACTATTCTTTCACTTGGCTTCAACTAGTTCACTTGGTGAACACTAAATTTTACTGATGCTTATCTCCAATTGATTTTATGCTCAACTTGCACTAACATTTCTTGGCACCTACTATCCACTTGGTCAAGCTTGGTAGAAATAATTTTTCTTACTTGTTCTTGTAGACATAATTAGCATATCCAACCTTTGCACCCTAAGTAGATAAACAATACACTATATCATCATTTTCTTAACTAATCTTTGTACTCCTTTTTCATACCATAACTCAACCTTTCCTCTAGGTGCTCTCATTATCTCATTTCATCAAATCCTCTTCATCAATCAAGCAAATGATAGAACTCAAATCAACTAAGTAGATGTCTTACTAGCAAGAAGCAAGTTTAACATTAGTGACAAAACAATGATTATTCTATTATAGTTTCTTCACTTCAAAACAATCTCATATCAACATTATCCAAGGTATATATGTACAAATAAAAAATTTCAATGCTAAGTAGACCCACATCCATAAAACTTTATTATGAATGCATCCATTAGAACATATAACACTTAGACTTTGTAGGTTACTATCCTAGGCCAAAAAAAATTGCAGAAATGTAAATTTCAAACATAACATATTTAATAACACATTTGACACAAAGATTTTCTATCAAAACCCAATTTGGGAAAACCACTAGTAACATGCTATTAATTCTCACTCTTTTGAAGTGATTCCCTATGAAAGGCCAACCTTATTAAAGGCTACAATACACACTATTAATATGACCTGGTTAGAGGATTTGAATCACCCTATTAGGAGTGAACCTTGTTAGAGGACTTTAAATCATTCACTTGGAATGTCACCCATTTGAAGGATTTACAAATGACTATTAGGTCAACCTTAATCCATATAATTTACCCTAGACTGATACAATGATTAGAAAGGAACAATAAGGCTTGATCTGATAACAAATTACAACTCACTTGCAGATTATAGATCTATTTTTTAGTACTCCATTTTTCCAGCTCTCACACACTTCATCATTGATATCGTGTTCACCCTTCAAGGATTCATACTCTTAAGACTTCTTCCTTTGCATACCAATTGTTGCCTCTCTTTTTTGGCCACTGAATGAAGAAAATACCTTAGAATTCTTGTCTTCCTTTGGTTCTTGCACATGATAACCTTTTCTTTTGACTAGCTCTCTCTATAAGTAGAGATTTAAGAACTTTTTCTACTTAACCACAATCATCCATTTTAGGGTTGGCTAGGATTAGGTAGGAGACAATAAATGTACCCACTTTTCCATTTGGTTCGTCTAGAAAATTCATCCTCAATATTCCTTGAGTCTGCAACAAAATGGTTTACCTTGAATTATGTGCCACTAGCTCATCATAGTTATATTTGACATGCTTCACACAACTCAAGAAAAGAAAATAGTCAGCCCAAATTCATCAAATATATAATTTAACATGAATACTAGCACTTGACATTAATATGTTGTCACTCAACTTCCATTCTATTCTTTCACTTAGCCAACAATATTTCACTCGATGAACACTAAAGTTTACTGATGCTTGCCATCAACTAAACTTTACTTGGCTTATACTATGTTCACTTAGCATACACTAAATCCTCACTTTCCTCACCTCCAACTAATTTTCTACTTGGCTTGCACTAACTTTTCTCGGCACCTACTATGCACTTGGTCAAGCTTGGTAGACACAAATCTTCTTACTTGTTCTTCTAGACTTAATTAGTGTATCCAATCTTTGTAGCCTTAAGTAGATAAACAATACACAATATCATCACTATCTTTATTAGAGTAATTAGATATTTTGTAATTAACTCTAGTCAACTTAAGCTAAACTTTAGACATCTAATAATTAATTATTATGATGCAATGTAGGTTAGACCTTTTTAAGGTATTGTTCTCCTTTATAAGGATGATCTCTCATTGTAAACATTCAATTAAGAATGGAGGTCAATTTCATTATTGATAATAACAATCCATATTTTTTCTCATCAAGAATGTCTTATCTATGGATCTAGTAGTTTCAACATCTATATATTTTTGCTTCTCTCTTCAATAAAAGGTTTCTGTATAAAAGTGATTCTTGGGAGTTGTGAGTGTTGGTGTTTTATTATGATGTTAAAACAGTGCTAAAACTACTAAGCGACAAAAGGCTTAATACCTAGATATCAGTACATACACAACCTAAAGAATAGCCAATTCTCATTATCACTTGCATATGCAAAGTACTAGGACCCAACTCCAACAAAACCTTAAACAATTTTCTACTCTTTTGGCTCTGTAAAAACCAGAGCAGGTGTACCCGGGGATGGTTCAAAAATGGAACACTTGTATGAGAATTATTCTTAGTTTCATTTTTATTCTCATCTCTAAATCCTCAAACATATACGTAAATCTTACCAAATTGATAACCACATCCCTTGAACAGATATGGCCAAGAAATCTTCTATAGCTCTGCAGATGTTTCCAACAACAATGGCTAAATGAGGCTAAAACAATCCATGTAGGCAAGTGCTGGCCAACTTTGAATGTCTTACAGGAAATATAAGTAAAAATTGATTTTATGATGTACTTTGAAAAAACCAGTTATAATATACTTCTCTTTTGGTTGAAATACTTTTGATCAGTGGCTAATCCATTGGGGATTCAGAGTCTATAATAAATTCTTAGATCTAATTTGTTGCTTTGCAACAAATTCTTATTTGCAATTCTTACCAGAATTTATCATTCAAAAATCCTTTTTAACACCTAAGCAACCTCATCACATTCATCAGAGCCTTTATTTAATCCATTGAATTAACAGCGATAACAAATGGATGTACAGCATTACTATATTGCAATCAATTGCATAAGCTTTTACTCACACAACATCAAGGTAGCTAAGTATTTAGAAGGAGAAAAAATTCAGACAAAATCGATATGGGGACAGTTCATAATTTGTATTCATTTCCTTTGAAAATGGTACATCCTTTTACAATAGACCCAGAAAGACCTTCAAAAAAGAAGCACAGTCCTTTCTCCATTCATGTATTTTCAGAAATTTTGAAAGAAAAGTATACTAAAAACTTCCTTTCCAAAATGTTTGGACCAAAAATAGAACTAAGCACAATACTTAGTAAAAATAGAATTCAGACCATTCTTTAGCCTTGGGATCTCACTTAAATAGTGTGAGATGCAACAAGCTTCAGGCTAAAGAAGGTGACAGGTGTCCTTCTTTAGAAAGACAAAAACAAAAATAACAGAAAGGTTAATTACAACAACATTTCTTGGTGGGTCCCTTTCTGTTATGCTTCTTGGTTGTTGTGATCTGATCTTACAATCATTCTTCATCTTCAGAGTACATACCCATGAGGTCTGTAAGTGATGTATCATCTTTTGTTACCTGCAAACTCACTTTAACCTGGGGATTTTCCATGTCATCATTGCCGATTAAAAAAGTAACTATTACTCTTACATTTTCTTCCTCATTATCTCCTAACATTTTTTCACTAAACTAATTTTTCCATATATTAAAAGTATCATCATCTGGCCAATCAAAACTTAGGGTTTCTCTTTGTATCTTTATTAAAGAATTTGCATTTTCCTCTAAATCATCGAATTCTTTTCTCATAGCAGTATAATATAATTGTACTTTTACCAGCTCCTCATTTGTCTTTGCCCAAAACCAATGGCCAGTCTCACTGATGATGTTTATTATTCTGTTATCGAATAATTCATCCATTTCCTTTTTCCATTTTTCCCTTTCCTTTACTGTATCAACAGATTCTAAAGCACAAGGAAATAGGGTGAATTTTTCAGCAAGATATTTTGAAAAATAGAGTATCAATTTTCTCTGTAAAGAATCTCTTTTATTCTCAAAATTATCTAATTTATTCAATAAATCAAAAATCCTTTCAACCTGATGATAAGGCATTTGGACTGTAGATATACATATAATTGTAACATCATTATTTCTCTGTCTCCATTTCTGTGCAAGAGAATCTAGTCCATCCTTTTCTTTATTCAACTCATCCATGAGGGTTACAATCCTTATCAACTGATCATAAAAAGTTGACCATTGTATTTTATCCCTCAAATATGTCACACCCTAATTCCATTTCTCTTCCTGTTGATTTCTAAATTCTATCTGCCACTCATGTAATTTGGTTTTTTCTGCTTCAAATTCCTCTGCAGTATAGAATTGGGGTCTTTCAGCAGTGTCAGGTATCTCAATAATAGGGGTTAATCCCACAGATGACTGTGGAGGATATGCAATTCTCAGTGTACTGGATTCTCCCACTTTCCTCTTTCCAAGTACTTTCTCTAATTGAGATACCCTTTTTTCCAACTCAATTCTCCTTTTTACCTCTTGGTTATAAGCATCCACCACTATTTCATATTTATTGTGCATATCAATCATTTCCTTCTCTTCTCTTTCTTTAGTACCCAAGGCAAATTTAGAATAATCCACATTCATGTGGGTTGCATGTACATTTGAAGTATCAGCAACTCTCCTTACAATGATACTCCCTATTAGTCCTGAATCATCAGGCTGTGGTGAAGTAGTCCTGAATCCTCTTCTCGGGGACCACATAACAAGGGCAGCTTGATCATTACTGAATGTTGTACCCAAGAATTCCTCTTTATTTGGATCCTGGAGTCCTAAATTATTTGAAACAGAACTAAAAATTAATGCGTCAGCAATATCCCAATTAGGCAATAATAAAACATTAACATTTTTTACCATCTGTCTTCCCTCATCAGGGGTTATATTTTTGAACTCCTACACCATTTGTTCCTTTATTTGATTTTGAATGGAGGTCTCATCCATTTCTGGATGTTCTATTTTCATATTCTTACACCTTTGCTCAAAAATGTGCATGTTTACCCTCCACGCAAACTAATGGAAAGCCCTAGATCTTACAAAACTGTTATCAGACAAAAAATGCTGACTGGCTTGTTCCAAAATAGGGTCCAATTCCCTTCCTCTGAAATCTACTATAGTTAATTCAAAACTTGGCATAGGAGATTCCTGGGGGTTCCCTTCATCAATTTATGCTTGTGTAACAAAAATTTCTCCTTATGACCCCATTTGTTTGAATTGCTCATTGGTGAGCTGTTCTTCCTCAATTCTCATTAGGGTTTGAGAAGGTGAGTAACTTTCATCAGGGGATTCTTCCTCCCTTATTATTTTTCTTCTTTTGGGAGAAGGTTCAGGGGGTCTTTCTTCTAGGACAGTACTGGTGGATTCAACTATCTATTTTTCTTTGTGTACAATGGGCACTTACTGCCGAACAATAGTATATCCTGTCTTCTTTCATACCACCAGTGGACCCATTCCAATGTTGGGGGTGAAACCCAATTTTCTCATGACCTCTCTGGCTTTATCTGGAAGAGAATCAATAAAATGCTATTTCTTCTCATTCATTACTTCCATTATCTCAGAGAAAGTACTCATGAGCTTATTTATCTTATCTACATTGGTTGCAGCATTACTAAGAGGACTGTAATCTTTGTCAAAATAATTAATGAATTCCAAAACTTTTGAATAGACTCTCCAGTTTTTTTTCTTTATTTCTTGCTCATGGAGAGAATATTCATTTCTTATTATATCTTCAAGAAAATAGAATTCATGCTAAACTGGACAAAGCTTGATTCTAAATCTAAGAGCAGAGTTGAAGAAACCTTCTGTATCACAAAAATGAGAGTGAGACACTACCATCTTATATTGATCCAAAATTTTGTGGAGAAAGATCCACCCTTACAGTACAAGTAGGAAAAATTGATCTTGTCCCCCTTTTGTGCAAAAAGGCCTGTTCCACTCCTCCCAACTGCCACAAAAATTCAGCTATCCCTACCTTTAAAGGTACCTGATAAGGTAGCACATGGGGTGTTCCTTTGAATCCATAGACCCTAATGACAGTTGAGACTGAATATGGGATAATATCTCCCCAATTATGTGAAACTTTTAGATTATGGGGTTTGTCCATAGGCCTAACAAGGTGCATTAACGCCTTAGGGATTCTGGGTTTATCACTCAATATGAGGCATCTTAGTTTGCAGGCAAAGTGCCTATCAAATCTAACAAAGCTAGCATTTTCCGCTTCCCAAGTCATGTCTGCACTCCATAATTGGACTGGTAGTGCCTCCCCCTCTTGTTCCCTATTTAAAACCATTTCTTTACCAAAATAAGTGGCCCCTTTAGAAAGAAACATATGCATCAATGAGGAGTACTGACCCCAAACCTTTTCCACCTTGCCCTTTGCAATCCCCACCAATCCCTGGTGAATCTCATTTGCCAAGTAAGATGCAAAATCAAAAATTATTTCCACACCAAAAGAGGAGATTTGGGTGATCATATACATGAAGCTCACCAGAATAAAATCTTCTTCGCCCTCTTCGAAGACTCTGCACAGGGTCCTATATATCTCTACTGCCCTGGCATTAAAGCATGATTTCTTGAATGGTTCTTTAGAAGATGATGTTATGGTTGGGAGGCCTCCAATCTGGCCTATGTGGGCTTTTAGTGCACCCTGTCTAACTACATCCCTTTTGGATATATATTCTTTTTCTAACTCTATCAAATTAATGGGCACATGATACATGGTGAGAGGTCCCAAACTGAAAACCTTCCTAATCTCCTCGGGACTGATGGTAACTAAAGCCTCACCATCCATTCTTCTCACTACCTTAGTGGCTTGGTCATAGTTTTTTGCTATAGCTTCAAGCAGGTCAAAATCCATAAACATACTGGGGACAACAAGCTTTCCAAGATCAAAATTCGATATATTGGCATGAGGGGCATATAACTTCCTTTCCGCAAACCATTTTTTGAATAAACTCAAACCAGTTTGAGAAGTTTTAGCATCCCAGACCCAATTACCCTTATCATACAATCCATCAGCTATCCTTAGCCTAGGGTTGAGTGAGGTTAACCTCTTAACTGCACCGTTTCTACAGTAGACTCAGGCAGTAACTCAAGCAAATCATCATGCACATTTCTATCCAAGTAGTTTATTGCACCTGTAAATCCCTTCTTCGGAGGCATCTTGGGCTATCTTTTTAGAACTTAAAAGCTCACAAAGATGATGGTAGTTTTACTTACTTGAATTCTGTCTCAATTCTCCTCTGTATTCATGCAAATTTTTCCACGAACAGACAGCTTGACAATTTTTTATCAAACCTTGGCATGCTTTTCTTTCAGTAATGGCTTCTGCACAAGAATGGCTCCAAATCTTTTCTCGCGTGAAATGAAAATGATGAAATCTCTCTGTATTATACTCTATTTTTCCTCATAGATGAAGCTTTCTTGTCTAATTAATACAGAGAGTGGCACTACATTTTTCATTTAAAACTGTGCCGTCGATCTTCAAAGATCCTACGATCATGCGGTACAGAGAGAACAACTAGGAGTTATATTTGCCATGTCAGTTATTTTACCTAATGAGAACTTACCACGTACAGAATTCTTTCTTTTGATGGCACTTATATTTGGACCCACTGACGATGGAGAACACATGTTAGTATGTCGCTACTTCGTTATGCATAAAGAACAAGCACCTTGCCATGGCGAAGCGGTGACAATCGTTGATCAGATCAAGAAATGATCGAAAGATATGCTACAGGGCTTCTTAAGAAAGAAGGCGGCGGGCCCAACTCGCTATGTCACTATAATTATCTCCCTTGCAACTCTTCATAGTGAGGAGATGATAGCCGTTGATCACTTACCAAATCAAAGGTGAAGAAGAAGCACAAGATCTCCTGATTTATATTTGCTATGTCGCATGGCTTAACAAGCATGCAACTTGTCATAGCGAGGTAGCGAGCTCCGTTGATCCACTTCAAGCTGACGTTCAAGATTTTTTGTACATTCAATCAGATAGGTATTAATGAGAATTAGATCTCTGCATAGTTGGCACATGTCAAAATTTATCATAGTCATCTGTCATTCCACGTCATCAAAGATCTTGCCGATCTTTTACCACTTTACGAGGCCTCACTAACTCGCTAACGGTGAAGCACCTAAATTTTCCAATAGCGAGGTAGCGAGCTCCAGCACTTAAAAGGACTTCGTGCCAGAAAATGCAAGGGTTACCCAGTAATTACTTCTGTTAATTAAAACTAATTCTAAAAACGGTATTTATGACTGGTCATGCCACCTGGTGTAATTATGATACAAGCAAGATGCAATGTCATCATTTTCAAAATTTCACATGGCCTCGCTACTTCGCTAATGGTGAAATGTCTGAATTTTTTGATAGTGAGGTGGCGGAACATCC
This sequence comes from Cupressus sempervirens, assembly GCA_028749045.1. NCBI lineage: Eukaryota > Viridiplantae > Streptophyta > Pinopsida > Cupressales > Cupressaceae > Cupressus > Cupressus sempervirens. Next base: position 106,091,753 of record CM053783.1, read on the forward strand.
AGAAAAACCATCATTTTGGCTCTGATGTCAAATATTCTAGTGGGTCCCTATCCTTTTTTGGATGGTGACTTGCAAAGTGTACCTGCACAATAAATCATTTAATAAGCAAATCTCCGATCGCCGCATCTTCACTTTATGGTCCCACTGCTTAAAATACTCAATACTCGTTATCTCACTATACTTAATAAGCATGCAACTTGTCATAGCGAGGTAATGCCAACGGTAGATCTAATCGGATCTAACGGTTGGGACAAACAGGAAGAAAGGTAACCCGGGAGAAAGGAAAAGGAATATGACAGCATATTCGTCTATTTTGAAAATTCAAAATTTTGCACTTGACAATTTATTAATAGAGATGATATAGGGTTTATATGATGATTATTTCTTATGGATGATTTATCCAAAACCCTATGCTTCACTTAGGCATAGAACATTTGACTTTTCTATGATTTAACTTAAAACTTTTACTACACAAAAAGTCAGACCAACAGTGGCTCTGTCTGGGGATGATAGACTACTTGAGTCTATGCAAGGATTCAGAATCTATGGGAGAGCAGAACACACATCCGGTAAGGTGACAACTTCTTCAGAGAGCACAAAGCAACATACAAAAATAAAAAACCCAGACTGTACAAGGATTTACAGAAAACAGGACGACAGGAAACCCTAAAACTATTGTTCATGGAAGAAAATAAGTATTTTTCAAGAAAAATACCTCTTCAAGAACTGTCCATGAACTGGCAATTCAAGAATATTATCAAATATATCTTTGATTATGTAAGAATCTTTACCCCAAGCATTCTCAATGAGATATGGGCCTAACCAAATGGGATCAAATTTGCCATCTTTTCCTTTATCTTCAATTCTGGCATTCCACATTAAGACTAGGTCTCCATTTTCAAATTTCTTGTTTACAGTTCTTTTATCATAGAGTGTTTTGACTTGTAACTACAACTTTTGGTTCCTTAGAGATGCTTCTCTTCTGGCTTCGGTCAATCCTACCAATTCATCTATTCTTTCTTTCATTTCATCAGTAGTATCTTCATCATATGACTGGATGTAATTGTATAATCCCATCAAGTTGTTCTGGGGCATTCTAGCTTGAATTCCATACACTGAATCAAATGGAGCCACCCCAATTGCCTTCTTTACAGTTACTCTGTCAGCCCATATTGCCAACTGTAACTTGGAATCCCATGCCCTTTTATTATCGTCCAAGGTTCTCTTAATGATTTTCAACAGGCTTTTATTTGTGGACTCAGCTTGTCCATTCCCTTGTGGATGATATGGAGCAGATGATGTTCTTGTCATTCCATATTTATCACAAAACTTGATGAACTCCTCAGACCTAAAACACATAGCATTATCTGTGACAATTCTCTGTGGACATCCAAATCTAGAAATGATATTATTCAATAGGAAATTATTTACCACTTTACTTGTTGCATTTCTGGTAGGGATAGCCTCTACCCATTTTGTAAAGTAGTTAGTAGCAACCAGAATCCAAGAATAGCCAGTGCTGGACTTGGGAAAAATTTCTCCTATGAAGTCCAGACCCCATTGTTGAAAAGGTGCTTGAGTTTCAACTGGCTTCAGTGGAGTATTTCCTGAGAATTTCAGCTTTTTAGCAAATCTCTGACAAGGATCACATTTCTTAACCATAACTTGAGCATCTTTGAACAAAGCAGGCCACCAGAAACCAGCCCTCATTATCTTATGCGTAGTAGTTTTGGCCATGTAATGTCCTCCACATACTCCAGCATGCATTTCTTTCAAAATCTCTTTTGCCCTTTCTTTGTCAACACATTTCAACAGAACTCCCTCAAAGTTTCTCCACCATAAGTTATTTTGAACAATTACATATCTGATGGCTTGCAATTTAATATTCCTTTTTTCATTATCAGGAAGATGGGGAGGAACTTCCATATGTTGCAAGTAATGTATAACATTGGTGTACCAGTCACACTGGTCCATGTCGCAGAAGTCAGCTCTGAGATCATCATTTACCAGGTTTATCTGATTAGCTTCTAGGTTAGTTTTGGCCATGAGTTTGGCCAAACCTTGACCTCTTACTAATTTAGTTATTTGCATATCAATGTTAAATTCTTGGATTCTATTGATGGATCTACATCTCCTTCCTGACACTTCCTGCTGAGAGAATATATCTTTAACTGCAGCATTAGGTACAAAAGCAATAATAGTAGCGCCTACCAAATAACTTCTGAATGCTTTTACAGCCTTTACCAAAGCATATGCTTTTTTTTCATTTATTTCATACTTCAGCTCAGCATGCTACAGGGATTTGCTAAAAAAAGCAATAGGCTGCTCATACCCTTCTTGATTTTTCTGTAATAAAACTGTAGCTACAGTATGGAATGATGCAAAAGAAAAAATATGCATGGGTTTTGCATAATCTGGGGTCCTCAACACTGGAGCATTTTTTATTGTAGTTTTTATGTCCTGGAATGCCTGTGAAGGTTCACCATTCCAATCTATAACAGCTCCTTTCTTGAGCATTTTTGAAATGGGTCTACTAATTTCAGCAAAATTGGTAACAAACCTCCTCAGAAAATTAACCTGGCCAAAAAAGGATTGTATACCTTTCACATTTTTAGGTTTGGGGACTTTATCAATAGCTATTACCCTTTTTGGGTCTATTTTTACCCCATCCTTAGACACTATGTGTCCTAATAACTTTCCTTCTGTGACCCCAAACGAGCATTTCTTTGGGTTTAAAGATACCCCATATTCCAAGGCTTTTATAAAAAAAAAAATTCAAGTGTTTGCAGTGATCTTTAGCCTTGTTAGAATACGTTGTAAGATCATCCTGGTACACAACCATAAATTTGTCAATATACTCATGAAATGCTACATCCATGGCTCTTTGGAAAGTAGCTCCTGCATTAATCAAGCCAAAAGGCATCCTCACATACACATATGTTCCCCAAGGGGTTGTGAAAGTTGTTTTGAACTGTTCACTTTCTTTTACCAGAACTTGATTATATCCAGAAAAGCCATCCATCATTGACATCAATTCAGAGCCGGTCACTTGTTGTAACATGGCTTTCATATTAGGTAAGCCATAATTATCTTTTAGACATGCAATGTTTAGATTTCTAAAATCCACACAAAGCCTAATATCTCCATTCTTTTTTCTCACAGGAACAAGGTTTGAAACCCAAGTGGAATGCCTAATTGGTTTGATTATTCCACCATCTCTCAGTTTTGTCAGTTCTTCCTGCATTTTTGGGGCAAGGGTAGGATTGATTGGCCTTTGTTTTTTCCTAAAAGGTCTTACATTTTCCTTCAACGGTATGACATGCTGGAAAAGGTCCTCCCTGTAAGCTTTAAGGTCATCATATGACCAAGCAAAAACATGCCTGTACTTTCTAAGTAGGTCAATCAATGCTTTTCTGATTTGAATAGGCAGATCTTGGCCGATGTAAACCCTTTTAGGGAATTCATCTGTTCCCAAATTCATTTCTTCTAGCTCCTGGGGTTTGGGGTCATTTACTCCCAATTTTACTCTGTCTTGGTTATCAAAAATATTCTCCAAGACTACCAACCCCTTTTGCATCTTATTTGTTTTTAATTGCATGATTTCTTGACCAAAAATGGTTTCTTTCCCATTTATGGTTTCAATCGGTCCATTGCAGTCCATCTCCTGACCATGGTATTTGTCTTCATTTAGCAAAAAATTTGTAATATCTTTGTCATCTTCAAACACCTGCCAATTTTCAATGTTGTTAGGTATAGAAGGTCTGTTTTGGACCTCAATTTGGGAGATTCCTGCAAATGACATTTCTTTTGGTTTGATAGCTACATTGGCCAGAAGATCAGCCATTTTATTTTGGGTCCTATCTCTCCATGAGATCCCAAATGCATCAAAGAATTCTATTTGATCCCAGACTGCATTTCTATATTGTTTTAATCTCCTATTTTTTGAGGAGTAGGTTCCTTTGATATGAGAGATGATCAATTCAGAATCCCCTATGACACACAATTTCTTAATTTTGTGGTGTGTGGCCACTTTGAGTCCTAGCAGCAATGCTTCATATTCAGCGATGTTATTAGTGCAGGCAAACTTCAAGGTGAATAAATACCTGAAGGTGTTATTTTTAGGGGACACAAAGACTACACCTGCCCCTGCACCCTCTTTAGAACTAGCCCCATCAAAGAACATTGTCCATAATTTTGGTGAATTCATGCAACATTCAACCTCATTTTCAATGATAGCAGGCAAGTTTTCCACTTCCTGAATAATTAATTCAGCCCTGAAAGCATTAATCCCAGTGTCTAGGAAACAAGTGGTATCTTTGTCAATTTCTTCACCTAAGATGTGGTTAACCCTTGGTTCCCTATTTACCCTGACAGCTTTGTCCCCTATATGGAAGGTGGCATAAGTAAGGTCACATTGTAGGCTTCCCCCCATGGCAGCACTCCTTTTTTTGGAAAGTAGCATCCCGTAGTGTGGAGGTATATCCATCACAAGGAAAGACATGGTTAATTCTACCTCAAGAAATGCAGCCAGTCTGAATGGTAAGGCATTTATAGTACCTATTACTGGAACCTCTCTAGCATCCATCCCTCGGCATCTACCTTTCTTAGTATCCACCTTCAATCCTAGGGCTTCCATTACTTTGAAAGGCATTATAGTGTTGGAAGCTCCAGAGTCTATCATACAATTTTTCAAGGTTTTCCCTTTTATGATTAGACTAAGGAAAAAAGGATCAATATCTTCTATGAACACAACTGATGAATCATCTAAAAACATCTGAGGAATCTGGGATATAATACCATTGTCCTCTACTATTAATGGGGTCTGTTGGGCTACATCTTGATCATCAATACTATTGTTGTTTGCTATTCCACCCAACCATGACAAAGCCTTATTCTTATGCTCTTCAATTCTAAAAAGTTTAGACAAGGGCACTTTCACAGTAATTTGAGATAACATGGCAATCATATCAACAGGTTCAACCACAGTAGGTTTTACAATAGTACCTGGAATCGGAGTCTTTTGAGTAGTGAGCACCACTTTTTGCTTGACAACATCCGGTTCTGATTTCTCTGGTTGCACTACTGTCTTTGTTGCTTCACCTATCTGAAATTGAACCTTCTTCTTTGGTTCCCATTTCTGACCCTTGTTCTCCTTGATCTTAGGCACATCTATACTAACTTTCTTGTGTTGATCATTTGTCTTATGAGTGGTGTCTTTGATGAACACACTAGATGGCCTTCCTGCATCATTATTTATTGCTCTGTTTCTCAAATTGTAATTACTATGGACTTGTGAAATCATCTTGGCTGTAATTCTATCAATTTCTTCCTTGGAGGGGATTCTTAGGTTTGTGAGACCTATGTCAGAAAATGTATTGCATACCTTATCTGTATCATTCTCTTCATCATCTAAAAATATTTGCTGATGATGTAACTAGTAAGCAATTCTCTAGCTAGTAACATCATTCTCAGGTTCTTCTGAATCAGAATCTATCAAATCATCAGATGTGTTCACCATATTGCAGCTTATATCATCATGGTTTTTCTCTTCAGTTTCTTCTTCTACTTGCACTCCTTGAGCTTGGGCGAATGACTGGGCAACAACACAATAATCAGCAGAATGAGGTGATTGGCATATAATGCACCATGGTACATCATCATTCATATTTACAGTGTTCCTTTGCAGGGGGTCTGGAGTACCCTTATCTTTCATATTTTGGGTATGGTTGGGAACTGGTTTACCATCTTTCCACTGAGTGGTGTAAGGGTAATTCTGCATCCTAGGCTGTCTATTGAAATTGTTGTTATTCACAGGGGTTCTCTTAGTAACATTTGGCTTATTGAAAATAGTGAGATTCATCTTCTTGAGCATTTCTAAAACATGGCCTATAGTGGGTTCTTCAGGCTTTTTTCCTATGGGAGTTTTGTCACCCTCCCTTTTGTTATTATTCTTAGGATTGAAAAGATTAGGATCATCCCTCCTCCCTAATTTTCTAGAGGCCTTTCTATTATTTTCTATATTCACTGCAACTCTATAGGCATCTCTTAAAGTTTTAGGATCCTTATCTCTCAGTTGGTAGGCCATTTTGCTATCAAAAGCATTGAAATAGGTTGTGAGATAGACGTCTTCATTTAACCACATAAACTGAAATAGTTTGTACATCCCCTTCTGAAATCTCACATTGAAATCAAATGTGGATTCATTTAAATTCTTCTTGATATTGTTGAACTCATTCAACATGAATCCTGCATTAGTATTGTCCCCATATTGCTCTTTGAACAATTTCTCCAAATCACTCCATGAAGTAATACTATCATCAAGCAACCTCCTGAACCAATCCCTTGCATCCTCTGTGAGTGAATGCACAAATAATTTCATCACCATGTCCTCATGTTCAACTTCATAATCATTGAGCATGTCAATGAAAATTCTCAAAAGTTCTTCACCAGTAATAGCATTATTTCCAGAAAACTTAACCACTTTATCCCTTAAATCAAAAGATATGGGATGGGGGGCCCCAGGAATACTGGAAAATGATATTTGTCTATATTTTTCGAGGTATATAGGTTTCTTCTGGAAACCAGGAACATTAGAGGTACTAGCTGTATTATCTTGACTCAGGAGAGCAGCTTGGGATAGTTGTGGTGGGACAAATGGGACTTGAGTGCCAATATTGGAAGATGAGGTAGGAGCAGATTGGGTTACTCTCTGAGTCGGGATTATGGGACCACTAACTGGTGCAAGATTTGTAGGTGGGATAGATAAACTAGGCCATGAATTCAATGCAGAATTAGACTTTATGAATTGGATTTTCCTTCTGGTTTCTGCGGCCTGAGCTTCATTTTCAACCTTCTCAAGTTCTTTTGCAAGGTCTTCCCTCTCCTTTCGAGCCTTCTCTAGATCTAGATCTAATTTAGATATAGAGGGTTGTATAGGTTTGCTCGGTATGGTTTGAGGCCCATTTATTTGGATTCCTATAGCCTTGCCTTTCCCTTTATCTAGAACTGTTCCAGTGGGCTCTATCGGATCAACTTGAATGGGTTTATAAGCTTGAACTTGAGCAATAATTGGTTCTTGCCTTTGATTTAGGCGTTTCTCCTATTGTTGAACTTTAGCTCTTAGATTATCAACATCTCCAAAGATGTCCTGAAGGAGAGTGGGGGTATTCTCTTCTAATTTTTTATTTTTCTCTTTCAAAGCAGCCATCCTTCTTAGCAGAGTATCTCTTTCTATTATTGCATCCAAAGTGGCTCGCTCCCTCTCCTTTTCAAGATGGATGCATTTAGCTTCTTCCTCAGCAATCCATTTCTTCAAAAATCCTATTTCAGATTGCACTTCTTTAGAGTCAGCAGAGGTTGCCTCGAAATTAGCAGGGTCATCTAGATCTATAAGGTTTGGTTCCATATACGGGGCTACTCTGGGATTAAAAGGGTTATCAGATGAACTCCTAAATCCTAGCCTACAATTTATATCTGCTACAGGCTCTGGTCTTAATGAAGCAATTCCCATAGTAGATATGTCTTTGTCTTGAAAAACTCTCTGATCTGGTAATGGGGTATTGAAAATACCTCCAAAGAGTCTTGTATTTTCAGATTCAGAGCTAAGCGAAGATGACTCTCTTGCTATTATTGGTTGATAATGGGAATTTACAGAGGCATTACCTCTAGGCTTCCAAGTAGGATTTGGATCTGTTCTTTTCTTATTTTGGTTCTTCCTACCACCTTGGGGTAGATCAGTATACATTGATACATCGGGATTGGCTCTCATGTGAGCCCTTGTGTTCTTTCTCTTGTCAACCATATTCTTCTTTTGTTACAATAAGCACTAGCTTCAAAACCTTGACTGAGTTGCCACCCTCTTTCGGGAAAATATAATAACACTCTTTCTGACAGAAAGAAAACAATACACAAGTAGAAACAAAAATACGGCACAGACAGACCAATCACTGATGTTGTAAGACTGCAACTCTTGCTTGTTAGATAAGACACTTGGATAAGCTGGATGCGTCAGTGTGTAGCAATGGTACTTGGGTTATATCTTCTTTAAATCCTCAAGTTTTGACACTAAAGATTCCCTTATAACTATGGGAAAAATAAAGATCACACTACACATACGTACTCAGTAAGACTAAAGACAACTGCAGTACTTTTTGCAGATGTGTTAGACACTCCCCAGCAGAGTCGCCAATTTTGTTGGTGTTTTATTATGATGTTAAAAAAGTGCTAAAAATACTAAGCGACAAAAGGCTTAATACCTAGATATCAGTACATACACAACCTAAAGAATAGCCAATTCTCATTATCACTTGCATATGCAAAGTACTAGGACCCAACTCCAACAAAACCTTAGACAGTTTTCTACTCTTTTAGCTCTGTAAAAACCAGGGCGGGTGTACCCGGGGATGGTTCAAAAATGGAACACTTGTATGAGAATTATTCTTAGTTTCATTTTGATTCTCATCTCTAAATCCTCAAACATATACATAAATCTTACCGAATTGATAAACACATCCCTTGAACAAATATGGCCAAAAAATCTTCTATAGCTCTGCAGATGTTTCCAACAGCAATGGCTAAATGAGGCTAAAACAATCCATGCAGGCAAGTGCTAGCCAACTTTGAATATCTTACAGGAAATATAAGTAAAAATTGATTTTATGATGTACTTTGAAAAAACCAGTCATAATATACTTCTCTTTTGGTTGAAATACTTTTGATCAGTGCCTAATCCATTGGGGATTCAGAGTCTATAATTGTAGACACCTAAAAATCCTTTAGAAAATAAAGTATTTTTATTTTTTGAAAAATTCCTGATGACATCATCATTTATTAATTAATTAATTATTTAATTAATTAATTTTTATGCCATTAAATCCTTTTATCTTATTTAAAAATATTTAATTAAGGAATCCCTCCCAAAAATGTTTAAATCTTATTTAAACATTATTTCCTTATTTATTAATTATTTAATTAATAAATTGACCAAAAATCCTAAAATAAATAAAAAAATTATTTTTTTCCCAAAAGTTGGCCAATTTCCTTATGACCAATAACCTCTTCCAAAATCTTCTAATCCTTCTTTAATTTTGATTAAAGGCTAATCCCATCATTTCCTACCCCTAATCCCAACTCAAAATATTTAATTAAAGTTAAATATTAATCCTCATGTTTATTAAAAAAGTTTTAATAAATATCTCCTCAATCCAAACCCTTGAAATAAATAAAACTTTATTTATTTCCTAAAAATCTAATTTATCCTCATCCTAAGAAGTTCTAGACTCTTCTAGAAAGTCTTTATCCTCATCCTAGAAAATTCTAGACTATTCTAGAAAGTCTTTATCCTCATCCAAAGTCTAGACTCTTCTAGAAGATGTCTTTAAACCTAATCCTAATCCCTTCCTAACCTTGTCACATTCCCTAAACATGGGTTAAGACTTACTAACCCAAGCCAAAGTTAACAAATATCTCCTCCTTCACCCACCCTCATTAAATGCCATCCACTTGCCTATCCCTAAGCTAATCCTAAACCATCCTAATCCATCCTCTAATCATTTGCACAAGCCTAAGCAAGCTTAAAACCTTCCTAATCAAGTCCAAGTCGAATTTGCTCTCATCACCCTCAAAATATCTCAACCATAAAACTTTATGAAGTCCACTAGGTCATAAATGACTCTTACAAGCCCTTTTATTGCTCTTACAAGTCATTATGAGGGTCTTTATGAAGATTTTATCCCTTGAGCCTCCTTTTTTGACTCATCCTTCCCCTTTTCTCCATCCTCTCACCATGTGACATGTGTCACTCTTTGATTGGTTGTAAGGAAGCACAATCCATGTGCTCTCCTCTCATGCAATCTAAGCCCTCCATGAGCTTTTTCCCATCCTTGCATCTTAGCCCTCAATCCCTCAAGCCTCTTGCCTATAAATTGGATCCTTCCCCTTTGCAAAATAACACAATCCATGAAGTAAAGTTATAATGCTATTTTGAGAGCCAAATCCATACTAAAGCCATCTATCCACACCAAAAATCCACAATCATCCATTGAAGCCTTTGGAAGCATATTGAGCATACATCCTATCCATTTAGATAAAGCTACTCAACAAGAGAGCTTCTTATTGAGAGAGTCCATTAATGGCTCATATTCTCAATTGAGAGCTCATCTTAGTCTATCTTGAAGTTTATGAATTTTGTTTAGTTTGTAGAAGCTTTATTTAAATTTGGTTTCTATTAGCATACTAACATTGCTCATATAATATAATAAATTCTTAGATCTAATTTGTTGCTTTGCAACAAATTCTTATCTGCAATTCTTACCAGAATTTATCATTCAAAAATCCTTTTTAACACCTAAGCAACCTCATCACATTCATCAGAGCCTTTATTTAATCCATTGAATTAACAACGATAACAAATGGATGTACAACATTACTATATTGCAATCAATTGCATAAGCTTTTACTCACACAACATCAAGGTAGCTAAGTATTTCGAAGGAGACAAAATTCAGACAGAATCGATATGGGGACAGTTCATAATTTGTATTCATTTCCTTTGAAAATGGTACATCCTTTTACAATAGACCCAGAAAGACCTTCAGAAAAGAAGCACAGTCCTTTCTCCATTCATATATTTTCAGAAATTTTGACAGAAAAGTATACTACAAACTTCCTTTCCAAAATGTTTGGACCAAAAATAGAACTAAGCACAATACTTAGTAAAAATAGAATTTAGACCATTCTTTAGCCTTGGGATCTCATTTAAATAGTGTGAGATGCAACAAGCTTCATGCTAAAGAAGGTGACAGGTGTCCTTCTTTAGAAAGACAAAAACAAAAATAACAGAAAGGTTAATTACAACAACATTTCTTGGCGGGTCCCTTTCTGTTATGCTTCTTGGTTGTTGTGATCTGATCTTACAATCATTCTTCATCTTTAGAGTACATACCCATGAGGTCTGTAAGTGATGTATCATCTTCTGTTACCTGCAAACTCACTTTAACCTGGGGATTTTCCATGTCATCATTGCTGATTACAAAAGTAACTATTACTCTTACATTTTCTTCCTCATTATCTCCTGACATTTGTTCACTAAACTGATTTTTCCATATATTAAAAGTATCATCATTTGGCCAATCAAAACTTAGGGTTTCTCTTTGTATCTTTATTAAAGAATTTGCATTTTCCTCTAAATCATCGAATTCTTTTCTCATAGCAGTATAATATAATTGTACTTTTACCAGCTCCTCATTTGTCTTTGCCCAAAACCAATGGCCAGTCTCACTGATGATGTTTATTATTCTGTTATCAAATAATTCATCCATTTCCTTTTTCCATTTTTCCCTTTCCTTTATTGTATCAACAGATTCTAAAGCACAAGGAAATAGGGTGAATTTTTCAGCAAGATATTTTGAAAAATAGAGTATCAATTTTCTCTGTAAAGAATCTCTTTTATTCTCAAAATTATCTAATTTATTCAATAAATCAAAAATCCTTTCAACCTGATGATAAGGCATTTGGACTGTAGATATACATATAATTGTAACATCATTATTTATCTGTCTCCATTTCTGTGCAAGAGAATCTAGTCCATCCTTTTCTTTATTCAACTCATCAATGAGGGTTACAATCCTTGTCAACTGATCATAAAAAGTTGACCATTGTATTTTATCCCTCAAATATGTCACACCCTGCTTCCATTTCTCTTCCTGTTGATTTCTAAATTCTATCTGCCACTCATGTAATTTGGTTTTTTCTGCTTCAAATTCCTCTGCAGTATAGAATTAGGGTCTTTCAGGGGTGTCAGGTATGTCAATAATAGGGGTTAATCCCACAGATGACTATGGAGGATATGCAATTCTCAGTGTATTGGATTCTCCCACTTTCCTCTTTCAAAGTACCTTCTCTAATTGAGATACCCTATTTTCCAACTCAATTCTCCTTTTTACCTCTTGGTTATAAGCATCCACCACTATTTCATATTTATTGTGCATATCAATCATTTCCTTCTCTTCTCTTTCTGCAGTAGCCAAGGCAAATTTAGAATAATCCACATTCATGTGGGCTGCATGTACATTTGAAGTATCAGCAACTCTCCTTACAATGATACTCCCTGTTCGTCCTGAATCATCAGGCTGTGGTGAAGTAGTCCTGGATCCTCTTCTTAGGGACCACATAACAAGGGCAGCTTGATCATTGCTGAATGTTGTACCCAAGAATTCCTCTTTATTTGGATCCTGGATTCCTAAATTATTTGGAACAAAATTAAAAATTAATGCGTCAGCAATATCCCAATTGGGCAATAATAAAACATCAGCATTTTTTACCATCTATCTTCCCTCATCAGGGGTTATATTTTGGAACTCTTGCACCATTTTTTCCTTTATTTGATTTTGAATGGAGGTCTCATCCATTTCTGGATGTTCTGTTTTCATATTCTTACACCTTTGCTCAAAAATGTGCATGTTTACCCTCCACGCAAACTGATGGAAAGCCCTAGATCTTACAAAACTGTTATCAAACAAAAAATGTTGACTGGCTTGTTCCAAAATAGGGTCCAATTCCCTTCCTCTGAAATCTACTATAGTTAATTCAAAACTTGGCACAGGAGGTTCCTGGGGGTTCCCTTCATCAATTTTTGCTTGTGTAACAAAAATTTCTCCTTGTGACCCCATTTGTTTGAATTGCTCATTGGTGAGCTGTTCTTCCTCAATTCTCATTGGGGTTTGAGAAGGTGAGTAACTTTAATCAGGGGATTCTTCCTCCCTTATTATTTTTCTTCTTTTGGGAGAAGGTTCAGGGGGTCTTTCTTCCAGGACAGTACTGGTGGATTCAACTATCTGTTTTTCTTTGTGTACAATGTGCACCTGTTGCCAAACAATAGTATATCCTGTCTTCTTTTGTACCACCAGTGGACCCATTCCAATGTTGGGGGTGAAACCCAATTTTCTCATGACCTCTCTGGCTTTATCTGGAAAAGAATCAATAAAATGTTGTTTCTTCTCATTCATTACTTCCATTATCTCAGAGAAAGTACTCATGAGCTTATTTATCTTATCTGCATTGGTTGCAGCATTACTAAGAGGATTGTAATCTTTGTCAAAACAATTAATGAATTCCAAAACTTTTGAATAGACTCTCCATTTTTCTTTCTTTATTTCTTGCTCATGGAGAGAATATTCATTTCTCATTATATCTTCAGGAAAATAGAATTCATGCTCAACTGGACGAAGCTTGATTCTAAATCTAAGAGGAGAGTTGAAGAAACCTTCTGTATCACAAAAATGAGAGTGAGACACTGCCATCTTATATTGATCCAAAATTTTGTGGAGAAAGATCCACCCTTCTTTAGTTATCACAAACTGGTGGGCTACATTACAAGTAGGAAAAATTGATCCTGTCCCCCTTTTGTGCAAAAAGGCCTCCTCCACTCCTCCCAACTGCCACAAAAATTGAGCTATCCCTACCTTTAAAGGTACCTAATAGGGTAGCATATGGGGTGTTCCTTTGAATCCATAGACCCTGATGACTTTTGAGACTGAATATGGGATAATATGTCCCCAATTATGTGAAACTTTTAGATTATGGGGTTTGTCCATAGGCCTAACAAGGTGCATTAATGCGTTAGGGATTCTAGGATTATCACTCAATATGAGGCATCTTAGTTTGGAGGCAAAGTGCCTATCAAATCTAACAAAGCTAGCATTTTTCGCTTCCCAAGTCATGTCTGCACTCCATAATTAGACATGCAGTGCCTCCCCCTCTTGTTCCCTATTTAAAACAATTTCTTTACCAAAATAAGTGGCCCCTTTAAAAAGAAACATATGCATCAATAAGGAGTACTGACCCCAAACATTTTCCACCTTGCCCTTTGCAATCCCCACCAATCCCTGGTGAATCTCATTTGCCAAGTAAGATGCAAAATCAAAAATTATTTCCACACCAAAAGAAGAAATTTGGGTGATCATATACATAAAGCTCACTGGAATAAAATCTTGTTCGCCCTCTCTGAAGACTCTGCATAGGGTCCTATATATCTCTACTGCCCTGGCATTAAAGCATGATTTCTTGAATGGTTCTTTAGAAGATGATGTTATGGTTGAGAGGCCACCAATCCGGCCTATGTGGGCTTTCAGTGCACCCTGTCTAACTACATCCCTTTTGGATATATATTCTTTTTCTAACTCTATCAAATTGATGGGCACATGATACATGGTGAGAGGTCCCAAACTGAAAACCTTCCTAATCTCCTCAGGACTGATGGTAACTAAAGCCTCACCATCCATTCTTCTCACTACCTTAGTGGCTTGGTCATAGTTTTTTGCTATAGCTTCGAGCAGGTCAAAATCCATAAACACACTAGGGACAACAAGCTTTCCAAGATCAAAATTCCATATATTGGCATGAGGGGCATATAACTTCCTTTTCGCAAACCATTTTTTGAATAAACTCAAACCAGTTTGAGAAGTTTGAGTATCCCAGACCCAATTACCCTTATCATACAATCCATCAGCTATCCTTAGCCTAGGGTTGAGTGAGGTTAACCTCTTGCACCATTTCTACAGTAGACTCAGGCAGTAACTCAAGCAAATCATCATGCACATTTCTATCCAAGTAGTTTATTGCACCTGTAAATCCCTTCTTCGGAGGCATCTTGGGCTATCTTTTTAAAACTTAAAAGCTCACGAAGATGATGGTAGTTTTACTTACTTGAATTCTGTCTCAATTCTCCTCTGTATTCCTACAAATTTTTCCACAAACAGACAGCTTGACAATTTTTTATCAAACCTTGGCACGCTTTTCTTTCAGTAATGGCTTCTGCACAAGAATGGCTCCAAATCTTTTCTCGCGTGAAATGAAACTGATGAAATCTCTCTGTATTATACTCTATTTTTCCTCACGGACAAAGCTTTCTTTTCTAATTAATACAGAGAGTGGCACTACATTTTTAATTTAAAACTGTGTCGTCGATCTTCAAAGATCCTACGATCATGCGGTACAGAGAGAACAACTAGGAGTTATATTTGCCATGTCAGTTATTTTACCCAATGAGAACTTGCCACATACATAATTCTTTCTTTTGATGGTGCTTATATTTGGACCCACTGACGACAGAGAACACGTGTTAGTATGTCGCTACTTCATTATGCATAAAGAACAAGCACCTTGCCATGGCGAAGCGGCGACAATCGTTGATCAGATCAAGAAATGATCGAAAGATATGCTACAGGGCTTCTTAAGAAAGAAGGCAGCGGGCCCAACTCGCTATGTCGCTATAATTATGTCCCTTGCAACTGTTCATAGTGAGGAGATGACAGCCATTGATCACTTACCAAATCAAAGGTGAAGAAGAAGCACAAGATCTCCTAATTTATATTTGCTATGTCGCATGGCTTAACAAGCATGCAACTTGTCATAGCAAGGTAGCGAGCTCCGTTGATCCACTTCAAGCTGACGTTCAAGATTTTTTGTACATTCAATCAGATAGGTATTAATGAGAATCGAATCTCTGCATAGTTGGCACATGTCAAAATTTATCATAGTCATCTGTCATTCCACGTCATCAAAGATCTTGCTGATCTTTTACCACTTTACGAGGCCTCGCTAACTCGCTAACGGTGAAGCACCTAAATTTTTTGATAGCGAGGTAGCGAGCTCCGGCACTTAAAAGGATTTCATGCCAGAAAATGCAAGGGTTACCTAGTAATTACTTCTGTTAATTAAAACTGATTCTAACAATGGTATTTATGATTGGTCATGCCACCTGGTGTAATTATGATACAAGCAAGATGCAATGTCATCATTTTCAAATTTTCACGTGGCCTTGCTACTTCGCTAACGGTGAAGTGTCTGAATTTTTCGATAGCGAGGTGGCGAAACATCCGAAAAAACCATCATTCTGGCTCTGATGTCAGATATTCTAGTGGGTCCCTATCCTTTTTTGGATGGTGACTTGCAAAGTGTACCTGCACAATAAATCATTTAATAAGAAAATCTCTGATCGCCGCATCTTCACTTTACGGTCCCACCACTTAAAATACTCAATACTCGTTATCTCGCTATACTTAATAAGCATGCAACTTGTCATAGCGAGGTAACGCCAATGGTAGATCTAATCGGATCTGACGGTTGGGACAAATAGGAAGAAAGGTAACCCGGGAGAAAGGAAAAGGAATATGACAGCATATTTGTCTATTTTGAAAATTCAAAATTTCGCGCCCGACAATTTATTAATAGAGATGATATAGGGTTTATATGATGATTATTTCTTATGGATGATTTATCCAAAACCCTATGCTTCACTTAGGCATAGAACATTTGACTTTTCTATGATTTAACTGAAAACTTTTACTACACAAAAAGTCAGACCAAGAGTGAGGTTGATCTTTCATCAACTTAAACATGGTATCAAAGCTCTAGATCTTCATGCCCATTTTTTTTTCATGAGAGCTTTTTACATTGGTTTTTGGATCTAATCTTTTACTGGATTTTTTATTGGATCTAGGGGGTCACTAATTTTTGAGGCACTTTGAGAAAAAATAGACATCAATGTTGAGCTCAAAGCACTTAAAAACTCCCATTTCTATATCAAATACGTCTAGTTTGGACATTGTTGAAATTTAAGGCAAATTTTTTTTGTACTCAAGCCATATTGACCTGAGTACGTAAAATGAGGCAATGATTTTTTTAAATTTGCTATCAATTTTTTTTTTGCAAATTTGGTTTTCCAAAAATAAGAAACACTATTTAAAAGTGCTTGAGCTTTTGGAGGAATTTTTTTTTTTTATAAGAAAAGGTTGCAATTTGTTCAACTTCCACCTCTATCTCATTGTTCAACAATGCTTTGGTTTCAGTACATTCCTTAGGTTTTGGCATTCATGCATTTTTAGTAATAAATGAAATGTCAAATTAAGTGTATTGTTTGGTGTGCATTCATAGATATACTCAGTGGAGGATTTGATTCACATGCTTCCCATTAAAAGACCAAATTTTCTTGACCTTGGCTAACTCTTACATGTTCTTCATTACAGGCCCTCTAAAAAAATTATAGACTTCTAGCATTCTTTTGATTAAGATTTCTAGTTTTCTGAGCTCACCCTATTTGATTCCCTCGTCATTTGTGCTAGTCACCCCTTATGCTCATGTTGATTAGGCCACACATTGACTTGTACTCTATTCACTTGTTACTCAAGCATTGATGATTCTACTTCTTATGAGACCTACATTTTATATGGGACCAAACTCCTCCCATGTGAATCTTGGGTGGAACTCCTTGTCATTTACCATCAAATGTGTGGTTCTGATTGGGCACATCTTTGGTCAAGGAGTTTGCACTCATTTTTTAGCACCACCATTTTTGGCTCCCAGCTAATCACTCACACCTCCATAAACCACATGGGTCTTGGCATTTATAGAGACATGGGAGATTAGGGTTGAGTCTGGACCTTGATTGGTCGATGAGTTGAATGCTATTTGGGTCCCAACTCTAGCACCCTCCTCTTTCTAACAAAATTTTTATGAGTTTGTGACTTTTGAATGGTATGAGTTTCACATTAGTAACTCCTCTCAACACAACCTCTTCTTTTGCAATGCATTTTTAAAAGAATCTTAGTTTGTTGCCCACTTGCAAGCCCCTATCCACTTTAGCACCTCCAGTCATAAGATTTTATTGGAAGGGGGGAGATAATTATGGTTTTTGCTTGCCTCATTACTCCACATGCTAGTTTCACCATTGAGACATAATGTTATCCTCTATGGGGTTGCATCTATTGAATTGGTGGATGAGGGGGATATTTGCATGGTAGACTTGGGTGCCACCTTCCTTCTTTCAAAAGGAGACATGGACCAAAATAGAGCCCTTTCTACTACTAATCTCAACCTAGATGCATCAATTGAGGTGTTTTCTTGTTACAATATTGAAGTTTTCTATGGCTCTTTTTTCATGGGTGATAGTTTGTAAATGGGTCGACATCTCTATCAATGGGTCCCCACATGTAGAGCTAATGTTGGTGGACTCCTACTTGGGCTATTTTTTTGCTCCAACAATTTTCACCCCTTCATCTGTAGTTTTGCTACTTACCATGGATGTTTTTGATTTGTGATCTCTACACTACCTCACCCTACACCTTGGCCCATGTGGAATGACTAATGTCCACCAATTTGGCATGGACAATATTTTTTAATCTGACAAAACCTTAAGTTTTGGTGCCAAAATATGGGTTGAGCTAGAGTTTGGCATTATTTTATGATCCATGATAGCAACATCATTAATATGGATTTGATCTCTTGGACACCATATTTTTACACCAACATCGACTCTTTTACTGATGATGGTTTTTCATCTATCTTGTTTTTGGTAGTCAAATATTTTTTCTGACAGGGGTCCTTTTTTGGAATTTTTTTATGCCTCAGCGATCATTTGACCATCAAATTTGGGCTCATCACTTGTTGATGTCAACACCATGTCAACACTACATCAATACTTACATCACCTCTTTGAGCTCTATTTGGACCTACCTTTTCACTATTGCTCATATCTAGGGAATACAAACTCCATTTTCTAAAAATGAGATATCACTAAAAAGCTAGTTTTTAGCTTATCATAGTGGTATAGGTTATTTTTAGTTTTGATGCATTTTAATAGCTTTTTCTTCTATCAAAGTTAGGATTTTTTTTTGGCACTCCTAGAGACATATCTTGAGCATCTAATCTCCAATTTGGGAATTCTTTGTATCATTAGAAAGGTCTTTTTGAGATATTTTCAATGATGTTGGTTGTTTTTCCAAACTCTTGTCCATGCACATTCCATTTAATATTTTTCTTTTTTGCATTATAGTGAATATTTTGGTTGTTTCGGGTCTAGGGATCAATTTTGTTGTTTTAGATGATTCTTCATGACTTTTACTATCTATTTTATTAGTCTTATGTCTCCTCTGGTCTATTTAGACATCATTTGTATGCAATCCTACAAATACACTGAGATAAAGAGTCATATTGCATTTGTATTTTTTAAAGTTTGTTTTCCTTATTTTTCCTTTTGATTCGAGCATTTTCATCTAAGGAAACTCATGGAGATTATTATATTCTTAGGATTCACCATATCTTGTGTCTTATTCTGCATGCACTACTCATGATTAAAGTGCCATGAGGGGGTTGATGTTTTCCAATGTTTTCCATCTTCCTTTCTCCAGTGAGTGTCCCTTCCATGAAATTAGCCTCATGACATATATGAGATTGATCACCTTAGTACACACATATCTACTCTTTCATGCATCTTGATCATGGTTCCTTGACATGCAATTCACCCACTTTTCTAGTTGCTTATAACCTCCCTCTTATTTTCATTGGAGGGTTCTTCTATTGTTTCTCATGCATCCTTGGTTTGATTGATTAGCTCTTTAGGATTTGGTGTTTCATGCCATTTGTATCTTTGAGTTTAGTTGTTTTCCTTTGTGTGTCTCCTACTTCAATGTAGATTATAGTGTTCTCTACCTAGTCGGGTTCTATTTAAGTGGATATTTTTAAGATCAACAATTACTTTTGAAAAAGCTTTTCAACTTCTACATGCTTCATTGGTGTTCTTCATGATCATCTTTTTTTCCAATCTTCTAAGACATTTCCTAGTTTGGAGGCTTCTTTAATCCTTCACTACTTTCTTTTAGCATTATTTCCATCTCTTTTTGGATTAGGGATTTTCCCATGTGGTTTTCTATATTTATCCTCTTTTTAAAGATTTGCTTCTGCCCTAGTACCTCATTAGGCTTTGTTGTTAGGACCCAATTCTACTTTTAGTAGTAGTTTCTAGCTTTTTAGCTACTCCCTAAGTTTATCTTAAGGGGGAAATGTTAGAGTAATTAGATATTTTTGGATTAACTCTAGTCTAATTAAGCTAAACTTTAGGTATATAATAATTAATTATTTTATTAATTATTATAATGCAACCTAGGTTAGAACTTTTTAGGGTTTTGATCTCCTTTATAAGGATGATCTCTCATTGTAAACATTCAATTGAGAATTGAGATCAATTTCATTGTTGATAGTAGCAATCCATCTTTTTTCTCATCAAGAATGTCTCATCTATAGATTTGGTAATTTCAATCTCCATAGATTTTTGTTTCTCTCTTCTCTAACAAGTGTTGACATGTAGGTGATTCTTAGGAGCTATGGGGTTGATCTTTCTTCAACTTCAATAGTCTTAGTTGATCCTTGTACTCATTTTTCATATCATAACTCAACCTTTCCTCTAGGTACTCTTGTTATCTCATTTGATAAAATCCTCTTCATTAATAAAAAAAATGATAATACTTAAATAAACTAAGAATTTATCTTACCAACAAGTAGCAAGTTTTACATCACTGATAAAACAATGATTAAAACACATCCTTATACTTTTATCAATCTTCTCTCAACAATCTCCCTCTTTGGCATTTATGGAAAACCAATACCAACAACAATACCAATAAGAAAATAATTCCTTTTATTGAAATCTCTCCCTCTATCAATAGCTTTCATGTTTTGTACAGGCTACAAAATTTTGTTATGATCAACAAACAATCAACTCTCCCTTCTGACTCTCTTCATCTGTCATCTTGTAGGGCTTATCCTTCTAACTTATATCTTCCTCTTTTTGATTATTTAGGTATCTATCTCTACCTGATCTATTATTATATCTCCCTTAGTACTTTCTACCTCTTACTAGGTATATGTATTTCTTATAATTATTTCTCCCTCAATAGTGAATATATATATCCCTCTTTAGTAAACATTGGGTAGACTATCTCCCTCTTTGACAAAAATTCCAAAGACTTGTCATCTCAACATGTAGATGTTAACAACTTCAATTTCTCCCTTTGTCAACTAACTTATGATTGATCTTCTATTCCATCTCCTTCATTAAATTAGGCAACTCCTAAAGTAATGACACAAGGAAGGATAGGGAAAACTAGAGCCAATTGCACACCCAGCTCTTCGAACAAGCCTACAAGAGTTAACATAACATAAATTTAATGCATAGAAACAACATCCAAAGGAGGAAGAGCAAACACTATCATTTATTCTTCAAATATTACACAAACATGCCCAACTTTAAGTCTTTCTATATTATGTCCAAATACAACTACGTTCATGATCTAAAATCCAACTTCAAATTCATACTTTTCAATTATGCTCCCCAATCCTCTCTTGAAAATTGTCCTATCTTTAAGCCTAACACTCTATTTATACCAGCTAAAATGGTTTATAGATCATTCTAAAACATAGAGAATCCACA
The DNA here is from genome assembly GCA_028749045.1 of Cupressus sempervirens. Classification (NCBI taxonomy): domain Eukaryota; kingdom Viridiplantae; phylum Streptophyta; class Pinopsida; order Cupressales; family Cupressaceae; genus Cupressus; species Cupressus sempervirens. The sequence continues at coordinate 106,113,015 of CM053783.1, forward strand.
AGTCATCTCTCAAAAAATATTAAATGACAACAAAGCTAACATTAAATACTTGAAGTGTCACAAGTTGGCCTGCATCAACAATTAAATGTCCAGAAATTGATGTTTGAAAAAACTCTGATATCTCCTAGCTCTAATTGAATTAGAACTCATGATTTAGACTGTGGGTATTATTTTAGGTCCTCTACAACCCCTTAAGTGTGCAAACTTTGATTCACCAAGAAAAAGTGTGCATCCAACCTGAAAGTCAAGCATAGAAAATTGCCGCATAGAACTACTAGAAATCGATACTCTAAGAGAATTTCCATATCTCCCAACTTATAAGGAGTAAGAACATCCATCTTGGACCATAGAGAGAACTCTAGGTGATCTTCAATATTTGAAGTGTAAAACCCCTCATTCACCATGGAAAATTTGTTACCTAGTCTACAATAGGCATGCAAAAACAAGAAAACATAGTTTCAGTAGAACATAGTTTTAGCATTAAGATAAGAACTGAAAATATGCATGCTAGAATTGCAACCTAGGATGCTCCTACATCAAGTAAGATCCATTACATCAATGTGTAACATATGTCATTCATTTTAGTTGATGCAAGGCACTACTCATGCTTCTTAAGTAGATTTGGATAGTAATATCACCCCTAGTTTCCCTCTTAGATACTGATAAGCATCTTTAGGTCAATATTTTGTGAAGATATTGACTATTTTCTCTTTTGTATTCACATATTGTATCCTTCCTTCTTTGTCTTGAACTAAATATCTTAAGTAATGATAATTTATTGCAATATACTTAGTTGTTCTGTCTATCACATGGTTCTTTGATATATTTATAACACTTGTATTATCACAATAAAGTACTATAGGTTCAATGATTTCCTACATCATATTTTTGACTAGTTGTTTGATCCATACAATATTTGTACAATTTAGTACAATAGCCACATATTCAGCTTCCATTCTTCATTTCATTCATTCTTCCATTCATATTAGTTTCATTCTTCAATTTAGATTTGCCTTTATCTTGCACAAAATTGTTAGATCTTCCACCTTCACCATAATATCTACCTTTGCCTCTCTGGAATCTACCACCTCTACCTCTTTGTCTTCATTGATTCTTCTTTGTCAAGATCTCCTCAACTTTCAAGGCATATTGATATTCTTCTTCCACACTTTTCAATTTCACAAAACTTATTTCATCTTGAATTCCAGATCTCAATCCATTTATGTACTTTACAATTTTCTCAACATCATCATCCACATGTCCAATCTATAGAATTCCTCGATATACTCTTTCATAGTCATGTCCTTTTGCCTTAAATGTTGCATCTTTCTCAACAAGATAACTTGGTAATCCATAGGAAGGAATTTTTTCTTTACCTTTTTTACCATTTTCAGCCAAGTTTTCATCTTCTCCCTTCCTTTCCTTTTTCTATCAGTTTGCAAATGCCCCCCCCCCCCACAACGAAGCATGACCTTTTAGCCTAGTAACTGTAATCTTGACCTTCTTATTATCAGGAGTGTTTTCATTCTCAAATAACTTCTCCATATCAAAGATGCAATCCAACACAAAAGTGGCATCTGATTTTCCATCATAAGGAACAACTTCTACCACAAGCTTTGAATTTTTCCTTGACAACACTCACAACAATCTTTCCTCATCTTGATCTTCTTCAAGTTCCAAACTTAGGCTTGGTGCTACTACTTCATCATCACATACATCATCAAAATGTGCTCCTCTCCTCTTGGTGATCTTCATAGCATCTAATCTAGCTACAATTTTTTTCAATTGATCCAATATAGCATTATCAAGACTTCCTCCAACATGAACCATCTTTACAAATCACGTTCCCACAAGATCGTAACCCTCTACAACTTATAGGTCAAATCCATAGATCTGCAACCCTACAACCAATATCCAAATAGGGTTCTACATGATTCAGTCTCCACAAGGATGAACGTCAAGCTCTAATACCACCTAACACAAGGAAGGATAGGGAAAACTAAGGCCAATGGCACACCCAGCTTCCAAACCACCATGCAAGAGTTAACATAGTGGAAATCTAACACATAGAATCTAACACATAGGGAAAACTAAGGCAAACACTTTCATTGATTCTTCAAATATTCAACATACATACCCAACTATAAGGCTTTATCGCTTATGACTAGATACAAATACATTCATGATCTAAGATCTAGCTTCAAATTTGCACTTTTCAGTTCTGCTCCCCAATCCTCTCTTCAAAATTATCCTAGCTCTAAGCCTAAACATTCTATTTATACTAGCCAAAATAGGTTAAAAATAATTCTAGAACATAGAAAAGCCACAAGTTGGCTCTTAGAAAATATTAAATGAAAATAAACATAAAATTAAATACTTGAAAAGTCACAAGTCCACCTACATCAGTAATTAAATGTCCAAAAATTGATGATCAAGAAAAATCATGATATCTCCTAACTCTGATTGAATTAGAGCTCATGCTTCAAAATATTGGTATTATTTTAGTTCCTCTAAAATCCTTAAGTGTGCAAAGTTTGATTCACCAAAGAAAAGTGTGCATCTAACCTAAAAGTCAAGAACAACAAACTTTCCCACATAACTACTAGAAATTGATACTTTGAGACAATTGTGATATCTCCCAACTTATAAGGAGTTAGAACTTGCACCTTGGATCATAGATAGAAGTTTAGGCCCTCTTCAATCCTTGAGGTGTGAAACCCCTCATTCATCATGAAAAATTAGTTACCTAGTTTTCAATAGGCACCTAGAAATAAGAAAAGATAGTTTCAGTAGAACAAAGTTTCAAAAGCAAGATAAGAACTGAAAACATGCAGGACAACATTATGACCTAAAATGATCTTACATTAAACAACTAGGGTTGGAAAAGATTATTCTCTTGAATCATTGAGATTTCACAACCTAAGTTGAATCCAACTTAGGTTGAGAAATCAATGAAGCATCATCCATAGGTCTGTTCTTCCACTTCAGCATATATTCATAATAATCTTTTCATACTATGCTCTTGCCAATTCTCTAATCCAATATCTGTTCAATTTCTTCAATCTTCTTCTTAGGATAGTCATCTTATACAATAACTTCATCATCTAACTCATGATACTTGTATAAATCAACAACATTGAATATAGGAGATATATCCATGTCATCAGGTAACTCAATTTTATAAGTGTTTCCATTGTCAAACTTCTTCAAGGTCTTAAAAGGTCCAAACTTCTTCACCTTCAACTTACTATATGTTCCAATTGGAAATCTTCCTTTTTTCAAATGAACAATCACCTCATCACCAGCTTGAAAATTATGATGTCTTCTAGACTGATCAACATTCCCCTTATACTTCTAATTACTTTGTTCTATCCTCAACTTCACTTTCTTATGCAAAGACTCTATAAAATCAAAAAATTCTTCTCCTACAAAACTTCTCTTTCTTCACTAGCAATATCGCTCAAATTTGATACTCCTCTAGGCCTTATTCTAGTAACAATATCAAAATATGTCTTCCCTATACTCATATTCATAGAATTATTATATGAAAATTTAGCTTGTGCCAATACCATGTCCCAATTACTTAGCTTATTCCCAATTAAGCATATCAATAAATTACCTAAGCTTCTATTTGCAACCTCTATCTATCCATATATTTGTAGATGAAATGTAGAATTAAACTTCAACTCAGTACCCATCTTCTTCAACAAAGTCTTCCAAAAATAACAAAAAAACTTACTGTCTCTGTCAGAAATTATACTTCTTGGTAATTCATGCAATCTCACAATCTCTTTAAAGAAAATTTTAGCAACATGCTCAACATTTGATGTCTTCTTACATGGTATGAAATGATCCATCTTAGAAAATTTGTCCACTACAACAAATATAGAATCATACCCCTTCACTGTTTAAGGTAATCCAAGAATAAAATCCATACTAATGTCACTCTAAGATTTCTTAGGAATAGTAATAGGTGTATACAAACTAGTATTTTGATTCACTCCTTTTGCAACTTGACAAACTACATAGCTCTTTACAAATTTTTGAATATCCTTATTATTGGATACTATTGGTTAATTGTGTGTTGTCTTTGATGTCACACAAATTTCATAATCATTATTAGTTAGTATATGTCAAGCTCAATTGGGTAGTGAAGGTAGTTCCTAGTGTCTATCGAGCATTCCTGTGTTTGCCTAGTTCAGAAGGCAGTGTCTACTAAGTTTACTCAGGCGTCAAAGAAAAAGTTGTAGAAAGTGAGTGTTAACCGAGATCACTCAGGTAACAAAAGGAAGTTGGATTCAACTAGTGCTAACTTAGGTCACTCAATTGCCAAAGGATTTTTATAAGTCTATAGTGTTAACCAAGATTCTATTGGTTAAAAAAGGAAATCATTTTGGAGTTAGTTTCTACCGAGAAGGGTCGACTAACAATGGATTTTCTTATTTTGTTGTATTAAATTTAATTGACTTATCTATTGATTCCATCTGAATAAGGTGATGAATATTTATTATTGTAAGTTGTATTTGAGCCAACATGACAAAGTGAAAGATATAAGTATAAGGTCAAGTTGTGATTTCAAAGTGTGTGAAAAGTGGAAGTGAGCATGCAAAGTATGTTGATGTGATTGAAGATCTATTGATGAGCAGAGGGAGAAAATTTGAAGGATAAGTAGAATATCCTTGTGTTGCAACAAAGCCATATTTTATTAGGAAGGATCAAGTACAAGCCAGAATAGAGATCTAAAATCAAAAAATTAGTTGCAGTCAAATCAAGTCATCTCATTGTTGCTCTCTAACCATTGTAACAGTGATCTCAATCTCCTAACAGAGTCAGCTTAACAACTATTTGCAAATCCTCTAACAAGGTGGAAATTCCATTTAATTGTTCTCAAGACCTCTAACCAAGCCACTCCTAATAGGGTGATTAAATCATTTAATAGGGCCACACCTAATAGCGTGTTTTGTAACCTTTAACAGGGTTGGCTCCTAATAGGGCTCACTTCATAAGTGTGAGAATTAGTAACTAGTTACTATTGGTGGTTTTTCCTAAATTGGGTTTCCATGTTAGATCCTTGTGTCAAATGTGTTCATTTTATTTTCCTTATATTTTTGCAACTAAGTTAAAGTAATGGTAATCATAGATAACATCTAAAGGATTATATGTTTATCTTTTACTGAGCTAATCCAGTTATTACCAAGTTACAATATTTTTGTATGTTTACCAATATGTAGTTATCTATTTGCATTTTATACTGACATCCAAAGGATTTGGGATTTATTTTTGGAGTAACTGATTCACCCCTCCCCTCTTAGTTACTCCTCTTATATTTTCAACAATTGGTATCAAAGCTTTTGGTTCTTACAGAGAAGGTTTTAAAGACCTAAGCTAAAGAATAGGATGTCTTACAAAAGATAGATTCCCAAGTTGAATAGAGATATTTTTTTAGGATGGCAAAGACTTATGAGATTAGATCTAGCTACCATTAGTGATTTAGGTTTTAAGTATCTTGATGCTGAATATAAGACTCCCACTAGAACATTATGAGTTGAAGACATTGTTGAAAAGAAGAATCATAATATCATGATGATTGATATTGCATCTGCTCTCAATTATGTTGAATTTGATGAGGTAAAAGATTGCAAAAATACTTTTGAAATGCAGAACAAACTGAAAGATAACTATGGAAGAGATGAAAATTTAAGAAGAGCCAAAGTAAAAAATCCTTAGAGGACAATTTGATCAAATAAAAATGAGAGAAGATGAAAACATTGAAAAATATGTGGAAAGGATCAAGGCTAGTGTAAGCACAATCAAAGCATCTAGAGGAGACATCAAGGAGGAAACTTTTGTAAGTAAAGTACTCAAAACTCTTCTTCCTATTTATCCAATTAGAGTATCTACTATTCAAGAAATGAGATGTAATCCAAATAATAAAATAGTTTTGGATGCTCTAGTTGGAAGATTAATAGAATTTTAGTTAGAAAATTATGATAACTATGTTCCTACTTCAAAAAATATTGAATCTACATTTAAAGCTAAGTTTTCACTCAAAAAAAATGGTAAAAATTCAAAATTAAGTCAATCTCTAACTGAAGATGTAGTGCCTCTCCCATTTGACTTATGTAAGTCTTCCTGATGGATGCAACCTTGATGATCTTTTGTTGTGATGGGATCATGATTGTGACCCTAAGTGGTCTACACCGTTGAGGTGTTTGGGTTTATGTTTCTATATCAGTTGCTTTGTTTATGCTTTTGTCAAATCTTTGAGATTATGATGTGATTTTTGGTTCACTGAAGTTTGTGCCAGTGGTTACCAGGATTGATGTGGTATCATGAGGTTGTTCCATGATTACCTTGAGATGTGTGTAGAGATTTCACTATGTTCTATTATCATGCTACACGGGATTAGGTTCTTGTAGCAGTGGTTAGTCATGTTTATGAATGTGTTTGCTTATGTGTTTTAAGTGTTTTTTTTTTTTTTAGTGTAATCAATCATTATTAAATTCTTAAGTAATTAGAGTGGATTGTTCTTGTGGGATTATTTGGTTATATGCTACGAACATTTATCTTGTCTCATTTCTGATTAGAGAGATATTTGTTACTCATGTTATGTTTATATTTGAGAGGACCTGAGGGTCAGATGTTACATCTTGATTCTAGTATCATAGATTTTAGACTACTATGTTGTTCAGTAAATCATATTGCATTATGATGCCATTTTGAGATGATAGTGTGTTTTATGATGATATTTGGTTATCTGGTATTTGGACATACCTCTGATTTTGTTATGTGATGGATTTAATGCTATGGTTATTTACTTCATTCCCGCATTGTTATGCTTTATGCGAACATGAGTGATGTAAATAGATTATTTTAATATAATTAAATAAATGGTTAAATTAGGTGATTTAATGCATTTATTGCTTCGACTATGTTATTATATGTAATTGCACTTGATTGTGTTGTTTAGTGTGCAGGATTATATCCCTCACAGTGGCACATGGAGTTAGTGATTCAGCCTTTCATATTTTACCAATGTCATCCTTGTATGGTCGACGTATCCTTTATTAAAATATTTAATTTAAACCTTTTGATGATTATTAAATCTGAACTCATTGCATTATGTGATTAGACCAGTAAGCGTGTTTGTGCATTTAGAGGTTTGCATTGTCGCGAAAGTTGTTTAAGGTGATTTTTGTGTTTTTGGGTTTTCAGGCTTTTTATTTGATTTATTTTAATTTCTAGCAGCTTTTCCATAGATGAATTCCTATTTATAGGAATAGCCTATTTTTGTTTGGGTCAATTCGAGGTTTAACTAGATTGGCTGGTTAAATGCCCTAATCGATTATTCACCGGAAAAGTGAATAAGTATCCAAAGAGGAATTTAATTCCTCACTACTCACTTTCAAATTGGAAAGTTGGAGAGTAAAACCCAAAATCCTCTTCATGAGGATTTACTATTTTGTTCATTGTGGGAGCTATGGGCATGGCATCGTCGCGAGGTTGGGCTCGTTGGATCCAGCTCGAGGAAACCTTGGATTGCCGCAATTTTTAGCTACTTCTGTGGGATATTTATTTTATGGTTCAGATTCCCATTTTGCCCTTTTGGCTGTGAGATAGGGCTTTCCTATTTTATTGTTTTTGCTCCATTTCTGGTTCTATTTTTTGTAGCCATTTGTTTGGAGGCTGAGAACTAGTGTTCCCCTCCATTTTTGTATGCTAGTGTTGGAATTATGATATATTTTTCATCAGCCACAACACTTATTCGATTGTGAATGTTTACCGAGCTACTCACCTAATCTACAGTTGATACTGAGTATTCCTTTGGAAACTGAGCATATGGAAAGTTCAGCAATATTTACCAAGTTCACAGTAGTTACCGATCAGAACAGTGTTCTCCAAGCAGTTAGTGATTACCGAGCTTCGCAGTGTTTACCAAGTAAACAAAGTAAATGAAGGAATTAGTGTTTACTGAGTAAACAAGGTAAATGAAGGAATCAGTGTTTACCAAGTAAACAAGGTAAATGAAGGAATTAGTGTTTACCGAGTAAACAAGGTAAATGAAGGAATCAGTGTTTACTGAGTAAAACAAGGTAAATGAAGGAGTCAGTGTTTACCGTGTAAACAAGGTAAATGAAGGAATCAGTGTTTAGTGAGTAAACAAGGGAATCAGTATTTACCAAGTAAAGAAGGTTATCAATGGATTCAGTTTCTACCAAGTGACACAACATTCACCGAGTCACCAATGGTTACCGAGTTTCAAGCTACTCAGAATTATTAGTATGGACTGTGCCTCTACTCTTACCAAGTGCATGACAATGCAGAGTATTGAAGTGGATGCTGAGTATTAGAAGGTCACCAAGTCAGTTTGTGGAACTCGAGTTTTCTACCACTTGGCTGACTCAGTAATACTTGTTCACTTGTATTTGGCCAACCTTGCCAATGTAAATATTGGATTGGTATATATATCATGTGAAATGATGAGATGTTAAAGAGTTAAGAATGATGATGTGTAGCAATAATTTGAGAAGAAGGAAAGTGAATCACTAGAAGAACAGAGGAATACAGTAAGGTCAACATTGATGCAAAAAAGATATATTTGTCACATCAGGTGATCAGAGCACAAGGATCTTATCAGCAATCAGTTGCAATTAGATTCACTACTTCATCCTAATAGGTGAATCAGTTTTCTAAATCCTTTAACTAGGTAGACTTAACAGTCTTTTGTAAATCTCCTAACAAAGTGCATACTTCGTTTTATGTTTGTAAATCCTTTAACAAGGTGGATCTAGCAATCCTACTTGCTCCTAATAGGGTAGATCATCAGAAGTGATCATTGTAAGCCTTAACTGGCCAACTTTATACTGCAGTATTGAAATTTTGTGGGTATCATCCCCACCCTAGTTTTACTTTCTAATTGGAAGGTTTCTGGGTCACCAAATCTATGTGTTCATGTGTTAGAGATATTTATCTTTTCATGCATACAATAGTTTAGATGGATGAATGGTAAAAATATTATTATGTAGAATAGAGTTAAAGTTTTAGAGTTACTGATTCACCCCTCCCCTCTCAGTAACCTTGTTAGTCTTCATTATTTCCAACAATTGGTATTAGAGCATTGTGGTTCTTAGGATAAAGTTTGACAACTTGAGCAAAGATCAAGGACAATGGAGATATTTAGACTTGACAAATCTATCGAGAATGAAAATCCAGATCTAGAAATGGCCACGACTCAACTCAAAGAAGCAAAAGAGCATCTTTCTCAATTTTTGAAAAGAAGAAAAGAACTTGCAAGAGAAATGAATGATCATCAGTATATTGAAGAAAGGATTGAAGACCTTTTACCATCAAGCAGTTCAAATGAAGCTAATGAAGCAATCAAGGACTCCTAGAAAAGAATGGTTCTCTGTAGGAAGAAGTAAGCAAACTCAGAAGAGAACAAGAAATCCAATCCATCAGGCTATGTGAAGTTTTGGAATAGAGAAACAAAGAAAATGAAGACTTAGAGGTAAGAAATAATCTATCCCTTCAACATGAAGATCTTATAGGACAACTATCTAATGCAAATGAAGAAATTATTAATCTAAGATCTGAGAATGAAATTTTGAGAAATGATTTGATCATTGAAAGAAAAATCAATGCAAGTTTTCAAAGTGATCTAAGATCTGAAAGACAAATCAATGAAAGTTTGAAAAATGACTTAAATGTTGAAAAACAAGTCAATGAAAGGATGATAAAATCTCAAGCAGATATGGATCAATTGAATTTGCAAAATGAGTAGAATCTCCATAGACAAAAAGGTAAAGTAGGCCTTGGATACAATGAAGAAGGTGAATCTTCCAATCAAGGTACCCAAAAGAATCAAAGACCTACTTGCAATCACTATGGAAAGTTAGGTCATACATCCAAAAGATGTTGGAGCAATGGTAAAAGAAAATTTAATGGTAAATGCTACAATTGCAATCAACATGGTCACAAAGCAAATGAATGCAAAATGAAACCAAAGTTTGAGGGAAAATGTCACAAATGCAAGAAACAAGGTCACAAGGCATCCAAATGTAGATCTAAATCATTCAATCTAGTAGAACAAACTGTCAATGCATTATTTGGTTGGGACTACAATGCTTGGTGCAGATGTCACTATTGTGGAGAATATGGACACATTGGAATAAACTGTGCAAGGCATCATCTAAGGAAGAAAGATACTACTATAAGATGTTATACATGTATCAAACTTGGTCATATATCCAAGAATTGCATGAATATAGGAAGAATTGAAGATGAAAAGAAAGCCAGAGCTGACAACATTTGAAAGCAGATGAGACAATAGTGGATTCCAAAATCTACCAAGCCAAAAAATTCAAATAATGGCTATGTCACTCAAGAAGTGGGTGACTCCACCATTTCTAATTAGACTCATCAAAAAGGACCAGGGACTGCATCTTCAAGCAGAATCCTAAGCAATTCCAGAATGTAGAAGTGTAAATGACAAATCAGTATTGTTCACTATGACGCATTTTACTGAGCAAAGTTGATTTCAGACTTAATCGAGTTAGGTCGGTAATGTGAAAGGTTTTTTACCGAGTTGCAAGGTTTATCGAGTAAGTCAGTGCCTATCTAAAAAACTATAGGTCATCTTAGCTGCCTTTGTAATCGAGTGTTAATGGAAGATTTTTCATCAATAAGGCAAAATTTGATCTCATTTCTCACTGCAAATTTAGAATATACAGAGCGAAGAGTTTCCAAGAGTGCGAAAGAGAGTTCAAGCCATTTGAAGTTATTTTTTAGTGAAGAATTTGTTTAAAAAAATCATTCACTTACCAAGTAGCTATGGCATCCATAAGCACCAACAACAGCAAGGCAAAAAGAGGCTCTAAAATGCTTATGAAGGGAGTAGAATGGAAAGCACCTAGCTTCAAGCTCGTTCCCGCCATAGCTGAATCGCTTAACCCTCATGGAGCTCAATCAAAAATTCCACCAAAGGTACTACTTATAAGTGACATTCGTACTCATTTCAAATGCAATGTTCAATAAATAGGGACACTAGACATGGATAAAGCCCTAGCCGAGTTGTGTGTGAATGAAACCCTAAAACCCAAGCACAAACATCTAGAAACCAAAGGTTTGACCCATATCCCGCATCTGCCAAGGAACTTTCAAATGAAATGGATAAGATACATTTTAAGCCATGTGAATAATGGATAGTTGTGGTTAGAGCAACACGTCCTAATAACAAAGAAGATGATTCATAAGATCACGACTTTGCCAATGTTAAGCAAATAAAAAACAATTAAAACCCTAAGTCAGGGTGAACTTCAAAGGTTAACACCAGCCGAATGGGATGGCAGAGGATTGAAACCTAACAATGTATCTGATGCAAAGTTAAGGTTTAGAATCTATTTGATTGCATATAAGATGTATAGTTCTAGCAAATTGAATAGCGTGCCCTGTGAGGCTGTAGATTTAGCTTATAAGGTTGTCAAGAAAAACATGGAGTTTGACCTAGCAGATGTGCTGCTCAAACAACTTAATAAAAAATGGACAGTATAAGGACCTCCAAACCAACTCCTATAAATTTGGTTCTTTATTAATTTTTTTATTTTTCTTTGTACAAAAGTTTTTCCCTTCAAAAGGTATAGTAGCATGGAGGAAAGACATTCCAGTTTTGTATCAAATAAACAAATTTGTAGCAAAAATGGGTGAAAATTTTGATAGTATTATGGACAATTATTTTGAAGACTTCAAGGAGAGGATGAATAACAGGTTCAGGATTCCTCTTACGCTTGTTAAGGATTACATAGATGATGTGTGCTTCATGGTTGACTGTGACAAGGTATACATTTAGGCAGTCAGACCCCGAGTTGCATGGGTAAAACCTCTTCCTTATGAGGTAAATATTGATGAAACTAGAGACATCATAGAGGCACTAGTAAATGAGCCAATAGACCCAAGACAACCAATTTTTGGTACCTATGAAGAAGCTAAGGCCAGAATTCAGCTTGAAATCAAGCTACCATAGGCCATAAGCAAGGGCAAGAGGAAAATAGCAAAATTGAAAACTTCTACCAGATCTCTTATGCTCACTGAGGGAAAAGGTGAAGATGAAGAAGGTGAAGAAGAAGGAGGAGAAGAAGAAGAAGGTGAAGAAGAAGGAGAAAAAGAATCTGCAGAGGAACTGCCAAAGAAGAAAGGTAAGGTAATCATTACCAAACCCAAAAAGAAGCCTACTATAGTATTCACCAAAAGAACTAGGAAAGGTAAGCAGGAACCTATACTAGTTAGGCCTACACCCACATTTGAGCAAAGGCTCAAACAATTGGAGGAAGGAGCTGGCATCAAAAATTTCAAAGCATTGAAATTTGAAACTAGAACTGATGTTGAGAAAATGCAGATTGAGGAACTGGTACTCAGCAAGATGGGTAAATGGAAATACTCCCCAGACTAGATTGCCCCTCAAATCTCAAAAGAACTACTAGAGAGATTGCAACTGAGATGGGAGCTAGCCACCCAAATGGTAAAAGATATTTATGAGCAATCTCTAAGGAATCTCCAACCAAGTCTCACTAGAGCAGAAGTAAAAACTGAAATGAAAAACCATGTAGGTAAAATGATGATCAGATTCCACACTTGTTTGATTTTGATCAAAGATATTGAACATGTTGTAAATGATGCTACAAACATGTGGAAAAATATCTATCATCTACATAAGCCTAGTGAAGATCCAGTAGAAATCAAAGACGATGACAACAACAATGATGATGAGCTTGATAACACTCCATCTGTCATAGTCTCACCAGAAGAGCTGCATGCACTAATGGAAGATACAGAGGAAGAAGACAAGGAAGAAGAAGTTGAAGAGGCAGATAAGGAGGAAGACGATCCGGAAAAAATTGTAGTAGTAGTTATTGCATCACTTCCTCACTCTCCACCTAAAATTGTAGCATCATCAAGGTTGGAGTCAGCTTCAGTAGGTTTGGTCACATCTACATTAGATATATCATCAGCACCTACCACATCTCAGCTCTAGGTATCATCAATGGAAGTGTCTACCACTTCATCTACCAAGCTACATTCCTTTTCTTTAGTTACCGAGCAAGCCTTCTCAGCTCCATCATCACCAACCGAAATAACAGTAAGTTCCACAATTTTGTCAATACTGCATCACTGAGTGTATCACCATTTGTGGCAAGCACTTCAATTTTTGACCTGGCATATACTCCTATTGGCACTCCACCCTCAAGTATCCCAGTTTTTGCTGATAGTCCTTCCATCTCTACCATTGTGTCTATTCCCAAGGTCAAACTAGTCATCACAGAAGTCAAAAAAAAGAAACCATTAAGACTTATGATCACTGGAAAGGAAATTCCTAAAAACATTGACCTAGACACTAAGATAGTAATTCCAAAGATTGACTATGAAAATGCTACCATTGAAGAAATGAGGTATGCTAGTCAACTAATTGAGATGAAGGTTACGCAGAAGTAGCTAAGGTCTGAAAGGGATAAGGAATATAAAATAATTGAGAATGCCTGAAATATAATTACAGAGGCTATAGGTGTTGATGTAGATTCTAATCAACACATTTTGATCCAGTTAGAAGAAGCAATCAATAAATTCAATGAGGATACCTCCGGTCAAGAAAAGTTGATGGAGAAGACAAAAAAGAAATTTGATAATAAGATGGTTGAGCACATTGCTCAGCACATAGCAATGAAACGGGTTGAATTAACCTTAGTTTTGGCTAATATTGAAAATTCTTTAAATAATGTAACATCTCTTTTTGCTAAGCTTTGTGATGTTACCGAGTATACTAAGGAAATAAGAGAGAAATTAAATAAGATAGATGAGGATCTGAAGGCAAGTGCACAAAATCTGAAGCTTGACCCCAGTTCAACCTCATCTCATCACCTCAGGATAAATTTTTTGTCAGAAAAATAAGTAGAATTGCTGAGAGAAGATTCAAGGATCAGATCTACATTGATAGATATTCAAAATATGATCCTTCCCATCATGGACACAATGCAAAAGCACATTGTCCACTCAAAAACATTGATCCATGACAACAATTTCTCCATTGTAGACCATGTGATTGAACTCTCTGCAGAAGTTCAAATTGCTCTATCCACATGCAGAATCCTGCAAGAGAATTGGGATAAGACTCTACAACTCATTCTTCAGATACATTCAGAGTTTATCTCACATTTTGGTGTTTCTATGTAAATACGTTCTTTTATTATTATTTTTGGCATTATTGTCAAAAAGGGGGAGAAAGAGATACTCAGATAGAGTTATTGGTGAGATAAATGTACCAAAAGGGATAAAGAGATACTATAAATAAAAGTCATATAACTCAGGTAAATACCTTGTGTATATTGTATGGGGGAGTCATATGTAAGGAAACCATGAACATTTAGCAAAATCAATTGTCAATATGTTAGATATTGTATATACGTGTTGGCTCATAAGTGTTTTTGTCACTAATGCCAAAGGGGGAGATTGTTGGAATTATGATATATTTGTCATCAGTCACAACACTTATTTGATTTTGAATGTTTACCAAGCTACTCACCTAATCTACAGTTGATACTGAATTCCTTTGGAAACTGAGCATATGGGAAGTTCAATAGTATTTACCGAGTTCACAATAGTTACCGAGCAGAATAGTGTTCTCCAAGCAATTAGTGATTAGCGAGCTTTGTAGTGTTTACTAAGTAAACAAGGTAAATGAAAAAATTAGTGTTTACTGAGTAAACAAGGTAAATGAAGGAATCAGTGTTTACCAAGTAAACAAGGTAAATGAAGGAATTAGTGTTTACCAAGTAAACAAGGTAAATGAAGGAATCAATATTTACTAAGTAAAACAAGGTAAATGAAGGAGTCAATGTTTATCAAGTAAACAAGGTAAATGAAGGAATCAGTGTTTACCGAGTAAATAAGGGAATCAGTATTTACCAAGTAAAGAAGGTTATCAATGGATTCAGTTTCTACCAAGTGACACAACATTCACCAAGTCACCAATCGTTACTGAGTTCCAAGCTACTCAGAATGATAAGTATGGATCGTGCCTCTACTCTTACCAAGTGCATGATGATGTAGAGTATTGAATTGGATGCTGAGTATCAGAAGGTCACCAAGTCAGTTTGTGGAACTCGAGTTGTCTACCACCTAGCCAAGTCAGTAATACTTGTTCACTTGTATTTGGTCGACCTTGCCAATGTAAATATTGGATTGGTATATATATCATGTGAAATGATGAGATGTTAAAGAGTTAAGAATGATGATGTGTAGCAATAATTTGAGAAGAAGGAAAGCGAATCACTAGCGGAATAGAGGAATACAGCAAGGTCAACATTGATGCAGAAAAGATATATTTGTCACATCAGGTGATCAGAGCACAAGGATCTTATCAACAATTAGTTGCAATCAGATTCACTGCTTCATCTTAACAGGTGAATCAGTTTTCTAAATCCTTTAACCAGGTAGACTTAACAGTCTTTTGTAAATCTCCTAATAGAGTGCATACTTCATTGTATGTTTGTAAATCCTTTAACAAGGTGGATCTAGCAATCCTACTTGCTCCTAATAGGGCAGATCATCAAAAGTGATCATTGTAAGCCTTAACTGACCAACTTTATATTGCAGTATTGAAGTTTTGTGGGTATCATCCCCCCCCATTTTTACTTTCTAATTGGAAGGTTTTTGGGTCACCAAATCTATGTGTTCATGTCTTAGAGATATTTATCTTTTCATGCATACAATAGTTTAGATGGATGAATGGTAAAAATATTATTATGCAGAATAGAGTTAAAGTTTTAGAGTTATTGATTCACCCCTCCCCTCTCAGTAACCTTGTTAGTCTTGATTATTTCCAACAGCTAGTTCTACCCGGTTGGGTGAGTATGAACATTTCCTTATTTTTTGGGATGAGGCTTCAGAATTTTACGCCGTTATGCTGGCCATTTTTGCATACGGTGTCTGATTCCATTTATTTTTGGATTTTTGGGGTTTTTGAACCCAAAGGCCAAATGGGTTTTAATTTTGAAGTTTTCCAAAATTTTGGAGTTTTTACCTCATTTTGTGTGCCACCCTATTTTCTCGATTTTTCTTGGCACAATGTGGGTCGCGGACCTGGATGATCTGTTTGGATATTAGTCAGACCACTATTGCACCTTTTGTTGCATTGGGATGCATGTTGCACCCGTACTCCCAACTTTGTGTTCGGTTGAGTGATTTGTTACCTGTTATGGTTTCTTTTGGACTTTTACTTTTGTTTTGTGAATGCTAAGATTCATGTAGAATCCATACTCTCGGATTGAGGCTAGTTGAGTGAGTTCATGATGTTTGGTCTTGTTACATCATTGGGATTCGTATAGAATCCACACTCTCGAATTGAGGCTAGTTGAGTGATTTCATGATGTATGATTTTATTGGCTTTGGGATTCGTGTAGAATTCATTCTTCCCGTGTTGCTTTCAGTTGGGTGTTTTTTTTGCATTGTGTTCTCATTCCTATCCTTGTGTTATGATCTTCATGATGGTGGTGTGCCACACACTAGTACGTGCGCCTACATTTGTTGGGTGACTTGTGAGGCCCAATCTTTCATGGATTTGCCGAAAGTTTTGATCATTGGGGTTGGGATGGGAGTATGCATGCCCACAAGCACTTATTGTAAGATGAGCATGGGTAGGGTAGGGTAGCATCTAGAGGGGGGCTTCTATCTCCCAGCTCAGCGTTTATGGCGTCGGAGGTTGACAGAGGATATGAAGTTTTAAGTAAGTGATAACTAAATTTAAATGTGTGAGTGTTAATAAAATTTACAATAATGAAAAGATCCTCATTCGTGTGATGGTTCCAAGGGAGTCCCTTGAGAGTGTTGCCACACGTGATCTGAGCTTAGGCTTTTGGATGCCAAGCGACTCTCCATGATGTCAGCCCCTACTTAGTAGCCTTTTGAGTGTTTGACCAGGACCTGTACTCCTTGCATTGTCTTAGGTTCTTGGTTCAGCCATCATACTGTCTAGCATGAGTGTTAGCCATGGATGTTGTGTTTTATGTGTGTGGTTGGATCGTTATCTCCATCAGCATGGCGGGTGTGGACCTATGGGTGCCATGTGGTTGGGAGGCATAGCTACCTTCACCACTACTAGGGATTGGTGTACAGAGATGGTCTCTTATCCTAGTGCGACCATTGCTGGATGTTTTCACTTGGTACTTCGGGTTCCGAAGTATGCTTTCTTGTGATTTATGCTTTCATTGGAATGCTTGGATATCATATTTAGATGATGTTAGTTTATTTGATGCATTTCCTTATCATGATGGTTAGCATACGATTAGATGATGTTATTTGATTTAGTAGTATATCTATTGCTTACTGTTGTCTAGCATGTGATAGGTGATGTTATCTACTGTAGGATTATCTTATGCTTTACTACTAGCATGTTAGATTTTCTTATGCTTTTATTGTTGCATATTTTAGTAGTGACATCCCTATTATGACAGTACTGATGATCTGGTTGGTGGCTTGGGATGTTACGCACGAGGGATGGCTAGGACCCACAATGGTCTTATGATGCTATTGACGGTTGGGAGGAACTGCACTTATTTGGTTGTTTAGTTCTGAAATGTATTTTGTTCATTGCGATGTTTATTTTTGTATGTGCTTTGCTTTTATGTTTTAGATGGTTAGATGTTCCTCTTTCCTTGCTGTTAGTACTCTCAAGTGTTCATTCCTCGATTTACGTAGATCCAGTACTCCCTGGTGTGGAGGTTTCCTTGTTTTTTTAGTTTTTTGTTTTCATTTTGTGTTGCACTGATTTTTCTCCTTGTACGAGATTGTATTTTCCTTGTGCGAGACTATTTCTTCCTCGCGTGAAAGAATACACTTCCTATGCAAGAATGTAAATCTTCATGCAGCACATAGGGAATCCTCGTGCGAGAATGTGAATCCTTGTGTGAAGCTCAATAGTCCTCATGTGAAGTGCACACTTTCTCGTGCGAAGCGGTGAAAGATCTCACATGAAACTCGAGACCAGTTTTCTTTTTTGCATGAGAAACAGGGGCTATCTAGGCTTGTCTGATGAAGGTTTGAAAGTTAGTTTTGAACATCATTTTGGTTTTTACACCTTCCTGGTTCAAAATAGATTTCGTAGGGGTTTAAAATATATCGTTTAAGTATAAGTTGATGTTTGACGTATATTTAATTCCTTATACTTAAGATATATTTTAATAAATGCGACAAATCTTTTGAGATAGGTTTCAGACCTCTCAGAGACAAGTTATGGATTCAACGAAATTTCAGGGCTTCAAAAATCTAGACTTAGCCAATTTTGAGGGCTTTAGGATTTTAGGCTTAGCCAAATTTTGAGATTCTGCATTTTACCCCAGCTTGGTCTTTTGTTGATGAGTGGTCATTTCTTGTGCCCTCATCTTGTTGTGGTGGTTGTTGGCTTTTGTTTGGGTGTGTTAGTTGGGTGGTGGCATTCAGAGATTCATTGGTTGCCAGGATTGTGTTGAAGTCTTCTATTGCGGTCTTTGTGATCCCTGTATGGTGTTATCTTGTGCATTCATACTTGTAAAAAAAAATATCTTGGCTTGATTTGAATCCTTGTTTCCAAGGATCTCTAGGCAGGACATTATAGGAGAAGATGGATCATTAGAAGAAAGTTCAAATAGTGATCTTGAAGTCATTGAAGCCCTGATTGCAAGGATGTATTCTAAAGGAAGAGGAAAGTACAAAAGTAAAATTCCTTTGATCTGTTTTTCTTGTGAAGAAATTCATCACATTGTTGCTAGGTGCCCAAACAAGGAAATTAAGGATGAGAAGAAAAGAAATAAGCATAAAGGCAAGAAGGACTCCAAGAACTATAAGAGCTTCAAGGACAAAGGTAAGAAATCTTGTTTCATAGCTAAAATTTTTGATAATAGTGAAGATGAAATGGTATATATTGTTGTGAAAGATGAATCTGATGATGGAGATAAGATGGCACGTATCTCTCATGTTAGTAGAAATGATATATGGATTATTGATAGTGGTTGCTCACATCATATGACTAGTGACAAAACAAAATTTGAGCATGTGGAATATTATGATTAAGGTAGTGTAAGATTTGGAAATAATAAACCTTGTAACATAAAAGAAAAAGGATATATCTTGTTGGCTAAAGAACTTATGTGTAATAATGGTTATTGGGTTGAAGGACTACAACATAATCTACTAAGTGTGGCACAACTGAATAGCATTGGATTCAAGGTAGAATTCATGAATGGATAGGCCAAACTGCTAGATGGGAAAGGAAATTTGGTTGGTTCTGGAAAGCAAACAAAAGGTAATCTATTTTATCTTGATCTCAATGATTGTTCATGTTTTATTGCTCAAGTAGAGGGAAGCTAGTTATGGCACAAAAGGCTATGTCATGTGAACTTTGATAATCTAGTTAAGATACACAAACATAAAAGAGTAAGAGGAATTCCTAGTTTGAAGAAGCCTAACATTGGTTTATGCAAGAATTGCCAAATTGGTAATATGGGAAAGACAAGCTTCGAAAGCAATGAGTATCAGTTAGAAGAAGCCCTACAAATTGTTCATATAGACTTATGTAGACCTATTGGAATAGAAAGTTATAGTGTAAAAAAATTCTTCATTCCTCTTTGTGGATGACTACTCTAGAATGATGACAGTAATGTACCTAAAAGAAAAATCAAAAGCCTTTCAAAAATTCAAGTGGTATCTGTAAAGAGTAGAAAAAGAAACTAGAAAGAAGTTGAAATGCCTAAGATTAGATAGAGGTGGTGAATTCATCTCCCATGAATTCAATAATTTCCACATTGGAAGAGGAATCAAAAGACAAGCATCTACCCCTAGTACACCATAGCAGAATGGTATGGTAGAAAGAAGAAATTGATGTGTCATGGGTTGTGCAAGAACCCTGATGATTGAAAAGAATGTTGCTCTCAAATACTGGAAGGAAGCTAAAAGCATTGCAGTTCATACCTTGAATAGATTTTAGTTGAAGAAAGATTCAAATAAGACACCTTATTAGTTATGGTATGGGTACAAACCTAATGTATATTACTTGAAAGTATTTGGTAGCAAATGTTACATATTGAAAGAATCTAGAAAAGGAAATTTTGATGTAAAAGGTGATGAAGGCATATTTCTATGATACTCATGTAGAACTAAAGCATATAGATTTTTGAATTTGTCTACTCACAAAATTATAAAGTGCACATGTCAAAATTGATGAATATGCAAAAAAGAGTGAAGAAGAAAGCAACAAGGAACCTAAAGACTATAACAGATTCATTTACTATGAACCTAATACTCTGCCAAATTTACCTGAGAGAAAAGAAGCTTCATCTCCCAAGTCCCCAGAAACTCCAATAGTACTGAGTTGTAGGAAGTGAAACCCAAGCTACAAGGACCTTAGTCACAATTAGAGGCTACCGAGATAGTTCAAATTGATCCTAATGGACCTGAGTTACAAATAGAAGGACCTGAGCTTAAAAATGAAATTCAAGAAGAAGATGGTGGAACTCATTCAAAGACTAAGGAGCCTATGTTGGCAAGATATGTCAAAAGACATCATGCACT
Organism: Cupressus sempervirens; assembly: GCA_028749045.1. Lineage (NCBI taxonomy): Eukaryota > Viridiplantae > Streptophyta > Pinopsida > Cupressales > Cupressaceae > Cupressus > Cupressus sempervirens. The sequence goes on from CM053783.1 coordinate 106,133,604, forward strand.
TGATTAGATCATTGGAAACAAATTTGATGGAACAATGAAAATAATAAAATTAAAAGGTACACGTTTACTTGCTAAATTTGAACCTAGAAGTGTTAAAGATGCTCTAGAAAATGAAAGTTACATTGAAGCAATGAATGAAGAGATAGAAAAAATAGAAGAGAACAAAACTTAGACTCTTGTTCCTAGAACCAAGGATAAAAAATGTGATTGGTACAAAATGGGCATTTAGAAATAAGCTGAATGAAGATGGAAAGGTATCAAGAAACAAAGCAAGATTAGTATGCAAAGGTTATTCTCAAGAAGAAGGTATTGACTATGGTGAGACATTTTCTCCTATAGGAATATTTGAAGGTGTTAGAACTTTACTAGCATATGCAACACCTAGAGGATCTAAAGTATATCAAATAGATGTTAAATTTTCATTCTTGAATGAAATTCTTGATGAGAAAGTCTACATTGAACAACCAGAGGGTTTTGTAGATCCTAGCAAAGCAGACATGGTTTGAAAACTACACAAAGCATTATATGATCTGAAGAAAGCTCCTAGAGCTTGGTATGAAAGACTCCATAATTATGTGGTATAGATTGATTTTCAAAGGACTAATAATAATAGTAGTCTATAGATCAAGGAAGGACTAAATAAGAAGATTGTGTTGGCAGAAATATTTGTTGATACTCTATTTATAGGAAATGATAATTTATGCAAAAAATTCTAAAAAGAAATGAGTAAAGAATTTGAGATGTTGATGTTTGGTGAAATAAAATTATTTTTTGGATTGCAAATATAGTAGAACAAGAATGGTATCTACATCACTCAATCTAAGTAAATCAAGGAGATACTTAAGAGATTTGGAATGGAAGGCTCAAGACTAGTTGGAGCACCTATGTCTATTGGACATAAGATTTCCAAAAATGATGATTCCAAATAAATAGATAACACCACTTACAGATCAATGATTGAAAAATTGTAGTATGTAGTTCACACAAGGCCTGATATTGTTCTTGCAGTTGGAATAGTGGCGAGATTCTCAGCAGATCCTAAAGAAAATCACATGATGGAAATCAAGAGAATCATGAGATATCGAAAAGGAAGTCTTGATTATAGAAAAAGAACTAATGGTAGAGCATTCTTTCTTGGAAAAAGACTAGTTTCTTGGACAAGCAAGAAGCAAAATTGTACATCTCAATCCATAGGAGAGGCAAAATATGTAGCAGTAGTGGTCAATTGCTCTAACATTGTTTGGTTCAAACAATTATTGGAAGGAATGAAGGTAGAGATCAAAGATCTAGTTGCCATATATTTTTATAACACCAATGCAATAAACATATCAAAAAATCTAGTAATGCATTCCAAAACAAAACATATTGCTATCACTTCTTAAGAGAGTTGGTGCAAGATAAAGAAGTTATATTAGAATATATGGATACAAAGGAACAAATTGTAGTCATATTCACCAAGCCATTACCTAAGGATGCATTTTTGTATCTAAGAGGTAAGCTAGGGTTCATTACCCTATCTAAAATTCACTAAATGAAGTTTTGTAAATGCATCAATGAAAACTTGTTGAAGATCAATTAGTTGGTGAAAAATTGGCAAGGGCATATTGTAGATGAATCAATACTTAAGGTACATTGGTATTTATAGATTTATTATCTTTGGCATATGTTTTCAAAGAGGGAGATGTTTACTATCATATCTCTAAGAAATTTTTGGAACCAGAATAAAGAAACCCCAAAGGGAGAAGTCTTCTAAAGAAGAAGTATGCTAAAAGAAGGAGGATGTTCTGAATGAACCTAGTATCAATTGATAGAATTTAGTGAAAGGAAGTGTTCATATTGACAGAGGGAGTTCTCAAATCTAAACTCCAAAATTTCATTGTGCTATGACATGTTTTGTTGCCATCAATACCAAAGGGGAGATTGTTGGATATAATTGATTAATTGTGTGTTGTCTATGATGTTACACAAATTTCATAATCATTATCAATTAGTATATGCCAAGCTCACTTGGGTAGTGAGGATAGTTCTTAGTCTCTATTGAGTGTTCTTGTATTTTCCTAGTTTAGAAGGTTTTTTCTACCTAGTTCACTCGGGCGTCAAAGGAAAAGTTGTAGAAAGTGACTGTTAATGGAGCTCACTCAAGTAATGAAAGAAAGTTGGATGGAACCAATGCTAATTGAGCTCACTCAATTGCCAAAGGATTTTTGTAAGTCTCGATGTTAATCAAGCTTCTGTTGGTTAATAAAGGAAATCATTTTAGAGTTAGTTTCTACCAAGCAGGGTCGGCTAACGAATGATTTTCTTATTTTGTTGTATTAAGCTTAATTGACTTATCTATTGATTCCATCCGACTAAGGTGATGAATATGATTATTGTATGTTGTATGTGAGTTGACTTGACAAAGGGGAAGATATAAGTATAAGGTCAAGTTATGATTTCAAAGTGTGTGAAAGGTGCAAGTAAGCATGTAAAGTGTGATGATGTGATTGAAGATCTATTGATTAGTAAAGGAAACAAATTTTAAAAAATAAGAAAAATAACATTATGGTGTAGCAAATCCATATTCAATTAGGAAGGATCAATTACAAGCTAGAACAAAGATCTAAAATCAAAAAATTAGTTGTAGTCAAATCAGGTCATCTCATTGTTACTCTCTAACCATTGTAGCAGTGATCTAAATCTCCTAATAGACTCGGCTTAACAGCTATTTGTAAATCCTCTAACAAGGTGGAAATTCCCTTGAATTATTCTGAAGACCTCTAACTAGGCCACTCCTAATAGGGTGATTAAATCCTTTAACAAGGTCACACCTAATAGTGTGTTTTGTAACCTTTAATAGGGATGGCTCCTAACAAGGCTCACTTCAGAAGACTGTAAATTAGTAACTAGTTGCTGTTGGTTGTTTTTCCCAAATTGGGTTTCCATATTAAATCATGATGTCAAATGTATTCATGTTATTTTATTTATTTTTTTGTAACTAAGTTAAAGTAATGGTAATCATAGATAACATCTAAAGGTTTATATGTTTATCTTTTATCGAGCTAATCTAGTTATTACTGAGTTACAACATTATGTATGTTTACCAATATTCAGTTATTTGTTTGCATTTTGTATTGGAATCTAAGGGATATGGGATTTATTTTTGGAGTAATAGATTCACCTCTCCCCTCTCAATTACTCCTCTTATATTTCCAACATTATACATTTGTGGCCAATAATACTTCTCTTTCAGCAAACTCAATATTTTATCAATTCCAAAATGTCCATCCAATCCACCACTATGTTTTTCCTTAATTAGATTCAACCTCATAGAACTTCTAGTAATACACAACTGAATACCTTTCAACAACATACCTTCTTGAATGAAATACTCATCACACTTACTTATGTGATCTATCATATTTGGTGCTCTGCACTCTCTCTGTGCCTTAGAAAAATTAGGATTAGCATCATACAACTCTTTCATTTCATCAAAACCAAGAACTTCAACCTCATTTCAATCAAAAAAGAACGTCTTCTACTCAATGCATCAACAACTCTATTAGTAACTCGACTCTTGTGCTTAATGACAAATGTAAAATTTTGCAAGTACTCAACCCACTTCATATGTCTTTGATTCAATTTATGTTGACTTCCCAAATATTGTAAAGCTTTATGATTAGTATACAACACAAACTCCATTGGAATCAAATAATGTCACCACTTCTTCAAAGCTTGAACAATAGTATAAAACTCTTGATCATACATAGAATGCTTCCTTCTAGCATCATTAAACTTTTCACTAAAGAAAGCAATAGTTTTACCTTCTTGACTTAATATAATTCCTATTTCACTACCACTTGCATCACATTCAACTTGAAATACCTTATTGAAATCAAGTAAAGCCAATATACATAATTCAACAACCTTCTATTTCAAATTCTCAAACTCTTCCCAACTCCATCTATCCACTTGAATTCCTTTTTATCTCCCCTTATTGTCTTAGTCATAGCATTGCAAACAACACTAAAAGTTTTTATAAACATTCTATAAAAACTAGCCAAACCATGAAAGGATCTTACCTCACCCATATTCTCAGATGTAGGCCATTCCAAAAATGTTTTAACCTTATTAGGATCCATCTTCAATACATCATCTGAAATAAAAAAATCCCAAATACACAATCTCCTCTTGCATTAAAGAACATTTTTTCAAAATAATGAGAAACTTTTCATCGTTCAACCTTTGCAATACTCATCTAATATGCTCAAGATGGTCCTCCTTATTCTTACTGAATATCAAAATTTCATCAAAATAAACAATCACAAACTTACCCAAAAATCTTTTCAAAACTTCATTCATCAACTTCATGAGAGTACTAGGTGCATTAGTCAAACCAAAAGGCATAACCAACCATTCATACAAACCATCTTTTGTCTTGAAAGTAGTCTTCCATTCATCACCTTCTCTAATTTTGATTTGATGGTAGCCACTCTTCAAATCAATCTTGATAAAATACTTTGCTCCACTAAAACAATCTATTATGTCATCCATCCTCAGCATAGGAAACCTATATTTCACAATGATTTTGTTAATAGCTCTACAATTAGTGCACATTATCTATTCTCCATTATTTTTAGGTGCTAATACAATAGGTACAACATAGGGAGTCAAACTTTCTCTGATCAAACCTTTCTACAACAACTCATGCACTTGTCTATTAAGTTCTTCATTCTCTATGGGTGTCAATCTATATGGTGCTTTGTTTGGCAAACTAGCTCTTAGAATCAGATCCATACAATGACTTATGCTTCTTACTGGAGGTAAACCATCAATAACATCATTAGCAACAATATCTTTATATTCATTCAACAATTTTGCAATTATTGTTGTCACTCTGTCATTACCAACTTTTTCTACTTGGTCATTACTACCAACACTCGGTCTTCTAGGAACTATAGCAAAACAAACTTTATTCTTCTTTACTTCCTTTTCAAATTACTTTTCATTAACCATGCAAACTTTTATTGTAGTACAACTTACCTCATATGGATTTTCAATCAAAGGCAACAATGTTTGTTTCTTCCCATTTACCAATAGAGTATATTGGTTCAATCTTCCATCATTTACATCATATCTATTATATTGGCAAGGTCTACCCAACAAAATATGATAACAATCCATGGGAATAATATCACACAAAACTTCATCAAAGTAATGCCCAGTTTTGAACTTCACAATACATTGCTCACTTACCAATATCTTATGCTTATCTTTGATCCATGAAACATGATAAGGTTTGGGATGTTTCAACCTCTACAACTACAACTCTGTAACCACCTCTTTAGATGCTAAATTTTTTGAACTTCCACTATTAATGATCATCTTGCAACATTTTTTAGTCACCTTTCATTTGGTCTTGAAAAGACTTCTTCTAAGGATAGGTTCCTCATCACTTCCCTTATTACATAAGGTTCTTCACACCATTAGATTTTCTCTAGCCTCAAATCCACTTGGTGAACTCTCAATGTCTCCTTGAATCACAACATTTCTATTATTCTTCCCACTTTTAGAAGATCTATGTCCTTTTTTACCACATCTAAAACAATTATCACAAAAACTACCTCTCGAATAAGAATTACCTCTTCCTCAGTAAGATCGAGTACCTCCTTGGTATGAACTACCACCTTTCCACTCAGTCTTGTCTTTGGCATCATTATTCCATTTAGATTTTTCTTTATCCTACACAAAATTGTTAGATCTTCCACCTTCACCAAAAGATCTACCTTTGCCTCTTTGAAATCTACCACCTCTACCTCTTTGTCTTTGTTCATTCTTCTTTGTCAAGATCTCCTTAGCTTTCAAGGCATGTTGATATGCTTCTTCCACACTTTCCAATTTCACAAAACTTATTTCATCTTGAAGTCCAATTCTTAATCCATTTATGTACCTTGCAATTTTCTCAACATCATCATCTACATGTCCAAATCTAATGTCCAATCTATAGAATTCCTCGGTATACTCTTTCACAGTCATGTCCTTTTGTCTCAAATTTTGCATCTTTCTCAACAAGCTAACTTGATAATCAATAGGAAGAATTTTTTTTGTACCTTGTTCACCATCTTTGGCTAAGTTCTAATCTTCTCCTTTCCTCTCCTTTGTCTATCAGTTTGCAAATGCTCCCACCATAGTGAAGCATGACCTTTTAGCCTAGTAACTCCAATCTTCACTTTCTTATTATCAGGAGTGTTTTCATACTCAAAGAACTTCTCCATATCAGAGATCCAATCCAACACAACATTGGTATCCAATTTTCCATCATAAGGAAAAACTTCTACAACAGGCTTTGAATTTTTCCTAGACAACACTCACAACAATCTTTCGTCATCTTGATCTTCTTCAAGTTCTGGATTCAAGTTTGGTGTTGCTACTTCATCATCACTTACATCATCAAGATGTGATCCTCTCCTCTAGACTATCTCCATAGCATCTAATATGGATGTAATTAGTTTCAATTGATCCAATAAAGCATTATCAACATTTCATCTAGCACGAACCATCTTTACAAATTAGATTCCTGCAAGATCGTAACCCTCTGTAAGTTATAGGTCAAATCCACAGATCTGAAACCCTACAACCAATATCCAAATATGGTTTTACATGATCCAATCTCAAAAATTATGAACCTCAAGCTTTGATACCACCTAACACAAGGAAGGATAGGGAAAACTAGGGCCAATGGTGCATCTAGCTCTCCAAACCATCCTGGAAGAATTAACATAGTGGAAATCTAACACATAAAATTAACAACCAAAGGAGGAAGAGCAAACACTTTCATTGATTCTTCATATATTCAACATACATGCCTAGCTATAAGGCCTGATGGGTTATGACTAGATACAAATATATTCATGATCCAAGATCCAGCTTCAAATTTGCACTTTTCAGTTATGCTCCCTAATCCTCTCTTCAAAATTGTCCTAGTTCTAATCCTAAGCATTCTATTTATACTAGTCAAAATAGCTTACAAATCATTCTAGAATATAAAGAAGCCACAAGTTGTCTCTCAACAAATATTAAATGAAAATAAACCTAACATTAAATAATTGAAGAGTCACAAGTCAGCTTGCATTAGTAATTAAATGTCTAGAAAGTGATGTTCGAGAAAAATCACAATATCTCCTAGCTCTGATTAAATAAAAACTCACCCTTCAAATTGTGGGTATAATTTTAGGCCCTCCACAACCTATTAAGTGCACATCTAACCTAAAAGTCAAGCACATAAAACTATTGCACAAAATGACCATAAATCAATACTCTGGGAGAATTTCCATATCTCCCAACTTGTAAGGAGTTAGAACTTGTTCTTTGGACCATAGATAGAAATATAGGCTATCTCAAATCCATAAATTTTTAAACCTCTCATTAATCATGTAAAATTAGTTACATAGTCTGCAACAGGCACCCAGAAACTAGAAAACATAGTTTCAGCATTAAGATAAGAACTGAAAACATGTAGGATCGAATTGCAAACTAGGATGCTCCTGCATCAAGTAAGATCCATTGCATCAATGTGTATCATATGTCATTCATTTTAGGTTATGAAGGGCACTACTCATGCTTCTTAACTAGCTTTAGATAGGGGTATCACCCCTAGTTTCCCTCTTAGATATTGATGAGCATTCTTAGGTAAAGATTTTGTGACAGTATTGACTATTTTCTCTTTTGCATTCACATATTCCATCCTTACTTCTTTGTCTTGAACTAACTCTCTCAAGTAATGATACTTTATTGTAATGTACTTAGTCATTGTGTGTATTGCATGGTTCTTTGATATATTTATAACACTTGCATTATCACAATAAAGTACTACAGGTTCAATGATTTCCTCCTTCATACCTTTGAGTAGTTGTTTGATCCATACAATGTTTGTATAATTTACTACAAAAATCACATATTCAGCTTCAATAGTACATTTAGATATGCAATTTTTTTTCTTTATAGTCTAGATGACTAACCTCTTTCCTAATAAAAATGTTTGTCCACTTGTGCTATTTATATCATCAATATTTCTAGTCCAATTAGCATTAATGTAGGCTCTCCACTCAAATTTCTCAATTTTTTTGTAGTATAGACCATATTCTTCTATTCCTTTCAGATATCTCATAATTATCTTAACAACCATTAAATGATTCTCCTTAGGATTAGCTAAGAATCTTGCAACAATCCCAACACATAATGCAATGTCAAGTCTGCTATGCACTACATATTGTAATTTTTCAATCATAGACCTGTACGATGTTTGATTCACATTAGTTGAATCATCATTCTTTAACAACTTGTGTCCTACAACCATAGGTGTACTAATTGGTTTTGAATCTTCTTATCCAAATTTTTCAATATTTCCTTCACATACTTACATTGAGTGATGTATATACCATATTTCATCTAATATACTTGCAAACCAACAAGAAACTTGATCTCTCCAAACATAGGCGTCTCAAATTATTTCTTCATTTCATTTTCAAATGCCTTACTTAATTGAGGACATCTTGATCTCCAAATATGATATCATGAACAAATATTTCCTCTAGTAAAATACCTTTACCTCCTTTTTTCTTCAAGTATAGATTGTTTTTATCATCAGTCCTCTCAAATCCAATCTCAAGAAGATAATTGTGAAGCCTTTCATATCATGCTCTTGGGGCTTTCTTTAAACCATATAAAGCTTTTTGTAATCTATTTACCATGTTCTTATTGTTAGCATCAACAAATTCTTTTGGTTGTGCTATGTAAACCACTTTTTCTAATATGCCATTCAAAAATGCTTACTTCACACCCATTTGAGAAAATTTGAAACCTTTGTATGTAGAGTAAGCAAGTAGAATTCTTACTCCTTCCAATCTTTCAAGGGAAAATGTTTCTCCATAGTCTCTTCCTTCTTCTTGTGCATACTCCTTGCAAACTAATCTTTTGGTGCCTTAAATTCATGCATGCTTATAAAAAATGTATCACTTCTCGTCATGTTCTTTTTCATTGGGCTAGCATCCTTATCTCCAATAATTTGTTCAATAGGGTGATGCCTTTTGACATACTTTGGCAATCTTGGTTTTTCTCTACTTTCCTCATTAGGTCTATCAACTTCTTAATCACTATGTACTTCTCTATCTATTAATTCAACATTTCTTTCATGTACACTTATCTCAAAATCAAAATGTGCCTCAGCTTCTATCTACAACTCGCTTTCTGATTATAGGTTGGTTCTTGAATGAAACTTGACATTTATGTGACTTGATAGTAACTAAAACATGTTGTTGATTTTCAATTTGATTTACAACATCTTCATCAATAGGAATAACTTCATAAAAGCATACAAAATATTTGTCTTTCCCTGGTTCCTTCATAGGTTCAGCCTCATGTAACTCTATATATACATCAAACTTCACATTTGCACTTTCCACAACTTTGATAGTGTTAGTATTTAAACACTTATAGGCTTTACTTCTTATGGAATAGCCAAGGAATATACCTTCTTCACTTTTAGCATCTAATTTACCATTCCTAAAATCTTTACAAATATAGCACTTGCTTCCAAATACCTTAAAATATTTTTCATTGGGTGAGTATCCATACCATAATTTAGAAGGTGTTTAATCAGTACCTTTCTTGACTTGCAAATGGTTCAGGGTATAGAAAGCTATACTTACATCTTCTTTATAGTATTTAAAAGAAACATTTTTCTCCCTGATGAGTGTCCTAGCATAGTCCATTATAGATTTGTTCCTCTTTTCAACAATTCTATTTTGTAGAGGGGACCTAAGTGCAGATGTTAATCTTTTGATTCCTCTATCATTACAGAACATACCAAACTCATTTGATGTAAATTCACCTCCTCTGTCTAATCTCAGACATCTTAGGATTTTTCCTATCTCCTTCTCAACTCTAGCTAAGTACCACTTAAACATTTGGAAAGCATCATATTTCTATTTCAGAAACATAACTATCATCATCCTATAATAGTCATCAACAAATAGCATAATTTACTTGTCACCCTTGTAGCTTTTCACATTAATTGGTCCATACAAGTCAATATGAAAAATCTCAAGAATTGCTTTAGAAGTGTGAGTCTTACTTTTAAAACTATATTTTTTCACCTTGCCTAACTAACATTGTTTGTAAATTATATTTTCAGGTTTCTTCAATTTAGGAAATCCTCTCACTATTTTTATGTTACTAATACTTACTAAGTTATCAAAGTTAACATGACATAACCTCTTATGCCATAACCGTACATCATCAAATTCTATAACAAGACAAGTAGCATCATTCATATCAAGATAAAATATATTACCTCTAGTTTGATCACCTTTCCCAATTAGTTTCCCATTAGTATCATAGATCTTAACTATCTTGTTCTCAAACTCAACCCTATAACCTAAACTATTCAGTTGTAAAAAACTCAACAAATTATAATTAAGTCCTTCAAAATAATCACCATTGTCACACAATATTTTTTCTATGAGTTTGATAGATCCTTTTTGTTTTATCAGATAGGGTGCATCATTATCAATCCATACACTATTTCTATCATACTAATTAAGGTTAATGAACTTACTTTTGTCTCCAGTCATGTGATGTGAACACCCACTATCAATGATCCATCTGTCACTCTTGTTCACATAAGAGACCAGTGTAGTTGCCTCATCTTGAGCATAATCATCCTTCATTGAAACATACACTTCATTATCATGGTCTTCAGATCCATCTCTAATTTCCTCTTCTACAATTTAGCAAGGCTTCTTGTCTTTTCCTTTGTAATCTTTGATGTCCTTGTCTCTTTTACTTCTATATTTGTCTCCACTTCTATTGTTCTTATTCTCTGGACATCTAGCAACAATATGACCAACCTCATTATAATTAAAAAACATGATAGGTAACTTACCTTTCAATTTTTCTTTGCCTCTATAAAATATCCTTGCTAGTAGTGCTTCAAGTTGTTCTACATCCTCCTCATATGTGTCATTTTCATTAGAAAAATATTTGACCTTTATCTTCTTCTCTTTAGGTTCCTTTAATGATAGTTTAGCTTTGAAAGCAGATTCAACATTGTCAAATTTGAAGTTATTAGAATTAGAATGCTCAAAGGTAGTTGGCCTACCTATAAAACCTTAAAGAGTCAGATTAGAACTTGGTATATACATCTCAATACTTGTATGGTAGAAACCCTAATAGCATAGATGGGAAACAATGTTCACAATACTTTGCTTAATACAATATCATCATCTATCTTACTGGTAGCTCTCTTATAGCATTGACAACATCTTTTTATTGTAGAGAAATATTGAACAACATTCTCATCTTGTTGTATTGTCATATCATTAAACTTACCTCTAAGACTTTTAGATTTTCCTCTTAATGCATTTACATATCCTCCATAAATGGTGTCATGAGAATTCAAAATCTTCTTTGAAGAATCAAAACCCTTAATGTCATTGAACTCAGCATAATTTAGGGTAGAGGCAATCTCCAACATTGTCTAATTGTGTTATTTCTTCATCTTCAGATCATCAGTAGTTATAGCTCTAGTAGGATTAACATTCTTAGTGGAGATGGTAGATTGTGCACTATCTCTAAGACCTCCTAGGTGTAGCTTCATTGGACTTTTCCATCTAGAGAAGGTCTCCTTGTAAAGATTGGGTACCTCTCTTTTTGACATCTTGATCTTTTGCTTCTAGTACCTTCAAACTAGTCCTCTTAAGCACTATAATGCTCTGATACCAATTGTTATAATTTTTTAGAATAATTGAGAGGGGGAGGAGAATAATTTATCCAAGATCCAAATGTACAAATAAAATTTTTCAATTCTTAGTAGACCCATATCCATAAAAATTTATTATGGATGTGTCCATTAGATCGTACAACACTTAAACTTTGTAGGTTATTATCCAAGGTCAAAAAAACTTTGCAAAAATATAAACATGAAACATAATAGATTCAATATCATATTTGATAGAAGGATCTTATGTGGAAATCCAATTTGGGAAAAATTGCTAGTAACATGCTACTAATTATCACTCTTCTGAAGTGATGTCCTATGAAATGCCAACCCTATTAAAGGTTACAATACACACTATTAAATGTAACCTGATTCGAAGATTTCAATCACCATATTTGTTAGTTTGTGGTGACTGATCAAGCAAGTACTATACATACTTTGTTGATTCACCACTAAAGTATGGGCTAATATTCACCAACATATGGTCGACATGTTCTTATATAAAAGGGCTTAAGGTTAGGGATTGTTTTATTATAGGTGATACAAAAATTGGTTCTTGTAGCTGTATTGAGCTATAAGAGATTACAAATTACAATCAGGTCATAATCACTGTATCGTAATAATATTGGACTTTCTATTTGGTGGACATAGCCCAGGGATTGGGTGAACCATGTTAAATCTTGATGTATTGTGTGCTTTTCTATGATCTATTATTTTCTAATATTGTTTATATTTGCATGTATTTATTATTTATGGCTATGGTTTAATCCTAACAAGTGGTATCAGAGTGAGGTTATGAGTATGTGTAGGATCATGGTGTACCAAACTATGGCCTTAAGTGGCAGTGAAAAACCAGCAAATCAGGGTTATGTCAACTTGAAACATAATTGTAAAATGGTTCTAGAATTTATATCAAAATTTTGTAAGAAAATAATTTGTAGGAAATTGAATCTAGTTTCTGTAATACAGGGCCTTATCTAGAGAAAAAAATATTTGATTGGTGAAAAGTTTGGATTTTAATGCAGTACTACAAAAATTTCAGGGCGAAAATAAAAAGTAGGTGTATGTCTAACCACCTTAATCATAATGAAATGATAATATTTTTAAATATAATTTTAGATATAAAAAGTAAACTCATGCCTAAATGTGACGCATATTTTTGGGAATTTTTATTCCAAATAAATAATTAATTATGAATTTTCTACTATACTATTTTCAGAATTAAAAAACTCTCGTGTCTGACCACTTTAACTAGTTCAAAAAAAATCAAAATTAAGTTTTTTTTTTTTTCGTTATACTAGTTTAAGCATAGGATGTGATGCATCTTTTGGATTTCACAAATCTTATACGGTTTGAAAGTTATAGCTATTTTTCAACTAGTATGTCAATCAACACTTTGCAGCTAACTCCATTAGAAAATAAGTAATAATTACTTACTAAACTCGTAATTTGACAAACCTTACATTTATGAAAAGCTAAGAACATTCTTAAGAAACCCTTTTCATTACATCAAATTTTGGTTTTAAAAAAGTTGTTAGCTACATGCTTGAAGTAAAAAACACATAAGAACATGCAAAAAACACATTTTTGGGATGTTTTAAAGATGACCATATAAGGTTGGTATCGAAAGATATAGTAGGAATTATAAAGGTATTAATTGTTTTCATTTAGTATCAGGATGGGTGGGAAAAAATTTGGAATAGATTTTGAAATTCTTTGAGGCATTTCAAAACTACATATTTTTCATATCGCCACTTTTTGGCACACCATGATCCTGCACATACCCTTATTTTTCAATTAACCTCAATAAGAAAGTCTCATGGTTGAGTGGGAGTCTCACAGTTAAGTGGGAGTAATGGTAGATGGGGGTAAGCTAAGGGTTGATAGGTTTAATGGGCAAAACTTTCAGTTATGGAAGATGCAAATAGAAGACTATCTTTATTAGAAGGATTTATGGAAGCCATTGGAAGGCAAAACCAAGAACTAGGGATCTATGTCAAATGACAACTAGGATCTTTTGGATAGAAAGGCATTTGGAAGCATTCAATTATGCCTGACACCATTGGGGGCATTAAATATTACAAAAGTGAAGACAACAAAAGAATTGATGCAAACCCTAGAAAAACTATATGAAAGCCCTTTGCTTCAAATAACGTATTTCTCATGAAGCATTTATTTAATATGAAAATGGCAGAATTTGGATCTATTGCGAATCATTTAGATGAGTTTAATACTATTAATAGTCAGTTATCTTCTATGGGTATCAATTTTGATGAAGAAATTAGTGCTCTCTTGATTTTTTGTTCTTTGCCTAAAAGATGAAATGGCTTGGTGATGACTATGACTAATTCTATTCCTAGATCTAGTACCCTAAAATTTGATGATGTGATCAATGTTATTTTGAGTGAGGAAACTCATAGAAAATCCTTAGGTGGATCTACATCAAGAAGTTCTTTGAGCACACAAAGTCAAGATAAAACAATTGAGAGAGGAAGTAATTCTAGAAATCATGAAAAATCAAGAGGAAAGTCAAAGGGGAGGATGTCTCAATCAAGAGGACCAAATGATTGTTGGCACTATGAAAAACTAGGACATAAAAAGAAATATTGTTAGACTCAAAAGAAAAATGAAGGAGATAAACTAGATGGAGACAAGGAGGCAAATATGGTAAGTAACAAATCTAAAGAGGATGCTTTACTTTTTTCTTTGAAAAGTGTTGATGATTCATGGGTTTTAGATTTCGGTGCTTTATTTCATGTTACACCTCATAAAGGTTATTTCATTGATTATGTCCAAGGGGATTTTGGGCTTGTTTATTTGGGGGATAATGAACCCTATCAAATTGTTGGAAAGGGAACAGTTAAGATTAAGTTGTAGAATGGGAATCATTGGCTACTACATGGGGTAAGACATGTTCTAAGGCTGAGTATGAATTTAATTACAATAGGGCAACTCGGTGATGAGGGTTGTCTAGTTACTTTTAATGACAAAAATTGGAAGGTTTCAAAAGGTTCCCTTGTAGTAGCAAAAGGCGTGAAAGTAGGGACCTTATATCTTTGTACACATCATATTGTTCCTTCTACTTTAATTGTTTCAAAAAAAAATGAATGTTCAGGAACAGTTGTTGTAGTTGAGCAGGCAAAACAAATAGCTGCTATAAATTATAATACAACACTATGGCACAATAGAATTGGGCACATAAGTGAAAAAGGTATGGAAGTACTTCATTCAAAGAAAATTCTACCAGGTTTGAAATGTTTTAATATGGATTTCTATGAAAGTTGTGTGTATGGAAAACAAAAGAGAGTGAGTTTTGTGAAGACTGAGAAGGAAAATAAAAGAGAGGAATTAGAGCTTGTGCATACCGATGTATAGGGAGCAGCACAAGTATCTTCCCTTGGTGGCTCTCATTATTATGTTACATTCATTGATGAAACAACTAGAAAACTATGGGTTTTTTTCCTTAGAAATATGATGTATATCAAACTTTTAAGAAATGGAAATGCTTGGTTGAAAATGAGACTAGTAAAAAATTAAAATGTCTCAAATCTAATAATAGTGGTGATTATTGCAGTATTGAATTTGAATATTATTGCTTCACTAATGGTATTCATAGATAGAAAAATCTTCCAAGGACTCAATAGGAAAATCAAGTGGTTGAACACATGAACAAGACTATAATGGAGCGTGCAAGGAGCATGAGGTTGCATGTTGGGTTTCCCTTACACATGTGGGTAGAGGCTATCAATGCTACTATATATTTGATTAATAGAGCTCCCTCTACTACTTTGGGTTGTGGTATTCCAAAGGAAGCATGGACTGGTAAGAAGGTGAGTTATTCTTTTCTTAAAACCTTCAGTTATGAAGCTTTTGCTCATATAGATTCTGAAAATAGAACTAAGATGGAAGCTAAGTCAAAAAAATGTGTATTTCTTGGATATGGCATTAATGAATTTGGTTATAGGCTTTGGGATATTGAAAATAATAAAATTGTAAGAATTAGGGATGTCATTTTCAATGAGAAAGTGTTGTACAAAAATCTGTTGTAGCAACATGAGAAGAAAGAAGATGATTATGTAGTGTTGGATGATACTCTAAAAGATGATGTTCTAGCCATTCCTCATGATCTACAACAACCACAACAACAAATACCACACACATAAATGAATGTTAGATGGTCAACAAGGAAAACTACACCTCCACAAAGATTTTCTCCCTCTTTGTATTCTATTTTACTTACTAATGCTAGTGAACTTGAATGTTACGATAAAGTTGTGGAGGTGGATACTAAGATTCAGTGGGAGTCTACAATGAAAGATGAAATTGACTCTTTGCTGAAAAATAAGACTTGGGATTTATGCAAGTTGCCTATAGATAAAAGAGTTTTACAGAATAAATGGGTTTATGGGTTAAAAGTAGAGGATGGAGGTAAGAAAATTTTTAAAGTCAAGTTAGTTGTCAAAGTATTTGCACAGAAATAGTGCATTGATTTTGATGAGATATTTTCTCCTGTTGTTAAAATGACTTCTCTCCGTATTCTCTTAAGTAATATGGCTACTAAAGATTTGCATTTAGAGAAGCTTGATGTGAAAACAACCTTCCTTCATGGTGATTTAGATGAAGATATATATATGGCTCAGCCACAAGGTTTTGAGGTCAAAGGTAAGAAGAACTTAGTGTGTAGATTGAAGAAAAGTTTATATGGCTTGAAGCAAGCACATCGACAATGGTATTTGAAATTTGATAGTTTTATGCATGAGCATGGATATAGTAGATATCATTTAGATCATTGTTTCTAATTTAAGAGTTTGGATGATGATAGCTACATTATTTTATGTTTATATGTTGATGATATGCTTGTAGCTAGGTTTAACATGGATCAGATTAAGGGGCTGAAATGCCAGTTAGCACATGCATTTTCTATGAAGGATTTGGGGACAAAAAAACAAATCCTTGGTAT
The DNA here is from genome assembly GCA_028749045.1 of Cupressus sempervirens. Taxonomy (NCBI): domain Eukaryota; kingdom Viridiplantae; phylum Streptophyta; class Pinopsida; order Cupressales; family Cupressaceae; genus Cupressus; species Cupressus sempervirens. Next base: position 106,150,319 of record CM053783.1, read on the forward strand.
GAAGATTTGCAGAGATAGGAAGAAAAGAAAATTGATTCTCTCTTAGGCTGATTATGTTGAGAAGGTGTTGCAATGTTTCTCTATGGAGAATGCTAAAGCTATCAACACACCTTTACCTGGTCATTTGAAGCTGACCAAGGAGATGTGTCCCAAGACATAAGTAGAGTAGGAGAAAATGTCAAAGGTACCTTATGCTTTAGCTGTAGGAAGCTTGATGTACAAGGTCAAATATTGCACATGCACTAGGCATGTACAAGGTTAAATATTGCACATGCACTAGGCATCATTAGCAGGTATATGATTCATCGAGGAATTGAGCATTGGAATGCAACCAAATGGATTCTCAAATATTTGAGAGGAATATCCAATAAATGTTTACACTTTGGAGGCTCTACTATTGATTTATAGGGCTATGTTGACTCATATTTGGTAGGGGATATTGATACTAGGTAGAGTACTACATGTGTTATGTCTCTACTATTTTTGGGGTAGTCGTGAGCTGGGTTTCTCAGTTATAGAAGGTTAATACTTTATCCACTACAAAGGCAGAGTATGTTGTTGCTACAGAGGTAGCCAAGGAGATGATATGGCTTCAGTTCTTCTTGGAAGAATTGGAACACCCTCAGAGGGATAATTATTTGTTTATAGATAGTCAGAGTGCCATTCATCTTGCAAAGAATTCAGCTCTACAGTTAAAGACCAAAAACATATAGTTGCGGTACCATTTCATTCAGTCAGTTTTGGATGATGGATAGTTAAAGCTAGATAAGATACATACAAATGATAATCTAATAGATATGTTTACAAAGATAGTAACAAGGGAGAATTTGAACTCCTCTTCAGCTTCGGTTGGTCTTCTAGACTAAATATGAATAAAAGAACAACATAGTCTAGGGTGGTTTGATCCAGTGGAAACCATATGTGGTAGCAATATTGCTGTAGGATCAGTCTCCAAGCGGGAGATTGCTATCTAGTGCGGAGTCTAATCAATCCCGAAGTGGGAGATTGTTAGTTTTTGGTGACTGATCAAGGAAGTACTATACATACTTCATAAACTCTTTGGGGTTTGGAGCATTGTCCTGAAATATTTTTTGGTACTATTTGCCAATTCACCATGAAAGTATGGGCTAACATTTGCCAACATATGGCTGACATGCTGTAACCCTAAAGCAACCTAAAATACTTGTATAAAAAGGCTTAGGGTTAAAGATTGTTTCATTGTAGGTGATGTAAAAATTGGTTCTTGTGGCAATATTAAGCTATAAGGGATTATGGATTGTAATCACGTTATAATCATTAGATCATAATAATATCAGACTTGTTGTTTGGTGGATGTAGCCTAGGGATTGGGTGAACCACGTTAAATCTTGACGTCTTGTGTTCTTTTCTATGATCTATTATTTTCTAACATTGTTTATATTTGCATGTAATTGTTATTTTTGTTTGTGGTCTAATCCTAACAATATTAGGAGTGAGCCTTGTTAGAGGACTTTAGATCATTCATTTGAAATGTCACCCAGTTAAAGGATTTACAAATATTTGTTAGGTCAACCTTAATCCAAAGGATTTACCCGAGACTGATACAATGATTAGAAAGTAACAGTAAGGCTTGATCTGATAAAAAATTACAACTCACTTATAGATTATAGATCTTTGTTTCAGTCCTCCATTTTTCTTGGCTTTCACACAATTCAGCTCTGATAGCTTGTTCACCCTTCAAGCATTCATAATCTTAAGTCATCTTTCTTTGCATGCCAATTGCAATCTCTTCTATTCGGCCATTAAATGAAGCAAATACTCTATACTCCTTGTCTTCCTTAGGTTCTTGCACATGACAACCTTTTCTTCTAACCAACTCTCTCTCTATAAATAAATATTTAAGATCTTTTGCCTCTTAATCAAAATCGTCCATTTTCGAGTTAGGTAGGATTAGATAGGATATAGTTAATCTACCCACTTTTTCATTTGGTTCCTCTACAAAATTCTTCCTCAATCTTCCTTGAATCTTCCAAAAAATGGTTTACCTTGAATTCTATGCCACCAACTCATCATAGTTATTTTCCACACACTTAACACAATTCAAGAGAATTAATAGTGAGCCCAGATTCATCAAATCTACGATTTAATATGAATAATAGCACTCGGTTTCCATACTATTCTTTCACTCGATGAACACTAGTTCACTCAGCGAACATTAAAGTTTACTGATGCTCGACATCAACTAAACTTTACTCAACTTGCACAATATTCACTCAACATACATTGAATCTTCACTTTGCTCACCTCCAACTGATTTTCTACTCAGTTTCCACTAACTTTGCTTGGCACCTTCTGCGCCCTTAGTCAAGCTTGGTAAATACATTTTTTCTTACTTGTTCTTCTAAACTTAATCACTATATCCAACCTTTGCAACCTTAAGTAGATAAATAATACACTATATCATCATTATCTTAACTAATCTTTGTACTCCTTTTTCATACCATAATGCAACCTTTCCTCTAGAAGCTCTTGTTATCTCATTTTATCAAATCCTCTTCATTAATCAAATAAATGATAGTACTCAAATCAACTAAGTAGTTGTCTTACTAGCAAGTAGTAGGTTTGACATTAGTGACAAAACCATGATTGAAACACATCCTCATACTTGTATCAATATTTTCTCAACACATGTCATCTGAAACATACTTTTAAATTAGACATAAAAACATTTATTTATATATTTTTTGTGGTGGGAACTATAACCCCTAATTTGCAATATTTTTGAGAAAGTAAAAAAGAAGTATTGAAAATTCAAAAAAAATTTAAAAAATTTATTTTTTATTTAAAAAAAATAGGAGTAAACTTCATCTATTTATACATATTTCATTATTTTACCCCATCTTAAAATTCAAAACATAAATATCATTTTTATATCATTAAAGTCTTACACTTGTTTTTGTTCTTAGCCTTTTTCTTTGTAAAAGGGCAACACATATTTGTACTTTTATTATTTTGATAAACATGTCAATATAGAATATATATGTGAATGATTAATGTAGATAAGTTTGAAATATTTTATAATGAAAATCTATTAAGACCATGTACAAGGGATCTATTCTTGGAATCATCCAATAAATAGTTACAATGGGAAATTTTTCAAGTGATGTGAAGAATACATTACAATTTTGCTAGAGTATAAAATTGATAGATATGAATGAAATAAAAATTATTATTTTATGAATAAACTCTATAGAAATATGGATGAAAAAAATACCACCCTCATATTATAATCTATCAAATAAATCTAGTGAAATGGCTCTAGACCTTGTACTTAGGTAAGCCTCAATAGAGAACCCAAGAATGTGATGCCACTATTGAAGATCCCTGTGGAATTTCCACCATCTCAAGTAAAATAAATAAGTAAAGTTCACTATTAAGTATGTTTTTTTATTAAGTAAATTAGGTTTTGAAGGGATCTTAAACCCAAGTATAAAGCAAGTGCCAAGATAAACAACCTGCAAACCAAACTAAAAGATATACAGTACACTCTTCAAAAAGAAATATGGAATAGGTACAAAAATATATTAATAAGAGATTGGGTGCCAAACATCTCGCAAGCCCCACCAAAATGAACTAGTGGTTGAGGAAAGAATAAGACCTTATAAACTAACCACCCTCCTATAAGAAAAAAAATATAGAATTAAGAATTCCCCTTAACCCCCAAGTTGTGGGCTTTAGGAGAAGAATGAGATGGAAGCCTCTTTGAGTGTTTTACTTTAACTGTAATCCATCCCTACTAAATCTTGTAAGCCATAGATTGCTAGGCCAAAAAACCAATAGAAATATTTAAATCTACCAACCCACCACAACTAATGGTAGATCTAGCAGTAGCGAAGCTAACAACACCTAATCCACCTTTCAAACAACCATTAAGGATCGTGCCAACATCATTAGAATTTCCCGAGGAAGCCATAACATCATCACTTCCCACAACTACATGAACAAAACCTTGGTAGATTGAGCTAGCAACATTATTCTATTCCTCCATAGAATCTAAAGTAACCACATAGGCTCCATGAATAGAGCTAGCTACAGGAGGGACTAGAACTAAAAAATCCTCCTAACCGAGATAAGCTTCCAACAAATGACCATGAGAGGATATGGTATCACCATGAAGTATGTTTTCTTCTTCTTATTCACATTAATCTTAGATTCTTATAAACAATACTTGTTGTTGGTAGCTATTTATCTCTAGAACACTATGTTTCTATGTCCCATTTCCTATGACTACAAAAACTTATTTAAGTTTAATTTCTTTTTGGAAAAAGGAAAAACACATAATATTATATAACTAAAAACACTTTTTATCGTGTTAAAATTATCTATTGTCTAGTACAATTTTTTTTAATTGATTAGTTATGCATTTATATAGTTTTCAATTAAAAGTAAAAAATAGTTTTAAGAGGACCTGAAAATCAGGATAGTATTTAACTGTTACCTAAAATACGTTTGAAATATATAATAAAGTAAACAATGTAACTCTTTTTTTAGATAATATTAAGGTGTGTAATGCTTAATTATTGATGTTGGAGGAAAACTGCAATTTTGGACACCTTTCACAATAAGCTATATTTGTATACAATTTGATAATATAGATTTGAAACGTAAGTTTAAGATTTGATCTTGATGAGTACACTAATAAACTATTTACAATGCACTCAACATCATCACATATAATTTTTGAAAATGTAAAAGAAAATTGCACAACTACAAACTCTTCTTCCCTAACTTGCCTTCTTAATTTGAGTAAATAGGATTTAAAAAGTCTAGTTTATGTAAAATACTTTATAATGAGCCAAGATAATGAAGTAAAATGAATTTTAAATAGCATCAGTACCTTTCTAGACAATGTTAGGGTGCAAAATAAATAACTATTGATGTCAATAACTCAATCCCAAATATCATGAATTGTGGGTCAAGGTAAAGAAATGATAACCTTTTCATGAAGCTTTTATTTAGTTTTCTAATTTCATTTATCTTGGTCACCTTTCACAATGAGGTATATTTTTATAGAATTTGGTAATTCCAAACCTAAGTTTAAGCAACGAGATTGACAAACACACTTCTTCAAAATCTACAATACATTAAACATGTGATTTTCGGAGGAGATAAAGCTAAACCACACAACTACCAAGTGTTCATCCCTAACTTGTCTTTTAATATCTTTTAAATAAAATTTACAAAATATTTTAAGCTCAATTGCTCAAGGCCTCCAAGATAATGAAGCAAAATGAAGTTCCAATACCACAAGTATTTGTAGATAATAATAGGTGTAAAATGATTATTTATTGCTATAAGTAAATTGAAAGGTTGGATGTCACAACTCTCTCAGCACGTCAAGGTCAAATAAATAGTTTGGACACCTTTTACAATAATTTATATTTGTATAAAATTTGGTAATGTAGATTTGAAACCTAAGTTTATCCAACAAACTTAGAAAATAGACTTCTAAAATATTTAAGATTTTATCAACATCATCAGATATAATTTCAAAAGACATAAAATTAAAAGAGCACAACTATCAAGTCTTCTTCCCTAACTAGTCTCCTAATCTTTCAAAATAAGCTTTACAAAATTTATTGCAATCAATTGCCACATAACTCCAAGATAAGGAAGTAAAATGAAGTTCAAAATGACATGAGTAGCTTTCTAGACAATAATAGGTTGTAAAATGGTTGATTATTGGTGCAAAAAAAATTTAAAAGTTTGGATGTTGCAATTGTTTTCCGTGGGTCAAGGGACAAAAAAGTGCTATTATAGACACCTTTCAAAACAAATTATATTTGTATAGAATTTGGTAACCTAGATTTCAAACCTAAACTTAAGTAGTGAGCTTGACAAATACACTTTAAAAAAATTAAGATACATTCAACATCATCACCTATAATTTTGGAAGACATAAAGTTAAAGCACACAACTACCATGTCTTCTTGGCTATCTTATGTTTTAATCTTTTAAAACAAATTTTACAAATTTTTGAAAAAATGATTCATTATTGATGCAAATAATTTGAAAGATTGAATTGCACAACTATCTATCATAGTTCAAGGATCAAAAAAGTGTTATTTTAAGTTCTTCTCACAATAAGATATATTTGTAATTTGGTAATATAGACTTGAAATCTAAATTTAAACATTGAACTTGACAAATAAACTTTTAAAAAATCAGAAAAATATTCAACATCATCTAATACAATTTCAAAAGACACAGAATTAAAATGCACAACTACCAAGCCTTCTTCTCTAACTTGTCTTTCAATCTATTTCAATATTTTTAACCAGACATTACATGTTTTTCTTTAATGCTCTATATAATTTGATTAAAACGAGCTTTACACTACTTGTTAAGTTTGAATGACTCCACCATAATAAACTAAGCTACTACCTCTTCAAACTCATAATGAAAATTGTTGAATAGCAATGAATGAAATGATGGACCTCAAGATTTTCAAGCATTATGCAATATAAATATGGGTAGGTACATATAACTCTGAGCTATTTATGCTGACAAGTAGAATGTAATCCAAAGGCTATCAGGGAAGCAATTTTTCTTTGCCAATAGATCATATGGGGTATTGTACAAACTCCAATCTCCGTGGAGTGAATCCACACCTTGTATATTAATTATCCATCCCTCTGTCAAGCATATCCTATATTCTCTCCCTCGGAAGGCCCATACTGTCAAAATCTATGGCAACTTTTTCACATGGCTGTAATACTCTAGCTCAAGAACGTACAACATATGCATTTATTCTTGTGCCCAGTTTATGTACGCCCGCTTCTTTTGAAAGAGAGATTTAGTTTGGAATTATAAATGCATGCGCTGTTTGATGTTCGTGGCTTGACAATGATATGAAGGTTTAGACAATGTGTAATGCAGAAGTCATTCTAATCAGACAAGGTGTGGTAGACAAGTCATTACAAGATCTCAACATCCATTATATATATATATACTAGTTTGTTGGATTTCCTACAATTCAGAAGAAGAGCATTATGGGGAAGACTCAGAGATATCGTGGAGTTAGACAACGCCACTGGGGCTCTTGGGTCTCTGAGATTCGCCATCCAGTCTTGTACATTCTACATTACTCATGATTATGTTCATTATTTTGTGTTTCTCTACCAATTTTTTAAGATTCTATATAAGCAATCTGCTCATAAAAGTTGGAATCCTTGATGAAATTCAAGATGGTTTTCTAAATAGTTTAATAGTTGATAATCAGTATACTTTGGTAGTTGATTATCATGACATTCAAATTGGGTTTTTCAAAAGCTTATTACTTGATATTCATGAAACTCAAACTAGGGTTTTCAACAACTTATTAGTTGATACTCAGTAATACCTTAGTAGCGTATGATGATCATGCAATTTCATGTTGGGCTTTTCAAATTACTTACTTTTTGATTATCTTGGAATTCAACATAGGATTCTGATTGACTAAAGTAGAATTTAAGATGGGTTCTGACTAACCCATTCAGAGAGTTCAAATTAGGTTGATCATCATGAAATTCAAAATAGACTTTTGTAATCTTCTCTTAGTTGATTTTCACAGAATCAAAATGCATTTTTCTACTTTCAAGCTGATTATAATAGAATTGAACTAGAATTAGGAATGGGTTTTTCCGAATAACCTAGAAGTTGATTATCACAGAACTTGAAATGGATTTTTAATAATGTTATAGTTGATTATCACGAAATTCTGGAGATTTTGGTAATGATTATGAGTAATGATTTCGTAGTTCATAATCATTGAATTCAATTCTACTTTCTTATAACTTATTGGTTGATTTCTTTTTGGAACTTGTGCTATGAATATGCTAGTTGGAGATAATGTACTATAAATGCACTAGTTCTTTTGTTATAGCATCCTCTTACTACTTTTAGTATTAAAAACTTACTGATTGATATTTGTTCAGGAAAAAGAGGGTGTGGCTTGGAACATATGAGACTGCCGAGGAAGCAGCTCGTGCATATGATGAAGCTGCAGCAATTGTGCGTGGTCATGGTGGCGGTTTAAATCTTCCACATAATAGCAAGGCCAATTGTAAGTCAGAGCACAAGAGAGTTTTGACAACAGCCATGATTACGAAGCTCCACCATCTAAATGTAGCCTCAATGAATAAGATGTTTCTGCAGTATGCTGGTAAGAAAAGAGACTCCATATTCTCTTCTTCTTCCTTGGTGTGCTTGAAACTAGACAATGAGAAATCCAATCAATTGGGGATCTGGCAGAACAAAGTGGGTAATGGAGGAGGAGGAGATGATTCCAAATGGGTCATGAAGGTCAAGATCCCTACAATGAAAGTGGATGATGAAAGAGAGGAAGATATTGCTTCTGAGATGATAGAGGAGCTTCTTCAACCCTCCAATACTCTACAATTCTGTCTTATGACCTAAGTTTTAATGAACTTTTTATACCAAAACTATATATACTTTATAACCAATAAGAATTAAGGGATAGTGTACATTCCCTTATGTCTATGCAGGGATCAGAATGCATTCAGAATTATTGCATTTTAGAAATCAGATTTCAATCAATGGTACATTCTACATTCTGATCTCTGCATAGATGCTGCCATGTACATATCTTCCCCATGAATCCTGAGCAGTAAGTTATCTCCAAAAAAATTATCTCATAGTTTATCAATAATTTCTATTTATAAAGATTAGCTATTTGGAATAACTCATGGTCTAAGCAATTGCACGTCTGCAAATTACCATTATTGTACCCACCATTATTGTGCCCACGTTGCCTTTTCTCTTTCTTCTTGAATGTGTATAATGGGAAGGATTATTCTTGTCAGAAATGAGTAGTTTATGTTGAATGGGTCCATTGGGGAAGATTTTTCTTCTTTCATTAACCCAACTCTTGTCAGCAATGAGTAAAGACTGTATTCAGTACGTATGATGTGACTAATCTTCTGCCATATGAACGTATCTAAGTTACACAGAGAACTGGTGGGGACATGGATGAATTGAGGAAATTAAGGTGACGGAGTAAATGTATAGGGAGATGGATACTTTATACATATAAATGTTATCAGCTGAATATGGATACATGGTCCATATTGTGTATTGCTATTAGGTGGCTAATTTTTAGTTTGGGTTTGGATTATTCTTGTATTTTAGACTGCTTCTTTGATTAAGGTTTCAAAGGTCAGTGACAAGAGAAGACTTGGGTGCAAACTTTTTATTTCTGGTCTTGATGGTAAGGAAGTTGAGTAATGGATTGATTGTTATTAAAGTTTGTGTCTTTCTATTTATAAATTGAAACAGATTTTGTAGGCTTATTGACTTATACAAAAGAGATCTATTAAATCAATGATAGCCTCATTCAGTTTGAGAAATTGCATACAAGATAGCGATGCTAATGATTGTAAAGCAATCATTTGTTTATTTATTTATTACTGGATATAAAAGTAATGATAATCTTTCATTCCAGAAATTTCTTACAAAATCCAATGTTAAGATTTTGTTAATGATTGTTAATGATTGTAAAACAGTTTTTCATAAATATTTTATTGATATTAAATGTATGTTTTATAGATGTAATATTTCTACTATTGCTTAAAAGTTTCTAAATTTTAGCTATATGTATATTTTTAAAGTAATCTTTTGGTCCATGTTTCATCATAGAATACAATTTAAAACATGATTTAAAAATATAAACGTTAAATCAGTCGTCAATCATATTACTGTGGACTGTGAAAACTAGATTCTCTAATTTTTAACATTTTATAAAAAATATTTTAATAAGTTTGATTTGGTATTAGATTGTATGTTCAATATTTCAAATTATATTTTCTAGTCTGATATTAGTTGAACACATAATGGAATGTTAGGTTGTAGAATTAATTCATGAAGGATGTTTCAATATAATAATGAAATAATGAGTGCTCTCTTGTCTGAAAGGAACTTTTTTTTACCAAGATTTGTATAATAGAGTCAATTTAAGTTATCTATTAGATGATTATTTTGATTGTCAGATTCACTCAAAAGACTATGGAAATTAAAAGAACCAATAAGATTATAAGAAAACTTGCATCTTTTAATTTAAATAATGAATTTTTTCTAATTTATTCCAAATCTAATACATAATATAAAAAATTTACAAAAGATAAAACCAACTAAACAAAGAATAAAACAATCTTAAGTTATTTAGCTCCTTAATCTGATCCTTTAAAGACAAATTCATTTATAACTTCTTCAACCAATACATTGCCAAAATATAAAAATATGTTATGACTAGAATACTAATGAATTATTTAAAATTCTCACTACCACTTATTATATAAGAATTAAGCTGATTAAATTAATCCCACACAACGATTCACTCTTACAAAACTATCACTCATAAGAAATGCACATTCAATCACAAATGGAAGATATAAATCCATGCTGCCAAAGCAAAACGACCCTCCAAACAGCTTACTCTCAGCAAGACTGATAAATGACTTCCATCCAGCCACAATCCATGCTTCAGGACTAAAATATCAAAATGAAAATTTTGTTTTAAGCACACTGTTCGGTTTCCAATTTATTTCCAGTCCTTTACATGCTCAAATCCTGCTACATCATCCTATGATGTGATAAATATTAGCACTACCTGAAAATTTTAGCAATGCAGTTGCAGGACATAGGGTTATGGTTATACATAGTCTAGAATACTTTTTAAGTCTAGACACATGCACTCGTAAGCTTCGAAGTCTGCAGGACCAATACATTTATAGCTTTTACGTGTTTCTTAGGCTATCCTCATTTCTTGTCACGCTCCTACCCCTTGGGACATCTGGTGTTGTTCATGGACCCATGTGGGTCTTTGGGTTTCCTTCAAATTTCTTTTCATAGAGAGTTATTAACTGCAAGACTGAATCATCCATCTTTGCAATAAAGAGTTCTTAATTGTAACATTGATTATTGTCTCCACATATTGGATTTCAAAAATAGTCTCGTACCTTTTTTAGAATTTGGTCCTATTTAATTATAATATTTTTAAGAAAATCATTCAAATTCTTTTCAATGTAGAGCTTTAGCAATCATTGAGCTATAAATATTTTTATTCAAATAAATTATTTTTAAATTTTTGAATTTGAGAAATAGTTCAAGGATATATAGAAACTCTAAACCCTTAACATAGTTATTTGAGTAAATCTCACCAGTCCTTTGGGTAGTTCAGTCTTTTTGGTAGTTCATGAGCCTTTCTTTGTCACAGCGACTTTATCTATGAAGATTATTGGATGCTTTATATTTCATTGAACCAGTGAAGGAGTTCAACAAGTTGTAAACTATACAAGTTTGAGATTAATTCAAAGTTTGTATGAAATGTTAGCATACTAGAGGCTAAAGAGAAAGAAAGAAAAGTAACACATCCTTGAGAGCATGATAATTTCTAACAAAGGGTAAAATATTAAATGTAGGATTCTAAAACCTTTCATAAAATATTAAGTGGATAAATACAAAAGAATTTTACACATCACCTAGAGTACTAAACTCTTACAAATTTCATTTACATTTACAAGTGTCCTAAGCTCAACTTATCTATAGTTAAGTTAGGTAAGATAAAGATTTTCCACTTCATAACTACATGGTTTTTGCACTTTTCATAGTCTACTAAAATTAATTTTCATTATCTACCTATAGTGATAAATTAAAAAAAGTTCACTAGTTGCATTTATAGCCATCCTCCTGTAAACCAAAATAAGATTTTTTATTCTTGCTGCAAACCAAATTTTAACCAAATTAAAACTAGAAATAAATGTATGCATTGATTCAACACCTTTCTGGCAATCAGTCGCATGATAATAAAAGTATGTCATACAACTACATATGCATAAAAAGATTCATAAAAGTGCTTCAAGAATTTGTATATCTATGCTTTAGAGATCTCACGAGTCTCTCATACAATTTTTGACATAGAACAAGAGAGAAACCACAAAACCCCTAATTTTTTTATTGAATTTATCCCCCATTTTGGTTCTTTTTTATTTTTCATTGAATTTCTCCCCCTTTAGCATCAATGGGAAAGATACCAATATGCCAAATATCAACTATCAAATTGAAATGCCCCCCCTTTAATGAACATCTCCATAAAAGTGCCCTCATTGGATCAAGTCAATCTATAACTAGAAATGCGCCAAATTCCAACAAACCCTATTATGTCAAAAAAATTACACAAGAGCTCTCTAAATAACTCTACTCACAACAACCACTCCCCATAAGGAGTAGTACTGAGCATCAGATCCAAATAAATGAATAATGCTCTGAATATACTAGACTAATGAAAAGTTGCATCAATTACTCTGCACTAGGTGGGATATTGGTGCAGGAGCACATATGTGATAGGAAGATAGCATACACCATTATTAATGTAGAATTGTATTGTGACAAGAAGTTTGGTGGCAACAGGAAGACAACTTGCAATATGACTAAAATGCAAGGGCACAAAGCAGATATCAGAAAGATTTGAGTTTAAAATTGTGTGTGTGAGTTTAGAGTTTTATGTTTTAAAATAAAATTTCTTTTCCATGTGGTGGAAATGTTTAGGTGGCATTCTTATAAGCGTACCCAACATTATCCATGTAGACTTAGTATGAGTTTATTTTAGTTTATTTTGGGTGTGTTTAAAGCTTCTAATTTTCAAAATTGTTTATGGGAAAAATTAAAAGGAAGAAAATAATGAAATATTCGTAGAGCATCATGTGTAGGCATTCAAAATGTAACTATCACAAGAAAGCTATGATGGTTTATTGGGAGTTACATTAGAAGGTTTTTCAAAAAGAGAAAGTGGTGCATATTGTCAGAGGGATTTTTTGGAGAGAGATTTTTGGAGAGAGATTTTTTGGGAGAGATTTTTTTGGGAGAAAGTGAATAGAATGAAGTCCTTGAGTTTTCCTATAATTTTCTTGTGTTTCTAGTGTTGTACAGATGTGATTGTGTAGTATTCTACATACATTTTTTATGTTTGTATTTAGATCTTCATTTTGGAAGAAATCTGAAAATCAAATCTTAATAGTTTGTCATTTTCTTACTTTTCATTCACTATCAGTCTGTTGTTTTGAGAGTGGGGTTTGCATGGAGGTTTTCTAAAAATCATCCAATGATCTTTATCATTCATTGGAGGATCCTCTTTAGTTTCATGCATTTATTTGTTGATGTATTGTTATCTCATATCATGTTATAGGAAAACCCAATTGTAATGCAGATTTGAATGGGCAACATCATCATGTGTTGACCCTTTGTTGAGAAAAATTACAAAATCTACATGCATGCATGCACAATCTGATTTTATGAAGGTTTTAAAATCTCTCTATATCATATTTGGTATCAAAGCCCAACAAAATATATGGGTAGGGAAAGGTGATTTGGTATTTGATTTTGAAGTTATATGGGGTCCATGTAGGAAATAATTGAATCACATATTTGATTGTGAATGTTGAAGGAGAAGGGATCAAAATAAGTTTTGGGTTGATTTTTTACTAAATCACTTGGATGAATCCAAGGAAGTAAATCACTATAATTTTAAAGAGAAATATCTAAAGTTAAAACTATTACATGCATGTCAACATTCCGTAAATCTGAAGCTTCCTGATTTCAGGCATTGTAGTGGAAAGCCTTTCCTTGTCTTTTCATGAAGTATTTCCTTGTTATGCATGAGATTTTTTTGGAAATATTATTGAATATACTCTCATTTGGTTCAAGTTTGGTTCATTTTCATTTAGAAATGATCAAGTTATGCACAATATTGTGACGCTGGTCTATTCAGATTTTAGATTTACAGTCCAAAGAAAAATTTGCAATAGTCACCTATGGTTGCATAAAGACCTAAAAATCAGTGGGATGACAATTCATTATGTTTGGAACAACTTTCATTTTCATTTAGAAATGAGCAAGTTATGCACAATTCTGTGAAGCTGGTCTACTCAGATTTTAGATTTACAATCCAAAGAAAAATTTGTAACAGTCATGTATGGTTGCATAGAGACCTAAAAATCAATGGGACAATAGTTCATTATGTTAGGAACAACTTTCATTCTTTCTATAAAAATTTATGTCATTTTGAGGGGTCAAACACAACCATTTCTAAAAATTGTCCTTTTTAATGTCATTGTTGCTATAGGAAGGCAACAGTTTGGAAATTCTTTTCTTCCTTGATTTTCATGGTGTTAGGAAGGAATGTGGTTGAAAGACATTCAAATTTACCATTTGGAAATAAAGTATGGTTAGTTTTTTTTAGTTTAAGGGATAAGTGTTTGACAAAATTCATGTCAATGTGAAGACATAATTACCACTATTTGAAGGAAATGAGTGAAAGGAAAAGAAATAAGAGAAGAGATTTTCTTTGTACATAGTGTGCCATATTTCAATAGTAAAAGAAAATAGAGATTTTCTTGTACATAGTGTGCCATTCCTCTTATAAGCATACCCAAAATTATCCACTTAGGACTTAGTATGAGTTTATTTTAGTTTATTTTGGGTGTGTTTAAAGTTTCTAATTTTCAAAAATGTTTATGGGAAAAATCAAAAGGAAGAAAATGATGAATATTCATAAAGCATGATGTGTAAGCATTCAAAATGTAATTGCCACAAGAAATCTATGATGGTTTCTTGGGACTTGCATTAGAAGGTTTTTCAAAAAGAGAAAGTGGTGCATATTGTAAGAGGGATTTTTTGGGAGATATTTTTTTGGGAGAAAGTGAATAGAATGAAGTCCTTGAGTTTTCTTGTAATTTTCTTGAGTTTCTAGTGTTGTGCAAATGTGATTGTGTAGTATTATATATACATTTTTATGTTTGTATTTAGATCTTCATTTTGGAAGAAATCTAAAAATAAGATCTTAATAGTTTAGCATTTTCTTACTTTTCATTTCCTATCAATTGGATTTCTCTATTGTTTTGAGAGTGGGCTTTGCATGGAGGTCTTCTAAAGATCCTCCAATGGTCTTTATCAGCCATTAGAGGATCCTCTTTAGTTTCATGCATTTACTTGTTGATGTATTATTATCTCATATCATGTTATAGGAAAACCTAGTTGTAATGTAGATTTGAATGGGAAACATCATCATGTGTTGACCCTTTGTTGAAAAAAAATTATGAATCTCTCTGCATTAGATATCACCCTAAGCATACCTTTGAGATATGCAAAGGTATCCTTAGCTAATGATTTTGTGAATATATTTTCTATCTTTTCTTTTGTACTTACATACTCTAATCTAGTTTTCTTCTCTACAACCTTCTTTCTTAAAAACTGATACTTAATTGCAATGTGTTTTGTCTTTGAATGTAAAATAGGATTCTTTGACATACTAACTATACTTATATTATCACAATGCATAATACTAATGCCAGAAAAAGTAATACCAAAATCTTTTAACATTTTTTCATCCACATTATCTAATTACTATTATTTTTTAATGCAACATATTCTACTTTTGTTGGATTGAAAAATGCAAACTTGCTTCTTACTTGACCAAGATACTAATGTTCCACCAAGAAAGAATGTTCCTTCACTTGTGTTCTTTGTGTCATTTGCATTTCCTGCCCAATTAACATCAATATGCATACAATGTGAAATCATTAGATCTGCCATACCATTAGTCAAAATTCATTGTCCTTTCAAATATCTAAAAAAATCTCTTTATTGTTGCAAAGTGTGTTTCTTTAGGGTTTTCTTGATATCTTGTTATGTTTCCAGTTACATTAGCAATATCTATTCTTACACGAGTCAAATATTATAAACCACCAATCTTTGATATGTACCTTATATTTACATAGCATTAGGTGAATTATCATTATTAGGGTTAGAAGCAAGAAGTTGGGTCTCAAAATCATAGAAGTACATGGATTGAGATCATTCTCTTTTAGAAATGAGCACCCATTTTTTAAAAATGGGTGCCCATATTAGGCTCAGATGCCCAATGAAATTTTTTTTAAATGGGCATCCAATTTTTTCTAAATGGAAATTTTGAATTTCTAAAAACAGGCACCTACTTTTCAAAAATTGGGTGCCCATTTTCAAAAAAAATAAATTATTTTTTTGGGATTTAAAATACGTTTTAAACATCAATTTTACTTTTTCAAAATGGGTGCCCATTTTTTGAATTTCAAATAACAAGCGCCCATTTCTTACAACATAGGGTGATAGTTTATCCTCCTACCTTGGATTTTGATTTTGGATAGGCTTGGTGGGACCAAGCCTATGCCTTGACCTCACACAATTTGGCTAAGGAATTGAAGTGATGAATTCGGACCTTGCCATAAATTTTAGAGGATCTTCCCGATCAATTTTTTTGACAAAATGAAAACCCATTAGAGTTCTCACTGCCTTGATTTCATTAATTAAATTTTATAGCTTTATGACTTTATTTACTAATTTTGCATTATTTTTTAGTCAAAGGTGGTACCTAAATGTAAAATATCAAGGTTCACTAAGACTTTAATAACTTTTCTATTTTATGGTTTTTCTTAAATTAATTTATGTCATCACTCTAGATACAATTCTTTTGAAGTTAAAAAATGTTTTTTGAAAAAAGTAAAATTTTGATCAAATTATGATGTTCATACACAAGAGGTTTCTAATTTAGCTATATAGCCAATTAAAAATTATTCAATTAAAATTTAAAAAATATATATCATTAATCTGTGGTGTGTTAGGAAACTTCCCTTAAAATATTTTACAAAAATTCATTTATTTGTGTCAAATTATGGTGTTTGTACACGAGTGTGGTATTGTCCTAAAACAAGCATTGTGAAAAAGCAATTTTTAAAGATCCATACCAAAAAAAATCAATCATATGGGTATACAAATAAGTTATATATTCAAAAACTACACTCCAACTAGTACAATTTTTAGTTTTGGAGTTTATTCTTATATTCGATCTCTAAATGCCTTCAATTTTAACATCAATTCACAAGAAATTTCAAAAAAAGGAAAAATACTTCCACTTTTTGTGCAAAAGTGAGATCTAACTTCTTTCACTTTCCCTTAGATAATATGCATCTAGTTACAATAGGTCTCCCAACAAATTTATAATTTCCTATATGAAATCTTACCAATAACCCCTTAAGATACTTAGTTTGAGATATGAAAATGTCATCTTTAGTTTGTGTTATTTTCAATCCTACAAATTATTTCATCTCACCAATCATAGAAATTTCAAATTCATCTTTCATTTCATCAGAAAACTAGTTACTTGCTTCATCATTTCCACCAAAATTGATATCATCAACAAGTACTTCAATGATTAGCAAGCCACCAGAATTAGTTCTCAACTACGTATTATTGTCTGCATTACCTTTCTTAAATCCCATACTCAATAAATGTTCATCCAATCTACTAGGATCTAGGTGCTTACTTCAATCCACACAATACCTTCTTTAGCTTGCATACCATGTATTTCTCTTCAATTAATGGAAATCCATTGTGTTGTTCAATGTAGACCTCTTCCTCAAGTTCATCATTGAAGAAAGTTGGCTTAACATCCATCTAATACACTTTGAAATTTTTGTTCAATGCATAAGCCAAAACATTTTAAAAATATTTGGTCTTTACAAAGGAACAAAGGTTTCATTAAAGTATATGCCTTCCTATTGTGAATAGCCTTTACCATCCATCCTTTCTTTGTTTGTTACAACTTCACCTTGCTCATTCATTTTGTTCATGAAAAAACTCATTTGGTATCAATAACATTCTTGTCTTTAGGTCTAGGGGTTGATTCCCATATATTGCTCTTTTCTATTTTCTCAAGCTCTTCTGTCATTGCATTTATTTAAAATTCATGCTTCATTAGTAGTTTTAAGTTCAATATGTGAAATCAATCAAATTTCATCTCTTACCTTACCTCTCATCATTACTCCTCTATGAGCATCTCCAATGATATAATTATTAGGATGGTTCCTTGCAACATATTTAGTTGTTCTATGTTCTTTCATAGGCTCTTTAATCTATACTTTTATTCCATCATTCATTTCAAAGAATAATTATTACTATGTATTTTAATTTATCACTAGTCTCTAAATTGTACTAGCCTAATTTGAATAATCATCTAATTTATATATTCAAACATTCTTTCCTATAACTAAAATCTCTCATCAATCTTGTCATTAGTACTCTTACCAATTTTCTTCAAACTCATATTATAACATCTATATGTCTTACTCTTAGTAGAATAACCAAGGAATATGTCATCGTCACTTCTATGATCAATTTTTCCTATCTCATCTTCTCTTTTGATAGAATATTTACTTCCAAAAGTTCTAAATTATTTAATAGTAGGTGTATGACAAAACATAGTTCGTAAGGATTTTTACCTATTCCATGCTTGATCTTAACTCTATTTATAATGGCTATTATATAGTATTAATTTCTTCTCTCCAATGTACATGTGACACATTACTGTCAAGAAACATTGCTCTAGATGCTTTACTCACTATTTTGTTCCTCCTCTCTGCTATATCATTTGTTTGTAGTCTCTTAAGTGCTAAAACTTGTATGGTAATACAATTATCCTCTCAAAATACATTAAAATTATTAGAAGTAAACTATCCACCTTTGTCAGGTCTCAAACATTTGATTCTTACACCAAATTCATTCTCAACGGTTGCCTTAAATATATCAAACTTATCAATTTAAGCCTTTGATTTCTCTCTCAAAAATGAAACCCACATCATTCTAGTGAAAGCATCAATGAAAATAATGAAATACCTCTCTCAATAGAAATATCTAGTCTTTTTAGGACCACAAAAATTAAGATGAACAATTTCTAACTTTTCTTAAGTAGTAAATGTTTTGATAGGAAAGGTACTCTTCTTTTTTTAGCCATCAAACATTCTTTACACATCATGTTAATAGGTTTTCAAAATCTTTGGCAGATCTCTCACAATATTAGAATTACTCACCTTCACTGTATTATCAAAATTTATGTGACAAAAATATTCTATGTCATAGCTAAATCTCATCAATTTTTTCAACTAAACAATTAACCTAAGTACGATTCAATTGAAATATATTACCTCTTGTTCTTGCCCCTATGCAAATCAATCTTCCATGTGTTTCCTTGATTGTACATGTCTTTTAAAAAAAATGTAAGTGGTAACCCTTATCAGCAAGTTATCTAATGCTCAATAGGTTATGTTTCAAACAATCAACAAGGTATATTTCTTGAATGTTAGTCTTACCATCAATAGTAATGCATCCCTTTCCATTAATAGAAAAAGGTGCATTCTTACCAACTCTAACTACACCTTCATCATCATACTCTTGTTTAATTTATTTGTTTTTTATGGAGTATTCCTAGTGTTAGCATGAATGTTGATGCTATGAGAAAATATTGCAGAACAGTGTTATGACTTTGTTTGTCATTGTTGACAACATCATAAGACTGATAGAGTAGCAGACTAAGATCTATGTATTGAGGGAATCACATTATGTATCTTCCATGCATAGTTAACAACATATACTACAACATGTACTTGAAATGTGGTCAAGTGTGTAAAACTTGAATCAACAATGTATGGAAGATATTAATGATTTACAAAGATCCGTAGGGAAACAAAGTATTGAGAAAATAGTCTCTATTGTATGATCAATATAACAAATTGTGTTTGGAATAAAGGGTTGCATAGCTAACTAAAGGGAGTATCACTAACAACTGATTATGTTAGTAAGTGCATAGGTATAGAAGTTGTACATTTGAAATTTTGGAAATAATTGTGAGCTAACAACATTAATTAAATATGTATTTCATTTAATTAAATATGGAGCCAACTCAAATGAATGTTAAATGTATGAAGTTGACTCTAAAGATTAATAATTTATTATGGTATAAAGGAAAGGTGTTTTCCAAGTTCTAGAGATTGTAATTGTGATTGAGAAGACTTGCAAATTATGAAGTAGAAGAGAAGAGTAATTTGCTGATGTGTGTAAGTGACCTTAAGGGTTACTAATGAGTTCTAGATCTATTTGCATGATCTAAAAGTGAAGGAGTTTGAAATACTAGACAAAGGAATAGAAATGAGATTGTTCCACATCTATTATTCTACAAGGAATAGTATGGAGATCAATTGGATAGTGGGTTTATTGATCTAATCCTGAAGCTATTTGGATAGTGGGTTCAGTTGCCTTCTTCAAATCCTAACAGGGTTGAAATCTCCTAACAGGGAATCAAAGTCTCCTAATAGGGACTCTTTGTACTAAGCATTATAATAGAATCCTAACAGAGTCTATCCTCTAATAGGAAATATTTAAATTAGTACATTATTTTGTGGGCATCACTCCCACCATGGTTTTCCCTCTGATCAAGGGTTTCCCTAGTTGACATATCTGGTGGAAGTGTGTATGCACATTTCTTTATGATTGCTATTTACTTTGACTGATAAAGTAAGAATTGTTAAAGATTGATACATAACTGATTCACCCCTCCCCCTCCCCAAGTTATTTTGGTGAACTATTACTTCTAACAATTGGTATCAAAGCCTCAGGTCCTTGAAAGAAAGTTTAAATAAATTTGTGAGATCCATGTAAAATATGTTCAAAAATGAAAGTCCTAGATTTGATGGCACAAACGATGATAGCTGGAAGGATAAAATGAAGACTCATCTCTTATGCATGGGACTAGGATATTGGCTTGTGACTAAGACATCCAAAAATATTTCAAAAGAAGACAATCTTGAAACCTAAACCAAATAACAAAGAGAAGTATTTATGTGCATTATAAGGGCAAGAGAAGCAATACTATCAACATTTCCTGAAAGTGAGTACAGTTAGGTAAATGTTAAATCCAAGAACACCTTAGCAAAATGGAATTTCTGAAAAAATAAATAGGTATATTATTAATTATATTGATGATTTAGAAGGGTATTTATCAAACACTTTGGAGAGAAGTAGTAAGCACTACAATTTACACATTGAGCAAAGTTTAGTTAAAGAAAGTCATAAACAAAACTCCCTATGAGCTATCGCATGGTCATTCACCTTGTATAAGTTATTTCAAAAATTTTGGGAGAAGATGCTAAAAAATAAATAAATAAATAAATAGAGATAACAATAAAGGTAATTTTGACCCAAAAAGTGATGAGGGTATATTCTTATAGTATTCTACAACAAGAAAGGCCTACAAATGTATGAATAAGAGAATTGACAAGATACTAGAAAGTGAAAATGTGAGAATTGATGAATACTTAGAGTAGAATGGTGAACCAACAAAAAGGAACCATAAGAATATAAAGGGTTTATATTTATACAAAAAATAGAGTGGAACACTATAGTAGAAACGATGGAAAGATAGATCAATAAACAAGAATTGGTTCAAGAAGTTGAAGAAAGTCCTAGAATCGAACTAGTATTATAACGGCATGTAAAGTTGAATCTTTCCCCTAATCAATTATTGGTGACAAAAAAAATTGTGTGTTACCAAGAAGGAAGGTTAGAGAAGGTACCTATTTTCTATCTAAATTTGAACTAAAAATAGTGAAATATTTATTGGAAGATAAAGACCAGGTGAAAGCTTTGGAAGAAGAATTGGAATAGATTGAGAAGAACAAGACCTGGACATTAGTGCCCATATCAGTGTCCACAAGAATGTGATTTGTATGAATTAGATTTGTAGAAACAAGATGAATGATACTGGTGAAGTAGTAATGAACAAGGAAACATTTGTGTGCAAAGAATATTCCCAAGAGGAAACCTAGACTATGGAGAAACATTTGCACCTATGGCTAACCTTGAAAGAGTAAGGATATTGCTTGCATATGCCACATTTAAAGAATTCAAGGCATATCAAATGGATGTTAAATAGTATTTTATTAATGGTGTCCTAGTAGACGATTTTGTTGAAATGTTCAAAATGGGAAGAGTACTTCTACGAGGGGGGTTTGAATCAGAAGTATCCTACTTTTAACCTTTTTCAATCCTTTAAATCAAACAACTGCAATATAAACTACATGCATGTAAACATATAAATGAACATAAAGTAAACACATGCACATGACACACAACACTAGATTTGGTAACCCAAAAACCCTCCAAAAATAAGAAGGTAAAACTGGGGTGGGGATGATACCCACAAATATCACTACAACAATAAATATTTGACTGCTTTTGATGGTTTTCCCTGTGAAAGGCTTGCCCTATTAAAGGCTTTACACTATATTAATAGTGACCTGATTAGAGGGTTTACAAACACTTCACATGAAGTGTCACCCTATTAGAGGATTTACAATATGTTGTTAAATCCACCTAATATAATAGGATTTTCAATCACCTTCTCCAAAGGTTCTCCTACCTAGCTGTTAAGCTTACCTATCAATATGGGATTTCCAACTTCTAATACAATGGCAAGAAACTATTTGGAATCTTTGACTTGATTGCATACAATCTTTAATTGCTAATTTCAGGCACTTGTTCTGCTCCTTCTGACCTTGATCCTCTGAGATCTAATATATGGTCATGTCTCTTGTCCCTTATACTATTCTAATCAACTAGATGTATAATTGTTGCTCTGTTCCTCTAAGTCTTACTCACTTCACATTGAATTTTGCTATAATCTCCCCATACACTATTCTCATTCACATACCTAATGAATTTTTTGACCTCCTTTTAAAGATTGTGAAGACTTAGGGTTAGGTATGGATCTACGATCCATATTGAATCTCAAGTTCCTGCTCATTTCTTGCATTTTTCTCATTGATTGCATGCCTTCTCCATTTTTCTAATTGGTTGCATGTTTATTGCATAGGAAACATAAAAGATTCATCCTTATCCTTTTTCTCCTTCAAAATCCTTCTATGTTGGCTCCAAAAATGGTTTACATCTGTGAGGGCACAAACTAATATGTTGATTTTGTTCTACTCGGCACATACTAGACTACTAGTGCTCAGCACATATACTATCCTACATTTCTTGCAACCTATTACACTCTGACTTTCTCAGCACATATATGATTCTTGCTCACTTAGCATATGAAGCATTTTGACTTGTTCGGCATCAACTGTGACTTGGCACCTATATGTCACTCGGCACTTATATACTGCTTGGCACTTGAAGTCACTCAGCACCTGTTGGAATTCTGGCTCGGCACACACTGTGGCTCAGTATACATAGTGTACTCAGCTTCAATACAAAAGGTGGTTAAGTGTGTTGACACTCAAATGTCAAAACTACTTAAGACCAACAATCTCCCCCTTTGACATGAGTGTCAAAATCACTTAACCAAACATTTATTCATCTGTCCTTATGAGTACCTTATCCAAAAAAGTTCAAAATTTTTTCAAAATACCTTAACTCCCCTTGAGCTAATTTTTCCTTGGCATTCTTGCAATTATGTTCTGATGTGCCTAATACTCTTTGTCTTTTAGTCTTGTTCCTACATTTTGTACTTGTATTCTATATCTGATCGTATCTTCCATATGCTTGTCAAAATTTTGTATCCCCCCCTTTTTGCTATCAAAAATTTATAGTATTCTCCCCCTAAAACATATATCTCCCCCTTTCCTTATTTCTCCCCCTTTTTGACACTAATGTCAAAGGGTTCTAAGGAGTAATACCACACTTAGCCAAAAGAATTAATATTGACCTCCATTATTATTTTTAGAGCTACATCCCAATTCTCCAAAGTAATGTCAAGTGACTTGTGCTAGATGGAATTCTCTACAACAAGGTGTACAAGTCCATCAAGTGTAGAAAGATTTGGATCTTTCTTTAGAATTGTCTTCGCAGACACTTGCTCCTTTTGGAGGACTTCTAAATGAGGGATTATGGAGGACTGAATTTGCATCAATTTAGCCTTGATATTGACCTCCTCTTCTGTAAGTACAGCTAATTCCCTTTGAGTGTGAAGCGATTGTGCAAAATGCTTCTCACTTTGAGCTAGATCTCTAGGTAATTGCATGCTAGATATTTTCAAGTTTCTTTCCAAGCTCATTATTCTTTGATTAGTTTCTTGTGTGAAATTGGAAAAATCACACAACTTCCTATATAATGAAAAAATGTTTTCAAGGACAATTTTGACCTTATCAATTTTCTTGGCCAACCCAACTTGTTCAAGTACTATTCTACTTAATATCTTTTCATTTACTTTTCCTTGAAACTTTCTCTTTGACCATTCCATGAGTTTAGCATTGGTGTCCCGGTCTTCATTTGTCACCTAGTCAACTATGTCTGATAGTTGCTCAATTATTGGCTTTGTTTCATCTGGTGACTGCAAGTTGAAGGCATCTAAAAAGATGTCCTTTATGTCATGAAGTGCTTGCTTATGTTTGAACTCCTTCCTTAATATCTCCTACCTCATCCTTCTATCTAATGCATTTTGCATTTTAGTCATTTGTGCCATTGTAATGGTCTTGGAATCATAGGAAGGAATCACAATATCTTCATCTAATTCAAGGTCTCCATAGTGAAGTACCCTAGCCACTCTAGTTGAACTCGAGCCTAGAGTTGAAATTGCAAGGAGATGGCTTTAGTGTTTAGCTTTTGAATTGTCTTTGTAGGAGTGCCAGTCTTCAGTAGTTCTACCAATGCTTGAATGGATGCCTACTCCTTTTCTTTTGTTGTATCCTCCTTTTCATCTAACTTCCCTTCCTCTGCACTCAACATCTAATCAATATCACTTGTTTCACTTGGTGGAGGTGGTGGTAGAAGCATAAAAAAATTAGTCCTAGTAGTTGTGTATGTGAAAGGCGGTACCTTTGGTTTCACCTTTTCCTTTTGTAGTGCTGCTACTACTTTTTGTAATTCATCAACACTCACCAATATAGGGGTTGAGCATAATTGTGCTTGTAAAGTAGATTGGTGAAGGATCTTGGAGAGTTCCTCTGCAGTAAGTAGATTGATGTTCTAAGATGACTTGTCAGTAACATCCTTTATGATTATTGTTTCCATAGGTGTGATGGTTGTATGAGGTGGACTGGGAGGTGGCAATTGTGTGTCTTGCACACTCTATTCTTCTTCTTGTTGCTGATCAGTTGTTGCCATTGTTTCTTCCTCTTTAGTTTTTTCCTCTTATTCTTTCTCCTTATTCTCTTCCTCTCCTCTTTCTTCCTCATCTTTCTTTTCTTCCTCTTTCTTTTCTTCTTCTCCTTTCTTCTCTATTTCCTTTACCTCTACCTCACCTTTCTGCTCTTCTGCTTTCTTTTCCTCTACCTTCTCTTTGGCACTAGTTTCTACCTTATTTTTTCCCTCTACTTTATCATCAGTAATCTTATAAATTGTTTGCCACAATTGTGTAGATTTATTCACAACATCCTCAACCTTGTTTTGAAGGATGTTGAAGGCTCTATATTTTGGTGCAAACTTGCCACCATGTTTCTTGTTTTCCTTTATTATTTGAGCCTTTTTCATGTCAGGCTTCACTTGAGCTAGGGTAGATTCTTTGATCTCCCTTTCTATCTTTAGACAATAATACCATTTATTCTCAACTATCTCATACAATTCCTTTGGCATAGTATTGTCAAGTTCTAGAAGTGTGTTTTTGAATTCTGCCATCATGGCATACACAGATTCCTATACTTTATTATGCTCTTCCCTACTGAGCTTATTGAAATTAAGAGTCTTTAAATCATTCAAATCTAAAATTTTAATCTTGTCACAAAGTTTGTCAATTGCAGATTTTGGAGGATGACTTACCACTTTAAACTGGCTGATGTCTTCTGACTCTATTCTCTCTTTATCATCTGTATATGGTTGTGCCACATACCTTCTTCTTTTCTTGGGCTCTTTAGTAGGTTGTGTAGTGGCTTTCTTCTTCTCTTTTGATGTCTCTTTAGCTTTTTGAGTAGATGCTCTTGTAGTGGCCCTTGTTGCTGGAGCTGGTTTGGCTTGAGCTGGATTTGTTTCCTTTTTGACCTTTGGTTGAGCTGCAAGCTAAGTTTTAGCCTTTCTTTTCTTTTTCTCGGTAGGTGTAGGTGCTTCCTCAACTTCTTCTCCCTTAGCACCTTCCTCCTTGTCTTATCCTAGGCCTTGTGTTAGCTCTTCTAGGCTTTGCCCTTGCTCTTCTTCCTCCTCACTATCTCCTTCTACTTCTCCTACTTCTTCTTCACCTGCTTCTCCTTCAATGTTTGCTCCAAATGTCTTCTTAATCTTCTTTACCATTTTATCTTTCTTTTTGATAACAAAAGTTTTTTTCAATTTAGTATCAACTTTGGACTTAACAAAATCATATGTCCCAAAGTGAAAAGCCTTCTTGTCTATCTCTTCTACTAGCAATGTTGTGATTGCTGTTGAGACTTCATCTACATCAAGCTCATATCCTAATGGCCTTAGCCATCTTACTCTTGGTATTGCTGCTTGGATGTAGGTGTAGTCAATGTCAACCAAGAAACATATGTCATTGACATGTTTTTCTACTAATGAGACTGGTATTCTCATTCTCTGCTCATGGACTTCTTAAAGTCTTCAAAATAACTAGTCATCTGAACCTCAAAATTATCTCCCATCTAATCAATGAATTCATTAAATTGGGTGATTGCAAACTTGTTGGAATTCTAGTTTACTTTCCCAATTAAAGGGAATTCTTCCATCACATAAAAGAATATACACATAAGAATTTAGCCAAATTTGCATTGTGCTCCCTTAGGTCTTCTTATAGCTCCCAATTTTTCATTAATTTGCTGAAGCATTAGCTCTACTAGATCATAGGTATGATCTTTCTTCACCAACTTGTAAGCCACATCAACAACTATATAGGGTACATTGTTCAATCTGCTAGATTGATAGAATTTATATGAAATTATTCTCACAGAAAAGTCAAGTAGAGGTTCAATTATAGTGTCAATGGTCATTCCCTTATTATTCCATTTTTCTCCAGTATTCTTCTCAATAACCTCCTTTCTGTCACTTCTCAAGGTCTTTAGCTGATCTAGGGTTGGGAGTCCTATAACCCTATGCACTATCTATATGCATGAATATGTGGCCTCTGTTTAACACACACACTTCAACATGGTCTTTATTTGCAGATTCATCCTGGAATGAACATGAGATTGTTCACCCAATAATAGTCTGGAAAGGTGACCTCTTGCCTTCTATCTAAAGGGATTTTTCCTATTAATGTCCTCAAATTCAAGGTGCAGGCAACCAGACCCTCTAAGAATGAAGGATTTAAAGAAAGCTAATCTATATGAGTGTGCAAAGTAATCTAGAATGATTATGCAACCAATTTAAGAACATATAAAATGAGATTAACTAGATGTATGCATATTAAATCTAGATGATTTTTAAATCTAAATGATAAAAAGCTTATGAGAATAATAAGTACATAATTCAGTAGAGATTTGATAGCAATAATATTCAACCTCCGTAATGAGGAATTATGAGTCCCTTAAATAGAATTCCTAGAATCTATCAACGGGTGAGATCAATTCGGATCAACGGTTAGGATTGAAGGAAAGATTTAGCTAAAATGGAAACTTCCTTGTGTAGGTGAAGTGAACCATTTTTTATATGAGTGTGATGAGCAGTTAACTAAATTGCCATGGGTGTGAGATCAAGTTAACTAGATTGATTCCAATTCAAGAGAGAGTTCACTCAAAGTTTCCATTTAGAACTAAAGAGTAGAATTAAGAAAGATATTTAATTTAATAAAATGAGATATGACCTCATAAATACCTTTTCTATTTAATTAAATGATCACATTCAATTAATTAAATAGGCATATTTATTAAATTAAATAAATTTAATTCCTTAGTACATTAGTCTTAGGGCATAATTTAATTTAATTAAAGTATAAATACTTAATAATTAAATTAAATATTAATCAATAGGTTTTGATGTGACTAACATGAGTAAATACTATAGGAATTAAATAATGAGCATGATGAATGCAGATTAGAGTTTTTTGCATTTGACAATTAAGTCAAGTAGCGAATATCAGAACAAGAATTTGCCTGCTAGAATATGACTTTAGCAATTATCAGGATAGACTAGAATTGGTATCATGGCAATGACCCAATTTTGGGGTATTACACTATCCTCTTCATAATCTTGATAGGTCATATCTCCATCCATAGACATCCATCATGAATTTGGCTTAGGACAATGCGAATCCATTCTATCTTAAACACCATAGGGAAAACTAGGGTTTTGGTCAGACCCTTCTTCTCAACAATTTGGAACTCATCCATTAATATCCCATTGTCACATAGCTTATCATAGGCATGGAAGATTTCTAGATCACCTATGGCACCAATTTTATAGTTGTGACACTTTCTTACATCTTGAACCATGACAACCTTAGGTAGGATAATGGATAATGCACCAACTAGGTCATTTCTATAGGCAACCTTGGGTATTGGCCTAAATTTGGGCTACTTGACCTCATTGCTAACTAGTTGAATCTCATGATCTTCCCTAGCCTTGGGGTTTCTTGAACTAGAGGCCATTTTACTGAATTGGAGTTTAAGTTATATTGAAAACTTTAACTTCTACGTAGCTCAACACTTGATAAATACCTTTAAATCGATGAGTTCATGCTAAATTACTATAGAAATCAATGCAAATGGTTGTTAGGTTGCTGCTTGATCACTTCTTCTCTCTTCTTGACTTTTCTTCATGTTCAAGTGGCATAAAAATGAAAAAAATTCAACCTTATACCTATCAAAGAACTAGCATTAAATGCTTCATGCATACATCTGTAAACTCGGCACTTAAAGGATTCAAAATTACTTAGCCCCATTGTATTTCATTTACTTGGCCTCCACTAGACTTTTACTTCACTCGGCTTCAACTATCAACTTGGTCACTATTAGAAACTTGGCATCCATTGGAGCTTTACTTGGCATCTAAGAGTAACTTGGTAGCTTCTTCGAAAAATTTCTTGGCATCTTTTCTTATTCTAATTTCTTCCTTGCAGTACTCCTTTGTTCTTTGGGACTGATGTATGAGATAACTTTGTATATCAGTTCCATACATCTATTTTTCTTAGTTGGATGAAGTGTGATCACTTGACCTTTTGGGTGAAGTGATCTCTCCATTTGATGTGCTGCACTCACCTTTCTTTTTCCAAGTCTTGTTCATTTGTCCTCTTATTTTCTCAACATTAACCTTCTCTTTTCCTTTGTTGACTTATGTCTTAGGTGATTTTGACTTTGTTGGGCAATTCTTGCTGATATGACCTATTTTCAAGCAACTAAAACATGTAGTTTGGCTTAGCCATCTTCTGTAACTTCCTCTAAAATGTGTCCTTATGCAATTTTTAGGAATGTGTCCATACTCTTGACAATAGTGATAGCTATACCTAGTATTGTAATCCCAATTGTAGTGATGACCATGGTTATTTCCTCTTACAAGATGATTAGGTGTCCACACAGGCTTTGATCTACATTCAAATGCTCTATGTCCATACTCTTTGTAGTTGTAGCATTTTCCTTCAAATCGTGGTGTCCTCATAGTATTGGTTCTACATTCATGTGCTTGATGTCCTTACTTTTTGCACTTGTGACAAAAGCTTGCATTAGTAGGCTTATCATGCTGATGACTATTCTTGCTCCTACACACATTAGAGGTATGTCCATTTTTACAAAAGAAATGACAAGTAGGTTTAGTGTTCTTACTTTTGTTAGTCCTTTCTTCTATATTCTTAGATGATTCTCCTTATTTAGTGCTAGTGTAGCAAAGCCCTAAAGTGTCATTACTAGCCCTTGGTGATTTCAATAATTGCTTAAAGTACTTGATAGCCTCATTGGGTTTGTTGTAGCTTTTTGTTATATCCTTCTCTCTTGTCAATTCACTTTGCAATTTTTCATTCTACATCTTCAAGGTGGAGATCTCAATGTCCTTCATGTTTAGCTCATGATGTGCATTCATCATCTAGCTTAAGGTGTCTAGCTACATGTTTGAGATCCTTTCAAACTCAATTATCTTCTCTTCCAGTCTATTGGTAAGATTTGTCTTGTCATCTTCTATCATGGCCTTATCTTCAACATCTCTTTTCTTTTGTTTAGTTACTTCACAAAGCATTATGGCTTGTGATTCTTGTTCAAGCTTGAGTAATCTGATTTCTTCAGCTTGTGCTCTATTTTTCACCATCAATTTTTCTATTGCTGCATCAAATTCCTTGGAATCTCCATTTGAGAACACTTGTGTAGTATCAATATCCTTGTAGTGTATGTCATTTTCAGCTATGGCTATCTCCTTCAATCTTTTTAAGGAATTTCTCAATTCTTCTTTGGTTTCTTCCACTTTGTGTAGAGCTAGGTGCACATCAATCACCTGATTGTCTATGATCTTCCCAAGTTTGAAGACTTCCATCTTTAGACCTTTTCTCTAAGCTGTTAGGCTTCTTCTTGTGAAAACCTTCATTCTGATACCAATTGTTGGAATGTTAAAAATGGGAAGATACTTCTAAGAGGGGGGGTGAATCAGAAGTATCCTACTTTTAACCTTTTTCAATCCTTTAAATCAAAAAATTGAAATATAAACTACATGCATGTAAACATATAAATGAACATAAAGTAAACACATGCACATGACACACAACACTATATTTGGTAACCTAGAAACCCTCTAGGAATAAGAAGGTAAAAATGGGGTGGAGATGATACCCACAAAAATCACTACAACAATAAATATTTGACCACTTCTAATGATATGCCCTGTGAAAGGCTTGCCCTGTTAAAGGCTTTACACTATATCAATAGTGACCTAATTAGAGGATTTACAAACACTTTACATGAAGTGTCACCCTATTAAAGGATTTACAATAGGCTATTAAACCCACCTAGTACAATAGGATTTTCAATAACCTTCTCTAAAGGTTCTCCTACCTAGCTATTAAGCTAACCTATCAATATAGGATTTCCAACTTCTAATACAATGGCAAGAAACTATTAGGAATATTGGACCTGATTGCATACAATCTTCAATTGCTGATTTTAGGCACTTGTTATGCTCCTTCTAACCTTTATCCTCTAAGATTTAATATATGGTCATGTCTCTTGTCCCTTATACTATTCTGGTCAACTAGATGTATAATTGTTGCTCTGTTCCTCTAAGTCTTACTCACTTCACACTAAATTTCGCTATAATCTCCCCATACACTATTCTCATCCACATACCTAATGAATTTTTTGGCCTCCTTGTAAAGATTGTGAAGAATTAGGGTTAGGTGTGGATCTATGATCCACATTGAATCTCAAGTTCATGCTCATTCCTTGCATTTTTCTCATTGGTTGCATGCCTTCTCCATTTTTCTAATTGGTTGCATGTTGATCACATAGGAAATATAAAAGATTCATCCTTATCCTTTTTCTCCTTTGAAATTCTTCTATCTTGGCTCCAAAAATAATTTACATTTGAGTTTGTGAGGGCACAAATTGATATGTTGATTCTATGTTACTTGGAACATACTGGACTACTGGTGCACAATACATATACTATCCTAGATTTCTTGGCACCTATTACACTCTAAACTTCTTGGCACATATATGATTTTGGCTCGCTTGGCATATGAAGCATTCTGACTTGTTCAACATCAACTGTGACTCGACACTTGTATGTCACTTGGCACTTATATACTGCTCGGCACCTGAAGTCACTCAACACCTGTTGGAATTCTGGCTCGGCACACACTGTGTCTTAGCATACATAGTGTACTTGGCTTCAATACAAAAAGTGGTTAAGTGTGTTGACACTCAAATGTCAAAACTATTTAAGACCAACAAGATTTATCCATTGAACAACCTAAAGGATTTACTAAATTAGGAGGTAAAAACATGGTGTGTAAATTATTGAAAGATTTGTATGGATTGAAGTAGTCACCAAGGGCATGGTATGAAATAGTACATTTATATTTGATTAAATGTCGGTTCCATAAGAAAAATTGATGGTAATAATGTGTATCTAAATACTCAAAAATATAATAGGCTATTGATTGAACAAATATTTGTAGATGATATCATGTTTGGAGGAAATAATGAGTTGAGCATTATATGTAAAGATGAGATGAAAAGGGAGTTTGAGATGTCTATGTTTGGATATATCAAGTTCTTCATTGGATTACAAGTATCCCAACTTAAATATGGTATCTACATAGGCCATAGTAAGTATGTGAGAGATATCTTAAAGACTTTTGGGTTAGAGGACTCAAAATTGGTTAGTACCCCTATGGTAGTTGGTTATATACTATTAAAGGAGGATGATTCTAAAAAGGTGGATGAGACACTATACAAGTCCATGATCAGTAAGCTATTGTATACGATACAAAATATACCATATATAACACAAGCAATTGGATTAGTGACTAGATTCTCTTCTAATTCTAAGGAATCTCACTTGGTTATTGTAAAGAGAATCTTCAAATATCTCAAAGGGGTTGAAGATTATGGTCTCTGGTATGGACGTAAATATGATTTTACTTTGAATGTGTTTGCTAATGCCAATTAGATAGGTAATATTGATTTTCAAAAGAGAACACATGGTAATGTATTCTTTCTCAATGATAGGCTTGTATTGTAGACAAGCAAGAAGAACAGTATTGTGTCTCAATCAACAACTAAAGTTGAGCACTTTTGAAAATAATTATAAATGTGTAGTTTGGGTCAAGCAGATTTTGGAGTGAATTCAAGAGAAGGAACCTAAATTAGTGGTTAACTATTATGAAAATACAAGTGACATTAACATTTAAAAGAATTTGTTGATTCACTCTAAGACCAAGCATATAGCTATCAAATATTATTTTCTTAGAGAGGGAGTTTAGGAAAAGGAAGTGGGGTTCAAATATGTGCCAAGTAAGGAGAAGGTAGAAAATATATTAACAATTTTTTTGCCTAAGCATACATTCATGTATTTAAGAGGTAAGCTAGGGGTCATTCCCCTACTTGAATTATACTAAAAGAAGATGTAGCAGCATCAATTTAAATGTATTAATTGAGTATCCTTGTGTTTTAATTGATATTCTAGAGCTACTCCTTAGGAGGGGCAGTTTAGTTGTTGTCAATGTAGTATAAAGTAGGTGACTAAGAGAGGGGATGAATTAGGAACCAATAAAATTTCTACTTTAATTCACCAATTAAACATTCACCGTGTAATATAATATAATTGCATACATGAAAGATTAAAAGTAATAAAAAATTCATAACACTTTGACATAATATTTGGTAAACCAAAAACCTTCCAAATAGAAAGCAAAAGTGGGGTGCAGATGATACCCACAAGATTTATTACATTAGTATAAAGTTAGCCCATTAAATCTTATAATTGACCACTTCTAGTGATCTTCCCTATTAGGAGCAATAAGGACTATTAGGTCCACCTTGTGAAAGGATTTACAACATATAATGAAGCATGCACTTTGTTATGAGATTTGGAATAAGATTTTTAAGTCCACCTTGTTAAAGTATTTGACTAATGCACCTATTAGGATGAATTAGTGGTTGATCTCTAATCTACAACTCAATTTTATAAATGAGATTCCTTTGAATAACAATGATCACCTGACTATGATAGATAAGTCTCTACTTTTTCTTATACTGCTTATAGCCTTCTTCAATTCACACTCATCTACTTCTTACTTGTTCACATACTTATTTTGGATATGATATAATACATTACATACATACCAATCCACTTAGGTACCTCTTGGAGTTGGCTACAATACCAAATTTATCGTAATTCACTAAGTCATCCCACTGATGTAACTTAGGTTCTAAAGATGACTCGGTGATGTTCTCACACTCAAAAAATAATATCAACACTTAGAAGACTTTAGCACTTGGTTGATGGTTGAAGCTTGATCCATATTACTCATTTTGAGTAGTAGGAACTTGGTTAGCATTGTATGACTCAATAAACACTGAGAAACTCAGTAGATACTAAATTACTTGGTTAATATTACATGGCTTGGTCAACACTAAATTCACTTTTCTAACATTGCAAGCTCGGTAGGCACTATAGAGCTTGTTAACACTATACTCTATCTCAGATGCTTGGTAGATACTATGAAGCTTGGCATAAATTGTAGTCTAACTAATTAGTTTGGTAGCAACTGAAACACTTGGTTAACACTACTAGAAGTATGGTAATCTCAGTAGGAACTATAGAGCTTGGTAGCAATGAAACCAACTAACTAAGTGTTAAGTCACTAATAGATAAATGATTTGACCATAAGGTCAACATCTCCCTCTTTGGAATTAGTGATGACAAAACTTATCATACCAAAAATTTAAATGCTCAAAATGCAAGTCAAAGCTCCCTCTATCCACAATTTGGGTCTTCAACTTGGTTTTGACTATTGTTTATTTCTATTGCTTAGTAACCTCTTACTTTCCTTTTTTTTCAAAATTGCTTTTGTAAACATATTTTTTGCTATCTATACATGTGTTTCCTTTCTATTGACAACTCCCCCATACATATATATCTCCCTCATCCATATATTTGGAGTATGATAATATTCTCCCTCTTTATCAATAATATTTATTCTCCCCCTTTTTGACATAAATGCCAAAGGTGAAATATATTTATAAGTTAATACCAAAATGTGACAAGAAATCTTTGTGTACCTTTAAAATGATTTTCATTGTCATGTCCAAATTTTCTCATAATACCTTTTATGCATGCAAGGCTATTTGCACTTCTACTAAAAGTTTCATCATATGATTAGCTATGGAGAAATTATTATCATGGACCAATGACTTTGCATGTGCAATATGTTTTTGCATTGCATCAATGTTGGGAAGGATCATGCTTTGAATTTTTGCAAGTGTGGCCCTTATTCTAGATTCTTTCCTTAATAATTCTACCTGACGATTTATCAAATAACTAATCTTTACAAAATGTGCAGAGCTACAACTAGGATCAAGTGACAATTGATGTACACTTACTTTCATGTTCTCATCTATCTTGGATATTTTTCCTTTATTTCCTTAGTGAATTTAGATGTATCACTTCACTTTACAAAAAAAGAAACAACATTATTTACAAATGTTTCAAATTTAGAAAGAATAGTAGATAATTCTACTTGGTCAATAGCTAGCTTTTATGCTACCTACTCCAAAACTTTGTTTTCAAACTTTCTTTATGCCCCCTATAGAAGTTTATCTTGCCTATTAATCTCCTCATTATACTTGTGAAAAACATAAAAAATCTGATCCAAAATTGGTTGCTTCTCATCAACCTCAATCCTTAGTGCATCAATGAATATTCCTTTTATATCCTCAAGCACTTGATTTTTCTTTTTCCTTTCTTCTCTAAGCTTTATCTATTTAGCCCTCTTTTCCCATAGCTCACCTAGGGTATTCATTTCTTCAGGAGTGAGGTCAAAGTTATCCAAATTTGGAATAAAAATTTCCTCATCCAAATCAATTTCATCTTCTTTACCATTTTCTATTAGAATAGTAGAAGGAACAATTTCTTTTCCTTTGCTCTTAACTTTTGTGCTTCATTGAGGCTTAACCTCAACTATCTTTACACTTATTATGGACACACTTAGTATAGAAACAATAGTTTAAATAGTAGAAATAGAAAAAAATGTAGGAGTAACAATTCTAATAGCAGGAATGCTTGAAATACCTTGTAGTAGCTTGATTAAAGCCTGATGCTAGAATGAGTGGAGCATTTTGCTTAGTATATGGAGTGATAGAAACTTTATTCATTGTAGAATTTGGTAATATTTCTTTAGAGATTGGTTGGGTACTTGGTGATGCATTTTTTACCTCAACCAACTTTTTATAATCCTCTCTGAGATGGGTTGCACTAAGGCTTTGCTTGGAGAATTGGGAAGATAAGTCATTACCTCTATTGTTATCTTCTCAAGATCTGAGTCTCCAATACTCTATATCTCAAGAAGATCACCTCTTGTAGCTTCTTGATCCTCTTCTCCTTCAACATTATCTCCTTCCATATTTTTAATATCATCAATTTCTTCATCATCTTTTCAACACCTCCTTCATCATCAATTTGCACAACCTAATCACTAGGCTTGCGTAGCCCATACTTTTTTTACCATGTTGTGGTATTGGATTTCATAACTAACTCTATGTCTTTTGATAGGATTGGGAATGTATTGAATCTAGAGATAATCTTGTGTTTATTAGCCTTTAATGATTCCTTCACTTCCTTATCAGAAAGACTCAGCATAAATTATCTGAGAGTTTGTTCTTTGATGTCTTGGGAAACTTCCAATAAATTATCCCATTGTGGTACAACTATCTTCAGTAAGTCATTGGAAATCTTTTATTTTAGATCATTAAAGGAATATTTCCACTTAGGTATCTTTTCCACTAGGGCATCCTTAATTTGTTTTTTTTTTCCTTGGTTCTAGTTTCATACTTTAAAAATCTATAATCACTTATACCTCCACATTTTTAAAGTCTTTTCACTCTTTTCTCAAAGGTGGGGGTAGATCTTTTGAATGTGATCTTCTCACCTTCATCATCATCATCACCTAATTTTAGTTTCTTTCTAGATT
Source organism: Cupressus sempervirens (assembly GCA_028749045.1). Classification (NCBI taxonomy): domain Eukaryota; kingdom Viridiplantae; phylum Streptophyta; class Pinopsida; order Cupressales; family Cupressaceae; genus Cupressus; species Cupressus sempervirens. The sequence continues at coordinate 106,186,743 of CM053783.1, forward strand.
TTGATGATGTTCTTATGAACATAGTAGGGGAATATTTTGTAGGTTTCATTATAATGACCTTCCCTTCCTTCTTGGGAGGCTCATCCTCTTCCAAATCTTCTTCCTCTACATTATCTTCTTCTCCTTCTTTTTCTACTAGGTCATCACCTTTTCCTTAAGTTAGCATGAGATGAGAGCTAGAATATTTGGTGTTCTTTAGTATCTTCTACACTTTCTTCCTTCCTCTCTTCACTGCTTGGGGAAGCTTGATTTCCAATTCAATTCTAGCCTTTTCTTCCACATAGGCTACAAAATATGGAGCCTTGGGATCTACTGGCTCATTCAAGAGAGCCTTAATTATGTATTCAGTCTCATCAATATTAACCTCATATCTCTAAGGTTTGGCCCATGCCACTCTAGGCTTGACTACTTGGATATGAACCTTGTCATAGTAGAAAAAAAACATATATCTTTCACATTATCCTCTACCAAGTTCTTTTATATTCTATACCTTCTTTGCATTTTCTCTTTGAAGGACTCAAAATAGTTATCCATTGTACCTTCAAAATTTTCTCTCATCCCTACTATAAATTCATTTATCTAATATAACACTAGTGTATCATTCTTTCACACCATGGTTCTTTTTGAATGGAAAAAAAATTTCACATACAAAAGTAAACAAGTCAATAGAGAATTAAACTTACATGGATTGTTCTTTGAGACTCAGATGCTTTCCATGTTCTTGCTAAATTGGCTCAACTACAGCTCAGCAAGTTCGAAGGATAAATTGTTCTTTATCACCTTGTAAGCCAAGCCAACAGCTTAATAGGAAATGTTGTTCAAATGGCTTGAGCTATATATTTTGTGTGCAATAACATGGATTCCAAAATTAATTTCTATGTTAGTTACTCCATTCAACTTCATGTCTCTCTCATCCCTCTAAGCAAGAGTTCTCTTAGCCAGTTCAACTTGACTTAGGGTTTTTGTGGTCTTTTCCTAGTTCATCATTGGCAACCCAGTAATTCTATGTATCATCTTCTTTCTAATTTGAATAGGGTGATCTAACCAAAAATGCATGTCATGGACTTGTCTTAGGATCAACCTAATCTATTTCCCTTAGAAATCCCTTGGTATATGTAAAGTGTGTGTTAAACCTTTCATTCCCAGATGTTTGTGTTTGGGTTTCAAAACACCATCCACACATAGCTCATTGAATGCCTGGTTCATTTCTAGGGTTCCCAATTCCTTAATTGAATAGTGATAAAATGATTAGATATCATGAATTTGGAGTACCTTTAGAGGAATCTATGATTGTTCACCAGAAGGATCAAGTTCTTCTACAACTACTAGACTTAATTTGAACATGCGAGCCTTGCAATCAACTCCTTGAATCAACATCTCTGAACCCTTTTTCACCTTATTGGTAGAAGATGCCATTCACTTGGTTAAATTTTGGACATGGAAGTAAAATTCAATAATTACTATTTCAATTGATTAGGAGATCTAAAATTACTCTTCTCTCTTAGATCTAAAATTTGTGGTGAAATGATTTGATCAATTTCCTCTTTTTAACAAAATTTTGTCTTTAAGATTGCCACTAATGCTTTTAAAAAAGTTTCTCTTGGTGATAGGCTATCCTCCCCTTGGTTTTTTCTTTAATGGTTGGAAGACACCTTCAACTTAGAAAGGTCTCTTGACTCAATAGGAACTAGCAACTCAAAGAGAACTTTGATCTCAGTAGGGTTACCACCACTCGCTCTAAACTTGGTACTCGAAAGAGTCACCAAATCACCATCTACATCTACAATTAGGCTAGGTTATGCATCCCAACCTTTCTTGGTAAGGTCTTGCAACTTGACCTTTCTTAGTAAGATCTTCATCTTCCATCTTCACTTGGTGATCCTTCTACATCTTGAATGTTGATATGGATCTTTTTCTTACTAACTAGAACTAACATTAGATGTCTTTTTTCTAAATCTTAGTTCTATTAATCTCCATAGCTAACTAGTTTTAAGTGATTGAGTCACCTAACTCATTGACTTAGGTGTCAACACTTGCATTACTCTAATTTGCATCCTTAGGATATTTTCATATCCATTGCTACCTCACTTGTTTTCTACTATTTTCAGCCTTAGATTTCTTTTCATCTTCAACTCTTCCTCTATTCATATAGTTCTTGGCAATATGTCCAAGTTCTATACATACAAAACATCTCTTTGTAGTGCCTCTATTCATTGTGTGATGTTTTATGCAATTTTCTCCAATGTGCCCAAACTCACCACCATGGTGACATCTACACTATGTATTGTAATCCCAACCAAATATAGCTTTGACAATTTGTTCTATTGGGTTCCATTTCTTGGTCTTGCACTTTGAATATTTGTGTCCTTATTTGTTGCAATTGTGACACTTTCCTTCAAACTTGGGTTTCTCTATGCATTCACTTGCTCTATATCCTAGTTTTTTGCAACTATAACACTTTCCACTAAACTTTGATTTACCATTTCTCCAACACTAGTTTGATGTATGACCTATTTTTCCACAATGACTACATGTAGGCCTTCTATTCTTTTGAGCTACTTGCTAAGAAGATTCACCTTCTTTTGTATATCCTAATCTAGCTTTGCTTTTTTTCTAAATTGAGTTTTCTTATCTAGTTGATTCATGCTTTCTTGTGAATTCATTATCCTCTCTTTAGTCTACTTTCTCTATGCTAAGACCATTCTTCAATCTTTAATTTTTTGTTCTCAAGTTGATAATCTCTTGATTTGCATCATTCAATTCATCAATCAAATATGTTTGTTGAACTGATAGTTGATTAATTTCATTGTTCTCTTCTTCTATTTCTTCTTTGGCTTTGTCCTTTTGTTTAATGACTTCACATAATTTGACTCATTGAATTTATTGTTCTCTTTTTAGGTTCCTAACTTCTTCATGGGGAGTAAGATTCTTTTCAAGTAGATCTATGATTGTTGCATCAACTTCATCTAAACTTCTTTCTTCACAAATTTCTTCAATTATTTCTTCAGTGTAGAGATTATCATTCATATTTATTGCAATATATTTTCTTCTTTTCAAGGTTTGAGTGAGTTTCTCCTTTACTTTCTTGAGTTGATCCATGGCCAATTATAGATCCAATTTTTCATTTTCAATAGCTTTCTCCAATCTATAGACTTCCATTTTCTCTAATCTTTTCTCAAGCTACTAAACTTTTGATGTGAGAGCCAATGCTTTGATACCAATTATTGGAAATGTAGTATAAACTAGGTGACTGAGAGGGGGGTGAATTAGGAACAAATTAAACATTCACCATGTAATATAATCTAATTACATGTATGAAAGACTGAAAACAATAAAACATTCATAACACTTTGACACAATATTTGGTAACCCATAAACCTTCAAAATAGAAAGTAAAACTGGGGTGGAGATGATACCCATAAGCTTTATTAATTCAATATAAAGTTAGTCTATTAAAGCTTACAATTGACCACTTCTAGTGATCTTCCCTATTAGGAGCAATAAGGATTGTTAGGTCCATGTTGTGAAATGATTTACAACACATAATGAAGTATGCACTCTGTTAGGAGATTTGGAATAAGAATGTTAAGTCCATTGTTAAAGGATTTGACTAATGCACCTATTAGGATAAATTAATGGTGTATCTTTGATCTGCAACCTAGTTTGTTGAATGAAATTCCTTTGAATAACAATGATCACCTGACTGTAATAGATAAGTCTATGCTTTTCCTTATACTTCTTCTAGCCTTCTTCAATTTTCACTTATCTACTTCTTACATGTTTACATACTTGTTTTGGATATGACATAATATATTACATATATACCAATCCACTTAATTACCTTTTAGAGTCGACTACAATAACAAATTTATCATGATTCACTAAGTCAGCCCACTATTGTAACTCGAGTTCTAAAGACAACTAGGTGATGTTCTGACTCTTAGAAAATGCTATCAACACTCAGCAAACTCTGGCACTTGGTTGACATTGAAGCTTAGTCCATACTGATCACTTTGAGTAGTAGGAACTTGGTCATTATTTCATTGATTTTTGAACACTAAGAAACTTAGTAGATATTAAATTACTTGGTCAATAGCAATTGAAACACTTGGTTAATACTACTAGAAGTATGGTAAGCTTGGTAGCAATGAAACCATCTAACTAAGAGTTATGTCACTAATAGACAATTGATTTGACCATAAGGTCAACAATAGTAATATGTTTTAGTTAATTAAGTTTTAACGGAGAGGAAAACAATTATCTTTGGATCTTTGACTTTATTGCTAAAGGGGGTGAATATGTATGATAAAGTAATGATGAGATAATGCTACACCCTTAATATTGGTGCATATAGGGTTATGAATAGTCAACTTGTGGCTATCTTAATCCTTAATTAAGTCATGTTATCATTATTATATTATTATTTAGGTAGGTAGGTTTTCCTAGGTGTTATGTACGGTTGTGTCTATTCAACCTAAGCATAATTAGGTATATATAGGAGGTTGTGAGTCTTGGTTCATCATCATACTATGAAATGTGTTCTCATTGGAGATATTTGGAGGTTGCCCCCCTGAAGTGTCCTATTACTCTCAGTTATTATCAATTATTTAAATAATATTTTATATTTTTTCTTCTATTGTTCAAGTTATTTCATTACAACTGGTATCAGAGCATGATCTTGGCACCATAGAGGTAAGATTTTTTTTCAACATTAGGGTGATTTTGGGAAGAGCATAACTTAAAAATTTTACCAAATTTTTCAAAGACTTTTAAAGGGTTTTTTAAGACCATATTTAAGAAGCTACAATCCAAAATTTATAGGAATTGGAGCAAATTTGAGAAAATTATTGTAGAATTATTATTTCCACACAATTTATTGAGATCTTCATATCTCTCACATCTTGTCAAATTGGAGTATAACTTGTACTAGGTTTTCAATACATAATAGAGGAGCCTAAATTCAAAGATTGGAGAAATTGAAAATAAAAAATAAGCAAGATATTGAAAACTTAAGAAATCTCTCTCTCAAGGAAGAAAATTTGCTAAAAAAATTTGGGATTTTTTCTAAGTAAGGGTATCTTGGCCCTAGTAAGTTACAGTAAAAAAATAAATTAGAGAATTTACATTTGTGTGATTTATTTCAAAAACATTGGTTTCTATCATGATAGGGCCTTCAACAAGAGGCAAAAAGAATGCTACGACACTAGGGAAATCCTCTGATCAAGATTGGGAAGCAAGAGAGGATGGTAATCCCAATGAGGAACTTAGTAAGTCCAAGGAAGAGGTTAAGAGGGATATGTGTGACCTATGAGAAGATATATTAGATATACGAAGCATGTTAAGTACCTATATGAATTAAACAAGGAAGGAGCTCTCGAGAAATCAAGGCGAAACCTTCAAGTCAACTAATAATGACACAAATTTTATTAATCCTATGGGATCTAGGAATTTTTTTCCAAAGGTGGATATGCACAAATTTGATGGCAAGGATCCTCTAACATGGATAAATCAAATGAAGAATTTTTTTGAAGTACATCAAATCAAATATGGACAAAAGGTTACGATGGCTTCCTTATATCTAGAACTAGATCAATTCATTTCGTATCGTTGGCTTTGTACTCATAGGAGAAAAAAAGGTCTCACTATATCATGGTCAATTTTTACAGAAGAACTCAAAGCACAATATAGCAATAGTGTGACAAAAAACTTCTTTAGCGAACTTGCTAAGCTTTAAAAAACAAGATCAATTAAGGATTATATTCAAAAAATCCAAAATCTATCCTTAAGAGTAGATACAATTACAAAGGAGAACTTGAATGATTTATTCTTGGGTGGTCTCAAGAATCACATTCAACATGAGGTACAAATGTTTTGTCCCAGCTCAGTAAGTGAGTCTTTTATATTGGCACACATGTTAGAGGAGATGTTCTTGATTCCTAGAAAACAAGGGGCTAATGTGACAAGATAAAAAGGATATTCAAAACCTTCTCTTACACAGCCTACTATGTTGAGTCCACAACAAGTTGAAGATAAAAGAGAAAAAGGGTTTTGTTTTAATTGTGATAGAAAATTTAGTCAAGGACATAAATATGGTGAAAAGAAATTGTTCTATATTGAAGGCCCAAGTGAGGAAGAAGAGGATGAACCCATATTAGAGGAGGATGGGGAGTTAGGTGAGGAATCATATGATTCTCAACCAATCATTTCTTGTCATGCACTTTTAGGTTTCAGTGCACCACAAACTCTCAAGGTAGTGGGTTTCTTAAAGAAGAAGAAGTAATAGTGTTGATCAACTCAGGTAGTACTCATAATTTCATCAACAAAAAGTTGGCAACTCTTCTAAATTATTTTATATATTCAACCCCAAAGTTTCATGTTTTGATTGTAGATGGGGGCATAGTTAGTTGTTTAGGGAAGTGTCATAGCATCAAATTATCCATGGTAGATAATAAACTTGATACCTCAATGTATTCAATATCCATGGGTGCAAAAAATATTATTTTGGGAGTACAATGGATTACTACATTGGGAACAATTGAGATGAACTTCCAAAAACTATTCATGTGATTTCAATCAAAAGAAAAGGTAGTGGAGCTAAAGAAATTGAAGGAAAAATACCCATAGATGGTAAGCTCTCATCAAATAAAAAAGCTTCTTAAGAAAGGTGTGGATGGATTTGTGGCCCAGCTATGTTCACTAGAAGTCTCTCAATTTAATGCTCTTACTCATCCAAATTTACAAACAATAATTGATCGTCACTTAGTGATTATTGGAGATATGCCTAAAGGACTTCCTTCTAAGAGGGATCATGACCATGCCATAAAACTAGTTTCATGGAGCCAACCACAAAAAATTAGGCCTTATAGGTACCCACACATACAAAAAAGTGAAATAGAAAAAATTGTTGAGGAAATGTTAGAGGCATGAATTATTAGGCATATCTAAAGTGCTAACTCCTCACCTGTTGTGTTGGTGCATAAGAAGGATGAAACTTGGTGCATGTGTCCATATTATAGAGTGCTCAACAACTACACAATTAAAGATAAGTTTCATATTCTAGTCATCGATGATCTTCTAGATGAATTAAATGGAGCTATGTATTTTACCAAGTTAGATCTTAGATCAAGTTATTACCAAATTTGGATTAAGGAGGAAGATATTTGTAAGACAACATTTCAAAATCATGAGGGTCATTATGAATTTTTGGCAATGCCATTTAGTCTTAGCAATGCACCATCTACATTCCAAATTTTGATGAATTCCATTTTTAAGAAGTTCTTGAGAAAGTTTCTATTAGTTTTTTTTGATGATATATTAATCTATAGCAAGACTTGGGAAGAAAATTTTCAACATGTATATCAGGCTTTACAATTACTCAAAGATCATCAAGTCTATGCTAAGTCATCCAAGTGTCCTTTTGGTCTTAAGGAGGTGGAGTATTTGGTACACACAATTTCACATGAAGGAGTAAAGGTGGACCCTAACAAAATTAAGGCTATCATGGAATGGCCTATTCCAAAAACTATTAAGAAGTTGAGGGGTTTCTTGGGATTGATAGGATACTATAGAAGATTTGTGAAGAATTATGGTCATATAGTAACACCCCTTACAACTCTATTGAAGAAGGATTCTTTTCATTGGAATGAATTTGCTAATGTATCATTTGAGCAATTGAAGAAGGCTATGTGTACAACTCTAGTACTTGCCACTCTAGACTTCACCAAGGAATTCATAATGGAATGTGATGCTTCTAGAAATGGGATAGGAGAAGTCCTCATGTAAGAAGGTTGACCTATTACTTTTGAGAGTTGTCAATTAAAATGTAAAAATCAACTCAAACCTATTTACAAGAAGGAAATGTTAGCAATTCTTCATGCAGTTAAAAAATAGAGGCCATTTAATGGGTTGACACTTCAAGGTTCAGAAAAATCATAATAGCCTAAAATATATTTTGGAACAAAGACTATCATCAAAAGAGCAACAAAAATGGGTTAGTAAGATGTTGGGATATGACTTTGAAATTGTATACAAGAAAGGGAAGGAAAATATTGTGGTTGATGTACTTTCCAAGAAGGATGAAAAAATGAAGCCTTATTGTGCACCCTTTCAATATTGCAAGAAAATTTGGTGGTAGAAGGAAAAGAAGAGTGGAAAAATGATGTTGCAACAAGTAATCTCATCCAACAAATAAAAGTGACCCTAGTAGTTTAGATAAGTTATTTTTAAAGGGGGATATTCTTTGGTATAAAGAGCACATGTATCTCTGCAAGAATTCCACTCTTAAACAAATATTCTCAAAGAACTACATGAGTCCCCAATTGGTAGTCATTCAGGATTTTTGAAGACATATCATTAGGTCAAGCAAGATTTTTTTCGAGAAGGGCTAAAAGGTGATGTTCAAAAATTTGTGGTTGAATGTTTGGTTTGTCAAAGAAATAAGGGGGCAAAAATTAAGGTACCAGGTCTCTTGTAGCCTTTATTTATTCCTCATCAATGTTGGGAAGAGGTATCCATGGACTTAATCACAAGGCTTCCCAAATATAAAGGTCATAATGTCATCATGGTAGTAGTTGATCTCCTCACCAAGTATGCACATTTCATTGCATTATCACATCCTTTTACAGCAAGTATAGTGGAAAAAATTTTCCTAGAGAATATCCAAAAGCTACATGGTACATCTAAGGTTATTTTTAGTGATCATGATCCTATCTTTACTAGTAACTTTTGGAAATATTTATTCTCATGTTTGGGTACTCAATTAGCTCATAGTTCTTCATACCATCCTCAATTAGATGGGAAAATGAAGGTGGTTAATAATGTTTGGAAGGGTATCTATGTTGTTTCACTTTAGAAAAACAATCTCAATGGGTAGATTGGCTACCTCTTGCAGAATGGTGGTACAATACTTCTTTTCATAGCTCATCAAAAATGTCTCCATTTTTACCACTTTAGGGATATCATCCTCCTTTAATAACATCATAATTAAAGGTGTCACCAAGAGTTTAGGCAGTAGAGGACCACTTGCTTCATTAACAACAAGTACTTTCAGGACTCAATGAGAATTTAGTTATGGCACAAAATTGAATGAAATAACAAGTGGACCAACATCGTAGTGAAAAATTTTTGAAGTTGGGGAAAGGGTCTTCTTGATATTTCAACCTTATAAAAAAATCTCAATGAAGCAACAAAAAAAGAATAATAAGTTTTCTCCAAGATATTATGGACCATACAAAATCATGCAAAAGATTTTTAGTGCTACCTACAAGCTTGAGTTGCCAGCAACAACAAAGATAAATCTCATTTTTCATGTTTCTTATTTGAAGAAGGTAATTGGGAAGACTATTCCTACTCAAAAAATACTACCAAAACTTGATGAAGATGGAAGAATAATTTTTGAACTAGAGTGCATTCTTCAAACACACATGAAGAAGCTAAGGAACAAAACACTAACTTAGTATCTCATCCAATGCAAGAATTTACTAGTTGTAGAGGCCACATGGGAGGATAAGAAGTTCATTCAAAATAATCCACACTTGATTAGCATTGAGGAAAATGCTTCTTTCAAGAGAGGGGGCATGTTATGCCCTTAATATTGGTGTATATAGAGTTATGAATAGTCAACTTGTGGCTATCATAATCTTTAATTAAGTCATGTTATCATTATTATATTATTATTTAGGTAGGTAGGTTGGACTAAGTGTTATGTAGGGTTGTTTCTATTCAACCTAAGCATAATTAGGTATATATAGGAGGTTGTGAGTCTTATTTCACCATCATATTGTGAAGTGTGTTCTCATTGGAGATATTTGGAGGTTTCCCCCTCAAAGTGGCCTATCAATCTCAATTATTATCTTGTATTTATATAATATTTTATATTATTTCTTCTATTGTGCAAGTTAATTCATTATAGATAACTTTATTAAAAGGGTGAGTAATTGTAAAAGTGGTAAAAGATATGAGTAGAAACATTTTGTGGTTCCTAGTGTTGATTGATGATGAGTAGGTTTGTACACAAAGTATAACTTTGAGAGAAAGGAAAAGAGTATAGACATTGTTTCCATAAATGCCAAAAGAGGAGATTGTTAGAATAACTAATGTTGTGATGATATGTGATGTTTAGTACTATAATGATACATATTTGATTGCATGATGATCAGTTTTTTAGCATCAATGCTGATGAAGAACTGTGGGGGAGATTTTTCACATGTTTGGAAAACTTCTTTGATATTTCCATGAGCTAGTATGTTGCATTCATGACTGCATTTGTTATTGATATCAACATAGTTATCTTTTTGTGAAGACTCACAGAGTAGTAGTGAGAGATTAGCTTTGTGTGGTTTGAAGATTGTGAGTTAAAAATTGTATAATTATCTAGACATTAAGACACATGTGTAGATGGTATAGTTTAGTGTATGTATGGAAATATGAAATTTGCAACGAGTTATAAAGGTTTTTCAGAAGACTATTTCCAGATAGCATTTGTAGAGACTTAGTTACTCATAAATTGTTTTTTTATCTCCTAAGAGATATGGAATCTAGTTGAGTGGGCTTGTAGGGATATTGAATGCATATTGAGGATTATCTAGTTAAGTGAGAAAAGTTAGATGTTCACTGTATGAGAAGTTATGTTAATTATTCACTATGTATTCCTAGTTGAGCTAACTATTTTCCTAATATGTTTTGGGAAGTGTAAAATTTTTTAACGTGTAAATTTAATATCTTGAAATTGTCATTGTTTATAATGTAAATGAGAAATCCCTAAGGCCAACTCATACTAATTATTAGGACTTGGTATAAAATATATAATATATTGATTCGAAAAAGATATCATATGTAGTCATGTGACTGGATTGTTAAAGTGTGAACTAGATATGTAAATTTGTCAGGAGTAGAGAAGAAGTTGAGTCTATTGGCATTTTTGGAACATAAAAAGAATTATATTTATCAAAGATAAGTTTTTGGTTGTACAGTTCACTATTGATATATCTTTCTTTGTATTATTCTATGAGGGTAGTACTAAAGTTGTGCATTGGATCTAGTTGACTTCTTATCAACTCCTACCAGGGTGGAATATCCTAACAAGGATTTAAATTCTCCTTACAGGGACATATATATATTAATTGTATATCATTGACTCCTAATAGGTTGTATCCTTTCACAATAAACTTTTATATTAATACATCATCTTGTGGGAATTATTCCCACCATGATTTTGCCTCTAATCAAGGGTTTCCCTATTTAACATACATAGTATTGTTGTGCATGGTTATCTTTCTATGATGATTCTACTATTTACATGTTTTAGATTTAATAAACATATTAAGAGTTATTTTAAGTGTATAAATAAATCACCCCTCCCCCTAGTTATCTTACTGGACTTTACTTTCTAACAATTGGTATCAAAGAAATTTTTGGATTTGAGCAAATGTGCAAATCAGATTCACAAGCCCTCGAATGACCTGCACATAGAAAACCTGTCATAGAGAAGAAAAAGAGAAGAAGAGGCAAGGGTTTGGTCTAAAAATAAGAAAATTGTATTCTCAGATAAGATTTAAATTGATGTACAATATGATATGAATTTACAATGAGAAAGACCAAATATAAAGGCCTCAAGGAAGCTTGTAGAACAAGCTAGAAAGTGCTAGAAGATAAGGTTGACAACTAAGCATACATCCACAAAAGCTGGAATATCCTTGATTAAGGTGAGGATAAGTATGACTAGATAGGAACAAATTCTCGTGTTGTCAACAACTCATCAACTAAAACTATTAAATAAATGCATTAACCTAAGTAAACTTAAGTAAAAGAATAAATAATTAATAGATAATTATTTACTCTAATAAAAATAGGTCCTTGAAGAAAAAACTTAATAGCTTAAGGAGAGAAATGACACATTTTAGGGAAGATAGTTGAAATTTTAATGGAGTTAACTATGATAGATGGAAAGAAAATATGAAGCAACATTTGATATGAATGGGTCTAGAATTTTGGTTGGTCACTATAAAGACTAAAGTTGTGATTGAAGAAGACAAGCTTGAGGGTTGTGAAGGAGTAAAGAAAGATATATTCATGCATAATATGCTTGCTAGAGAAGCATCATTATCAACTCTACCTAAAATTAAATATGTAGAGGTAAAATCTTTAAGATTTCCTAATGACATTTGTAATTCTTTACAAAGTACATTTGAGGGTGATAAACATACTAAGAAGGCTAGTTGGATATTTTTATTCAAGATGCTAAGATGTTGGAAGATCATATTGTAACACAATATTAGAGATTATCATAGGAATAAAGAATTATAGAGGAGAAAATTAAGAACATGAAGTATGGAAAACATTGAAGATCTTGACAACTACTTATAAATAGATGACATAGATGATTGAACAAGTTATTCCTTAAACACATAAATTTACAAGAGAGGCTCATCTTGTGAGATCACAGACATCTAAAATGTGGATGAAACAAAGTGGAGAATTTCCTAGAGTAGAGACTTATTTTAGTGTACAAAGAGACAAACCTATGTTGACAAGAAGTGCAAGTACAAGTAGAGACTATGCTAGTAGTATCTGAGAAAAAAGATGAAAAAGACAAAAAAATTGAAGCACTTACCATGGTTATGAAGACAGAACCTAAAGGTAACAAAATTATTATTTGTTGGACATGTAAAGAACTTGGTCATTACTATTCTAAATATTTGAAAAAAGAGAAAATAATTTTAAGCTTAGAAAGCCCTATAAATCAAAAGTACTTAAGGATTTCTTTTATGTAAATGAGGATGGTGAACTTGATTTCAAAATGGTAAACTTCTTGAATGATAGTAATGATGAGGATGATGAAATTGTATTTTTTACTATTAAAGAATAGAACCCTAAAAAATAAGAAATAGCCTTAGTATCACAAGTTGAAAGAAAAAGTTTGATTGGATTATACATAGTGGTTGTTCTCATCATATGACAAGAGACATGAATTTTTTTATTGAATTAAATAGTTATGATGGTGGAATAGATAGAGTTGGAAATAATGTAGCATGACACATAAAAGGAAATGGATCTATTACACTTGATGGAAAGACAAACATTTAAGATGTTTACTTTCTAGATGGCTTGAACCATACTTTCTTTGAGTGTTGGATAATGTTTTGATAAGGGATATCAATTGTAGTTCATATAGAAGACTTGTATTGTTAAGGATAGGAATGGAACATTGATTGGTATTGGTACAAGAATGAGAGGTAATTTATTTTAGTTGAATCCTACTAAACTAGCATGCTTAGTTGCTAAGGTGGATGATAGTTGGTTATAGAATAAGAGATTTTTTCATATAAACTTTGATAACATTGTGAAGGTTAGTATAATACATTTGCAATTAGAGACTTACTATGATTGTGAAATCTACTAACATGATGTGCAAAAAATGTGTGTTGGAAAAATAGAAGAAAAGTTTATTTCAAAGAAAAATGTTTGCTACATCAGTGAGGTTGGAGATTGTTCATATAGATTTGAGTGGTCCTATTAGGACTAGACCATTCTATGGTGATAGGTATTTTATGCTACTTATTGATGATTTCACTAGAATGATTTGGGTTTCATTTCTTAGAGATAAGTCTGAAGCTTTTGAGAAATTCAAGATATTTAAGAGTGGAGTTAAGAATGAATTTGGTCTGAAAAATAAATGTTTGAGATCTAATAGAGGAGGATAATTCAATTCAAATGAGTTTAACAAATTTTGTGAAGATAATGTTATAAAGAGATAGCTTTCGGCCCCTAAGACACCAAACTAGAATGGGATATCAGAAAGGAGAAACATATCAGTGACTAAAGCAACAAGAAAAATGATGTTAGAAAATAAAATATCTCATATTTTTGGGAGGAAGTAGTAAATATAGTACTATATACTATGAATAGAGTGCAGATCAAAAAAGGCAATGGTAAGATCCCTTATGAACTTTGGTTTGGACATGTACCTACTGTGAAGTAGTTTAGAATCTTTAGAATTAAATTCTATATTAAGAGAGATGGTGATATTGAAAATTTTGATTCTAGAAGTGATGAAGGAATTTTTCTTGGATATTCATCGAAAAGAAAAGCATATAGATGTTTTAATCAGAGATTGAAGACTATTGTTGAAAGTGATATTCTGAGAGTTGATAAAAAGTTTAGAATTCAAGAAAGAATACTTGATTAGAATTCTAATGAGGAAACTAATCAAAGAACTAACATGAAAAATATTGAGCATAAATTATTTTATGAAACTGACACTAATTTGGAGACTAAATCACAAAGAGAAGATCCTAGATTAGATCCTAGAGCAGAAACCAGAATAGAATAACTGACACCCAATAGAAATGTGGAAAAGAATCATCTCATTGAATAAATAATTGGAAGTAATGACAAAGTAGTTATGACAAGGAACATGGTACATGAAGAACTATGTTTAATTTCTCAAGTTGAACCTAAGAATGTTGATGAATCTTGTAAAGATGATTATTGGATAAAAGCTATGAAAGAGGAGTTAGATCATATTGAAAAGAAAAAGACTTGTTAATTAGTTCCTAGACTTAAAGATAGGAATATTCTTGGAATTTAATGGTTATTCAGAAATAATATGAATGAACAAGGTAAAGTTGTGAGAAACAAAGCAAGATTGTATGCAAGGGATATTCACAACAAGAAGGAATTGATTTTGAAGAGACTTTTGCACCTGTTGCTAGAAAAGAGGTAGTAAGAATTTTTTTGGCATATGTAGCTAACAAGAACAATAAAGTTTATCAAATACATATCAAATAGCTTTTCTAAATGGATAACTTAAAGACAAGGCATACATTGTAATACCTAATAGTTTTCCTTTGATAAATGAAGAAGATATAGTTTGTAGACTAAAGAAGGCATTGTATAGATTGAAACAAGCTCCTAGTGCATGCAATGCAAGATTGAATATACATTTGAAAATTTTGGGATTTTTGAAAGGTAATGCTAATAGTAACTTGTATCTAAGAATGAATGATAAAGGGCTACTAATTCTTGTAGTATTTGTGGGTGATATTATTTTGGAGGTAATCATGAAGAAAGTGAGGCATTTTTAGAAGAAATTAAGAAAGAATTTGAAATGAGTATAATTGGAGAAATGAAATATTTCTTGGGATTGTAGATTGTACAAAACAAAGATGACAGATTATTTTTAAAAGATTTGAATTAGAAAATTATAAACCTATTGGAGCACTGATAACTAGATTTATCTAAAAAAGATGGATCCCTTACTATTTAACAAAAAAAGTACAAATCTATGATTGATGGATCACAATATTTAACACACACTAGACCTAATATAGCTAATATAGTTGAAATTATGGCAAGAGTTCAAGAAGATCCTAAAGAGACACACTTGTTAAAATGTATAGTCCACCAATATAACTGAGAGTGGGGGTGAATCACTTATCCAACTATTATCACAATTATCAACCTTAAACAAACTTAACCAAAAAGAAATATAATTAGAAACCACAACAAGATATGTTAACTAGGGAAACCCTTGATGAGAGGGAAAATATCAGTGGGGATGGTACCCACAAGCTGATGTACTAATATGAATATTCCTTATTAGGAAATGGACCCTATTAGGAGTCTATTTACAAAATTAAGTACATATCAGTCCCTATTAGGAGACTTTGAATCCCTATTAGGAGTTGTGGAAGACAAATGGACCCACTGCCCAAATAGCTTCAAGGGAAAGACCAATGAACCCACTGTCCAAATAATCTCTATATTATTCCTTGCAGAATAATAGAAATTAATAGTACTTCTTTTGTATGTCCTATCAACTAGACCTCTTCTCAAATGATCTTGCAACTAGATCACAAAACTCACATTCAATAATCCCTTGGATTGCTTACTCACATTTAATAAATAGCTTGCTCCTTTTCACACTTTATACTTCATACAATGATCACAACATATTAGAAACAAGGAAAACATCTTTCCTTTATACCATATCTTCAAAATAATTCCTTGAATTTGCCTTGAGGCTTCCTTAATTAATTATAATAGGATAATTAATTAATTATAATTACAATAGCATTATTAGTTCACAGTCTATACAAAATTTCACTCGTGTGACACTAGGGATTATGCATTTGCTAACATCACCATCTAAATATCCTCTATTTTTGGCTGACCATGCATCTTCTTATTACATCTCAAATGAAAGATATAATACAAACATCAAAAAATGGTTTCCAAGCACTTTGTCTTTATATTGCTCTCAATAAATCAAGTGCCACTTCCATACATCTTTCACTTACATTTTGTGCATTAAAATTTTTCATTAGGACATAGTGTAGCATATGTCCATGACCATGCATCATCAGACAAGAAAAACCTTGTCTATACAACTAAGATCTCTCTCTACTACTCTGTTAGTCTCCACAGACTTACTGTTATGTTGACATCAATGACAAACACAGTCATGAATGCAACATGTCAATACTCTCCAATGCTTATGATACCCCCTTGCCCAATGTATTATCATTAGCATTCATGCTAACAATCTCCCCCTTTCGACATTGATGGAAACATAGATGAAAAATATCTAAGTTCCATGAATATCAAAATAGTACTCGATTGTTTTTGTTGCTATTCTAATCTTCTCAAATCCTCTTCATCAATCAGATATGGAATCCTCTAGAACACTACTCTATTCTTCTTATTCTTTAGGATAAGCAATAGCTCTTCATAGTGAACAACATTTCATACATCATAATTTCTTATGTTGCATATCTCCCACATAGAGATATTCCTCCTTCTTCTTTTACATGAATCTTTCTAAATCTCCCTAATAAAGTAGACATTTCCATGCACTCTCCCTATATATACTTAGGAGATTTTTTTCATGCATATTCTCCTCCATTGACATTAATGACAAAAGCCTCATTATGTAAATTATGTGTTCCAAGTCTTCAACTAGCCCAAGTCTCCAAAGAAACTATTCAAGACCAAATACCAAGAGTCCTTAATGGCTTAACTTATCATAGATACTCCCCCATACGAGAAGCATCAACATTTAGTCCAGTATAACAATATTGCTTTTTACCACTATCTTGATGCAATCTCAACATCATCTACTTAGAAGTAGCTAGGGGCATAACCCCAAGGATACCTCTCAAGTACTTAAATGTATATTTAGGAAAGGGGTTCATAAAGATATCTACAACCTAATCTTTAGTACTCACATATTCCAATCTAATCTTATTTTTTACTAACTTCTCTCTTAGGAAATGATACTTTATAGATATATGTTTACTATTAGAATAAAATGCATGATTTTTAGGCATACTCATTATACTTTTTTTATCAGAACATATGATAATAGGTTCTACAAACTCAATTCCAATATCCTTCAGCATCTATTTCATCCACATCACTTGATTACAATTATTTGCTACTACAACATACATTTCCTTAATTGTACTATGAGAAATACAATCTTCTTTCTTGCTTAGCCAAGAAACCAATCTTCCTCCAAGGAAAAATTCTCCACCACTAGTGATCTTTTTTTCATCCATATTGTCTACCCAATCTACATTAGTATATGCACATAGAGTGAAATCACTCAATCTATCATACCAAATTCCATAGTCAGATATTCCTTTCAAATATTTTAATATTCTATTTACTACTACATAATGATACTGCCTAGGACCATCTTGAAATCTAGCTACAATCCCAAATCCATTTTTCATATCTGGTATGGTGTGAGTCAGATTGCAAACCTCCAATCATGGATCTATACTTCTTGTGCTCAACTGTAGGTGTCTCATCCTTGCTAGACAACTTGTGACCAATTATCATAGGTGTACCAAAAAGCTTACATCTTTCCAATCCAAACCTTTTTAACAAAATTTTCAAGTACTTAGCTTGTGAGATGAAAATACCATCACTATTCTACATAATCTACAATCTTAGGAAAAACTCCATTTCTCCTATCATGCTCATTTCAAACTCATTCTTCATTTCTTTAAGAAAATTATCACTTGCTTCATCGTTACCTCCAAATATGATGTCATCAACCAATAGTATTATTATCAAAAATCCATTCTCAATTTCTATCAAATAAAAGTTACTATCTAACGTACCTTTAGCAAATCCAAGTTTTTCCAAATAGGTGGCTAACCTTGCATACTAGGTTCTAGGTGTTTGCTTCAGAGAAAAACTTTCAAGCTACTCAATATATACCTCTTCTTCAATTTCTCCATTCAAGAAAGCTGATTTTGTTGGAAATAACAATGGGATAGTAAACTCTGAGAGGTGGGGGTGAACCGACACTTCAAAAATTTAACCAGAAAACATTCACCACAATCCATCTCATAATTTAGCATATAAATAGAAATAGCTAACTACACATTTTCATCCATAGCATGAAACAAATAACACATGACAACATAAATTTGGTTACCTAGAAACCCTCCAATGAGAAGGTAAAATTGGGCTGGGCATGACACCCGCAAATCTTCACTACTGCAGCTGTAAATTGCAGCCAATTATGGTTATAATGAGTTTGACCATAAACTATGATCTACCCAATGAAAGGTTTACCCTATTGAAGGCCTACAAAGACTATTAGGTCTCACCTTGTTAGAGGATTTAAACTTACAATAAAGCAAGAACTTGATTAAGAGATTTACAAAATCTTGTTAATACTACTATGTTGGGAGGTTTGTTGTATATCATTACTGGCCAAAAGTTCTCTGCCTACCAAAATATTGAATTCAAATATTTAAACCCACCCATCAGTCATAAGATTCAAATATTCAGCATTTGAATATTGTACAAGTGTATATTAAAACCTTAGGTTATCTTTTACCCTAAATTATAGGTCATTTCATGTTATATTTTAAGTTTGAAGCTGTGAAAACATAACATGGTCCCAATCTTACAATAACCCTTTTATCAGAGTATCGTCTAGAAAATCAAGTAATAGTAAGATGCTACAATGTTCCTATTAGTGTAGTGCTGGGTTGTCATAACATTAGAGATTTTGTAGGATCATGGGGTTGACTTCCTAGGTCATTGATTCTATGAAGGGGAAAATTAGTCATATGATCTTAGAGTCATAAGATTGTGATGTGAGTCAGGGTGGAAGCTAATTTTAGATGGACATTGGGTGTTCTGATCTTATGATATCCCCTTTCATAAAGTCACAAGTGCAAATGAGGAGATCAACAAGATCATGATAGAATGTTAGTTAATCATGATTTTAGGCTTGTAGGGAGTATTGTTGTGGCTATCAATTTTATGATAGACTATGATTGTAAGATCATGAAGGTCAAATCAATCGTGCCTATAACATCACAAGAGGAGATTGATAAAACCATGACCTTATGCCAAGAGTATTATCATGCCATCATTCTATTATAAGATTTCAGGTCTTGTTACTATGAAAAGATTGTAAGGATAGTGAAGGATGGGCTCAATGCTATGAGGTATATCTAATAAAAAGATCATAGAGGTTAGGGTTTTGAACAAAAGGTGACATGAAGGGTTTTGACCATAGTTGATGATCATAGGATCATGAGTTGTAGTGTTGACCAAAATATAAGGAGCTTCACCCACCGTGATGGAAAAAGAAGAGTCCCTAACCAATCAAGTAGCAAGAAAGGTATAGAGTGATAATTTAATATGGTTGACCTACATTTTTTATCTAACTTAGTATGTTGGTAACAAGGAATAGGTATCTATTTGATGGAAAATTTGAGCTTTTGATCTCCTACAACCACTTTCATTGTTCCCTAGACTTGATAAGTATGAGGAATACTCCATCGCCACCTGTTGATCTATCTACTTAGTAAAAAGGTTAATGGTCATCATTCCTATCCTCATAGAGAATTTTTTGTTGGATAAGTGATCTTCCTATGTTTGTATTTGTGCTATGATAAGATCTTTTCTAGTTTTGCAATAATTATTCCTTGCAATCTTGAATGTGGTTGAAGTTCTTTCTTAGGTTAGTGTAGATACTTAAAAATGGTTCTCATATTCAATTTCATCATATTTTCATACTAACTCATTCCATTTTCTCATTCCACTAACTCTGATCTTTTGGCCAACTTGATCATATCTCAACTATCGCATTTATTCAATCAAATCGGCTAATCATCTACTAAGTTTCTCTATAAGTTTAAACAACACATAATTTAATCCTATATCATGTCACTAATTATTATTTGTAACTAAAATCCTCAATTAATTAATTTATTCATCATTCACAAACCATGGAGATTCTCAATTTCATAAGTCATATTTTCCACCATTAATTCCATTTTTACTAATTTCTATTTGTGTGGAATGATGGATTTTTAATTCAAAATTCTCCACATAATATTGACATAATCATGACATATGTGCATGGAACATCATGGATTCTCCATTCGCACTTGGCTAAGATGTGTCATAATCCATATATTCTGCATGTCCATATTTGGCTTCCATTGTCATAGATTCTTGGCTTTAAGTGGGTTTGAGGTATCATGTGTCACATCATAAATCCTCTTCCATTTATAGCCATGTTTAACTTCCAAAGCATCATACATCCTACATTTAGCATCTTGTGTCATATGTGCCATGGATTCTCAAAGGAATCTCTTTCCAAGTCATATATCCAAGGTGATGATTCCAATGCTCTCATCTTATGAATTGATTATAAAATGAGCATTCTTCCTCTCATTTTTGGCCCCTAATTTTTTAGAATTTTTATCTTTTTCTCACACTAAAATCACATCTTCTAGTATTCTCCTAGCATTATCACCATACTAGGCTTTTGCTTCCTAATAGTGTGCATTGTAGTAAATTTGGAGCTACATCATATGGAGAAGAAAGAAGGACATGGGAACTACAAATTAAAGAGGTGGTTTTTAACATTGTGTTTCTTCCTTTTGTTTATTTGGCTTTCATGGTAGACTAGACGGTGTCAATGTATACTTATTGATTTTGTGATTTTTCTCATAGTATGTTAGACATTATCCCATTTTCTGGTCCTACAATTGGTGAATTCGATGTGAACATGCTTAACTAACTAGGGTTTCTTATGTTTGTGCTTGTAGTTGCAAGGAAGGAGCTCACTTAGAAGGGTATAACCACTATCTACACTTCCTTATCACATCTATATTAATTAGGGGGTCCAATAATATGGTTATGTTCTCTTGTTTTATGTATTCTATTAATTTTTTGTCCTAGGGTACACTCTACTCTTTCTAGGTGCATTTGGTAAAGTAGTTATCAAAAATTTAGTTTCTTAGTCTTGTTTGGGCACCATTTCCCCACACTCTACAACTGGCCTCCCAACTACACCTAGAAACTACCAATTGCACCCTTCTAGGCCCCAAGTGCCCATAGGTGTAGTTAGCACTATTTGAGTGCACTTGGGGGCATTCTAGGTCATTCTGACCTTCTAGAGTGTAGTCTTCTCTGTTAGAGTGCACTTGGTTCACAAAAAGCACATATTACACTTAGAATCTGCATCTAGGGTTTTTTTTTACTTCTAGGACTTAGATTAGATGTTTTTCTATAACTAATGGTCTATTTTGTAGCATGTGGTGATTGTTGGATGAAGACTAATCATTTTAAAACTAATAATTCTTATTTATAGGACATTGTCGAAGACCATATGTGTTTTTCAAAACCATGTGTGTGGATTTCCTAGATTAAATAACACTTCGTTTGGTGCATAAAATGAACTTTTTCTTTTTTGCTTGGTATGTCTATATTTTTTAAAACCCTAGGAGTTACGTGGACGTATCCTCTCCCCTCACTATTCATGGATCTTAGGTGTAAGAGAAATCTGTATGACTTCAATAAGAGGCCTACTTTGGACCAAGATGCTCGATATTGGGTATGCCAAGGGACAACTTCAAAGTGATATCAAGCCAAAGATAGGTCAACATTCTAGCTACTATATAAAACTTGATTATGGTGAAAGTTGTTTTGGTGGTATTGTTGTGTGATAGCTCTCCTCCAGTACCCTTGTGGTGCATCAAACCCTAGTTCTCGAGGCTCAATGGGTTACCCATGCTCGTGATGACATCCTACATTCTTGTGCTCCTTAGTAGAGACAACAATCCCTTGGGAAGTCATGCCCCTTGGGAAGTGGATCTTGGTAGCCCTGAGAAGTGAGTGTGCTATAAGGGGGAGCATGTGGTGCCAAGATTCTAAGTTTTCCACTTTGGATAAGTATGGCTGAACTTTGAACTTTGATTGAAGTAGGAATTCAATGGATATAGTCCTAAAGCCTAGGTTGTGGTGTGTCTCTTCACTTTTAACAATAGCTATTCTTGTCTTATTGTGTCTTGTGTGTGTGTAAAACTTTAATCAAGATAAAATCTAAGTTTCAAATTTACACCTTGGATATCATTTGAACCTTGTCAAAACATTACACATTATTAAAAAATTACAATCTTTGTCACAACTATGCAAACTTTGGTCCAATATATTCAAGTTTTGGAAAATATGACAACTTGTGATCCTAAACATGCTTGGCATAACATAGACTTCATCCTTGCATAGAACCCACTTACATGCACCCTAGTTTGAGCCTTATACTTGCATCATCTAGGCTTAATCTTGGATCTTTTAGTCCTCACTTAGTATCCCTCATCTTTCATATTGCGTTCATTTGGGTTTAGTTTTCATCCTTTAGCCTGTTCATTTCAACCCCAAAATTTGTAGCTTACATCTTCTATATTGCATCTTTGCATACCCAACCTTCATCTTGCACACCTTAACCATCCTTCCATGTCTCTTAACCTTCATTCTACACCTTCATCCTAGTTTGAGCACTTTTCTCTACTATTTAGCTCATTGTGACATCAATCTAGAAACCCTAGCACTTACAATAGCCTTAGTTTTAGCCAAGTTTACCAACTGGGCCCTGAAATTACCAACTACACCATAGGTGTATTTAGTACTATCTAGATGCACTTGGTGGTCTAAGGACCCATTTTGGGCTTCCAAACAACATTTAGAGACTTCAGAGGTGTCCTTAGGTACTTGGATAGGTCCCCTGTATTGGCATGCCCTAATCTACATTTTACATCTCCTAACTTTCATTTTCTCCACTTAGGACATCATTTCTTAGGTTTCAACCTTCATTCTACATCTCTTAACCAATCATAACATCAACCCCAACATCCTAGCTCTCTGGTAGAACAACCTAGCAATCATCCAACTAAGAAACAACAATCATTCAATCCAGTCTCCCAACTACACCATGAAACTACCAATTATGCCCAAACTGGCACCAACTACACCATAGGTAGTTGGTACTATTGGAGTGCACTTGGTGCTATTAAAGAATATTTGGACACCTGTATCACCATTTTGGGCCTCTAAAATGCATTTTGGGACCCTAAAACTACATTTAGATGCCTCTGTAGGTTCTCATTTTGTATATGACCCAAAATAGCATCTTGCACCTAAAATCTCATTTTTCATATTAGGACCTTTTCATATTGCATATCTGCTCAACATCACCATCATTTTGAGCCCCCTAAACATCATTTTGAACCCAAAACCTTTGAATTTAGTCAAAAATCTAAACAAAAGTATGAACCTTAGAGTACTTCATTCTCTCAATGGATAACAGATCTTGACCATAGTCATTTTATCATTTTTTTTGTCAAAATCTATCTATATCAAGATCTATTTGACTTTATCATTTTGATCTTTTCACTTTTGTCTCTTTTTGGTCAAGATCCAAAGTCTATTGTCATAACATTAAACTCCTAGGTTAATACCCTGTAATAATTTCACCTAAATTTAAGACCTTGCATATACCCTTACCATAGCATTGTCATATTCCTAGTATCCCTAAACATCATTTTGACTTACCCTAGTGGTATATCCCCTTCATTTTGAATTGTTCAAAACCCTAGCACCATTTCCACTATTAAACTCTATCAACTTGTCTATCAACCAAATTCTCCTTGATCACTTATCCTCATTTTTCATAACCCAACTATCATTATCAACCTTAGTACACCATCCCTTGCATAATCCACCTTGCATACATCAACCTCCAACATCATTTCTAAGTATAAGGTCCAACCCTAACCTTCATTTTGCATACCCTAACCTTCATTTTGCATACCCTAATCTTCATTTTGCATACCTCCAAAATGTCACTTTGCATTTACATTTGCATAGCATCACTAGGACATGTTCACTTGGCATATCAAAACCCTAGTTCATTTGGCACCTCCCTAGGTTACATAACATTCCTAAATACTTAAAAATCCAAAAAGCACTCATATCTTGCATACCCACATTGTAATTACCAAATATTGACATGTTTTACCAATTGCACCCCTATTTTACTAACTGGACACTTTAGATGCGCAATTGGTAGCTTCAATGTATAGTTCATAGTTTCAAGGTGCACTTGGTAATTAGGGATTTCATTGTAGGTTCTAGAACCTTAATCTACATTTTATAGCCTTCATTGCATCCCTAAACCTTAGAAAAGACTCAAATCATTCATATTCTACATTTTAGTCACCCTAACACCTCTATTTATCGAATGCATACCTTATACTTACCACCTACTTACCTTTAGGGCCCCAAGTGCACCAAGCACTTAGAATTGCCTTAGTTTTAGCCAAGTTTACCAACTGGGCCCTAAAATTATCAACTACACCCAAATTGGCACCAACTACACCATAGGTGTAGTTAGTACTATTTGGGTGCACTTGGTGGTCTAAAGACCCATTTTGGGCTTCCAAACAACATTTAGAGACTTCAGAGGTGTCCTTAGGTACCTGGATAGGTCCCCTATATTGGCATGCCCTAATCTGCATTTTACATCTCCTAACTTTCATTTTCTTCACTTAGGACATCATTTCCTAGGTTGTAACCTTCATTCTACATCTCTTAACCAATCATAACATCAACCCTAGCATCCTAGCTCTCTGGTAGAACATCCTAGCAATCATCCAACTAAGAAACAACAATAATTCAATCCAGTCTCCCAACTACACCATGAAACTACCAACTATGCCCAAACTAGCACCAACTACACCATAGTTAGTTGGTACTATTGGAGTGCACTTGGTGCTATTAAAGAATATTTGGACACCTGTATCACCATTTTGGGCATCTAAAATGCATTTTGGGACCCTAAAACTACATTTAGATGCCTCTGTAGGTTCTCATTTTGTATATGACCCAAAATAGCATCTTGCACCTAAAATCTCATTTTTCATATTAGGACCTTTGTGTATTGCATATCTTCTCAGCATCACCATCATTTTGAGCCCCCTAAACATCATTTTGAACCCAAAACCTTTGAATTTAGTCAAAAATCTAAACAAAAGTATGAACCCTAGAGTACTTCATTCTGTCAATGGATAACAGATCTTGACCATAGTCATTTTATCATTTTCTTTTGTCAAAATCTATCTATATCAATATCTATTTGACTTTATCATTTTGATCTTTTCACTTTTGTCTCTTTTTGGTCAAGATCCAAAGTCTATTGTCATAACATTAAACTCCTAGGTTAATACCTCGTAATAATTTCACCTAAATTTAAGACCTTGCATATACCCTTACCATAGCATTGTCATATTCCTAGTATCCCTAAACATCATTTTGACTTACCCTAGTGGTATATCCCCTTCATTTTGAATTGTTCAAAACCCTAGCACCATTTCCACTATTAAACTCTATCAACTTGTCTATCAACCAACTTGTCTCCTTGATCACTTATCCTCATTTTTCATAACCCAACTGTCATTATCAACCTTAGCACACCATCCCTTGCATAATCCACCTTGCATACATCAACCTTCAACATCATTTCCAAGTATAAGGTCCAACCCTAACCTTCATTTTGCATACCCTAACCTTCATTTTGCATACCCTAATCTTCATTTTGCATACCTCCAAAATGTCACTTTGCATTTACATTTGCATAGCATCCCTAGGACATGTTCACTTGTCATATCAAAACCCTAGTTCATTTGGCACCTCCCTAGGTTATATAACATTCCTAAATACTTAAAAATCCAGAAAGCACTCATATCTTGCATACCCACATTGTAATTACCAAATATTGACATGTTTTACCAATTGCACCCCTATTTTACTAACTGAACACTTCAGATGTGCAGTTGGTAGCTTCAATGTACAGTTTGTAGTTTCAAGGTGCACTTGGTAATTATGGATTTCATTCTAGGTTCTAGAACCTTAATCTACATTTTATAGCCTTCATTGCATCTCTAAACCTTAGAAAACACTCAAATCATTCATATTCTACATTTTAGTCACCCTAACACCTCTATTTACCAAATGCATACCTTATACTTACCACCTACTTACCTTTAGGGCCCCAAGTGCACCAAGGGTACACTTGGTACTGTCTAAGTTTAGTTGGTAGTTTACGTGCATGGTTGGGAGGTAGATAGTCCATTTAGGCTTTCCTCCACTTCATTTGCATCCTTAGGTATCATGCCAACACTCACTAGGACACAATCAACATAGAGACCCAAAGAACTTTACCAACCCTTGTTTTTTGAGGTGCCAACACAACCAAAACCTCATCCAAGACAAAATATGAGAAAGAAAATACAACACGCATTTGACAAAGACCAAATTGAGGCATCACAACTATTACTTGTGGACCTCTTAAACATGTATCCGCAAGATCACCATAATCAAGAGATGACACAACAAACCCTAAACAACACACCCATTATGAGGTTTCCTTCAAACACTTCCCCTACACAGGGGATGGTTCAATGGAGTCCTTAATTTGAACCTATATTCATGTCGATACCACCTAGAGGTTGAAGTGTACCAACCACACTTGAGGATGAACAAATACACTCCTTTCAATTTAGTAAACCCAACACAAGTACCTTTAACCCCAAAACATCAAACACACAACAAGGTATTTTACACCTAAGTGATGACTCTAACACTAATTATGGCATCATTAACAAAGAAATGGCTAGGGCACACTAAGATAAAAATTTCTACAAAAACTTCAAACTTTGACAACCCAAGAAATTGTCAAGTTTAATTAACACTTTGAGGGACCTAAGTCCAAACATCAAACCAACAAAACAATTTAAAACATACAACCTATGATCAATTTGGACTTAGAAAAGGGAAAACAACCTTTGGAGTTTTCAAACACAATA
This sequence comes from Cupressus sempervirens, assembly GCA_028749045.1. Taxonomy (NCBI): domain Eukaryota; kingdom Viridiplantae; phylum Streptophyta; class Pinopsida; order Cupressales; family Cupressaceae; genus Cupressus; species Cupressus sempervirens. The sequence goes on from CM053783.1 coordinate 106,213,925, forward strand.
ATGGCACCTATAAGGTCCCATCAAGAATCAACAATTGAAATCCTCCAAAGTACATTTGAACACATCAACCTTAATCCCTTGTTTGATGAACCACAACTAATGAAGGGAAACAAGACTCTTCCTAAGTATCCCAAAAGGACATTAAGACTTTATCTCAATCACATGATGTAACAACAAGACATGCCTAAGGGAACTTGTACTCTAGGGATTCCAAACATAGCTCCTTTGGAGGAAAATCAACAAAGTGCACCTTTGCTCCTAACTCTACCAAGTGTTATGACATCAAATGTTATGGAGCCTCCGATGAATACACCATGTGAAACATCAATTGCAAGAATCCCTGATGACATACAAAGGAAAAGTCTTATTAAAATTACACCTATTCCCAAAAGGAACGTGCCTCATCATCAAATCAATATGATGTCTCAAAGGAGAAATATCCAACACAAAAAGGTACCAAAACAACAACCTAAATATGATGTTCAATTCTCAAGGACATAGCTAATTGCCATAGCAACATCAGCCTATAGTGGTACAAGGACATAACATTTCCAATGTGCAACCAAGTATAAATCTGCTCAACACACATTTGACACATCAACAACAATATCAATCACAACAAAAACCTCAAGTGGTTCAAGGATCCAACATCCCTAAAACACACTCCAACATAAATCCACTTAACTTACATACAATGTATCAACAACAATTCCAACAAAAACAATCAATGTTTGCTAAACAACAAGAGCAACTAAATGAATAGTTGGAATACCAAAGATGCCTTGAGCAACAAATTGCATATCAACAACATGTGCCGCAGTTACCTCTACAAAAATAGTCACATTCATGGTCTCACATGCAACCAACAGAGGTATCTCAACAACAACCACATAAAATGGTACAACAACTACCACAACAAATGGCATAACAACAACACATGGTACAACAATCATAGTCGATACCACAACAACTACCATAGCAAATACCACAACAAATACCATAGCATGTACCACAATAGACACCCTTCTATCTTCAAGGTAATAACATACCTCCACCACCTAGTGATACATCACCTAACTCTTTAGATATAGAAACGTCAGAACTAAGTAGACATAGTTCTCATCATAGAAAATGATCTACTCATAGACACAAAAGACATGAAGATAAATCTGTCATGCAAAACCCTAATGAAGAATTACTACAATAATTCAAACAACTTTCCAAACAAGTTGAGGCATTGGGTGTCCAAAAGAAACAGGCTCTATATATAGAATGAGACCTACATCCTAATCGATTTGATAAAAGTTTGTATATGCCTCCATTCCCGAAACACTTTGAGGCTCCAAGGTTAGAAAAATACCAAGGAAAAGGAAACCTCATTGATCACATTCAAGAATTTTGCACTTCTTGTACTGAACTCAGTGATGAGCCCACCTACCTCATGAGATTACTCCTTCATTCTTTGGGTGGGTCTACACTTGAATGGTATTCCAAACTTCCTGGTACTATCAAATCTTGGTCAAAGTTGGCAAACTAATTCATCTCCCACTTTTCCTTTAACATTACAAATGAGGTGACACTCTCTGATTTGTGCTCAACTAAACAAAAGACTAGAGAACCACTTATCATGTTCTTACTATGTTGGAGAAGCTTAGTTAGTAAATGCTCACTAGAAATTCCTGAAGAACAATAAGTTAACCTATGCATTGAAAACCTAGTCCCTAACTTAATGTATGAACTTAAGATCAAAATTCCAAGCACCATTTCCAAACTGATGAAAAAAGGGGATCCTCAAGACAAATAAGGAAAACACAAACACCAATTTGTCTAATGACAAGGACAAAAAATTTCTCCAAAAACAAGAATGCAACCAATGATGGCATTGTGTATGCACATACAATTAGCATAGCACAACCTCAACTGACTTTGAAAGGTGCAAACCCTATGAATTCAAAAACTCCCAATCAAAATTCACCTCCACAATAGAAAACTAACACTTCCATGTAGGATGGACCTCGAAGACATCCTAGAACCAAAGATAGAAAATTCACATCATTGGAGATACCTCTTGAGACTGCACTACAACAATTACTTAGTAATAACTTCCTGCAATTACCCCTAATCAAAGATGAACCACTAACTAAACCTTCTTGGTGGGATGACAAGAAATATTGTGATTACCACCACACCAAAGGAAATAAGATTACATCATGTTTCCAAACAAATTATGTAATAAAAGACCTTATTGATGATGGTGTAATCACAATTGATCCATCATTACTAGCATCCAACTCTAATCACACTATCTTCAAAGATCCTTTGGGTAATCACAACAAAGAGAAAACTTCCAGTTCAAACTCAAACTCACAAGCCAATGTGAATCACACATGCACTAGATATGACTACACCATCAACTATTTCAATGAGTCTAATTCTTGCATATCCACATTCACCTTAATAGCTAAAGACCCTCTTTGTGCTATCACTACATGCTGCACCAAGATCACCCTACCTTGAACTCCATCTAGACCTACTACCTCTACTAGACCTACACCCATTAGTAGACCTACTACTCCTACTTCATCTTATTATAGAATTGTTGAATAGCTCAACAAGACCCCTGTGCAAATATCCATGGTGTTGGCGCTCAAAATTATAGCCCAAATTTTGAGCACTGTTGAGAAAATCAAGCCCTTAAACGCTTTTAAAGTGCATTTGTACCTGGCTATCTATTTTAGGCCTAAGAGGTGTTCAATGTTTTTGACACCTTTCATTCAACACATCCACTCATTCCATGAAGTTAAACTAACGTATCGAGTCATTTTGTGAAGTCCTATTTTGAGCAATTATCAAATTTGCACTTTCACCAAACAATGATAGGAGGTTGTGTTTGCCATTAAAAATCTCACACCCAATAATGTTTCATGACTCTCCACTTTAGGAGTATCTAGTGTCCATACTTGAGAGCCTATGTTTCAGATTTTGAGTCATTTTGAGTTCGTTTGACTAGGTTTTGAATCCCTCAAATTTGGTCAGTTACTATTTTCATGCTTTTGCAAATGTTCAAAATTCTGGGAGGTCCTGTTTGACGAGTTATAATTTTGACCCAGTTTACCAAAATGCTGAAATTCCTTTTGTGTTATATTTTAGAGGTTAGAGACTTGTTATGTTTCAAGTTTCAGCTTATGACGAATCTATTTGATTAGTTTTCAAATGCGATTCCAAACACACTTTTTATCTTTTCACCGGTGTCAGCAAATGCAAATTGTTTGGTACCCCTGTTCGTGATGTTATAACTTGAAATCTGTGATTGCCTAGATCAAATGGATTCTACCATTATGTTGTACTCTAAAAATTCTTTAGGTGTGCCAGTTTTTAAGTCTTGACGAATTCATTTGCACACTTTTCCAAGATGATTCCATTTCCAAAAATTGATTTCCTGGCAATGTTTCAAGTCAGCAAATTCAGGTAGCCTACTTTGACTATTCACCATTTGAACCTAGTTATTCTTCATGAGCCCAAATCACATATTCATACTCAACTCATGACAAAGATTTAGTGCCCCAATTTTCATCTTCCGATGTGCCCATTTGCCCAATTTTTCGAGCCAAATCTGAACCCTGTTTATTACTTTCTGACATGTTTTTATGCAGGCAGTTCTGAAGGGTCGACTTTCACAGCAAATATATTTTGACATTGAATTCTTCATGAGATGAGATTTGACAGGGTAAGAGTGTGCAAAACAAAGATTTAGTGTGCCTAGTTTCGAAGCTCGGTTAGGTGTTTAAATCAGTTTTTAAAGCCAGGCAATAGGCCTCCTGAAAAAGTTTTCACAGTGGTGCAAAAATGTTTTTAAATGGTTTTTAATGATTAATTAGCAGTCAAAATTTGAGTTTAGTCAGTTCAAGAGGGTTGACGGATCAATTTTCCATATCAGTTGTTCAAAAATGAATTTTTTTTTAGCCAGACCCACTTTGGGGCCCGACTAATTTCACCAAATTTAAAAGGCAGTGGTTTCAAAAGAAAAGTTAAAATAATTTGCAATCATTAAATTTCAGTTGTATGTACATCATGGGAGATCAAAAGTTTCTTGCAATGTAATGCATCCAGATATGGAGATTAAAAATGATGATGTTACATTTGATTCATTAGATATGGGTGTACAAAGTAATGTCACTCAAAATTCTTATAGAATATACAGAAATGTGGGCTTGGGGATTGTTCAACTTCAAAATTTAAGTTCTTGTGGGATGCTTATTAATGGACATTTGCTAGGAAAGGATGAACAAATTTCCCTTGAAAATGGAAACGAAATCATTTTTGACTCTGAAAGAAATGGTCATCCCATTTACCATTTTAATTTAACTTGTGGAGATTAGCAGGAACAAGTGCAAAGGTATCATCACTTGTTGACAACATGAAGTGTGGTATTTGCTTAGATGTATGGTGTGATGTTGTATCTATCACACCATGCATGGATAATTTCTGTAATACATGCCTTTCTACATGGTATAAAAGATTTGAACAAAAGGGAATAAAATGCATTTGTCCTCAATGTCGATTAGATATTTATTCTGGGGGCTGATGCCTTTGAGAACTGATATATCTATTCCTCAAATTTTTTTAGGATGTGGGAAAGTACTCTGTAATGCCTATTAAGAGTCGCAAAATGATATAAGTTATGGGTCCCAATTTAATATCCAGTGCAAATAGCATTGACCAAATCTAGTGCTTTGTTAACAATTTACTGTAGGCTTATGATGAGCTGTTAATAAGGGTTATGAAAAATGCAGCACCTCTGTAAGCATATAGCACATAGATCACTTTTCATGTGAACCTCATCTCAATTTCATTGTCAACAATGTTTAGTAAGCCATTAGCAAAACCTTGGCAGTACATAATCTAATTAAGGTCTTCAACATCTCTCCTCAGCAGTAATCCAACAAACCCATGACCACAAGAAAAGAAGGGGCAGTCAATTTCAAAAAGGGGGAGAGCCCGTGGCAACAATGAAGTAGTTGTTGAAATGAATTGAAAGGGAACATAATGGATTTTAAAAGGGTAGTTAATGTTGAATCAAAGCCCTCGTATTCTCAAACCTGCGGGCAAAAAAAACTCATGTGCATTTAAAAAAAAGGATGAAACTGTTTTTAAAGCTTCCCATGCCAAATGAAGAGCCCATGCTATTAGAGAGAAAACCATTCCATGTTAAGAGGCACTCGCTACATCAAAGCCACAGGCAGAGGAAATCGTAGTAGGGTTAACAAAGCACAATAGTCATCGCATTGACAGAGAAGAGCCACAACCATTGAAGAAGCAGCAACACGAATCAAAGATCCACACAGCCAAAGAAGCAAGTAAAAGAAACATAAAATGAACATAGCTACTAGCATTAAGAAATCCAAGCCGCTAGTCAAAAGGGAAGACGACATGTATATCAAGAAAAGCAACACCCACATTAGAGCAAAAGACACCCTTCGCTAGAATAAAATCACAGTCAATGAGTTAACAAAGCTTGTGCAAGGAAAATGACGTGAAGGTAGGAATCAATGCATAAATATTTAGAAGTGTTGTTTCAAAGGAATTCATACATGTTCAAAGAGCTCCCACATAGAGGAATTTGCTTAAATAGAGAAAGCTGCCCATGAAAAGGGAATCCAGTGGCAATTTTAGAGAAGTACACCAGTGTTAAAAACACACTAGGCAGCCCAAGTGGGATAATTTTGTTGTTTATAGTGAAACAATACAGTCATGCATAAAGACAAATGAAGTATCTCCATGCCATATTGAAAGAAAGAAGCTGGCATCAAAGATGAGCTGTGACATTTAAAGAAAAAACATAGACTATAGGGATATATTGAAAAGCAATATCCCACATTGGGGAAGCGATAGCTTTCCAAGCTATTTAAATACAATTTCAAATAGCAAACATAGTGTCTTATGACAGGAACCTTTTTGTGAAGACAAAGCTTGCGCATGGGTTCCAGACAGTTGTGCGGTGATGTCAGCAAAACTTTAAACGAAGATACAAGAAGGATGATGTGGCACCCAAATTGAAGATCTCTCCAAGATGACAACACGTGGCAGGATCGACCACCCACAAAATCATAAAATAAAGTTGCAAGGAGTATAAATATTGTAGGAATGCAAAATTCTGCCATGTGGTAGTGCGGGACCCAAGCATAATGATGTGGGAATCAGAGTAAGCTCAAGCGAGAATCGATCAGATCGTGACATGTGTCATGATCTGACGGCAGGGGCATACCCGCAATAATAAGTTGCACACTAGATAAAAAATGCAGGAATGAAAATTTTTGACACGTGGCGTGGGTCCTAGCAACACTATCATGGCAGATGATGTACTAGGCTTAGCCAATCAAATAGTGCCACGTGGCACCAGTCAAATAGAGGGTTGACAATGGATTGGAAGGATGAGGAAAAGGTTGAAGAGTAAAAAAAATAATATTTTATTATTTTCTTAGAGAAATGAAGTCACGTTCAAAATTTTGAATTCTAAAAGGGCTTTATAATAATGTTTCAACTTTAGAATTTTTATTTTTTGAATTTTCAAAGGTGCATCAGACCTAAACTTTCTAATCGAGGGGGGGCGATTTTCAAATTGATATGCAGAGGGTTTTTGGTAAGAAAAATAGGCAATATCATATATCGTCGGAATCGACAAAATCCATTTTTAATTTATTTTGCAGTCAGTTTCTGCACAGGAATTCGTCTGTTCGAGCAGTGTGAGGTTTTCTATTAGTTACTTCAATTGCCAATGTATTCAGGTAATCAAATTTTATAATTGATTTTTAACATAGTAATGACCTGAATATCAGTAAAAGGCAGTAAAAACTCAGTTTGGGTCAAAATTTGTTCAGATTCATTCAATACAAACTGAGATTTCACCAGCATTTCAGTGAGCAAATCAGATATTTTGGCAAACAGTTTTTTATGATTCAAAAAAGGATATTTGCAAATCAGTTACAACAAATGATGAAAACATAATCAGATCAAAACGGTAGAGAGAAGAGAGAAGTTTTTTAGTTGCAGGAGATTGAATTCCAAGTGGACACTTGTCGTCTTCAAAACAAATTCTGGAATTCATTTTGTCTATATCATTCTTTCTTTCTATCATTTGAAGGGTTCCAGTCTTTGGAGAAAAACCAGTCACTACTGAGATACCAAATTTTGGATCCAGTTTTGATATGTTCCCATGTTGTGATACCACATATTCTTCAGTAAATTTCTCTTATGTGAATAGCAATAGGATGGTTAATATAGCAAGTTCTGATATGTTAGGTTTCTTTGTGTTTTCATTTCATGCATATGGTTGTATTGTTTCAAAAAAATTAATACAAAGAATAGCAGGATTTCATCAGTTTCATCTTGAATCCTGTCTCCTTTCTTAATAAGCTTCAATGTTTTACAATCTTTGAACAAAGAGCCTAGGTTGTAGTTACAGTCCCTTAACGCTGTATGTTATTTCATTGTTGCATGTAACTCAAGTAGTTATGTAAATGCTTTAGGGAAATAACAGGGTTGCAAGTTTGTTGATGGGGATATCATGTAAGAATGAGATTTAGATTGAGCATAGATGTCTATTTACAAGTTAAATAGATAGATCAAATATCTGAATATATGTATAAGTATCAGATATCCATATGTATACATTTGATTCATGGATTAGGCACTAATCAGCTACAAGATCATTAGGTCTTACTGTTGCATATCTGAGGTTTTGCTGAATTCAACATTATTAATCAAATGTTCTTTCCCTTTCATGTTGAAGGACCTAAATGTTTAACCCTCACTCAGCTTGTGAGATTCATAGATCTGCATTTAGCTATTGTAGATTGATGTTATTTCATGAGTTATTAGGAAAAATAAGGGTAAAATCTTCTCTACATTAGATTCAATTTATGCTTTAATAATTGGTACCATATAAAGAATCTATAGGTATACCCGCCTAGGTTTTGCAGAGCCTGAAGTGCAGAAGGAGTGTAGCCTTATAGTTGGCCTATTGTCAAAAATGGCATGTTGAAAATGGGAGTTAGTTGCCCCTAGATGTGTCACTTTCTCAGTGGGATAATTGAAAACCCTCCAACATTTTCAAACACCAACATGTGGATGCTGATATACTCCTTAGTAAGGCCAAGAAAAAGATGAAGGTTGAAGAAAATGGGTATGGAGAATACTTTATGTCTCAAGTATCACACATTAGGGAGTTACCACTCTCTCCCCAATCTCATGGTAAATCACAACTATTGTGAGAACAACACTCTAAAATTAATACACAAAATGTCACTTCTATAAATGAGAATACATCTATATGTATTGAGAAAATAAAAGTAGAACAAAAGCCCACTTTGATATTTCCTAGCAAGTATGGACTTGGGTTTACTATCATGCAGAAACAAGGCTATGATGGCTATAGTAGTCTTGGATGTCAGAAACAAGGAATAATTAAACCTATCACTACAAAAGGATGACCTCCTATTTTGGGGCTTGGATTTAAACCATTACGAATAGGTCCTCCTACTACTACACTACCTATGTGTAAGACTATGAATGTTTCAAATGATGAAAAGGCATCTAAGTATACCCAACCTAAAGCCAAATATCCTCCAGCTTTTGATTGTGACTCCAATAATACCACTAAATTAGTTATCTCTATATATACCTTTAGCCAATGTCCATTCAACACTAATGATGACATCCCCTCAAGTTATTCTAAACTATTGAATTGGGACCAATGTGGACCATTGATCTTTGATCGATTCAACAATGATGATGCTCTTACATTAGACTTTGAAATCTATGAAGACATTAAAATTGGTGATCATAAAGAAACAATTTCTCCTAAAATGAACACATTGGCATACTTTGATGATTGAACTCCACCTTCTACTTGCAAAGAAAAAAGAAAAAAAAATGATAAAAGTAGGTCTCTTGGTGAAAACCAAAAGGCACCATTAGATCATAAAAAATCAAAAGCTAAGTAGTTCCCAAGGATACAAGATGAACAAGTTGATGACATGAATATCAGTTTTCTAGTGTTCAACATACCATAAATTATTTTTGAGCTCTCTCGATCAGCCTTCATGTGGAAGGTCATTGGTCTCACTCTTCTCAATCCGTCCTAATATCAAATTGTTTATCACCCAATCCTACTACCTAATCTATCTACCACCCAAATTCAAGCCTCTACTCAATAAACCTTTTAGTACATCATCATTAGTGACATCCCACATAACATATTTGTTCACCTGTTTATCCTTAGATACCTTGATTTGCAAGATGAAAACATGGTCTTACATATGGTACATGATGGTATATCTCAAGGTCTTTCTAGTGGTTTGATTTTAGCTATAGGCTCCGAATGAATCATGTGTAGTTATGGTCAATCATGGATCAAGAGAATATCAGCTAGCAGCACCAGCAACATATATCTTCTTAGTATTCATTAGTAACATTCATGATTCCATCCAAAAGTCCTTTAAGAAAAAAAAAAAAAAAGAAACAAAAAAGTGAAAAAAAATTCATGCCTTGATGAAAACCTGGCAAACAAGCATCTTGGCATGAAAATTTGAGTCAAGAGAAAAATTTCATTCAAATGTGAAAACCTGGTAGACAGGCACTTTAGGCAAGTACCATGGTGAAAACCTAGCAAATAGGTGCCATGTGTAATCAGTTGTTGCTCCTCCATCTATTAGGATTCCATATGGTTTTTCCCCTTCTATCATTCCTTAATCATATCCCTCATATTGAAAGGCATCCCTAGCCCCTTTCCATGGTCCATGAATTGGTTAATGTCCATTGTTATCTTACCTAAAGCATCACTAGTCTGTATATACTCTTTCTTTGGCCTTTGTACATAGTCTGTGTCTTGTCTGGGGGCATATCACCTACACAGTGCATGAATTTGAACTTGAACTAGAGGTATGTCCCTAATCACATCTTATCCATTGGACTTATCATATATTAGACTAGAGCTAAAATTTAAAATCCTTTATGATCTTACAAGAATTCTAAAAATTCAAATATGATTCTGAAATAATCACTAAAAATCATAAAACATCCTGAAATAATCATTAAAAATTGTTAATATGATCTTGAAATAATCACTAAAAATTATAAAACGTCTTGAAATAATCATTAAAAATCATAAAATATCCTTAAACAATACTAAAAGTCATAAAATGTCCTAAAATAATCATTAAAAATCATAAAATGTCTAAAAATTAGAAAACATCCTAAAATAAACCCTAAAAATTGTAAAGTGTCCTAAAGAAACTAGTCACACAAAAATATCAAATGTCCTCAAAAACCCTGAAAATCACAAAACCCATCAAAAATTTGTAATAAAACTTGTATATAATCATCCCTTTGCCTAAACACTTTCACTTTTGTAGACCAAAAGTCAAATCATTGCACGTCAATGAAAATCACACTATCTAAGCAATGTGAACCAACAATCAATCCATAATGTCACTATGAACCTATCACCTGAATCCATAAGCCAAAACTATCACATGATCAAACTATCAAACACTAAAAGGAAAGTAATAATGGACAAGAATAGCCATTGGCTCACACTATTTAGTGAGTGATTTAATTTTTTCTTTTTTTTTTCTTTGATCATGTTCCTATGCCACTTGATGATATAAACTGATTTATGAGAGTGGTCGGGTTGTTTCATGGTCATCTTTTATTTTTTTTCTGTTACAATTTACCTTTGAGAGTCTAGGGCATGTATCTATACCTCAAAAAGGACAAGGACATTTTGTGTCTACATCATGCTTGTTTATGCAAAAGGTTTGCATTTGCACTCTGGCATTTTATGCCATGATGTGTTGCATTCTATTTACCATATCAAAATAAAGCTCCATTTGACATATAGTGCACTTTCTGAAAGAAAAAGTCTTCACCTCATTCTAATTGGTTATCATCTCATCTCCTCAGTCTTCTATCATTCATCTCTTCATCCATTACCATGATCATGTATTTTAATACAACAAATCATCTTCATCTTACATTCATGCATTCCTACATCGTCCTACACTATCTATCAACCTTTTATGTCTTTCCACCCAATCTTGCCTTAGTCTGACCTTTGTTTGACCAATGTTGACCAAATGTGACGATGTTTGACTGATTTTACCCATGTTATGATCTCTTTCTATCATTTTGGGCATGCACACAAAGTTTCAGGTCATTTTGAGTCTAGTCATGCTATTTTTGCCCCCCAGAGCCTTCTAGGGCATAGTCTGCACTTTTAGAGTGCACTTGGTACTTTCATATCACACTTGGGTGCATTTTGGGCACATGTGGGGTAGTAATATGCCCATAACTGCTCCTAGAGATCCTATATTGCACTTCAGAGCCCATAAATTTTGCGTTTCAACTCCAATTTTCAATCCATTAGTTGCATTATATTTCTATATTCATTATGAAAAAATTGAGCTATCATTTTAATTATTTGGTCACTATCTTGAGTGGTAACCCTTGAAAATACTCTTGAGCTTCCAATCGACCACCATTCTGCACTCTAGACCTCATAACTTTTTCATTTTATGTCTAATTTATGATCCATCAGTTGCTATGGTTTTGTCTTCTCATTGTCAAGAAATTGACCTATCATATGAATGTCTCAATCAATTTCTTGAGGGGGAACCCATATATATCATCCCTACTAGGGCATGTTGTTGTGGCTTTCTCATGAGTGTTCTTTAACACAACGCTCTAAATCACATTGTATCAAAGAGGGGCAAAATGTAGGTGCTCAAAAATGGTTTGCATCTATGGTTTCATCACATTTTCATACTAACTCATTCCATTTTCTCATTCCACTAACTCTGATCTTTTTACCAACTTGATCATATCTCAATAGTGTATGTCATCATTCATATCCTCTTTTATATCAATTTCATATCATTTTGTAATCAGATCAAATCAACTCAAAATCACCCCAAATCAACCCCAAATCACCTAGAATCAGTCTTAATCAACCCAAAACATGTCAAACATCCCAAATCTATCATCATCCATCCAATCCTAGGCATTGTTGTGGCTTTCAGTGCCTTGGAAATCTATCAATCTATCAAATCTTATCAATTTGATCTTAGTACTATCATGGCTCTCAATGCTAGGTCAAACTATCATTCACTTCATCCAATCTTTGACATTTTCAAGTCTCTCAATGTTAGATCATGGCATTATCAACAATTTAATAACATTGATAATGTCCATCGATGTTATTAAGATCAACCCTATCAACCAATCTCGATCCTATAGCATTTTACAATGTTAGTTAAATGTTACATGTCCTTAATTCATGTCACGTGTCCTTGGCATGTTATCAATTTCAATCAATCTATCAATTTTACCATGGCTTTGGTCTATCTATTATCATCCTAGTCAATCTCCATTATTGTCACATTTTATCAAAGGATACTCACACTTATTCAATCAAATTGGCTAATCATCTACTAATTTTTTCTATAGGATTAAACAACCCATAATTTAATCCTATATCATGTCACTAATTATTCTTTGTAAGTTAAATCCCTAATTAATTAATTGATTCATCACTCACAAACCATAGAGATTCTCAATTTTCTAACTCATATTTTCACCCATTAATTCCATTTTTACTAATTTTGATTATTGTGGAATAATGGATTTTTAATTCAGAATACTCCACATAATATTGACATAATCATGACATATGTGCATGACACATCATGGATTATACATTCACACTTGGCTAAGATGTTTCATAATCCATATATTCTTATTCCTTATGCATGTCCATATTTGGCTTCCATTATCATAGATTCTTGGCTTTAAGTGGGTTTGAGGTGTCATATGATGCATCATAGATCCTCTTCCATTTATAGGCATGTTTGACTTCCAAAGTGTCATACATCCTACATTTGGCATCTTGTGTCATATGTATCATTGATTCCCAAAGGAATCTCTTGCCAAGTCACATATCCAAGGTGACAATTCTAATTCTCTCATCTTGCGAATTGATTATAAAATGAGCATTCTTCCTCTCATTTTTGGTCCTTGATTTTTTAGAATTTTTTCTCTTTCTCTCACACTAAAGTCACATCTTCTAGTATTCTCATAGCATTTATCACCATCCTAGGCTTTTGCTTCCTAATTGTGTGCATTATAGGAAATTTGGAGCTACATCATATAAAGAAGAAAGAAGGACATGGGAGCTAAAAATGAAAGAGGGGGTTTTAACATTGTGTTTCTTCCTTTTTTTTATTTGGCTTTCATGGTAGACTATAGGGTGTCAGTGTATGCTTATTGAGTTTTTTATTTTCTCATAGTATGTTAGACATTATCCCATTTTTATTCCTATAGTTAGAAGCTATCTAATTTATGCTTACATTATAAAAGTAGATTTTGTAATCTTTCTTAGGGTCAGATCTTCTTTGTTTCTCTGGTATTGCTCAAGCATACTACTATAAATTCCCTTTCACCTCTGAATTATATGACACTATTAGAAATAGGAATTACTAAAAAGGGGGGTAAATTAGTAATCTACAAATTTTAGTCGCTAATTGGATATTATTTATTATTTTGAACCATACATAAGAAAGTAAACAAGTAATGTTGAATAGTAATAGTAACCATGCACAAAGACAACTCATAACACCATATTTTGTTAACTAGGGAAACCATGGCCAAGAGGAAACCCTGGTGGAGATGATACCCACTAGATAATATACCTATATATATGTTCCTTGTTAGAGAATTGACCCCATTAAGAGTCAATGAGTAAATTCAATATAGAGAGTCCCTATTACAAGACTGAGAATCCTTGTTAGGAGATTCCAACCTTGTTAGGAGTTGTAGTGCAATAGATGCAAGAAGAGCTCACCACCCAAATATACACTTCCAATTACAAGAAGAGCTTATTGTCCAAACAAGTAATTAGTCCTCTAGTATAAAGGTAGTGTAACTTCTTTCTTGACTAATCTCTAACCTCAGCTAGATCTCAGATCACAAAATCAAGTTCTCAAAACTTCGAATATATCACTTCACAAAAGTTTGCATATCACTTATCACAATATAATTGCTCACTGCATTACATATTAATTCGCAAGATGTCCTTTGCATAAATATCATGCCTTTTCACAAATTTCTGCTAGGTTATCTAAGACCATAATATACTTTTCCAAGTTAGAGTAAACATCAAGGATGTTGGCCCTAATTGGTCAAGTAATTATTTTGTAAACAAAATAATTCCTTTGCGTTCAATTTTATTGTACTATTTCACTAGTAAAATGTGAATATCTATTTTTCATACTATTTGTACTAATGTCCAAGGTTGCACACATCATCATCAATATGTATACTATCTACATCTAACTTCACTTATCATAATATGACATTAGTAACAAGTTACATACAAAACAATATGCTATTATAAACCAATTTCATACTTAGAGAATTTTTTGGGTACCAAAAGCTAAGTATCTTTATTTCCAAGGCTCTCTACAAGCATGTACATCATGTGTTTCCATATATGAAAAGCATTACATATCTTCGTTAGCCAATTTTCAACAATCTCCCCCTTTGGCATTGATGGCAACAAAATAGGAAAAATTGGCTAAGTATCAAAAAATTGTCCAAAAAATTATAGTAACAATACATTAATCATCTTTTACAACCTATCCGTCTTACACATGCTCCCCCTTTTGATATGATTTCATACCTTACCTTACTTACAATTTTTTTGTGCATCTTCTCCCCCTTTGACATCAATGACAAAGATCAAAATGTCAAAAACTATCAAAACTATTTATCTTTTGCTCATTTGCCTTAAGCTAATAACATCTTCATGCAATCATCAAAACTTGCCTTGAGACTATTTAAACCTTATACCCATGTATCCCTAGCTATTTTAGTAGAAGTGAGAATTTCACATAAAGCATATGATGCAATCTCAACTACATTGAGATTGGGGTATAATAAATTTGAATAGGTGTCCTTGGATTTGACACATTCCTCCAACTATCTCTCAATAGATGATATCTTCAAAGCAATAGACTCTATGAATTCCAATAATCTATTTAAAATTTATTCTTTCTTAAGTTCTAGTTTCTTGATATCATTGTGAGCATTGGCTACTTGTCCTTCAAAGTCATCAACTTTGTTGGAAGGTTTTTGTATCTAGCTTGTTAGAGCTTCTAGCTCACCCAGCTTTCCTTCAATCTTATTGTCAAGATCCTTGGTCAACTTATGAGATAAGGTACACCTAATGTACAATATCTTACCATCTTGTTGAAATCTCCAAACTGTTGTGATGTGGAGCCTAATCAGACTTGGTGGTTTATTCAGTGTGGTTTTCTCCCTATATTATTTCTATAGGGGTTTGGGGGCAGTGCTGCCAAGATGAGCTCAAGGGGTAGTACCCCTAGAGGGTCCTAAGGTAGCACCCCAAGTGTGTTCCCTATCATCATACAGGTTGGTGTTAAGGGGAAATGTCCCATGGGGGTTTAGGGGGCAGTGCTTGCAAAGCCAAAAATACCCTTATATTGTAAAAGTTGTCAACTACTATTCTTCTATTATTCTAGCCCTAATTTTGTAAGTGGCAAAAGCTTGTATAAAAAGGCTTAGGGCTAGGTATTTCATAATGAATGGTGATATTATAGCTTCTTATGGTGGTATTGAACTATAAGGGATTACAGATTGTAATCAAGTTGTAATTATAGGATAATAATAATATTATACTTGTTGTTGGTGGATGTAGCCCAGGGATTGGGTGAACCATGTTAAATCTTGGTGTCTTGTGTTCTCTTTTATGTGATCTATTATTGTTTGATATTGGTAATATTTGCATGTAACTATTATTTCTATCTGAGGTTAATCCTAACACAAAGTTCCTTGATACAAGTATCAAGATTTAGCAAATCATTCCTGATATTCTAAAAAATGGTGCTAAATAGATTAGTATCATTAGAAATATGGGCCTTGGATTCTGCACCATTCAACAAATTTGTAAATTCTTCATAAAAAGATGTTAATACTGCTTGTGCCCTCTATTTGAGATTTGCCTCAATATACTTAACTACCAGAGTACTATGTAATATGTTAGTTACTTCCATTAAGGTTCTTTGTAAGCTCTTTACTTTTCTATTATTTTCAATCAATTTTTTCAGAGGTGAGATCAAGTCAGTTTGATCATCATCATCATCACTTGTTAAGCTAGCAAACAAAAGTGGAGTAGATCAACTAGATGGTTTAGCTTCATCTTCCCTTTGCTTCTACTCTTCTACCACCTTAACTATTCTCTCCTCTTTCTCTTTTTCTTCCTTTTCTTTCCTTTCCTTCTCTTTCTTTTCTTCCTCCTCTACTCTTTTCTTCTTTTCTTCCTCTTCTCTCCTTTTCATTTCTTCTTCAAGCAATTTTTTCTTGGCTTCTTCGATCTTTCTCTTTTCTACCTTTAATTGTATCTTTTCTTCTTCAATTAGTTTCAATTTCTCTTGAATAAAACTTTCAAAAGGGTTAGTGTCATCAATGTTAATAGTAACATTGGTCTAGTCAATCTACATAGTGTCACCACTTACTGACACTTCTAAAGTTTTAGGTGTTGGTGTCGGTGATGCCTTTGACTATGTCATCATATAATTGATAGTTGCAACTATTTCACTCCTTATTTTATCCTTCTCACCCACCATAATTAGAAATGGTCTCACCTTGTTACTCAAGTAGCATGGGAGATTGTTCAACAATTTCTTGACTTCTTCCTCATCATCTATCTTTCATATTGTCCTCATCATAGACTTCCAAAGTTCTATATCCTCCTTCTGAGCTAGTTCTTTCTTCTCTATAAGTTTTTCATAGACTTTCTAACTTACTATGCCTTCAATATCCTTAAGTTTTAGATTATTAGAAATCATATATCTCATAGTAGAGATATCAATCTGATCTTTCTCAATGCTATTATATAAATCATAAAAAAAATTCATTTGAACAAAGTTCCCTTCATTTGCAATGGCTAAGTTGATCTTCTCAATCTTCAGTTTCCAAGGTTTCCTTGCTTTACCTTCTATCTATTTAGAAATGGTTACATTTTTTGCCTTTTTTGCTTCATGTTCTTCTTCTTCTTCTTTGTTGGATTCTACAATCGTCAACAATGACTTCTATATTTTTCTTGATCTAGTAGCCTGTTGCTTGACTCTTTTAGTCTTGGTAGTCATAGCTTCTACTAATCTCCTAGATTTTCTCTTTGGATCACTTGGTTATTTACCTGATACTATAGCATATGGAATAATCTTTCCTAAAGGTATTTATGCAATAGGCACACCAAATGGTTGTCCAACTAATAATGGACGCACATACATTATTCCATATTTCATTATTTTCCTAGCTACCTATGACTCACTTTCTGCCATACTTACCTCAGTTAGTGCTTTCCTCATTATTGTCTCAATCCTTTTGTGAGACACTTTCTCTAAGGATGCTTGATAAATTGATTGCATAATTTCTTAATATGTCCCAAATTTGTACTCAGTTTGGTCCTTCTTGGAGTTCAATAATAGATTAATATATCCAATTTCTACATGATCACACAACTCATAACCTAAGGGATCATGAAATATTTTTTGAGGTTCTACTACTTGAATATGAATTAAATTTTTATCAACCATAACACATATATCATTTTTGAACCTTTCTACAATTGCATGTTTAATTTTGAATCTTTGTTTCATCCCATTTTGAAATGTTTTCATGATCAAATTTCTGCTATCCAAGATTTTGTCTGCTAGATATCTTCTATATACATCTATAATCTTTTCCATGGTACATCTCTCACTACTCGTAATCTTTGTGACTGATATGGGAATCACTTAAGTACATGAGAGAATATATGATTGATCAATGACTAAAATCTAAACACACCATTCTTGGTCCTCTTGACTTTCTCTAAGTTTTCAAGGAGTTGCACTCTCAAAATTTCACTTACATTAACTTGTTCTTTCTCAACAAAAAATTTATAAGCTACATAGATGAATCTTGCTAATAATTCATCAATCTTAGAGCTTGCACATATAGAATATGTAATGATTCTACTTAGAAATCTTACATCATCTTGTTTAATGGTGTTGGTCACCATGGCCTTCCCATTATAAACTACTTTAGTGTATCTCTCAACCTTCTTCTTAACTAGTTCCTCACCTATAGGTACACTAGCTTGTTTGCTATGACCAGTTACCTCATGAATAAGGTCAGCTGAAATGTCAACTACATTGGCTTCCATCCAAAATTTTGCATCATAAATTCTACTTAGTATGATTTGTGTCCATTCCTTAGTGTCTAATTTTTGGTAGAAGTTATATTTGAATAGGTCTAGTTCTTTTAGATGTACAAATTTGGGCTTTACTGACATATCATGGTTAAATAAGACTTCCATATCTTTGTTCATATACTTACTCCCAAAAATTTAAAACTTAAGATAAGTTCCTACATCTTCCAAATATACTACGTTGTTTGGAGTAATAGATAATGTTGAATTAGGGTTTCCTTCTATGGGTTTCATGGAAACAACCTTCAATTTTGGTCTCTCCTCATTCTCAACATTATGAACTACTAAAATATCTATGATTTTATCAAATATAAACTTTATCAAAGAAATTCTATGAAGAAATGATAAAATACCTCTTTCTGAAATAGGGTTTAATTTGAAATCACCTTATCAAGTCACTTTTGAGTGCTCTATGTTTCTAATGTGATCACAATAAAGTGGTAATCAAGTTCATACTCCATTTTAATCATTCAATTAGAACTTGTGCATACTTTGCAAATATGAAAATGTAGTCAATTACATTCTAAAGTCAAATATCTTCTTGAAGTCTTATTTTGATCGTCAAGTGCTATCTAAATTTTATCATAGCTTCCTTCCATGATGACAATGCTCCAAGAATATTTGCTACACAAAATTTTCTATAAAAAATAAAGTTGTCATCTTTTTCTATAGAATTAACTTTCTCTGTTATAACAGTAACTCTTAATTCCTTTGTAACTAGTTCCAGTAAGCTCCAAATTATAAGTGACCTTAGCTACAATCTAAACTTATCTCAATACACCTTTTCCCAACTTCACTACCCATAGTTAGATCTCTAAATTAATTTTCAAATTTTGGTGCTATGAACAAGCTTAATTCAACTTTGTTAAGTCAAACTTGATTATTGACTTCAATCTTCCTATCTCATCATCTTCTAACTTTTCTTCTAAGATGTCTAATCCTTTTATGAATGCTTCATTAAGTTCTTCTCGAACTTCAATGACTACATTTCTTTTTTCCTCATTTTCTTTCTTAGTTCTAGAGTTCCTTTTAGGGTTCCTTCTGTCATTCTTGATATTTCTTCCATCATTCCTTCTATTTCCAAAGTTTCATCCATTGTTCCTTATATCTCGAAAGTCTCTATCCATTCTATAATACTTTTTTGTATTGCCCAAAGTTGTTGCATAATTTACATATTGGGGTTCTGCTTCTAAGATTCTGTTGATCAACAAGTGCATGACAGTTTTAGGCTATGTGTCCAAATTTGTTACACTTATAACACATGATCTTCCTTCTCTTGATGTCCTTTCATTAGATCTTCTTCTATCTATAGGGTTGGTATTTCTAAACATTCTACTATTCCTTCTATCATTATCATATTTAGGTTTCCTACAATCAATTGCTTTATGGCCGAATACCATGACATTTATGACAATAAAAATCTATATCATGATTAAATGAATTATTTGTACAATATATTTTCATTTGACCTATTTCATTACATGAAAAAAACTTACCTCTAATTTCATACCTAGTTTCCTTAGGAGATTCCACTTGCTTAGGTTCATCCAATTCCATAGTTTTCTTGGCTTGTCCAACTTGTCTGGGTTTACCAAAAGATTGATTGGATTCAATCTTATCATCAAATTTATCTTTCTCTTTTGGATCTAATCTATTTTCAAGTTTCTTTGTAGACATGTTAAATACATAACCAAGACTAGTTTTATCATAGGTAGGTCTCTGTATTGACATTGAATCATCAAACTTTTCTCTACTAGAATAAATCTTTTCAAGTTGTTGCTTGCACTAAGTTAGTTCTCCCTTTATAGTAGTGTTGTACTTATGAAGTTCTTCATGATCTTCTTTCAATGTTTGAAATTTAGATGTCTTCTTCACTAGACTCGCTCTAAGATCTATATTTTTAGTATTCAAATTAGATTCAAATTTGCTAGGATCATTCTTCAAAGTCAACTTTAGATTGGTAATCATCAATTCATGCTTCAAGATCTTGTACTCTATCTTTAGTTTTGAATAATCATCATCAGTAGTTTCAGATTCAGTAGATTCAAGCTTGGATTTGAGATGTTCAATCTTTTCCTTCAATTGTCCAATATATGCCTTGGAGTCTTCATATCCATCCTTCAGCTTATCTCTTTCTTCAGTAAGGAGATCAATTTGTTCAAGCACCTCTTCAAGGTTCTTCATCAACTTTTCCATATCCATAGAGATCTTACTCAAGTTGTTAACCTTCTTGTGAGTAACTATGCTCTATTACCAATTGTTAGAAATAGTAATTATTGAGGGGGGGTGGGTGAATTAGCAATATACAAATTTTAGTTACCAAGTAAATATTATTTATTACTATGAACCATAAATAAGAAATTAAATAAGTAATGCTAAACTATAACAGTAACCATCCACAAAGAAAACTCATAACACCATATTTTGTTAACTAGGGAACCCCTGGCCAAGGGAAAACCCTGGTGGGGATGATACCCACTAGATAATATACTGATATAAATGTTCCTTTTTAGAGGATGGACCCTATTAGGATTAAATGAGTAAATTCAGTATAGAGTCCTTATTAGAAGACTTTGAATCCATGTTAGGAGTTGTAGTACAATAGAGGCAAGAAGAGCTCACTACCAAAACATGTACTTCTAGTTAAAAGAAGAGATCACTACCCAAACAAGTAATTATTCCTCTAGTATATAGGTGTTGTAACTTCTTTCTTGACTAGTCTCTAACCTTAGTTAGATCATGGGTCACAAAATTAAGTTCTCAAAACTTCACATATATCACTTCACAAAATTTTGCATATCACTTATCACAATATAATTGCTCAATGCATTACATATGAATTTGCAAGATGTACTTTTAATAAATACCACGCCTTTTCACAAATTTATACTAGGTTGGCTAAGACCATAATATACTTTTCTAACTTAGACAAAACATCTAGGATGTCAGCCCTAAAGTGTCAAGTAATTATCTTGTAAATAAAATAATTCCTTTGCCTTTAATTTTATTGTTTTGTTTCACTAGTAAAATGTGAATATCTCTTTTCCATACTATCTGTATTGATGTGAAAAGTTGTACACATCATTATCAATATTTATATTGTCTATATCTAAATTCACTAATCATAATATGACATTAGTAACAAGTTATATACAAAACAATACGCTGATGTAAACCAATTTCATACTTAGACAATTTTCTAGGTACCAAAAGCTAGGTAGCTTTTTTTCCAAGGTTCTCTACAAGCATGCACATCATGTGTTTCCATAAATGAAAAAAAATACTTATCTTCATTAGCCAATTCTCAACAAACATTCCATCTTATCTCTTTCATTCATTAATGTACTATGCAAGTTGTATTTGCCTCTCTTTGATGTAATGTGGATATCTGTAACCTACATTAAAATACTCTTCTAGCCTATGAATGATATAAAGTGAATCTCTTCTTCCTTGTGTCACTCATTTGGTTGTCTAATCTATATGTGGCTATTGGGTTAAAACAAGTCATAGCCTATATACCTTTGGATTATCATGATAGTTGTACTATGTATGTATGGGCAGAGATTGGTCTGAACACTCTATTTTGGTGCATCACCTCCTTAGAATAGATTAGTTAGCTTTCTTTTAGGCTTTCCTCCTCCCTTTTCCTCTCTACGTATTATCTAGGTGCACCCTGGTAGCAAAGGAAGTTGGTCTCCTCTAGAGACTTGGTCTCATTGTTCAAGTCCCACAACTTAGAGGTTGTTCCCATGTTTCACAAGGTTGTCCTTAGGTAAAAACTTTGGACAAGGGTACAAGCTTTTGTGACAACAATTTTTGGCACACCCAGTGGGACTACATATTAAACATTCTAAGTTCACTAGCGTCAAATAAAGATTTCATGTTCATGCTAAGGAGATAGTACTACCTTTAGTATTAAAGCCTAGAAGAGGCTCATTTGTTGAAGTACTTGGTGACTCTAGGCTTCAAACATATCTAATTTCTAGAACATGGTCATTGTGATTCATGCCCAAAGCACACACAAGGGCATCTTCTAGAGGTAAATTTCAGTATCTAGAGCTCTCATTTTCAAATCCTAGAAGAAAGAAGGATAGATTGTCTCTATCACTAGTTAGGAGTATAGAGGAAGTCCATACACCTAAAAGATCCATCTCTACCCCTCCTACTAATAGATTTCAACCTAGGATACCATCTACTCATATCAATAGGCCACTCACTTATATGGATAGAGAACATGCTTTTTCCACCTTCAATGGTGGAAATCCTCTCCTTTTGGCTCAAAGACATGATATTCTAGTGTCAATCCTTAAATTACACCTAAGTTTACTGGTGAAACCTCCATTTCCCCTACTGGGCATATTCAAGAGGTGTCTATTATTTACAATATTCATGACATCATTGAAGATGATGTAGCAATCAAGGTTCTAGCCTCATCCTTAAAGGGGAAGGTATTACAATGGTATATAGTATTGTGTCATAACTCTTTAGTTGATTAGGATGGTTTAGGAGTGGCCCTATGCAAAAATTTTGAGGATAAAAGTGACTATCTTCCACTTTAGAGTAGTTGAAAACTATCAAGAGGGCACCCCGTGAATGTATGACTAATTTTAATTATAGGTTTCAAAAGACATGAGATAGAATACCTACTACAATAAAGCCCTCCCCTAGTAATGAATTCTTGTACTACCTTAGAGCCTTTAATAGTGATATTGCTACCACTCTGTAGTCTATTGGAGGGGATACTTTACCAAATGCATATGAGATACCTATAAAGGTAGAAAATATCTTGATACAGGGAGGGAAGTTGGCTCCAAGGCCCCCAATGCCCTTCTTCCCTAACATACCCAATAATTAGATTATTATAGCCCCTATCCCTACTCCCTTTGCAAGTCAACCTCTTATTGTTATCCCATTAGCTTCCACCTCATCTAATGGGGTTGATAAGATCGATGCCATGATGTAAACATTGATGTAGAAAATAGACAAGAGGCTATAAGATAAATAAAGATGGAGGACAATGGTGCAGTGATGCAGAAGATGTGTAATGAGTTGGTGACTATGAAGAGGTATCATGCTCAAAATAATAATCCTCCCCAACTCCAGTATCAAGGTCCCATTCATCATAGATCTCCAAATTAGAGTCACACCCCTTACAATAAGAATGGACCTATCGACAGTTCCCATGCTATGAATACCAACCTAAATGGGGGTTACAATTATAATAGAGCTATCAATAACCCCCTCACTCCCTCCCCCCCCCACATGCTACAATTAAAAACCTAAATAGGGGTTTAGTCCCTTAGAAAAATCTTGCTCAAGATCAAGATTTTTGTCCTTCTTGTAACTACTCCTATGTGTGTTGTATGTGTCAAAAGGTAGAATCTTACTTGGCATTAATTGTACCAAAGCAAGTAGTTAACTAGCAATATGATACTAATCAACCTATTGATGCTTCTCTACAAGGTAGTTTCTCCTTCATGAACCATAAGGTAGAAGAGCCTTGTAATGTAAACTAGGATTCTTGTGCTTACTGTACTAGGAGCAAAAGAAGAGTTGTAGAAGATGTTGCCCCTCCTCCTTCTAATTAGGCCCCAACATGAGCTTAATACCTCATGTAGAAGAAGTTGACAAGAAACACAATTCTATTCAACGTACTAATGTTACTCAGTAGTAAAGGCAAAATGATAGTAGGAGAGATGTGGATGTTCCTCAAGCTATTCCATCTCAACCTTCTACACATGCAACTCCTAAGGTTTCTACCAAAGCACCTAACACATCATTTAATGTGGTAGATCAAATGAAGAAGACCAATGTGAATATTTCTATGTAGGATGTTGTCACTACCATACCATCATAGAAGAAGCTACTACAACAATAATTAGAAAGCATTAAACTCAAAAATCAGCTACCTAGAGAAGAAAGTATGACAAGCCTAGTACAACCAAGAAAAGAAGGAGGAAAAAGTAAGAAAACTAGATCTCTTCCCTTCTATGTCTCTTTAATTATAGGAGATAAAATATTCCACAACTATATGATAGATTTGGGAGCTAGTAGTTAAGTGATGCCTAAGTGTGTTGTTGATATCCTAGGAATGAAATATGAGCCCATTATTAAGGATGTATTGCAGCTATATGGTAGTATTGTCAAGACTATAGGAATCCTTAGAAATGTTGAAATGGTCTTACATGCATGCCCTAGTTGTACTATAGTTCAAGATATATTAGTTGTTGAGGTCAAACCACACTTTGCTATCTATCTTTCTAGAGACTTTATTGCCCAAATAGGTGGCTATATCTCCTCTAATTAGTAATACATGGTTTTTAGAACAAGATATGGAACTAAAGCTTTGATCAAAGTAGAGCCTCTAGCCCTCCATCATACTAAGACCTATACCTCAGCCCTATCAACATGAATTGCACTATTTATGAAAAAGAGGAGGCAGCCATAGTAGATGAGCTTCTTACTTCCCTAACAGAGATACCTAATTTCCTCTTAGATGAATGTGCTAGTGCATATTATCTCGACCCTATATCAAAATCCATTGAGATAGACCTTAGAACATATTGTATATCAAAATAGGACACTCTTGTTCCCAACCTAATGAAAATCAAGGAAGATACTTGTAGACTATGGAGCATGTACTTTGATGGATCAAGGAATAAGAATGGGTCAGGGGTTGGTGTGATGTTGGTCTCCCCTGCACTAGAAAAGTAATACTTCTCATTTATGCTTCAATTTAGTTGTACTAATAATGTAGTAGAGTATGAGCCATTAAGTTAAGGCCTCTTGCTTGCTCAAAAAAGAGGAATTCAAGCATCAAGTGTATATGGAGATAGTGAGTTGATTTTTCATTAGGTAAGAAATTAGAATATCACTAAGAATAGTTTGCTTAAATCTTATAAATATAGAGTGTGGGATTTTCTTGAAGGTTTCAATGTAATTAATAGTTAAACCATTCCTAGGAAAGAAAATAGACGTGATAATAGACTTGCAATAGTTGGTGCAAAGTTTGATGGAAAAAATTATGATAGTTGGAAGGAAAAGATGAAGACACATCTATTGCATATGGGTCTGAGATATTGGATCTTGACAAAATTAGCAATGACAATCATTGCTAAAAAGGATTTAGAAACTTGTACCAAAGCAGAAAGAGATCTTTTATTGTGCAACATGAGAACTAGAGAAGCATTATTGATTGCACTTCCTAAAATAAAATATAATTAGGTAAAGTCACATGCTACTTCTCATTTTGATTTGGAAAGGTGATAACATTCCAAGAAATTGAGGAGACAAAGTTGGATTTATGCATTTCAAGATGCCAAAATGATGGAAAATAAATATGTAAGAACATTTGTAGGTAGAATATCAAAGATTATTGCAGG
The DNA here is from genome assembly GCA_028749045.1 of Cupressus sempervirens. Taxonomy (NCBI): domain Eukaryota; kingdom Viridiplantae; phylum Streptophyta; class Pinopsida; order Cupressales; family Cupressaceae; genus Cupressus; species Cupressus sempervirens. Next base: position 106,239,635 of record CM053783.1, read on the forward strand.
TATTAGATCTCAAGGAAGAACCAAAGATATTAGTTCAAATTATATATTTATTGATATCTTGTACCAAATATTTCACAAAGGAGACATTACTTGGAAGACCTAAAGTAGTTGAGAATGAGCTTAGACAATCTAGAGAATTGACCAAAATAGAGATAGCTTTCAGTGCCTTGAATATCCAACCTATTTTATTAAGAAGCACAAGTGCTAGAGGAGATTTTGCTAGCAGGAGTAGATCTAAGGAGGATAGGAAGATTGAAGAAGGAGTATCCCTTCTAGTAAGAAGAGAAAAAAGAGGTAAGAAAATATTTAAATGTTGGACTTGTTATGAATATGGTCATTATGCATCCAAGTGTCCTAAAAGAGAGAAAAAGTATAAATTAAATTACAAACCTAGAATGGATAGAGAGTGTTTGTATGCAAATGAAGAAAATGATTATGATGAACAAGCAGTGAGTGATAGTGAAGATGAAATAGGATTTGTAGCAATTAAAGAAGAAAGTCCATAAAATGTAGCATTGGTGTCATAGGTTGAGAAGAAATCTTATGGGATAATTGATAGTGGTTGTTCCCATCATATGACTGGTGATATGAACAAGTTTTTTGACTTCAAAAGTTGGGATGGAGGCATTGTCAGAGTTGGAAAGAATGTAGCATGCCAAGTTAAAGGTATTGGATCTATAACTCTTGATGGTGAAACTAACATTGAGGATGTATATTTTGTTAATGCTTTGAAGCACAATATTTTGAGTGTTGGACAACTAGTGGAAAAAGGTTATTAGTTGCAAGTCACAGAGAAGACATGCATGATCAGAGACAAAGATGGAAAGGTAATTAGAATAGGAATCAGATCTAGAGGTAATGTATTTCAGTTGAATCCTACTAAATGACATGTTTGGTTGCAAAAGTAGATGATAGATGGTTATGACATAAGAGATTTTTCCTATAAACTTTGATAGTATTGTGAAGACTAGTAGTATGTTTGCAGTTAGAGATTTACCTAAGATTGTAAAGCCTACTAACATAGTTTCCAAGGAATGTGTGTTGGCAAAGCATTATAGAACCTTTTTTCCCTGTAAGAAGTTTACTACTTTAGGAAAATTAGAGATTGTACACATAGATCTTAGCTATCCTACAAAGACTAAAGGATTCTATGGTGAAAGGTATTTTATGATTCTAGTTTATGACTTTTCTAGAATGATGTGGGTTGCATTTCTTAAAGAAGAACTTGAGGCATTTGATAAGTTTAAAATATTCAAGAATAGAGTTGAGAATGAATCTGGTATGAAGATTAAATGTTTAAGATCATATAGAGGAGGATAATTTACTTCAAATGAGTTTAACATGTTTTGTGAAGAAAATAGAATCAAAAGATAGTTATCAGCTCTGAGAACCCTTGAACAGAATGACATTACAGAAAAAAGGAATAGGTCAGTTATAGAAGTAGCAAGAGCTATGCTAGCTGATAATGATGTATCCAAGATGTTTTGGAGAGAAGCTATGAATAAAGTAGTCTACACTATGAACAAAGTGAAAATCAAGAAGATACAAACAAGACCCCTTATGAACTGTGATTTGGTCGCTCACCTACAATTAGGTATTTTAGAATTTTTGGTAGTAAGTGTTATATCAAAAGAGATGATGATATTGGTAAGTTTGATGCTAGAAGTGATGAAGGTATGTTTCTTAGTTATTCATTGAAAAGAAAGGCTTATGGATGCTACAATCTGAAACTAAGACTATTATGGAAAGTGAAAATGTGAGAAATGATGAGAAATTCAAGATACAAGAGAAAATAGTTCATTACAATTCAGATGATGATGTTGTTACTAAGCCAAGGAATGATGAATTATTTTTTGAGACTAACAATGATTTGTAGAATAAAGGAGAGGCAAGGTAAGAATAAAGCTCAGAACATTTAGTAGAGAAAAGAGTTGAGATAGCAACTCCTACTTTGGGAAAGAATATGACAAATAATCACCCATATAAGTAGATCATTGAAAGTTGAGATAAAGGTGTGATGACAAGAAGAAAATTCAATGAATAACTATGTTAGATATCTCAAGTTGAACCTAAAAATGTAGATGAAGCATGTAAAACTAATTATTGGAAATAAGCTATGAAAGAAGAATTGGATCAAATAGTAAAGAATGAGACATAGGAATTGGTCTATAGACCAGCAGATAAGAATGTGATAGGAACTAAATGTGTATTTAGGAAGAAGATGAATGAACAAGGTGAAGTTGTAAGAAATAAGGCAAGATTGGCATGTAAAGGTTACTCACAACAAGAAGGAATAGACTATGATGAGACTTATGCTCTAGTGGCTAGAATAGAAGTAGTAAGACTATTATTATCTTATGTAGCACAAAAGAAATTCAAAGTATATTAGATGGATATAAAGTTAGCATGTCTGAATAGAGAACTTAAAGAAGAGGTATACATTGAACAGCCTGAAGGTTGTCCTTAAACAGATGATAAGGACATAGTATGCAGACTAAAGAAAGCATTGTATGGCTTGAAGCAAACACCAAGAACCTAGTATGCAAGGTTGGACAAGCATTTGACAAAGCTTGGATATAGAAAAGGTATGGAAGATAGTAATCTATAGTCAAAAGAAATTGATGATAGTTTGATGATTTTGGTAATATTTGTTGATGCTATCATATTTGGAGGAAATGATGAGGAAAGTGAGAAGTTTGCAGAAGAGATGAATAAATAATTTGAGATGAGTATGATAGGAGAAATGAAATATTTTCTAGGATTGCAAATTGTACAGAATAAAGGAATCTTTATTTCTTAGACTAAGTACTTGAAGGATTTATTGAAAAAGTTTGGTTTGGAAACATGTAAACCTATTGGAACACCTATGGTAACTAGACACAAGTTATCTACAAAGGATGAGACACCTATTACTAAGCAGAAGAAGTATGGATCTATGTTTGGAGGTTTGCAATATCTGATTCACATAAGGTTAGATATAGAAAATGCAGTTGGAATTGTTACAGGATTTTAAGTTGATCATAGAGAAGCACATTATGTATCAATCAAAATAATATTTAGATATCTAAAAGGAACATTAGAGTTTAGATTGTGGTATGACAAATCTAATAATTTTACTCTAAGTGCTTATATTGATGTTGATTGGGCAAGCAGTATGGATGACAAAAAGAGCACCAATGGTGGATCCTTCTTTCTTGGAGGAAGATTTATTTCTTGGCTAAGCAAGAAGTAGGATTATACATCACAAAGTATAGAGGAAGAAAAATATGTTGTAGTAGCAAACAATTGTAATCACATCTTTTGGACAAAGAAAATGTTGAAGGATATAAGGATAGAATTCAATAAACCTATTATCATACATTGACAACACAATCATAGTAAATATGTCTAAGAATTCTATAATGTATTCAAAGACTAAGCACATTTCTATTAAGTATCACATGTTTTGAGAGAAATTTTTAGATAAGAAAATTAGATTGGAGTATGTGAGCACTAAAGAGAAGATTGCAGATATATTCGCTAGGCCTCTTCCCAATGCTAGGGGTTATGCCCCTTCCTACATCAAAGTATTAGATGCAAGAGTGCATTAGTCCAATGTAATAGAGCACCATTATTTGTCTAGACTATGTTGATGCTTCCTATATGGGGGAGTATCTGTAATGGATAGAGTCATCTTGGACTCTTTTTGGATGTTGTTTTTGAATAGTGTCTTTGGAAACTTGAGCTAGTAAGAAATATTTGTTGTAGAGTTTGATGTAGTAAAGTTTGCTACTAAAACTTTTGACATTGATGTCAATGGGAGAGAAGTTTAGCATGAAAAAAATGTTGGGGAGAAGTACTACATCATGAGAAGATCATGAGGAAAAATATCATAAGGAGAAGGACAACATGGAATGATAGTTTGATGAAAAGCAGTCTAAGGTATATTAATGGTGGAGAATGATTGATGAAGGGGATTTGAAAATAAAGATTAACAATCTTTTGTTCGTATTCTTGGAACTAGATTTTTTTCCTCTATGTTTCCATCAATGAAAAAGGGGGAGATTGTTGAAAGATTGTTGGCAGCATGAATTTTGATGATATTCTTATGGGGGAGAGTATTGAAGATATGTTACTATGACAATATGTTATATTCATGACTGAGATTGTCATTGATGTCAATACAACAATTTTTTGTGGTATCTGATAGAAGAACAATAGAAAGATCAAGTTGATATGGATGGCTATTTGAGTACTATCACTATTTGAGATCCTGGGAATATGTCTAAGTATCTAGTATATGAAATTAACATTAGATGAAGAAATGATAAGTGTAGAAGAATTTATGTAAACTTTAGTAATGTTTATTCTGGTAAACTTGTTATATATCTTAGTAGAATTTTCATTCTAAGAATTGAGGTTGAGGAAATGAAGAAGACATGTTGGTGATGATGTGACTAAATTTTCTCGTCATAATATTATGTGTATAGAAAGATATACAAGTTGCAAGGTGGAAGATTAATGTTATCGCTAAGTGTAACATGTTCTTAATGTGGTCCTATAATGATTAATTGAGACTTGGTCTACCAGCCAACTCAAGGAATTTTTTTATGGACTTAGTATAAATGAAGGGCATTTTCCTTTATCATGGAGTATGGTATTCTATGGAATTGTAAGCAATAGAAAGAGTGGAATGAAAAGTTGAGTAGAGCAGAGCAAAAGTGAAGGAAACTTCATTGTCGAGGTTTTGTTGACTGATCCAATGTTTGATATTTGGATTTTTGGTTCATGACCTAGTATACAAGTTCTAATAGTGAGTGGTTTAGTTGACTGAACAAAGGAAAGAAGAACATAATAGTAAATTGCATGTTTGAGCAGTGGGCTCTTCTTGTAGTTGAAATTACATGTTTGGGCAATGAGCTCTTCTTGCATACAATGTAGTACAACTCCTAACAGGGTTGGCACAACTCCTAACATGGTTGGAATCTCCTCACAGGCATTCAAAGTCTCCTAACAAGAACTCTATGTACTAAATATTGTAACAGACTCCTAATAGGGTCCATCCTCTAACAAGCAATATTTATATTAGTACATCATTTTGTGGGCATCATTCCCATCAGGGTTTTCTCTCTAATCAAAGGTTTTCCTAGTTAACATATTCAGCGTAATTATCTATGTGCATCTTATTATGGTTACTATTTTTGGTGGAATGTTGTTTCTACTTGTTACCTTGGTAGGATTAATTTTTTAAGAATATGTATTCCTAATCTTGCTACCATGATGAAACCTATTACAACTATGCTTAAGAAGAACATGGTGTTTGTATGGAGAAAATAAGGGAAGGCAAGTTTTAAAGAGATCAAGGAAGCCATAGCTTCAGCTCCTACCCTTATCAACCCTGATTTTGATAAGGACTTCATTCTTGACACTTTAGGAGGTGATTCATGTATTTATGTTGTCTTGACTCAAACAAATGATAAGAATGAACAACATCCCATTTCCTTCTTTAGTGAAGAGCTTAAGAAGTATGAAGGCAAGTACAACTGTGTGGAAATGTAGGCCCTTGTAGTCATAAGATCTTTGAAGAAATTTAGACATCTCTATTGGAATTCTTTTAGAATAACTAAGGTGGGGGTGAATCAGTTATTCAAGGTCCAGATATACAAATAAAACTTTTCACAATTCAATGAACCCATAAAACTTTCTTAACCATGCATGCATTCTTTGTGTGTTAACTAAAGTTGATATGTTGCTATCAAATCAACTTACAGAAATGTCAAGCATGAAACACAATATATCCATCAAGAATTTCAATCAACTTGTCAAAAGTGAGCCTTGTTAGAGGACTTTAGGCCAATCACTTGGAATGCCACCCTATTAAAGGATTTTTCAATGATTGTTAAGTCAACCTTACTCCAAAGGATTTACCCTAGGCTAATACAATTATTAGAAAGTAATAGTAGAGCTTTGATCTAATACAACTTACAACCTTTCTTGTAGATTATAGATAACTATTCAGTCCTCAATTCTACTTGGCTTCCAATATTAGCTTGTTCACCCATCAAGAATTCATCCTCTTTAAGCCTTCTTACTGAGTATGCCATTGCAGACTTCTTCTTTTGGGTCACTTGATGAAGCAAAAACCCCTTTCCTTCTCCTTGTCAAATTTTCACATCAGGACTCTCTAACTGATATAGGAAATTAGAACTCTTTTTCCACTCATTATCCATCACAAAAATTAGAGTTTTTGATGGATTAAGTAGGGTACAATGTATCTATCCCATATCTTGTCTTTTCTAGAAACTTCTCCTAGAATCCATTTGAATTTGCCTTCAAAATTGTTTACATAAGATTTTGTGCCACCAGTTCATCAATCTTATCTTTCTCCTAATTTAAAAGTTCTAAAAAAACAAACTTGTCAGCTTTTATTTGGTGAATCTTCGATCTTTGTCATAATGTAGCAGCTCAACATTATCATCCTTCTAATGCTCGACACATACTATGCTACTCGACATCTACTATAAAATCACTCAGCATCAACTGGATTGTACTGGTACTCTACATTTGCTAACTTGCTTGACATCCACTAGAATTTTCTTTCACTCAACTCCAACCAAATTTTTTCTCCACTTGCACTAAATTTTCTTGGCACCTACTATCAACTTGGTCAAGCTTGGCAAATGAACTTTGCTTAACTTTATTCTTCTAAACTTTCTAAGTGTAGCCTATCATTTTGTAACCTCAAGTAGATCATCAATACATTATGTTATCATTGTCTTAACTAATTCTTGCACTTTAGTACATAATCATAACTCAACCTTTCCTCTAGGTACGTGTGTTACATCTTTTTGATCAAAACCTCCTTATCAATTAACTAAGTGATATTGCTTGAAACATATAAGCAATTATCTTACCAGCATATAGCAGGTTTGACGTCAGTGACAAAACAATGATTGAAACACATAGTCTTCTTCAACAATCTTTGTACTCAAATGATCTTTTCAATCAGATATAAAAAATCTCCCTTTTTGGCATTGATGGCAAACCAAATTGATCAACTAGTCAAATAGATGATGAACATCTTGTTCCATCAAACTAGCTAGGTTAAAATAGTAAGACAATACCAAAAAGAGAATTTGTATTTGAAATTTCTCCCTCTATATCAGTAGCTCCCTCTTCTGATTAGGTTACAAAATATAACTCCCTCTGAGTTCCTTCTTTATCTATTTCTCTTCTTTCATGAATCAGTAGAATATCTCCCTCTTTTGATCTGATTGCTTTCTACTTCCTCTTTCTTTCTTTCTTTTAGTCTTCTAATTTTTTGATGGTGTACTCTCTCCATTTTTCTTATTGCACTTAATTAGTTTAATGTACTTTCTCCCTCTTTAAAAAAAATGCTAGAGACATACACTCAACACTTGGCATCTTTGATATATGCAGATATAGACTTTTGCAGGTTCTTCAATTTTCTCTCTCTATTACCTTGCTTGTGACTGGTTTGTAATTCTAGTTCTATGATTACTTTAGGCAATTCCTAAAGTAAGATCCATTGCATCAATTTGTATAAAATAAATGTTAGCTTACTTGATGCAAGGTACTCCCTCTGTCTTTTACATAGCCTTTGATAGGGGTATTACCCCTAGTTTACCTCTTAGATACTCTTAAGTATCCTTAGGTAATACTTTTGTGAAGATATCAATAATTTGCTCCTTTGTGTTAATATATTCCATCTTCACCTCTTTACCTTGAACCAACTCCCTTACATAATGATACTTGATTGTAATGTATTTTTTCTTTTAATGCATTACAAGATTGTTTGATATATTGATAACACTTGTGTTATCACAATAAAGTGTCACTAGTTCTATGATTTCTTCCTTAATTCCCTTAAGTAGTTGTTTGATCCATATCTACAGTTAATAGTAGAAATAGTTAATAGTAGCAGAAACATACTCTACTTCAATAGTAGACTGAGAAGTAAAACTCTACTTCTTGCTAGTGCATGTAACAAGTCTTTTGCCCAAGAAGAATGCTCCTCTGCTGGTGCTCTTTGTGTCATCAACATTCTAGCCCAATCAGCATCAATGTAGGCTTTTAGTTCAAACTTTTCATTCTTCTTATAGTATAAACCATACTCTTTTGCTCCTTTCAAATATTTCATTATCCTTTTTATAGCCATCAAGTGATTCTCTCTAAGATTAGCAGAGAATCTTACAACTATCCCCAAAACTCATGCAATATCAAGTCTACTATGTACTACATATTGCAATTTTCTAATCAAGGATCTATATAATGTTTGATTTACCTTAGTTGAATCATCATTCTTTGATATCTTGAGTGATGTCACCATAGGTGTACTTACTAGTTTTGAATCCTCTAGTCCAAATGTCTTCAATATCTCTTTGACATATTTTGATTGAGTGATATATACACCATATTTCATCTAATAAACTTGTAATCCCACAAATAATTTGACTAACCAAACATTGACATTTCAAATTCTTGCTTCATTTGATTTGCAAAGTCTTTACACAAAGCATCTTGTCCTCCAAATATGATATCATCCATAGATATTTCAGATAATAATATACCTTTTTCTTTATTTTTCATGTACAAATTGATGTTATCATATATCTTAACAAGATAAGTATGAAGTCTCTCATACCATGCTCTTGGTGCTTGTTTCAATCAATATAGGGCTTTGTGCAGTCTACATACCATGTTCTTATTATTTTTATCAACAAAACCTTCTAGTTGTTCTATGTAGATTTCTTCTTCTAATATTCCATTTAGGAATGTAGACTTTACATCCATCTAATAAACTTTGAAACCTTTGTATGCAGGATAAGCAAGTAGAATTCTCACTCCTTCCATTCTTGCAATAGGGGTAAATGTTTCACCATAGTCAATTCCTTGTTCTTGTGCATACCATTTGCGAACTAGTCTTGCTTTGTTTCTTATCACTTCACCATTCTCATCTAACTTGTTTCTAAATACCCATTTTGTACCAATCACATTCTTGTCTTTGGGTCTAGGAACTAGATTCTAAGTCTTGTTTTTTCTATCTATTGAACTTCTTCTTCCATAGCCTTGTACTAGTAATCATCTACCAATGCATCTTTCACTGTTTTAGGTTCCTTCATGCTTAACAAAAATGATTCACTCCTTAATATATTTATTATCATTGGACTTACATATTTGTCTCCAATAATTTGATTTGTAGGGTGGTGTCTTTTGAAATATTTGGATAGTTGAGGATTGGTTCTTGCATCTACATTCTATCTCTTAGCTTTAGTATCACTGTGTACATCCCTGTTAGGTGTTTTAGCATCTCTTTCATATGTGCTAATCTTAGAGTTAGATTGTGCATTTTCCTCATTCTACAACTTGGCATCTAAATGCAACTCAACATTCATAGGTTGTGACTTGGCAATTGTTGAGACTTGATGGTTTGTAGCATGATTTGTAGCATCTTCTTTGGTAGGCATTCCTTCATAATAGTATACAAATTATTTGTATGCTTCTAGTTCTTTTGTAAGATCAACCTTGTGCACTTCTATAAAATCATTAAAATTCACATTTACACTTTCCACAATTTTGTTAGTGTTAGTATGCAAACACTTGTAAGCTTTACTTCTTGTAGAGTAACCAAGGAATATACCTTCTTCACTTTTTGAATCAAACTTTCCACTCTTAACATCTTTAAGAATATGGCATTTACTTCCAAATACCTTAAAGTATTTCACATTAGGTAGATATCCATACCATAGTTCAAAAGGTGTTGAATGAGTATCTTTTTTGACTTGTACATGGTTCAAGGTATATACAACAATATTTACAATTTCTCTGTAGTATATTAAAGCAACATTCTTCTCCATCATGAGTGTTCTAGCATAGTCCATTATAGACCTATTTCTTCTTTCAACAATTCCATTTTGTGGAGGGGTCCTAGGTGCAGATGTTTGTTTCTTGATTCCTTTTTCATTATAGAGCATCTCAAACTCATTTGAAGTGAATTCTCCTCTTCTATCTGATCTCAAGAATTTCAAACTCGTACCTATTTCTTTTTCAACTATGGCCAAGTACCATTTAAACATTTCAAAAGTATCTAATTTTTGTTTTAGAAACATGACTATCATCAATCTAGAGTAATCATCAACAAAGAACATTATATACTTATCTCCTTTATAGAATTTCACTTCAATAGGTCCACACAAGTCAGTATGAACAATTTAAAGTATTTCCTTAGAGGTATAGGCTTTACTTTTAAAGCTTGACTTTGTCATTTTGCCTAGCAGACATTATTTGCACATTATGTTTTCTGGTTTCTTCAACTTAGGAGAACCTCTAACTCTTTCTATGTTACTAATACTAATTAGATTATCAAAAGTAACATGACATAATCTCTTGTGCCAACGCCATACATCATCATATTTTGCAGCAAGACAAGTAGCATCTTCTATATCTAGATAGAACATATTACTTCTAGTTTGATCACCTTTTCCAATCAAGTTTCCATTTTTATCATATATCTTGGCTAATTTATTTTCAAACTCAACTTTGCATCCCAAATTATTCAATTGTGACACACTTAACAAGTTATAATTCAATCCTTCAACATAATAAGCATTGTCACATGAAATCTTGTTTGTGAGTTTAATAGACCCTTTTCCTTTTATCAAACATGGTGCATCATTTGTCTTTGCTGGTGGATGTCAAGTGTCTGATTGAGTTGGAGAAAATCCAAGGAAGTATGAAGGATATCAAGATGTAATTATGAATATGAAAGGGTTAGGATATATGGGTACTTTTCATAATAGAAAAATGGGAATTCGTAAATGCAGATATCCTAATATGATTAATTGCCATGCTTTGTGGGTTCTTCATTGCATTCATTTCAGAGGAAACAACAGAGTTATTTTTCTCTACTACTTGCTTAATCTTGGTGATCCTTTCTAGTCTCATAGTGAAGATCTTATGAGTAAGGCGGGTGCACAGAGTGAGGAGATGGTGGGTGAGAGATGCAGAAAGGAGTTGGCAAGGGACTTTGAGAAATGGAGAAGCAGGCTGAAAGTTTGGGAAAAGCTGGAAGAGGGTGGGGTAACCAAGTATCTCATGAAGTTGCATGGTTATGATCAGGAGGTCACTAATAGTATGGTGGGGTCATGGAAAGAAGGCAAGGTCAAGGTGAACAGCATCAACTTTCAGATAAAAAGGAGGTAATCGTGGTTGTTATCGATATCCCTATCGAGGGTTTCAAATTCTTCAGGGATAAGAAGCTCTCAGCCAATGTGGTAAGGGATTTTGTGGAGAGTGAGAAGGAATTGAAGGCATTATAAAAGCTTGACACCTACTATTTCCTCGACTCCATGAAGAAATGGTGGAGGTATGTGTTGAAAGCTATTATTGAATATATCACTTTGGACCCAAGGTTTGATAGAACCTGCACCCACCACTTTGTTATCTTAAATCATTTTCAGAAGAAAGCCAAAATTTCTTTTCCTTTTTATTTGTTAACCTCTATGAGTAAGGTGATGGATAGCTTCAAAAAGAAGCCCATTACAAACTTGACTCTGCATGAAGGTCTATTGCTTCTTATCCATGAGCACTTCAAAGCCTAGACCATTAGTAATGCCCCCCCTCAGACTGAGACTATGGAGTTTGGAAGTTCCAGTTACTCCTCTGACTCGAATGACATTTAGAGCCTCATTTCTAAGAAAGGTGGAGTCTCCTCCTTAGGGAAAGTTGCGACTATTAAAAAATCCCCCTCTCCCATAACCCCAAGCAAAAAAATCCCTAGGGATCTCGAGCAGAAGCCGGCTGAGCAGGTTGAGGAGGGAAGCAGCGATGATGAGGAGGATCCGGAGTCTAAGGAGGTGGTGAAGGAGATGTAGGAGGAAATAAAGGTCAATAGTGGAAGGAAGAAGTGTAAGAGTGAGATCCTGGAGGATGTGTGCTCTCATCATGAGGAGACGTCTGCGTTGCCCCTTTCTCCTATCCATCTCCACCTTGAGGATTAGAAAGAGGAGAAAGCTGGGTATGCGGAAGGGGAAGTGCAAACCAATGACAGGAGGAAAGCATGGATTAATTTCAACGTCAAGACTGTCAAAATGGGAATCTTTAGGGAGGCCATGAACCCCCAAATCCTAGTGGATAATCAAGAAGAGCAGTGGCTGGAAGAATTAATTGATCCAATGATTGTGGCTATTTCAGATAGAGCCGGGGAGACAAGGATGAATCTCTTAAATAATTCTTGCAACATCATGATTGATAATTTCATATCAATCAAATGGCTCTTCCACGAGCTCAAGGAGGTTAAAGACTAGGTGAAACACATTGAGGCAACAAGGGAAGGAATGGATGCCAACAAGAGGACAGATTTGACTGATAGGCTCACTCTAGCGGAACAGAGAATACATAATCTAGAAAACTAAAATCACAACCTTGCCAACCAGATGTTTTCCTTGTTAAGCTCCATCAACAACAAAATCATCTCTCTCATGGGCTAGATCAAAGACAGAGAAATGCATGAGGATGAGGATGGTAATGACAGAGATGAGACTAGAATGGAGGATGACCTTGCAAAGGACAACTCCACTCCTGCACAGGACTAGGGGAATCAAAGAGGGCAATAGATGGAAATGGAGGAGAATCAACAGGCCTTTGAGGCTGCTCAGGTGATGCAAGATCTGGAGTAAAAGAATGAGGAATAACTCTTGCCTATTCCTTTGTTTTTTGCTATCTTTTGGCTTTTTGTGCTAGCTTTTGGCCATGGCTTTGTTTGTTTCCTTTTCCTGGTCTTTTCTCAGTACTTTTTCCTTTGGCTAGGCTTAATGCTTATTATCAGCCTTTGAACTTAAACTTTTCTGGCTGGGTTGTCACGTTTATTATCAGCCTTCTTATGTACTAACTTTTGAGTTTCAGGTTCCCTATAAAACTTGTTTATCTAATAAAAAACATGGTGCATCATTTCCAAATCTTACACTATTTCCATCATAATAGGTTAAGGTAATGAACTTACTTTTGTCTCCATTCATGTGATGTGAGCATCCACTATCAATGATAAATTTATTATTCTTGTTCACACAAGTCATAAGTGCAGTTGCCTCATCCTCATTAGATTTGTCCTTTATTGCAACATATACCAATTCATCATCATTTTTATTAGAGTCATGTTCATCAGCAATATAGCATGACTTTTTGTCTTTGTCTCTATAATCTCTTCCATCATCTTCTCTTTTGTTTTTGTGCTTGTTTGCTTCTATGTAGTTCTTCTTTTGTGTACATCTTTCTGTAATATGACCAACTTCATTGTAATTTTAAAAAATGATAGGTAACTTACCTTTGAACTTGCCTTTTCCTCTATGAAATCTTCTTGCCAACAATGCTTCCAATTGTTCTATGTCTTCCTTATCTCTATTACTATCACTAGATGTATACTTTATCTTTCTTTTCTTCTTATTTTTCTTTACCTCCTCAAAATTCTTCAATAGCTGTAAGAATTTTCCTAAGAAAAAATTCACCCAAGAACAAAGAACTCAAACACAAGCACAACTATAGACTACATACATTATGATCAGAATATCAACATGTATTTGATTCAATATGAATGAAAGTACACAAAGAGTGCCTATATATAAAGGCCTCTAAGATGCATCTAGAATGCCTAAAAATTAGCATCGTGATAAATCATACAGCCAAGCACATGTCCATTAGATATGGATTATCCTCCATTAAGCACGGAAGTAAGTGCGATGATGAGAGAATAAGCCTACAATGGTGTAGCATGCAAATTTATGTTGTAGAGATCATGTGCTAAATTAGGAGTGCAAATAACTATATCTTCTACATGACAACTTAGTCAATGATGCAAAATCTAGTGTTCTAGATACCATGTGCTAAATTAGAGTTGTGTACTTCTGTGTTGTCAACATGATAACTCATGAAAGCATGTAAACTCCTAAGTGTCTCACAAAATAAATAATAAAATAATGCATTAACCTAAGTAAAATTAAGTAAAATGTAGATAGTAAATACTTATTTACACCAATAGCCCCCCTTAAGTGCAACTTAGGGAAATGCCCTAAAGCTTGCAAAAACTAGGATGAAATGTATAATGGGACCCGGCTACTAGGTCATGTTAGGTACCCATGTACATAATGAAATGTAATCTATCATAAAGTGGAGAAAGAGGGAAAACCTCATGGGAAAGACCCTCCCCCAAAAAGAGATGAAAAGACAAGATGCATGGATGGATGGACTAATCAAGACCCCCCCCCCCCCCCCTTTACGACATACATCAAGTATATACAATAGTGAAGAATGAGAAGAACAAGACCTCATAAGAAAAAAAAATCCTCCCCCCCCCCCCCATAAGAAAGAAGAGGAAGAGAGATAAGGTAGACCCCCCCTAATGAAAAATGCCAACCAGTGATTGCTTCTCCAAGGAAGAAGTTGGTCCATGAGTGCAGAATGATGTTCCTCCCCTTTGGAAGAAACAATGACAAAGGTACAATCCTAAAGATATATGGTGGCCCTGAAACCTATTCAAGTGTCGCTATGTTGATACTGATGGTCACCCCTTTGAACACTACTAAAAGGAACAAATTTAGATCTATCAAGGATGTCTATTGAACCTATTCCAAAGAACCATCTATCTCCTCAACCGATAAAGAGACCTCTGGCAACTGTTGTTCATAAGGATCCATAATCACATCAACCTATAAAGATCGATCATGTAGAGAATGGACATGAGGTTCAAAGTTAGCCCTCACAAAACCTATAGAAGGATCATATTCATCAAAGATAATATGTAAATCATCAAGGCTATCTCCCAAATCTATGGTGTGTAGCTCCATGAACAAACCAACAATGTCTGCCAAGAATTCATCACCTATTGCTGGAGTCACTATGGAAATATATGCATGTGGACTATACTGATGTCATGACCTCTCCTTGCAACTATTGATAGAACCCCACATATTTGAATCTATTTAAGAACTATCATTGGTTTCAATATTAGTCTCCACTATGTATGAAGTGTGGAGAAGATTAGAAGATAAACTGGGTAAACTTTCCTCAAATTGAATGTCCTTCTCTACAAAATCTCATGAGTCTTTGGATCCATAAGTTTTTATGCCTTAGCCCCATCTTCATATCCTATGAAAGTACAAGGCCTTGGTGGTGATGCCTTTCATTCCTTGGATGATTTGTTTGCCCATGCTGGAAAACTGAAGACTTTGAACTGACTCACAACTAGTCTTCTATCACACCATGACTCAAAAGGAGTCTTACCATCTAGGGAATTATGAGGAGACCTCTTAAGTATGCGAGTAGCACTACTAATGGCTTCAACTTCAAGTGTTGGATCAAGAGACTTGGCTTTTATCATGCAACTTGCCATGGTCTTAAGAGTTCTAATCCTTAGTGTTGCAACATCTATCTTGTGTGGACAAAATGCTAGTGGATTTTGAAGATCAATTCCCTCAATTTTACAAAAGTCTTGAAGTCTTCTATCCATATATCTACTTTCATTATCCATCCGAAGAACATTGATGGCTTTCCTTGATTTCTTTTCAACATGAATCTTGAAGGCTTAAATATTATCAACCACTTCATTCTTATGATGAAGGAAGTAGATCCATGTGAAGCGTGAAAAGTCTTCAACAAAAGTAAGGATGTAGCAGCCTTGGCTGATTGAAGTCACTACAAAAGGACCTGCTCAAACCATGTGAACCAACTAAAGAACAATTGGTGCTCTTGAAGACTTCCCTTTATCATACTTATCCTTTAGATGCATATCCATTGCACATGATGAACACTCACCCTTAGAAAAGATGATGTTAGGTAGACCTTTGACCATGTGTTTGGAGCAAATTTTTTGATGGTGGTGAAAGGCTAGATGACCATATCACTCATGCTATAGTTTGATTTGTGAATTAGATTGAGTTAACAAGGCATGTGAAGGAGACTTAGACACAAAGTGGGAGAAGGAATAAAGCCTCTTGTCATGACTGACTTTCCCCACTACAACCAACGAATCATCTTTTAGACTTCACACCATTACTAAATCTAAAAGGAACTCAACTTTGTTGCCATCTCCAAGCTGAGTGATTTGGTAAATTGATAGTAGATTAGAGCTTAGGTTTGCAACATAGAGAATGTCTTTGAATTCCCCATTTTCCACTTCCACATGTCCTTTCCCTTCAACTTCCATTTTAGTATCATCTCCCACAAATATGTGCGATACCTATGACTACTTCAATGAAAAAAAGGCTCCCTTTGAAGAACCCATATGATAGGAGGCACCTGAGTCAAGAATCCATTCTAAAGAAGAACTTGTATTTTCCATAAGTTCTTACCCTTTTCCCTTTGAAGAGGTTGGAGTTGAATCCTTGGAAGTACCTAGCACTTGAATTTTGCTCTTTCTGATTAGGTTTTCCAACCCATCAATTCTCTTAACCTTGAAATAATGCTTATCATGCTTCTTGCAATATGCACAAAAAAGATTTTCCTTCTTTTCATTACTTCCCTTCTTATTGGAAGAAGAATTGGCTTACTATGAGGGGGATTGTTGTGTCTCAAATTATTATTTTTGCTTCCACTGCTTCTTCTTGTTGTTGCTATAACTTCTTCCTCCTTGACTTGATTGGTTCTCATCACTAGCCACCAATGCTTTGGTCTCTGATGTAATGAGAAGCCCCAAATCTATCAAGTGAGATTGTTCAAGAATCAACATCTCTGCAAAAGCATCAAAAGTAGGCTTCTAGAAAGCACTTCCCATGGTCAACCTATGAGTACTATAACTCAAAACATAGGAAGAATACTCTAAAGGAAGCCTCTTTAGGATGTGATGAATCAACTTTCATCCTTCATGGGATTTCCACAATCTTTAAGTAGTGCCCTATACTCATTGGCTTTGTTGATGTAATCTTGAATTATGTCAAAATTCTTTAGATCCAATAAAAGTAGATCATCCTCAATCTAAAAACCCTTTTCCTCATCCACCTTACCATACAATGATTCAAGTTTGTCCCATGCAAGTTTGGATTCCTTGAAACTAGAAATGTAGAAGAAGAGATCTCTATGTACACAACTCCTAATAATTCCTAAAGCCTAATTGTCTATAATTTTCCAATCAATGAGCTCTTTAGCATCAATGGGTTTTTTAATTGTACCATCAACATAAAGATTTAGACCTTTTCCCATTAATCTACTCCATAGAATATCTTTCCATGTAGAATAATTGTGTGAAGTTAGAAGTGGTCCTTTAGGTGAACCCATGATGTGGAAAAGTAAAGGAGCATAAAAAAGAGACACAGAATAAAATACACACCCCCCCCCCTTTCACTCAATCAAAAGACCCCCTCAAAAAAGAAGATTTTGACACTTTATATGTAATGCATGTATAGTAGGCCACTTCTCAAAATGTACAAAGTGGACTTCTAAATTTGCCTATTACAACTGCCTTTTGATGCCTATATCTAGAAGTAAGAATTGTAGCTGAGATGTACAACAATTCTAAAAAGAAATAAAAGCAATACAATGCAAAAAAAGGCCCTATTTCTGAAAGTGATATTTCTATCCACACAAACCTAGAATCAAATTTTAGATTTGGAAAGTAGATAAAAAATTAGGCACTTTCAAAAAAATGGAACCTATTTTTGAGTCTAGATGAGCTTGTACAGAATGTTTCAAGTTGCAAAATGTAGGATTGAATAGGTAAAATTGCAAAAAGATGCAATTTCTAAAAAATCCTTGCACCAAAACTAGAAAAGAACACCACCAGTGAAACTTTAGGAAATTCTACCCAAAATCAAAAAAAATGTACCTAAATTGGAATCCAGATGATCGAGTTATGAGCTCACAAAGTTAGACTGCCAAATAAAAAATGCATCTAAAGAGGAGTCTAGAAGGAAAATTGTGTGCTTAAATTTGATGGTCATTATAGCAGTTATAAAATGCCTAGTTTTGATAGTCATACAGTCGTCAAATTTAACCTTGAGAAATGGTGACATCAGTGAAAAATAACCACCATGGGTGACGTGTTTGGCTGACGACTAGACTGTACAAATGTGTATGAATGTGACACATGGTAAATGTCATGTGGAAGTGTCTGCATGGTTGTTGTATAGTCTAATGTGTTAGCCTACATGGTGGTTCAATGTGGTGGAGGATGAGGTTGTAACCACGTGTCAAAATACTTATCGAGTTGGTGGACTATTGGTGGTTCATGTAGACAACTACAGAGCTTACGGTGTGTCCAAGTATTACAGACTTTTTGGTCAGTTGGACTAAAATTTGTTGCCACCAAGATCTAATCTATAGGTTTTAGTATTAAAAAAATTAGGATGTAAGCCATCAAAATAGATTTCTAGGTGCCATGAAAGAGGTTGTTGGGGGCTTAAGTGCTTGTCAAAATAACACAGTGACTGGAGTTTAGCATGCAGACCACTAGTAAAAACTTTGCGGGGTTAAGAGAATTTAAAAACTGGCAAGGTTTAATGTTTTTTATCCTATATGGATGGGAATATGTGACTTCATTGGATTTAAAAGGAACAAGCCACCATTAAAAAACAAAGCTGCGGTGAGTGTGGGTCAGTGAACCACCGGGTCTTGCACAGTCCAATGCTAGAAAATATAGAGGTACTACCAGGTGATACGTGGAGACTGTCAGTGGTAAGAAATGTGGTTGAAATGGTTGTACTAGGCTAGGGTGTGACTACTTGATACCTATTAAAAGAAAATTTTCTACAAGGCTGCCTGGCCAAAAAAAATTGAAAATCCTATCCAAAAAAATGCAGAGAATAATAAATTATAGATCCAAAAATAAATTAATTAGATCTAAAAAATGACTATACCCAAGTTGCAAATTGAGGCCTTTGGGTGTTGATTTGCAAAAAAAATTTGCCTCATAATCAAATTTGTCCTAGGGTAGGCATATTTATAGCCAATTTGCACCAAATCAACATTCCAGACACAATGGCAAAGTCTGTTTAGGTTCTAAATGCTCCCAATTTCTATGGTACTCTAGATTTGGGTCAAGGTACTGAAACAACAATGGTCTCAAATGGTTATGTAAAGAGAGATTCCCCAAGATCTCTAATACCATGTAATAATTTTCCTTAGGAAAAAATTCACCCAAGAACAAAGAACTCAAACAAAAGCACAACTATAGACCAGAAATAATTTGATCAGAATATTGATATGTATTCAATTCAATAGGAATGAAAGTACACTAGGAATGCCTATATATAAAGGCCTCTAAGATGCATCTAGAATGCCTAGAAATTATCATCATAATAAGTCATTCAACTAGGTACATATCCACTAGATATGGATTATCCTCCATTAAGCACAGAAGTAAGTGTGATGATGAGAGAATAAACCTACAATGGTGTAGCATGCAAATTTATGTTGTAGGCACCATGTGCTAAATTAGGAGTGTGAATAATTGTGTTGTCTACATGACAACTCAGTGAATGATGCAAACTCTAGTGTTCTAGACATCATGTGTTGAATTAGAGTTGCATACTTCTATGTTGTCAACATGACAACTCATGAAAGTACACAAACTCCTAAGTGTCTCACAAAATAAATAATAAAATAATACATTAACCTAAGTAAACTTAAGTAAAGTGTAAATAGTAAATACTTATTTACACCAACAATAGAAATTTTTCTTTGAAAGCTAATTCAATACTCTCTGGTTTGTAGTTGTCAAAGTTAGATAGCTCAAATGTAGTGAGTCTTCCTACCAAACCATCAAGGGTTAGATCATTTCTTGGTATACATCTTAACTCTTAGATTGTAGATACTCTAATAGCATACATAGGCAACAATATTCTCAAGACTTTACTTAGCATAGTATCATCATCTATTTTACCAATAGCACCTTTTATTGTACTAACACCTTCTTTTATTCTAGCAACATATCAAGCAATATTCTTACCTTCTTCCATTCTCATGTCATCAAACTTACTCTAAGACTCTCTGACTAAGCTCTTTGAATATTTTTGTCTCCTCCATAGATGGTGTCTAGGGCATCCTACATCTGTTTTGCACTTTTAAGTCCTTTGATATCATCATATTAAGCATAGCTTAGGGCAAAGGCAATCTCCAACATTGCTTGATTGTGTTCTTTCTTTTACTTCAAAGCTTTAACAATTAGGGCTCCTATTGGATCAACATTTTCTACTATATTGCAAGATTATGCATAATCTCCAAGTCCTCCAAGGTGTAGCTTCATCAAACTTTTCCATGTAGGAAAGTTATCTCTATTGAGCTTGGTTACCTCTCTTTTTGACATCTCGATCTTTGTGCTTCTAGTACCTTAAGACTAATCCTCTTAAGCAAATGGCCTTGATACCAATTGTTGGAATTCTTTTAAAATAACTAAGAGGGGGGGGTGAATCAATTATTCAAGGTCTAGATGTACAAATAAAACTTTTCACAATTCAATGAACCCATAAAACTTTCTTAACCATGCATGCATTCTTTTTGTGTTAACTAAAGCTAATATGATACTTTCAAATCAACTTGCAAAAATTTAAAGCTTGAAACACAATATATCCATCAAAAGATTTGACATAATGATTTAACATGGAAACCCAATTTGGAAAAAAAACCTAGTAACATGCTACTCCTTTTTCACTCTTCTGAAGTGATGCCTTATTAAAGGCAAACCCTATTAAAGGTTACAATACACACTATTAAATGTGACCTGATTAAGGGATTTCAATCACCCTGTCAAAAGTGAGCCTTGTTAGAGGACTTTAAGCCATTCAATTGGAATGCCACCCTATTAAAGAAATTTCCAATGACTATTAAGTCAACTTTACTCCAAAGGATTTACCCTAGGCTGATACAATTGTTAGAAAGTAACAGTAGAGCTTTGATCTGATATAACTTACAACCTTATCTATAGATTATAGATCACTATTTAGTCATCAGTTCTACTTGGCTTCCAATCTTTGCAACTCTGACAATTTGTTCACCCTTCAAGCATTCATCCTCTTTAAGCCTTCTTCCTCAATATGCCACTGCAAACTTCTTCTCTTGGGTCACTTGATGAAGAAAAAACCCCTTTCCTTCTCCTTGTCAAACTTTTGCATCAGGACTCTCTAACCTCTATTGCTTCATGACCAGTCATTCCTACATATAGGAAATTGGGACTCTTTTACCGCTCATTAACCATCACGAAAATTAGAGTTTTTGATGGATTAGGTAGGGTACAATGTAATTACCCCATATCTTGTCTTTTCTAGAAACTTCTCCTAGAATTCATTTGAATTGACCTCCAAAATGGTTTACATAAGATTCTATGCCACCAGCTCATCAATCTTATCTTCCTCCTAATTTATAAGTTCCTAGAAAGCAAACTTGTTGGATTTTATTTGTTTAATCTTTGATCTTTGTCATAATGTAGTAGCTTAGCATTATCATCCTTTTGATGCTCAGTACATACTGTGTTACTTAGCATCTACTGTAAAATCACTCAGCATGAACTAGATTTTACTGGTGCTCAACATCGACTAAAAATTACTTAACATCTACTAAATTTCTCGACATCCACTAGAATTTGCTTTCACTTGGCTCTAACTTAATTTTTTCTCGGCTTGCACTAACTTTGGTCAACACCTACTATTAACTTGATCAAGCTTGGCAAATAAACTTTGCTTAACTTTATTCTTTTGAACTTTCTAAGTGGTGCTAGTCATTTTGTAACCTCAAGTAGATCATCAGTACATTATGTTATCATTTTCTTAACCAATTCTTGCACTTCAATACATAATCATAACTCAACCTTTCCTCTAGGTACTTTTGTTACATCTTGTTCATCAAAACCTCCATATCAATCAACTAAGTGATAGTGCTTAAAACATATAAGCAATTGTCTTACCAACATATAGCAGGTTTGACATCAGTGACAAAACAATGATTGAAACGCAGTCTCAAATGATATTTTCAATCAAATATCAACAATCTCTTGTCCCACAATAAGGTTCACTAGCTAGTACCTTAGGCCAGCATCAAGGACTTCCTTTTAAGCAGAGATATCAATGAGGAAAGAGCTATTTGGATCACCAAAGTGATGGAGTATGATGTGGACATCTAGATTCCAAGTTGGTAAGAGGGAAAGGATTGTGTAGGCAAATGGGTTCTCATACCATGAATCAAAAGAGGAGGTTTCTTTAGTATGTCATGCCCTAAATTTAAAAGGGCAAAACATAACCAACAATTTTTTTTCTTGAAAGTTAAATCAAGGGATACTATACATGTATCTATGTATAATAGGTATACTCTATCAAACTACACAAAGAATGAAATCTACAATTCATGTTTCCTAAGGACATTAGGGTATCACTGATTTGATCATGGGTTGGAGGTAATACTTAGCAACTTTTAGGTACATTGATACTCTAACACTCTAACTAGGCCTTAGGTGTCAGGGTTAGGATGATAGTATTCCAAGTTAAAGTATAGGGATATATTTTTTTTAGATGTTAGCATATAAAATTTTATTTTATTTCAATTTATTTTGTTTTGGAATATAAACTAGGGTGTTGAGTAAGAGTGAGCATAGAAGGCATACATGCAACATTATTAGGTTACAACAAAGTTATAATAAGTTAATTATTATTATTACATTATATATGTGGTGTGGACATGCATAAGGTTCCTTCAAGTGGATATTGACTGGCTACTACTTGCTGTATATGAGCAATGTTAGTATGCTAATAGAAACCAAATTTAAATAAAGCTTCTACAAACTAAACAAAATTCATAAATTTCAAGATAGACTAAGATGAGCTCTCAATTGAAAATATGAGCCATTAATGGGCTCTCTCAATGAGAAGCTCTCTTGTTGAGTGGCTTTATCTAAATGGATAGGATGTATGCTCAATATGCTTCCAAAGGCTTCAATGGATGATTGTGGATTTTTGGTATGGATAGATGGCTTTAGTATGGATTTGGCTCTCAAAATAGCATTATAACTTTACTTCATGGATTGTGTTATTTTGCAAAGGGGAAGGATCCAATTTATAGGCAAGAGGCTTGAGGGATTGAGGGCTAAGATGCAAGGATGGGAAAAAGCTCATGGAGGTCTCAGATTGCATGAGAGGAGAGCACATGGATTGTGCTTCCTTATAGCCAATCAAGGAGTGACACATGTCACATGGTGAGAGGATGGAGGAAAGGGCAAGGATGAGTCAACAAAGGAGGCTCAAGAGATAAAATCTTCATAAAGACCCTTCATAAGTGCTTGTAAGAGCAATAAAAGGGCTTGTAAGAGTCATTTATGACCTAGTGGACTTCATAAAGTTTTATGGTTGAGATATTTTGAGGGTGATGAGAGCAATTTTGACTTGGACTTGATTAGGAAGGTTTTAAGCTTGTTTAGGCTTGTGCAAATGATTAGAGGATGGATTAGGATGGTTTAGGATTAGCTTAGGGATAGGCAAGTGGATGGCATTTGATGAGGGTGGGTGAAGGAGGAGATATTTGTTAACTTTGGCTTGGGTTAGCAAGTCTTAACCCATGTTTAGGGAATGTGACAAGGTTAGGAGGGGATTAGGATTAGGGTTAAAGACATCTTCTAGAAGAGTCTAGGCTTTGGATGAGGATGAAGACTTTCTAGAAGAGTCTACAACTTCCTAGGATGAGGATGAAGACTTTCTAGAAGAGTCTAGAACTTCTTAGGATGAGGATAAATTAGATTTTTAGGAAATAAATCAAGTTTTATTTATTTCAAGGGTTTGGGTTGAGGAGATATTTATTAAAACTTTTTTAATAAACATGAGGATTAATATTTAATCTTAATTAAATATTTTGAGTTGGGATTAGGGGTAGGAAATGATGGGATTAGCCTTTAATCAAAATTAAAGAAGCATTAGAAGATTTTGGAAGAGTTTAGTGGTCTTAAGGAAATTGGCCAAGTTTTGGGCAAAAAATAAATTTTTTATTTATTTTAGGATTTTTGGTCAATTTATTAATTAAATAATTAATAAATAAGGAAATAATTTTTAAATAAGATTTAAACATTTTTGGGAGGGATTCCTTAATTAAATATTTTTAATTAAGATAAAAGGATTTAATGGCATAAAAATTAATTAATTAATTAAACAATTAATTAATTAATTAATAAATGATGATGTCATCAGGGATTTTTTTCAGAAAATAAAAATATTATTTTCTAAAAGTTTTTTAGGTGTCTACACTTGCTATCCTCTATGGGAGTTCGACCACTTGGATCATTCTCATATCAAGATGACATGTCGACAAGTTACAGAGGTTAGACATATCCCTAACTCATGGATATAATAGTGCATTTGTCATTTTTGTATATTTATAAAGTTAATTATTTTCATGATTATTATATTGTCCCCTTCCGTTTAACATCTTTGTTATTGCTCAATTATGATGCATTCATAAAATTTATTTTCCCACTATAATGTGTCCTATATGTTCCACATCCTTTCCTATATTAGTTTTGTGTATGAAATTTTTATATTATGTAGATAATCTATTAGGATATTCATTTCAAGTGTAATTGTAATACATTTCCCCTTTATTTATTTTATTTTAATTATTTATTATTTTTATTATTATTTTAAAATTATTTATACATACCACTCTATATTTATTTAATTTTAATTATTTACTATTATTATTATTTTAAAATTTATTTTTAATTACTAATTATGTATAATCAACTATTAGAAAATGTTATCATAAAATTCCTAAATCTTCCACCCCTAACACTCAACCTAACTTGCTCCACTACACATACCTTAAACTACTATATGAATTCAAAAAAAGTAATTAACAAACCCATAAAGAAATAACATAATCCTATGCAATAATATTATCCCCAAAATATTGTTACTAACCCCCACACAACATAACATATATTCCCTTTCACCACACATGAATATGAATACAATAAAATTGTATAATAACAAATTAATTTAAAATAATAATCACCTAACCCCATCTTACTTCCACCTACCCATTCCTAGTTTCCTACATTTTACTCTACCCCAATGCACTAACCTTGATCCCAAACCATGACACAAATCTTTTTTTACACTAAGCTCAACCTCCTTTTCCCAAGGTGGCTACTTCCTAGGTGGGTGGCCTTCTTCCCATTCCCCACGGTAGACACCTAGGGAAAGCCTTTCCTTACTTTATGCCACTATCCCACCTTAATACATGAACCTTTAAAAAAATTTAGGAAGGAAGAAGTGTGTTGATTTAAGGTAGTCCCACTTGGTGCCTAGGAAGATGAAAACCAATCAGCTAGAAGCCACTTTTCAAGTTTGCATTCTTTCTTTTTTTATTTGAATAAAATCATATTGTTTTAAATGTTATTGGTGATGTCTTTTTTTCCCTTAACTCCTAGTGTTTAGGGATAGGTACTTAAGTACTAGCATAGCCTTTGACATAGTGTTAACTTGAATACATATGTATTTTTATTTTCTTTAAGAAAATGTGACAAGGGTCATAAGACTCATATGAGTCTTCCTTTTGAAATCTTATAGAATAGGTATTTGTTGAGTTATAGTTTTTTCCCTTAGGATAGATGTTATACTATTAATATTTAATGTACTAGATTCTAGGGTATATCCTATTTATTATTTTATTGCTTTGAATTTTGGGGGAAAGATTTATTTTATTTCCCCATACATTTTCCAGAGAGCATATTATGCTCCTACAACAAGTTCTCTTTTATGAGTTTTCTAACTATGTCATTTAGGATTTGTTCCTAACTTCACTATTGATTCTTAACTTACAAGTCTATATTATTATAGCATCTATCTCAATGAAGGGTTTATTAGATTTGGGAATCTAAATGAACTAATATTCATGCATGTACAATGAACTAATAATTTTTTCCTCCATTATATTAAATGCATAACCTATGATTCTACAATGCAATCATCCATATTAAATCAACTATACTAGAAGAAATCTTGTACACAACAACTTTTTAATGTTCCTACAAATCATTTATAGACCATCAAAAGAAAGAGGATTTAATTTGATAATTTTCTCCCTATTACATCCAATCATATAATGTGGAAAACTTACAATAAATAATTCCTTGCTAGTAACTATATACAACTTCTCAACCTTTCTTTACACAATTTTCAACAATATACAATGATAAACAATTCCCTTTTACATCACAATGAAATAACAATGGAGACTTGAAATCACAACACCTTTGAGATGACATGACACATTGGTCTCTTTTTCCACACTTGTTTTTCCAACATTGCTAAGAATGAGCCCTAATCTCTTCATAGGAATACTCTTTTCAAAACCTGCAACACAACACAAAACTTGGAACCATGGAGGCTCACCTCCCATCCTAGGCTTCTATGAAGCCACCCACTAAGCAAGGGAAACAAGACACAAATGGAATGCATACACACACCACTTGTCAATGCATGAAAACATATCATATAACACAAAACAATCCCTCCCATGGCTTGCACATTTGGTTCACCATTGGAACCTTGAATATAGGGTGAATGTGTGCTTTCAAAAAGGAGACTTTCCATATCATACATATCTGCAATAAATAATTTTCATGCCCTTTCCAAGCTTTCACAAACCAACAAATTCCATGCCCTTTTGAGGCTTTCACAAATATCCTCCAACATACTACCATTAGCTATAGCCTCCTTGAATACCCATACTCCATAATCTTCCTTTCTACACCATCATTTCCCTTATTACTCCCAAAGAAAGATATGAATGAATATGGTATACAATGGAGCCCATACTCCAAGGTTCTCAACTATATTTCAAGCCCAACTAAACCCTTCACCCTAAACTTATCTTCCCTTACCAAAGGCTGAGTAAAGCCCTCACACCCATAACAACACTTGAAATTCAAATTAAAACAAAAAGATCAAGAAAGAAAACCAAGAAAATTACATGAACACAATACAAATTGTCACCATCACAACACAATATCAAAATCTATAATACCAAGATTCACTATACAATGCATGATCCCAAAACAATTACTCTATGCTTGCAAATTCATTATGCAGTGCTAAAAGAAAGAATATGGTTTTGAAACACCAACCTAGGTCCAAGATAAAGGCAATGATAGTTTTTATAGAGCTCCCTTAGTCTCCCTCCAAAACCTAACTCTCTCTAAACTTAAAGAGTGGGTGAACACCCCACTAGTTTGTCCAAGACTCTCTAATAAGGCCTTCCCACTATCTATTTTTAGCAAAGACACTAAGCCACTCCCTCTTACAAACTTGTCTCCCTCTAAATTTTTTATATTTGGCTTAGTGGGAAAATGGAAGAGAACACATGTGACAACTCCAATTTCGAATTGGTGGAAGTATGCATGGGTAAAGGGAGCCCCTAGGCTATCTAATCACTATCATGATTAAAATTAGGTCCCTAAAATGTTATACCATTACATGGGTAGCTTATTTTCACATAAAAGATTCTTTGGGACCACCTAATGACCCCTCAAAACCCTAGCCAAGTCCAAATTCAAATTTCCTTTGATGGTGACCAATCTTACCCCTTGTCAAGTGGGTTCACTTACTCATTAACAAGGTAATTAGTTTTAGGGTAAGATGTCATTATAACCAAAACCCTAGATGGCATGTCATTGCACACAAATTCCACAAGTGTCAAGTGACACATAAAAGCACATGCCACATCACCATGAGATGCCCCTAATGCATCTTTAGGATTAAACATTTCTACATACAAGAAAACTTACATTTACAAAATAAAATACATCACAACGAGGCTTTTGAATCTTCCAAAGATTCATCTTGGTTAAACTACATAGGTTTGGAACTTGTTTCCCCCAAAATTTCCATGGTTCCACTTCCTACACACTAAACTCGAGTATAAGTAGTCCAAGGAGGTCATATAAAATACATATCACAAATGCATATAATTTCAAATGTTATGTGATCCATATTAACATAATTCAATTAAATTTATTTTCCTAATCATTTCAAATAACTCTATTAAAATATCAAAATTTGCATATCACATTAAATCATAATCATCATGATCAAATTAACATTTTGCATCACATCATAATCTAATTTCCATCTTGCCATGTGTAAAGTTGCATCCATGTTTGTTTGATCATCCCATTCACAATATTAGGTTCTATTGCATAATAAAATATATCCTTTAACACTAACATTATAATTTGACATTTCAAGCATTTCTAAAAATCTATTAAAGCAATTGAAATAATTTAGAACATGAAATGGAATCATTAATTTTATCAAGTAGGTCTTAATGTGTGGATCATCAAAATGCAGATATTAAAATGAAATAAGCTTATAGTCTCATAAAGTATATCAAAACATTGAATTAGGAGTATCATAATGCAAATATGTCATCTATACCATGACAGTCTAGGTGAGGCCTCACATAGTATTAATAGAGAAGCAAGAAAAATGAGACGATAATCCAAGAAATTGGATGGATGATATGAAGACCTTCTTGTCAGACAATGGATATCCTCAGGGATTGGATAAGGAAAAAAGAAGATAGTTTGGATTGTAGTCCATTCCTTATGACATATTTGATGGTATCATGTTTAGGAAGGACTTCAATGGAGATTTTTTAAGGTGTATTTATACAAACCAAGTGGAAAAAATGATTAAGGAGCTTCATGATGGTCCTGATGGTGGAAACTTTTCAACAAGAATAGCTATTATGAAGATAATGAGAGCTAGTTATTACCAATCATGCTTATTCAATTATTGCCATAGATATGTTAGAAAATGTGAAAAATGTGCTTTCTTTTCTAGTATATAAAGGTTTGTAGCTCTTCTACTTCATCCCATCCAAGTTGATCAGCCTTTTTCTAGTGGATATTAGATTTCATAGGCCCCATCAATCATCTTTCTAGCTCTAGATAGAAATGGATCCTAGCTGCTGCAGATTACTTCACCAAATGGACAGAGGTAGTTGCACTGAAGGATGCCACAAAATCTTCAGCTGTTGAATTCCTTCATGGAACCATGACTAAGTTTGGTGACCCTTCAACCATTATTTTAGATAATGCAAAGTCTTTTATAGGAGCTTAGATTTGTGCATGGGTAGTTGATCATAATATTTACTTAAGGACATCCTCAAACTACTATCCTTGGGGCAATGGGTTGGCTAAATCATCTAACAAGAACCTAATTAAGATTATGAAGAGGACTATTAAAGATAATCAAAGGTGTTGGCAAAAAAAATTGAGAACGGCCCTGTGGGCTGACAAAATAACACCTAAGAGGGCTATTGGAAATTCTCCATTCATGATAGTATATGGTAGGGAAGCTAGACTTCCTATTTCATTAGAGTTTCCATTCTTAGAGCTAGATCACCAGTTAGAGCTAATTGAAAATGATGCTATGTCTATAAGAATAGAAAATTTGATGGATCTAGAAGAGAAAAGAAATCAAGTCATGCTAACCTTGGAGGCACATCAACAACAAATGAGAGAAGCTTTGATAGGAAGGCTAAGGTCAGGATTTTTAAAGAGGGTGATCTTGTTCTCAATTGGGATGTAGACATAGTGAAGGCAAGGAGACACTCAAAATTTGATTCTTTATGGACGGGTCCCTATGTGATTATTAGTTGTAAACATGCCAATGTTTTCTAGTTAAGCAAGCTTGATGGTGAGATTTTTCCTATTCTAGTGAATGGAATATATCTTAAACCCTACTTCTGAAAAAGTTTCATGTATATATTTAGAATAGTTTTCTTTATGCTCCTTCATGTTTTCCAAGAAGTGTTGAGTGTATGTTGTATCATTCCCTTGGAATGATACTTTTGAGGAGTTTTATAGAGTTGCAAATGCGGGATGGGGTATTTTGTGGATCAAAATGCAATAGAGGTAATGAAATAAATAAGTTTCCTTGGTTTTAGAGGCTCCATAGCCCAACAGATTCTTTAATGGTCACTAATAATGTTCCAAGTAGGCTTGCATGCCCCTTGAGTCACCAAAAATGTTGGCCAAAAGTGCTCTCCCCGCCAAAAGATTACATTCAAATATTTAAATCCACCCAATGGTCACAAGATTCAAAGATCCAATTGTTGAATAGTGTGCAAGTGTACATTATAACCTTAGGTTATCTTTTATCCTAAGTTCCAAGCCACTTCATGTTATATTTTAAGTCTCAAAGTTGTGACAAGATAACATGGTCCTAATCATATGATAACCCTTGTATTAGAAGATTTTCAAGAAAATAAAGTAGTGCTAAGATGCTACAAGGTTCCTATTGGTGTAGCATTTAGTTGTTGTGACATTATAGATTTTATAGGATCATGGGGTTGACTTCCTAGGTCATTGATGCTACAAAGGGGAATGTTAGTTGTATGATATTAAATTTATAAGATCACGAGATGAGAAGGGGTGGAGGCAAATTTCATATGGACATCAGGTGTTCCAATCTTATGATATTCCCTTGTTGTAAGGCTACAAGTGCAAATGAGGAGACCGCCAAGGTCATGTTAGAAAGTTAGTTAACTATAATTGTAGGATCATTATTGTTGCATCTGCCAATGTTATGATAGACTGTGATTGTAAGATCATGGACATCAAATCAACTGCATTAGTAACATCATAAGATGAGATTGATGGTACTATAACCTTACACCAAGAATTTTATCATGTCATCATTCTATCATGAGATCATAGGTCTTGTTGCTGTCAAAATATCATAAGGAGAATGGATGATGGGCTTGATGCTTTGAGGTATAGGTGATCATAAGATCATAGAGATCAAGGTTATGAATAAAAGGTTACATGAAGGTTTTTGACCATAGTTGATGATCATAGGATCATGAGTTCTAATGTTGACCAAAATATAAGGAGCTTCACCTATTGAGATGGAAAAAGAAGAGTCCTCAACCAATCAAGTAGCAAGAAAGGTACAAAGTGATAGTTGAATATGGTTGATCTATATTTTTATCTAATTTTCCATGTTAGTAACAAGGAGTAGGCAGCTCTTTAATGGGGAATCTGATCTTTCAATCTCTTGTAACCACTTTCATCATTCTCTAGACTTGATAAGTATGAGGAACACTTCATTGTCACCTATTGATCTATCTACTTAGTCAAAAGGTTAATAGTCACCAATCCTATCCTCTCAAAGATTTTTTTGGTGGATAAGTGATCTTCCTACATTTGGATTTGTTCCATGATCAGATCTTTTCTAGTTTTGTAGTAATTATTCTCTACAAGCTTGAATGTAATTGTTAAAGTTATATCTTAGGGTAGAAGCTATCTAAGTTATGCTTATGCTATAAAACCAAATTTTGTAATCTTTCTTAGGGTTGGATCTTCTTTATTTCTCTGGTATTGCTCTAGCATACTACTATGAATTCTCTTTCACCTCTAAATTATATGACACTCCATCTTATCTCTTTTAGTCATCAATGTATTGTGCAAGTTATATTTTCCTCTCTTTGATGTATTATGGATATCTATAACCTACATTCCTATATCTCTTATGGCCTATGAATGATGTAAAGTGAGTCTCTTCTTCCTTGTGTGACTCATTTGGTTGTCTAATCTACATGTGGCTATTGGGTTAAAATAAATCTAAGCTTGTATATCTTTGGATTGTCATGATAGTTGTATTATGCATGTATGGGTAGAGATTGGTCTGGACACTCTATTTTGGTGCATCACCTCCTTAGAATAGATTAGGTAGCTTACTTTTATGCATTCCTCACTTTTCCTCTCCAAGTATAGTCTAGGTGCACCTTGAGAGTAAAGGAAGTCAACCTCCTTTGGACATTTGGCCTCATTATTCAAGTCCCACAACTTGGAGGTTGTTTCCATATTTCATAAGGTTGTCCTTAGGTAAAAACTTTGGACAAGGGTGCAAGATTTTATGACAACAATCACCTACTAAAATGATTCAACACCATGATCCTTCAGTTAGCACACTACTGCTAGATGTCAGATCTTTGCTTTGCTAATAAATTCTTAATACTCTTGATCAAATATATCTCCTCTATCTTACCTCTAATTTTCTCTATTCTCTCTAACTAATTCAAGAATTCAAAGAACTATCATAACCTCCATAGCCATTATGAA
This sequence comes from Cupressus sempervirens, assembly GCA_028749045.1. Taxonomy (NCBI): domain Eukaryota; kingdom Viridiplantae; phylum Streptophyta; class Pinopsida; order Cupressales; family Cupressaceae; genus Cupressus; species Cupressus sempervirens. The sequence goes on from CM053783.1 coordinate 106,271,721, forward strand.
TGGTCTCTCTACACTTAGCATTCATCTTGTCACACACACACACACAAAATCTTTAGGGTTTGCCTTGTTAAATAAATATAGGTGGAATGGGTTAGGTAAGAATCAATGGTTGTAGTTGATCCATATTGTCACTTAATTTATCCCTTAATTTGATTGGTTGCATGTACTACATAAGAATTTACAATATACCTATATACTATCTCTTAGAATCAGAAAATAATCATTATGTTGGCCCAAAAATAGTTTACATAGAAGTTTATGCCATTACAAATAACTATGTTAGAAACTATTCACTAGTCATTCACTATGCTCCTAATGTTGTAACTCAGCTTTTGAATAGCTTGGTAGTCTCTTTTTACTCGACACTTGAATCACTTAGCATGCATAGACTACTTGGTACATGAGTGACTCAGCACATACTATTTGCTCAATACATACTAGTACTCACCACTAGCTAGATATATTGCTCGATATGGATCATTTGGAAACTTATGATCGACATGATTTTGTAATGTCTTCACTAATTAGAGTTAGATTGAAACATTATTACCTTCAAAAATAGATGTTAGGTTTGAATATCAAAAAATTTAAATATATTATTATAACCATAGTCTTGGCTATTTCCTCATTCTTATCTAGCCATTTATACAAGGTTACTCATCTCTTGCACTCATATGATAGCCATTTATACAAGGATCTCACTTCCTGCTCTAGTACTATAACATTCATTATTCATTTAGCCATTTATACAAGGGATATAGTTACTTCTCACACTGGCACCATAAGACATTTATCTCCTACACTGGCACTATCAATCCCATCTTAGCCATTTATATAAAGATGACTCCTAACCCTATACTAGCACAAAGCCATTTGTATAGGTGAGCAATGTCCTTATACTAGCACTATGGGTCCTTAATCATTTTGTAGAAAAATATAAGATCTCCTTGTATCAATTGCTTAAGTTAATTATCTATATTTAATTTGATTCAAATTTTTATCAATACCTTCTTATATTATTGTATTTATATAATCATATATTTTATACCATAATATTAATGAAGCTTAATGTACATATATATACTTCAACTTGTAAGTGAAATTTAATATTACCTTAGTTGTCCCTTTGTGCATGGGTCCCAACTCTTCGTATCCTACTAGCTTCTCTACTCCTTGGTGGTCTATCCTGGACATAGCAATTTTAATATTTCTATATACTTTTTGCATATGGTCTAAATACTCCTGTACTCCTTGGTACCTCTACATAGAATTCTATCCAACATGGTGTGAGGGTTATAGCTATTACTAAATTTTTTCACATGTGTAAAATTTTAAGTATACGTGCAATAGAAATGCTTTTTATTTCATTCAAACAATAGAAATGTCCTTGTATTTATTTACTTTCAAATATACATTGACATTTTCAAACAATGAAATGAATTAATATGCTAAACAGGAAAAGATCTCACACAAGCCATGAGTATAGCTCACTGTGTTAAATTTCTTTCATTAGGAAATACATAAATAGATATATATGAATGAAAGAAAAGAAGAGTAAAGATAACCAGTCATTGCCTATTGCTTTGATTGGTTATAAACTCTCTGCCTAGCGCACTCATCTAGCTCCAAGCTCCATAATATCCACCAGTTGCAAAAAAATATGAAAACAACTGATGTTAGATCCTAAAGGATCTAAGCAATGACTACCTATTTCTACAAGTACATAGTCTATCTATCTATGCATTTCATCATGATAGAAAAGTAAGAAGTGATATTGAAATCTAGTGCTAAAAGAAATAAAAAAATTTATGAGTGTCATGAGCCTGTGCTCAAACCTTGTGAAATGCAACTTAAATATCACATAAAAAATTCAGAGTATCCTAATAGTTAGGAGAACATCATTTCAGCATGCAAAGACAGTGAGTATTCGAATGAATTTTAGAAACTAAAGTTTCAAATAGATTACATCAGAAAAGGGAAATGATTGTTTGTCTTCTTGATAAAAAATCTACTCATGATAGATCACATGGCTTAGATAGCTTCACTACTTTTCATTCACACGGCATCTTCAACAGTTTGTACATATTATACAAGTTATAGTACTGATATCACTTCTCTAGTAGAAGAATGTACATCATCAGAGAAAGGTTTATACTAGATTTAAGTGTGAAATGGAAGTGAGAGCTTTCACAAGTAATGAGAAAATAAATTGGAATTTCTTGGGTGCCATCAGATTCATATGCTGGTCTTAATACAAAACAAAATGTGAAGATAAATAACAAAAATAACACAACAGTTATATATTGCAGTCATGTGTTCATTAGTAGTGCAAGTAACAACAGCAATAGAAAAATGTTAATAAGCTATTGCTCCAGAAATATGTTAACGAAGAACATTTTACTATTAACCTAGGAATGGACTACACTTTTAGGTCACCAAGAGATTGTAAACTGAATGAAATAATTTCCTTGGAACAAGGATATTTAAAAATGTGACTATGGTTCATCGGGAGACCAATACCTACTGTATGGAGTCATCATGCTGAAAATAGCAATGAGAGTAGTGTTTTATCTATTAGAAAAAATAATGTAAGTCAAGTTCTCTACATGGAAGCTGCACAGCTGGGCTATGTAACATTAGATTGAGACTTGGTACCCAGATCCAAAAGATGAAGACACAAATTATTATTGAGATATGTGAACAAATACAGCCACAAAACCCTAGTGCTATAAGTTTCAAATAAGAATTTTCCTGCAACTAGAAGACTTTCAATAGTATATTTCAGCATTTAAAATGCAAATGGAGTCAAAAGGTTTGCAACACTTCTACTCAATGGGTTCAAAGATATAGCAGTGGCACCTTATTAGAGGCTTGTGAAAAAGTAGCAAGAATGGTGAACATGAAAATGAAGGCTATGCAAATGCTTATATCTAATTAAGGAAACACCATTCAAAATTTGTAAAAAAATGGTTGATTTAAAACCCATACCAGAATTTCATGGCATGCTAAGGCATTTTCTCAAGGAAAATCCTTCCAAAATTGCAATGGCAACATGTGTAGAAAACCCAGAAGAGGAATTTTTTTTTTGCATTTAAGCAAAGATCTCATCAACTAGAAGATTTTTGCAGGCAAAAAAAACAAATTCTTAGTGATAAAAATGCTTCCAAAATCATTTTATTTGCTGAAAAATTATTAGTAGTTGGAACCCATCATATTTCCAACAAATAAAATGATATATCAAATGCAAAAAAATGTTGTTCCTGTCCCAGATTTATAACCATAGTAGTTAATGAGAAATACAACATTATGACTTCAATCTTATTTCATGGCGACCAATGAAAACAAGTTCATGTGCAAAATGGAAAATGTTTCATACCTTCAAGTAATACAAACATCTATCATATAGTGAGCTTTAGCGAATGCATATGGAGGAAGAAAGAAAAATCATCAAATGTAAATGCCGACTTTGCAAGTCTCCTCAAACCCTCATTTCTCTCCTTTCTTATTTGAAAGCTTCAGGATATCAAATGATGAGAATTAGGGTAAAACTTAATTTTCAACGCCCTACATTATTTTCTATGTAATTTGGGATCCATGGCTTTTGTTGGGATTTTAATCCCTTTCAAATTTTATTCATATTTGAGGGGAGTGAAATTTTTTTTATTGTTAATGCCTTAGAAGCTTTTTAAAGCTTATAATGTTACTTGTTTTTGCATAAGTATAACAAAAAAATAATATTAAAATGATTAATTTTAATCATTTAATATTATTTTCTTAATTCTAAAAATGCAAAATAACAAGAACATTATTTTATTTATTTGTTTTCCTTTTGAATACACGTTAATGTGAAATATAAATATTTAAATGACATTATTATAAGTCATTGGATATTTTATTTTTACTTTTTTGCAAAAGGAATCAAATGAGTCATCTTTCTCCCATTATGGTCTTTAAGTTTTAAAATCAGTTGGGAACTTTGAGAACAAAAATAAGATTTCTGGGTCGAGTTTGGCTTCATCATACTAGTTAAATGACATTTGTTAACTATTAAGGCCTATTTTAGAGATATTTTAAGTGAGTCATAGGGTGCTTTATGACTGAATGGAGCTTTTTGAGAAAAAGACCATTATTTTAGAAGTTTCTAGCCCCTCTTTTCGAGGCTATCTTTTTGGATACGACCCAAATAGTTGGGCATTATACTTATTGAGTTTTTGTAACTCATTTGAAGGAGTTCTAATTTTGAGGATGAACTTTTGAGACATATTTCTGAGTCCTGAGCTTTATTATAGGGTCTATAATTCAAAATTTTGGAGATATAATACCAGTAACAGCACTGTGATCATGGTTTTTGGAGTTAATTGAAGCCTTTTCCTTTCTGCAACTCTGTTTGCATCTTTGAATGATTTGATGGATTGATTTGTGAATGTTTATTTGTTCCTTTTCTTTTCTGTCTCATTACAACACCTTTGTGTAGAAAAGTAATTTTTGTTGTAGGTTGTGATATGTGTTTATAGGTGAAATTAGTTAAAGAGAGGTATTAGTTCATCCTCCTTTTCTATAGTTTCAATCTGCAACCTTATTCCAAATCATTTGTGCAAGCCTTTATAGGAATTTGTGTTTTATGTATATTTCATAGAGCTATATTATCCTCTCTATTATATGTGTGTTACATTTTCATAGTAACTTCTGGTGTATCACCTCCTTAGTTTAGACTTTAGGTTTTAAGTTGTTTTTTAGTCACTTCTTACTTTTTCCCTATAAGTTTTTATTGAGTTTTAGAGTGTTTCACTGAAGAATTCAATAGGAGTCAGCCTAGAATTTGGAGGTTTCATTTCATTAGCAAGTCTCACATAGTGAAATGACTCCCATGTTAAGTAAAGATTACTGAACATTAATAGTTTAGTAGGGTACAAATCCTGAAACTTAATAGTTTTGGCACACCCAGTGGGACACAAGCACATTATTCAACTATGCTGGTATAGTCAAAGGTCATTTTTCGACCAGCCAGCAGAGGGTGATGAATTTATGAGAAATATTCAAACATGAAGTTCTACTTCTTTTGAATATTTGCATTTAGAAACTCCAAAAAGAGGTGGAAGGAGTCTTTCTAGAACAAAGCCAACATCAAGGAGGCAACTTTCAGCCCTTGGTCTTTGTGTATATAGTAGAACACGTCAAAGAAAAGTTAGACATTTAGCAAGTCCATCAGTAAGAGCTGATTCTTTTGACATATCTGCTAATTCAACTAAAAATTTGGCAAGTACTGGTTTTATACTAGCAGGTATAGTCAATACAAGTTTTCAACAACAACCAGTACAATAGCCTGTACAACAACCTCCACCAATTGCGAGAGCATATGCTTTTGTGCCTTTTAATCAAGGAAGTCCCTTGAATTTAGCACAACATCATGACATACCACTGGCTACATTGAAGAGTCTGCCAAATTTTATTGGAGAGAACTAGACTACAACATATGAGCACATAAGAGATGTTGCAACTTTATGCAACGTACATCATGTGACAGAGGAGGATGTGGCTACTAAGCTACTGTCAGCATCATTAAAAGGAAAAGCACTTCATTGGTTCAGAAGCCTAAGTGTTGGTTCTATAGGCTCATGGGATGCTTTGGGTGACACTTTGACAAGACATTTTGAGGATAAGTTAGACTTTTTGTTGCTTGTGGAGCAGCTCACAACCATAAAGCATGCACCACAAGAACAAATGATGGATTTTAATAACTAGTTTTAGAGGACCTAGACTAGAATACCTATTGCGGTAAGACCTTCAACAGATCACACTTTTCTTTATTATTTAAGAAGCTTAAATAGCGATATTTTAGTAATGATTCAATCTATGGGAGGTGAAATGTCCCTTTTCTCTAGTTTTATATGATATTTCATGCCTCTAATCAGATTTTCAAGATCAAACAACTAATATCACAAAGATCCACCAAATTTCTCAAGAAACCCCAAATCGGGTATGCCATAAATAGTGCCAAAAGCTTCACAGCTTCACCTATTATTAATAAATCTGAAAGTGGAAATTTTTACAGAAATTTGAGTAGCATAAAAGCCTATAAAATGACATTTCCAGATCTTTATAACATGCACACAATAGCTCCCAAACGGAGGACAAAAACAATGCTCATCGGGCTCCCGAAAATAGCACAAAATAGCCCAGAATCACCACAAAAACTTACTAATTTATCACAGAAGTATAATCATATAAAAATATATATATTAAGCTCTATTTCAATATTTAAAAGTATGATATACAGCAGCAACCCAAACTGATATGAAATACTCAACTGGAAACACCAAACTCTTACAAAATATATACCTGAAAACCCACAAATCTACACTGTTCAGCACAAAGGCAAACTCTGCATGAGCATGCACATAGAATGGCTTCAAAATCCCATCCTTAGCCTTCCTAGAAACCTAAAAACTCATGTTCTTGGGTTTCCCTGAAAACCTGCAAACTCCCATTCTTGGGTCTCCTTCTCCACAGGTTTGGCAGCCTCTGAAGAATAACAAAGAAATGAGCAAAAATCAAGTTCTGGAATCTTCCCAAAATGCCTCCAAATCCCCTTAAAAGAGGTCATAACCCTAACTCACGTCCAAGAGGTGTTAATAAAACATATTTTAATAATAATTTTCATTTATTAGTCCATTAGCTTCCAAAGATTATCCCCTTTATCTGAAACTTCACCTTTTTGGGCCTGCCTGCCTTAGAAAAGATTATTATTTTTAATTATTTGAAAAGGGGAAATGAAAAGTCCTCCCCTCCCAAATATTGCTTGTCCTCAAGCAATGGCTGAACAATAAACCAATCAATCCACCTGGATCCCAAATGTAGTCATGAACTATACTATTGTCAATTAACGCAGGCTCCTACAATATCCTCTGCAATATGACCAAGAGAAATCTATAATCAAACTGACAATTAATGCTCAATCAAACTCCAAAGTTACAACTTCCATAGTTAGAAACCCATGAGACACAAACTCTTAGAACATCAAAAATCAAGTAAAGTGGACAAATCAAATTGCCAACATAGTAAATACCATCAACGCATCCCACTAGCCTATACGAAATGTACAATCCAACTCTACAACAATGGTGAACACTCTCGAATGAAACTATACCAAGTATGGAGAATCCACACACTGTACAACTCTTGTAGTCAACACAACTCTGCAGATCACCGTGTTGGCGCTCAAAATTGCATTCCCATTTTGAGCATCCATTTGAAATTTAGAGAAAATCAAACCCTATGAATGCCCATAATTGCATGTGTACCCGACTGTACCTATGAGGCCCCTTAGGTGTTTAATGTTTCTAACACCCTGCTTTTAGTGTGTCTACCTATTCCATGAAGATAAATCATCATTCTGAGCTATTTGGTGAAGTCCTGTTTCAAGCATTTGTCAAATTTGCAATTCTGCCCTAGTGTCAAATAGCGACAGGAGGCTGTGTTTGTTGTTGAATATCTCACACCCAGAATTGTGTCATGACCTGCCACTTTGGGAGTGTCTAGTGTCCATAACTAAAAACTTATGTTTCAGATTTTGAGTCATTTTGAGTCCATTTGACTAGGTTTTGAATCCCTCAAAGTTGGTCAGTTACTGTTTTCACATTTTTTGCAAAATATTCAAATTTTTGCAAAGCCCTGTTTGATGTGCTATAACTTTGACCCAGTTGACTAAAATACTAAATTTCTTTTTGCATTGCATGATAGATGTAAGAGAATTCCTATGTTTCAATTTTTAAGTCTTGACGAATCCGTTTGCACACTTTTCAAACACGATTCCAAACATAATTTATGACCTTTTACTGGTGTCACAGATAGGATCATTAAGTTCTGTTGCTCATACTTGGGTCTTGCTGATATCGACATATTAAATCAATTTTCCATTTTATGTTGAAAGGTATTCAAAGTATAACCCACACTTAGCTTTCCAGTTTCATGAGTCATGTCCTTAGCTATTTCATGCTTGTGATCTCCTGGTTAAGCATAGAAGAATTAGGGGTTTCATCTGCTTTTATAGATCCTGAATATGGTTATTGCACTGGTCACATAGTTAGATCTAAAGAGGTTCACCTGCCTAGGTTTTGTAGAGCCTAAAGAAGAAGAATGGTCATGCCTTATAGTTGGCCTGGTGTCTGAATGGGCATGTTGAAAATGGGAGTTAGCTGCCCCTAGATATGTTTTGTTCTCATCAGGGTAATTGGAAACGGGTAAAATTTTCAAACACCAACAAAATGGTGACTCTACTGGGGAAGCTGTGAAGTAATTCACAGTTAAAAGGACAAGAATCTCTGGTATATAATTTGAAAATTTTAGTCCTACTCTCAGTTGGGTTTTTCCCATCCGAGTCACCAACAAAATGGCAACTCTGCTGGGGACTGTATTGAATCAGATTTAAGACAAACCTTGAGAATTTGAAAAGAAGAGATTCAATACAGCAGGAGAAGTGCATTAAAAAATTTCAGCAGTAAGTTCTCTTATGTTCCTTCTAGTTTTCTTACTCCAAATCATGCACCCCAGTAAGTTTTATCCATTTACAATAGTATTTTTCAAGGTTGAATACAGATTGTGTTGCTAAGAGTGTTCATCTTCAGTCATGTCAACCGGTTGTTATTTTCAGAATACTATTGTAATTCAGAGTCAAAATTGGTGAAAGATGTTTTCTCTCTTTTAAATGTTTTTAAAAGTTTTGCAAAGTTTTCAAGTTGAATTTTCAATTCAGATCTGTAGTGTTATAAATCATGTTTAAAATCTTTCTCACAATAGTGAGTGGTGACTCTATCTAAAGGATCTCTGAATCATTCTAGATCAGTGATGTATAAATTGTTTTCAAGAGTTTTCAGTGGAATCAAGCAGATCTAAAAGTTAGATGAATTTGCAAGCAAGAAGAGAGATCTATTATAAGTTTCTAACAAATAAGTCTGGAAGTTTTGTTTGATCTGTTGTCGCAAGAATTTGTAATGATAAAGATGAATCATAGTTGTGATTTCATTTCTCTCTTCAAGGAGATGGCAAATCTGAAGGTTTGATCAGAAAGAATTCAGCTTAGCACCAGGCCAATCAGCAGATCAGTGGTTTCATGCAGCAACACTTGAGGTATTTTATGCTTTCATATGATTTCTTTTCAATGAAAGTGAGTTCTACTTATGTGTTCTACATCAAGTGAAGTTTTAGCATAAGAAGAGGAGAATGGTTTGACAAACTGTATGCACTTCATTAGAAAGAATTTCAATTGATTATTTTTAAAGTTTGTGAAGTGAGTTTGAAGTGTTCATTTGGTAGAAGGGTATAGATCTACTGCAAAATATAAATTAGAAGTTGTTATAGGTGAATGAGGTTCAAATTTGTTAAGAATGTCAAGATTTAGTTCACCTAGGATGCAGCTAGCTAATGAAAGTTTTAGATCTATTTCTACCAAGTGATATATGCCATTAAATTTTAATGGTATCCATGGTTTCTCGAATACTATGCCTTGTAACCTTAGAAAGTATTTGCCTAAGTTTGGTGGAAACAATGAAAATTTAGCCAGTCATCATGTTCAGTTGTTTAGTGACTTGGTTGGTGATTTTGAAATTGCTCATGAAGATGTTTAGATGAAGTTTTTTGTTCAAACTATAGAGGATGATGCTAGGGACTGGTTTTTATTTTTACCAGCATGTTCAATTTCATCCTGGGATGAGTTATTGTTAGCCTTCATGGTGCAGTTCGGGGAAAGAATAAACATCTCTGATTATTTTGATAAGTTTTTGAATATCCAAGTCAGGAATGGTGAGTTAGTTCCTAAATTTACTATCAGATTTGCTAAGGTTTTAAATGAAACTCCTAAAAATTACAAATCGGATGATCAAATGTGTTTAGTGGTTTATCTCGGTGCATTTGATAGGAAGATGAACTATCTATTGAGAGATAAAGAACCCAAGACTTTGCATCAGGCATTCATTACAGCTATAGAGATTGAGAATAACATAAAATATGGCTTAACCCGGAGTCATTTCTCTATAAATATTTTTTGGCAAGATGAGGAGCAAAGCACAATTCAATTTCATAAGGAGTGTTTAATTTCAGATCAGCAAATAAGCACTCCTACTGTTATAAATAGTTTTGTTGAAGATTCAAAAATAAAAACATGTGAACATGAAATCTGTCTGTTGCAAAGAAGAAATGATTCCATTATTGCTGAATTAAATGCACATGTTTGTGGTATTACAACATTAGAACATAAAGATAGTTCACTTGATAAATTGTACATGCAAGAAATAAATTCAGTTGTTTCTCCTCCTATTGATAATATGCCTTTGGTTGAGAATGTCGTAAACTTTGAAGTTGAAGGATATTCATCTCAGTATGAGGAGGAAGAAACCAGAAGTGATCTATCAAGTGATAAAGGTGAAATTTCTGATCCAACATGCCATGGAGAGATGACACAAGATAAAGAATGTAAATCATATGTATCTCAGTCACAGTTAGAAGAACTAAGCTCATATGTTGATAATATTTCAGTGGTAGAGATGCATTTTCTTGACCAACAAGATAGGCAAGAAATGAATTATCTTATTGAGAGATTGCATCATGTTGAGAATGTTATTAAATCTAAAGTTGAAATACAGTCATATCAATGTGAGTATGATAAAGCTGAAAGTCATCTTTCAAATGATAATGAAATTGCTAATCCAATATATTATCAAGAGGTGTCATATGAAGCTGATGATGAGAGTTATTACTCAAGTCAAGAAGAGGATAGTGCTAGTGTGTGTCCATCTTCATATGAATCAGATGCAGATCGGGAAGAAGAGAGCAATGACGGGAGTGAGTATTCTTATGTCAGTAAAGGTATGAATTCTTTTCTTAAATCTAAAAGTGAGTGTCCATTTCAGAATTGTGTAAATCAGTTTGATATTGAAAGTTATGAAGAAAATGTGTCTACACGATATGAAGACAAAGAGGTTATCCATAGAGATGTATTATCTAATTGTGTAGAAGAGTGTCTTGAAGATGAGTGTAGTGACGATCAGTACATGATTGATCCTGAGATTAATGCATCAGCACTTATTGGTAAGATAAATGATGATTTGCTTGTAATACATTGTAATCACCTATATGGAGACAATGAAAGTAACTTTGATTTGTATTCTACATGCTTCGTTGACGGAGTGGATGTTGAGTCTTCATATGATTCTAATTTTTTTTCTTCATATGCTGAAAGTGTCTATGACAGTGATGTTAGAAATGGTTTTAAAGTTTTCACTAATCTGTTATATGGTGAGGAGTTTGATGTTGATCAGCACATCACTTGTCCTAATGTCTACAAAGGCGCTTTGCATGGAATTATCAATCCTCTTTTTAAAGAACACATGGACAATTTAGATTTAGTTGAGAACGAGTTTGATGATGATACCTTGTCTTACTGCTGTAAAAGATCAGAATGTTCTTCGTCTGAGTTTGATAGTAAAACTAATGATTATGTTGCATCTGATGAGGTAAATGACAAGGTGTTTGACGAAGTTGTTTTTGAAAATTAGTATGCACCTTGCAATGAGATTTATGATGAACTCTCTAATGTAAAGACTAATATGTTCACTGACTGTGAAGAACCATTTGAAGGTTGCAGATTAACTTCAAATTCTGACATTGATGATATATGTGAGTACAAGTCAGAATGTTCATTTGATTCCTATCCAGTTATGCAAAGGGATGCACATTTTGAAGGTATGAGTGGTCTTTTTCCCTAAGTTGAATATGAAGCCTTCATATTTGAAAATGATAGCATGTATGAGTCGTTAAATGAAGAGAGTTTTCAATTTCAGTTTGATATGTTTAAGCATGCTGATCAAAACTTTCATAATGAGCAAATGGTTGAGGATGAAGTAAGTTTTTATATGCATTATGAAAGTAAGAGTGATAATTTTGTTTTGTCGAGTGATTTGTTATATGATGATAATATGATTGGTGAAACTAATAGGAGAAGAAAATTCAATTTACCACATGAAAGTTTAGATGAGAATCATGTTTATGACAGAGGTAAACAGTTTTGTTGAAGTTCGATGGCTCAAGGCCATCGTGTGTATATAATCTTGGTAGTTGTAGTTTTTTCCTTGCTTTCAATAAGCTGTTCGAGAGAAGTTTTGAAGTTTTTGGGAATGGTCTACTTCCTCCAGAGATCTAAAGTCTTGCCATGCCTACAAGGGACATGCATCCCCAGATAGAGCCACTGTTGGCACTCAAAATTGCATTCCCATTTTGAGCATCCATTTGAAATTTAGAGAAAATCAAACCCTATGAATGCCCATAATTGCATGTGTACTTGGTTGTACCTATGAGGCCCCTTAGGTGTTTAATGTTTCTAACACCCTGATTTTAGTGCGTCTACCTATTCCATGAAGATAAATCATCATTCTGAGCTATTTGGCAAAGTCCTGTTTCAAGCATTTGTCAAATATGCAATTCTGCCTTAGTGTCAAATAGGGACAGGAGGCTGTGTTTGTTGTTGAATATCTCGCACCCAGAATTGTGTCATGACCTGCCACTTTGGGAGTGTCTAGTGTCCATACCTAAAAACCTATGTTTCATATTTTGAGTCATTTTGAGTCCATTTGACTAGGTTTCGAATCCCTCAAAGTTGGTCAGTTACTGTTTTCATGTTTTTTGCAAAATATTCAAATTTCTAGGAAGCCCTGTTTGATGTGCTATAACTTTGACCCAATTGACTAAAATCCTAAATTTCCTCTTGTGTTGCATGGTATACATAAGAGAATTCCTATGTTTCAATTTTTAAGTCTTGACGAATCCGTTTGCACACTTTTCAAACGCAATTCCAAATGCAATTTATGACTTTTTACTGGTGTCAGCACTTGCAGATTTGTCAAGTACCCCTATCCGTGGCATTATAACTTGAAATCCATGATTAGAAAGATCAAATGGATTGCATACTGTCATGTACTCTGAAAATACTATAAGTGTGTCAATTTGTAAGTCGTGATGAATTCGTCTACACACTTTTCTAGGTCAATTCCATTCGCAAAAAATGCTTTATGTCAACATGTATAGTCTACAAAATCTAGGTAGCCAACTTCAAACGCTTGCCAAATTTGCCTAGTTATTCATCATGAGCCTAAATCGTAGATCCATAATTCCTCATGAAAAAGAACTAGTGTCTCAATTTTCATTTACCCATGTGCTCATTTGCACAGTTTTCCAAGCCAATTCTGAACCTAGTTCATTGCTTTCTGACGTGTTTATCTCCAGGTGATTTGGAGAAGGTGACTTTGAAGGAAAATATCTTTTGAATCTGAATTTTTCATGAAACAAGATCTAATAGGGTGAGAGTGTGCAGAGCAGAGATTCAATGTGCAAATTTTAGAGCCTGGTCAGTTGTTCGGGTCAATTTTTAGACGTAGTCAACGGACCTCTTGATACAAAAGTGACAGTTTGCAAATAAGTGGTAAAGTGGTTTTCAGTTATCTTTAGTGGTCGAATTTGATCCTAATAAGCTCAAGATGATCAATATATCAATTCAAAAAATTAGTCACCTAAAAAACAAAATTTCTTTTAGCCGGGTCACCATGTGACCCAACTCCTGTGATCAAGATATGGCTCTATCAGCATTGTTGCATTGCAAGGGTGACTTAACTCTTAATGGGGACCAATTTATGTGACCCGACTCTTGAAGATTATAGAGATGGCAGATTAACAAGAAACAAATTAAGCACGCAGGGAGAGATATTATTTTGATTCTTGTCTCAAGAGGGAATTGGAATAGACAAGGTGGTTGTATATCTTCATGTTTTAGGGAGATTGTTATACAAGTTGTAGTTGCCTCCACTAGTATTAAGAGATATGGTGAATTAAAAATTTTCAAATAACCGATGTATCACCATTAGAAGAAACAGGTAGATTAATGACTAATCCAAGTATTTTGATGAGCAGAAGACTTTTGAAAGCAAGCCCACTTAGAAAGCCACAGTCCACATTAAAAGGCGCCATCGAAGAAAACCCATATTTGTGGATTGAAAGTTAATATGAGTGCAATTGATTTGTGAGGATTTCTGAAAAGGTATTTGGGTGTGTGCTCATTGTTGCCATGAGACGTGCATTTAGAAACATCACTACCTATTTGAAGATTATATGCTAGAAATGATTTTTAACCATGGATTCTTAGATTTGAGTTTGAAGATAGAACAGATTCTTCTCATCAAAGGAAAAATTACATATGGCAAGCTGGACACTTATTGTGAATTATAGATCATAGTTGGCCATTGAAAGGGCAAAATGAAAAAATCTCTCTATATTAGAGCCTACGAAGTCCGAGGCTTCTGATTCTTCTTAGCAAAAAATTTCAACCAACAACTTATAATCCAAAAAGCTCGAACCTAATTTACAACAGTTAGTTTTGCAAAGGAAGGCGTTAGAATTCAAAGATGCCATCAGACAAAGACAAAGAAAACCACCCATATTAGAAAGCAAAGACGCAGGGCAGGATACATTATGATAAAAAATGCAAAGCAGTGTGGATGAAGCTTGCAGCCCGTGCCATAATCCAGGCCACATGAGTGACAGGATCTAAAGGAGCTTCACAAGAAATGACCTGCAACAAATTAGAGGCACCTTCAGAGGTCTAGACGCTAGTCTAGCAAGGAAAATCTACATCCACGTTTTAAAAAAACAAATTCGCAAGCAAGTAACGAGAGATTGCTAACACAAAAATGGAGAGCCATCCATGGCACAAAGTACTCACACATAAAAAAAAAAATTGCAGTCAATGTATCAAATAACCACGTGAAGCATAAAAACCACCATCAAATAAGAGAGAAGGCAGAGATGCCAAATCACGCTAAGAGGGATGTGTGACAACAAGCAGATAAAAACATCCCACACTTAGCCAATCAAAAAGATGCCCATGACTTCAAGAAATTAGAGCCTACACGCTGAAAGGCAAAGGAAAGCGTGAGTTTGAGTGAGGTAGCCGCAGGGAATTGTCTGAACCTTAATCCCACATTCATCATGAGTGGGTATTTTAGAGTCTTTAAAAGCAAAAGAACTCAACATAAAGGTTGTCTTAAAGATAGGTGCCTTTTGGAAAGGCTACGGCTTGGGTGTGGGCCCTGGTCGACTAGCTGGAGGTCATGACATCATAATTTTAAACAAATATTCTGCTGCGCTAATGTGATCCAGGCAACAAGATGATGACATGTGGTGAATCGAGTGGCCCTCGTTACCTCGCCATGAGAAGATGCTCGCTAGTTAACTATAGCAAGGTAGCGAGGCTGATGTGGCACAAGTTCTAAGGTAGATGATGAGGTGGCAAAGGATGACACGTGTTGTTCCATCACCATGTCGCCAATGACGTGGAGGTTGTTGAGTCAGATAGCGACATAGTGAGGGAGAATCAGGAAATGACATGTGGCAAGTGGTCCCAGAGCAGTTGGTGACATGGCAGATGATGCAGACCATTTGGGCCAATCAAATGCAGACACGTGGTAGCTGGTCAAAGTCAGTTTGACCCTAAAATCAGAGGAGGGAAGAGAAATTCAAAAGAGAAAAATAATAAAAAATATTATTTTTTATTCTTTTTCAAGTTGGAGGTGAAAATTCTTTTTAAATTTAAAAGGTTTTAATTTTAAAAGTTGTGACTTTAGAGATTGTTTTAAATTTTTTTTTAAAATCTAAAGGATGTGTAGACCTGATGTTCCTAGCAGGGGAGTCATTTTCAAAATGACTTTCAGGAGGTTTCCAAGAGGCCAGATAGGCAATGTTATATATCGCCAGAATCGAGAGAAGACGAACTTTTTGATTCTAGAGTCAATTTTTGCATAGGTGCTTCCTGTAGACACCTAAAAATCCTTTAGAAAATAATATTTTTATTTTCTAAAAAAATCCCTGATGACATCATCATTAATTAATTAATTAATTAATTTTTATGCCATTAAATCCATTTATCTTAATTAAAAATATTTAATTAAGGAATCCCTCCAAAAAATGTTTAAAACTTATTTAAACATTATTTCCTTATTTATTAATTATTTAATTAATAAATTGACCAAAAATCCTAAAATAAATATAAAATTTATTTTTTTGCCCAAAACTTGGCCAATTTCCTTAAGACCACTAACCTCTTCCAAAATCTTCTAATCCTTCTTTAATTTTGATTAAAGGCTAATCCCATCATTTCCTACCCCTAATCCCAACTCAAAATATTTAATCAAGATTAAATATTAATCCTCATGTTTATTAAAAATATTTTAATAAATATCTCCTCAACCCAAACCCTTGAAATAAATAAAACTTTATTTATTTCATAAAATCTTATCCTAGGAAGTTCTAGACTCTTCTAGAAAGTCTTCATCCTCATCCAAAGCCTAGACTCTTCTAGAAGATGTCTTTAACCCTAATCCTAATCCCCTCCTAACCTTGTCACATTCCCTAAACATGGGTTAAGACTTGCTAACTCAAGCCAAAGTTAACAAATATCTCCTCCTTCACCCACCCTCATTAATTGCAATCCACTTGCCATCCACTTGCCTAGTCCTAAGCCATCTCTAACCCTTCCTCTAATCATTTTTACAACCCTAAGCAAGCTTAACACCCCCCTAAACCCTCAAATTCGAATTTCATGGTCCCTCTCACAAATATCTTCAACCACAAAAATTTATAAAGCCCACAAAGTCATAAATGTTCTTACAAAGCACTTATGAAGGGTCTTTATGAAGATTTTATCTCTTGAGCCTCCTTTGTTGACTCATCCTTGCCCTTTCCCCCATCCTCTCACCTTGTGACATGTGTCACTCCCTGATTGGTTGTAAGAAAGTACAATCCATGTGCTCTCCTCTCATGCAATCTAAGCCCTCCATGAGCTTTTTCCCATCCTTGCATCCTAGCCCTTGATCCCTCAAGCCCTTTGCCTATTTAAGGAATCCTCTCCCAAGCCATTTTAACACAATCCATGAAGTAAAGTCATAATGCCATTTTGAGAAGCCATTTTGAAACAAGATTAGATTAGAATGAGAGATGGAAGAAAGAAGATTTTCAGTTACAGAGGATTGCTTTTCAAGTGGACACTTGTCAAGTAAAGATCAGATCTGGGATTTCTTTCTTGTCTATATCTTTCTTTCTCTGATACTTTGTAAGGGTTCTAGTTCTAGTTTTGCACTGAGAAACCATTCTTCAGCATTTCTTCTTGTATTGCACAAAATTTTGAGTTTTATGCAAATAGTTCATGTCTGTTAGGTGATTTATGAAATATTCTGTACATCTCTCATGTATTTGATTTCAAAGAAAGAAAATAAAGAGCAGCAATGGTTTCGAATTTAGCCTGAATCTTGTCTCCTACTTGTGGATCTGTAATCTTTTCTAGTTTATGATCAAAGACCACAGATTAGGTTGCATCTCATTTAGTGATGTATGTGATTGAAATACCTTGCTTATGGAACCAAGAGCCATGTAACCGCTTGGTGTTTATCACAGGGTTTACTGATTTCATGATGGGATATTCTAAGTATGAGATTGATTTTGATGCAGATGTCAATTCACAAGGTAAAAGATAGATTAGGGATCTTGATGTAAAGATACGTCTGAGGTTTCTAGGAGATGTATGGTTATGATTCATTTAATTTCCCAATAGATAAGGCACTGGTTAGAGATAGGATCATTAAGTTCTGTTGCTCATACTTGGGTCTTGCTGATATCAACATATTAAACCAATTTTCCCTTTTATGTTGAAAGGTATTCAAACTATAACCCGCACTTAGCTTTCTAGTTTCATGAGTCATGTCCTTATCTATTTCATGCTTGTGATCTCCTGGTTAAGCATAAAAGAATTAGGGGTTTCATCTGCTTTTATAGATCCTGAATATGGTTATTGCACTAGTCACATAGTCAAATCTAAAGAGGTTCACCTGCCTAGGTTTTGCAGAGCCTGAAGAAGAAGAAGGGTCATGCCTTATAGTTGGCTTGGTGTCTAAATGGGCATGTTGAAAATGGGAGTTAGCTGCCCCTAGATATGTTTTGTTCTCATCAGGGTAATTGGAAGTGGGTAACATTTTCAAACACCAACACACCGGCCACTATCTCATAACCATAACTCCCATGCACCCGTAAGGGTGAAAAGTCATCACAAGATAAACAACAAGAAATGGAACCCAAACCAAGTTTGTCTGCCATCAACTCCTTAGCACAAGGATCAAATGCTAATTGATGTACATACCCTGCAATATAATGTTGATAAACAAAACCAACCTCAGTCAACAGCTCACCATGAACAAGTGATACAACCCATTGTGACTAATCACCAGCTAACTCAGGAGATGTCATAGCCAAAGGAGTAGAATCAATAACAACACCCACTAAAGCATCACTCCAAAACTCCTGCTCTAAGTCATGTATTATCAAGCTGTCAACTATAGGACCTATCGCCATGTTGTGCCCATCACAACTTTCATCCTGAGGCATCAAACTATCCCATAACTGATGATAAGCACTAGGAACCAAAGTACATCTCTGTATCATCATCTCATCAACATGGTCATCAAAGATGAATTGATGAGCATACCTCACAATGTAATGTCAATAGAATGTGCCAATCTCAGTTAGTGGCTCAGACTGCAATTGATCACTAACCAAGTTGGAACTGACTACTACCTTTGAAGACATCACCAAGGGAGTAGTATTACTAACAGGAACCATGCCAACTATCCGCTCACCAACATCACACATGGTCTTTGATACATCATCTCTAGTCTTCATGCCATTAGTACTAGAGGTCACCACCATGTTAGGTATACCACAACAATCTGTTGTAGCACCCAACTCAACTGAACCTGACTCTAGTGGGGACAAACCCGATATGCCAATGTTAGTATCAAGGATGGATGTATCCCCATCTCCACTATCTTTGACAATCTTGACCATGGAAATCCTCGGATCACTAGACACCATAGCTTGTGACTGTATAGAATTTGGTAAAGACTATAGTTGCTCTAACTCCATGGTCACCTTAGCCAAATGAAATTGTGACTCCTTGAAAGCCAACTATGTACTCTCAAGAATCTTAGAAGTCACCTCAAGCTGCTGAATAACCTCACTCACCTCATCTTCCTTGGCCAATAATGCATCATATGTTGTATTGCCCCACTCCATAAGATAATCTCTATTAGCTACCAACTGCATATAATCCTGTCTTAGAATCTGGATAGCCTCCCATAAAGAGTGGAACTCTATCAAGGAAAGATAATTGCCTCCCTACTCATCACTAGTAGGAGAACCCCATCCATAAACTGCTAACAACTGACAAGCAGCATCAAAATGCTGGCAAGAAATAGCAATGTCTCGGTCGCTAACTCTCAACTAATTAGACACATGATGGCATTGGCTAGACTGTCTCCTACAAACCTCCTCTGATGCAATATCTAAAGGAGTATCCTCAAAGTTACTAGTCTCTATAGTATTACCATCCATATCCTATGAATCAACTCCAAAGCTCATATCAACATATGGAGTATCAAAAATTGTAGCACTAATGTCTAACTCCTCTATACCAAAAGAAACTACCAAGGAAACTAAGTCTTCAAAACTACCCACTGCATCCTCCTGGATGTCATCAATGCTAATATGATCCTAGGACTCATCTATACACACTTCCAAATATGAAAGATCATCAACACATTCCAACAAGTATGGTCGACTGGATATATGAAAAAAGCCCAACACCAGTGTATAAAAACTAATACCAGCATCGGACAAGCTGCTGGCATAAGAAAAGACAACACCATGAAATCTACTAATTAAATCCATGATAGCACCCAAACAAACAATGCTACCAAAAAGTGTTAAAGATCTCCAGTCAACTGAATCCCAAACACCAATATAACAATTTCAATTCCATATCTGTAAACTAGAATCAGCTGGTAACTCAAGAAAACTCCTCACCTGAGTAGTATGACCAATACCAACTAACTCCACATACCTATCATGATGACATAATGAAGTCACAATATTGTCTTTTTTCACTTTCAGCTGGCTGGACAAATCATGTGAAGTACTACCAGCCTTAACCTCATGTGTCCAAGCATCTAACTATGCCTAGTACTCTTTCTCAGCAAAGTCATGAATGCTCAATGTTTGCTCATGTCTACTAGGTATCTCACCATCATGCACAACAACATCCTCATAATCATCATCTGAACCCACTACAATGTAGTCACTACCTGTTGTAACTATACCATCTTGAATACCTGTGACATCACCCTTTGACGACCTGTATACAATTGTCTCAATTTGAGTATCAAGTTGACCATTACTATCAATCTGCATAATATCCTTTCTCACTACCTCCTATGGCGGAGTAGAATCTGAGACCTCAGCCTGGCTATAAGCTAGTTTCTCACACTCTTCATGCAAGTTCTTGGTAATTGTGTCATCTGCCCTATGAGAAAATCTGCCAAATAGAAATCCAATCAACTTATCCACCTTAGCTGGGTCAGACAACATGTCATTCATTATACTGTGGTGCTCAACCAACTGTTTAGACATGTCATGGCTTATTTATCTAAGTTTATCTCGAATGTCTAAATAACCATCCTTTCTACTGTTCTGACTCTGGATATCAATTGTCCAAGATCGTGTCCTCTAAGACTCTGTACTATACCTGTCCATTCTGGATAAAGTAGAGTGTAACCTCAATATGTTTTAACTTCTTCAAACACCAAGAACTAACATGCAATTGATTAGAAGTAGCATGCAACCATCGATTTTGACATGCAGCTGATTAGAAGCAACATGCAACCACCAAATTCACCAAGAACTAACATGCAAATGATTAGAAGTAGCATGCAACTATAGATTTTGACATGCAACTGATTAGAAGCAACATGCAACCATAAATTATGACATGCAAGATCTGGGTAGTTGTCAAAACTGACATGCAAACTTCTACAAACCCTCAGGCTAGCAAGATCATGGCTTTGATACCACTAAAATTTCCCTTTTCTCTAGTTTTATATGATATTTCATCTCTCTAATTAGATTTTCAAGATCAAACAACTAATATCACAAAGATCCACCAAATTTCTCAAGAAACCCCAAATCGAGTATGCCAAAAATAGTGCCAAAAGCTTCACAGCTTCACCTATTATTAATAAATCTGAAAGTGGAAATTTTTACAAAAAATTGAGCAACATAATAGCCTATAAAATGATATTTTTAGATCTATATAACATGCACACAATAGCTCCAAAACGGAGCACAAAAACAATGCTCATTGGGCTCTTGAAAATAGCACAAAATAGCCCAGAATCACCACAAAAACTTAATAATCTATCACAGAAGTATAATCATATCCAAATAAATATATTCAGATCTATTTTAATATTTAAAAGTCTGATATACAGCAGCAACCCAAAATAATATGAAATACTCAACTGGAAACACCAAACTCTTACAAAATGTACACCCGAAAACCCACAAATCTGCACTATTCAGCACAAAAGCAAACTCTGCATGAGCATACACATGGAATGGCTTCAAAATCCCATCCTTAGCCTTCCTAGAAACCTTCAAACTCCCATTCTTGGGTCTCCCTAGAAACCTACAAACTCCTGTTCTTGGGTCTCCTTCTCCACAGGTTTGGCAACCTCTGAAGAATAACAAAGAAATGAGCAAAAATCAAGTTCTGGAATCTGCCCAAAATGCCTCCAAACCCCCGTAAAAGAGAGCATAACCCTAACTCATGTATAGAGGGGTTAATAAAACATATTTTAATAATAATTTTCATTTATTAGTCCATTAGCTTCCAAAGATTATCCCCTTTTCCTAAAACTTCAGCTTTTTGGGCCTGCCTGCCTTAGAAAAGATTATTATTTTTAATTATTTGAAAAGGGGACATGACAGGAGGTGTTTCATTGCCTCAAGCTTATGAGATCACTATTAGAGCTGAAAATAGTCTTATCCAGGCTGGTAAAATAGCCCCTAGGCCTCCAATGCCCATTTTTTTGTACATTTAGTCAAATATACCATTGGTAATTTTGCCATTTAACCCATTACCTACTACTCCTAGCCAAGAAAATACCATAGTAGGCCCTTCAAATACCACAGGTCCTTCTCCAAAGCTATAGGAGATTAAGAATAGTTAGCTCAAAATTGAAAATATGATGCAAACCTTTAGTAATGAGCTGGTTAATCTAAAAAAGCAACA
This sequence comes from Cupressus sempervirens, assembly GCA_028749045.1. Taxonomy (NCBI): domain Eukaryota; kingdom Viridiplantae; phylum Streptophyta; class Pinopsida; order Cupressales; family Cupressaceae; genus Cupressus; species Cupressus sempervirens. Next base: position 106,293,931 of record CM053783.1, read on the forward strand.
ATTTTAGCCTAGGTCGTCTTACCAACAACAAAATCCAACTATAAATCCGCCTTACCAGCAACAAAATCAAAGCCAACCTCAAGGAAATAGGCCACCATTTCAAGGTAATGTGATGAGTTATAGGCTGAATATTAATCAGATACCTTTCCAGCCATATAATCCAATTCCTCTCAATTCTGCTAATCCAGTTAGAGACATTGTGCCCATGCAAAATAATCTTGCCATAGACATTAAGTGGTGTTATCCTTGTAATGAACCACACAATCAGGCTATGTGCATAAATGGAGTTATAAATTAGGCATTAATGGTGAAAAATACAGTAGCGAGATAGAAAAATGTCACAAATGATGCACCTAAATAGCACCATGATGCACTAACTCCTGAGACGACTTTCCTTAACTGGCAGAGAGATGAGTTTTGCACAATCAACAATGACTCACCAATATCAAAAAATACTCGAGCTAAGAAAAGAGCTCTTGAAACAGACCAAATAGCAAGCAAGGGTAAATCACCTGATATAACTAAGTCATCATCAAGTGCTACAAACACGGTGGGAGACACTCATGTCCCTATCACTAAGGAAACTACTCACAAGCCAACAAAACATGCTACTGCTAAAACACATTAGAAATCACACTTTGTTGTGCCATTCAACATAGTAGAGAATATGAAGAAGATGAATGTGTCTATCTCAATGTGGGAGACTTTAGCTATTCCTGGTCAAATTAATATCCTACAAAAGGCTATCTTAGATTAAGCAAATTCCACAAAGGTGATGATTGAACCAGCAAAGGCAGTGTTAACCAATGCTGATGAAAAGAAGGATGACAGTGAGAAAATTGTCAAGGAATCAAATAAGGTAATAAAACTGTCTCCTTTCTACCTTTCCTTGATCATTGGTGATAAATTAGTCCATAATTGTATGGTCAATAGTGGAGCTACAAGCTCCGTTATGCCAAAAAAGATAGCTGACTAATCAGGACTAAAATACTAGCCAATTGAAAGAGGTGTTTCCCAACTTGATGGGACATCTATAGGTACTATAGGTGTGATTAAAGATGCAAGTGTTACCCTTCATGCCTATCCTAATTTTTCCATTTAGCAAGATATATATGTCATAGATTTACCCCCGTACTTTGCTATTTTCTTGTCTAGGGACTTCACTGCTAAGATTGGTGGCTATTTGTCATTTGATTGGTCCCACATGCTATTTAGGACTAGATATGGCACTAAAGTAACGATTAAGTTTGAGTTACTTGCAAAAAATCACATAGAGTCCTATGTACCTAGTGTTGTTAATGCAAATATGCTTGCATTTGATTAGGAGGAATGTCATACAATTGCTAAAAATTGAACTCAGCTAGATAACATCCCAGATATTCTTCTTGATGAATGGGCCTCCAGTCAAACCTTTGCAAACCAATATTATCATATGAAAAATGCTGACTTAGGAACCTATATTATCCATGAACAAAATGAAGTCATTCCTAATCTGGTCAAACTAGCAAACCAGCTAGGAAAGTCCAAAGATCAGCTATGGAGCATGTTTTTTGATGGTTCGAGGGGTAGACAAGATGCTAGTGGTGGCATCATGTTGATTTCACCTGATAATGAGAAATATTATGCCACTTTTAGATTCATTTTTTCTTGTACCAACAATATAGTAGAGTATGAAGGATTAATCCAAGGGTTAGAATGGGCAAGAAAACATGGCATCAAGTGTTTAAAAGTGTATGGTGATAGTGAATTAGTAGTAAACCAAATCAGATGTCTGAATGCTGTAAAGAATGATATTTTGAAATCTTATAGACATCGTGTTTGGGATTTACTTGAATATTTTGATGCATTTAATATATTGGTTGTTCTTAGAAATAAAAACCAGCATGCTGATAGGCTAGTAGCTATAGGAGCCCAGTATGATATTGTTAACAATGTGTCTACACATACTAATCAACAACATATCAAAATCATTACCAGGCCTTCAGTTCCTGATAATGATACTAATTGGTAGGTTTTTGACAGTGATGAACAAATTTTACAATTTTTGCTGGAAGAAGACATTTTTGCTAATTCTAATCAATAGAGATATAAGGATCAGTATGGTGATCAGGTGATATAGTTAAAAAATAAAAAGTTTCCAAAGGGTTTAGTAACACTGGAGAGCATTTTTAATTCAAATGATCAGCTCAAGTCCAGAAAGGCTAACTTGCTGGTTAAAGAAAACTAGTATACAGACTTAGAAATTGCACCAGGTAAATGCTTGAAATTTGGCAAAGTCAATTCAACTAAGGAAAAAGAAAATTTTCTTCACTTGTTCCAAGAATTCAGCAATGTGTTCGCTTGGCAATACATTGATTTCAAAGGATTTAACCCAAAACTTGCACAGCACACAATAGAGCTAGAACCATTAGCAAAACTAGTGCATCAAAGGCAAAGGCCTGTAAATCCAAAGCTGGAACCATTGATGCAAAAGGATATTTTCACGCTAATCGAGAGAAAAAATATTTTCCCTATCAAATACACAAGTTGGGTTACTAACTTGGTCCTAGTAAGGAAGAAGAATGGGGAGTTACAACTGTCTATAGATTTCAGGGACTTGAATTGAGTCTTGTTGAAAGATAGGCACCCATTTCCATCCATGGAATAGATTTTGCAAAGTGTATCAGGAGTTAAAAGGTTTTCTTTGTTGGATGGTTATTCGGGTTATAAACAAATCTTGGTCAAAGAAGAGGACCAATATAATTTACAACAAAATGGGGAACAATGGCATACAAAAGAATGCCATTTGGATTGTCCAACATTGGAGCTACATTTCAAAAAGCCATGTAGATGGCTTTCAATAATTTAATGTACAAGTTTGTTTTGGTTTATTTGGATGATGTCATAGTCTACTCACAGAAAATAACAAATCATATTGATCACTTAAGGCAAACTTTTGAACACTGTAGAGAATTTGGCATCTCTTTAAACCCAAAAAAGAGTATATGTTCTGTGCATGAGGGGAAATTACTCGGATACATTGTATCTAATGCAGGCATCATGGTGGACCCTAAACAAGTTGCAACAATTCTAGAGTTGCCTTTACCATAGCACAAGAAAGGCCTCCAAAGTTTCATTGGCCATATCAATTTTGTGTGTAGATTGCTGCCTGATATTGCAACACTTCTCAAGCCATTAACAGCTATGCTTAAAAAGAATGTAGTTTTCACATGGAAAAAGAAGGCTAAAGATAATTTTCAAGCCATCAAAAATGCATTAGCATCAGTGCCTGTCCTAATCAATCCTAATTTCAGTAAGGATTTCATTCTTTATGCATATGGGGGTTATGACGTGATTTCAGCCATGCTAGTAAAACAAAATTCAGAAGAATTGGAACAGCCAATCACATTCTTTAGCAAAGGACTAGAAGAGTATGAGCAAAGGTACAACTTTGTAGAAAAACATGGCCTTACTATGATAAAAAGCCTTAAGAAATTTAAGCATTTGTTGACACATAATAAGGTTATTTTATGTGTCACACATCCAAGTGTCAAGAAGTTCCTCCTAAGTAAGGACCTAAATGAAAAGAGAGCTGGCTGGACTACACATGTCATGGAGTATGACGTTATATTCAGATAACCAAGCTGATTAGAGGAAAGGGATTATGTGAACAAATTGTAGATAAGGACATTTTAGAGCTTGAGGAGCAAGAAAACTCAGTTTTGCTAATTGGAGCTACAGGAACTGATGATCAACCAACAAGCTGGTTGCAAAATATGATACATTTTTTGAAAACCAGTCAATGTAAAGCTACCTTGGATCGAGAAAAGTGAAGATATTATCACTTGCAATCAATTCCTTTTGTGCTAATTAATGACATTCTATACAGGAAATACTTTAATGGGGTCCTTCTCAGGTGTGTAGATTTAGATCAGATTGCTCAGATATTGCATGAATTTCATGATGGACATTCAAGAAGACACTTTTCTCCAAGGACTACAACTTATAAGATTCTAAGAGTAGGCTATTACTGGCATGATTTGTTCAAGGATTGTCATGCACATGTTAGAAAATGCGCTAAATGCGCTATGTTTGCAGGAAAAGAAAGGCTGCCAGCTTTTCCCTTGCAGCCAATTAAAATAGAACAACCTTTTCAGAAGTGGGGTGTTGACTTTATAGGGCCCATTAGCCCTCCATCCTATGCATGTCACAAGTGGATTATGAAAGCCATTGATTATTTCATGCGCTAGACTGAAGTAGTAGCGTTAAAGGATAGAAATGAAATAATAGTCCTAAGTTTTTATGATGATATTGTGAAGAGGTTTAGAATGCATGATTCCATTATTTTTTATAATGTTCTTGCTTTCATTGGGATGAAAGTAACTGATTGGGCTTTTATTCATGGGATTTATCTTAGCACCAGCTCTAATTATTACCCACAGGGTAATGGATTAGCGGAGTCTTCAAACAAGAACCTTATAACGATTATCAAACATAACTTGTAAGAGAACAAGAGAGATTGAAATTCAAAGCTGAAAGCCTCCTTATGGGTTGACAAGATTACTCCAAAGAAAGTTATCAAAAACTCCCCATATAGGGTTGTCTATGAAAAAGAGGCCAGATTATCCATTGAGACAGAATTACCTGCACTTGACCTTGCTACACAACTAGTTTTGTTTGAGGATGGTGACCTATTTTTGTGTGGTGTGCGCAGCTGATGGAGCTGGAAGAAACTAGGAAAAAATCCATGGAAACCATGGAGTATCAAGATATGCAAATAAAGAAGAGCTTTAATAGAAGAGCTTGAGCTCGAGAGTTCCATGTTGGTGACATGGTATTGAAATGGGATTTTTTGAAGAGCAGGCCAGGCTAGCACAATAAATTTGATCACATGTGGGTTGGGCCATTTCAAATTGCTGAGTGTAAACAACATAATGCTTACTAGCTGGCTACCATGGAAGGAGGCGTACTACCGATCCTTGTGAACAGGATCCACCTCAAACCATGTTTTGAGGTATGAGTTTTAGTCCTACTTTGTACATACTAGGATTAGTTTCCCTATTTTCAATAAATACATCTGATTTAGCTTTGTTTTGTTTTTTATTCTATTTTGGTTTGGTAGTCTAGGTTAGTTAAGTTTCTAGTTTACATTGTTTTGCAGTCATATCCGCTCATTTCATTTACACATGCATAGATATGTGTGCCTAAATGCATGCAAATATCCAAAATATGCACACATACACACATACATATCACTAACACTAAATATGTCTGCTTGTCAGCCATACATATTTGCATACCCATGCATATGTTGCATACATACATTCATTTAAAGTTCATACATCCACACATACGCCAACCAAATGGTCGACTATGATGGTTCAACTTCTAAAGTTGATACTTGAGTTCTAGCCCTGCATACCCATCAATTTAAAAAGAATTTCCAGTCTTATTAAATTCACAAACATACATTCAAAACTAAACTAGCAACTTTAGAGGTCTCTTTGTGTCAGGTTTAGGTGCTAGAAATGCATAATCAGACTCTATGCCCAATAATTAAACACTGGTCGAATGTCAAGCAAGCAGTCATATAGTAGAAGTCACCAAAAAATGTTACTAACATTTTGTACATGTGTAAAATTTTAAGTATACATGCAACAAAACTGCTTTTTATTTCATTCAAACAATAGAAATGTCCTTGTATTTATTTACTTTCAAATATACATTGACATTTTCAAACAATGAAATGAATTAATATGCTGAATAGGAAAGGATCTCACACAAGCTGTGAGTATAGCTCACTATATTAAATTTCTTTCATAAGGAAATACATAAACAGATATATATATGAATGAAAGAAAAGAAGAGTAAAGATAACCAGTCATTCCCTATTTCTTTGACTAGTTATAAACTCTCTACCTGGTGCACTCGTCCAGCTCTGAGCTCCATAATATCCACCAGCTACAAAAAAGATGAAAGCAATGGATGTTAGATCCTGAAGGATCTAAGAAATGACTACCTATTTCTATGACTACATACTCTATGTATCTATGCATTTTGTCATGATAGAAAAGTAAGTAGTGATATTGAAATCTAGTGCTGAAAGAAATAAAATCATTTATGTGTCACGAGCCCATGCTCGAACCTGGTGAAATGTAACTTAAATATCACATTCTAAATTCAGAGTGTCCTAACAATTAGGAGAACATCATTTCAGCATGCAAAGATAGTTAGTATTCAGATGAATTTCAGTAGGTAAAGTTTTAAACAAATTACATCAGAAAAGGGAAATGATTTTTATCTTCTTGATAAAAATTCTACTCATGACACATCACATGGCTTAGACAGCTTCACTACTTTTCATTCATACAAAATCTTCAACCGTTTGTACATATTATACAAGTTATAGTACTGATATCACTTCTCCAGCAAAAGAATGTACATCATCAGAGAAAGGTTTATACTAGATTTAAGTGTGAAATGGTAGTGAGAGCTTTCACAAGTAATGAGAAAACAAATTGGAATTACTTGGGTGCCACTGGATTCATATGTTGGTCTTAATACAAAACAGAATGTGAAGATAAAGAACAAAAATAGCAGAACGGTTATATATTGCAGTCATGTGTTCATTAGTAGTGCAAGTAACAACAGCAATAGAAATATGTTACTAAGCTATTGCTCCAGAAATATGTTAACAAAGAACATTTTATTATTAACCTAGGAATGGACTACACTTTTTGGTCACCAAGAGATTGTAAACTGAATGAAATGATTTCCTTGGAACAAGGATATTTACAAATGTGACCATGGTTAATTGGTAGAGTAGTACCTGCTGTATGGAGTCATCATGCTGAAAATAGTAGTGAGAGTAGTGTTTTATCTATGAGAACAAATAATGTAAGTCAAATTCTCTACATGGAAGCGACACAAGTGGGCTATGTAACATTAGATTGAGACTTGGTACAGCCACAAGTACAGATGAAGATGCAGATGCAGATTATTATCAAGATATGTGAACAAATACAGCCACAAAACCCCAACACTATAAGTTTCAAAGATGAGTTTTCTTGCAACTAGAAGACTTTTAATAGTATATTTCATCATTCAAAATGCAAGTGGACTCAAAAGGTTTGCAACGCTTCTACTCAATGGGTTCAAAGATATAGTAGTGGCACCTTATCAAAGGCTTGTGAAAAAGTAGCAAGAATGGTGAATATGAAAATGAAGGCTGTGCAAATGCTTATATCTAATTAAGGAAACATCATTCAAAATTTGTATGAAAATGGTTGATTTAAAACCTATACCTGCATTTCATGGCATGCTAAGGAATTTTCTCATGGAAAATCCTTCCAAAATTACAATGGCAACATGTGTAGAAAACCCAAAAGAGGATTTTTTTTTTTTTGCATTTAAGGAAAGATCTCATCAATTGGAAGATTTTCACAGGCAAAAAAAACTAATTCTGAGTGATAAAAAGGCTTCCGAAATCATTTTATTTTCTGGAAAATGATTAATAGTTGGAACCCATCAAATTTATAACAAATAAAATGATATATCAAATCCAAAAAAATCTTGTTCTTGTCCCAGATTTATAACCATAGCAGTTAATGAAAAATACAACATTATGACTTCAATCTTATTTCATGGTGACCAATGAAAACAAGTTCATGTGCAAAATGGAAAATGTTTCATACCTTCAAGTGATACGAAAAACTATCATAGAGTGAGCTTTAGCAAATGCATATGGAAGAAGAAAGAAAAATCATCAGATGTAAATGCCGACTCTGCAAGTCTCCTCAAACCCTCGTTTCTCTCCTTTCTTATTTGAAAGCTTCAGGATATCAAATGATGAGAGTTAGGGTAAAACTTAAGTTACAATGCCCTATATTATTTTCTATATAATTTGGGGTCCATGGCTTTTGATGGGATTTTAATCCCTTTCGAATTTTATTCATATTTGAGGGGAGTGAAATTGTTTTTATTGTTAATGCCTTAGAAGATTTTTTAAACTTATAATGTTACTTGTTTTTGCATAAGTATAACAAAAAAATAATATTAAAATGATTAATTTTAATCGTTTAATATCATTTTCTTAATTCTAAAAATGCAAAATAACAAGAACATTATTTTATTTTATTTTATTCCTTTTGCATACACGTTAATGTGAAATATAAATATTTAAATGACGTTATTATAAGTCATTGGATATTTTATTTTTATTTTTATGCAAAAGGAATCAAATGAGTCATCTTTCTCCCATTATGGTCTTTAAGTTTTAAAATTAGTTGGGAACATTGAGAACAAAAATAGGATTTCTGGGTCGAGTTTGGCTTCATCATAATAGTTAAATGACATTTGTTAACTGTTAAGGCCTATTTTAGAGATATTTTAAGTGATTCATAGGGTGCTTTATGACTGAATGGAGCTTTTTGAGAAAAAGACCATTATTTTAGAAGTTTCCAGCCCCTCTTTTCGAGGCTATCTTTCTGCATATGACCCAAATAGTTGGGCATTGTACTTATTGAGTTTTTGTAACTCATTTGAAGGAGTTCTAATTTTGAGAATGAAGTTTTGAGACATATTTTTGAGTCCTGAGCTTTATTACAAGGTCTATAATTTAAAATTTTGGAGATATAATACCAGTAATAGCACTGTGATCATGCTTTTTGGAGTTACTTGAAGCCTTTTCCTTTCTGCAATTCTATGTGCATCTTTGAATGATTTGATGGGTTGATTTGTGAATGTTTCATTGTTCCTTGTCTTTTTTGTCTCATTACAACACCTTTGTGTAGAAAAGTAATTTTTCTTGCAGGTTGTGATATGTGTTTATAGGTGAAATTAGTTAAAGAGAGGTATTATTTCATCCTCTTTTTTATTGTTTCAGTCTACAACCTTATTACAAATCATTTGTGCAAGCCTTTACAGGAATTTGTGTTTTATGTATATTTCATAGAGCTATATTATCCTCTTTGTTATACGTGTGTTACATTTTCATAGTAACTTATGGTGTATCACCTCCTTAGTTTAGACTTTAGGTTTTAAGTTATTTTTTAGTCACTTCTTACCTTTTCCCTATAAGTTTTTATTGAGTTTTAGAGTGTTTCACTGAAGAATTCAATAGAAGCCAGCCTAGAATCCAGAGGTTTCACTTCATTAGCAAGTCTCACATAGTGAAATGACTCCCATGTTAAGTAAGGATTACTAAACATTACTAGTTCAGTAGGGTGCAAATCTTGAAACGTAACAATAGCATCAATACCTTTTTTTTCTAATGCTTGATCCTCTGATAGTCATTCATGGCAATATAAATTAATATCTCCAATGTTTGTACTCTGTAGTCATTGTCTAGTCTTTCCTTTCTCTTTCTCCATTTTATATGTGAGAAGGAATATGGGTCGTGAACCCTCATGATGTTAATTAGATGGATTCTTCTTAATGTTTAAACGTATGATGATATTAGTGACTTGGATTAGTTATTTAATTAGGAATTGTACTTTATCATTTTTTCATTCATATGTAAACATAAATGATTTTATTTAAATGGTCATGTATAAATATCATTTTGGACATTCAATAGTTATTTATATTAAATGCAGTATTATTGGTGGATTTAACAATTATATCTTATGACTAGATATAATTATTATTGATTTATCATAATCCATGAAATGTTTTTATGAATTTAGGCTCATGATAGTTTTGATCACTCAGCTCACACTAATTGCTTGGCTCACTCTAATCACTCAGCTTGCACCGTAATACTGCTAAAGAATGACTCAGTATTTTGTCACTACCTTTTTAAAACCAATATCAGATTAACAATCTCCCTCTTTGACATGAGTGGAAAAAAAAACTTTGTCATGGCATATACTTTCTTATTTATGCATAAGTCTAACAATATATAATTCATCACTTGGCTCATTTACAAAATTTCAAAACTTCAACATTCTACAAAATGGATGACTAATTTGTCATTCCTTATTACTCCATTACTCCTCCTAAGTAAATACTTCATTTCAGTTTCTGAATCTACTTCTCATACTCTTGCTGGCTAGATATTTTCCTTGACAAAATATTTTCTCAAAATTTTATATTCCCTCTTTTTTGATACTTATGTCATTTGGGTTATACACTTAGAGTGTGTTTATCCAAAAAATGGCTTATGTAACTCCATGATTATCTTCAATGCTATATCCTAGTTGTTGTAAGCTACCTCTAGTGATTGATACTAAATAGCTAGCTAGGAAACAAGGTCAACTAAGCCATCATGAGTTGAAAGATGTGAATATTTATTCATCAACGTCTCTAAATAGGCTATTTCCTTATGCAACACCTTTGTGTGTGGAGTAAACATGGATTGGATACTGATCAAGGTAGACTAAATATTAGCATCTTGTGCTTTTAGCTTGACAAGCCTACCTTCAGTATTGCATAGTTTTGTGTATAGAGAGAAGATATTCTCTAACACTATCTTGACACTTTACATTTTGGTTGCTAAGTCAACATGTCTAAGTGAAATACCACTTGATATCTTTTCAAATAGCTTTGTATGTAACTTCCTTTCACACCATTCAAGTAATTTGACATTTTAGTCTAGGTCTTCATCTTTGATCTTGTCCACAATGGTGACAAGTTTCTCTATGATAGGGTTGTTGTCATTTGGTTCTAAGAGGCTGAAAGCATCGATGAATATATCCTTTATATCATGCAACACCTTCTTTTTCTTGTGTTCCCTCATCAAAATTTCCTACCTCTTCTTTCTTTGTAGAGCATCTTTTTGTATACTCATCTCTTCTAAAGTGATTGTATTAAGATCAAACTTAGGTAGCTCAATCAATTAATCAATACTTACATCACCATATGATGTACTATCAACACTAAGTTGTGTACTAGAGCTCAACCTTGATATCTGGAGTGGTGTTTGGGATACTCAGCCTTTGAAGAGTTTGGCTACTAATAGGAGATGTAGATACTTGTGGTGTGACCAGTGTTTGTATTGCTATCTTCTCCTCTGGCATAGTAGTCAACCCTAACTCTTTAGTGTTTTTATCCTCCATTTGACCTTCACCTTCTAATTGTGTGTTAGGTATAAGACTTTCTTCCTAACCTATTTTCACTTTAGTTCCATCTTTCTCAATAGTTAGTAGTGTTAGCAAACTTGAACTATTTAGGCTAGGCAATGATGTTTTTGTTTTCTTTGCCTCACCTCTATCATTTGAAATACAATTATGGGCATTGCAGATGGTGTATTAGTTGTAGCAACTATCTATACTAGGTTTTCACTTTGATTTCCTTAAAGATCTTATGTACTTTTCTCTTTCATTTCTATAGATTGAGGTGGCACATTTGATGTTTCTTATGGTTTCTCCCATATAGATGCAAGTTCTACCTTCTCAATCTCATCCACTCTCACTAGTATAGGATTTGTGCATAGTTGTGCTATTATGGTGGAGTCCTTAAGAATTTTCTTCAAATCTTCCTTAGTCAAAGGATTTATGTTTTGTGGTAAATTATCAGCAACATCCTTGATAATAACTGTCGAGTCCTATTGACTCTCCTATTTTTCATGTGGTGGACTGACACTCATCACTTGTACATCTAGTACATCCTACTACTTATCTTTAGCTATGGACTCTTCTATAGTTCCCTGAGTTCCTTCTACATCAACTTCTTTGACTATGACACCATCATTTTCTTTCTCACCTTCTTAGGTTCCTTTATCTCTACATCTTCTTTCTTTGCTATGGACTTGGTGGATAGACTATAAATGTCCCTCCATAGCAATGTTCTTTGAGTTATTAATTCTTCTATCTTATTCCTCAAAATCTTAAAAGCTCTATATTTGGGGAAAAATATCCCCTTGTATTTGTTCATGGCTTTAGTCATCATCTTCTTGTCCAAAGTATGCATAACTTGGGCTAATTGAGCCTCTCTTATTTTCCTCTCGATGGTCAAACTAAATTGCCACTTTTTCACAACTCAATCATATAGAATTTTAGGTAAGGAGTCGGAAATCTCTAGTGGAGTATATTTTAATGTATTCATCATCTCATATATGGCTTCTTCAACCTTATTCTTATCTACACTCTCTAGATTATCAAAATCAACATGCGCGAACCTAGATAATTCTACATTTTTAATAATATTATCACACATATTATCTATGTCAAAAGATAGATTGTCACTTACCACCTTGTATTGACTCAAGTCACCTAACTCATTCTTCTCCTTAGGTGAATCTAGTTGAGGCACTGTCTTCTTCTTTAATCTCTTGTATATCTTCTTAGTAGGCTCACTCAGCTATATTGTATCAAGTTTTCTCTTACACTTAGGCTTCACAACTTTTGTATCTTGAATTGTGGTTACCTTTGTACTTGACCTACTAATAGGTACAACTAGCATCTATTGTGGTTTCTTTATAGGCTTCTCTATTTTTTCCATAGTTTATTCTTTTACTTTTTTCTTCTTGGCTTTAGTATCCTTGGGTTCTTCCTCAGCTTTTTCTCCCTCGATACCTTCCACTTCTTCTACCTCATCCTCACCTAGGCCTTGAGTTAATTCTAGTGGGGCCTAGCCTTATTCTTCATCATCATCATCATCTTCTTCTTCTTCTTTACCTCCACCAAATCTCTTCTTCATCTTTTTCACTAGTTTGTTCTTCTTTCTAAGAATTGTAGCTATCTTTAGGTTAATTGCGATCCTTGATTTTGCTTCCTCATAATTATCAAGTTAGGTGGCACTATTGTCAATATCTTTTTTCTAATAGAGATGTAATAGTTGCAGAGGCCTCATCTACATTGATCTCATATGGAAAGGTTTTTAGCTATCTAACTCTTGGTATTGTTACTTGCACATATGTGTGGTCTACATCCACTAGGAAACAAACATCATCATAATGTTTTTCCACTAGGGATATAGGGATCCTCAACCTATATTTCATGGATTTCTTAAAATCCTCAAAATAACTAGTCATCACTAACTAAAAATTATCTCCTAGTTGCTCAATGAATTCTAAAATCTGTTGTGCAATTGACCTATTGGTCTTCCAAGTAACTTGACCAAAGGTGGGGAATTTTTTTTCACATAAAATAATATGAAAATAAGTAAAGAACCAAATTTATATGATGCACTTTTAGCTTTCCTAATGGCCTCCAAGTTTTTTGATTGTTGTTGTAGTTGCAACTTGGCAAGGTCATATGGAATATCCATCTTTACTATCTTGAATCCCAAATCAACAATCATACATGATACATTGTTTAGTTGGCTAGACTGAAAGAACTTGTGAGTAATCACTTTCAATACAAAGGCAATTAGGGGATCTAAAATTGTGTCAATACACATCCCTCTTTTGTTCCACATGGAAATTGTATTCTTTTCAATAGTTTCCTTCACATCACTTCTCATCCTCTTAGATCAATCTAGGGTAGGGTTCCCTGATACTCAGTTAATAATCCTCCTAGTGACCTTCATTGGTCCACCTTTGAACAAAATATAGTTATCATGTATGTAGCTCAAAACAATTTAAATCCATTTGGTCTTAAATACATAGGTAAAATCTAGGGCATGGTTTAACCCTTTTCTTTCAATGATTTTATATTCTTCCCTCAAGTCCATTATCACATAGTTTTCTATAGGCATCTCTTATCTCAATATCTCCTACTTCTCCAATCTTTCCCATATAGAAGCATCTAACATCTTGGATCATCAATACTTTTGGTGGTATCATAGATAATGCACTAGACAGGTCTCCTTTATATTCTATCTTAGGAATACCTTAGAAAGGGGGATTCCTAACATCATTACTTTTCAATTCAATGTTGAAAACTTATTTCCCCTCTTTCCTAACATTTTCAAAAGAGCTAGACATCATTTGACTACTTGGGGTTTGTAAGAAATGAAATAATGTAAGTTGGAAATAGTTAAATACCTTTCAAATCTAATGATTGATGATGAATAGTAGTTGAGTCTAGTTCACAAACACTCAAATCTTCTTTATCAATTGGCCTTCTTTCTCTTCATGGACTCTATAAACTCTAGTAAGTGCAAATGAGTCAAAAATTGACTAAATAACCTAGATAAGGTAAGGGAAGAGGCACTACAAATCCTGCCAAGGGGAACAAAATATTTTGATGATATTAGGCACAAATTCCTACTAAGGCAAGCAGGTCAAAATGAATGAATCCCTAATAAGCTTTACCTTCAAATAAGGATGTGTTGAGCTATCATTTTGCATGATGCTTAATGGCAGGAATCCTTTTGAACTCCTCTCTTGAAAAGATAATCTGGGATCAACTCCAAGGTTCTAGGCAATCTTACAACCTACTAGATTCCACTTAGTTGAAGATAAATGTGTTTGTTCACAAAGAGCCATTTGTTGGTTCAAACTAATTTTGGATAAGATTACCAATCTACTTGCTATTTCAAAATTAACCACATAAAAAGATATGATTTTTTATTTTCTAGTTTGTAAATGAATGCAATCTAACAATGCAACTATATGAATTCCTAATTTAACCAAGTGTTTAAAAAATCAAATAATGAAGATAAGGTAACAAGAAGTTTAAGAAAATAACTTGAAAAAGAAATCCCTAACAGACATAAGCTACATAAAGAACATGTCTACAAATTAAGGCTTTGAAAAGATTCGAAGGCAAACAATGAAAATAGGAGCAGCAATTCCTTAATTCCACTAATGCAGTCATCAATAGAAATTCATTAACCATAAGATGTTTCAATTTTCATTAGATTCCAAGGCCAACAAAACTGTGCTCTTGTGAGAGAAAATGTTATGTAGGAATAAAAAGTGTGATGTCTTCTTCAACTAAGTACATTAGTAGAATTTGTAAACCCATAGCAAACACCAAAATTAAAATGTCACTCAATCAAAATAATGCAATAAAACTATCCACTCCATTACATTCCATGAACATACATTCACAAAATATAACACACTTAGGCAAGAATAACTACACTCTAAATGAGAGCACCAAGAAGATATATATTATTACATCAAAATAACAATGGCCTGGAATACATATTACATTCCTAAATTTATAATAAATCCTCTCCTCAATTAGCGTTGAGAGTGAGACATCTCTTCATGCAAAGATATGCTTCTAAACTAATAAAACAAATCTATTTGTGTACAAACTAACTGTCTAACTAGTGCTAAGTAGGACTCCACCCTTGTTTATATTAATTAATGGGTGCATGTCCCTTTACATGTCTTAAAATAAACAAAGCATGAGAAAATAAGAAGAAGAAATCCATTAGATGATGTAGGAGTCTCTGGAGATGCCAAAAATAGAAGTTCCATCTTTACTGGATGTTTGTAGGAGTTAAACTATTGTCAAAATGCATTTTTAGTGCATGGAAAGTTCTAAATTTGGAACTGGTAGTTAACTATCAATGCACCTCTGAAGAAGCACACCTTGGTAGAAGTGCACCTTATGCACCTGCACACTGTACCATCTATGCAACTTGGGAGAAATTTTTGTAAGGTGCTTAATTCACAAAAAAATCAGAGTTCTCAATTTTGAAAATGGTTTATGGGTTTCGCTTAAATGGGGTTTTAGATCACTTTTTTGTACTTACTTTGATCCTTTTGATCATTTATATCCTTTCATAGATCTAAACTCCTTCTACTTCTAAAATCCTAAGGCACTTGTGTTGAATCTTTTCATTTATAGTTGCATAAGATGAAGAACTCATTTTGGTTCATGTATCCAACCTTTGTATCTTTGATTTTCAATGTAAATTTCTTGATTCTTTCTTCTCTCCAACTGCCTAATCCTTCCTAGTTAGAGACCAAGTAATCTGAATTATCCAAAATGATTAAATGTTTAAAACCTTTTCATACTTTTTAACAAAATTTTCTAGGTCTTTTTAACTGGCTTTTTCAAAGGTCTTCTACTCAAAATTTCAAGTTGTAACCTTCATTAGTTCCTAAAATTGGGCAACTAGAGGCTCACTATTTTAGGGACTAAAATTAGATTTTTAGTTCTTCCAACAGTGTAAATGGTTTTGAATTAGGAGCTCTAGGTCAAAAGTTATGACCCCAACAAGTTAAGGATGCCTTTTTATTTGTACAAAGAAAATATTAGTCTAGAGACTTGAAAAATAAAACCCTAAAAAAATCCTAGTTATAAAAAAAATCGGACCGAGAAACCAAAAACATCACAAAACACTCAAAAACCTCATTTTAGCCTCTGATATGTAATTTTTAGTGCACCTTCCACACCTTGAGGGTACACTAGGTGCACTTAACTAGCTAAGAAAACTAAAAACTAAGGGTTCACAAGTGTGCACCTTGTGGGGTGCACAAGTGTGCACCCTAAACTTTGTGCAAAGTGTTCTTATGTTTTTGAAAAAGGGTGTACACTTGTGCACCTTGTTAGGTGTGCATGGGTGCACCCTAACTATGCAAAAGAGTTAGTTTTAAGCTTGTGAAAGGTGTGCATGTGTGCACCTCTGATAGGTGGGCACATGCACACCTTTCACTTAGGTGATACTTTTAGTTTCGTTAGATTTTGTGAGAAAAGGTAAGTGCACACCCTTTGGGGGTGCACAACTATGCATGTGTGTAGGTGTGCACTTCCAAAGGGAAGTGTTCCCACACTAAGGCACTTAGCACTCAAGTGCACCTTGTGGGGTGCACATGTGCACTATGTGTGCTTGTGTGCACCTTTCCTTTCTCAAATCACTTTTACATTTAAAACCCTCAATTTTTGAAAACTATGTTTTTCAAGCAGTGGGCTAGGCTAGACTTAAACAACATAGGAAGCCCTTAAAATGACTCAGACCTTAGACTAGGTTCTGCAAAGTAAAAATTATACAAGGGAGTCCCCATTTCTAGGAGAAATGGGGCATGCATTGTGAAACCACAACAAATAACCCCAACAAAAAGGAAGAAATGACAAAGGCATTTCTTCATTAGCAAGCATTCAATTAACATGTGTCAAATAACAACTAAATTCCAAACACTTCAAGCACCTTCCAATTCCTTGATAGTCAAAACTTTAGAATCTCAAATCTTCAAGCTCAATGTGTGCACAACATATTCATTTCCTTTGACATTTCAAGATGTAATCTTCATGAGTCTGTCAAAACTTGGAAAAAAATCCTCTGCTCTACTAGTCTATTCATCAAGAATCCTCATAGATCATGTTTAGTAATCATTGTTTAACTAGATAAGAGAATCCATTTAGAGGGTTCTTGATGGGTTATCATACTTTTCATTTTAGGTGCTGAATAATCTTTGAATCCTAATTCATAGAGAAATTTGTATAAGTATTGGATAGCCATTTTGGAGGGAATATCCCTATTTTTGGATTATCTTTCTCAGACCTTTTGGAATCTTTCATTCTTAACAACATAATTCCCTTTTTTGTTTTCATTATGTACCTTAACCATGGTTAGACTATGTGGCCAAGGCATTGGTGTTGTTCCTTAATTTTTTGTTTGATAACCTTTGTGTTCCTCTTTTAAGAAAATTTGGAAACCCTCATGCAAAATAGTGACCTTAGTAATTCCTTGAAAAAAACTTTTTTCTAAACTAGCAGGTTTTAGACTATCCTTTGTTGTATCAACCTTAATTTTAAAACACCAAGATAGTCAATCTTTAAATTTTCCAAGTGTTGAGAACAATTGATCTGTGATTCTAAATTCAAGACTGTAAATCCTTTATGACTGAAAGTAATATCCATTTTTTAGTTGGTACAAGAAAAAAAAATCATCTAAATGCTTTGACAATTAAATACCTCTTCCTAAAAGTCGAAACCACAAGGATTGATTTATGAAATGCATCAAGAATGAGTCTTGATTGCACCTAACCCCTAGATTGGCATGACTTAAAAAAAAAAGAGCAAATAGAAATGAAACCCAAAGAAAAAGACTTGACTCAAAGAAAACTAATACCTAACTAGAAAAAATTAAAAAAACTAAGAAAAATAAAAATAAAAACAAAAACTTATATACAAAAAACCTTGAATAAAAAGAATGTGGGGTGGTTGTTAGTAGATTTCTCACTATGTGTAGTAGCAATGAACCACCCCATGTAGTCCTAAAAAAGGTGACTTTTCTTTGTACTTAGAAAAATAGAATTTGGACAATCTTGGTTCAAATTTTGGGCACAAATAAAACAAAATTAGAAGTTGTGGTAACTCTTTATGACCATGATTAATCCAAAAAAAAAATTTTCTTACCTTTAGCATCATATTCAAATTGAAAATAATAAAAATCAGAGCGATAATAGGAAAATATCACCTGATCTAGCAAGTCTCCCACCATAGGGGTACACTCACACATTGTAATCTCTCCTTCTAGCGGTCTTATCTCATTGTACACAACTCCATGCACACATGGAAACACTTTAGGTTCCTTTCGACTAGAAAAGTCAATCATCAACCCTCCTTTCAAATTATAAGATTGATTACTATGATCGATCAAGATATTTTTTGCCTCATATCCCAAAGAAGCCTATTCAAAATCATTATTTCCCTCCATTGTGATCTCCCAAGATAACAAGAAATTAGGACAACTTTCTTCTAAATAGAACACAAATGAATGGATTGTTAGAAACAATAGTCCACCAAGATAACTAAGAGGGGGGGTGAATTAGTTATCCAATAATTAAAGCATTTATCTTCCTTATACAAACTTAACCATTTAACCAAAGTAAACAGCAACCATGTAAAGATGCACACAGAAAATTACACCAGATATGTTGACTAGGGAAACCCTTGATCAAAGGGAAAACCCCAATGGGAATGATGCCCACAAGATGATGTACTAATATAAATATTCCTTGTTAGAGGATGGACCCTATTAGGAGTCTATTACAATATTTAGTACAATGAGTCCCTATTAGGAGACTTTGAATCCCTATTAGGAGATTCTAACCCTGTTAAGAGTTGTTGTATAATGTATGCAAGAAGAGCCCACTGCCCAAACATGCAATTTCAACTACAAGAAGAGATCACTGCTCAAACAAGTAATTTATTGTTATCTTCTCCTTTCCTCTATCCTATCAATTGAACCAATCACTATCCAACCTTTTAGACTAGGTCATGAACCTTAGATCCAAATACCAAGCTTTAGATCACTCAACAAAGCCTTGGCAATGAAGCTTCCTTCACTTCAGCACTACTCTACTCAACTTCGCATTCTACACTCTCTACGACTTTCTGAACATTCATAATTTTCATCTTCAATATCATCACATATCATGATAAAAGAAAATTTCCTTCCTTTATATTGAATCCATACAAAAATTCCTAAGTTATTTTTTAGTCCTTCTCAATTAATTATTATAGGACCACATAAAGAACACGTTACACTTAGTGATAACCTTAATCATCTTCTTTGCAACTTGAATAACTTCTTGTACACACAATATTATGATGAAAAAACTTAGTCACACTATCTTCAACATGTCTTCTTCATGTTCTCAACCTCGATCCTCAAGATATCAACTCTACTAAGAGATATAACAAGTTTACTAGAACATGCCTCCATAAACTTTATCTCAAAATAGACATCACCAAAACTTACATAACATCTTCTAGACTTATCTTTTCTACTTCCAACATACTACATATACTAGATACTCCAAAGTATCTCTCATAACCTTGGGTGGTTATCATGCTCAACCAGTTGTATGTACCAACTTAATCTTTCTATTATTCTTCTGTCAGTTACTGCATAATACATCAAACATTCTATGTTGACATCAATTAAAAACTCAATCATTAATGTAACATATCATCATCAAACCAATCTTCTAATCTTCCAACAATCTTTCCAATCTTCCAACAATCTCCCCCTTTGGCTTTGATGGTAACATAGATAAAAAATAGCTAGTTCCAAGAATACCAACAAAAGATTGTCAGTCTTCAAATCCTCTTCATTAATCATACTCCCCCATTGATATACCTCAATGTGTTCTATACCCAACTATCATTACAAATTCATGCCAAACATCTCCTCTTTTTCATGCAATACTTCTCTTTCTTTAAGCATAATGTTTTTCATGCCAAAATCTCCCCCATTGACATCAATGTCAAAAGTTTCTACAACCAACATCTCTACATCAAACTCTACAACAACTGATACTTACTAGCTTGAGTGTTAAGAGACACTATTTAAAACAACATCAATAAGAGTCCTAGGTGACTTTGTCCATGATAGATACTCCCCCATATAGGAAGCATTAGCATCGAGTCCAAACAAACAATGGTGCTTTATTACCCTAGACTAATACACTCTTGTATATTCTTACTCTAATGTAGGAAGCAACATAACCCCAAGAATACCTTACAAATACTCAAAAGTCTCTTTGGGAAGAGGCTCAATGAATATATTTGCAATTTTCTCTTTAGTGTCCACATACTCCAATTTGATTTCCTTTTTTGCAACTTTTTCTCTCAATATATAATACTTAATAGAAGTATGCTTAGTCCTTGAATGCAATATTGGATTCTTAGACATATTTACCATGTTTGTGCTTTCACAATGTATAATAATAGGTTCATTCCTTATATCCTTTAGCATCTACTTTATCCAAATAACTTGATTGAAAATATTTACTATTGCCATATACTCTACTTATGTTGTACTTTGAGATGTACAATCCTACTTCTTTCTTACCCAAGAAACCAATCTTCCTCAAAGAAAGAAAGCTCCTCCACTGGTGTTCTTTCTATCATCCATATTGCTTGCCCAATCTGCATTAGTATAAGCATTTAGAGTAAATTCATTAGAATTGTCATACCATAATCCAAACTCAGATGTTCCCTTCAGATATCCAAATATCCTTTTCACTATTGCATAATGTGTTTCTTTGGGATCAACCTAGAATCTTGCAAAAATTCCAACTATATTTGCTATATTTGTCCTTGTGTGAGTTAGATATTGCAATCCTCCAATCATAGATTTGTACTTCTTCTGCTCAATAGTAGGTGTCTCATCCTTCATAGATAACTTGTGTCTAGTTACCATAGGTGTTCCAATAGGTTTACATGTTTCCAAACAATTTTTTTTTAGTTAATCCTTCAAATACTTAGTTTATGAAATAAAGATTCCTTCTTTATTCTATATAATCTGCAATCCTAGGAAATATTTCATCTCTCCTATCATACTCATTTCAAATTTTTTCTTTATTTCTTCTGCAAACTTCTTACTTTCTTCATCATTTCCTCCAAATATAATGTCATTAACAAATATTAAAAAATTATTAAACCATCATCAGTTTCTTTCCAAATGTAGATTACTATCTGCCATACCTTTTCTTTATCTGAGCTTTGTCAAATACCTGTCCAACCTCACAATCCAGGTTATGGGTGCTTGTTTCAATTCATACAATGCTTTCCATAGTTTGCATACTATGTCCTCATCATCTTTCAAAAGACATCATTCACACTGCTCAATGTATACCTCTTCTTCAAGTTCTCCATTCATAAATGCTAACTTGACATCCATCTTATATACTTTGAATTTTTTTTATGTTGCATAGGCTAAAAATAATCTAACTACTTCTACTCTAGCCACTAGAGAATAAATCTCCTCATAATCTATTCCTTCTTGCTATGAATAACCTTTACAAACCAATCTTTCTTATTCATCTTGATTCAAAATACCCATTTAGTTCCTATCACATTCTTGTCTATTGGTTTGGGGATCAATTCCCATGTCTCATTCTTTTCTATTTGATCCAATTCCTCTTTCATAGCTTGCTTCCAATAGTCATCTTTACATGCTTCATCTACATTCTTAGGCTCAACTTGAGATATCAAGCATAGTTTTTCATTTACTCTACTTCTTGTCATCATACCTTTGTCTTTGCTTCCAACGATCTATTTAGATGGCTAATTCTTTATTATGTTCTTTCTTGAAGTAGGAGTTGTTATCTCAACTCTTGGCTCTACCAAAGGTTTTGAGCTCTATTCCTACCTTTTCTTTCCTTCATTCTAAAAAGTATTGTTAGTCTCAAGAAATACCTCATCATTCCTTGGCTTAGTAACAATATCATCATTTGAATTCTAATCAACTATTCTTTCTTGAATTTTGAACTTCTCATCAATTCTCACATTTGTACTTTCCATAATAGTCTTAGTTCTCTGATTATAACATCTATAAGCCTTTCTTTTCAATGAATAACCAAGAAACATACCTTCATCACTTCTAGTATCAAACTTACCAATGTCATCATCTATCTTTATGTAACAGTTACTTCCAAATATTTTGAAATGCTTAACTATAGGTGAGTGACCAAACCAGAGTTCATAGGGTGTCTTGTTTGTGTCCTTCCTAAATTGCACTCTGTTAATAGTATAGACTACTATATTCATTTCTTCTCTTCAAAATGTCTTGGATACATCATTCTCTACTAACATAGCTCTAGCAGCTTCTATAATAGAATTTTTTCCTTCTGTCTACAATGTCATTTTGTTCAAGGGTTCTCAGAGCTGATAGATGTCTCTTAATTCCATTTTCCTCACAAAACATGTTAAACTAATTTGAAGTAAATTCTCCTACTCTATTTGATCTTAAACATTTAATCTTTACACTAGATTCATTCTCAACTCTATTCTTGAATATCTTAAACTTGTCAAATGCCAAAGATTTCTTTTAGAAATGCAACCCACGTCATTCTAGAAAAATCATCAACTAAAATCATCAAATACCTTTCACCATAGAATCCTCTAGTCTTTGTAGGACCACTGAGATCTATGTACAATCTCTAGCTTCATTTTAGTGGTAAACTTCTTGCTGGGAAAAGAAGTTTTGTTATGCTTTGCTAAAACACACTCCTTACAAATTGCATTAGTAGGCTTTACAATCTTCGAAAAACTCTAACAGAAAACACTCTACTAGTCCTCACAATAATATCAAAGTTTATATGATAGAATCTCTTATGCCATAACCAATTTTAATCTACCTTTGCAACAAAACATTTTATTTCAATAGTATTCAATTTAAATACATTACCTCTAGATCTAATTCCTATTCCTATTACCTTTCCATCTTTATCTCTAATCACACATGTCTTTTCTATGAACTGCAACTGATAACCTTTGTCTACTAGTTGTCCAAAACTCAAACAATTGTGCTTTAAACCATAAACAAAGTATGCATCCTCAATTTTAGTTTTACCATCAAGAATTATAGATCCAATACCTTTTAATTGGCATGTTGCATTGTTTCCAACTCTGGCAATTCCTCCATCCTGAATTTTAAAGTCAACAAACTTGTTCATATCACTAGTCATATAATGTGAACAACCACTATCAATTATCCAATTATATTTTTTCTCAACCTATGATACCAAAGCTACCTTCTTTGAATTTCTTCTTTAATTTCCACAAATCCAATTTCATCATCACTAGCACTTAATGCTTGTTCATCAGAATCATCATCTTAATTTTCATACAAACAATCTCTATCTTTTCTAGGTTTAAGATTTCCCTTATAATTTTTCTCCCTTTTAGGATACTTAGATGCATAATGACCATATTCATCACAAGTTCAATATTTATATATTTTCTTACCTCCTTTCTCTCTTCTTACTAGAAGGGCTACTACTTCATCCATCTTTTTCTCTTCCTCAGATCTGTTGCTGCTAGAAAAATCTCCTCTAGCACTTGTGCTCCTTGATAGGTTAGGTTGAATATTCAAGGAACCGAAAGCTATCTCTATTCTAGTCAATTCTCTAGATTGTCTAAGTTTATTCTCAATTGCTCCAAGTCTTCCAAGAAATGTCTCCTTTGTGAAATCTTTGGCACATGATATCAAAAATTGTATCATCTAAACTACTAACTTGAACGGTGGTGTTAGAGTCTTCAATATCTTTGATATAACCTCATCATCTTCTTTGGTTCCTCCTTCAACTTTAATACCTATAGTAATTTTTGATATCCTACCTATAGATTTTTGTATAGATTAATCTTCCATCATCTTTGCATCTTGAAATGCATAAATCCAATTTTGTAGCCTCAACTTCTTAGAATAAGCATCACCTTCAAAACTATTTTCAAATCTTTTCAAATCAAATACGAAGTAGCAAGTGATTTTACCTGATTGTACTCAATTTTAGGAAGTGCAACCAATAGCACTTCCCTAGCTCTCATCTCACACATCAAAACATCTCTTTCTACCTTGAAGAAAATTTCCAACTCCTTTTCTTCAATCACTGTCTTCTCTAATCTTGTCAAGATCCAATATCCTAGACCCATATGCAACAAATGTGTCTTCATCTTTTCCTTCCAGTTGTCATAGTTTGTTCCATCCAACTTTGGACTATCTTTCTAGAACATGTTCACCATGGATCTCCCAAATCTATTAAACTTTTTCTTCAAGGTCCTAACGCTCTAATACCAATTGTTAGAAACAATAGTACACCAAGATAAGTGGGGAGGTGAATTAGTTATCCAATAATTAAAATATTTATCTTCCTTATACAAACTTAACCATTCAACCAAAGTATACAACAACCATATAAAGATGCACATAGACAATTACACCAAAAATATTAACTAGGGAATCTCTTGATCAAAGGGAAAACCTCAATGGGAATGATGCCCACAAAATGATGTATTAATATAAATATTCCTTGTTAGAGGATGGACAGTATTAGGAGTCTATTACAAAATTTAGTACAATGAGTCCCTATTAGGAGACTTTGAATCCCTATTTGGAGATTCAAACCCTATTAGGAGTTGTGGTATAATGTATGCAAGAAGAGCCCACTACCCAAACATGCAATTTCAACTACAAGAAGAGCTCACTACTCAAACAAGTAATTTACTATTATCTTATTCTTTCCTCTATCCTTTCCTCTATCCTATCAATCGGACCAATCACTGTTAGACCCTGTAGACTAGGTCATGAACCTCAAATCCAAATAACAAACCTTGGATCACTTAGCAAAACCTCAACAATGAATTTTCCTTCACTTCCACATGGCTTTGCTCAGCTTTGCATTCTGCACTCTCTACTGCTTTCTGAACATTCACAATTTGCATCTTTGATATCATCACATATCATGATAAAGGAAAATTTCCTTCCTTTATACCAAGTCCATAAAAAAATTCCTGAGTCCTTTGTTAGTCTTTCTCAATTAATTATTATAGGACCACATAAAGAACATGTTACACTTAGTGACGAACTTAATCTTCCACCTTGCAACTTAAATAACTTCTCGTATGCACAATATTATGATGGTGAGCTAAGTCATGTAATCCTATATATGTCTTCTTCATGTTCTTAACCTCGATCCTCAAGATATCAACTTTGCAACATGCCTCTATAAACTCTATTTCAAAATAGACATCACCAAAACTTACATAACTTCTTCTAGACTTATCCTTTCTACTTTTGACATTAACTACATATACTAGATATTCCAAATTATCTCTCATAACCTCAGGTAGTTATCATGCTCAACTAGTTGTCCATAACAACTTAATATTTTCATTATTCTTCTGTCAGATACCACAAAATACATCAAACATGTTATGTTGACATCAATGACAAACACAATCATGAATGTAACATATCATCATCAAACCTTTATTCCAATAATCTTTGTAATCTTCCAAAAATCTAATCCAAAAACAAGTTCTTTTACCTTTAGCATCATATTCAAATTGAAAAACATAAAACTTAGAGGGATAATAGGAAAATATCACCTGATCTAGCAAGTCTTCCACCATAAGGGTACACTCACACATTGTAATCTCTCCTTATGGTGGTCTTATCTCATGGTACACAACTCCACATGCACATGGAAACACTTTAGGTTCCTTTCAACTAGAAAAATCAATCATCATCCCTCCTTTCAAATTATAGTATTCATTAATATCATCGACCAAGATGTTTTCTACCTCATATCCCAAAGAAGCCTATTCAAAATCATAGTTTCACTCCATTGTGATCTCCCAAGATAACAAGAAATCAGGAAAAGTTTCTTCTGAATATAACCCAAATGGATGGATCGTACATGAGTCATTTATTACATGGTTTTATATATGTGTAGAATACCCACAAATAGATATTTCCTCTGTCAAGCTTGAGACCAAATTGAGCACTCTATCCATCTATTCTAACAATAAATCTTGTTTTGAGGGAGGTGTCTTATCATTATTCAATAGGGAATCAATATCACAATAGGAAGCATTGATATCTTCTTCTTAATGACCTCCTAATTCAAAAATCTCACTAACCTTGGGATCTTTTGCATTTCCATGACTTTTTGAAACTTCAAGAATTTTTGCAACTCTATGGACTTTTGGAACTTCAAAATTTTCTATGTCCTCAAAGTTTCTTGGAATATCCACACTTATTGAAACATCAAAACTTGGAATAATTTCTCCAATGAATGGGAAAAAAAAAACTCCTCTTAATCATCTTCATCATTTTGTCCTCCTACAGATTTATCACATTATTCAAACACCATTGCACTAAACTAGAAAGGTTGTTCCTCCATGGTTTGGGGAGGCTGATCCAAAACATCATTGAACCCATATCCATTTTCACTTGGTCTCATACCTATAATACCATTATTCTCATTATTAATGTTACTATAAAGGCCAAAATTTCTACTCCAATTTTGAGAATAATTGTTCTAGGCAGCAAGTTGACTTGGATGATTGCCTTGATTTCTTGAGGAATTCAACTTTATTTTGATGAGTTCATTGGATAAAAGGGACATCATCTCCTTCATGGCCTTAAACTCTCTAGCCATATTTCTTTCTGCTTCAATGGATATAGCTACCTTCTACTCAAAGAAAGCAGTCTTTTGGGACTCATACCTTGAATATATAATTGTTGGCATTGGATCAATAGTAACCTGCTTCATGAATGCAATAGCCTCTTTGAAGACATTTTCAATGGTATCAATGTCTCTGGGTGGCAGCCTTCTTAGAAAATTAGAAGTTAATGAATCCATTGTTCCAAAATAAATCTAGATGGCAACCTCTTGTGGTATAGTGTATGGAAACTCCATTCTTTCATACATCCTATAGAAGCGATGTTTAAACTGTGAAATAGTCTTGTATGGATCCCTCTTAATTGAGATGAACTGATCATGTAGGATAGTTGGATATATATATATATATATATATCTTTATATCTTGAATTTTTCTAGAAACTTGCTCTCAAAAGACTTCTAATCCATTATTGATGCTGGTGGTAGATTGAGGTACCAATTGAATGTCATTTCCCCCAAAGTGTAAGGGAAAAGGTGATATACCACATCCATATACTGAATTTGGTTTTGATTAAAAATTTCTTTGAAAACTTTAATATGATCTTCTGTTATTCATTTTTCTCCATAGATGAACCATGGGCAAAACTTTTTATGATTTTTGGGAAAGTCGTGCAATGGATCAATTAGATTCAAAGGTGAACTTTGGGCATTGAAGAAAGACATGGTGCATAATGATGGGAATGTGTGAAGTAAAATATAAAGTGAATGATGATGATGAAATGTGTACTGTGAATGAGTGGAGTTCTTGGTATCTCTTTATCATTGTGGTGCTTGTGAAAGTGATTAATTTGTAGGAAATTGCGTTTATTCTAAAAAAGTGCACCCCTAAAGAAGCACACTTTCTCAAAATAGTGCACCTAAGCACCTATCCACCTTGATGGTTCATAGACTTAGAATTTTTTATTTTTTTGTGCTTTGTAGAATTTTCAAATAGCAACTTGGGTTTTTTGAGCCAAATGGTTTGCAAGCCCTCTTTCTAGTGCCACTTTTATTGAATCATAATTGTGCATGATGATTAATGACGAGAATTATTTTGAACTCCTCTCTTGAAAAGATAATATGGGATCAACTCTAAGGTTTTGGGTGATCTTGCAACCTACTAGAATCTACTCAATTGAAGATAAATGTGTTTGTTCACAAAGAGGTCTTTGCTATTTGAACAAATTTTAGATAAGATGACCAATCTACTTGTTGTTTCAAAATTAACCACATAAAATGATGTATTTTTATATTTTCTATTTTTTAAATGAATGCAATCTTAAAATTTAACTATATGAATTCCTAATTTAACCAAGTGTTTGTAAAAGAAAATAACGAAGATAAGGTAATAAGAAGTTTAAGAAAATAACTTGAAAAATAAATCCTTAATAGATATAAGCTATGAAAACAACAAATCTACGAATTAAGCCTTTGAAAAGATCGGTAAGTAACTAATAAAAATAGGAGTAGTGCTTCCTTAAGTCCACTAATACAACTATCGATGGGAATTCAATAACTATAAGATGTTTCACTTTTCATTAGATCACAAGACCACAAAAAGTGTGCTCATTCAAGTCAAAAAGTTATGTAGAAACAAAAAGGGTGATCTCTTCTCCAACTAAGTATGTCAGCAGAATTTGTAAACCCATAGCAAACACCAAAATTAGAAGGTCACTCAATAAAAATAATGCAATAAAGCTATCAACTCCATTACATTCCATGAATATACATTCACAAAATATAACACAATCAAGTAAGAATAACTACACTCTTAACGAGAGCACCAATAGCATATATTATTGCATAAAAATAATAGCAACCTAGAATACATATTACATTCTTGAATTTATAAGAAATTATCTCATCAATTTGTGTTGAGAGTGAGAGATCTCTTTATGCAAACATATGCTTCTGAACTAATAAAACAAATCTATTTATGTACAAACTGACTCTCTAACTGGTGCTAAGTAGGACTCCACCCTTGTTTATATTATTTAATGGTGCATGAGTCTTTACATGTCTTAAAACAAAGAAAGCATGAGAAAATAAGAAGAAGAAAGCCATTAGATGATGTTGGAGTCTCTAAAGATGCCAAAAATAGAAGCTCCATCTTCGTTAGGTAATTGTAGGAGTTAAATTGTCATCAAAATGCATTTTTGATGCATGGGAAAGCTCTAAATTTGGAATTGGTAGTTAAATTTTGGTACAAGTTTGAAGAAGCACAACTTGGGAGAAACACACCTTACACACCTTGTGCACCTATGTACCTAGGAACCTATACATCTTGGGAGAAATTTGTGCAAGATGCTTAATTCACCGAAAAATCAAAGTTCTCAGTTTTGAAAATGGTTTCTAGGTTTCTCTCAAATGTGGTTTTAGATCACTTTTGTGTAGTTACTTTGATCCTTTTGATTATTTATACCCTCTTTATAGCCAAAATATTTCATAGGCTTAAACTCCTACTTCTAAAATCCTAAGGCACCTATGTTGAATCTTGTAATTTATAGTTGCATAAGATGAAGAAACCATTCTTCTTCATCTATCCAACATCTATATCTTTTATCTTTAGTGTAAATTGCATGATTCTTTCTTCTCTCTGACTGCTTGATCCTTCTTGGTCAAAGACCAAGTAATCTAGATTACCCAAGAGGATCAAAAGTTTGAAATATTTTCATACATTTTTATAATTTTTCTAGGTCTTTTTTGTTACAATTAAACCACAAACAGAAATAACAATTACATGCAAATATAACCAATAACAGAAAAATAATAGATCACACAAAAAAGAACACAAGGCATCAAGATTTAACGTGGTTCACCCAATCCCTAGGCTATATCCACCAAACAACAAGTTTGATATTATTATGATTCAATGATTACAATTTGATTACAATCAGTAATCCCTTATAGCTCAATACCATCACAAGAACCAATTGCATCACCACAATGAAACAATCCCTAACCCTAAGCCCTTTTATACAAGTATTTTTATGCCACTTTAGGGTTATAACATGTCAGTCATATGTTGGCCATACATTAGCCACAATATTGGCCATGACCCAAAAATTTATGAAGTACGTATAGTACTTTCCTAGTCAGTCACCACAAACTAATAATCTCCCACTTAGGAACTAATCAAACTCCATAGTAGACAACAATCTCCCACTTGGAGATTGATCCTTTAGTAATACCACTACCACATAGGGCTCCACTTGATCAAACCACCCTAGACTCTATTGTTCTTTTATTCATGTTTAGTCTAGAAGACCAACCGAAGTTGAAGAAGAATTTAGCTTCTCCCTTGTCACTACCTTTGTAAACATATCTAGTGGATTTTCTATTGGAAATATTCAAGATATGATAAGTTATTGAGAGGGGAGGGGTGAATTAGTAACTTTAAATTTTTACTTCAAATTTACCACAAATCAATCTATGCTACTACATACATTAATACTAAAACATAAAACATTCATCACACAAAAGAACACAGTGTTTTGGTAACCTAGAAACCTTCCAAATAGAAAGTAAAACTAGGGTGGGGATGATACCCACAAAACTTCAATACTACAGCATAAAGTTGACCTATTAAGGCTTACATTGACTACTTCTAGTGATCTACCCTGTTAGGAGCACCAAGGACTCCTAGCTCCACCTTGTTAGATGACTTACAAACATACAATGAAGTATGTACTCAGTTAAGAGATTTATACAAAGACTGTTAAGTCTACCTTGTTAAAGGATTTAGAAACTAATTCACCTATTAAGATGAAGTAGTGGATCTACTTACAACTAATTTTTGATAAGATCCTTTATGCACTAATCACCTTATGTGATGGATATAACCTTTCTGCTTCTATATTGACCTTGCTGCATTCCTTAAATGTTTGCTGATAATTCATTGCATGCATTTCTCAAAAATCACTTCACATTACTTCTCTATTACTTGATACAAATGATATCTTACAATACATCTTACATATATACCTTTCAAATTTACAAAACTGCAAGGTTGGCCAAAATACAAATGAACAATACATTAGAAAGTCGGCCCAATAGTGAATAACTTGGGGTCACTAAACTGACTTGGTGACCTTTTGATACTCGATGTTCATTTCATTACTCTGCATTGTCATGCACTCGATAGAAGTGAAGGCTCGGTTCATACTAATCACTCGAAGTAGTTCTAAACTTGATGACCACTAGTGACATGGTAGATGTAGTGTCACTCAGTAGATACTGCACACTGAGTTTACCTTGCTTCACTCGGTAAACACTACTTCTTCCAATGCTCAATTTACACTAAATCTCCATGACACAAACATACTACTCAGTAGACACTATGAAGCTCGGTAGATACTATGAAGCTGGGTAGACACTACTGATCTTCACATTGCCTATATTTACTTTGTAGCCACTGTCTTCTTGGTGTAAACTACTAAACACTACTAGAATTCTTAGTGAGTGTAGGAAATTAAGTGTTGAGATTGGTAGTTATACTAATATGGATAAGTGTTGTCACTAATGGAAATACTAACTTAATGCCAACAATCTCCCCCTTTGGCATTAGTGAAAAAACACTTATAAGCCAAAACATAAGTAAATAAACTAACTCACTGAATTTTGGTTTTTTAGAATTGATCTTTGTAAAGCTCTAGTATATACATTTCTACATATATCTCCTTGATGGCACATAATGTATGTACAAAGATACTTATGTACATAGCTATACACATATACATGCTGACTCTATTGAGTGCTATCTCCCCCTTTCACTTATAGTAATATCTCTCCTTATATATAGAGTTTTCCTTTTTTATTATACTGATATCTCTCCCCCTCTTTGACAGTAATGCCAAAGGGTTACATATACTATCTATATAGTTACACCAAAATGAGAGAGAAATTCTTGACGTACCTTGAGAATAAGGGCGAATGAGGTATCCCAATTCTCTTGCAACATTTGACAAGTGGAGAGAGAAATCTAAACTTTGCTGATAATTTGATCATGTGATCAGCCACTGAGAAGTTCTGATCTTGGACCAATGTCTTGCGATGAGCAATATGTTTTTGCATTGTATCCATTATTGGCAAGATCATGTTCTGAATATCAATCAAGTTTTCTCTTATTCTTTCTCTTCTTTTAGAAGTATTGCCTACACTTCTTCTAGATATTTCACCTTGGTGTGATTAGAAGAGCTGGAAGAGGGGTCTGCCTGTAACTTTGATGCACTAGATTTCATGTCAGCATCAATCTTATTTAGCTTCTCCTTTATTTCATTGGCAAAACCGGACACATCACAAAGTTTGGCAAAAAGTGATGCTGCATTATTAAAAGAATTTTCAAAATTACCCAACAATGTGGACAACTCAACTTGTTTGATTGCTATCTGCTAAGAAATATGCTCTAATACCTTGTTATCAAACTTCATTTTAGCCTTTTCAATTAGCTTCTCCTATCTAGAGGAGTCCTCATTATATTTCTATACAACCTCTTCTAACTGAATCAAAATATTTTGAGTGGAATCCACTTCAACACCTAAAGCTTCTATGATTATATTCTTTGCATTTTCAATTATTCTAAACTCCTTATCCCTTTCATACCTTAACCACATCTACATAGCTTTCTTCTCTATGAGTTGACTAGCTAACCTCATTTCTTCAATAGTAGTAGTCTCATAGTCAATCTTAGGTATTACTATGTCTATGTCTAAGTCAATGTCTTCTTCAATTTCCTTTCCAATGATCAGAAGTTTCAATGGTTGCCTTCATTTTACTTCAATGATTACTAGTTTGACCTTTGGAATACACACAATAGTAGAGATAGAAGGGCTAGTAGTTAAAAATGGGATAAGACTTGAGGATTGAATACCAACAGAAGTATTAACTGAGTCAAAAACTGAAACACTTCCCAAAAATGGTGCCACACTCGGTAGAATACCCATAGAAATGTCTAAACTAACTAGAATCGATGTTGATGCAGACAATGCTGATGAAAAATAAATTGTAGAGCTAGTTGGAATTGATGAAGACAAAATTGTAGAACTTATTGTTGCACATATTGATGATGATGTAGGAGTAGAGGGAGCTAAATCAGTAGCTAAAGAAGTAACAGTCAGCTAAGTAGATGAAGTGCTTGACACTTCCATTATAGACACCTGGAGTTGGGAGGAGGCTAGTGAGGATTGAGAAACTGATGTGACTATAGTGCTTACAATCTCACTACTAGAAACTATCTCCACAAATGTGACAATATGTGGTGGAGTGTGAGGAAGAGATGCAATTGCTTCTACTGCTATTCTGACTGGATCATCTTCATCCTTTTCTTCCTCTTCTACTTCTTCCTCCTTTCCTTCTTCATCCATCTCTTATACTTCCTTCTCCTCTTCTTCCTTTTCCTCCATTAGAGCATGCAACTCTCCTATAGTAACTAAGATTGAAG
This sequence comes from Cupressus sempervirens, assembly GCA_028749045.1. Classification (NCBI taxonomy): domain Eukaryota; kingdom Viridiplantae; phylum Streptophyta; class Pinopsida; order Cupressales; family Cupressaceae; genus Cupressus; species Cupressus sempervirens. The sequence continues at coordinate 106,327,092 of CM053783.1, forward strand.
GAGTGTTGTCATCATCATCATCATCATCACTGTCATCATCTTTAATTACAATAGTTTTCTCTGATGGCTTGTTAAGATGATATACATCTCTCCAAACATTTGAGGCATGCTTAACCACTGATTGTATGTTATTCATTAGTATGAAACATGTGTTAAGCTTTAGAATCATTCTATCTTCATTCTCTTTTATTGCCTTCTTCACTTCTACATTAGTCAAATTTGGTACTAATTATCTCAACTATTGTTGAAAGATGTCTTTTGTAGTTTGTACCATGTTCTCCCATCTGACTTTGATTTTGGCAAAAATATCTGCATGGATTTGACATTGAATTTGTGTAGGGGAGTATTTCCAAATACCCACCTTCTCCATGACTAATTCCTCAATCTCTTTTTGCTCAGCTAGAGTCTAGGTCTCATATTTGAGAACTTTGAAGTTTCATATTCCTGTTCCAACTCTTAGTTGTTTTATCCTTTCCTCAAATGTAGATGGAGAGTGAATGAATATTGGTTCACTTTTACCTTTCCTTGCTCTCCTGGAGAGCACTACAATAGGTTTCTTCTAAAGTTTGGTGATAATCACCTTACCTTTCTTCCTTTTTGGTTCCTCTTTCTCTAATTCTTCTTCTTCATCATCATATTCCTCCTCTTCATCTTCACCCTTGCCCTCGGTAAGTATTAGAGGACATTCAGCTATCTTTAATTTGGTAATTCTCTTCTTGCCTCTACTAAGAGCTTGAGAAATCTTAATGCTAAGTTCTATCATCTTCTTGGCTTCCTCATAAGTGCCAAATGCAAGAAGATTTGGATTGGCCGGCTCATTTACTAAAGCCTAAATGATGTCTCTAGCTTCATCAATGTTAATTTCATAAGGCAATGGCTTTATCGATGCCACTCTTAGTATGACTACTTGAATGTGCACTCTGTCATAGTCCACCATGAAGCATATGTCATCCTTGTAGTCTTCTATAAGCTTGGGTGGGATTCAAAATCTATTGTTCATTTTCTCCTTGAATACCTCAAAATAATTATCCAACGCCCTTTCAAAATTTTCACCCATTTCTTCAATGAATTCATTTATTTGATAAAGAATATGGTTGTCTTTCCTCCACACAACTGTGCCCTTATATGGAAATAATTTTTGAACATAAAAGAATAAATAGGTAAGAAATGAATTGAACTTAAAGGAATTGTTCTTGGAATTCTTCACACTTTCAATGTTTTTGTTTAATTTCTTTACCAACACATCTGACAAATCAAATTCAAGGTTCTTCTTTATAACCTTGTATGCTAGGTCAACTGCCTCACAAGGAATGTTGTTTGATCAACTCAAGCTATAGATCTTGTGTGCAATAATAAGGATGCCAAACCTAAGCTCTATTTCAATGACATTGTTTATTTTCAAACCTCTACCATCCCACTTGACTAGGGTTTTCTTCTACAGTTCCTCCTGACCTAAGGTTTTGATTCTTAGCTTTGCTTAATATTAGCAGACCTGTAACCTTGTGTATCATCTTCTTTGTAATTATAATGGGTTGCTCCAACCATAATTGATCATTGTGAAACTGACTCAATATGTATCTTATCCATTTTATTTGGAAATTTTGAGGCATGTGAGGGATATGAGTTAATCCTTTAGCTTCCAAATATTTATGCTTAGGTTTCAAAACTCTGTCAACACACATTTCAGCTAGGGTAGTATCCATTTGTAATGTCCCTAATTCTTGAACAAAATATTTATAATGAGTCCTTATGTTGTTAATTAGGAGTACCTTTGGTGGGATTTGCGATTGAGCTCCATAAGGATCAAGTGATTCAGCAATAGCCAGAACAATCTTGAAATTTGGTGCTTTCCATTCAACGCCCTTAACTAGCATTTCAAAACCCTTCTTTGGTTTAGTGCTACTTCCACTCGTAGATGCCATCACTGCTCGGTGTGTTGGCTCCTAATTTAACAGTTTTACAAACAACCAAGAAACTAGACAAGTGCATCTAAGACTAGCAAATTCCTATGATGAATTCACCTGACTATAGTCTTGGGCCAAATATAAGGCTTGACCCTTCTTCTCTTCAGGCTTTGCAAGAACTAGGTGGGTTAACCTTGAGGTTTTAAGATATGGTACCAATGCATTTAAAACATTATTGCAAATGAAAACCCCTTATATCTCCTAATAACCTATGCAATAACAAAGAAGTGCAGTAGCAAATTACAACTCTATGGAATGCACAAGCTGAGTGAGGGCATCACATTTTAGTTCTTCAACATAAAAGGTAAAGAACATTTGATTAATAATGTTGAATTCAACAAACCCTCAGATATGCAGTAGTGAGACTTTAATGATCCTGTAGCTGACCAGTGCCTAATCCATTGGGCAAATCCATAAATAAAATGCATACATATGGATATCTAATACTTATGTATATACTCAAATATATGATCTATCTATTTACCTTGTAAATAAACATTTATGCTCAATCCAAACCTCATTCTTACATGATATCCTTCTCAATAAACTGGCAACCCTATTGATTCACTGAAGCATTTACATAACCCCTTGAGTTACAAGCAACAATAAGATAACATACAGCCTTAAGGGACTACAACTATGATCTAGGCTCTTTGTTCAAAGATCATAAAAACATTGAAGCTCAATGAGATAGGAGACAAGATTCAAGATGAAACTCAACCTATTGTTCTTTGTATTAATTTCTTTGAAACAATACAACCATATGCATGAAATGAAAACATGAAAACACCTAATAGATATGAACTATTTGTATTATCTTTCCTAATACTATTCATACAAGAGAATTATGCTAAAAGAAATGGTGTCTCAGTATTGGAAATGCATCAAGACTGGAACCAAAAAACTTGGTATCACAGTAGTGTGCAAATTTTTCTCCAAGAGACTGGAACCTCTACAATGAAAGAAGGATAGAAAGATATAGGAAAGAAAGATGAATTCTCAAATTTTTTATGCAACTGACATCTATCCACTTGGAATTCAATCCCTTGCAACTGAATAACCTCTCTCTTCTTTCTACCATTTTGATTTGATTTGGTTTCATCATTACTTTGTAACTGATTTGCAAAATATCTCTTGTTGAATGATGAAATCCTTTGTTTGCCAAAATATCTGATAACACTATGAAATGCTAGTGAAATCCTAATTCAATTGACTTGAAAGTAGTTAAATTCTTACCCCAACTACATTTTCACTGTATGTTACTGATCCCACAACTGCATTTTTAATTTTAGCTCATTTTACTAAGAGGGCCCCAAATTTCACATTTTTGGCTATAACTTGAATCCATGAATTTATGTACAGAAATGAACTCAAAAATTAGAAAGTTCATCTTCTCATGATTTTGACGATATATAATATTGCATATGTAGCCTACTGGAAACCTCCAGAATCACAATTTGAAAAATGTCCCTCTGTTATAACTATCAAGTCTGCCACATTGAATTTTTTCAAAAATTAAAAAATTCTAAAGTTTATACTTTAGAAAATAACTTTTCTGCATTTAAAATTGTTGAATGTACCGCTTATGAAAAATAATTTTAAAAATGACATTAAAAAAAGAATTATTTTTTGCCCTCACCTTTTAATTTTAGGGTCAACCCTCCTTTGACTAGGCACCATGTGGTGGCCCCTGATTGGTCGACCTCTGACGCCACATCATCATAGGCCCAGGCATGCTACCATGTGGCACTTCCTTGCTTCTCTACATTTCTTAACCTTAGGGAAACTTCGTATTGTAGGCAAGCGCCAGCCGTCTGATCTCACCCCTGACAGCTCCATATTGGGTCCTTGTTATTTCATTCTTCTTGTGCCACATCATCATGCATCGAGACCTACTACCAAGTGGCATGCTGCCATGTGGTAGCATTTCGCATTCCCATAATTTTAAAACTTTGATCATTTTCCTTTTATGGATTTGCATTGATCATTCGATGTGCTATGTGTTGGCATCTAGGTGTCTTCCTCCACATCAGCACACATTCACCTCCATTCAAAATTTAGCATTTATTTCTGTAGCTAGTCATCATCAGCATCAAGTCCCACCACACATGGTCTAGAGCTTCAAAAGTGTATGTCTTTTTAGACATTATACTTATTGAGTATGGGACTATTTAAAGACATACAAATGCATGACCATGGGCAATGTGGGATTAATCCCTCATGCCTTTTCCTTTAGAAATGCTCTGTCCATCAAACTAAATTCTACCTTTTCATGGAGTTCTGTAGACTAGTGACTTCTTTCTTTAAGGCATGATCGTTGTTTATTTCATTCTTCTATGCATGGGCTAAACGTGGGTGCCTCTTTGCAATCATCTTCCCTTTTTTAGATACTGGCTGGCTCTTACAAGTGTCATCCCTATTACAAAAAAAATGCCCTTGTTTGTAATGTTGCCTCCTTAGACATGGTATGTTGGCTCCTAAGGCATTTGGTTACTCCTTCTTAACACATTCTCTTACAGGTTCTTTCTTTGTTAATGGCACTCCTTTGTGATTTTCCACTTCTCTAACAAAGCTGGGATTGCGGTAATATATAAGAGAGCTCAGGATGATTTCTAGTGCAAATTTTCATCAAAGGAGACAAATCCCTGAGAGATTCAGCTTCCTCATGATTCAAAATGATCCCTCTCTCTGTTATGTCATTGCTTTTTGCATTTTCAATGGTGTATTGCTATGACTTCTCCATGGTCGGCTTCTCTACTTTTCTCAGACCGTGGAGCTCCCCTTTTTTTGCATGTTTTGCCTAGCTTTTCTTTGCATGGGTTTTTCTTAGTGTGGAGGTTCCTCTTTACACGTCTTCACCTCTCTTGCTCCTTCCATAGACTATGCTTCATTTCCTTTTTCTTTTTTTTGCATGGTATGCCCTGTGTTGGTGTTGATGTAGTGGACATCTAATAAATATGAATTTAGGACCTTCTATTGGCTATTGTAGTATTAAATTACTGAGCTAATGGCTTCTATTTGTTGGACATTTTTAGTTTGATGTAGGAATTTTGCATATTTAGCACGACTCTCCCTTAGTGCTAGGAATCTCTATTAACATGGCTCTGTCCTACCAGGCATGAATAAATTATTTCTATCTAGACCTCACTCCATTCCTTACCATTATTTCTAATCTTTCAATGGAGAAAAACCATCATAGGAGATCAGCATGTATTTGCCAAACCTAGCTAGTAGGGTAATGAAGCTTACTCTGCCCCCCCCCCCCCCCCCCCAAAAAAAAAAAATTAAAAAATTCCCATCTTGCTATCGGCAACTCTAAAATAGAAAAAACTCACTTATGTTGGCTTTGAATCTATTTGGCTTCAGCACTTGCAACTGATCACCTTCGATAAATCTTAAAAATTAATACTACAATGGTCAAATCAATCTCCCGTGTGAAGGGTGTAGAGCATGAGCCTATTTGACAAAGAAAATGTATCAATGGAAATTGCAATGGAGTCATCACCATCACATCGAGCTCTGACAAAATGAGTAGTTTTCTTCTCATCTCCCACGATCAAAATGAGAGGAATTCTGCAAAGAAGAGCCAACTCGTGGAGTTTTCTTGAACACCCCATACACTCTCTTCTGAAAATGAATTATGTGCCTCGCTGGTTTTTCAAAAAATTGAATGGGAAGTGTATTTCTTCATATATTCTTATCTAATCACTCCAAAATAAGGTGGCAAAGAAACAAAGAAATGGTGGTATTGGTGAATGAAGGAAGGATTATTTTTGAGATAATGAGAGTGCTCTCAGCATCCACATTTTGCTAAAAGGGAAAAAACCATAATTTGCCAAGCTTCTAGAACTTATCCATACTCAAAAGGTTTTGGGTAGATAGCTTTAATAATGAAACACAATGCAAGTTCACCATTTTCAATGCCTTATCAATTTGACAAGATTAGTCAGGCCCCAAAGTGGGTTTGACTAAAAAAAAATTCATTTTCAAACAACTAACATCTCAGAGTGACCCACTGAACATTTGATACTAATTTGATGAAGAATTAATCAATTTACATCATTTTTTTTAAAAACCTTTTAAAACTTATTTCACCTCTTTCTACAACTGTGATCTTTTGCACCAAGAGGTCCTTTGACTGGCCTTAAAAATTGATCTGAACACCTAACCAAGCTCTAAAAATTGGAGCATTGATTCTCTGTTCTGCACACTTGCACCTTGTCAAATCTCATCTCATGAAAAATTTGAGGTCAAAAGATATTCGCTATAAAAGTTGACCTCTTGAAATTACCTACAATTAAACACGTTAGAAAGCAATAAACTAGGTTTGGATTTGGCTTTGGAAACTAGAGAAATTGACACCTGGGAAAATAAAAACTAGGGCACTAGTTCATTGTCATGAGGAGAGCATGGATCTACAATTTGGGCTGATGAAAAATAACAGGATGCATTTGGTGAGCACTCAAATTAGACTAGTTGGATTTTGTAGATTGAAGACAATAGTAGAAAAGCTATTTTTGCTAATGGAATTGACCTTGAAAAGTGTGCAAATGGATTCATCAAGACTTGAAAATTGACATACTTAAAATATTTTCAGAGGACAACATAGTGGCACAATCCATTTTATCTCACCTTTTATAGATTTCAAGATACAACATCATGAATAGGGGTGCTGAGAAATCTGCAAATGCTGACACCAATAAAAAGATAGAAATTGCATTTGGAGTTGCATTTGAAAGCTAATCAAATGGATTTGTCATAAGCTGAAACTTGAAACATAACAAGTCTTTGACATCTATAGTGTAATGTAAAAGTAATTTTCTCATTTGGGTCAACTAGTGAAAAGTTATAACTCATCAAACATGGCTTCCCAGAATTATGAACAAACTGCATCAACATGACAACATTAAAAGACCAAATTTGAGGGATTCAAAACCTAGTCAAACGGACTCAAAATGACTAAAAATTTGAAACATAGGCCCTTAGGTATGGACACTAGACATTCCCAAAGTGGTAAGTCATGAAACATTTTTGGGTGTGAGATATTCAAATGCAAACAAGGCCTCTTATCACTACTTGATACTTAGGTGAAAATGAAGATTTGGAATTTACTCAAAATAGGACTTCACATAATGGCTCAAAATCTCAATTTAACTTTATGAAACACTTAAATGCACTAAATGGAGGATGTTAGAAACATTAAACACCTTAGGGGCCTCAAAATTACAACCGGGTACATATGCATTTATGGGCATTCATAGGGGTTAATTTGATTCAAACATTGAAATAGATACTCAAAATGGGAACACAATTTTGAGCACCAACATGGTGGATGATAAAATTAGTGAAAATCTCGCTACTAAATCTCTTGAAAGCACTAAAATGCTCTTTCAAATTTCTCTACTCTTCGAATGCTGTGAATGTGATGAAAAATAAAATCAAAATTGCCCCTTTTGTTGAGAAAATTTCATAAATACTCAGCGCCATAATGACACAGTGTGTGATACACTATCATCCACTAACCTAACTTGGAAAGAGTATCAACTCGGTAGATGAACCAAATTTCTCTTACTCTCAACCTCACTTGGTAAGGTCTTCAACCAACTTTCCTCGGTGGAGTCTAATGTAACTTGGTGAAAGATAACCTTTTTGTGATCTTATGTATCTGGAATATTGATTAGATCATTTGCATTCCTCATATTTCTTGGAATTGCTTATGATTTTCTTGCTAAGTACAACTCCAATACATTCTTAGGAATTTAGTTTGAGGGGATGGAGTCACCCACTTCTTGAGTGACTTCACTTCCATGATTTGAGCTTGAATCCTCAGTAGATTTAGGAATCCATTGCTGCCTCATTTGTTTCCTTATGTTGTTAGCCCTTGCTTTCTTTTCATCTTCAATTTTGCCTATATTCATGTAGTTTTTAGCTATATGACCGAGTTCAATGCATGTGTAACACCTTATAGTAGTATCTTTCTTTCTTAGATGATGCCTTGCATAATTTATGCTAGTGTGCCCATATTCTCCACAATAATGATACCTGCACCAAGTATTGTAGTCCCATCCAAAGATTACATTTATAAGTTGTTCGATTGGATTGAATGATTTGGATCTATATTGAGATGCCTCATGAACATGCTTTTTGCATTTGTGATATTTACCTTCAAATTTTGGTTTCTCCTTGCATTTGGTAGCTTTGTAACCATGTTGATTATAGTTGTAGCACTTTCCATTGAATTTTGCTTTTCCATTATTCTAGTATTTGTTTGATGTATGACCAATTTTCTCACAATGATTGCATGCGGGTTTTTTATTCCTTTTTGCACCTTGCTTGGAAGATTCACTTTTTTGTTCATTATATCCAAGTCCTACTTTACCCTTTCACCTATGAAGATTCTACTCATTTTGTTGATTCAACTGATTCATGTCTTCTTGTGATTTCAACATTCTCTCATTGATTTGTTTTTTAGAATTTAGGTCATTCTTCAATTTTTCAATGATTTTCTTTTCAAATCTCAGTTCTCTCATTATTCTTTCATTAGTTTCCCTTTCATAATTTAGATCACTTCTTATTCTTTCATTCTATGCTTTGAGAATCCTGATTTCTTCATTTGCTCTAGTGATTTGATCAATGAGGTCTTCATGTTGATTGGATTGATTTTGTTCTTCATTGTTTCTTGCCTCCATATCTTCATTTGCCTTATTCCTTTGTTCCAAAATCTCACATAGCCTGATTGATTGAACTTTTTGTTCTCTTTTGAGTTTCCTTACTTCTTACAGAGAGCCATTCTTTGCTAGGAGTTCTTTGATTGCCTCATTAGATTCACCTGAACTGCTTGATGGGAAAAGGTCTTCAATCTTTTCTTCAACATATTGATTTTCATTCATTTGTGTTGCAAGTTCCTTTCTTCTTTTTAGGGATTGGGAAAGATGCTCCTTTGCTTCCTTGAGTCGAGCTATGGCTATCTCTAGATCAAGCTTTTCATTTTCAATCACCGTGTCAAGTCTGAATATCTCCATTTGTCCTTAGATCTTTGCTCAATCTATTAAATTTTTATACTAAGAACCACAATGCTTTGATACCAATTGTTGGAAATATTCAAGATTTGATAAGTTACTAAGTTACTAAGAGGGGGGGGGGGGGGTGGGGTGAATTAGTAACTTTAATTTTTTACTTCAAATTTACCACAAATCAATCTATGCTACTACATACATTAATACTAAAAGATAAAGCATTCATCACGCAAAAGAACATAGTGTTTTGGTAACCCAAAAACCTCTCAAAAAGAAAGTAAAACAAGGGTGGAGATGATACTCACAAAACTTCAATACTATAGCATAAAGTAGGCCTGTTAAGGCTTACAGTGACCACTTCTAGTGATCTGCCCTATTAGGAGCACAAAGGACTGATAGGTCCACCTTGTTAGAGGATTTACAAACATACAATGAAGTATGCACTCGGTTTAGTGATTTATACAAAGACTATTAGGTCCACCTTGTTAAAGGATTTAGAAATTGATTCACATGTTAAGATGAAGCAGTAGATCTACTTACAAATAATTTCTAATAAGATACTTTGTGCACTGATCACCTTATGTGATGGATATAACCTTTCTGCTTCTGTATTGACCTTGTTGCATTCCTTAAACTTTTGCTGATAATTCATCGCATGCATTTCTCAAAAATCACTTCACATTACTTCTCTATTACTTGATACAAATGATATCTTACAATACATCTTACATATATACCTTTCAAATCTACACAATTGCAAGGTTGGCCAAAATACAAATGAACAATACATTACAAAGTTGGCCCAATACTTATAACTCGAGTTCACTGAATTGACTTGGTGACCTTCTGATACTCAGTGTACACTACATTACTCGGCATCATTATGCACTTGATAGAAATGAAGGCTTGGTTCATACTAATCACTCGAAGTAGTTATGAACTTGGTGACCACTAGTGACTTGGTAGATGTAGTGTCACTCAGTAGATATTGCACACTGAGTTTACCTTGCTTCACTCAGTAAACACTACTTCTTCCAATGCTCGGTTTACACTAAATCTCCATGACACAAACTTACTGTTCGGTAGACACTGTGAAGCTTGGTAGACATTGTTGATCTTCACATTGCATGTATTCACTCGGTAGCTACTATCTACTTAGTGTAAATTGTTGAACACTACTAGAATGCTTGGTGAGTGTAGGAAATTAAGTGCTGAGCTCAGTAGCTATACTGATATGGATAAGTGTTGTCACTAATGGCAATACTAACTTAATGCCAAAATTTTCATCTATATGTGTCTTATCTAGCTTTAACTATCCATCATCCAAAACTGACCAAATGAAATGTTACTGCAACTAAATGTGTTTGGTCTTTAAATGTAGAGCTGAATTCTTGGCAAGATGAATGGCACTCTGACTATCTATAAACAAATAGTTATCCCTTTGAGGGTGTCCCAATTCTTCCAAAAATAATTGAGGCCATATCATCTCCTTGGCTACCTCTGTAGCAACATAATACTCTAGCTCTATAGTGGATAAAGCATTAACCCTCTATAACCTAGAAACCCAGCTCAGAGCTACCCCACTAACAATAAAGACATAACCTATAGTACTCTACCTAGTATCAATATCCCCTACCAAATTTGCATCAACATAGCCCTATAAATCAGTAGTAGAGCCCCCAAAGTTTAAACACTTATTGGATGTTCCTCTCAAATATTTGAGAATCCACTTGACTACATTCCAATGCTCAATTTTGGGATAACTCATATACCTGCTAATGACTCCCATTGCATGTGCAATATCTAGCCTAGTACATACCATAGCATACATCAAGCTTCCTATAGTTGAAGCATAGGATACCTTGGTCATCTTATCCTCCTTTTCTTTTGTCTTGGGACACATCTCCTTAGTCAAATTCAAATGACTAGGTAAAGGTGTGCTAATAGCTTTAGCATTCTCCATAGAGAAACATTGCAACACCTTATGAACATAATCAACCTGAGATAGCATCAATTTTCTATTCTTCCTATCTCTACAAATCTTCATACCAAGGATTTTTATTTGGTGCCCCCAAATCCTTCATAGCAAATGCATGTGCTAATTGGCATTTTAGCCCCTTAATGTGATCCATGTTAGACCCAACTACAAGCATATCGTTAACATATAAACATAAAATAATGTAGCTATCATTATCCAACCTCTTAAAGTAGACAAAATGATCTAAATGAAACCTACTGTAACCATGCTCATGCATAAAGCTGTCAAATTTCAAATACCATTGTCGTGGTGCTTGCTTCAAGCTATATAAACTTTTTTTCAATTTGCACACTTTGTTCTCCTTACCTTTGACTACAAATCCTTGTGGCTGAGCCATATATATCTCTTCATCCAAATCTCTATGAAGAAATGTTGTTTTAGCATCAAGCTACTTTAAATGAAAATATTTAATAGCCACAATACTTAAAATTGTATGGATAGAAGTCATTTTAACAATAGCAAAAAATATCTCATCAAAATCAATTCCCTTTTTCTATGCGAATCCTTTTACAACTAACCTCATTTTATATGTTTTTTTACCTCCATCCTCTTCTTTTAACCTATAAACCCACTCTTTCTATAAATCTCTTTTGCCTATAGGCAACTCGCATAAATCCCATATCTTATTCTTTAGCAAAGAGTTCATTTCATATTTCATTGCAGACTCCCACTAAATCTTAGTATCCACCTGCACTGCTTCATCATAACATTTAGGTTCACCAGTATCAGTAAGTAAAATTGAATACAAAGAGGGCAAAAAATCTTTCTAGAGGTCTAATTTTCCTTGTTAACCATCTAACATTCATTGGTGTGTGTGGTATTTTTTTTTTCACATCATGAGGAATGGCTAGAACATCATCTTTTGGAGTATCATCTAGCACTACATAATCATCTTCTTTCTTCTCATGTTGTTACAAAAAATCTTTGTACAACAATTTCTCATTGAATATGACATCCTTGCTTCTTAAAATTTTATTATTTTCAAAATCCCAAAGCCTATAACCAAATTTGTTAATTTCATATCCAACAAATACACATTTCTTTTACTTAGCTTCCAGCTTGGTCCTATTTTCGAAATCTATGTGAGCAAATGCTTCACAACCGAAGCTTTTGAGAAAAGAATAACTCACCTTCTTACCAATCCATGCTTCCTCTAGAATACCACAACCCAAAGGAGTAGAGGGACCTCTATTAATCAAATATACAATAGTATTAATAGCCTCCACCCATATGTGTAAGGGAAACCTAGCATGCAACCTCATGCTCCTTGCATGCTTCGTTATAGTCTTATTCATGCATTCAGCCACTCTATTTTCCTGTGGAGTCCTTGGAATAATTTTTTGTCTATGAATACCATTAGTATAGCAATAATCTTCAAATTCATGACTACAATACTCACCACCATTATTAGATCTCAGACATTTTAATTTCTTACCAATCTCATTTTCAACCAAGCATTTCCATTTCTTAAAAGTTTGAAATACATCAAATTTCTTTTTGAGGAAATAAATCCATACCTTTCTAGTCGCATCATCAATAAATGTAACATAATAATGAGAGACTCCAAGGGAAGATACCTAAGCTAGTCCCCATACATTGGTATGCATAAGCTCTAGTTTCTCTTTTTTGTTTTCCTTCCCAGTCTTTACAAAACTCACTCTCTTTTGTTTTTCATACACACAACTTTCACATAAATCCATATTAACACATTTTAGACCTAATAGAACTCTCTTTTAATGAAGTAATTTCATACATTTCTCACTCATGTTCCTAAGTCTATTGTGCCATAGTGTTGTATTAGAATTTATAGTAGCTATTTTTTCTCCCTGCTCAACTACAACAACTATTCCCATTATATTTGAAATAATTAAAGTAGAAGGAACAATATAACTTGTACAAAGATATAAGGTGCCTACTTTCACACTTTTTGCTACTACAAGGGAACCTTTTGTAACCTTCCAATTTTTATCATTAAAAGTAACTACACAACCCTCATCACCAAGTTTTCATGTTCAAATTAAATTCCTACTCAGCCTTGGAACATGTCTTACCTCATGTAGTAGCTAATGATTTCTATTCTGCAACTTAATCTTAACTTTTCCCTTTCCAACAATCTAATAGGGTTCATTGTCTCCCAAATAAACAAGTCCAAAATCTCCTTAGACATAATCAATGAAATACCCTCTATGACATGTAGAATAAAATGAAGCACCAGAATCTAAAACCCATGAATCATCAACACTTTTTAAAGATAGAAGCAAGGCATCCTCTTCAGATTTGTTACTTACCACATTTGCCTCCTTGTCTCCATCTGGTTTATCTCCTTCATTTTTCTTTTGATTCCAACAATCTTTCCTTTTATGTCCTAGTTTCCCATAGTACCAATAGTCATTTGATCCTCTCAATTGAGACCTCCTCTCCTTTGATTTTCCTCTTGATTTTCTATGATTTCTAGAATTACTTCCTCTCTTAGTCATTCCACCTTGACTTTATGCATTTAAGGCACTTCCAGATGTAGATCTACCTGAGGATTTCCTACAAGTTTCCTGATTCAAAATAACATCAATCACATCATCATATTTTAGGGTACTAGATTTGAGAACAGAATTACTCATAGCCACTACCAAGCCATTCTAGCTTTCAAGAAAAGAACACAAAATTAAGAGAGCCCTAATTTCTTCATCAAAATTGATACCCACAAAAGATAACTAACTAGTAATAGTATTAAACCCATTTAAATGATCTACAATAGATCCACCTTTTTTAATTTTCATATTAAATAAATGCTTCATGAGAAATACCTTGTTTGAAGCAGAGGGCTTTTCATATAGTGTCATTGGGGTTTTCATCAACTCTTTTGTTGTCTTCACTTTTGTAATATTAAATGCCACTGATGGTACCAAGCATAATTGAATGCTTCCAAGTGGCTTTATATCTAAAATATCTTAGTCATCATTTGACATAGATCCCTAATTCTTGGTTTTTCCTTCCAACAGCTTCCATAAATCCTTCTGATAAAGATAGTCTTCCATTTACATCTTCCATAACTAAAAGTTCTACCCATTAAACCTATCAACCCTTAGCTTACCCTCATCTGCAATCTCTCTCATTTCACTATGAGACTCCCACTCAACTATAAGACTTTCATACAGAGGATAACTAAAAAATGACCTCTCTCTAATACCACTTTTTAGGATTAAACCATGAACAGAAATAACAATTACATGCAAATATAACCAATAACAGAAAAATAATAGATCACATATAAAAGAGCACAAGGCACCAAGATTTAACCTAGTTCACCAAATCCTTGTTCTACATCTACCATATAGCAAGTCTAATATTATTACAATCCAACTTGATTACAATCTATAATCTGTTATAGCTCAATATCGCTGCAAGAACCAATTTCACATCACCACAATGAAACAATCCCTAACCCTAAGAACTTTTATACAAGTTTTTTTATGCTACTTTAGGGTTATAACATGTCAACCATATGTTGAGCATATCTCAGCCACAATGTTGACCACAACCCAAAAATTTATGATGTATGTACATTACTTTTTTTATTAGTCACCACAAACTAACAATCTCCCACTTGGGGACTAATCAAACTCCACACTAGATAACATTTTTAACTAGCTTTTTTGGAGGTCTTCTACTCAAAATTTCAACTTGCAACCTTTTTCGATAACTAAAACTAGATAGTTCAAGGCTCACTATTTAAGGGATTAAAATTAGATTTTTAGTTCTTCTTTTCAATGTTGTAAACAATTTTGAATTTTGAGCTCTAGGTCAAAACTTATGACCCTAACAAGTTAAGGATGTTTTTTTATCTATACAAAGAAGAAAAAATTAGTCCAAAGAGTTGAAAAATAAAACCCTAAACAAACCCTAGTTATAAAAAAAATCAAACCAAGAATGCAAAAACATTGGAAAATACTCAAAACCCTCATTTTAGCCTCTGATATGCATTGTTTAGTGCACCTTACACACCTTGAGGGTGTGCTAGGTATGCTTAACTAGCTAAGAAAACTAAAAACTAAGAGTGTGCACATGTGCACCTTGTCAAGTGTGCATGTTTGCACCCTTAACTTTGTGCAAAGTGTTCTTATATATTTGAAATAGGGTGTGCACTTGCACACCTTGTTGGGTGTGCACTAACTATGCAAAAGAGTTAGTTTTAAGTTCTTGAAAGGTGTGCATGTGCATGTGCACCTTTCACCTAGGTGAATTCCTTTAGTTTTGTAAGATTTTGTGAGAAAAGGTAAGTGCACACCCTTGGGGGTGTGCACCTACACATGTGTTCCCACACTAAGGCACTTAGAGCATGAGGGTACTTTGTGGGGTGCACATGTGTGCAATGTGTACTAGTGGGCACCTTGCCTTTATCAAATCACCTTTACACTTAAAGCCCTTAGTTTTTGACAACTAGATTTTTTAGTTAGAGGTCCAAGCTAGATTCAAACAGCATAGGAAGCCCTAAAAAATACTCAGACCCTAGACTAGGGTCTAGAAAGTGAAAAATTATACTAGGGGATCCCCGTTTCTAGGAGAAATGAGGTGTGCATTGTGAAACTACAAAAAATAGCCCCAAAAAAAAGGATTAAATGAAAAAGGCATTTCTTCGTCAGCAAGCATTCATCTAACATGTGTCAAATAACAACTAAATTCCAAACACTTCAAATAGCTTTCAATTCCTTGATAATCAAACCTTCAAAATCTTGAATCTTCAAGCTCAATGTGTACATAGTGTATTCATTTCCATTGATGTTTCAAGATGTGATCTATCATGAGTATGTGGAAACTTGGAAATAATCCTCCAGTCCACTAGTCCATTCATTAGGAATTCTCATAGATCATGTGTAGTAATCAATGTTTAACCAAACAAGAGAAATTGTTCAGAGGGCTCTCGATAGGTTATCATATTTTTCATTTCAGATCTTGAATAATCTTTGAATACTACTTCATAGAGCTCACTTATTTCCATTTTTTATTCTTCCATGAAGCAATTTGTATAAGTGTTGGATAGCCATTTTGGAGGGCATACCCCTATTTTTGGATTATCTTTCTCAGACCTTTTGGAATCTTTCATTCTTAACATCATCATTCCCTTTTTTTTATCATTTTGTACCTTAACCATGCTTAGACTCTATGGCCAAGGCATTGGTGTTGTTCCTTAGACTTTGTTTGATAACCTTTGTGTTCCTCTTTTAAGAACTTTTTGAAACTCTCATGCCAAATACTGACCTTAGCAATCACTTGAAAAACCTTTTGTCTGAACCAGCAAGTTTCAAACTATCCTTTGTCGTCGTCAATCTTAATTTGAAAACACCAAGATAGTCAATCTTTAAATTTTCCAAGTGTTGAGAGCTATTGATATGTGATTCTAAATTCAAGACTATAAATCCTTTATGACTAAAAGTCATATCCATTTTTCAATTGGTACAAGAAACAAAAAATCATCCAAATTCTTTGACAAAGAAATACCTCTTCCTAAAAGTTGAAACCACAAGGAGTGATTTATGAAATGTGTCAAGAATGAATCCTGATTACACCTAACCCCCAGACTGACATGACTAAAAAAGAAAAAGAGGAAAACAAAAATGAAACCCAAACAAAAAGACTCAACTCAAAGAAAACTAATGCCTAACAAGAAGAACTAAAAAAAAACTAAGAAAAATAAAAGATTATATACAAAATACCTTGAATAAAAAGAATGTGGGGTGGTTATCAATGGATTTATCATTATGTGCAGTAGTAATGAACCACCTCATATAGTCCTAAAAAAAGATAGCTTGTAATAGGGGTAATAGGAAAATATCACCTAATCTAGCAAGTCTCCCACCATAGGGGTACACTCACACATTGTAATCTCTCCTTCTAGTGATCATATCTCATGGTACACAACTCCATGTGCATATGGAAATTACAAAAATCAAAATACAAGATTACAAGATTAATCAATCATCAACCCTCCTTTCAAATTACAAGATTCATTAATAACATCGATCAAGATTTTTTTGCCTCATATCCGAAACAAGCCTATTCAAAACCATACTTTCCCTCCATTGTGATCTCCCAAGCTAACAAGAAATTTGGACAACTTTCTTCTAAATGGAACCCAAATGGATGGTTCTACATGACTCATTTATTGCATGGTTTGTAATATGTGTAGAATACCCACAAATAGACATTTCCTCTGTTAAGCTTGAGACCAAATTAAGCACTATATCCATCTCTTCTAATGAAAAATCTAGTTTTGAGGGAGGTATCTTATCATTATTCAATAGGGAATCAATATGACAATAAGAAACATTGGTATCTTCTTCTTGATGACCTCCTAATTCAAAAATCTCACCAATATTAGGATCTTTTGCATTTCCATCACTTTTTACAACTTTGAGAATTTTTTCAACTTTGTGGAGTTTTGGAACTTCAAAATTTTATGTGTCCTCAAAGTTTCTTGGCATATCCACACTTATTGAAACAAAAAAGCTTGGAAGAATTTCTCCATTAAATGGAAAAACAAACTCCTCTTGATCATCTTCATCATTTTGTCCTTCAAATTTATAACGTAATTCAAACACCAATGCACTAAACTACAAAGGTTGTTCCTCCATGATTTGGGGAGGCTGATCCAAAAAAACATTGTACCCATATATAGTTTCACTTGGTCTCATAACCTTTAATACCATTATTCTCATTATTGATGTTACTATAAAGGCCAAAATTTCTACTCTGATTTTAATTATAATTATTCTAGGTAGCAAGTTGTCTTGGATGATTGCCTTGATTTCTTGAGGAATTCAACTTTATTTTTATGAGTTCATTGGATAAAAGAGGCATCATCTCCATCATGACCTTAAACTCTCTAGCCATATTGTTTTCTACTTCAATAGATGCAAACACCTTCTGCTCAAAGAAAGTAGTCTTTTGGGACTCATACCCTAAATATGTAATTATTGGCATTGGGATAACAGTAGCTTTGTTCGTAAATGAAATAGCCTCTTTGAAGACCTTTTTAATAGTATCAATGACTTTGGGTGGGATTCTTCTTAGCAAAATAGAAGTTAGTGAATCCATTGTTCCAAAATAGATCTACATGGCAGCCACTTGTGGTACAATGTATGGAAACTCCATTCTTTGATACATCCTATAGAAGCAATGATTAAACTATGAAATAGTCTCATAGGGATCCCTCATAATTGAGATGAAATGATGATGTAGGATAGCTAGATGAATATAAATCTTGAATTGTTCCAGAAATTTTCTCTCAAAAGAGTTCCAATCCCTTATTGATGGTGGTGGAAAATTGAGGTACCAATTGAATGTTGTTTCCCTCAAAGTGTAAGGGAAAAGGTGACATAGCACTTCCATATACTGAATTTGGTTTCAATTAAAAATTTCTTTAAAAAAATTAATATGATCTTTTTTTGTTGATAATTCTCCATAAATGAACCATGGGCAAACTTTTTAGGATTTTTGGGCAAGTCATGCAATGGGCCAATTAGATTCAAAGGAAAACTTTTGGCATTGAATAAAGACATGGTGCATAATGATGGGAATGTGTGAAGTAAAATGTAAAGTGAACAATGATGATGGAATGTGTAATGTGAATTGGTGGAGTTCTTGGTATTTGTTTATCACTGTGGTGCTTGTGAAAGTGACTAAGTTCTAGGAACTTGTGTTTATTCTAAAAAAACACACCTCTGAAGAAGCACACTTTCTCAAAATAGCACACCTATGCACTTGCACACCTTGATGGTTCATAGACTTAGAAAAAAAAAAAAAAAAAACTTTGTACTTTGTAGATTTTCAAATGGTCGCTTAGGTTTTTTGAGCTGAATGGTTTTTAGGCCCTCCTTCTAGTGCTACTTCTAGTGAGCTGTCATTTTGCACAATGCTTAATGATAGAAATCTTTTCAAACTCCTCTCTCAAAAAGACAATTTGGGATCAACTTCAAGGTTCTGGGAAATTTTGTGACCTACTAGAATCCACTAAGTTGAAGATAAATGTGTTTGTTCATAAAGAGGCCTTTGCTAGTTTGAACCAATTTCAGATAAGATGACCAATCCGCTTGTTGTTTCAAAATTAACTAGATAAAAAGATATGTTTTTTTATTTTCTATTTTTTAAATGAATGCAATCTAACAATGCAACTATATGAAATCCTAATTTAAACAAGTGTTTGTAAAAGAAAATAACAAAGATAAGGTAACAAGAAGTTTAAGAAAATAACTTGAAAAATAAATCTCTAATAGACATAAGCTAGCGAAACAACATGTCTATTAATTAAGCCTTTGAAAAGATCGGTAGGTAACAAATGAAAATAGGAGTAGTGCTTCCTTAATTCCACATATGCAATCATCGATGAGAATTTAATAACTATAAGATTTTTTATTTTTAATTAGATCGCAAGGCTATAGAAAGTGCACTCATGCAAGTCAAAAAGTTATGCAAGAACAAAAAGGGTGATCTCTTCTCCAAATAAGTACATTAGAAAAATTTGTAAACCCATAGAAAAAAATAGAATTAAAAGGTTTCTCAATCAAAATAATACAATAAAACTATCATCTCCATTACATTCGATGAACAAACATTCACAAAATATAACACACTCAGGAAAGAATAACTACACTCTAAATGATAACACCAATAGCATATATTATTGCATCAAAATCATGACAGCCCAAAATACATATTACATTCCTAAATTTATTAAAAATTCTCTCCTCAATTTGTGTTGAGATTGAGAGATCTCTTTATGAAAACATATGCTCCTAAAGTAATAAAAAAAATCTATGTACAATTTTTTTAGATTATGGTGATTGATCAGGAAAGTACTTTCCTGATTAGTCACCATAATCTGACAATCTCCCACTTGGGGACTGATCAGGCTCCACAATAAACAAAAATCTCTACCTCTATAGTGGATAGAGCATTAATCTTTTATAACCTAGAAACCCATCTCATGGCTGCCCCACCAACAATAAAGACATAACCTATAGTACTCCACCTAGTATCAATATCCCCTGCCAAATTTGAGTCAACAAAGCCCTGTAGATCAATAGTAGAGCCCACAAAGTGTAAATTCTTATTGGATTTTCCTCTCAAATATTCGAGAATCCACTTGACTACATTCCAATGCTCAAATGCTGGATGACTCATATACCTGCTAACGACTCCCACTGCATGGGCAATATCTACCCTAGTGCATACCATGGCATACATCAAGCTTCCTACAGCTAAAGCATAGGGTACCTTGGACATCTTATCCTCCTCTTCCTATGTCTTAGGACACATCTTGTTAGTCAATTTCAAATGACTAGGTAAAGGTGTGTTGACAACTTTAGCATTCTCCATAGCAAAATGTTGTGACACCTTCTCAACATAATCAGCCTAAGATAGCATCAATGTTCTATTCTTCCTATCTCTACAAATCTTCATACCAAGGATTTGTTTTGCTACTCCCAAATCCTTCATAGAAAATGCATGTGCTAACTAGCATTTTAGCCCCTTAATATGATCCATGTTAGACCCAGCTACAAGCATATCATCAACATATAAACATAAAATAATGTAGCTATCATCATCCAACCTCTTAAAATAAACACAATAATCTAGATGACACCTGTTATAGCCATGCTCATGCATAAACCTGTCAAATTTTAGATACCATTGCCAAGATGCTTACTTCAAGCCATATAAACTTTTCTTCAATTTGCACACTAAGTTCTCCTTACCTTTGACCTCAAATCCCCATGGCTAAGCCATATATATTTCTTCATCCAAATCACCATGAAGGAAGGTTGTTTTAACATCCAACTACTCTAAATGAAAATCTTCAGTAGCCACAAGACTTAAAATAGTACGGATAGAAATCATTTTAACAACAGGAGAAAATATTTCATCAAAATCAATTCCCTTTTTTTGTGCAAATCCTTTTACAACTAACCTGGCCTTAAATCTTTTCTTACCTCCTTCCTCTTCTTTCAACCTGTAAACCCACTTATTTTGTAAAGTATTTTTACCTACAGGCAACTTGCACAAATCCCATGTCTTATTCTTTAGCAAAGAGTCCATTTCATCTTTCATTGTAGACTCCCACTACATCTTAGTATCCACCTACACAACTTCATCATAACTTTCAGGTTCACTAGCATTAGTAAGCAAAATAGAATACAAAGAGGGAGAAAATCTTTGTGGAGGTCTAATTTTCCTCGTTGACTATCTAACATTCACTAGTGTGTGTGGTATTTGTTTTTGTTGCGGTTGTTTCACATCATGAGGAATGGCTAGAACACCATCTTTTGGAGTATCATCCAACACTACATAATCATCTTCTTTCTTCTCATGTTGCTGCAACAGATCTTTGTACAACACTTTCTCATTGAATATGACATCCTGGCTTCTTAAAATTTTAAGATTTTCAAAATTCCAAAGCCTATAACCAAATTCATTAATGCCATATCCAAAAAAGAAAAATTTCTTTGATTTAGCTTCTAGCTTGGTTCTATTTTTAGAGTCTATATGAGCAAAAGCTTCACAACTGAAGGTCTTGAGAAAAGAATAACTCACCTTCTTACCAGTCCATGCCTCATCTGGAATACCACACCCCAAAGGAGTAGAGGGACCTCTATTAATCAAATATATAACAGTATTGACTGCCTCTACCCACATGTGTAAGGGCAACCTAGCATGCAACCTCATGCTCCTTGCGTACTCCATTATAGTCTTGTTTATGCGTTCAGCCACTCCATTTTCTTATGGAGTCCTTGGAACTATTTTTTTTCTACGAATACCATTAGTGGAGCAATAATCTTTAAATTCATGACTACAATACTCACCACCATTATCAGATCTGAGTCATTTTAATTTCTTATCAGTCTCATTTTCAACCAAGCATTTCCATTTCTTAAAAGTTTGAAATACATCAGATTTATGTCTAAGGAAATAAACCCATACTTTTCTAGTTGCATCATCAATAAATGTAACATAATAATAAGAGCCACCAAGGGAAGATACCTGAGCTGGTCCCCATACATCTATATGCACAACCTCTAATTTCTCCTTTTTGTTTTCCTTCCCAGTCTTTACAAAACTCACTCTCTTTTGTTTTCCATACACACAACTTTCATAGAAATCCATATTGACACATTTTAGACCTGGTAAAACTTTCTTTGAATGAAATACTTTCATACCTTTCTCACTCATGTGCCCAAGTCTGTTGTGCCACAGTGCTGTATCAGAATCTATAGCAGCTATTTGTTCTCCCTAGTCAACTGCAACAGTTGTTCTTGAACATTCATTTTTCTCTGAAAAAATCAAAGTAGAAGGAATAATATGACTTGTACAAAGATATAAGGTGCCTACTTTCACACCTTTTGCTACGAAAAGGGAACCTTTTGAAACCTTCCAATTTTTATCATTAAAAGTAACTAAACAATCCTCATCACCGAGTTGCCCAGTTGAAATTAAATTCCTACTTAGCCTTGGAACATGTCTTACCTCATGTAGTAGCCAATGATTACCATTCTGCAACTTAATCTTAATTTTTCCCTTTCTAACAATCTGAAAGGGTTCATTATCCCCCAAATAAATAAGCCCAAAATCTCCTTGGAAATAATCAATGAAATAACCTCTATGAGGTGTAGCATGAAATGAAGCACCAGAATCTAAAACCCATGAATCATCATCACTTTCTAAACACAAAAGCAAAGCATCCTCTTTAGATTTTTTACTTACCACATTTGCCTCCTTGTCTCCATCTGATTTATCTCCTTCATTTTTCTTTTGATTCCAATAATCTTTCTTTTTATGACCTGGTTTCCCACAGTACCAGCAATTGTTCAGTCCTCTCGATTGAGACCTTTTCCCCTTTGACTTTCCTCTTGATTTGCCACAATTTCTAGAGTTACTTCCTCTCTCAATCACTCAGCCCTTGCTTTGTGCATTCAAAGTACTTATTGATGTAGATCCACTTGAGGATTTCCTACAAGTTTCCTCACTCAAAAAAACACCGATCACATCTTCTCATTTTAGGGTACTAGATCCAAGAATAGAATTACTCACAGCCATTACCAAGCCATTCTAGCTTTCAGGCAAAGAAAAAAAATCAAGAGAGCCCTAATTTTTTCATCAAAATTGACACCCACATAAGATAATTGACTATTAATAGTATTAAACTCATTTAAATGATCTACAACAAATCCACCTTCTACCATTTTCATATTAAATAAATGCTTCATGAGAAATACCTTGTTTGAAGTGGAGAGCTTTTCATACAGTAGTGCTAGGGATTTCATCAACTCTTCTGTCATCTTCTCTTTTGTAATATTAAATGCCACTAATGGTGCCAGGCATAACCGAATGCTTCCAAGTGTCTTTCTATCCAAAATGTCCCATTCAATATCTGAGATAGATCCCTAATTCTTGGCTTTGCCTTTCAACAATTTCTATAAATCCTTCTGATAAAGATAATCTTCCATTTGCATCTTCCATAACTAGAAGTTCTGCCCATTAAACCTGTGAACCCTCAGCTTACCCTCATCTGCCATCGCTTCCACTCAACCGTGAGACTCCCACTTAACCATGAGACTTTCCTATAGAGGATAGCTAAAAGGAAACCTCGCTAAGTGTTTGTAGGAATTAAACTATTATCAGAATGCATTTTTGGTACATGGAAAGCTCTAAATTTGGAACTGGTAGTTAACTATCAGTGCATCTCTAAAGAAGTGAACCTTAGGAGAAGTGCACCTTGTGCACCTTGCACACCTCTGCACTTTGGGAGAAATTTGTGCAAGGTGCTTAATTCACCAAAAAATCAAATTCACAGTTTTGAAAAGGATTTTTGGATTCCACTCAAATGGTGTTTTAGATCACTTTTGTGTACGTACTTTGATCCTTTTGATGATTTATACCCTCTTTACAGCCAAGAACTTTCATATACCTGAACTCATCCTGCTTCTAAAATCCTAAGGAACCTATGTTTAATCTTGTCATAATAATTGCATAAGATGAAGAACCTTTGTATCTTTGATCTTTAGTATAAATTGATTGATTCTTTCTTCTCTCTGACTATCTGATCCTTCTCAATCAGAGACCAAGTGATCCAGATTATCCAAAGTAATCTAATGTTTGAAACCTTTTTAATCTTTTACAATTTTTTCTAGGTCTTTTAAATTGGCTTTTTCAGAGTTCTTCTACTTAAAATTTCAAGTTGAAACCTTCATTGGTCCCTAAAATTGGGTAGTCAAAGGCTCACTATTATAGGGGCTAAAATTAGATTTTATGTTCATCTTTCCAATGGTGTAAATGGTTTTGAATTCTGAGCTCTAGGTCAAAATTTATGACCTTGACAAGTTAAGGATGCCTTTTTATTTATATAAAGAAGGAATCATTTGATGGAGACACAACCAAAGACCAAAATGAACACACAAGAAAAATAAAAAATATATATTATTATCAATGAAAAATGCCCTATGGGCTTACAATAGTATGATTCTAGAGAAAGAAATCCTCCACATAGTACCTTCTCTCAAACTCCACCGAAAACTACCTTTACAATGCCAGAAGTGTTCTTAAATAAGCCCAAATGATTTATTGTTAGGAATACATTCTAGAATATGCCAATTGGAATCCATTTCCAAAATAGAAGGTTCCAAAAATCATGTTAGAAGTCGGTGTAAAATTAGAAGAATCCATAAATGGTAGTCCAACTTCCAAGAGGCATAACTTTTGAACCATGTTTCCAATTGATGAACCATTTACATTTCTAGAAAGCTCTTGAAGCTCTCTACAGCCCTATGGACTAGCTTTGCTCATCTACCATTTTTTGGTCCCATACGAGGCCATTTAGTACCCCAAATCTGATTTTGAAGTGCTCTTAGGAGGTCTCTAGGAAAATTAAAATTGTAATAACTTTCTAACCGTAAAACCTTTTGACTTGATTCTTTTTTTAGAGGGACTTTAAATTAAAATTATAATCATCCCTCCAACTTAGACCCTCTAACTCATCATAATTTTGGATCAATTACAAAATAACTCATTTTTTGCATTTACATGTATCCTAAGGTGCTTTAAAAACTCTAACTCAGAAAACTAATAGTGGAACTATGAGAGTTAGAACCTTTATTTGACCCAAATGGGTACCCAAAAATGAAAACACATTAAACATAAACTATCTCTAAGAATGGGTGATATAGGATTACCCTTACACTACTGGATGTTCTTGCATCAGACACCTAGGATAGATTGAAAAGTGACCCTATCACTTTATGGTAGAGAAAAACCCAAATGGGCAACCTCTGCTACTGATATCCAAGTTGAGTCCTCTATTGGTCATCCTTTCCACTTCACTAGGTACTCTTCATACTACCTATTTCTGGTACACCTACCCACATGACTATCCAAAATCTCTTCTATCTCCTCCTTAGAAGTAGGAATTAGACATGGCTTCAACATCAACCCCTCATCTACACTATCATCATGATATTCTATTAAGTCTATAATGTTGAAGATAGGAGAAATGGTAATCCCATCTGGCAACTCCACCTCATATGGATTTCTTGAGTCATGTTTCTTCAAAATTTTGTAGTGGCCAAATTTTTTCATCTTCAGCTTGTTGTAAGTACCCAATAGAAACTATTCCTTTCATAAGTGTACCATATCTAGGTCCCCTACTTGGAATTCCTTATGTCTCCACCTTTGATCTACCCTAGCTTTATACTATTGATTCATCTTGGTAATGTGTGCATGGACCTCCTCATGTAGGCTCTTGACATGTTTAGCAAATTCTTTAGCCTTGGTACTTGTCCTCTCCCCTTGCTCCATCTTCCTTAATTCTGGTGCAGTCCTTGGGCTACTACCATATACAATTTGAAATGGTGATCTACTAGTAATCCTATTTATAGAATTATTGTAAGCAAATTCTACTTGTGGTAGAATCAAATCTCATTCCTTGGGCTTATCTCCCACTAAACACCTCAACAAATTGCCCAAACTTCTATTTACCACTTCTATCTATCCATCAGTTTGCTAATGATGTGTAGAATTGAACTTCAATTCCATCCTCAACTTCTTCCATAAAGTCCTCTAGAAATACCCCACAAATTTAGTATCTCTGTCAGAAACAATACTCCCTGGGAAACCATGTAGTCTCACCACCTCTTTGAAAAAAAAATTTGCAATATGTACAACATCATGAGTCTTGTGGCATGGAATGAAATGTGCCATCTTGGAGAACCTATCAACCACCACAAACACTGAGTCATTACCCCTTTGTGTCCTCAACAATCCAAGAACAAAATCCATACTTATGTCCTCCCATGGCTTCGATGGAATAGGCAATGGCTGATAGAGTCCAATATTATGACTAAATCATTTGGCTTCTTGACACAATTGACAACTCTATAAAAAATCTTCACATCTTGTGACATCTGAGGCCAAAAATAATGTTCACTAAGAATTGCAATGGTTTTATCTTGACCAAAGTGTCCTGCCATCCCTCCACTGTGCTTCTCCTTGATCAAATTTTCCCTCATGGAACTCCTTGGAATGCATAACTAACTGCCCTTAAATAGCATACCATCTTGAATCAAATAATCTAGCCAATTGATACTATCTACAATAATAGGTTCTTTACAAGCCTTCCATGCTTTAGAAAAATCAGGATCCTTAGGGTACAAATTCTTGAGTTCATCAAACCCAACCACTTCAACCTGCATTACTGCTAGCAACAATTGTCTCCTACTCAATGCATCTGCAACCCTATTAGACCTTCCACTTCTATGTTTCAACACAAATGTATAGCTTTGCATGAACTCTACCCACTTCAAATGTCTCTGGTTCAATTTACCTTGGCTATTTAGGCACTGTAATGCCTAGTGATCAGTATACAAGACAAATTATTTTGGCAATAAATAATGCCCCTATTTCTTTAAGGCTTGAATTATTGTGTAAAACTCCTAATCATAAATAGAATACTTCTTCTTTGCATCATTTAATTTTTCACTAAAATATGCAATAGGCTTACCTTCTTGGTTCAATACAGCCCCAAAGCACTACCACTAGCATCACAATCTATTTGGAACACTTTACTAAAATCAAGAAGCACCAACACAGGTTGTTCTATCACCTTCTTCTTCAACAATTCAAAACTCCGTGTAGCTATTGTAGTCCACTTGAACTCTTTCCTATACCCTCTTATTGTTTCAATCAAGGGTGCACATATGCCACTAAAATTCTTAATGTACTTACTATAAAAACTAACCAAACCATGAAATAATCTCACCACAGTAGCATACCTTGGAGTAGGCCATTCCAAGATGGCTTTTACCTTCTCTAGATCCATTTTGAGACCTTTAGATTATACAACAAACTCCAAGTATACTAACTCTTTTTTTACAAAGCTACATTTCTTCAAATTAATCAACATTTTCTCTTCTCTCAACCTTTCAAGGACTCTACATATGTGCAATAAATGTTCATCCAAAGTCTTGCTAAAAATTAAAACATCATCCAAATAGACAATAAGGAAAATTTCCAAGAATTTGTTTGGTAGCTCATTTATAAGCCGCATGAAGGTGCTTGGAATGTTGGTCAGTCCAAAGGGCATGACTAACCGCTCATATAGACCCTCCTTGGTCTTTAATGTAGTCTTCCACTCATCTCCCTCTCATATCCATATCTGATGGTAGCCACTCTTGAGATCTATCTTTTTGAAGTACTGAAATCCACTCAAGTAGTCCATAAGATCATCCATTCTTGGCAAAGGGAATTGATACTTGATGGTTATTCTATTTATAGCTCAAGAGTCTATGCAAATTCTCCACTCTCCATCATTCTTTGGTGTCTGTACTACGAGTACTACACATGGACTTAGGCTCTCTCAAATCAAACCCTTCCTCAATAGTTCTTGAACTTGTTTGTTTAGCTCCTTGATTTCAGTAGGAATCATCCTATGAGCTGCCTTGTTAGGAAAACTAGCTCTAGGGATTAAATCTATCTGATGACTGATTTTCCTTATTGGTGGCAACCCTTCTAGAACATTATCAGAGATGACATCTCCATACTCACTTAATAGGCCTAAAAATTCAGGTGGATTTTCACTACTACCTTCCTTATCTCTTCTATAAATCAAATCATAACACATACACTAATGTTTCATACCATCCAAAAAATTTCTTCCATCAACAAGACATATCCTAGCACTACTGCATACCTTTTCACCTTCCTTTATCAAGAGCTTTAGTTTGTGGAAAACTCCATCCTTTGTTAGAGAGTATGTATTGTGATGACCATCATGTATAGCATGTCTATCAAATTGCTACAATCTTTCCAACAATAAATGGAAGACATCCATTGGAATAATGTCACAGAGAACTTCATCACGGTAACTCCCAATTTTAAACTTTACTAAACATTGTTCACTGATTAGGACCTTATGGTCATCCTTCACCCAAGAAATCTAATAGGGTTGGGGGTGTTTCTCCCTCTTGAGCTTTAGCTTAGATACCATCTCCTCAAACACTAAGTTGTCAGTGCTACCACCATCAACAATCACATCACAACACTTACCCTCTCACTCGCACCTAGTACAAAAAAAACTCCTCCTTTGTCTAGGTTTGGTCTCACCACTTAATAAGACCCTTTCATTTACAAGAGCCTCCCCTCTTTCTACATCCTCAAAATGTGATGACTATGCATCCTCATCCACATGAGCAGCCCTTGCTTGGCCATCAACTCTCCTATCTATCCTTCCTTGTTGTTGAGGGCATTCAAAGGCACAACAACCTTCTTCATTGCAATGAAAATAGGTACCATAAAAGCATCCTCTTCCTAATCCTTGTCCATGTCCTCTACCTTTTCCTCTCTGATCTCCAAAGTTTTGATCTCTGAAGTGGTTGAAACCCACATTCCTCTGGCTCTTTCTAGTACCCACATCTTCATTTTTCTTTTGGGTCTCATTTTGGCCTCTAGATGACCTACTACCATCCCTTCCTCCTTGACCGCACCCACTTTTCCTTCCTTCAAACCTTTTATTTAGCTTCCCTTCGACTCATAGGGAAAACTAGTATGCCTCTTCAATGCTAGTCATTCTGACCAGACTTAACTCTTCCTAAATGCTAGGTCATAACCCACTGAGGTAATGAGAAACCTTCTCATTATTTGCTTCTACACACCCTACCCTAATAAGAAGTCGATAAAATTCCTCTATATATTCTTGGACAAATTTTCCTACTTACTTTAACCCTTTCATTTTCTTGAACAAATCAAGCTCGTAATCAATAGGAATGAACTACTTCTTTAGTTTGTCCACCATGCAATCCCATCTTGTGATTTTCTCCTTTCCTCTTCTATTTCTTTCCAGTTTAATCTCTTGCCACCAGATTTTGGCATGGTCTTTCATTTTGACCTTTGCAAACTTAACCTTATCTGGATCCCTAATATCCTCATACTCAAAATACTCCTCTAGTTCATTGATATAGTCGATCAACTCATCTAGGTTTAGATTTCCTTAAAACATATCCACATCAATTTTATGTCTTTCTCCAAGCTTAGAAATGGCCCTAAAAAGCCTCTCCTCTACCTAATTTAGGACTTCCCCTTTGTCTTTCCCTTCCTATCCAATATTTTCTTCTTATTCATTTTCTTCCTTACTTTCATTGCCTATGGCAACATTCAGTCCTCTATAGATCTCCTCCTGCAATGCTTGAACTTGTCTTTAGAGGGCTCTAACCTCAACAGTAACAACTCTGGCCCTTCCACCACATTCCCTTCATGGAGGCATCTTCTTGTCTCAAACCCACAACCTCACAGCGCTCTATCTACACAAGCAAGAAAACTTACTCTAATACCACTTGATGGAGACACAACCAAAGACTAGAATGAACACATAGGAAAAGAAAATATATATATATATATTATTATCAATGAAAAATACCCTATGGGCTTACAATAGTATGATTCTAGAGAAAGAAATCCTCCATACAGTACATTCTCTCAAACTCCGTCGAGAACTGCCTTTACAATGCTAGAAGTGTTCTTAAATAAGCCCCAAATGATTTAGGGTTAGGAATACATTCTAGAATATAATAGTTTGCATTCACCACCAAAATAGAAGGTTCTAGAAATCACGTTAGAATTTGGTGTAAAATTAGAAGAATCTAGAAATGGTAGTCCAACTTCTAGGAGGCATAACTTTTGAACCGTGACACTGATTGACAAACCATTTACATTTCTAGAAAGCTCTTGAAGTACTCTATAGCCTTATGGACCAGATTTTCACATCCCTCATTTTTCAGTCCCATATGAGGCTGTTTAGTACCCCAAATCTGAGTTTGAAGTGCTCTTAGGAGGTCTCTAGGAAAATTAAAACTGTAATAACTTTCTAACTGCAAAACCTTTTGACCTGATTCTTTTTCTGGAGCACTTCAAATTACAAGTATAATCATCCCTCTAGCTTACACCCTCTAACTCATCATAATTTTGGCTCAATTAAAAAATAACTCATTTTTTGCATTTACATGTATCCCAAGGTGCTTAAGGTGCTTAAAAAACTCTTACCCAAAAAACTAATAGTGGAACTGTGAGAGTTGGAACCTTTATTTGACCCAAATAGGTATCTAGAAATGAAAACACATTAAACAAAAACTATCTCTAAGCTTCTTTTTTTGGGTGATACAGGATTGCCCTTAAACCACTGGATGCTCCTCCATCAACATTACTCCAGAGAGTTGAAAAATAAAACCCTAAACAAACCCTAGTTATAAAAAAATTAGACCGAGAATGAAAAAATGTCACAAAATACTCAAAAGCCTCATTTTAGTCTTTGATATGTAGTTTTTAGCAAAACTTGAGGGTGCATGAGGTGCACTTAACCAGCTAAGAAAACTAAAAACTAAGGGTGCACACATGCACACCTTGTGTGGTGTGCATGTGCACACCCTTTACTTTGTGCAAAGTGTTCTTATGTATTTGAAATAGGGTGTACACTTGCACACCTTGTGGGATGTGCATGTGTGCACCCTAACTATGCAAAAGATTTAGTTTCAGGTTCTTGAAAGGTGTGCATGTGCACAGCTTGGATAGGTGCCAACATGCACACCTTTCACTTAGGTGAATTCTTTTAGTTTTGTTAGATTTTGTGAGAAACATTAAGTGCACCCTTTAGGGTTGCATACCTTTGCATGTGCATAGGTGTGCATTTCTAATGGGAAGGTTTCCTACCCTAAGGCCCTTAACACATGAGTGCACCTTGTGGGGTGCACGTGTGCACCTTGCTTTTGTCAAATCACTTTTACACTTAAAACCCTCAATTTTTGACAACTAATTTTTTCAAGTAGATGGCCAAGCTAGATCTAAACAACATAGGAATCCCTAGAAAAGACATAGACCCTAGACTAGGGTCTAGAAAGTAAAAAATTGTACTAAGGCATCCCTGTTTCTAGGAGAAATGGGGCATGCATTGTGAAACCACAACAAGATGTTGGATGAAAGGGTAATCCAATATAAAGAATTTATGAAGGATGATGACTTCATGAATTAAAAGGAGTTCAAATCATTCTTATTCAAAATTAAGTAGAATGAACTCACTCTCTGACTACAAGTAGGAAACTCATAAGAAAAAGTAGTTGAACTGGTGTAGAAACTCCAAGAGTATAACCCAAATAATAAAACTCTCACTATGGATGAGACCAGGGAGCTAGTGGAGAGAATTGGGATGTTATTTTTCCCTATATGGGAGCTCATATCATCCTTCATGCTAGACCAGATAAGAAGACAAGATAAATCTATCTCATTTGAGGAGACAAATATTGCATGAGAGTTGCAGGGGTTTGGATTCAATGTTGACTCCAAGACAATGACAGTATGGTGTATGGCCCTTGAATCTGACAAGCCAACTTTGATGGAAGTAAGAGACTCACCCCATAGAAATGTGATATTATAGAATGTTTCTACTACTTCAAGTGACCAAATTCACAATCCAATGAACACTACATCACTCATGGGGAAGAGAAAAATGGATATGCTTGAAGATAAATTATATCATAATTATACCATATCCATTAAAACCAAGAAAAAATATGAGGGAGAACTAAAGAAAACATATGCACTAGAGTAGAGAGTGGCTACCCTCAAGAATGATGTAAGGAATTTGAGGACTACAACCAGACCTATCACAAAGGTCAAACATCAGGAGACCCAAACTGATGTTGATACAACAAATGTGGGTATAGATTAGCAGATGGAGGTGGATGAGCTAAAAGATGAAAATAAATAGAGATCAAAAAAATGGAGAGCATGCTCTCACATAAAATAAATGTTTTTAAATAGGCTTCTCAAAGTATCCACAACAATTATATTTCACTGCAAGGAGTAGAATACCAATTAAAGAGGCACTATCCATTCTTTCTCCCTTGTTCACTAAGTGGGGTCCACATATTTCATTCTTTGATAGGTTGGTCCCAATTTTTCCCCAAAAGAAATAATTTCCCAAGGAAACCATTATTTCTACAAGGGAAATGATAAATAGAGTAAAAGAATTAAATGCATTCTTTTCTACCAAGCTCCAATCAATAAACAATAAAATGAAAACCATTACCAATGGGACACATGGCTTCATACCTAAAATTATTGATGATAAGAAAAAGCTTAAGGAATGGAAAGAGTGGTCAAACTCTTTTGATAGAATTTTGAACAAGTTGGTCCCAATTTTTCCCCAAAAGAAATAATTTCCCAAGGAAACCACTATTTCCACAAGGAAAATGGTAAATAGAGTAAAAGAATTAAATGCATTTTTTTTGCCAAGCTCCAATCAATAAACAATAAAAAAGGAAAACCATTGCCAATGGGACATATGGCTTCACACCTAAAATTATTGATGATGAGAACAAGCTTAAGGAATGGTTAGAGTAGTCAAACTCTTTTGGTAGCATTTTGAAACATGAAAGATTTGTTTGCTATAGCAATAGGGAAACTGACATTGTAACAATTTTTGATATTTTTGATATAATATACAAGCTAGAGGTAAACATGAATAAAATAGTTGTAGAGGTTAGAGCTTTAACTGATGCAAAATGGAATAAAAGCCTAAATGAACTAAATATAGTTAGGGGAGCCACCTAGCTAGATGAGGAATCAGATATTACTATTTGGGGGGTGATAGCTAACATAAAGCCAATTCTATCTGGAGATAGCAACTGAGCATGCAGAGAGAAGCCAAAGAACATGAAGAGGGAGGATAACTATCTGATAGAGACACCTTATCTTTGTAGTTCACCTCCTATGGGTGTGCTCTCATTACAAATTATAGAGTTGATCCTAAACATCCAAATTAACAACTGTTCAAATTTTGGCTATCTCCAACATTCTATTTATAATTATTTTTTCTTATATAAAAAATTAATATTATATCTTATTTATGAACATGTGTCCTCCCATCTAAAGCTTGTTGCAATCCTTATTCTATAAAATGATTTCCAAGATTTGGAGTTAGGGTCCGAGATTCATTTGATTAAACTAAGTTTTGTTCATGTTTTGAGTCAGTCCATGCATACTGTGCAATTTTTTTCCAAAGTTTGAATGAAAAAAGCTAATAGTTGCTAGTCTAATTGAGCTTTTTTCTAATAGGGATTGTCATTGAATTGTATACATTTCAAAGTATTTAATACAAAATGCATAAATATAACTATTCATCCTAGATC
Source organism: Cupressus sempervirens (assembly GCA_028749045.1). Classification (NCBI taxonomy): domain Eukaryota; kingdom Viridiplantae; phylum Streptophyta; class Pinopsida; order Cupressales; family Cupressaceae; genus Cupressus; species Cupressus sempervirens. The sequence goes on from CM053783.1 coordinate 106,360,822, forward strand.
TTGTCTCTTCTTTTATCTCCATTTTGTTCTCTAAGATTTAATAAGAAAAGTTCATTATTTCTTAATTGTAATTTTCTCTTAATTATATTTCAATTTTCTTTTCACTCTAATGGGTTATGTAAATTCTTTGTCTAAATTGGAAGGATTTTATGGTTTTAATTGAATATTTTGATAAGTATGAGATCTAGAAATGAATATTGATAATCTTATCACAAATTATTAAGATAGATCTAGAAGTAGATGTCTAATTCTTGTGAATTACTAGCCCAGTGGATAAGGCACTGGTCATCCTCTAAAGTTTATCTAGTTGGAATATCTTATAGTATGCAAAAACTCACATAAATAAATAATTTTAATATTCTATTATGAAGCTTTAAAATATAATCTTGTACTTGATTCATGGAATTCTAGGGTTTGATATAATAGCTATTTATCATCTCTTGTATTGTCCAAGAATTAGAATAATTAGGGCTAAATCATCTATTATATTGGAATTCATGTTGAGAGTTCAGTTTTAAGTGGATAAAGAGTGTATTCTGAGGTATACTTGCTTGCATCCTAAGAATTCAAAGTGGAGAAGACTTTAGAGTCTTTCCATTTGGTCCTTTTATTTTTCATTTTAGAATACCCATCATGGTCTCTAGCTAATTCCAAGGTTTCTTGATCATTTAACAGGTTGTTAAAATTTTGTCAAATCAGAAGTCAATAGACTTGGTATAAAAGAAAGAATGTTTTTATTAGAAAAGATGTCATATACAGTCATGTGAATGGATTAGTAAATTGTGAACTAAATATATCAATTTTTTAGGAGTAGAGAAGAGGTTGAGTTTGTTGGCATTGTTAGAACATTAAAGGACTTTTATTTGGAAAAGATAAGTTGTTGGTTATATAGTTCACTATTGATATATATTTCTTTGTATTATTTTGTGAGGATACTACTCAATTTGTTTGGGCAATGGGTCTAGCATAGTTCTTTGTATTATTTTGTGAGAAGACTTTAGAATCTTGTCAGTTGATCCTTATATTTTGCATTTCAAAATGCCCATCATGGTCTCTAGCTAATTCCAAAGTTTGTTGATCATTTAAGAGGTTGTTAAAATTATGTCAAATTAGAAGCTAGTAGACTTGGTATAAAAGATCCAAGCCCTCTTGCTTCTGAACATGATCCTGCAAATATCTATATATATGCCTTGGACCAAAGCTTATTCAACACCGATGATGGCATTTCCTTAGTTTTCCCTGAACTTATTGATTGGGACCAACAAGGACCACCAATGTTTGATCAATTTGAAAATGATGATGCCATCGTAGAATTCTTTGAGCTCTGTAAAGATGTACCAGAAGGTGATCACAAGTCTGGATTTTCCATTAATCTAAACATCATGGCATATTTTGGGGAGTCAACTCCATCTTCCAGTCACAAAATTGAGAAAATAACCAAAAAAGACACAAATTGGTCTCTTGGTGAAAATCGAAAGGTGCCATTAGACTATGAAAAAGTAAAAATAAAGGATGTATCTGAGGGTGAAAACCTCTCTGAGGTGCCTGAGGATGGAAGATTGGACACACTCCCATTAAAGGAAAAATCAGCATTACTTGTGGAGATGACAGAAGAGATTAATCTGGGAACTCCTAACAACCCCAAAATTATACACTTTGCGGCCTCATTATCACCAGAAGAGAAGGATGAATTTATTAGATTTTTTCTAGAGAGGTAGATCAACTTTGCCTGGTCTTATGCAAATATGCCTGGATTAGATCCTGAACTAGTCCTTCATCACTTACCACTAAAACTAGGAATGCAACTAGTAAAGCAAAAGTTAAGGGAAATGCATCCTCAAGTTGCTCTCCTTGTCAAAGCTGAATTGAAGAAACTATTGGATGCTAGCTTCATAAGACCCATTGATTATGTAGAGTGGATATCTAGTCTAGTACCAGTAAGCAAACACTCTGGGGGCATCCAGATATGCACTGATTTTCATGATCTTAACAAGGTATGTCCCAAGGATGATTTTCCTCTACCAAACATAGATATCATTGTAGACATGACAACTGGGTATGAGATGTTATCACTAATGGATGAATTTTCTGGCTACAATCAAATAAGAATAGCCCCTAAAGATCAACACAAGACAGCTTTCACATGTCCTTGGGGAACATACGACTGGAATGTCATGCCATTTGGTCTTAAAAATGCTGGGGCAACATATCAAAGAGCAATGACTACAATCTTCCATGATTTCATGCACATCCTCATGGAAGACTATGTTGATGACTTACTTTGCAAATCCTATAAAAGGAAAGAACACTTGGGCATCCTAGATTAGATATTCACCAGAATGGAAAGCTATAAGCTTCATCTAAATCCAAAAAAGTGTGTATTTGGAGTTGTCTCTAGAAAGCTCCTAGGCTACATTGTTTCTCAACGAGGCATTGAAGTGTATCTTGAGAAAGTAAAAGAAATACTTGACATGCCTCCTCTAAAAAATCTAAAAACCCTAAGAGGGCTACAACGAAGATTCCAGTCTATCCGTAGATTCATTGCACAATTGGCCGATAAGTGTCACTCCTTTCAACACCTCTTACATAAAGGAGTATCCTTTCAATGGAATAAGTAGTGCCAAGATTCTTTTCAACAACTCAAGGATTATCTTCTACATCCACCAGTTTTAACGGCTCCTATTCCAAGAAAACCATTTATCTTATATATATCTGCTATAGATACAGCATTAGGGGCTCTCTTAGCACAAAATGATGAACAAGGAAGAGAGCGAGCCATATATTACATCAGTAGAACACTTGTGGGCTATGAGCTAAATTATTCACTAATTGAACAAGCATGCCTTTCTCTTGACTTTGCAACCCAAAATCTTAGACATTACATGCTCCATCGGAAAACAATGCTCATCTCTAAGATTGACCCACTGAAATACCTCCTTAGTAGAGCTGCTCTCATAGGATGCTTAGCCAAATGGGTCATGGTCCTTAGTGAATTTGACATAGAATATGTAGATAGAAAAGAAATCAAAGGGCAAGTGATAGCAGATCAATTAGTAGAAGTGCCTATGTTAGACGGTCATCCCATGTTAATAGACTTTCCAGATGAAGCCATATTTCACATGGATGTAGCTAACAAATGGAAGCTTTATTTTGATGGATCACATACACAAAATGGTTCAGGAGCTGGCATTATGTTTAGCACTCCTCAAGGAGACATAATCCCCAAGTCATATAGGATTGCATTCCACTATACAAACAACATAGCAAAATATGAGGCACTAATCACAAGGCTCAAGATAGCTATCCAATGGAACATTCAATATTTACAAGTCTTTGGGGATTCCCAGTTGGTCATCCACCAAGTCAATGATGACTACGAAACCAAAGATGATAAACTAATACCCTACAAGTAGATGGCAAACTTCCTTAAGTCTAAATTTGTTACTATATCTTTTCATCAGCTACCAAGAATACACAACAAGCAAGCTGATTATATGGCTACCATTGCTTCTATGATTGATATGCCTCAAAATGTGGAGCGTTGTGAATTCCTTGTTGAGCAACTTTTGATTCCAACATTCGAGCTCTCCCAATCTGAGTTTGTGCGTGAACTTGTTGGTCCCAACTCTCATTAGTATCAAGACATTTATGATTACCTACATGCCCAAATCCTACCACCCAACTTATCCAAAAATGACCATCGAGCCTTTATCTGTTAAGCTACTAGATATGTCATCATCGGTGACGCCCTTTACAAGAGATCTTTTGACCAAACCCTTCTTAGATGCCTTGACTCACAAGAAGCTGAAACTGCCTTACATGAGGTTCACAAAGGTATATGTGGAGGCCATTTCAATGGTCTGATTCTAGCTAAGAAACTTTTTAGAGCTGGGTATTATTGGCCCACCATGGAATAGGATGCCCATGACTTTGCCAAAACATGTCATAAGTGTCAGATACATAACAATCCAATCCATGCACCAGCACAAGAATTGCAGCCAGTCATATCACCATGGCCCTTTTCACAATGGGCATTTGATCTTATCAGAGCTATTTCTCCTTTGTCCTCTAATGGTCATAAGTTCATTATCATAGCAATAGAATATTTTACCAAGTGGGTTGAAGTTGTCCCCTTGACCTTCACCACTGACAAGAAGATTTCTAGGTTTATTCTAAACTATATCATATGTCGGTATGGAGTCCCCTTGGCTATTATTAGTGACCATGGTACTCCATTTCAAAAAAAAGATGTAGAAAAGCTTTGTGAGAAGTACAAAATATACCATGGATATTCTATTATTTACCATCCACAAGGCAATGGCCAAGCAGAAGCATCTAACAAGAGCATCGTTAAGATTCTCCAAAAGACTGTCAATGATTCGGGCCGAGACTGGCACCTCTAGCTAAATACAGCTCTTTGGGCATATTGAACAAGTTTCTATGCTCCTACTGGTGCAACACCATACTCTCTTGTCTATGGCACTGAGGCCATACTTCCCATTGAAGTTGAAATTCCATCATTAAGAGTATCCCTACAAGATATTGTTGATGATGAAAACTATCAAATATCTAGACTTCATGAACTTGAAATGCTTGATGAAACAAGATGAGCTACCTTGACACACTTGCAAGCTTTCCAAAATTGACTCAAATAGAGCTATAACAAGAAATTCTTAGGTCATCATTTTGAGGTAGGTGATCTGGTCCTAAAGATGAATTACAAGACACAACAGCACAGAGAAAAACAAGGCAAATTTGAGCCAAATTGGGAAGGACCTTATATAGTTACTGCATCTTTTGGATCCAAAGTATATCAGCTTGCAACTCTAGAGGGTGAACCATTGCCCATGTCCATAAACAACATGCATCTTCACAAGTACTACACTTGATTCTATCTAAAAGTCCTGAAAAAATATCAAAAAAATTGAAAAAAAAAGTCATGAAAAAATGGATGCCTTGATGAAAACCTAGCAAACAGGCATCTTGGCATGAAAATTTGAGTCAAGAGAAAAGTTTTGTCCAAAAGTGAAAACCTGGCAAACAGGCACTTTGGGCAAGTACCATGGTGAAAACCTAGCAAACAGGCACCATGTGTAATCAGTTATTGCTCCTCCATCTATCAGGATTCCATCTGGTCTTTTCCCCCTCTGTCATTCCTTGATCATATCCTTCATATTGCAAGACATCCTTGGTCCCTTATCATGGCTCATGAACTAGTTAATGTCCTTTGTTACCTTGCCTAAGCATCACCAGTCTGCACACACACTTTGTCATTGGCTTTGTACATAGTTTGCGTCTTGTCTGGGGGCATATTACCTACATGGTGCATGAGTTTGAATTTGAACTAGGGGCATATCCCTAAGTTCTTTCTATCCATTGGACCTATCACATAATGGATTGGAGCTAACACTTTTATATGCTTATACGATCTTGAAAAAATCCCTAAAAATCATAAAATGTCCTGAGAAAATCACTAAAAATCACATAATGTCCTGAAAAAATCATAAAATGTCCTAAAAAAAACCCTAAAAATCATAAAATGTCCTAAAGAAATCAGTTACACAAAAAAATCAAATATCCCCACAAAAATCTAAAAAACACAAAACCCATCAAAAATTTGCAATAAACCTTGTACATACTCATTGTGGATAACCACCCCTTTTGTGTAAACACTTGCACTTTGTAGATTGAAAACCAAAGCACTACACTTCAATACCAATCACAATATCTATGCAACATGAACCAACAATCAATCCAGCCAGTCACTAGGAACCTATCAACTGAATCCACAAATAGTGCTATCATATTATCAACCTATTGAACACCATCTAAACACCTGACACACTAAAAAGAAAGTAATAATGGATGAGCATAGTTGTTGGCTCACGCTATTTAGTGAGTGATTTATTTTTTTCTTTATTTTTCTTTGATCATGTTCCTATGCCACTCGATGATATAAATTGATCTATGAGAGTGGCCAGGATGGTTCATGGTCATCTTTTTCTATTTTTATTTGTTACAATGTACCTTTGAGAGTCTGGGGTATGTACATATGCCTTGGGAAGGACAAGGCCATTTTTTGTCTACATCGTGCTTGTTTACACAAAACACTTGCATTTGCGCTCTGGCCCTTTATGCCATGATGTGTTGCATTTTGTTTTCCATATCAAAATAAAGCTCCATTTGACATATAGTGCACTTTCTACAAGAAAAAGTCATCCCATCATACTAAAAACTCTTCACCTCATTTCCTTGATCTTCTTCTTTTGCTACCTTGGTCTCATACTTTGATACACCAAAAACATTGTCATCCTGCATTCTTGCATATGTCAGAACGATCCAAAGTAATAAATATGGCATTCACATTTCATTTGCATCCATGTTACATTTCATTTGCATTCATATCATTTTAAATTTCATTTGCATTCATTTACATCCTTTCCATATCATTCGCATTAAGCATTCATTCATGAGAAAAACACGTGGCAAAAATAAAAGATGGCATTTCCTACACCTAACATGCAATAAATCAACACATGATGTCATCATATATAAGTCCACACAAAAAGCATAAATGCATCCATATAAAACATATAAAGCATATGCATAACATAACATATAGGCATCATAACATAAGTCATCATCTAGTCCATAACATATAGTCATCATAACATAAGTACATCCCACAAATGTTGCACAAAAGTATCAGAGTATGTGACCATGGTTTGCATCAACACTAATTTCCTGTAGGTGTGAACCATGAAAGAGCATAATAGAAGCCAAAAAGTAACATAGAGAAGCCCCTCTATATGGGAGTCTGTCGGTGTCATCCTATGCTATCCCTAGCCTTGTGGCCTTTGTCTGGCCTCGAGGATGATCCCTCTGCTCTCTGTGGTGGCCTCATAGGCCCCATCACCCCCACACTACTTTTTTCCCTCTATGTCCTATGGGAATGAGACCTTGATGCATGAAAACTCTCCACTCTCTACCCCAGTGGCACCACCCTCTCATACTGATCTCGCCAATACTATGCCTCCATGTGAGCCCTACTGATCATCATTGCCAAAATTTGAAATTTTGCATCTCTAATGGTGTTGATGAACTCTTGAGACTCATGTGCTGCCATCTCTGCCCTATGCATAGCTATAGCTCTCTCAGCCCTAGCCTGGTCTCTCTCAACCATCACCTGATCTCTCTCCACTATAACCACATCTCTCTCTCCTATAATGACATCCCTCTCTACCAAAACTTGACCCAACTAAATCTGTAGCCCTTTGATCACCTCCAAGAGATCTAAATGACTAGGCCCTGCCTGTACTGGTACTAATGCTCTCTCAGTGTCATCCACAGGATCCCCCTCCACATCCACCATAGCTACATCCCTATCCTCCCAGTAGTCATCCTCATCCCCACCCACACTCCCTCCACCCTTCTCATCCTTAGCTCCCTCATCCTCTCCCCCATCATCCTCCTCCTCATCATCCCCTTCATCCTGTGGCCTCCCTTGGGTTATTGGTACTGCTGGATCTATCAAAGGTCTTGATCGATGCTGTGCAAACCACCTATCATATGCTTTTGTTGTACCTACATCCACTATATCTGCTGCTGCCCCCCATAGCCTTAGCTGTAACTCTGCTAACTATGCATATGCTACCTATGTCTTCATGGGCATTCCCCACTCTTACACCTTTGCTCTAGATCGAGCAAACAGTGCTAACCCTATAGGTACATCCTGTATCTCCCCAAACTATCTCTGCACCCGCTCTAGTAGGTACATCTCTATAACCAAGTGACCAATCACTGTGCACCCTATGAGGTAGCACTCCTGCCTGTAGTATGGTAAGTGAATTTCATCATCATCCTATCCAAGGAAACCTCTGTATGGTCTCCATATGAACTGAGTCATCATTTTTATCTGATGGCAAAATTACCTCACATATCCCAATGGTCCTCTGGCTAGGATGCCTCTATAGCTGTAAGCATATGGCATATCATCCACCAACACTCACTCTACTAGAGGCCTAAATACTGCGATATGCTCATATCCCCAAATCTATAATAATGTACCACTAGTGCTGAAGGATAGTCCTCCTATGTATGCTACCTGATGTAGATAATAATATAACATCCCCAACATGCATGGGCCCCAAGCAAACATCGTGCCCTCCATAATCATTTTCTCTAGTAATCGACCCCATCCAACTGGGAATCCATGTCCTCATCTATCAGGTATCAAAAATCCACCAATCACCCAATAGATCACAACTATCATTCGCTCATGGCGTGCCACTAATAAGTCCCATCCAATCTCATAATCTCGAATCCCTAGCTCTGCATCTCCATAACCAAATAGTCGATGTAGAGCTGCTTGCCCTATAGCCGAGTCATACACTGCTAGCTCTCCATGGATCAAGATCCTAAGGATGCACCATACATCCTCTAGTGTCATAGCCACCTCCCCAGTTAGTAGGTGGAATGAACCAGTCTTTGAATGCCACCTCTCCATTAAAGCTATCAGCAAAGCACTATTCCCCCTCACCTCTGGCATAAATGTCACATGATATAATCCCAACCCAGCTAATATCCCTCACTCACCAAGTGTCATCTAATGAAATAGTGAAAGGCTCCATGGCTTATGTCCCCATACCCATAAGAAGGGTAGCTCCTCCAGCATTATCACATAGCCTATGTCAACCTTCTATGGTTTGCATCTAGTTTACCCTACTTTTGACCCAAGTTTAATTTAGTTTGACTTTGGTTTGACTAAGTTTGAATTTTTCTTTTGAGCATGTATGGCTAATTTGACTTATGTTTTGAACTCTTCCAAGGGTTTTGAACATGTTTCCCAAGTTTTGGGTCATTTTGAGCTCGTTTGCATCATTTTGACCCTATCCCTATCCATCGGTCAACCTTTTTCTCCTCCATCAAAGCTAAGTTTGACCAAGTTTGACTTTTTTGACTATCCTAGCCTCATTTAACCTATGTTTTCAACTCTTCCTATGGTTTTGAACATGTATTCCAAATTTTGAGTCATTCTGAGTCCACTTGCACCCTTTCGGGCCCTTTGCATGATTCCCTGTCAGCATTTACCTTAGTTTGAACCACATCTACCCTATGTTTGACCAAATTCTTAGCATGTTGACCACCTTGACTACATTTTCTCATGTTTCTAACATCCCCCTAGGGTTATGCTAACCCATACCAAGTTTTAGGTTGATCCGAGACCATTCGGACCCTGATCGGAGCCCTAGAACATCCTAGGGCATAGTTGGGGTTCCCAACTACATCATTGATGCACTTGGGAATGCCAATTGTTTCATTGATGCACTTGGATGAATTTTGGGAGTAGTTGGGGCGTTTGGAAGCCCTAACTGGCCCCAGGACCCCCGGTTGACCCTATTTGACCCCGTTTCCCCCGACAGACTCCTAGGTGCCTAAAAAGTAGTAAAAAAGCATCAAAATATGGAAAAAAGCATAAAAAAAAATAAAAAGTACAAAGATGGCCTCGATGTACTCACCGAAGGTCCAACATCTACTCGTTGTCGGAAGGTTCGCACCCGTTCACCATGATGTTGCTCCCTGGGTAGTTGATCCATCCTCCTTGCTCCAGAGCTCTTTTCTTTCAAATGAGAGAGTGAAAATGACCTTCAAACTCCTCTCAAAGCCCTTTTATAGCTTACTGCTACCTAGATGGTTGTGCCCAAGACCCTTTCTGTGTTGGTCGTGATGCCTATTTACACTCCGAAGGCCATAACTTTTGCGTTTTAATCTGATTTTTGATCTATCAATTTCTATGGCTTTGTTTTCTTGTTGTCAATGAAATTGACCTATCATATGCATATGTTGGTCAATTTATTAAGGGGGCATAAATATATACCACATCGTTGGGGCATGCTTGTATGGCTTTTTTGTTAGGATTCTTTGACACAATGCTCTAAATCACATTGTATCAAAGAGGGGAAAAATGTAGATGCTCAAAAATGGTTCACATCTACGGTTTCATCACTTCTTCATACTAATTTTTCCCATTTTTTCATTCTACTAACTCTGATCTTTTGGCCAGATTGACCATATTTTGTCATTTGTATCCCCTTTCACATCAATTTCATATCAACTCGAAATCATATCAAATCAACTCAAAATGATTTCAAATCAACTTAGAATCACTCAAAACTAGTCCTAATCAACCCGAAACATATCAAACATCTCAAATCAATCATCATTTATCCACTCCTAGGCATTGTTGTGGCTTTCAGTGCCTTGGAAACCTATCAACTTATCAATCTTATCAATCTGACCTTAGTACTATCATGGCTCTCAATGCTAGGTCAAACTATTATTCATGTCATTCAATCTTTGACATTTTTGAGGCTTTCAATGTCAGATCATGGCATCATCAATCATTTTAATAATATTGATAGTGTTCGTCGATGTTATTATGACCAAACCTTATCAATCAATTTCAATCCTGTAGCATTTACAATGTCGGTTAAATGTTACATATCAACCAATTCATGTCATGTGTCCTTGGCATGTTATCAACTTCAATCAATCAATTTAACCATGGCTTTGGTCTACCTTCATATCATCTTATTTGATATCCATCATCATCACATTTTTATCAAAGGATACGGTTGCATTCATTTAATCAATTTGGCCAATTGTCTACTAATTTTCTCTATAGGATTAAATAACCCATAATTTAATTCTATTATTCTCACTAATTATTCTTCATAGTTATCATCCTCAATTAATTAATTTTATTAATTAATTTATTCATTATCTACAAAACTAGGGAAATTCTCAATTTCCTAAGTTCCATTTTCCATCATTAATTCCATTTTCTACTAATTCTTATTTTGTGGAATAAAAGGATTTTTAATTCAAGTATTCCATAAAATATTGCATCCTCATGACACTTGCATATGACACCTCGTGGATTCTCCTTTAACACTTGGACAAGATTTGTCATAATCAAATATTATTACCTCTTACGCACGTCCCTATTTGGCTTATTTGTCATGGATTCTTGGCTTTATGTGGGTTGAGGTGTCTTATGACACGTCATAGATTCTCTTCCACATTTAGCCAATTTTGACTCTCATGTGTCATAAAGTCTCACAATTGGCATATTCTATCATATGCGTCATAGGAATATCTTACCACATCGCATATTTATGGGTGACAAATCCAATTCTCTCACCCTCCATGAAAATTATAAAATGGACACCCTTCCTCTCATTTCGGACTTGAATGCTTAAGTTTTTAAAATCCAAATCTTTGAGTCTTCGAGTCTCTACTTCTTTGCATTTTACATTCTTGCTCTCACATTAAATCACACTTCAAGTATTCTCATGGCTTTATCCCTATCATAGGCTCTTTTCTTCAATCTTGTGTGCACTATAGTCAAATTGGAGCTACAATCATTTGGAGAAGAAAGAAGAACATGGGAGCTACAAACGGAAAAGGGAGTTTTTAATTATGTTTGCTTTCCTTTGATTAGTTTTGCTTTCATGGTAGGCTAGTGGGTGCTAATATATGTTGATTGAGTTTGTGATTTGCTCATAGTATGTTATGTATTTAACCCATTTTCTGGTCCTACAGTATAGAAGATGAATAAATATCTATGTTATACTTGTAAGGATAAGATCATTAATGCATGATCAAGTGTTTTTGACACTCATGTCAAAGGGAGAGATTTTTAATCTCATATTGGTTTTGACAAGTGAGTGTCTATACACTTAAGTCATTTGCTTAGTTCATGCCAAACAAGTAACATATGTCAAGCACAACATGTAAGTTAGAGCATGCCGAGTAAACAATGAATGTTGAGTCACTCATGTGCTGAGTGATTCAGGTGTCAAGAAAGTAGCATGTGCCAAGTCATTCAAATGTCAACTAACAACATTGAAGGCACAATTAGTGCTGAGCATTAGGGACTTTAGATATTGAATAACATAGTTTTGACATAGTTTTTTGTATTGGCACAAACTACTATGTAAACCATTTTTTAACTGATTTAAGGATTGATTTATGATCTTTTGTTGATAAGGATGAACCTTAGTGTGAATCCCTATGTATTATATGCATCCAATCAGAAAAAGGGAAGGTTTAAGTAGTAATATGGGTGAATCATAGCTGTTGATTCAAAGCTAATCCTAAGTCACCTACGTCTTCTTAAGGAGGACAAACCCTAAATTTTCTAAGCAAAAGTAGAGAGAGAGAGAGAGAGAGAGAAGTAGATAAGAAGAGTTTTGCATGCGGAAACAAGACATTCATGGTGACCAAGGTATTATGATTTGAATTACATTGGAGAATCGGTTAAACAAAAATAGAGGAATGAAATAGTGAATAGTAGAGAGACATCTGATTAGAAAGGATCAAGTACACATTAATATAGAGGTGATCTGACATCAAACAATAGAGTGCTAATCACAAGATCATTGCTAAGACATTCTAACAGGTGAATTGGTTAAATCTCTTAATAGAGTAGTCCTAATAGGATGTATAGAAATCCTCTAACAAGATGCTTACTTAATTTTCAATTGAAGTCCTTTAATCAGGAACACTTCTAACAAGGTGTTGAAATCATTTAATAGGGTAAAACCTAACAATCTTTGTAAGCTTTCAACAAGGCAGACCTTTCATAGGGTAGATCATGTTTCATGATCATACATTGTAACCTTCATTGGGTACACTTTATTACTACAATAGTGAAGATTTGTGGGTGTCATCCCTACCCCAATTTTACCTTCTCATTGGAGGGTTTTTGGGTAATCATATCTTGTGTCATATATGTGTGAATTGTTACTTTTTTATATACTTATTTACATCATGGTATTTTAGTTTACTTATTGAATTTTGAGATGTATGTATGGTGAATTTTTTTATGGGTAAAAGTTTGAAGCACTGATTCACTCCCCCCTCCACCCACTCCCCTCTCAGATTTTACCTTTCCTATTGTAATTCCAACATGTATCACCTCATCCTCATTTGTAAACTTGGTCTCTTTTTCTTTTCTCACTACATCAAAGATCATTGCAATAGCAATGCCCCATTCATGCAGTATTATGACTCCTAAGTCTTTCAATAGTTGCCTTCCCCTTGCAAGGGTTATTTTTTTCAATTCCTACATGAGGTTAGCCTTAACCTCCTCTTCAATCTTAGAGTCATGCCTAGTAGGTTTCTCTACCTTTATTTGTTTAGATTTGGCTTCAAAATTTTCTATATTATTACGCTACAAAAATTGGATGAATTCCCTAGACTTGAAAAAATCTTCATCCTCTAAGAAGTTCTTTGTTTCTTTCTCTACAATAAGATCAACTTCCTTTCCTCTAAAATCCTCTATAGTGAGGGCTAGTAATGGCATAGGAGGCTCTGCAAGTGCTCCTTCTTCTACATCTATTGTAGTAATCATAGCATCCCCTTGACCTCATATCTGCCTTACTTGCTCCCTCAAGGAGTCTTCATCATCTATGTGGATGGGGGTTTATAAAGGGGAGTACTCCTCAGCTCTTGAAGAAGATCCATGTTCTAGTTTTTGCTTCTTAGTAGTAGTTATTGTAGGAGGGCTCTTTGAGTGTTGTCTTTTGTATAGGGGAACAAGTTGTACATTTACACTTTAAGCAACAACATACCCTATTTTCATTTGTAATGTGTATTATCTCAGGTTTACAATGGCTCTTCTTGCTAGCTTCTTCTCAATTTGAAAAGCTTGATCTAGATAGGCTTGAAACAAAATTGTCTTCTTCTCATTTAGGGTTTGCATGAACCTAGCAACATTATTCATAAGCATATTAATTTTATTTCCCCAATATTTTACATTAGCTAGGAGGTCATATTTTGGATCTAAAGGATTAATAAATTCAATAACCTTGTTATAAACTTTATATTTTTCCTTTCTAACCTCTTGTTCTTGTAGTGAAAATTCATTCCTAATTATATCTTAAGGAAAGTAAACAAAATGTTCATAAGTCCTAGCTTTTGTTCTATCTATGAACATATCATACAATCCTTCAGATCAATAAAATGGGGGTGGGATTGGGACATCAAATATCTATCCTAAAAATTCCTAAATGCCTCCATCCTTCCTTGGCGATTACGAAATTGTGAATTACAGTAAAATTTGGGAAAATTGTACCTTTTGATCTACTGACCAGCTCCTTTTCCTCTAATCCTCTTATCTACCAGACGAATTCTGCAATTCCAACCTTCAATGGTACTTGGTATGATAGGACATGGGGCTTTCCTTGTAAACCATACACTCTAAATATAGTGGAGACTAAGTATGGGATGTTTACCCCCCATTTGTGGCTTACCTTTAATCCCTTGGTATGATCCTTAGGTCTGATAAATTCTAGCAAGGACTAAGGTATTCTAGGATTATTTCTAGTCAATAAAATCCTTAACCTGGAAGCAAGATATCTATAAAATCTCACAAAGTTGGTATCCTAGCATCAATGACCTCCCAAGCATATCAACACTTCACAGCTAGATAGGTAATTTCTCTCCATCCTTCTCTAACTCTAGCTTCATCTACTTAGAGAAATCAAAAACTCTTTTGCTCATGCATATGTACATCAATAAAGAATAAAAGTAGAAAGGCTTCTCAACTTTGTCTTTGCTTATACCAATCAATCCATTGTGGATTTCTTCTGCTAAATATGTGGCAAAATGAAAAATTAAGCTCATCCCATATTGTAGTGTTTATACTATGATAAAAACTAAAGATCCTTGGATGTGATCTTGCTCATCCATCCCAAAATGTTTTTAGAGGGAGAAATATAATGTATTTTCTGTAGGGTTAAAGTATTTCTTTAGTAAAGGTTCTAGGATATTAACTATAACCAAGGGTAGATTCCCTATCTTCACAAATTGGTCATGTAGTAGCCCCCTCCTTAGGTATATTCATTGGACATCATACCTTGATTGTAAATCTTCTAGGTCAATTTTCTCATGTAAAGAATGGTTAGGGTTTAGCATGAAAACCTCCCTAATTACTTCAAGTGTAACCCTAAAAATGTTTTCTCCCACATGATTCTTTACTACCCTCAACACGAGATCATATCTCTTGGCTATCATTGTCATCAAAAAAGATGCTAGGAACAATTAGTTTCCCAATGTCAAATTTCCAAACATTGGTCAAAGGAGTGTTAATCTTTATCTTATAAAACTATTTTTGAAAAAGCTCTAAACCCCCAGTAGATGTCTCACCATGTCTTAGCTAGTTTTATTTATCATAAAAAGCCTCACTAACTAGTAACCTAGGGCTTTTTGGGACTAGCTCTTTCCCCTTAGCTATTTCATTAGTAGAAAAGGGCAATTGTTCCAAAAAATCATCATGTACATTCCTTTGTTGGTAATCTACTTTTCCTAAGAAATCCCTTTGTGGATGCATCTTATTTATTTTATCACAATTGAAACTGTAATTTCTTAAGTAACTAGAGGTTTTCAATACTTACCTAACAAATTTCTTACTTTACTGAAATTTTTTTTTGCCATAATTACACTAGTTGAGAAAAGTCACAATCTAATCTCTATTTGTTCTACACTTGAATTCTCTTTCTTTGGGTACTTGATAATGAATTGAATCACAAGTTTTATGCAAATTCTCTTCACACAAACTAAGATTGATTGACATTAATGTTATAATACTCAAATTTTAGGCATCGTCAAAAATTTGAAATCTAGTCGTCGATCTAGGCAAGATCAAACAGTTTCATTTTAAACTTTAATGATTATGTTACCTTTTTGGAAAGTTGGACACATGTGATCACGTCACTTTCTCACTTTGGCTAAAGTTTGTGTGCTTTCAAGATGCAATAAAGTGACGATCATCAATCTTAATTTGATCAATAATCCTAGAAGATCCTAGTTGTCATTGTATTCATTTCAAAACTTTGGGCCCATTGATATGCCACTACTACATTTAAATCCATTTTTTGACCAAAATTTTTGACCATTAACTAAATAAGTTTAGATTGGTCAGAATGATAAGGCAAAAAAATTCCTTTTTCATATGTAAGGCTCGTGTTGGTTGAAATTTCGACCAAAACACGTGTTATACATCAAAACAAAAAAAAAACATTTCACTTTCAATTTCTCTTTCGCGCGCACGAGTTTTTTGTGTTATAGAAGATTGAATCGCATCGAGACGCTTGACTATTTTGCACTGTTCTACAGGTTAGATGCTTCCAATCTAAGTGTCATCTTTCCCGATTTCATAGGTATGATTTGGCTTTCTCCTAGGCCTGAACTCTATAGTAACATACATACATATATATATATATATATATATATATATATATATATATATATATATATATATATATATATATATATATATATATATATATATATATATATATATATATATATATATATATATATATATATATATATATATATATATATATATATATATATATATATATATATATATATATATATATATATTCTAGTTGTAAAATTTTCTCTGGTCATGACAACTAAGCTTCTTGTGGGAGGTCAAGGAGTCCATTCAATTTTACACACTATTTTTATTCAATCAATTATGGCTAATTAATAGTTTTAATTTGATGATATTTGACTAATTTAGATTATTATCTAAGGAAGGGGGGAGGTAACTACTTTGTGAGAACATTGCAGCATTGTCTTTTGTTGTGATGTAAAAACCTAAATGTTTCCTTTCTCTTTTATTCTATATTTAAGAAAGATTTCAATCACTGGTAGCCCTTCCCTAACAACAGGCTTTCACAGGTATGATTCATCCCCCAATTTTTGATTAAGTGGAGCACCTATGATACTGATAAATTTTTGTGCGATGGAACAAACATTAACAGATGATACTAGTGCAGTGTTGGATGAGGCTACTTACTTGTAGAATTGGAGAAGTACTCATGTTGGGGTCGTCACAGGGAAAACCACATATCTAGTGGAGTTCAAATGACACTCTTAACATGGGAACCCTGTTGCTTTCTTCATAAAAAATACTCATAGGCATGATTTTTTCTTATGCAATTGTTTGGTGTATCTTGCATCTCGATGTAAAAAGGACAGGGTCTTTTTCTCCAGTAGGATAAAAAAATAACAAAAAATTTGCCCATTTTGTTTTAGTAGTGATGTAGAAGATTAAAGCTTAATTTTTTAGTAAATAGCATGATTCATAAGAAATTTTCTTTGATTTGTAGATTTATCTCCCTTATGAGGCTTCTCGGGCACTATTAAATTTGAGGAATGAAGAGCTTATGGAACAGGGGAAGAGTGGAACATAATTACTGATTATGATATGTACAATGATCTAGGAAACCCAAACAAATATGAGGAACATAGTAGTCCAATTTTGGGAGGATCTAAAGATTTTCCCTACCATAAGAGGGGTAGAACAAACCGCCATCCTAAAAAACATGTTGGTTAATAGTAAATTCAACAATGGTTTCAAATTATCAGCCACTAGTGAAAGCTAATCAGGATACCATCAGCTAATAGACCACTAGTGAAAATCTAATGAATCCTAGATACATATTCTAAATTGAATGATACATTTTATAACAAGTCTGTGGGTTTTGTTTTTTAGGCTTACAACTCACACCACAACAGAGCCTTTTATAATTGTAACAAATAGAGAGTTGCGTGCTATGCATTTGGTTCACAAGCTATTGAGCCCCCATTTTTGAGACACAATGAACATCAAGAAGACCATAACTTTTTATACCATACAAGGAATAGCATGCTCTGTTCACTACCTACAATATAGTATGACATGAACTTGCTCTGTATGTTATCCTTGTTATTTAATTTTGACCAATGCAGGATTTAATTCAATGACAATCCAATTATATATTTGTTTTAAATAATTGAAGGCTTCTACTAGTATTTATGGTTACATTTCATTTAGAAATTTTATTGTATTACTATGAATTTTCATTTTAGAAATTTCATTTTTCCTTATATATGTTGCAAATAACTACAAGGATAGGGGGTACAATTAGTGCACAAGCACCTTTAGTCATCTGGTAGTAGGAGGAAAGGATGTATAATCCATTACATTTATAATTTCACCCTCTTTCTTGGGTCATATATTATATATTCATGGGTCAATGAGTTTGACTCAAAAAATGTACAGTTGAATTGTGATAGCAATACCACAATTTGACTTGATGTGGAAAATCTCTTAGGCTTATCTATTGATGAGCTCAAGGGGCTTTCTAATGAATGGTTCTTAAGGCACGACACTTGTTGTAGGTTTTTCAAATGGGATTGCAAGTAGAGTGGTTTAAACCATGGAGGGAACTCCATAGTTAAGCCTTTTTGAGCTGGAGTAGTACTAGAATGGTGAGCCTTTGAGGAAGTAGTGGTGCTTCACCTTTGTGAGCACTACCTCAATGCAATGAGTGCAAAGTGCTCATTCATTCTCATGAGAAATGAGTCTGTGTGAACTACTATGCATGAATCATGGTTCAATGAGTTTCATTCAAAAACTACACTGTTGAATCTTGATAGCAATATCAAAATTTGACTTGATGTGGAAAATATCTCCTACTTATCAATGATTTATGTGTCTTAAGTTTTAACATATTACTTCAATGATAAATACACCTTCAAAGTTTAGATTTCAGACAATTCTACTTTTCAACATTTTGTGGTTTTGGCCTGATATAAGACAATTGTTGAAAACAATAAGGTTTTTATATTTCCAATTATTTATTATAAAACCACTTCCCAATTGAGGATTGGCTTGTCATTGTGATGGTGCCCTTATCACTGATTTTAATTTGAAAATTCATTTTTGAGATTATTGTTCTTAAGTCTAGAAGTTTTTCTTTGATGATAATTATGCCTTTAGTGTGTAGAACTATCTATATTTTGCAACTTGTGATTTTGTTCCGATATGAAACAATAATTGCATATGGTTATTATTTTTAGTTTTAGTGGTTTATCATAAACCAAGTATCAGTTAAAGCTTGAGTTGTTATTAGTATAATTACTTTGTTGTTAATTGGTTCAAATAGTCATATTTGAGTTTTTGTTATTAGATTTTTTTGTGGATGATAGAAAAGAGAATTGATTTTTAGAGTTTAAATCTGTCGCTTTAGGTTTATTCACTAAATTTTGACTTATTAAAGATTTATACATACTTATTGATTATTGTTACAAAGAGTTTAAATTGGTTATTTCTTTTTCTACTATTAGAATACTAATTATTTTCCTTAACATGCATTGTACCTGTAACTGTACGAAAAATGGTAATGGTTGAAGTTATCCACCTTAAAAAGATTTGACAGAGGTCTGGGTAGTGAATTTACTCCAAAGAGAAGATATCTTTATTGAGATGCCTATTGACTCGGTTCGCATCCTCCAACATCATCTTTTTTATACATGCAAATTCTTTCTGTGACACGTGGCTCAGAAATTATTAATTTATTGTATTTCATTTATTTGGAAGTGGCTGTAATGTTCCCAACAATATCACCATTGAGAGGAAAACATCAAGCGAAAAGTTTCAAGAGGAATTGGGAAAATAGGGGTAGCTCAAGAGATTTTACTGTCAACCACTTGGAGATCTTTTAAATAGTATCTAGACCAAGGCTCAAAATTTATCCTCAAAAGCTTAAAAAGCTTTGATGGTGATTTTGCATTGGTTGCTAATTTGCCACATGCAATTTATGTTCACACTTAATGCTATATTTTTATTGACAAGATTTGCCTCTACATGTTGCAAAATCACATGGGGTCTTTAAACTCTTTGTAACAACCTGGATAGTTTTATATCCTTATTTATTATGTTGTGGAACACACATCTCCAACCATAATAATGCTCTATTTGCTTAATAATTCTCATGGCTTTCCTTGAGATCTTTTGTTCCATCCCTATTATCCCTCAAATGCAGAGAAAAACTAAAGAAAGTATAATAACTTATCATTTTGTTTTGTTGTGTTATTTAGGAGAAGCAAGAGAACCATCTTCAAAGACTAAAGGAGAAAGTTTGAACACTAGAAGGTGTGCCATGCTTATTTGACTTAGTAATTGTTCAGGATGAGCACATTAAATTTGCATTTTATGCTGCACTAGGAAACACTATTGTAGCAAAAGATCTAGACCAGGTAGATTGCATTCTTTACTTATTTTTTAATTGTCTCCTTCTTTGCCCCTTATTCTATGGTAGCATTCATTTTCTTGATTAGATTTGTAAGAGAAGATCAAATAGTTGTAAAATTGAGGTTAGTTTTACATTTATTATGGAAAAAAATTTTCAAGGTCCACACATTTGGATGCCACTACCAAATTATGCATATTCTAATTTTATATATCTACTAATGATAGTAATAAATGTTGTTTTCAGCACCTCTTTCTTAAATATTTTGTATATTTCCATAAACTTGTCTGTTTAATCTTTTTAATTTTATTTATTGTATTTTGTTAGGCCACTCAAATTGCCTATGGTCTAGACAAAGATTTCAGACGTGTGGTCACATTGGACGGTGTGGTTTTTGACAAGTCTAGTACAATGAGTGGTGGTAGTGGAAAACCACAGGGTGGTAGAACGGGAACATCCATAAAAGCTTCTACTATTTTTGGGGAAGCTATTGTGAGTGTTGAAAAGGAACTTGAAAACTTAATTTAATAGCTTAGAAACATAAAAAAAAGGATAAGTGCTACTGTTAAGTAGTATCAAGGAGCAGAGAAGGCCATGTCACATTTGGAACTTGAATTAGCCAAGACACGCTTGGAGATCTAGAAACTGAACAACAATATTTCTAATCTATTATTTGTAGACATCATTGCCACTTTTTTAGCCATGGAAATGGTTTACCTAATCTTACCATTGTTCTGATTATAGATAGAAGGACTCAACAGTCAGCATGTTGACATCGAGAAGCAACTTGATTCTTTGAAGTTGTAGCACAAGCATCAAAGAGTGAACTAGACATATTTTTTGGAAATGTGGGGAGGATTCTCCATGGGAGTAATGGTGAAGTGGCATTGAGTGAAGGACCTTTGGCTATTGGTGTTTGAGCATACCACAAGAGAGTGGTCAATCGGGAGGATTCTCCATGGGAGTAATGGTGAAGTGGAATTGAGTGAAGGACCTTTTGCTATTGGTGTTTGAGCATATCACAAGAGAGTGGTCAATATTTATAGCAGTCCATGAAACATTATCTCTTTCAACAAAAAATAACCCAGATGTTGGCATAGGCTTGGTGGTTAATCTCACCTGTGGAGATGTCGTGAAATTGAAAACTAAAGTGAATGAGAAAACAAGCAATGTGAAAAATGCTTGCTTTACCTAGGGTTTTGGGAATCAAGCTATTTAATAATTTTCTATTTATATATAAAAAATTAGAAATCGGTTCCCTCATTACTAATTGTTAATAAGTATTACGAACGCACAATTATATAGCCTCTTGCACAAATTTTTCATTGTGATTGGTGCCCAAGAGGAGATGAGTTAATGAAAATAAGAGGTGTAACAATGTAGGGAAAGTGCTAACTTGACAACAAAGGTGAGTGGTGCTCTTGAAGTGGTTGTGGTGATACCTGATGCTTTCAATTAAGGAAGCACATATGTATTTTAGTTGCCTATTATAAAACTTATTTTGATAAGCATAAAGAAAAGAGCTTAGTGTAAATCATTACATCAACATATCCTCATCAATCCTTTGGTTTGTTGATCATGTTCTGTACCTCAAATGCATTTTTTTGGAAATGATTGAAATGATCATAAGAAAAGTTGTTGGAATAATATATGGAACTGGTAAAGAATGTCCTCAATCATTGTTTTTTCATTGATGTCAAACTTGTTACTTGCAGGGATGACAATTGCTTTAGTGATCCAAATACTATCAATTAGTTGATTGTCAAGGTGGAGGCAATGAATAAGATGTAACTAGAACACCTAGAGAAAGGTTGAAGTTATGATGTTGTAATGAAGTACAAGGATCAGTTAAGCCATTGATGAAATAGTGTATTGGATAACATACTAAAAGATACAAAGAATGAGCACACTGAAACATATCAAAGATCTAAGGTTTTAGCTAAGTCTTTTGTAAAGATCAAACTAAGTTCATTAGAGAGAAGGTGCCGAGAAATTTTAGATGCCGAGAAAAACCAAGTGTTGAGCAAAACCAAGTGCCGAGCAGAACAAAGTGTCGAGCAAGTTCAGATGCCAAGCAAAATCAAGTGCCGAGCAGAATCAAGTGCTGAGCAAAACCAAGTGCTGAGCAGAATTAAGTGCTGATCAGAATCAAGTGCTGAGCAGAATCAAGTGCCAAGTAGAACCAAGTGCCAAGCAGGTATAGGTGTTGAGTAACACAGAGGTGTTGAGCACCAGTAACTCAATAATGTCGAGTTGTTGTATTATTTTGGAAATTGAAGATTCATCAGATCTAAGCCAACAAAGTTGTTATCTAGAAATTTGTGAATTAAAAGGAAGATAAGAATGATGAGTTGGTGGCACAAAACACCATGTAGAACATTTTTAAGATACAATTGGCAAAGTTTCTAGAAGAGAACAAGATATGGGGTAGATGCATTGTATCCTACCTAATCCATTTTGAAACCCTAAGATTGGAAAGAAAATATTGACCAGCAAAAGGAAAATTAGACTTCTATATAAGAAGACATAAGTTAATAAAAAAAAGGGGATAGAGAGACAGAGAGAGAGAGTCGTGGTCAAGCATAAAAGCATGAAGTGTTGTAGAATGTGCTAAGGAGAAGAAAGCATAGGAACTTTGTTTAATTAGACGACCACAAGAATGATTACATTAGTAGAATGAGTAATAAGACTCAAGGAGATGAAGCTTGAGAGGGAAACAAGTAGTCAAAGCTGAAGTGATTGAAGCCAAGCATAAGGATTGAACTGAAGGAGTGATTTGAAATCTGTAAAGTATGTTGTAAGTTATGTCAGATCAAAAGACCATTATCATTAATTTCTAGCAATTGTAACAGTAAGATAAATTCTATGGACTTAGGTTGGTTTAACAGCCATTAGATAAATCCTTTAACAGGGTGACATTCCAAGTGAATGCTCTAAAGACCTTTAACCAGGCCCATTCCTAATAGTTTGGTGAAATCCTCTAACAAGGTCACATTTAATAGTGTGTTGTAAGCCTTTAACAGGGCAGGCTTTTAACAAGGCATCACTTTAGAAGAGTGAGAATCAAGTAGCATGTTACTGATGGTTTTTCCAAAATTGGGTTTCCACGTAAATCATTGTGTCATGTGTTGATCTTGAATGTTTTATCTTTGCATGTTGATTTACAGTAATTTGCTTATATGACTGATTTAAGTTTGAACAGATAAAAAGGGTATGGATTCATTAAAAAGGTATTAATAAGGCATTTGGACCTTGAACATCTGATTCACCCCCCCTCTCAGTTATTTTAAAAGAATTCTAACAATTGGTATCAGAGCTTGATTGTTGATTCAATTTAAAGGGACTACTAGCAGAAAAGAACAAAATGCCAAAGAGAGAAGTTCCCAAGCTCAACAAAGACAACTTTGTTGCATGCCAAAGTTTGATGAAGCTACATCTTGGATCCATAGGGGATTATGCCCAAAATTAAATTGTCACTGAACATGTAGATCCAACAAGTGTTCCTACTACTGAAGACATGAAAAACAAGCAAGAACACAACCAAACAATGCTGGAAATTGCCTCTGCACTCAGCTATGCTGAATTTGATGATATCAAAGGATGTGACACTACATTCAAAATGTGGAAAGCCCTATCAGACATCTATGGAGGGATCAGAATGTACAAAGAGCAAAAAGAGAAAGTCTTAGAGGAAAATTTGATGACATGAAAATGGAAGAAAATGAGAATGCTACTCAGTATGGTGCAAGAATAAAGGAAGTGGTAAGTGCAATAAGATGCTTGAATGGTCAACTGGATGAAGATACTGTTAATAGCAAGTTATTACGAACCTTGCTCCCTATCTATGCTATTAGAGTATCAGCAATACAAGAGTTAAGATGTATACCAAGAAATAATCTAAGCTTTGAAGGTATAATAGGTAGACTCACTGCATTTGAGTTATCTAACTTTGACAACTACAAACCTGAAAATGCTAAATCTGCTTTTAAGGCCAAGTTATCACTGAAAGATGCTGAACAGGTGAAATCAAGGAAAGGAAGGAAAATGAAGTATGTATCTAGTGACAGTAGCACTGATGAGGAAGATGTGGAACAATTGGAAGCATTGCTTGCTAGAAGATTTCACAGGGGCAAAGGAAAATTCAAAGGTAAGATGCCTATCATTTGTTTCAATTGCAATGAAGTAGGTCATATTGCTGCAAGATGTCCATAGAAAAAGGATTCCAAGGAAGGAAACAAATACAGGAATAGAAGAGATGATGACAAGAGAGATTACAAAGAAAAAAGTAAGAAGTGTTATATTGTTGAAGAAAATTCTGATGACAATGATGATGAAGTTGTTTATGTAGCCATGAAGGACCAATCTGATGAAGAAGAAGCCACAGCACTGGTGACATGTATAAACAATAATGACAGATGGATCATAGACAGTGGATGCTCACATCACATGACAGGAGACAAAAGTAAGTTTGTTAACTTTACTCAGTATGATGGAAATAGTGTTAGATTTGGTAATGATGCTCCATGTCAAATCAAAGGAAAAGGTTCCATTAAGCTCACAGAACAAATTTCATGTGACAATGCATACTATGTTGAAGGATTAAACTACAATTTACTGAGTGTCTCACAATTAGGCAATATAGGTTGCAAAGTGCAATTTGAAAATAAAACTACAAAAATCTATGACAATGATGGTAAACTGATAGGAAAAGGAGAACAAACAAAGAGTAATTTGTTTTACCTTGATATGGATCATGTTTCTTGTCTACTTGCAAAATTTGATGATGAATGGTTATGGCATAGAAGATTATGTCATGTCAACTTTGACAATCTAGTCAACATCAGTAGAATGAAGAAAGTCAGAGGTTTACCAAAATTAAAGAAGCTTGATAATATCATGTGCAAATAATGTCAGCTAGGAAAGATGACAAAATCAAGTTTCAAAAGCAAAAACTATACATCTAAAGAGATACTTGAGTTAGTTCACACTGACTTATGTGGTCCAATGGAAATACAAAGCTATAGAGGAGATAAATACATAATGTTATTTGTTGATGACTATTCCAAGATGATGACTGTTATGTTCTTAAAACAAAAATCTGATGCTTTTCAAATGCTTAAGTGGTATGTGGCTAGAGTTGAAAAGGAAATTGGAAAAAGCTTGAAATGCCTAAGATCAAATAGAGGTGGTGAATTTACATCAAATGAATTTGAGATATTTTGTAATGACAATGGAATCAAAAGACAAACATTAGCTCCTAGAACTCCCCCATAGAATGGAATTGTTGAAAGAAGAAACAGATCTGTAATTGACTATGCTAGAACATTAATGATGGAAAAGAATGTTGCTCTAAAATATTGGAGAGAAGTTGTAAGCATAGTTGTTCATACACTGAACCGAGTACAAGTCAAGAAAGGTACAAATACAACACCTTTTGAATTATGGTATGGTTACTCACCAAATGTATAACATTTCAAAGTGTTTGGTTGCAAATATTTTATCCTTACAAATGTTAGAAATGGAAAATTTGATGCAAAAAGTGATGAAGGTATATTTCTTGGTTACTCCACTAGAAGTAAGGCATATAAGTGTTTGAATATTAACACTAAAAAAATTGTGGAAAGTGCAAATGTAAATTTTGATGAGCACACAGAAGTCCAACCTAAAATACCAAAGAAAATGGAAGAATACAAAACCTTTGTATATTCTTATGAAGGAATGACTACTGATGAGGATGATGTCAATCAAATTGAAAATCAACAAAAAGTGTTAGTTTCAGTCGATTCACAACCAGTGAATGCCAAGTTGCATTCAGAAGCCGAGTTACAGAATGAAGAAAATGCACAATCTGATTCTAAAAATAGCATACATGATGAAGAACAACCTGACAATGAAGTGCATAGTGATCCTGAATCTGAAAGATCAAACATGGAAACAAGGACAGAGCCAAGATTATCCAAATATGTGAAAAGACATCACCCTGCTGAACAAATAATTGGTGACAAAGATGCAAGACCAATGACAAGGAATAGACTAAGACATGAATCATGTCTGATTAGTCAATCTGAACCCAAGATAGTACATGGCGCATTATAAGATGATTACTGGTATAAAGCTATGGAAGAAGAAATTGATCAAATAAGAAAAAATAAAACTTGGAGTTTGGTTCCCAGACCAACCGACAAGAATGTGATTGGCACCAAATGGGTATTCAGAAACAAACTAGATGAGAATGGTGAGATTACCAAAAACAAAGCTAGACTAGTATGCAAGGGTTACACTCAAGAAGAAGGAATAGACTATGGAGAAACTTTTGCTCCTGTTGCTAGAATGGAAGGAGTAAGAACTTTACTTGCATATGCTACCTACAAAGATTTTAAAGTCTATCAAATGGATGTAAAATCTACTTTCTTAAATGGTATACTAGAAGAAGAAGTTTACATTGAACAACCAGAAGGATTTGTTGATGAAAACAATAGGGATATGATGTGTAAGTTACACAAAGCACTCTATGGTTTGAAACAAGCACCTAGAGCATGGTATGAGAGACTTCACAAGTATCTAGTACAAATTGGATTTGAAAGAACTGATGATAACAACAACATGTACATAAAAGCTGAAGAAGGTAAAGAAATTATTGTATCTGAAATTTTTGTGGATGACATAGTATTTGGTGGTAAGGAAGTACTTTGCAAAGGCTTTTCTGAAAAAATGAAACATGAATTTGAGATGTCTATGTTTGAAGAAATCAAATTTTTTGTTGGATTACAAGTACATCAACTCAAACATGGAATATTTATTACACAATCAAAATACATCAAAGAAATTCTTAAAACATTTGGATTGGAGGAATCCAAACCAGTCAGCACACCAATGACCATAGGAAATAAGCTATCCAAAAATAATGAGTCAGTTGAAGTCAATTAAACAATGTACAAATCCTTGATTGGAAAACTACAATATGTTGTACATAGTAGACCAAACATAGCATTAGTAGTTGGAATAGTGGCTAGGTTCTTTGCTAATCCTAAATAAAATCATCTCATAGCAGTAAAAAGAATAATGAGATATCTCAAAGGGACTGATGACTTTGGTCTATACTGCAAAAAAAATGGAAAATTTGAACTCAATGCATATACAAATGCAGACTGGGGAGGAAACATTGATGACAGAAAAAGCACAAGTGGAGGTGCATTATTTCTAGGCAAAAGGCTAGTTACCTGGACTAGCAAGAAACAAACATGTATATCCCAGTCCACTGCAGAATCAGAATATGTGGTAGCTATAGTCAATTTTACAAACATTGTATGGCTCACACATCTATTGAATGGAATGAAAGAAGAAGTAATAAAACCGATGATATTGTATTGTGATAATACAAGTGCTATAAACATATCCGAAAATCCAATGATGCATGCAAAAACCAAGCATATTGCAATCAAGTATCATTATGTTAGAGAATTGGTAGAAGACAAACAAGTGAAGTTGGAATACATTCACACAAAGGAACAAACTGTAGATATATTCACCAAACCATTGCCCAAGGATGCCTATGAATATCTTAGAGGCAAGTTGGGGGTTATACTCCTAAGTCAAGCAGTTTAAGGCAACAAGGAAGCTGCCTTGCATCAACAGGAATAAATCATTGAAATATTAATAGGTTGATGCAAAGGATGACAGCAGGAACAGAAACTCCAAATTAGTCACAAGCATGGTGATAGAGGGAGAAAAATAACAAGAAGACAAAGCTTATATTTTGCATGATAAAGATGCTACATCTTTGGCATTTATGTCAAAGAGGGAGAAATATGCAAAAAACTGATCAATGCAAAGAAAGAGGGAGATATATATGAAAGAGGGAGATATATGTGATCAATAGTGAAAATGCATCAAGCCAACATATACAATCTTGGTGGTCACTGAATTGATTACTTGATCAATTTGGTTTGCCATCAATGCCAAAGAGGGAGATTTTTGGAAATGATTGAAATGATCATAAGAAAAGTTGTTGGAATAATATATGGAACTGGTAAAGAATGTCCTCAATCATTGTTTTGTCATTGATGTCAAACTTGCTACTTGTAGGGATGAAAATTGCTTTAGTGATCCAAATACTATCAATTAGTTGATTGTCAAGGTGGAGGCAATGAATAAGATGTAACTAGAACACCTAGAGAAAGGTTGAAGTAATGATGTTGTAATGAAATACAAGGATTAGTTAAGCCATTGATGAAACAGTGTATTGGATGACATACTAAAAGATACAAAGAATGAGCACACTGAAACATATCAAAGATCTAAGGTTTTAGCTAAGTCTTTTGTAAAGCTCAAACTAAGTTCATTAGAGAGAAGGTGTCGAGAAAGTTTAAATGCCGAGCAAAACCAAGTGCCCAGAAAAACAAAGTGTCGAGCAAAACCAAGTGTCGAGCAAAACCAAGTGCCGAGCAAAAAAAAGTACCGAGCAACTTCAGATGCCAAGAAAAATCAAGTGCCGAGCAGAATCAAGTGCCGAGCAAAACCAAGTGCTGAGCAGAATTAAGTGCCCAGTAGAATCAAGTGCTAAGCAGAATCAAGTGCTGAGCATAACCAAGTGTCGAGCAAGTATAGGTGCCGAGTAACACAGAGGTGCCAAGCACCAATAACTCAATAATGTCGAGTTGCTGTATTATTTTGGAAATTGAAGATTTGTCAGATCTAAGCCAACAAAGTTGTTATCTAGAAATCTGTAAATTAAAAGGAAGATAAGAATGATGATTTGGTGGCACAAAACACCATGTAGAACATTTTTAAGATACAACTGGAAAAGTTTCTAGAAGAGAACAAGATATGGGGTAGATACATTGTATCCTACCTAATCCATTTTGAAACCCTAAGATTGGAAAGGAAAAATTGAGCAGCAAAAGGCAAATCAGACTTCTATATAAGAAGACATAAGTTAATATAAAAAAGGGGATAGAGAGAGAGAGAGAGAGTCATGGTCAAGCATAAAAGTATGAAGTGCTGTAGAATGTGCTAAGGAGAAGAAAGAATAGGAACTCTGTTTAATTAGACAACCACAAGAATGATTGCATTGGTAGAATGAGTAATAAGACTCAAGGAGATGAAGATTGAGAGGGAAACAAGCAGTTAGAGCTGAAGTGATTGAAGCCAAGCATAAGGATTGAACTAAAGGAGTGATCTGAAATCTGCAAAGTATGTTGTAAGTTATGTCAGATCAAAAGACCATTATCGTTACTTTCTAGCAATTGTAATAGTAAGATAAATCCTATGGACTTAGATTGGTTTAACAGCCATTAGATAAATCCTTTAATAGGGTGACATTCCAAGTGAATGTTCTAAAGACCTTTAACCAGGCCCATTCCTAACAGTTTGGTGAAATCCTCTAATAAGGTCACATTTAACAGTGTGTTGTAAGCCTTTAACAAGGCAGGCTTTTTAATAGGGCATCACTTCAGAAGAGTGAGAATCAAGTAGCATGTTCCTGGTGGTTTTTCCCAAATTGGGTTTCCACATAAATCATTGTGTCATGTGTTGATCTTGAATGTTTTATCTTTGCATGTTGAATTATAGTAATTTTCTTATATGACTGATTTAAGTTTGAATAGATAAAAAGGGTATGGATTCATTAAAAAGGTATTAATAGGGCATTTGGACCTTGAATAATTGATTCACCCCCCCTCTCAATTATTCTAAAAGAATTCTAACACATTTGACATTGTTTTATTGATCTCATGAAACAATGTTTAATGTTTTCCAGAGAAACTACATTGGGAAATAATTTGAATGGTTTGGTTACGTGTTTTCTCAAAGCTTCTTTCAATTTACTATACAAGTTACTTGTTTAGGAGAAATTATGTCATATTTAGTTCTTTTCAGCACATGTGAAACTCTTATAACCTTTTGGTGTACTTTATGTTATTCTTCAAATATTTCTCTACTTTTTTTATGAATGATTATTCTTTTGAGGCTTGCAATGAAAATAGTTCTGAATCATGCTATTTTGATGCTTGGGATAAGAAAATAATTGTTAACAATTAGAAATTTTGGAACTATTACTATAGAATCTAGATAGATGTAAAGCTAAATGCTGTGATATTGAACACTTAAAGTGATGATTAACTCTGTTGGTGAATTGAATTTTTAATTTTCTATAGGTTTGGGAAGGATGGGTAGAAGTGCGATGATTGTGGTCTTTCAGCCCCACAACACTTTTGCTAGTGGAACAAGGTATAATATCATTGGTTTCCCTTTTTCCTTATGTAGGGGAAAACAAGGATTCGGGTTTATATTTTTCCTTGCCTGGACTAGCATATTCCTACAAATTCCTCCCATTTGAACATTTTATTCTATGTTATATTTCATGTTATAGTTTTTTGCAAATCCAATAAAGAAATGGGGCTACACTCATGACAAGCACAAAGCACTGATTCTACTCAAGTACAAAGTAGTGAATATCATAGTTCTAAGGTGTACAAAAATTGAATGGGCAACAGATCTTTCCATTCCACCTAGAACAGTCTATATTTCTTCACCTATGGCTTTAGATTGCTTTATTATAGTATTCATATTTGTTATTTTTGTTTTCTTTAGAGGGGTTAGACATGGTAGATTCTCATTGTTTTCTATGTCACATTCTTTTCATTATAGGCATGCATTTGATGCAAAAGAACAAGATTTCTATGAAGCTTTGTATACACAGAGTCAATCACAGTTCAACACGTAAGCAAGCCTTTACATGAATTGCTTTCAAGGGATGGATTTAGATGCAATTTTTCATTGAACTAAGTCACAAATATAAAGATTGGCTTGTCATTTGCTTCAACTTATTTCAATTCAATAATTCTCTTCCTTTTTTTATAATTTAGTCGTAAAATCTAATTTTCACATTACTTATCTTCTATCCAATTATTTACCTCTTGTATGTGTTTTTCCTTTCGTATGCCTTGGATTGGATCTCTATTGTAGGCATTATGTTGAATTGTACAAGCATGTTTTTTGTAGGTGTAATCCAATTCCAAATTCTAGAGATGTATTTTTGATCTATTACAACTATAGATATATGCTATGCAAATATTTCTTGTGTTTCTCTTTTCTATGATAGATTGATACATCTAGCAGTCCCTTGTTCATAACAATAACTAAGTATACTCATGTAACATTTTGGAATATTGTGTTGTTGCTTTTATTTTTGAATATATATGTTACAATTTTTGCACTTTTAAAAAATAAATCTATAATCCCTTTTGCCAAGGTATATCAGCTTCTCTTTCTTTTCATTATAAATGGAATACCAGCAGTAGTATTGATGTCATGAGATCTATAAAATCTTATTTTCTTTGCAATGTGTATTATGCTTTGTGGTTCTCTTAAATACTTAGCAAAGTAGCCCAAGGAGCAACTGAATCAAAGCTCCTTCTAACAATTTAATCAAACCACCCTGAATTTGGGTGTGTTTGCCTCATTTCTTGTTGTCTTCTTGGCTGTTATGTACCTTCTATTAGCTATTGATTGGATGTGCTAGGTTTAATTCTTTTCCCTTCTCTCTTTGTACAAGGGATCAAAGCTCTTCAAAAATCCCTGCTTGCCAATCAAAAATAGCAGTTTGGAATAGCTCAAGTTTTCCATAACAATCTTGAGGTAGAAAAACTAGTGGTCATTAGAGTATGGAACAATAATAGATGAGACAAGTAAAAATTTGGGGCTTGCTCAACCAAATTGGGTAGTCTAATAAACCTTAGAACAATCAGGATACCCCCACCATGTCATGGAGACACAAAGCTTGCCTTTTGAGGTTGTAGCTTTTTCTTGGAAAGCACAACATAGAAAAATCTTAGCTAAAAATCCACTAAAGAAGGTAGGTATAGCTGACCTGTCAAGATGCAGCCTTGGCCAAGCTGATGAAAAATTTACCGATCACTTGGTTATGAAGATTTACCTTTGCACTTAAGTGTTACAACTAGCTCCCTGCAAAATTCAACTGGCCAATTACTCTGACAAACAATCTTCACTAATCTGAATAAGAGTTAGCTTTAAGTTTGTGATTGTCAGGAATAAAACGTGATAAATAATTTTTAATTAAGATTTGTTTTATGTCATATGTTGATAAAGTTTGTTAACTTAACCATCTAGGCTTTGCCATTTTTGTAACAATAAGTGGCCAGTATTAGAAACCAGTCTCCAAAAACAAATCTCCTTATTGGATCAATATATGAACGAGACCTAGTCTCTAATGAACCTTCTAGTGTAGGGCACCTAAGGCTCTTAGGCATGAATTCAAGGTGTTTAGTACGTTAGAGTTGTTAGGAATGAAGTTTGGTCCATATTTGTAATGAAGACTCAATTGTAAGGTACAATGGCACATTGGTGTGGTTATAAGCCAAGTGACCATTTGTAACCAAGGAGTCATTATTTATGAATTCTTGAGTATTTTACTATTTTTAGGATGTTTTAGGTGGATTTGAGTCATTAGGACACGTTTGAATTGAAGGTGTGTAAAAAAAAAATGCAAAGGTGCAAAAAGTTGCTAAAGAGCAATTTTTGCAAATTTGTTGTCAAACTTAAAAAAAAGGAAGTTGTATGGTCTTCCAACCATCCAAATGGAAGTTATAACTGTTGGAAGACACTTATTTAAGGTCTCCACATGTGGGGAAGGCCATGGTACGGACGGGTGGACAGCATTTGGTGAATAAAACTCAAAAATTCTGCAATTTTCTCTATTTTTTCAATTCCGTATGGACTGTACGGATTGGTAGCAGTACAAATCTTATATTTTTGGAAATAGGACTGAGTCAGAATTCTAATGAAATTGGTTTGAAGTTTTTATCTATTCTGGGTTAAAAGTTATACCTGTTTTAGTAGAGGTAGGTCTGAAATTGCTGCACATTGAGGGTTTCAACAAGATGGCCTCCTAACTTGCAAACCCACTGTGGGATTTCAATGCCGCTTTGTGGAATGCAAGTTAGGAGAGGTTACTTAAATATTGAAGAGTTTCAGGGCTGTAGGAGTTGGGCACCTATTTTTACCAGCAAGCCCTAGGCTGAACATAGTCTTATGTCTAGTCTAGTTTTGAAGGAAAACGAAGGATCACGCTCCCAAGTTGATTGATTTGACCCAAGTGAAGGGTGTAGAAGGACAAATAAAAGGTTTAGAAGAGATCCAAGGGGTTGAACCAAGTCTTTGAACCCATTTATTTATGCTTTCCTTGTAACCCAGCCTAAACTGGCCATTTAGGACTGTGACACAAAGCGGGCATAACTTGATGCTGGAGTAGAGTTGGTAATTGATCTTTTGGAATCTCATAGGAGTAGTTGAAGGGTGTTTGGTGATGTGAAAATATTTTATGTTTCTTTGTATTTTTTGGGAGTTTGACCATTGAAACTAGGAATTGTTCTAATAAAAGTGCTGGTAACAATTTGTAATTTTCAGTGTTGGGTGTTGAGAAACTTCAAAGTGGGGGTTTTTCTTGTTGTTTTGAGTTAGTAAGCACCATTTCTATCATAAGAATGGAGTTCTAACCCAATCTAAGAAACATTTTCTATTTTAAGCCTATTTGGTGTTAGGGAATCCGTAATAGGTGTGATTGTCCCAAGTTGTTTGTGAACCCTAGGTTTGAGGGTTGGGCTTGTGAAGTGGAGTCCACTTTGAGGTAGAGTCTACCAATGTTAGAAGCCATTGGGTCAGTCATTAACCTTGGAAGAAAGCCTAGTTGCTGTTTGGAGGTTGGAAGCAAGTTAAGGTGCTGATCGGAGTTGGAAGAAGAGTTGGTGCTTTTGTTGCATACTCTGCATCAGAGTGGTATCAGAGCCACTAAGAGCCTGATTAGAGAGGAAAGATGTCAGATAATGAGGAAGGAGAGAGGGAGATACCTCTTAGGATCACAAATGTGGAATTGGCCAAGTTGGTCAAAGAACAAATGGCAGAAAGTAGAGCAGTAAGGGAAGAAAATAGAAGCATGAAAAGAGAATTGGAAAAATTGAAGGGCAAGATGGCTAGAGGAGTCATGGAAGACTCTGAAGGAGAAGAAGAAAGGATTGAAGTTAGAGAGCCTAGGCAGGTTAGAGATGAAATGCCTGCAGATCAAAGAGCCATGTTGGAGGCCCTAGAAAGGGTAGGAAGAAAGGATCAAAGATCAGACCTACCTATGTTCAGTGGTAAGTTGAATCCAGAAGAATGCATGGATTGGATTGAAGCACTTGAAAATCACTTTGAATGTGATAATGTGCCAGAAAACCAAAAGATAAAGGTGGCTAAGTCTAAGGTGAAAGGATCTGCCCTTAGTTGGTGGAATTTTCTTCAAAATGAGAGAATAGAGGAAGAGAAGGCACCCATAGCCACGTGGAAGAGAATGAAATTAGAGATTAAGAAATAGTTTGTACCAGAGGACTATGAGGTCCTAATGCATCAAAAGTTGCAAAGTCTCAGGCAAAAGGACTTGGATGTAGGAGCATATACAGAGGAGTTTCATAAACTCACTCTAAGGGCTCAAGTTCCTGAAAGTGAAAAGAAAAAGTTGGCAAGATACTTGAATGGGCTCAAGTACTCCATCAAGGATGAACTAGTTTTGTTCAATCCTAAGACCATCCACCAATGTTATCAAATGGCCCTCAAGATTGAGGAGAAACTCAAGAGGAGAAGTGATTCCCATGGAAGAGGGAGAGGAGGAAATAATAGAGGTGGAGGAAGATTTGGGGGCAGAGGTTCATCTAATAGATCTCAAGGTGAACCTAGCAGCAGTCAAGAAAAATTAGATGGAGAATCCAATCCTAGAGGAGGATTTAGAGGTAGGAGACCTAATGGGAGAGGAAGATTTGGAGGAAGGACTCCAGGGGTATTCACTGGAAGGTGTTTTACCTGCAATCAAATAGGGCATAGATCCTCTAGGTGTCCAGAGAAAGGGGGCAGCAGCAGTCAAGAAGGAGATAGAAGAATCCACTTGGCTCAAGAAGAGGATGCACAAAGTGACCAAGGAGCAAGAGGGAATTCTGATCCAGAGTGAGGGGAATCTTTAATGTTCAATAGAACCCTGCTGAAGACAGTTGCAGAACAAGAACCTCCCCAAAGGAAGACCTTATTTAAGACCTTGTGCAAGGTAAAAGGTAAAGTGTGTAAGGTAATTGTTGATTCCAGTTCAACTGATAATATTGCATCAATAGAGATGGTAAATAAGCTTGGATTGAAGAGGTCACCTCATCCTAACCCTTACAAAGTTTGGTGGTTAAGTAAGGAGCAGCAAGTTGTTGTTAATGAACAAGTTAATGTTGAATTTCAAATTGGGGAGTACAAGGACAAAATTGTTTGTGATGTTGTAGATATGGATGCTTGTCATTTGTTGTTAGGTAGGCCATGGCAGTATGATGTCAATTCCAAGCATGATGGGAGGAACAATGTCTACATCATCACCAAAAATGGGAAGGAGTACACTATGACACCATTGCTAGAAGATGGAAAGGAGACCCAACATGCATCTAGTGTAATGATGGCTGGGGAGAAGAAGTTTTTGAAGACTCTCAAGGTGAAGAACACCCCATGCTTTGCCATTGTAGTAAAGCCAAGACAAGAGGAGAAAAAGGAGGAAGGCAGATTAGGAATAAGGAATGTGGAACCCAAGGAAGTGAGGCAGCTTTTGGATAAATACAAGGAAGTTATTTCAAACCCTACTACTGATACCTTGCCACCATTTAGAGAGGTAAGTCATTGTATTGACTTTATTCCAGGTTCTACATTGCCTAATAAGCCTGCCTATAGGTTGAAACTAGAACAAAACAAGGAATTAGCAAGACAAGTTGAGGAGTTGCTTGAAAAAGGGTTCATAAGAAAGAGCATCAGCCCTTGTGCAGTCCCTGCTTTGTTGGCACCCAAAAAGGAGGGTACATGGAGGTTGTGTATGGACTCAAGAGCCATAAAAAAGATAACCATCAGATATAGGTTCCCAATGCCTAGGATGGAGGATTTGATGGATCACCTAGGAGGGGCAAGGTACTATTCCAAGATTGATTTGAAAAGCAGTTACCACCAAATCAGAATAAGGGAAGGAGATGAATGGAAAACTGCCTTTAAAACTAATGAGGGACTTTATGAATGGATGGTGATGCCCTTTGGCCTTTCTAATGCCCCTAGTACATTCATGAGACTCATGAATGAAGTTTTGGAACCTTTCATCAATCATTTTGTTGTTGTATATCTTGATGATATATTGATTTTTAGCAAATCTAAAGAGGAACATCTAACACACTTGGAATTGGTTTTGAAGAAACTTGGGGAGAAGGAATTGAAGATAAATTTGAATAAATGTGTCTTCATGAAAGAAGAGTTGGTGTTCCTACGCTTTGTCATCTCCAAGGGCAACCTCAAGATGGATCCAGAAAAGGTGGAAGCAATCCTCAACTGGCCTACACCAAGGAATGCAAGTGAGGTAAAGAGCTTTCATGGTTTGGCAAGCTTTTATAGAAAGTTTATTAGAGGTTTCAGTAATGTGTGTGCCCCTATGATTGATACAATCAAGGGTGGAAGAAAATGTAAATTTGCATGGATAGGAGACACTGATCAGTCCTTTGAGTACTTGAAGAAAAGGGTTGCAGAGGCACCCATCCTTGCTCTACCTGATTTCAAGAAGGTATTTACTATTGAATGTGATGCAAGTAATAGGGCCATAGGAGGAGTCCTAAGTCAAGAAGGTAAGCCAATAGCCTTCTTTAGTGAAAAGTTAAATGAAGCAAAACAAAGATATTCTACATATGATTTAGAATTGTATGCTATGGTTCAGTCTCTAAGAAAATGGAGACATTATTTATTGCCCAAGGAGTTTATTGTCTATACAGATAACCATGCATTGAGTTTCTTGAATAGACAGGAAAAGTTGAACCACAGGCATGTGAAATGGATGGAGTACCATCAATCATACACCTTCACTATTAAGCATAAAAAAGGGGAGGAAAATAAGGTTGCTGATGCCCTTAGTAGAAGGAATTTGACCATTCAAGAAATGAGGTTGGAGAATATGGGATTCCACTCCATAAAAGACATGTATGAAAGTGATGAAGACTTCAAAGAAGTTCATCAAGTCTGCAGGGATATGACAGGGCAGTACCATAGCATTTATGCAGATTTCATGCTGCAAGAAGGATTGCTCTTCAAAGGGAGTCAGCTATGCATCCCTAGAGGATCCTTGAGGGAGAACATTATAAAGGAGAAGCACTGTGGGGGTCTAGCTGGTCATTTTGGATTGGACAAGACCCTTGAACTAGTAAGAAGATTTTATTACTGGCCTAGGATGCCTACTGATGTAAGAAAGTTTTAGAGACTTGTGTGATTTGTCAAAAGGCAAAGGGAAAGACTTCTAATGCAGGACTGTACACCCCATTACCAATACCAAATAGGCCTTGGGATGCTGTAAGTTTAGACTTTGTACTTGGATTGCCAAGGACCAAGCAAGGCTATGATAGTATTTGTGTTGTAGTAGACCGGTTTTCCAAGATGGCACATTTTTTGCCATGTAAAACCAGTCATGATGCCTCTTATATTGCAGGTATCTTTTTCAAGGAAGTAGTAAGACTACATGGATTACCATTATCCATAGTCTTAGATAGAGATTCTAAGTTTCTTGGGCACTTTTGGAGGACTTTGTGGAGAAAACTTGGTACAGACCTCTCATTTTCATCAGCATACCATCCACAATTGGATGGCCAAACAGAGGTGGTTAATAGATCATTAGGCAACCTATTAAGATGCCTTACTAAGGAACATGGATCATCTTGGGACTCAGTCATAGCACAAGCAGAGTTTTCTTATAATGATTCAATGAATAGGACAACCGGATTGAGCCCATTTCAAATTGTTTATGGCACTCATCCTAGAGGGGTAATGGAGGTCAGAGATGTCAAATCTATGGAAAGAACCAGTGCTCAAGCATGTGATTTTGCTGAGGTGATGAAGGAAATTCATCAAGAGGTCAAAGATACGCTAGGGAAAATGACAATGAAGTATAAGGAAGCAGCAGATACTAAGAGGAGAGATCTTCAATTTGAAATAGGAGATCTGGTTATGGTGAACCTTAAAAAGGAGAGGCTTCCTAAAGGTAAGTTTACTAAGTTGATGATGAGGAAAAT
Organism: Cupressus sempervirens; assembly: GCA_028749045.1. Lineage (NCBI taxonomy): Eukaryota > Viridiplantae > Streptophyta > Pinopsida > Cupressales > Cupressaceae > Cupressus > Cupressus sempervirens. The sequence goes on from CM053783.1 coordinate 106,399,022, forward strand.
AGGTCCTTTTAGGATCTTGCAAAAATGTGGACACAATGCCTATAAGGTGGAGTTGCCACCAGACATAGGGCTCTCCAATACATTTAATGTCTCTGATTTATATCTTTACAGAGGTTCTCAGACTGAAACCAGTGGCATTGAATCAACCACAGTAGATAAAGAGATCATGAACTCTCTTCCCAAGGCAGGGGTAGTCACTATAGAAAGTGTTTTGGATAAAAGAGAAGGAAAAAGGACTAGGAGGAAGGTGTACATGGACTACCTCATCAAATGGATAGGTAGACCAGTTGAAGATGCAAGTTGGCTGCCTGAATCAACTATAAAGAAGATGGGATACAACGTGTCCACATTAGCAACTCAAGAGACTTGAGTTTATTTTGGCCTAGGGAGTATGGTGCAGGGCACCTAAGGCTCTTAGGCATGAATTCAAGGTGTTTAGTATGTTAGAGTTGTTAGGAATGAAGTTTGGTCCATATTTGTAATGAAGACTCAATTGTAAGGTACAATGGCACATTGGTGTGGTTATAAGCCAAGTGACCATTTGTAACCAAGGAGTCATTATTTATGAATTCTTGAGTATTTTACTATTTTTAGGATGTTTTAGGTGGATTTGAGTCATTAGGACACGTTTGAATTGAAGGTGTGTAAAAAAAAAATGCAAAGGTGCAAAAAGTTGCAAAATGCAAAAAGTTGCTAAAGAGCAATTTTTGCAAATTTGTTGTCAAACTTAAAAAAAAGGAAGTTGTATGGTCTTCCAACCATCCAAATGGAATTTATAACTTTTGGAAAACACTTATTTAAGGTCTCCACACGTGGGGAAGGCCATGGTACGGACGGGTGGACAGCATTTGGTGAATAAAACTCAAAAATTCTGCAATTTTCTCTGTTTTTTCAATTCCGTATGGACTGTACAGATTGGTAGCGGTACAAATATTATATTTTTGGAAAGAGGACTGAGTCAGAATTCTAATTTAATTGGTTTGAAGTTTTTATCTATTCTGGGTTAAAAGTTATACCTATTTTAGTAGAGGTAGGTCTGAAATTGCTGCATATTGAGGGTTTCAACAAGATGGCCTCCTAACTTGCAAACCCACCGTGGGATTTCAATGCCGCTTTGTGGAATGAAAGTTAGGAGAGGTTACTTAAAGATGGAAGAGTTTCAGGGCTGTAGGAGTTGGGCACCTATTTTTACCAGCAAGCCCTAGGCTGAACATAGTCTTATGTCTAGTCTAGTTTTGAAGGAAAACGAAGGATCACGCTCCCAAGTTGATTGATTTGACCCAAGTGAAGGGTGTAGAAGGAAAAATAAAAGGTGTAGAAGAGATCCAAGGGGTTGAACCAAGTCTTTGAACCCATTTATTTATGCTTTCCTTGTAAACCAGCCTAAACTGGCCATTTAGGACTGTGACACAAAGCGGGCATAACTTGATGCTGGAGTAGAGTTGGTAATTGATATTTTGGAATCTCATAGGAGTAGTTGAAGGGTGTTTGGTGATGTGAAAATATTGTATGTTTCTTTGTATTTTTTGGGAGTCTGACCATTGAAACTAGGAATTGTTCTAATAAAAGTGCTGGTAACAATTTGTAATTTTCAGTGTTGGGTGTTGAGAAACTTCAAAGTGGGGGTTTTTCTTGTTGTTTTGAGTTAGTAAGCACCATTTCTATCATAGGAATGGAGTTCTAACCCAATCTAAGAAACATTTTCTATTTTAATCCTATTTGGTGTTAGGGAATCCGTAATAGGTGTGATTGTCCCAAGTTGTTTGTGAACCCTAGGTTTGAGGGTTGGGCTTGTGAAGTGGAGCCCACTTTGAGGTAGAGTCTACCAATGTTAGAAGCCATTGGGTCAGTAATTAACCTTGGAAGAAATCCTAGTTGCTGTTTGGAGGTTGGAAGCAAGTTAAGGTGCTGATCGGAGTTGGAAGAAGAGTTGGTGCTTTTGCTGCATACTCTACATCACCTTCCACCTACATATGGGGGCGTGGGTGTTAATTCAACATGTTAAAAAGAGCAATTTCCAAATGGATTCCTCCATAATATTTTAAAACTCAATTTTGGAAGTAATTTAGTTCAACTTTGGAACCAAATGTATTATTAAGGATTGTGTGGTTACCTTGTGTTTTCTATTTCTAAGAAACTTTTTTAGGGAAAAAGCAATGAAGCCTTAAACACAGGCTTTATAATTGGCTATCAAGCTTGTTATCAAAAATGGAATTAACTTTCACCTCAAAGGATATCCATGCTATTTTTAATGAAATAAAAAATTAGAACTCTAAGAACTATAAGATAGAAAGCATTTCAAGACAAGTTTGGCCTTATATGGATTTGTTCATTTCTTTTCAGCAAACCATTGCTATAGGTAGGCCAATGAGAGCACAAATTTCCTAGCAACTATTGCCACTTAGCATAAAAATTTATTCTACAAAATATGTCATTAAGTGGGAAGGCTGGATGATAATTTAACCATCATATATAAAGTCCCATACCTAGAAGGTATTATGAATGTATTTAGATAATCTGATTTTCAAAGTAGACCACACAAGAACCTGTTTTGAGCTACTTATGTACTTGAAAAGTAATAGCTATTTATTTTCTTAATGTTTGACAACTTTTTGAATGAAAATCTTGTTATCATCCCACAAACACAATTCAACAAGAACTCAAAAACATGAAGGAATACATGAACTATGATTGCTTATTCTCGAGTAAATTCAAATAAACTGTGCTTGTCATCTTCTTTCTTCCTTTTTATCTATTATAATTATCTCCTATCTTCTATGTCTTTTGGCTTGCCTGGTAACATGAGTAGGGTATTCCATAGTTCAATGACTAGTTAATTGGACATCATTGATTGGTGGCTTGATTGATGTTTAGGTGATGCCCTTACAACAGGCAGGTATTTTTTGAATTTTGACATTCTGGTTTGGCATTTCTAGATCGTTGCCTTGTAATATGCTTTTTATAACAATTATGGTGATTGGATTATAGCTTGATAGGTTTATAAGGCTGGTACTTTTGTATGTAATAAGGAAGAGTCTGCCTTAATATATCTTCTCCCATGGATTTGAAAATATGAGCTTATTATTTCTTATTGTTATTTCAATAAAATTTAGACATGGATATCTGCCATTCTATTGCAAAATCCTTTAGTCATTGTCTTCTCCATAATATCTTCATCCAAATTTTTATACATATTACTATAATCCTTTTATTCCTCAATAATCCTTTTATGTGCTCTAAAAAGAGTGTATTGTATAGCACAAAGGCTCACTATCACTTCCATCCTTATCTACATTGTCATTTTCCTTGTCATTGTAATTATTATCATTGTTCTTATTCTTATTGAGACCATCCTTTGGTGAACTATTTGTCATAAGATAGACTGTCAGTGGGGCTGCCTGTATACTAGTTGAAACATTTAGTTGTACTTCAATGTAGTCCAGTCTAAAATTTAGTCAAATATTCATTATCCAAAAGCAATTATCATTCTATGTAATATCATATTTTTTTGAATTCAAGTGCATTTAATATCAACTCAATCTTCATGCTTATTATCCAGAAATAATATTAGAAAGAAATTATGCAAAATTTTGCATCATGGAGTTCTTGAAATTTGCTACAATGAAATTTTAAAAGAGAGCAAATCTTATGCAGTAGCTAAATGGTTATATCTTCCAGATCAACAAGACCTAAACATTAGTAATGCATTTAAGCACCATACTTGAAAAGGGTTGTTCATTTGTCTTATCAAAAGAAGTTTCCTTGAATCTAAGAAAAGGATTTTACAAATGTTTCTTTTGCATATGGTACCCATGTGGTGATACATAACATAATTAATTGTACTTGGCACAAATACAAATATCAGTTTCACTACCATTTCTATGAACAATATATTTGTTGTGCTCGCAATCAATGTCCCTTACTAATGTTTTTAATCCTAATTGTATAATCTAAGTCTTTTCTTGTGAGCCATATTGAATTAAAGGATGATTTTCCTTGAACAAGGTTGTTATGATTTTAGCACATGTATAAACTATTAGTGTTGGAGCTCTATTTCTCATGACAGATTTTGAGTTTTTGATCACTTCATGTATAAATATTTCAGGCTCTAAAGAAATTTCTAGATGGAGATGCCATATTAATGTTAGATCCAAAAATAAAAAGAAACCCTGTTGCAAACTTGGTGATAGAGAAAGTGCTATTAAGGAGTGGTTAAAAGGCTTGCCAGTGATTTGATTTTGATCAATCAGGTATGCTTCATGTGTCAAAACTTTGTCTACTCAGAATTTAGCTCTTGTTTATGGCCTATTATTATTATGAGCTTTATAAGTTTATATAGTTCATTTCTCTGTTAAAAATTGCTATTACATTTTGGTTTTCTTTGTGTTGTACATAATCTAGATTAAACCCATTTATTTCTTATTACAGGGCCACATTAGCCTTATGCTTGAAAAAAGAAGAGGAAGCCTCATGTTATAAGAGTAGAACTAAAAGAGCCATAGGAGAATGTAAAAGATTGTCACAATGTGCCTATTACCATCATGACTTTCTTCAACATTCTCCTATGGCTCGTAAGGGAGATCAGCTAGCGAAGATGCTTTGTTAGCTTTTAATACACTTTATAGATGAGATTGCATTATATGAGATTCATTACTACACTCAGGAATGGGCTCATCTTCAATCTTTAGAAGATTGAAGATGAGCCCATTCCGAGTGTAGTAATGAATCTCAAAGCTCCTTCAGCTTGAGCATATGATGTATTTCGAACGATCTTTCTGAAGCTGCATCAACATTGTATCCCTCAGGTGTTTGATTCTTCATCTTTCTTCTTTATTATTCTACAGAACAATTATTATGGTTTAAGTTTTTTAGCAACAATTTTTAATTTCAGTCAGAAATCTCTATATATCTTTTCTTGCTAGATAGGGTTGCTTAATTTTTATGTAAATGTCTTTGCTTTTGCAGCTTGGACTTGAATTCACCGCCAATGTTCTTTATGCTTAGCCAACAAAATATTTGTACCAAGTATAGTGCATTGTAATGGTATTGTGCATACAGTGTTGATGTTTACTCAATAAGACTATTTTTGTTTAGTTTTATTTGCCAAGTTTCCTTTTTAGCTTGATTTTGAGCTAGTGATGCTTGAGACTCAAATGCCTACGAATGCTTCATGTAGTGTCCAGTCTCAAGCCCTGATCACTAGGTAAGCTCCTAGCTCTTATTACAGTTTTCTTATTGCAATGTCACATCCAATTTGCATGTGATTCTACTGACCTAAAGGATTTAACCATAAACAACAGTAGTCTCCTCTACCCAAGATAATACAACTTTGTTTGGATTTAAATAAGAAAATCACAGCAGCATTATTAGTGAGGATTTCTGTCTGCTCAGAAACTTCTTATCTAAGAAAGCCTTCTTGAGGCTTGTGAGCTTGTGTACTTCTCCTTTACATCAAAGGTTCAATGCGAGCATGTTGCTAAGATCCTGCCCAAGGTTACAAATGCAAAGTGAACTAGTTTTTAATGCTTCTCACTAGTAATAAAGCATGTTTTATTAGCCTATTATGTAGTTGGTTCAGCTTTATTTCAAATTTAATGTAGGGACGAGGAGCTTCTTGGTTAGGGTCTTGCATTGAATGATGAATTAGATCGTGTGCTAGGGAAACACAACTCCATTACTACAGGGTCTCCTGTTACATGAAAAATAACAAAAGAGAGCAAACTAGAATAAATTTGGTAACTTTCCATATTTCAAATGTGGATTATACCTCTAAACTATTGCATAGAGAGAGAGGGGGGCAGGGTGTTGCAGAACTATTGCATAGCCAAGGAGACAACAAAGGAGCCTCCTTGTCTCCCCTACCCCCACATGTGAGAGAGAACACTATTGCATAGAAAGGTAGGCAACAGAGCAAGAACATGCGCTAGATTTTTCCCTAAACTGGGTGTTCCCAAAGGTAAATAATTGAGGTTGTTCTGCTTGTTTATTTTCATATTTTTCATTTGAATGTATGCATTAGAATCTATTATCAATAACTCTACATAAGATCTGTGTTGGTGACTTTTTCCATTGGAATTGGAATGTGGAAGATAGGTATGTGCCAACATTTTATTCTATTTGAGAGCACATGCTTTTCCCTCTTATTTTATGGTCTATGGAAATCTAAATGACTATTAGAAAAACCAATCTCAAAGTTTAGAATGGTAGAATGATAATATTTTCATGAGTTGATTTATAATCTTGTGTTTTTTACATTGAAATATAAGTATAATAGGTTAAATTGTAGGTTCAATTCGGGGAGGGGTTAGGGCATATCCTGTTTGTGAATTTCTGTGGTTGAATTCATAAAACATTTTTTTTTATAAATTTATAAAGTTCATGTGTTTATATATAAAAAGAAAAGAGAGAAATATATATAATTGTAAAATAAAACTATTTCATATGAATTTATGATGTTTGATCAATATCAAGATAAACATAATAATATAAATATAAGATCCAATACAGACTCAAATCTCATAGAGCTGAATTGATAAATAGAACACACCATGAATTTCCTCAAACTATTATGAATGTCAAATCATTTCAGAGGTGCAATGGACATATGCAATTAGTCATTACTGTCTAATATCAGACTATAGATATAGACAACCTATCCTAAAATAGAGCTACACTAAGGAGCACCATAATAACTTAAGAATAGATGTCAAGCCTTAGATGCCACAATTATTGAGAGAAGGGATTGGTTAAAAAAAGAGAAGAGAATTGCCAATGTAAAAATATTGAATGGGGTCATATCTATGCATCACACTTTATTGTTCTAAATCAGTGGACAAAAAGCATCCACCTAAATTTTTCAAAACTGGTAGATATTGAAGAGTCCCAACTATATAAATCTAAAATGATCTCTAGTTTTATTCCTTAAGTTCATAGGAAAGTGCTTGATCATGTCCAAATCAACAAACAATAAAGGGTACTTGTAATGATCTTTTCTAGAATTGACACAATATTTTAGATTTTTTGCCTAGAGGAATTTCAACAAATAGTTGATGTGCAACCCAAATATCAATTACTGTTGCCACTGTAACCTTACTATGCTGACTACTAATAGACTTTCAAGAAATACTCGGATCTCAATTTCAAGGAAAATAAATGAACACCACTGTAATACTCTCCACCTGAATAAGTCAGATATTGAGTACTTCGACTGGCAAAAATTTTATCAAATAGTTGTCTTGCAAACAAAGAGCTTAAGCAAAGCCACTAAGGTCATGCCACTACAACACTCTCCTTATACTTCATTACAAAAATGGTTTCATTAATCAAGCATTTTAACAAATAGATGATATTCACCCAACTGCTATAATTTAAAGGCAATATTGTAGTACAGATTTAACTAGAGTTTCACAGCATAGAATGGCCACTCAACAATGGATTTTAGTTATATTGAAACTCACTTTACTGTTGCAAATGAATACAATGATTGCAATAAAAACAAGCTAAGGAATACTATCAAACATTACATATATACTAGCCAAGGAATGACTACACTTTAGGAGATTGAAAACACATACATGCCTACTGTATGCTTCTTTAAGTGTGTTCATGGACATTTAATTTTGATCACTAAGTTTTCTATCATGTCTCGCTATTTTTTCAAAAGTACCTGAATTGCGCCTTCTAAAATCTCCCAAAACATGAAGCAGATGTCATTGTATGTTGGGTGTTCCATGATAAATGCCACTCTATCTCTACCACTCCTATGTTGCAAAATATTGTCTCCTTTCATTCTTCCCTAGGTACCTACCTGTTTCACTCCTCAAATGATGAGAACTTGTCCTAAGCTGCATTATGCGCACTTTAGCTCTCCATTCGATATTTGCTTCTTAATACATGTTTTCTATTCGTGATCTTCAAGGGTTTGAATTCTTTGATATAATTTTTTTTTTACCATACAAGACTTCTAAATTTTCCTTCATGGACTTCTTTATTATATCATTGTTATTGGGATTTTTTTTGCACATCAACTTTCTATTTTTTGTTTTTTTGGCATTTTGCTTCATCCACAATCTCTTCCTCCTTTCATGTCTCTCCTCTGTGAAATGTACGCAAACGATTGTTTTCACAAATTCATTTTTCTTAACATCATAAACCTCTTTTGGGAGGTGACGATGGATAGGGGTACAAGAGGAGGGCTCAAGCTATATGTAACTCTCCCTTATAGATATACAGCTACAGCCTACCCAGATTTTAATATAACTAGATGGATTTGTGTGTTCAATTAGTAATTAGATGTTGTATAATCTATTGGCCTACCTAGATTTGATTATTTTGTCAAGGTTATCACCACCAATATGTAGAAGAATTGAATCTTCAGTTTGTTGTATGACTATTCATGGGGAATACCAATTGATGTTGTTTTCTACAATCAATGAATTAAAGTTATAATTTAGACTATCAAAGCATCACTATCCCATACCCTTTTGGCTAGACTATCATACCACTGGAATGACCCCTTTTTTCTATTTATGTTATACCTTATAGCAATGGGTTGTTCTAAATCGCTTATGTTTGTAAGTGTTCAAACCTGTAATGAATTTTAATGATGTAGTTTGCGTTATTTGCAATGAGTGAAATTAGTTGTCATTAAATTAGTAATATATTTAAAATTGAGAGATGTTCGACATGTTTTGTGACATCTATGTGTAACTAATAGTGAAATGTGTGATCTATTTTCTTGTTATTGTTAATATTGACTTCTAGTGGAAGTGTTTGATTTTAATTCATAAAAGTTCATAAAAGTATAATCGTAGATGTCTAGCTGATGTAGGAAATTATTCAAGTTCAATGTTTATAACAATTTGGGAAACTCTTTTTTGGATTGTTTTAAAAAATTGTAACCTGTTGTTCTAATAATATGCAATGCTTATAGGAATGTCATCCATGGTAGTGATGCAGTGCAAAGTGCAAAGAAAGAAATTTCCCTATGGTTTCCAGAGGGTGTGTCTGACTGGCAGAGTAGTCTGCATCCTTGGGTTTATGAGTCTTGAGACTTGCGATCCATTTTAATGTTTATATTTGAGAAGTTTTTAGGATGTTACTGAAGTACTTATTTCATCTCATATCCCAAGAGTAAAATGCTCTTAGTATTTTTGCTAGAGTCTACTTATTCTGTTATAGTAATTATGAAGTACATGGTTCTAAATTTTTCAATTCGAGACTTATCTGTTGATATTTGAAGTTGTATTTTCACAAGTATATCATCAATTATTATACATGGTTTTAGCAATCATAGATTAATGAATGGTGGTCTGGCATATGGTGTTGGTGTTTATCTTGCTTTTGAAGATTTCTCCTACCTAAGGTATGAAATATTATGTTCAAAGATGATGTCTTGGTGGGGATTTTTTAAAATGTTTGAATTCTAGAATATTCTTTCCTTTAATACACATATTCTTTATTTAAGAAGGAATGTTTGACTTACTATTATTGCTTATTCTTTATAGTGTTCCATTTTTAGACCTGGACATTAGTGAGGAACAGTATGTTGTGTTGTGCCGAGTTATTTTGGGGAATTTTGAGGAAGTTCCTCTTGGTTCTCTTCAGTTTCATTTGAGTTGTCAAAAGTTTTATTCTGGCATTAACAATATCACCATTCCAAAGCATTGCATTATTTGGAACACTCACATGAATAAACACATTCTTCCAGAATATGTTGTTAGTTTTAAGCCTCCTCGCCAGTCTCAAGGGGAATAAAAGCTCCATATTCCTCATTTTCAAGAGGTTTCTTCTTATTTTGAAAGTTAAATACAAAGGAGAAATTCCTTTGATTCTTGTTGCTATTTTTGATCTAGTGAAACTAGTTCAATGCCTCAAAATCAATGAAATTTCCTTGTTCTCATCTCCTCACTCTCTTTGTGTTGTTTAATTATTTTTACCTTCACATATGAATGAGTTGATTTCTATTCTAGATATGTATGTTCCCTATAAACTATTTGCAGTAAATTCCTATGGTTTTCTCTTTCTCTTGGTATTTGTAGATTCTCTACATAATTGGTGGTATCCATGAACATTTCTTGACATTCTACTTGGACATGGATATTGATGGTAGACACAACTCCTTTTTTCAGGTGAAGATGGCAAAGTATAGGGTCAAGGATGGATCAATTCCAAGGAAAAGTTTCTAGACAATAGAGATACACATTGCCAAAATAGAGAAGGATTCTCACATTAAGTTGAACCTCTATCATCCATCCAAGTTTCATATGATCAATCCATTGAGGAAGACAAAGATAGGAAATCTAGTAGGATACAAAATTGTCCCTGGGGGCACAACCACAAGCTTGCTTGATCATAATGATCTTCCTCAACTTTGAGGTTCCTTCACTAACAACTAGGTCTATACCAGACTTTGAATTTCATTTTTCTTTTAAATGTTGGTGAAATTTTTCAATAATCAGTGATGCTAGCATGGCACCCTTCCCTTACATGAAAGGTTTTTGACCTAAGCTATGAATTAGTGAGGTCACAAACAAGGGATCTCATCCCAAATTATCAATACTAATGCTCAAACTTGTGAGCACATTAGAGCATTGAAGGTGACCAGTGATGTTGGCATGACACTCTTCCAATACATGAAACATGAAATGCTTTTGATCTAGATCTATAAATCAGTGAGGCCACAAACAATGAACCTCATTCCCAATTATCAATATTGATGCTCAAACCTACTAGCACATTAGATTGTTAAAGGTACAAAACTATGATCACAATGAGCCAACAGGAGTTTGAGCCTTTATGGTCAGCTTGTTGGAAGGAGTGTACTTGAATTGTCAGCTTCATGAGCTGACTAGGGGAGTTGTCTTGGTGAGCTAACATGGTGAGTTGACTTAAGGTGGCAAGTTGGTGGGGCAAGTGGGGGTGACTTAGTGAGCTGACCTAAAGAGTTGGCCTAGGGGGCAGACTTGGTGAGAGAACTTAGAGAGTCAACTTGGTGAGCATACTTCAATTGTCAACTTCGTGAGCTAACTAGGGGAGGTGGCCTAATGATCTAACATGGTGGGTGGGCTTAAAGTGACAACTTGGTGAGCCGACTTAGTGAGGCCACTTAGAGATGCGACATGGTGAGCTGACTTGGTGAGAAAGCTCGATGACCAAACCTAAAGACTAACCTTGATGAGGCACTTTGGTGGGGTGACTTGATGACTAAACTCAAAGAGTCAACTTGGCAAGCATACTTGAACAGTCGAATTGGTGGGACAAGTTGGCGAGCCAACTTAGCGATTCCACTAGGTGAGGTGAGATGGTGAGTTGACTTGGTGCAGCAACTTGGTGAGTTGACTTGGTGAGCAGACTTAAAGACTGACCTTGATGAGGTGCTTTGGTGGGGTGACTTGATGAGAAAACTTAAAAAGTCAACTTTGTGAGTATACTCGAACAATCAACTTGGTGACATGACTTGGTGGGTTGGCTTGGTGATCCAACCTAGCATGCGTACTTGAATAGTAGACTTGGTGAGCTAACTAAAAGAGTCAACTCATTGAGGTGACTGGGTGGGAGTGACTTGGCAAGCTGACCTGGAGAGTTGACCTAGGGGATGGGCTTGGTGACAAAACTTAAAGAGTCAACTTGGTGAATGCACTCAAATTGTCAGCTTGGTGAGTAGACTTGGGGACTTGGTGTGATATGTGGGTGAGCCAACTTGGTGAGGTGACTTGGCGAGCTGACTTGGTGAGCGGATTTAAGTATTGACCTTGATGAGGTGCTTTGGTGGGGCAACTTGATTAACAAACTCTGAGTCAACTTGGTGAGTGCACTTGAACAGTCAACTTGGTGAGCGTACTTCAATTTTCAGCTTGGCGAATTGACTTGGGGAGTTGGCTTGGCGATCTAACATGGTGAGTGGGCTTAAAGTGGCAACTTGGTGGGGCAAGTTTGTGAGCTGACTTAGCAAGGCCACTTAGAGATGCGACATGGCAAGCTGACTTCATGAGCAAGCTCGATGAGCGGACCTAAAGATTGACCTTGATGAGACACTTTGATGGGGTGACTTGATGACTAAACTCAAAGAGTCAACTTGGTGAGCATACTTGCACTAGTACATTTGGGTTCATTTTTTGACCTTTATTAGTCAAATTTTTGACCCAATTTTTTACCAAATTTGACCAACCCATTGGTCAAAATTTTTCTGCTCAAAATTTCAACCAACTCACTGGTACATGATTTTTCTCAATCATATAACTAATCATATTTTCTTCATATTAGTTATTTTTGGTGTTTTTCAGGCATTCTATAAAACAGTTCACATGCCTTGCATATGATATGACATTTTGCATGCATCCTACACTCTCTCTCATCTGACTAATGATGGATTATGTAGAGTGATCTAAAACCATGATGCTAAAAAACACACAATCAAATCTAAAATGAACTTGCACTACAAATGGATTGTGGAAATATGATATTGGTAAAATTGCACGCATGTCTACTAGGACAATCACAACTTAAACATATATTTATCCTGGTAGACATGCATGCAAAATTAATAATATCATATTTCCATAATTTATTTGTAGTGCAAGTTCATTTTGGATTTGATTGTGTGTGGTTTTTAGAATTATGGTTTCAAATCACTCTACGTAATCCATCATCAGCCAGATGAGAGAGTGTAGGATGCATGTAAAATGTCATATCATAGGCAAGACATGTGAACTATTTTATAGAATGCCTAAAAAAAAATTACACCTACCTGTTGGTGGAAATTTCCACCTTCATTGGTTGAAATTTCCACCAACGCCTGGGTTTTTTCTACCTTTGTTGGTGGAAATTTCCACCAATGCTTAAATTTTTTTCTACCTTTGTTGGTGGAAATTTCCACCAAAGCCTAAATTTTTTTCTACCTTTATTGGTCAAAATTTCCACCTTCATTAGTCGAAATTTCCACCAATGCCTAACTTTTTTTCTACCTTTGTTGGTCAAAATTTCCACCAATGCCTAAATTTTTTTCTACCTTTGTTGGTCAAAATTTCCACCTTCATTGGTCAAAATTTCCACCCATGCCTAAATTTTTTTTCTACCTTTCTTGGTCAAAATTTCCACCAATGCACAAATTTTTTTCTACCTTTGTTGGTCAAAATTTTGACCTTCTTTGGTCAAAATTTTGACCAATTCCTGTATGAACTTAGACAATGGCTTGGGTGGGTTTTTGACCAATCAATTGGTCAAAATTTTGAACAAAAAAATATCAACCAATGGGTTGGTCAAAATTTGGGTTGAAAATTCGACCAATAAAGGTCAAAAATTGAACCCAAATGTACTAGTGGCACTACCAGGGGCTTAGCATTGGTGATGAATCATGGAACACTAGTGGGATTTATCAGCCACTAGTGGCATTTTTATCCCAAATTGAGCCTATGGTAGTCTGGAATGATGTTTAAAAGCAATAAGCCAATTCAAAAAAGTAAAGTGAGGTCACTAGAGTATGATTTGTGTGCCAATGTTGTAAAGAACTTGCTAGGTTAGGGCTCACTCAAAGTAAAATGATTGACCAAGGTTCTATTGGGCTGATGATATAAGGAAAATTCCACAAGTGTAGTGAATATTCCCTATGGAGACCAGGGTTTCACCACCTAGTTCTTACAAAAAAACTTCTCTACAAACCTAGTAGTACTAATTTTTTTTTGAAAAATATAGTCTAAAAATTGTAGAGAAAATAATGCTGAGAAATTATAGATCTAAAAATCAAATTAGTCAAATCTAAAAAATATCATACCAAATTTTCAAATTGGGCCTTCAAGTGCCAATTTGCCTCAAATTTGACTATGGCCTAGGGTAGAAAAATTTATCATCAAATTTCACCAAATTGACATTCCAACTGCAATGGAAAGGTCCTCTTTGGCTCTAGATGCTTCCAATGACTGTGATACTCTAGATTTGAGTCAAGGTCCTCCAAGAGTTGAACAAAGAAAATAATCTCCAAAGGCTATGTGAAGAGAAATTCCCTCATCTTTGATACCATATAACAATTTTCCTTAGGAAAAAATCACCCAAGATCAAGGAACTCAAGCACAAGTATAGAATGGAGCAATAAAGTATGATCAGAATAAGAATATGATATTCAATTGATTTACAAGTACACTATGAGTGCCTAAATATAAAGGCCTCTAGACTAACTATGAGTGAGGACATTGATAAGTCTTACAACAAGGCACATGTCCACTAGGAGTGGATTATCCTCCATTAAGCACAAGAGTTAGTGTGATGATGAGAGGATAAGCCTACAAATGTGTAGCACATAAAATTATGTTATAGACACCATATGCTAAAATAAGAGTTGCAAATAACTATGTTGTCAATGAGACAACTCAGTTAATTATGCAAACTCTAGTGTTGTAGACACCATGTGCTAAACTAGAGTTTCTTACTGTAGTGTTGTCAACATGACAACTCATATGAGTATGCAAACTAATAAGTGTCAACCTAATAAATAATAAAATAATGCATTGACCTAAGTAAAATTAAGTAAACTTTAATAATAATTAATTATTTACACTAACACCCCCGCTTAAGTGCAACTTAGGGGAATGCACTTAAGCTTATGCAAGCTATAGTGAAAATACATGATGGGTCTCGGCTACCAGGCCATGTTAGGTACCCATGTACAAAATGTAATGAAATCTCTCTAAAAATGGAGAAAAAGGGAAAACCTCATGGGAAAAGCCCTCCCCCAAAAAGAGAGATGAAAAATCAAGATGCATGGATGGATGGAGTAATCAAGATCCCCCCATTATGACATACATCAAGTATATACAATAGAGAAATGTGACAAGAACACAATCCCATCAGTGATAGATGCTCCAATTTAGAAGCTGATCCATGATTGTTGAATAATGTTCCTCCCCTTTGGAAGAAACAATTTCATAGGTACAAATGAGATGCTTCATCAATGTGTAGAAAGAATCTTGATGATGAATGGTATCTCTGAAACCTGCTTGATTGTCCCTATGTTGATACTAACTATCACCCCTTCCAATACTACCAAAAAGAACAATGTTCAATATAGCAAGGATGGATGTAGAACATATTCCAAAGAACCATGTGTCTCCTCAAATGATAAAGAGTCCTCCTACAACAGTTGTACATAAGGATCCACAATCATATCAACCTAGTAAGACTAATCAATGTGTAGAGAATGAATAGGAGAGTGAGAGTGAGCCCTTGCAATAATTGAAGAAGGATCTTCTTCATTAGAGAGAAGATGCATATCATAAATGATGTCTCCCAAATTTGCAATGTATGACTTCACAAATTAACCTACAATATCTGTCATGTAGTCATCCCCTGATGCTAGAATTAGAAGACAAGGTGTAGCCAATTATATTTAATTACATGCACCTATCAGTTTAGCAATGTTAGCATGTGGGATGTGTTGATATAGTGACCCTATTTAGCATCTATAAATAGGATCCCACATATGTGAATCTATTGAAATACTATCACTATTGTCACTATCAGTTTCCACAATGTATGAAGTATGGAGAGGATTAGAGGATAAGCTAGGTGAACTTTCCTTAAAGTGAACATTCCTCTCTACAAAGATGTCATGAGTCTCAATATCCATATGTCTATATGCCTTAATACTATATTCATATCCAATGGAAGTACAAGGTCTTGCTGGTGGTGCCTTGCATTCCCTTGAAGATATGTTTTCCCATGCTGGACAACCAAAACTCTGAAGTGTTTCACAACTAGTTTTCTTCTACACCATGCCTCAAAAGGAGTCTTTCCATCTAAGAAATTATGTGGAGATCTATTAATTATGTTATTGGCACTACTTATAGCTTTGACTTCAATGATAGATCAAGATACTTGGCTTGAATCATGCAATTTAGAGTTCTAATCCTTGTTGATGCAACATTTATCTTTTGTAGACTAAATGCTACTAGATTCTGAAGATGTATACCCTCAAGTTCTCAAAAGTCTCTAAGTCTTGAGTTCACATACCTAACTTCATTGTCCATACAAAGAACCTTGATGGCTTTCCTTGATTGCCTTTCAATATGACTCTTTAAGGCTAGAAACTTATCAAACACTTCATTCTTGTGATCAATGAAGTAGACCAATGTGTAGTGTGAAAAGTCATCAATGAAAGTGAGGATGTATCAACCCTTGGTAACTGATGTTCCTACAAAAGGACCTGCTAGAACTGTGTGAACCAACTCAAGAGCAACTAATACTCTCTATGACTTCCCTTTATCAATATTCTCTTCTAGATGCATATCAATGGAACAAATTGAATAGTCACCCTTAGAAATGTTGATTCTAGGTAGATTGTTGACCATATTGTTTGAGAAAAGTTGATGAAGATAGTGGAAGGCAAGATGTCCATACGACGCATGCCATAATTTTCTTTGTGAGTGAGATTGTGTCAACAAGGCATGTGAAGGAGACTTAGGCACAAAGTAGGAGAAGGGATAAAGCTTTGTGTGATGGTTGACTTTACTCACTGCAACTAATGAATCATCCTTAAGATTGCACATGATTAATGAGTTAGTAAGGAACTCAACTTTATTGCCATCTCCATAGTGAGTGATTTGGTATATTGAAAGGAGATTAGAGCTAAGGTTGGGCACATAGAGAACTTATTTGAACTCTCCATTTTCCATCTCAACTTGTCCTTTCCCTTCAACTTCCACTTTTGTATCATCCCCTACAAAGATGTGAGGTACCTTAGACTGCTTTAATGAAGAAAAGTGTCCTTTTGAAGAACCCATATGATAGGAGGCACCTAAGTAAAAAATCCATTCCCTTGAAGAACTTGAACTAGCCATAAGTGCTTGCCCTTTAACCTTTGAGGTGGGTGGAGTTGAATCCTCTGAAGCATTTAGCACATTGATTTTTTTCTTCACAAGTAGGTTTTCCAACTCATCAATTCTCTTTGTCTTGCAATGATTCTCATCATGATTTGGTTTCTTGCAATATGCATAAAATAGTTTATCCTTCCTATCATTGTTTCCCTTCTTGTTGGAAGAAGAATTGCCTTGCTATGAGGAGGTAGATTGTTGTGTCTCTAATTGTGATTTTTTCTTCCACTACTTTTTCTTGCTTTTGGTAGAACTTTTGCCTTGATTTGATTGGTTCTCATTGCTAGCCTTCAATGCCTTGGTCTTTGATGACTTAATAATTCACATATTTATCAGCTTGGATTGTTCCAACATCAACATCTCTACAAATGCATCAAATGTAGGCTTAGTGAAAGCACTTACCATGGTCAAGTTGTGAGTGTTGTAACTCAAAACAAAAGATGCATACTCTAAAGGTATCCTCTTTAAGATGTGGTGAATCAATCAATCATCCTTCATGGGATTACCACAATCCTTAAGTAGTTCTCTCAATTCATAGGCTTTGTTGACATAGTCTTGAATTCTATCAAAATTTAGGATCCAATAGAAGTAGATCATCCTCAATTCAGAATCGCTTTTTCTCATCCACCTTACCATATAACCCTTCAAGATTGTCCCAAGCACCCTTGGCTTCCTTAAAGCTAGAAATGTGGAAGAAGAGATCTCTATTAACACAACTTCTGATAATTCATAAAGTCTAATTTCCTTGAATTCTTCAATCAACTAGTGTTGTAGGAACAGTAGGTTTTGTAATTGTACCATCAACATATATATTTAAAACTTTTTACATTAGTCTACTTGATACAATATCTTTCCATTAGTATAATTGTGTGAAGTTAGAAGTGTAGTTTAAGGTGAACCCATGATGCAAAAAATTAAGAGCACAAGAGAGAAAGAAAGACACAAGAAAAAAAGACACAACCCCCAATTCTCTCAATCAAAGAACCCCACCATAAATGATTTTTCCTTTTACAATAGGCTACTTGTCAAAATGGACAAAAGTGAGCTTCAAATTTTTCTACTTACAGCTGCCTTTTTAGGTTCAAATATGGTACTAAGCACTATAGCTCAGATGTACATCAATTTTGAAGAGTAATCAAAGCAATACAATGCAAAAGAGTACCTAATTTTGAAAGTGGTATTTCTATCCACACAACTCTATAATTTGATTGCATATCTAGAAAGTAGACAAAAAATTAAGCACTTTCAAAAAAATAGAACATGAAAATGTGTCTAGATGAGCCCACACCAAGTGTTTGAAGTTGCAAAATACATGATTAGATAGGTGTAGTCACCAAAAAATGCAATTTGGGAAAAATCTATGCAACAAAACTAGAAAACAATAGCACCACTAAAAGGCCTAGGAAATTCTACCCTAAATCAAAAAAATTTGCACCTTATTTGGTATATTGAAAGGAGATTAGAGCTAAGGTTGGGAACATAGAGAACTTCTTTGAACTTTCCAATTTCTATCTCAACTTGTCCTTTCCCTTCAACTTCCACTTGTGTATCATCCCCTACAAAGATGTGAGGTATCTTAGACTGCTTCAATGAAGAAAAGTGTCCTTTTGAAGAACCCATATTATAGGAGGCACATAAGCCAAGAATCCATTCCCCTAAAGAACTTTAACCAACCCTAAGTGCTTGCCCTTTTTCCTTCGAAGTGAGTGGAGTTGAATCCTTGGAAGCATTTGGCACATTGATTTTGTTCTTTCCAAATAGGTTTTCCAACTCATCGATTCTCTTAGTCTTGAAATCATGCTCATCATGATTTGGTTTCTTGTAATATGCACAAAATAGTTTATCCTTCCTATTATTATTTCCCTTCTTGTTGGAAGAAAAATTGCCTTGCTGTGAGGAGGTAGATTGTTGTGTCTCTAATTGTGATTTTTGCTTCCACTACTTTTTCTTGTTATTGGTAGAACTTTTGCCTTGATTTGATTGGTTCTCATTGCTATCCACCAATGCCTTGGTCTTTGATGACTTGAGAATTTCCATATCTATCAGCTTGGATTGTTCCAACATCAACATTTCTGCAAATACATCAAATGTAGGCTTAGTGAAAGCACTTCCCATGATCAACCTATGAGTATTGTAACTCAAAACAAAAGATGCATACTCTATAGGTAGCCTCTTCAAGATGTAATGAATCAATTGATCATTCTTAATGGGATTACCACAATCCTTAAGTAGTGCTCTCAATTTATTGGCTTTGTTGACACAATCTTGAATTGTGTCAAAATGTATGATCCAATAGAAGTAGATCGTCCTCAACTTGGAATCCCTTTTCCTCATCCACCTTAACATATAACCCTTCAATATTGTCCCAAGGACCCTTGGCATCCTTAAAGCTAGAAATATGGAAGAAGAGATCCCTATGAACACAACTCTTGATAATTCTTAAAGCCTGATTGTCTTTAATTTTCCAATCAACTAGTGTTGTAGCATCAGTGGGTTTTGTAATTCTACCATCAACATATAGATTTAAACCTTTTTCCATTAGTCTACACCATACAATATCTTTCCATGTAGTATAATTATGTGAAGTTAGAAGTTGAATTTTTAGATCAAAACTAAATCTAGAGAGGGGTCTAGGTAGCAAACTGTGAGGTTAAATTTGATGGTCAAGCAGTGTATTCTAGCCTGTAAATGATGAAAAAAATCTATTAATTTTAGCATAGAGAATGGTTGATGTTAATGAAAAACAATCCTTGGTGACATGGTAGATGATATCATGATGTTGTTAGTAGTATGGAATGTATAGCTAGGTTGTGTAGCAATGTATAAATCAAATATGTCAGGATGAATGGGCTTGCTGAGTCAGCACATGACATGGTTTCTTATTGGGATGCCACATGGATGTTGAGTTGTCCATGTTGGGTGTCTGCGTGGCCTGACAACTGTATGTGGTCAAAAAAAAATCGTAGAGGGGCTGACATATGGCAGTCTTTAAGAGTGCCATGTGGTCAAGCATGGGGCTAGAAATTCTTTGATAAGCAAGAAAGGTTTTGAGAAAGTTCACCATCGAGAGATGGAGTTTAATGCTATTGGGAGTTTAGCATTGATGACAAATCACAAAATCCCAATGGGATTTATTGGCTATTGGTGGCAGTTTTATCCCAAATTGACCCCATGATAATCTACAATGATGTTTAAAAGCAATAAGCCGCTTTAAACAATGTAAAGTGAGGCCACTAGAGTATGATTTGTGTACCGGTGCTGTAAAGAACTAGTTAGGTCTTGGCTTCCTAGAAGTAAAATGATCAACCAGGGTTCTGTTGAGCTAATTATATAAGGAATATTCCATAAGTATAGTGAATATTCCCTATGGGGGCTAGGGTTTACCACCTGGTTTGTGTAAAAAAAAATTCTCTACAAGCCTAGTAGGCCTAATTTTTTTTTGAAAAATATAGTCTAAAAATGATAGATAAAATAATGTAGAGAAATTACAAATCTAAAAATTGAATTAAACAGATCTAGAAAATATCATACCAATTTTGCAAATTAGGCCTTCATGTGCCAGTTTGCAAAAAAAATTTGCCTCAAATTTGACTATGGCCTAGGGTAGGAAAATTTATAGCCAAATTTCACCGAATTGACATTCCAAATGTAATGGCAAGGTCCTCTTTGGCTCTAGACACTCTAAATGACTACGATACTCTAGATCTGAGTTGAGGTCCATCAAGAGGTGAACTAAGAAAATGGTCTCCAAAGGCTATGTTAAGAGAAATTCCCTCAACTTTGAGATCATGTAAGAATTTTCCTTAAGTAAAAATCACCCAAAATAAAGGAGCTCAAGCACAAGCACAGAATGAAGCAATAAAGTATGATCAAAATAACAATATGATATTCAATTGATTTACAAGTACACTATGAGTGCCTAACTATAAAGGCCTCTAGACTAACTATGAGTTAGCACACTGATAAGTCTTACAACAAGGCACATGTCCACCAGGAGTGGATCATCCTCCATTAAGCACAAGAGTTTGTGTGATGATGAGAGGATAAGCCTACAAAGGTGTAGCACATAAAATTATGTTGTAGACACCATGTGCTAAAATAAGAGTGTGAATAATTCTATTTTCAACATGACAACTCAATTAATTATGCAAACTCTAGTGTTGTAGACACCATGTGCTAAACTAGATTTTCTTACTCTAGTATTGTTAACATGACAAGTCATATGACTATGCAAACTCCTAAGTGTCAACCTAATAAATAATAAAATCATGCATTAACCCAAGTAAACTTAAGTAAAGTGTAATAATAATTAATTATTTACACTAAAAATGTCTTCATGGAACTCAAAATTACCTCCTTGATTGGGAGCACCATTGTAAGCTTTTGAGTTATTTTGAGCCCCTTAAAGTGCAGTTAATGCATGTGTACCCAACTATCCTTTCGAGGCCTAAGAGGTGTTTCATGTTTCTAAAACCTTGAATTTAGTATATTCATGCATCCCATAATGATAAATTGTCATTCCAAGTCATTTCGTGAAGTTTCTTTTTGAGCAATGTTCAGATCTACTTTTTTCCTAAAGTATCAAACAATGACAAGAAGCCTAGTTTACATTTGAATATCTTGCATCTAGTAATGTTTCATAACTCACTACTTTTGGAGTATTTATTATGCATATCAATGAACCTATATTTTAATTTTCAAGTCATTTCAATATATTTTGACTAGGTTTTGAATCCCTCAAAGTCATTTGTTTACTTTTGTCATGCTAATGAAAATTGTGTAGAATTTTGGGAGGCCTTGTTTGACCACTTGTAACTTTGACCTAGTTTACCAAAATGAGAAAATTCCTTTTGTATTATATTTTAGAGGTTAGAGAATTTTTATGTTTCAGATTTTAACTTATGAGAAATCTATTTGATCTATTTTCAAATGCAATTCCAAACATAATTTGTGATGTTTTATTGTTGTCAAGAAATGCAAATTGATCAGTACCCCTACTCGAGATGTCATAAATTTGAATCTGTGATAGGTGATATCAAATAGATTGTGCTATTCTATTCTATTTTAAAATTATTTAAGTGTGTTAGTTTGCAAGTATTGAAAAATCCATTTGCACACTTTCCCAAGTCCAAACCATTTGAAAAATTCACCTTTCTACTAGTATTTCCAGTCCTACAAATCCAAGTACCCCACTTTGCATGCTTGCCAAATGCACCCTTCTATTTTTCATGACCCAAAATTAAAAAATCATACTCTCCTTGTGACATTAACCTAATATTCTAGTTTTCGTTCCCCCAAGTGCCAGTTTGACCTATTTCTAAAGCCAAAAGTGAATGCATTTTCTTATTTTCTGACATGCTTTCTTCCAAGTAGTTTCAACTGAGAAACTTTGATGGTCAATATCTTTTGACCCAGATGTTTTCATGACATGAGATCTAACAAGGTAAGAGAATGCAAAATAGAGAATCAATATGTCAGCCCTTAGGGTATATTTACTTGTTTTGGCCACTTTTGAAAGCCAGTTAGAGGATCCCTTGGGAAAAAGTTGATGAGTTGTAGAAAGAGGTGAAATAAGTTTCAAAGTTTGAATCAGTCATGTAAATCAATTTTAGTCAGAATCAAATGATTAGTAGATCATTTTGAAGAATCAAGTGTCTTAGTTTAATTTTTTTTTACTTGGACAAACTCTGGGGCTACACTATTTCCATCAATTTTGATTAAGTGTTTTGGAGGGGAGTTTTCCCAAGTAGTAATAGTAATTAAAGTAATACAAGTGATCATGAACATTGTTTTCAAAGGGAATAAAAGGTTTAAGAATATGGATTTTGGAAAATTGTGTTAAATCAACATGTGATATTCATCATTATGCATGTAATTCTCAATCCAAGGATTTAGTACATTGCCAAGAGGGATTTACATCTTTGTAAAGTTTGAAATATGCCATCTTGGAATACATAATCCAAAAGATAAAAACTAAGGAGTCTAAGTTTATTAGTCAATAGTGGATATTGGGACATACTATATTTGTGATCAAAATGAAGTCATTATCTTCTAAGTGACATTTCCATTCAAGAATATTAGACTTCCAAAAGCATTTGAAATGAATGTTATTACTAGCATGACATAAATATATAGGTGGCACCAAGGCACATGAACTTTAATAAGACAAATCTTTTACAAATTTATGAGTGCAGTTCATAATGTTTGCAAACATGCTATAAGGAAACTTGCAAGAAATAGTATGTAACCATTTCCACATAACCCATAATAGATCTAAAATAAATATGCAACTAAAATCCATATGTAAGAGAATAGACAACATACCCACAAAAATGTGACACAAGATATACCCTAAGAAACCCTCATTGAGGGAAAAACCCAACCTCCAAAACCATCCATCACCATGTATTATTCAACATAAATACCATTGCAATACAACCATGGAAGCCTTCAAAGGCATAGCCACTACAAAACAATCCATTTGAACAAGCATGAATCTACACATCCCATGCCATGCTTTAAGCCTTCACAAATGCTCCCTTGGCTAACTTGTCAAGCCTTGTTCTGCTCGACTCTTACCTTTTTGCCTTCTTGTCACACAACAACAACTACTATTGTGGTTGCTTATATAGTAGCAAGTCCCATAAAACCACCAAGTGATATTACATAAATCATGTGCTAAAACCATGTGCTACCTAACCCATTGATCCCACATTTAATATTATAAATTTAATTTCTTTTCCCAATATTAAATAATTACATGAAATATTATCACATTGTTATAATACAACTCATCAAGTATATCCCATGGGAATCTTTACATGTCACATGTCCATCTAGGTGATCCTAGATACAACATTACATAATAAAATAGATAATACAAAATAAAAATTAATTATGCAATGTGTGCAACACCCATTATCTCAACAATCTCCCACTTGTTATATACATTGCATAGGTTCAATTTGTAGCCACATATATGAGCAAGGGAACAATCCCTCCTAGCACATCTACCATCATGGATCAAAGTAAACCATATGCTCTATCCTTGTACTTGCAACAAAATCAAAGTATCTAGCATCTCAAACATGAATGATCTAACCTCCTATTATGCCATTGGCACCAAACATACATAGAAGCCATCCAAAGAGAAAGCCAATCAACCTATCACATTAGAAGATCATAAAATTTTGTACCAACTAAAATTCCAAGCACAAAAACCTGATCCAAAGGTAATCACATGTATCCATAGTTATCAAAATATCAATAGCTGAAACAACACCCACAACCAATGCCAAATCCATCCAACTATCCATACCTCCAAAGGTATACCAAGTGAATCTCACAATCATCAACATATCCAATCCATAACTTGCAATCACAAGCCTCAAGAGCAATACCTACCACATATATACCAAGAAGCTCCCACTGCAAAAGATAATGTCAAATCTATAACCAATCCACTTATAACATCTCAAAGAAGTGAATCCATGTAGTATCAAAGACATCCACAATACATAAATCAATAACCTGCAAGAACAACTCTCATAACAAGTCTCCAATGCTCTTCCAAGTTCTCCACAACCAACAAAGCAAAGAGATAGGAATAACCATGCCATCTCTCACATGACATCCATAAGCACAAACCAGTGATCACAATCTCTAACCAATATCAAATCCAATGTAAGAAAAAACCAAAAATCCAAGAAGATAATGAAGACAAGTGAGAAACCATGCAAATCATAACCTATAACATGTCCTTTTACACACACCTCTAGATGTAAACTATGCAAGTATGATCTCCTCCATAAAACCCCAAAAAGAAGCCACAACAACACCCAATCCATACCATATAACTAATCATGGATGTAAGCCTCTCACAAGAATATTAAACTCATTAATCATTTAGAGAGATCAAATTTCAACAATCCATTAGATTTTTTCATTATTGCTTCTAGATTAGATTGTGTTGGAATTTTTACCATCAACATTTTGAATCACACTATGTGATTCATCATTAGGATGAGAGAGCAAGAGCTATAAAAAAGTGTAAAAGTATGTGATTCATCATCAGGATGAGAGAGAAAGAGCTATAAAAAAGTGTGATTCAAAATGTTGATGGTAAAAATTCCAACACAATCTAATCTAGAAGCAATAACAAACAAATCATTAACCATTCCTAAACCAAGGAATATGCCCAATATAAAACCATCTTTCAAACTCAACCAACATAACAACATATGCAAATAGAGATAATCAATGCTAAAATATCTCTCAAATGAACCCTCTAGAACTAGCTCACATATCATAGATCAAGATCCATATCCATTAAAGATAAGCATAAACATAATGCACCTGAGAGAAATAATGGGCTATACCTTTCAAATAGAAAACTACCGAGTAGACCAAGAGTGGGGAATGAGAATGCTCATCAAGGTATTAAAGTCTCCAACAAAGGCTCATCTAAGAACAAACTCCTCTTAGGTCTATATCAAGTGAATGCCCCTCATACTTTCTATTGAAACCAAATAATTATCCCAACAAATAATTCTCTAATCTAACAGAAATTGACATCACCACTATCTCTAAGTATCCATGAGCACCTATAACCATTAAATCCATGCCAACTCCAAATGAAACATAGCAATGTCATGAAGTATCCAACTTATGATCAATGTACTGAATACCAAGAAACTAAATAGAGATCAATGTCAAAGTTCCAACCCTAGCCTCAAGAACATAAGCATGACAAAATGATCTTACCATCTCAACCAAATATATAAACATGCTCCATATGAACATACTATAACATATCAAAACTCTAAATGCATATTAAGAGTATACCATGAAATAAAAATGAAACCGTCCTCACACCAGGATAACATGTCAAATGAAAGCATAAATCACACCTTTACAAAGAACTCTAAAAGTCCTCAAGATGTAGCCATCTCAACATACCATGAAGAAAACTATCTCCACATACCATGAAGAACCATCTCCACACACCATGAAAATAACCAATAATCCCATGAGTTCTCAAGATCTAACCATCTTCACACACCATGAAGATAACTATGTGCACCATGCAAATGTCAAAGATACTTCTGCAGGAACAAGATCTAAGACAAACATCCAACATATATAAACACACAATAAATATATTAAGGCCAAAAACTCCCACTCAACCATGGTACCATGTCATCCATGGCATCATAACATCCATCTCCTGCATGAAGATCCAATAGGTCTACATTCACACAACTAAATTATTAACACCAAGTGAAACCAAGATCTTCAAACCAAGGAGATACAAATAGAACTAGAACTAATCTTGCACTACCACCTCATCATTGTTAAAAGCTCCCAGTAAACCATATATCCATGCTATCCATGACATCATGATGAAAAAATAATCCTCTAACCATGAGAATCAACCAAGGTATCAAACCATCAGAGAATTCAAAGTGCACATCATGAGCTCCTCAAAAGAAACCAAATAACCATAATCCTTAACCAAGAAGATATGCTACCATAACCAAATCAAGAATCTAAACCAATTAACATCAATGATTTATCTATATATCTAATCATGTCATGCCAAAATCTATGACACCATGATCACATCCATAAACTAAGCATCTAAATCTTAATATGTCAACCAATCAGCATAAGATAGTCAACCACAATCCTCCACCATGACTATACCTGGTAACAACATCTCATCCCTTCTACATGAAGAAAAAATAGCAAATCATGTGACTTAGGGCATAGAAAACCCAAATACAAGCCACCAATAATGAATGATCAATGGGAAAAGACAACCCATAACCAAGCCATAAATGCAACCTATAAGTATAGACCACTTACAACACTACACAACTTGTAGACCCAACAAGTCATTATATATATCCAAACCAAATATTTGTAACCATATCATCATGAGACCAATCTAAAATATGAATTGAGTATGCAATGACATGAGATCCAAATCTCAAAAATATACAATATCATAAACTTACAATGTTACTATAGTCAATATATATCATAAATCATTAAGATCAATATATCACCAAATAAACAATGCCAAATTTACACCAAATCTAAATGAATGTGTAGAGCTCTCCAAGAAATTTTTGTTGACTACTCAAAGTCCAAAATCTGACTTTGTCTGCCCAAGTTATGCCCTAATATATGCTCAAAATAAATAACATCTAACTTTTGGGCTCTTCAAACTTAACACAATTTCAAAATCATACAACCAAACCTACACCAAGTTGTAGTGCTCTGAATTATCTTTACAACACCTATAAGAAGTCTAAAATTTGATATCCTAACAGAAATTTTTTGTTGAATCCATTACCAAGAAATCCATCACCTATAAGAAAAAAAACTTAACCTTCAAAACCATAGCCATTACCAAAAAATCCATGTGAACAAGCATGAATCCATACATCTCATGCCATTCTTTCAACCTTCACAAATTCTTCCTTGGCTAACCTTTCAAGCCTTGTCCCGCTCGACTCTTGCCTTCTTGCCTTCTTCTTCTCAAACAAAAACAACTATCCTTGTGGTTTCTTATATAGTAGCAAGTCCCACAAAACCACCAAGTGGTATTACATAAACCATGTGCTACCTAGCCTATTGACCCCACATTTAATATTGGAAATTTAATTTCCTTTCCCCAATATTAAATAATTACATGAAATATTATCATAATGTTACAATACAACTCATTAAGTATATCCCATGGAAATATTTACATGTTGCACATCCATCTAGGTGCCCCTAGATACAACATTACATATTAAATTTAATAATATAGTATAACAATATTCTACAATGTGTGCAACACCCATTATCTTAACACATACAAACTTAAGGGAGCCCATTTCAATGTGAGAAAAGATGGATTAAACATGCTCTTCCATTTATTTTTATTAGAAGGGGACTCACATCTGCAATCGACCTACAACATGGAAGTTGACAATTTTGCAACAAAGCAAAAGCTTATGAAAATCTCCTAGAAAATTCAGGGTATGAAAGTATGGCCATAAATAAAGCACAATTTCATGCTTTTGAGCTTAATTGAAAAAGGCCCATTGCAAAAATGGTGACCCACTTGACTGGAGTCTCATGCTCTGATGAGGATAAGCAACAAGAAAATAAATTTTCAAACTTACATAAGTGGGCATTGACTAGAGACATTGAACCAAGAAGAAAAGCCTCATAGGCACATCATGAAGAAACACCAGAAAACCCTACTATTTTTTCCCTTATCCACAGTAAAACTAGACAACATCAAGCTCCTTGGTGACTCATTGGGAATGATAGTATGGTGATTAGAGACATCATGATTTTTATGTGTTTTTGAACAACTTGTAAATTAAATTATGACTTTTAGTTTTCTTGCAAACATTGTGAAGAAGGAGGCCAGTCAAGATGGTAATGAGCGAGTGAAATCTAGAGCTCCACTAGGATTTTTGTAGTAAGGATTTTCCTATAAAAATTTTAACATTAGTGATGAGAGGAAGATAGAGTGGGAGATGGATTCCCAGCCTAGCAAACAAGAGAATCGTTATCACTTTTTTCCTATGGTGGTAAGAAGAGAAGAAAGCAACCCCACTAGTGGTGTGTGTCTGGCCCTAGTCGGGTTTTCATTTAATCTTGTTGCTCCCTCTCACAAGCATATTGTGAGTGACTCATTTCTAACTAGTAGACCATCAAAGGCTAGATCATTGATTGAAGTTGGAGAATGATGGACATTAGAAGGAGAGTTACATTCATCCCACCATGTAAGGAACTAGAAGGAGGATGGAAAGGCCAAAATTTGCAAGGCACAATGGTCATCCTATCTAGTCTATAGAGTTTGGGAAAATGAGTATGCATAATTTAAAAAAATCATGGAGTGGACTATAAATGGTGAGCTTCTACATTAGTCATGGAGGTGCACAGTGTGTTGCAAAGGAGCCATACCATTACATTCATGATGTAAAGGAGGCCTAAGATTTTAAAAGAAAATAGGCATTTTCTATTATCCCACATTGAGTGGGCAAATAGCTCTTTTACTTTTTAAATACCCAAGCACACTCTTACCTTGTGTCTTAAAGACACCACACCTTTTGAGGTGCAAGGCTTGAGTGGAAGGGCCCTAACCATGGATGACCAGCTAGGGGTGTGAAAAGAAAAAATTTTGAAGCAAACCATAGCAAGTGACTAGATAGGAGGATGAAATCAGTACTGACATGTGGCATAAAATTGCAACATCACAACATTATCCACATAGTGAGAATGAAACCACATGAGGCACATAAATGGTCACATTAAACACATCATGAGGTTGTAGGTAGTAAATGTTAAGTCACTGAAATTGAGCTAATGTTGTGAAATGGAGGAAATCATTTGTTCACAACTCAAATCATGTGGTTAGGCCTAACCATGATGATGATGTGAAATATTAAAGTTAACTATCGGACACATGATCATAGTGTTAAGTGTTAAGATGGAGTTTGAGGCTACGATGGTGCAAAAAGCCTTATTTCACAACCTCACAAGTGTTAGCTTTTGTTGGTATGAATGGGTTTCAAAGTCACAAATTCATTTCAATTGCATGGTCACCAGGGTTAGAGTTGAGTTAGGAGTTAAGCCTATGATAGAGCAAGGAGGTGACACAAAGGAAGGGCACTAATAGGGCAGTGCGAGGTGGCAAAATCAAACCAATCAAAAGTTGCCACATGGTGGTCAATGAAGTGCTGACCTAAATTGAAAAAGGGAAAAAATGATAAAATAATAATTTTTCATTTTTATTAACTTCATTCAAAAATTTGATTTCAATTGACATTCATTCAAAAATTTGAACAAGCTTGACATGAAAAATTGAAATATTTTAATGTTTTTCTATAGTTTTAACTATAGAATATTTTAAATTTTTCATTTAATGTCTAAACTATGAATTGGGGGCCAAAATTTTAAACGAGTACTAGAGGGGCAATTTTATCAAAAATATGTAGCACAATATATTGTTGGAACTAGGAGAAGATGATTTTTTCGAATATGGAATCATAAATTACATAGGTATTCACCAGTATAGGCTATAAGTAGTTTTGTGTTTTTTGGGGCATTCTTAGTCGAATGGGAAAAAATCATCATTGAGCATCAAAATCAGTTGGAGATCAATTTTTGGAAGTTTGTTGTCACCGAATTCAGAGTAAAATGATTCTAAGAGTTCTCTTTTACCTCTAAAAGTCATTTAACAAGTGTTTTTGGCCTTGTGGTAAAATTAGATATGGTATCTTAATCAATTACACTTCATCATTCTGAAGATATTTTCAAGGTTGTCTTCAAGCAGCAAAGAAAATATCTGATTTTTAGTTACAAAGAAGGAGAGTAGAGAGATGTTCTTCATCAATAGATGGAGGTTTTCCAAGTGGAAAAATGACAACATCTGATGTGATCTAGAAATTCTTCATGTTTTCTTAATCTCTTATCTTCTCTTTCTCTAGGGTTTTGATGGTTTGTTGTTTCCAAACTATTGAGAAAAGCTTTAGCTATGATCCCACCATTCATGCTCAACATTTCTCTAATGTAATGAACAACAAGTAATGAATATAGATATTTCTAGTTTATTCATTAGTTTTAGAAGTTGTTTTAATGCATCTTATTGTATTTGTTTCCAGGAGATAAATAAATTGTAGCAACAAGTTAAATCTTCATTCTGATTTCTTATCTCCTATTCATGTTGTTTGTGATCTTTTGGGTTTTCTAAACAAAGAGCATAAAAATCAGTTGCATCTTGTTTTAGATTGTATGTTGTGGTCAGTTTTGCTTATGATTCAAGGAGTCA
This sequence comes from Cupressus sempervirens, assembly GCA_028749045.1. NCBI lineage: Eukaryota > Viridiplantae > Streptophyta > Pinopsida > Cupressales > Cupressaceae > Cupressus > Cupressus sempervirens. The sequence goes on from CM053783.1 coordinate 106,429,724, forward strand.
GGTAAATGTTTGATTTACCATAATAGGGTTGCAAATTTTATGAAGGGATAGGTTGAGTATGAGATTTAGAAAGATATAGATGTTTGATTCACAAGGTGAATGGATAGATCAGGAAGTCCACATATATGAAATGTATCAATGACTTTCAAGGATGTAAGTCAATAAATTGTGGGATTACCCAATAGATAAGGCACTGATCAACTACAAGATCAAAGTGATATATTGTTCATATCATGTTTTTTCTAAAATCAATCTTTGTAGTCAAAATCCTTTTCCCATTTTTTAAAAGAGCTAAAAAGTGTTTCCCCCACTTAGCTTGTTAGATTCACATGTCATGATTCTAGCTATTTCATGTCTATATTGTTTGCATAATTTTTAGAACATAAAGGGTATTATCTACTATTTTATATTCAAGTGTATGTTTTAACACTAGTACCATATGAATGAATCTAAGGTACACCCACCTAGGTTTTATAGAGCCTAATATAGAAGAAGGTTCTAGCCTTATAGTTGGTCTGAGTGTCTAAATGGGTATGTTGTAGATGGGAAGTAGCTACCCTTAGATATATTCTATTCTCTTTGGGGATTTTGAAACATGATGTTTTAAAACACCAACATATCCAAGACTATCTCTTTGGCCACACTCTTGGCCACTTTCTCTTCTAGCACATAATGGTGTACTAAAGTTATGATCAGTTCTGATGATTGAATTTACATCAAATGAGAGGAAACATTTACTAAACCACTTTGGATCTATGCTAACACCATGATTGACCTCTCTTTTGGCTTGATGTCCTTGATCTAATAATTCTTATCTTGTAATCAAGATTTATTTGGCACTCCTTGATACTTGAAGGTGACTATTTTTGGTGCAATTTTTGTGGCCATGGAGGATGAAGAGGATGTCATTATATCTACACAAAAGAGAGGTGTTAGTGTCTAATGTTGGAAATACATGATAACCCTAAAATGTGACCTAGACTAATAAAAACCTAATCAAAAATAGAAGAAATTGACTAAAATACATTAATTATGACTAAAATGTACACCTTGCACCCCTAGCACACCTATGCAAGGTGTGCGCATGAACTATTTTTTAGGAAATTAGCCTTTAATGAATATAAAATGTGTAGTTGAACACCTGCACATGTGTACAACTACACATATGAGCTATAAGGTGGAAGACCATTTTTGGGGGTTTAGTATTTGAGGCACACCATGTGCACCTACTAAGGGTGTACACATGTGCATGTTGAAATCCTCAATATTTTTCCTTTTACCTCAAAAGGGTGATCTATAGTCAAAGAGGTGTAGAGTAGTGGAGCTTAGGAGGGTGTGAAGGTTCGACGCTCGAAGGTCTAGGAGATAATAAGTGAGAAAGAAGAGGAGAGGGGAAGTATTTATAAATTGAATCATTCATGTTGCACACCTTTGAGGGTACACACCTTGGCATGTGTACATCCTTAATTGGAGGTGAGTGCACCAATGAACACTCAGTGCATATGCACATGTATGCATGGTGTGCTAGTGTGCAACTACACACTTTTTGCACTATGAAGAAAAAGATTATTTTTCTGACCTTTAAAAATGACTCTATTTTTCTTGACTAAGGACTAGGGATTGACCTAGACTCAGAGGAGGGTCCTAACTAACTGAGACATCTAATTTGGTATTTCAAGAGGGTTCTTTCAAAAAAGGGTTCCCCATTTTGCACTATCAAAATGGGGTGTGAGTTGTGAAAATGCAATAGGTTGGAGAAGAGGAGTGAAGAGGGAGAATAGTTTTCCATACCAATGATGAATATGCATCAACAAGAAAGAGAATGCTTCAATAAAAGTGTTGAAGAGTATAATGAGCATGAAAAATTGGAAAGGAGGAATGTCCATTCAAGTTAGGGGATTTGGTACTTACACATATAAAGGAGAGGCTACCTAAGGGAAAGTATACCACATGAAAAAAGATTGGGCCATGCATGGTGTCAGAAAACTAAATTTCTTTTGCACAATTTGATGTTCCCCTAATCTAATAAGGTTGGTTACAACATGCATTCATCAATAACATGTGTAAGTAATATATATTACCCATGTGGAAGAATGTGAAATCAAAGCATAATTACAATGATAGGCATAAATAATGGACTGTGAAGTACTAGGAAGGGAATTTACATCATTTTCCCTCTTATATTCCTAAATAACTTCTAAACTAGTAGGTACTCGCATAAACTAAAGTAATTTCAGAATTTGAAATTAGTTTTATTTAAAAGGTGGTATTTTTTCATCCTAAAGGGATACACACACACACACACACACACACTTCAATCAATAAATGACCAATTCTTTATTTTATTAATTTCAATTTTTTATTTTCATTTCTTTCCCTATTTAAAGTGTTGGCACTAGGAGTAAAAGTACGAGGAAGAAAACTCTCAATATTTCTTGGGAAAATAATGTCTTATTTTCTAATATGTATTTACATTGCCCTTTCTTATTAGGGACTTTTAGAAGGCATCCCTTCCCTTACCATTTGAATTTTATACAAATTCCTCACCTATTATGCTAGGACTTGTGAGGACCTTACAATTTCAAATTCTTACTACATCTGATTTTCTTAAAACATAAAATTTGATTTTACATATTAAGCCCTTTATTGTCAATAAATTATCTAAAATATTTGTCTTATTTTTTCTGAATCTCAAGCCCTTTATCTATTTTCTTATACAACCTATATAGTAATATCAACCTTTTGACTAAGAGCATTATTAGTATATGAAAAATTCACCCCATCTAGATCAGAGAAATCCACCCCCATGAGAGTGATATTCAATCAACATTAGATATATTTGTAAAGCTCAAATGAAAGGTAAATTACACCTTCATGCTTAATGGTTAAGTCATATTTTATAATCCATACTGCAATAAGAAAACAACTAGGGATTCTCTAACTTGGTTGCACCCATAGATTTATAGGGATATTTTTTGAAGTGAGGAATATAATATACCAAACCATGAAAAAATTAAATAAATTATATTTTGAGCTACATAGGATTGCAGAGGATAAGCCATTATAAGAGTGCTTAAGTGACATATCATAAAAGTAAATCCTCAATGAAGATCTTCATGCATTTTTAAAAAGTTACAATGATCATGATTCAATACTCTTAATAAAACAAGATGATATATCTATAAACTTCAACAATGTAGGTACCATAACTAGATAAATATATGATTATAAAGATAAGCATATCTAGTAGTCCATGCCTAGGAGACAAATCTCAATGAAAAATCAACCATTTCATAACTCCTCGAATAAACATGCAAAATAACTTTATTACCAAATTGAATCACTACAAACAACCCCATAAAAGCTTTGATAAGAATATACCTAAGATCCTTTCCAAAATTACATAGATTCTCCATAAAACCATTATAACCATATCTCCACAAACCTCTCTTATCAAGATGATACATTGAGGAATTTCCATAAGAGATCATCATCGAGGAAATACATTTAGTTGAAGACTAAACCTTAATAGGAAACTTATTATTGATCACAAAGAAAACATAGATAAACACCATAATAGCCCATTGTATGAAGAGAAAAGGCTATCCAATACTAGTTGATCCAATATGCTAAAAGAAATTAATGTGCATGTACATTTAAATAGATGAATAGTAGGGGGAAACCAAAGATAATAACAAAGATAAAACCTTAATAACAAGTAAAATAAGACCAAAACGACTCATAAATAGACAAAAATACACACAAACACACATAAACAAATGCAAAAAGAAAAAGAAAAAAAAGAGATCAAGACAACCTAGAAAAGGGCCTAAAAGCTATAAATATGTAAGAGCTTTCAATAAGATATAATAGAGATAATACAATAGATTTTAGGATTGAGATTACCAAAATATCAAACTCCAAGAAGCTTAGGTGTTAATGCTTTAGATCAAAACTAATAGTTAGAATTTTTTGCTAAAGCCTTATATAATAAAATTCTAAGATTTAAAAATTGTAAATCTATAGAGATAACCTATACAACAAATGATGGTGAGTCTTCTTTAGAGTCATCAATCATAATATTTTCCTTATCTTTTTATCTTTCCCTTTTTCTCTTCCTAAGAACTGCCTGAAGGATAACCTTGTAGCATTTTGAATCCAATTTCTTTATCTCTTTTGACATCACATAACCTTCAACTTTTAGATAGTGGTGCAACAAGATTGTATCGTAGAAAGGAACCACCTTTATACATCTCAACATAAACTATATATTTCTCTTTATTTTTCCCTAATGTTTATCAAATATTGCCTTATTTTTTAAAATAATAATGGGTTTCCTTGTAATGTTTTTCAATTCCTCCTATTTACCCACATTTTCCCCCATGTAAAGTTTTAGAATATGAATTTCATTCTTTCTATTTATGTTATTAAAAATGTTCTCTAGACCCCACAAAATCTTGTCTAAGAAAATTTTATTACATAGACTAATCACATGTTCTATCCTAAAATCCCCTAAAATTGCACAAGCCACAAAGGATCCCACATTTTCCCCATTCTAATGGGAAGTGAAAGTATAGTATAAATAAGACTCACCTAAATCCAATTCTACAACCCTTCTAGTAAGGTTATTTATTGGCTTCAGAATGTGATTCCATCATTTTAGATAAATTTTCCCCCTTAAACTCATATGCCTTAGTTGGGATACATAAAATATACACACATTTGTCTCCAAGGTTAAAAGTAAAAATATTGAATACTAAAAAATAATATACCCATTCCTTTATAAAGGTCCTATGAAATTTCTCCATATCTTCTTGATTAAGTAATGCAAAAGCAAAGAAGGCATCAAAATCGAAGCACAAAAAAATCATTACAAGATTACATTTAATATGAGATGGCATAGCCATGTTAATATGAATTATTATGGTATTTGGGAAGCTCCCAATGGTAATTTATAAGTTAAATTTTAAACCACACAAACTCTTAATTAAGGACAAGTGACATAATGGAGCTCCAGTTTTGTGAAAAAATAAATAAAATCTATTATGTAATTTTTCATAAGAGTATATTTATTTAATAGAGATTCCATCTACCCCTATGTTAGCCAATTAATCAAATAATACACTACCTTCCCTATAAATGTGTGAAACCTTATAATTTTGAAATAATCCTAACAAATACATTATCACTGCCTATCTAGAGTCAAGTTCCCAATTTGGAGTTTGGTCTTTCCTAACTGCATTAACAATTATTTGAGAATCTCCTTCAATTTCTATGTTCCAAATTCCATTGTTTATACACATTATTAAACATTTTGTTAATACTTCCAATGTTGCAATATTATTTCTTGTATTACTAAAGGGATTAGTGTATTTTATTATTGTGTTGCTTCTCTAATAATGTACTATTCCCTCTATGCGTGATGCCCCTAGGTTTCCTCTTGACGCTTTGTCAAGATTCAACTTACATAACCCTAATTGTGGAGGAGACCTCTTGCACTTTTCTCATGCTTGTTTAATTTATTGGCCACCTTTACCATTTTATGTTGGAATTATGAGTTATGGTAGATTATTCCTCACTTATTCATCCCATTGGTTAAAGTTCCCTTCATAATTATTTCTATTATGAATCCTATTATTTGAGACCTCTATTATACCAATTTCTATTTTAATAAGAAGATTATTTACATCCATTTTTCTTATCCTGAAAGATTCTCTTGTTTTTCTCCTTCAAAATTCCCCATATTAATATGAAAGGAGAGAAAAACCATATTATCCCATATGTACTGTTATACTAAAATTTGGGCCAAGTTTTAAGATGATCTCATATATTTTGAGCTCGAGTTGATTGCTATCCTAACTTCTTGGTGAGCCATTACCATCATTCTTGAAAATATTGACATTTCCACAGAATATGGTCTAATATTTCTTCATTTTGTTTGCATAGTATTTTGAGTGTCCCTCAAAAACTATTATTTTAAACCAACTTACTATTAGAATTCTCTCTTGCATGGTTTCCCATGAAAATATCCCTACTTTTGGGAGACAATTTTTATCCCAATAAGGTGCAATGAGAAATCTAGTTTGGAAGCTTCTCTTATTTTAATAATTAATTCATAACCTAATTTATATGTATATTCTCCTATTTTAGATATAACCCAAATCATTCTATTTGGTTTGTTTTTTACTCCTACACCTCTAGCCGCTAGATTGTTGACTACTTCTTTCTCTAATTTAGATAGGGGAGTATTATCTAAGCTATACCATATCCATCCAAGGTTCAAATTATCATTAGGGAAGACTATATAATATATAAGCTTATCATCCATTAAGTTTTTCTAGAATTTTTATACTTTTTTTCTTTGTTAATAATTCCTCTATTCTAGAGAATCCACTCCATGAGTCTTCCAAAAGAGATTTGAATCACCTAAACTTGTATCCCGCATAATATAATATAAGATGATGTCTCTTTATTAGAGTATGAAGTTCCAAACCCTCAATCCTTTTGGAAGGTTGGTTATTTTGAAGATACTAGTTGGGATCCAAATAATGTGATATGAGATGATGTCTCTATATTAGAGTATGAATTTACAAACCCTCAATCCTTTTGGGGGGTTTATTTTTTTGAAGATACTAGTTGGGTCCTCATCTATTAAGTATTTGTTAAATAATTTTTTTTTCCATTTCCTTTTTTATTCCTTGTAGATTCTCCACACCAAATTTTCACCTAATGCTAAATTTTGTCTCTTTATGTCATTTGTCCCATGTAATTGATATGAGATGATGTCTCTATATTAGAATATGAAGTTCCAAACCTTTGGTCCTTTTGGGGGGTTGTTTGTTTTTGAAGATACTAGTTGGGCCCTGTTGGTTCTCAAAATTGTTGGTTGAATTCCTATGACTCTTATCCACTTGATGCTAGAAATATCCACACAATCTTGGTCAATGTTAGAAACTAAAACTTGATCATTAAATCTCCACACTTTGGGCTCTGTAGACCTAGGTAGGTGCTATTGTACCTCTCATATTTGATTTATGTAAGTCATCCTGATGAGTGCAACCTCAACTCTTTTCCTTTGTGAATGATCGTGTTAGGACCTGTGAGTGGTTTGCACCCTTGGGGTGATTGTATTTATGTTATTATATTAGTTGGATTGATTATGCTTATGATTGATTTATGAGATTATGATGTACTAGATGGGTTCACTAAGGTTTGTGCTAGTTGTTACCTCAATTGATTTGATATCACAATGTCGTTCTGTGATTACCCTAAGATGTGAATAGTGGTTCCACTATTTATTTTTTGTCCTACTATTTTTGACTAGGTTCTTGTAGTAGTGTCTACTCATGTGTTTGACCATGTTAACTTAAATGTCCATAGTTTCATTTAAGTTGTTCAACAATTATTATTAATTCCATTATTAAATTCTTAAATAATTAGAAATGAATTATCCATATTGGATTCATTGGTTATAGTGCTATAGATAAGTACCTTTTTTATTTTAGTAATTTATGCAAAATGGGCTATTTAAATAATTATGTAAATGAAAATTATTAGATGTTTTAATTACATGATTTTGTGTAATTATCATTTCGGCTATTATTGTTGTATAGATATACACTTGATTGTATTCATTTATTGTGTAGGACTTATGTCCCCAGCAGTGGCTCATAGAGTTAGTGATTAGACCTTTCATGTTGAGCCAATATCATCCTTGTGTGGGTGATATATCTTTTATTGTTATTTTAATCCTCTAGTAATTGGTAAATCTAGATTCATAATGAACTATGTGATTAGACCCGTGAACATGTCTGTGCATTAAGGATTCCGCAATAGTCATGAAAAAGATTAAAATAAATGTTGTTTAATGGGTTAGAAGGGTTTAATTATTTGATTTAATCTTTAATTTATTGTCGGCTAATTTTTCATAGTTGAATTCTAATTCAATTGGAATTTCCTGATTTAATTTAGGTTAAGGGAGCCAATTAGATTATTTAATTTAAGATAATCTAATTAATATTCCACTTTGTAAAACACCATATATTTCCTAAAAGTGAGTTTATTCTCATTTCTCTCTTTTCTATTTTATGGTTTTGGGGGAAAATTCCTCTAAACCATCTTATGAGAAATTAGTGTTTTGCTCATTGTGGGAGTTTGGCTCAGCAGATCATTGCAATATCAATCACATTGGATTTGTATCAAGATTTCTTCGATATGCTGATGGTTTCATCCGATTCAAAAACCCCATTATTTTTCAATGGTATTTCTCATTTTTCCCTCTTGTCTTTGAGGTAGGGCTTTTGTGTTTTATTGGTTTTACTCTATTTCAACTTTTGTTTCATGTTGCTAAATGTTAGAGAGTGGAGAACTAGTGTTCCCCTCCATTTTTATGCATTCATATCTTATTTCATAGGAAATTAGAAATGCAAGTTTACACACTATTATTTTGCCAAGATTTACGTGGTTTCTTGGAAGTCAAATTTTATTTGATATTCCTAAGTTTGGGACAATTTGATCAATGGGTTTTTGATTTTGTCAAATTCCAAGATGTTTTAGTTTTGGGTGTTTTGGCATTATCTCATTTTGCATGCCACCTAGTTTTCACCCATTTCATTGTTTGGCTTATTTAAAGATTAGATCTCTTATCCCTCACTTTAAGATTTAGGATCATGGAATTGGAATGGTTATAGAACACTCTAGACTATTTTATCTCTCAATCCAAACTCATGTTTCCATAGTGGATTTTGTGGACTTGTGTCTTTTGCTAGATTTTCCAGATTGGGAATCTGAGCCTATTTGATGAATTTTATTGGACCCCTAGTCTTGTGACCCTATTATTGAATTGAGGGATCAATTTCATTGTTATCCAAGAACTTTGAGTTTTGGGTTTTTTATTATTGCCTCATTTTGCATGCCACCCATATTTGGTTGAGATTTGGGCATTATCTCTTGGGATGGTGGAAATGGATTATATTCCATGTTTTCTTGCATATTATATTTTTATTTCATGGACACTAGGATTTTTGTAGAAGCCATACTCCCTAATTTAGGTCGGTTGAGTCAATTCATGATGTATGGTTTTGTTGCATCATTAGGATTCAAGTAGAATCCATAATCCTAGATATAGCCCATTTGAGTGATCCTTTTATAATTGGTATTTTTATTATTTCTCATCCAATCCTTGTTGTTTATGATCTTTGTCTAGTTGGTGTACCCAAACATGAGCACACAAGCATGCACTTGTCAAGTTCTTGCAAGATCTGAAATGCTAGTTGCTATTAGTTGAGCTATATTCATTGGATTGGGTTGGGAAACTGCATTAACTATCAGTACTCATCATGTGATGAGCATGGGTATGTAGGGTAGACAAGTGGAGGGGCTTCTCAGATGACATCAGGTAGTGTTCCTAACAACATAAACATGGAGAAGTTTCTAATAAGTGACAACTAAATGAATTAATGGGTAATAAAACTAAGATAATAAAATGTGAAATAACTATATAGTTTATCTAAGGGTGTGTTCCTATACAATTTATCTGAGGGAAGATGTATGTATGGTTTGTCCAAGGACATAGTGTGATGGCCTTCTGAGAGAGTCTCAAGGGATATTTTTGGCATGACATTTAGCTTGAGATTTGTAATTCCAAGCAATCTACTCTCTACTAGAGTCCCTACATAGTAGACCCATAGAGCATCTGACTAGGACCTCTTGTATTGCATTGTCTCACGATATTGGTTTCAGTCCTCTATACTATTTTGCATGAGCCTTAGACATGGATGATTGTGTTGTAGTTTTATGGTTAGATCATTATCTCCATAAACACAACAAGAGTGGGCCTATGGATACCACATGGTTGGGAGGCATAGCTACCTATAATATTATTGGGGACTAGTGTATAGAGATGGTCTATTTCTATTTTGAGGCCAGTGTTGGATATTTACTTGGTAATTTGATGTATTCAGAGTATGTTCTCTTGTGATTTATGGTTTATCTTGGATTCATTAAAATCATGTTCTATATGATGATTAGTATGGTTACTTTATGCATTCCTTTATCATGATGTTGTATCATTTGTCTTGATGATGTTTTTTACCACTACCTTGGATTAGTGATGCTATTGGTAGATTAGCAAGTTGTACATACTTGTTCTTATGATGTTATTTGATTGTTATTGGTAAGAATGATCTCATGAGACAAATCCAACTATCTAGTTGGCAATGTGAGATTCATGCTCAGGGGTATGGTTAGGGCCTTTGAGGTCTAATGATGCCATTATGGTTGGGAGGAAATAAGCACAATTTTTTTTAGTTTACTAGCTTATTTATTTGTGCTTTCCTTCTAGAGGTGTTGATTATGTACATGTATCCTATGAGGATGTTGTTTTACTTCATTGCAATGTCATTTATCATGGTTTAGAGTAGCATATTTTTTATACAAGTTATCTAGATCTTCTCTATGCTTTTGATGCTCTTGAGTGATTCTTCCTTGAGCTTGGTGGTTTCGATACTCGTCAGTGTGGAGGTTCTAACCCTACATTGCATCTTAAATGGTTAATTGTCCTTATATTCAAAACTTGGGTGATATTTTTTCAACATTGGATGATACTAGAAAAGTATCACACTATAGTAGTGAAGAATATTGTATGATACTAGTAAAGTATCGCATGGCCATAGTAGAAAGTATTGCATGGCTATAGTAAGAAGTATCTAATGCAAGAGCATCCTTGGCTAGTTGGTCATCTTTCATGTTGGAGGGATTTTGGTGGAGTTAAGTGGACCTATTTGGATCTTGGGTAATTATTTTTGATGTATTAATAAGTATTGTAATCCTTTTGAGGCATTTCATTTTTGTTGGAGTTTGACTTGTTGCTCTTTAAGTAGTTAATGTAAGGGATATTTAATTTGTAGCTTACTAGGATAACTTGTGGCTTAGTTGAGTAAAATTAGGGGGTATTTTGAAGTCTTTAGTCAAATTATTCATCCATTTTGGTGAAGAGGAGGTGGCAAACGAGAAAATTTTGAGAAGGGCTAGTAGATGAGGCTTGGGAAACAAGTAGATTGCTTGGTGGGCTTACAAGCACAAGTTTAGATCTTCCTTGGAGGTTTCTACTAGAGTGTGGATCTTGAGGAATCTTGTAGAACTATTAGTTTCTTTATATTTGGTCATAACTAGGAAGGCCTTACAGCCTAGCACATTGCATGAAACTAATTATTTTATAAATAAAGAGTTATGATTTGGTATTAGATCTTGCATCATTGTTTATCTTCCATTATGTGGTTATTTTCTAGGGTCTAGGACATCTCCTCTAAGGATTATCTTGCCTTACATTGCATCAAGTGGTATTAGAGTGCAAATTATTCTTGAACATGTAGAGAGATCACCAAAGTTGAGGTAGTTTGCATGAAGACCTTGGGAGGACATACAAATGGATCTATGGTCACAAAGATGGAAGTTTGATTTTTTTTGGAAGGATTAATCTATTGGTGATTTTTTGTAGAGGGTTTGCAAAAATCTTGGAAGATGGCTCTGAGAGGATTGGAACTTGAGATGATTGCAAATTTTCGTGATGTGGTGGAGAGGAGGTTTTTTGAGATGTCTTCTCAATTTGAAGCTAGCTTGGCTATTTGAGTTAAGGATAGGTTTAAGAAGGAATTCTATGGATATTTTTGGAGATGGAGTCTACCAATTTAGAAGAGAGTTTTTTGGTTGGTTAAGAGGCTTGTTCGAGAGAGAAGATGGTATAAAAAGGTCAAGGTGGAAGAGGTTGGTTTTGTTGATCATTTTGTCGAGTATGGTATAGAACCTCTAAAGAAACTAGAGGTTGTTGCTGAGGATATTCCTAACCTTGTTAATGCTAGGATTGAGGTTTTTTTTCATGATCAGTTGGCTAAGTTTTACATGGAGATTCAGAGCACTAGGTCATGGATAATCTAGTTTACTTGTATGTTATAGAGCATCTTGTTGTGAGCAATGAGACTATTGGTGTTAGAAGTTTGACATATGTTTCTAAGGGGTTACATATTGATGCTAATATGGAGTTTTTTGATGTTGGTGTGGATTCACTATTTGTTGATTTGGTTGAGGGTTTTCTGATGAAGCATTATGTTTAGTTTGTTCTTGGGAGTGAGTGTGTTGATTAGACAATTGAAATTTTAGTATTTGATAGAGTGATGCAGATGTAGATAATTTACATGTTGGTTTTTTTGTCCCTATTAGAGTGGAAATATTTTGGTGAAGATGAAGATGATTGTGTATTTTCATTGGGCATCAAATTGTGGGACACACTTTTTTAATCACAACTGGGGAGTCTAATGGAGGAGCATCCTATGGTAGTTGGTCATCTTGCATGTTGAAGGGATTTTGGTGGAGTTGAGTGGACTTATTTGGGTCTTGGGTAATTAATTTTGATGTATTTAATAGGTATTGTAATCCTTTTAAGGCATTTGGAATTTAAATTCTATTGGAGGTGGACTTGTGGCTCTTCAAGTAGTTAATGTAAGGGATATTTAATTTGTAGCATACTAGGCCAACTTGTGGCTTAATTGGATAGAAGTAGGGGGTATTGTGAAGTCTTTAGTCATTATTCATCCATCTTGGAGAAGAGGAGGTGGTAGAGGAGAAAATTTTAAGAAGGGCTAGTAGCCAAAGCTTGGGAAATAAGGAGATTGCTTGGTGGGCTTGCAAGGATTAGTTTGGTTCTTCCTTGAAGGTTTCTACTAGAGTGTGGATCTAGACTAGCTAGGGTTTGGATTGGATCTTGAGGGATCTTGTAGAACTATTTCTTGATTTGTATTTGGCTATCACTGGGGAGGCCTTATAGCTTGACACATTTCATGTAATTAGTTATTTTATGAATAAAGAGTTGTGATTTGGTAAGAAATCTTGCATCATTTTTTATCTTCTGTTATGTGGTTATTTGCTAGGGGCTAGGACATCTCCTTTGGGGATTCTCCTACCTTGCACTGTATCAGTGTCACATGACTATAGTGAGAAGTATCACATGGGTGAAAATTACTGCTTGAGTATTGTAATAAGTATCACATGGGTAAAAAGTATCACTTAGCTATAGTAAAAAATATCACACAAGGTCTAGGGGAAAACCTGCTCGGGTAGATAGCGGTTATTTTTTGACTTGTTAGATATGGTCTTGAAGGATATTTGGTTACCCTTTTGGGGGTTCTTTCTTCCTATATAAAATATATCTTAAGTATAAGGAAGAAAAACAAGAAGAGTAAATGAAGAGAATGCCAAGTCTTATTCTTCTTCTTCTTCCTTATACTTAAGATATATATATATATATATATATATATATATATATATATATATATATATATATATATATATATATATATATATATATATATATATATATATATATATATATATATATATATATATATATATATATATATATATAACAATTCATTTGAGATAGGATCTAGATGTCTTCGATTTAAGATAAAGCATCTAGAAAATCTCAAGTCTTCAGGAATTTAGAGATAGTCAAATTTTAGAGCTTCAAGATTCTAGACTCAACCAATTTCAAGATTCAACATTTGTCTTTCAGCATGGTGTCTAGTACATGAGTGGTTGTAACCTTGAGTTCTCATTTTGTGCATGACCATTTGATGGTCTCTACCTATAATTCTTGATTATGCTATGGTTAGTTGGAAATGTACTTGGATTTTTAACCATGCTAAGAACTTGTTCTTTGGGGCATAAAAAGAACATCTCTCCTTGTGTATTCTCATGAGTCATGTGATTTGTAGTTGCAAGTTCTAGTTTAGTGCTTGGGGATCTTTGGAAGTGTTTGTGAGACTTTGATAAGTATAGTGAATATGTGATTTTAGCCATGTTCCCTATTTTATTATCTTGTATAGATGTTTCATTCTTGCTCTTGGTTAATCAATGTTGTTGTTAAGTAACTTATCTTTTAAAAAAAAGCTATTTAATGCATGTTTTGTCCTTGCATTACAAGGATCTCCAGGTGGGGCATTATGGGTGTACCTTTATCTCAACCCCTAAAATGAATTGAGGCTTGTTGTTGCAGACTTTATGACTGATACTTTTGAGTTGGCAAGTGTATTCTCAAGGAGAAATATAATATTTGAATGTTTTAAGTATAAAAGTATTTAAAGATAAATAATGAAATACTTATGGATAGAACTTACTTGATCTACAAATGTATATATCAACAAGTACAAGAAATATGCCAAGACCAATGTGTTGGACTATCTTTTCACCTTGTTTGAATCCTAAGAATTTGTTGCGAAAATCTAGTTTAAAGGAAGAGGTTAGGGTTACATTTTTCCTATTGCTAAAGTTTTGTAAATTAAAAAGCCCTAGGTCTTTATCCATATGCATATTTTTATGTTAGAAACCCTCCTTTTTTCAAATATGTTTCATGCTCTTAAAATATCTTTGAAATTTTAAGGTGTGATCCTGTGGCCAAAGGTTATTTCTCTATCACTAGTTTGTTAAGCCCTTAACTCTTTTATGATACAATGGAGTGACATAGTTAAATGCTCATTTTTTGGTTGGTCACCATAGTTAATTATAAATGGTTAATTTAGGATGTGAAGGTGTGACTTCCTTTATAAGTAGCTTTCATATTTTTGCATAATCAAGTATGAAGTCATAATTTCAAATGATGACCATGGGAAAAAGGCATTCACACTCAATAAATACCTTGTTAAGAGCACAAAGATGGGACACATGGAAGTATCTGAAAGAAGGTTTTATGTTTAATATAAATTTTATGATGTGAAGGTGCAATAGTGGTTAAGGAATTCATTCATAGTTTTGTGGCCTAAAGATAAAATAATCAAAGTGATGGAGTGACCTGGCAATCTCTTTGATCACGCAATCACATGACTATGTTTGAAATTTGATGGAAGAGTCATGATGATGTGAAATAGTTAGTGTTGTGTATGAATTTCTTGATTTCTTATTCATGATGTTAAAGTGATAATAAAAGATATAATCTATGAATGGGAAACATGGTTAAGAGTCTTTGAAGTTTTATTTAATCAAACGGTCATGCAGTTAGAGGACATAGAATAAAGCGAAGTTGTGATCTAGCGATCAGCTTTGATCATATAGTCATGTGATTAAAGAATATTTTTAGTTAGATTATTATGAATTGGAAAAGCACTGAAAATGATGCATGAGATGTTTGATTGCATGGTCACACAGTTAGAACCTTAAGGTAAAATAGAGGGTGTGAATCAGTGAAACAATTGAGAGCTTATAAAAATTCAATCTTAGCATGGTCACATAGTTAAAGTGATGAAGAGAAATAATGGTGTCAATAAACAATCACTTAGACTTAAAGGCTCCATGTGGTCATAAGCCTAAAATGTTGATGTTAAAGTCAAGAAATGATGGTGTGATTGGTGGTGTTCATAGTTTCATAGCCCATGAGACATAGTTAAATCAAAATGGTGCTACCATGCAATGCAATCAAAATATTTAAAAGATTTATGTGATCACATGGTCACACGGTTAAGAAGATAGTATAAGATGTAAGTTGTGAGGCAATAGCCAAGACATGATGGTAGTTTTCACTTAATTGCATTATTAAAATCATAAAGAAAAGGGAAGCTATGAAGTAGTGACAAGGTAATTTTAAAGTATTCACTCTTTCACAAGGCTAAAGGATTAAGCATGAAATTAGATAGTGATGTTGCAACCAAGGGTTTCACATAGTCATAGACATAAACAAGAGTTAGAAGATAAGCCTAATGAAGCTGTGAATAACTAACAATTCCTAGTGTTCACATGGTTGCAACATAAAACTTTAACATTAAAATGACTATTGTAACCTCATCATTTCCAAAAACATGGATACTATTTGAAAAGGTATAAAAAAGTATTAAAATGTAGGTAGTATGAGAATTGTAAAGCTAGATTGTGATGCTTTTTAAGTTTTTGAAATTTTTCATGCATGCTAACTTAAACACACCATTAATGTTTTTTCTTTGCTCAACTGCTATTAAAAGGTGATGCAACAAATTTTTAGTTACAATATTCACAAAGTTTTAGAGCCAAAAGAGAAATGAGCATGAATTTGATAAGAGAATTTAATTGCATAAGAAGTGTTTGAAGAAATTAAATTCAGAGAAAAATGACTCAAGAAGAGGGCAAGTTGATAATGCAGGTGAACGTAGAAGAAATTGCTCTGGGTACTGAGAAATCTAAGAGAAAGCTAGCTAGTTTATATACAAAGGAGTGGGTTTACTTCCTACCAAGATCATAAAATGCCCATACATTAAATTATCATCTATTTAGAGATACATATAGATTCTACAAAGATGCAACTATGCCATAAACTAATGGTAATGAGATATTCTAGTATTTTTACAATAACAGGTTATACAATCCCCCAATCTGCAATCCCTAGAATAATAACTTAGTAAATTTAATCATGCTAGAGGTAATAGTTAGCATAGACTTGGTGAAGGCCTTGATAAAATATTATAATCCTACAATTCATGGGTTTCATAGGAAGGATATGAGTTTACTGTGCACCTCGGACATGGAGATGTTCATAGAAGTTTTCAACCTTGGAGGACCAATGACAAAGGTCATTGAGAAAGATAAAATAAATGAGATCTTCAAGAACCAGAAAATATTTTTCACTAGTAGGGTCATGAGAATACATATCCCTAAGTCCAAAAATGAAAAGGGTGAGGTCCCTAAAAGAGACTTCATGCCCTTGGATTTTTTCAGTAGATACTTCTAGTATACTATTTTTGGAATTGATAAGGTGATTGGATTGGATGGTATAATGAATGCTCTTGGCTATGTATACCTCATGGACCTGGACATACAAGAAATACATCATAATATAGGGTATGATTATGTGATCCCTATTATAAATGTTATGCACAATGAGATTACTATTGCTTAGAGGGGAGAGATGGGGAATTTCAAATTCCACCATTATTCATTGTTGATGCATATCATTCTTTATAAGAATATAGGGCACATCAATCCTAATTTCATTGAAGGGATAGAGGAGAATGGAGAACACTTTTTGGTGTAGCTGTGGACTAGGTTATGGAAAAGGTTTTACCCTTATTCTAATTTGGTAGGTTTCTATAATGATTTTGTTTTCCCAATTTAAAATTTGTTAGCTAATATAAAAAAAAGGGGTCTTAGGGTTGTTACAATGGTAATTAGACCATATGCATGCCCTAATGAGGATATGAGGTTAAGCCATGATTGGGAAAGTCTTTTTCTTTTTGAGATTTTTTCTATTATAAGGATTCATGGATGCCCCCAGCCCCCTCATGTTTTACCTTAGTATATTATAGAAAGAATGGAAATTGTAGAATTCTTTTGGGAATTAATAATGATGAATTAGGAGTACCTAGGTCCTAAAATAAAAAAAGGGTTCCTTTATTCCTAAAAATGTCAAAGTAGGGGATTTTGTCATAGTAAAAGATGCAACATCAGAGATAGATGGATTCATGAGCATATTCTTATTGCCTTCAGCCCCTGCTAGGACATATGATCCTAATGACCTTGTTAGGCATGTCCTCAAGCAGATGATAAAGTTCAATATGCCAAGTAGTAAGCCCTATTGGGAAGAGGATGTGATCATGAAATTCCTAGGAATAGAGGACTACATAGATAGAACTCTAAAATGGATAGAAATCATGAGAGTAGAGGAGGAGATGAACAAGATAGATCCCTCCTTTAAAGGCTTTTATCATGAGGAGAGGTACTTAGATAGATATAATAAATGCCTTGATAATTTTGATAGCATAATGTCTCATGTCCCTCTTGAAATAAGAGACAAAGAAACACTTGAATTTGTAGAGCATGATGACATCATAGAGATTGATGATTATGAAGACTAGCCAGAGAATTTAGCATGGGCCCAAAGTGGCAGAAAGAAACAAAAATTGATTGAGATCCTAGATAAGGCAAGAGAGAAAGCATTGCAAATTATGCCAAGCAAGACATAATATCTTGATTATATTAGACATAATTTCTTAATAAGGTAGGCAAGAAAAAATGTACAAATTTTGAATAAGCTTGAGCTTGATGAAAGGATGTTGGATGAAAGAATAATCCAAGTTTAAGAATTTATGAAGGATTCTAACTTCATAAATTCTAAAGATTTCAAATGTTTCTTGATTGAAATCAAACATAATGAACTCACCCCATAGTTATAGCCAAGAGTCTCATAAGAGAAAGTTGCTGAATTGGTGCAGAGACTATAGGAATATGATCTAATTAGTGATAATCTCACTATTGATGAGGTTAGAGAGCTTGTGAAGAGAAGTGGGATGTTTCTCTTCCCTGGATGGGAGCTTAGATCAACATTAATGTTGGACCAAATAAAAAGACAAAGAAAATCTATCTCATTTGAGGAGACTACCATTATTGGAGAATTATAAGGGTTTGGATTTAATGTTGACTCCAAAACAATGGAAATCTAGAGTATTGGTCCTAAATCTTGTTGAATCTAAGACTAAGTTTTGACTATTTTGTGTCAACACACTTAAGATGTTTACTAAGTTCATACCGAGCTAGTAACACATGCTGAGTAAAATATGTATAGATGCCGAGTAAACAGTTGATGCCAAGTTACAATGTATGCTGAGCTAGATAGAAGCTGAGTGGAACATAATTGCTATAGGTGCCGAGTGAGTCAGTTTTTCTATATGAGTCAAGCATTAGAGGTAACAAGTGTCGAGTAACATAGATTGGACATAGTTGTCTATAATTGCACAAACACCTATTTAAATCATTTTTTGAGCTAACATAGAAGAATCTTGAAGGATATTAAGGATAAGAATAGATCTTTTACATTTCCTATGCAATCAACATGTAGCCAATAAGAAAAATGAAGAAGGCATGCAACCAATAAGAAAAGTGCAAGGAATGAGTAGGAAATTAAGATTTAATATTGATCGTAGATTCATACCTAACCCTAAGTCTTTGAAATCTTTAAAAGGGGGGTGAAACCACATTGTATGTGTGGATGAATGAAGTGTATTGGAAAACTATAGTGAAATTAAGAGGGAAGTGTGAAAAGACTTAGAGGAATAGTGCAAAATTGTAGTATTCAATTGATCAAGAACAAAGTACAAGAATATAAAAGAGTGACATATCAGATCAAGCAAGGATCAAGTCAATTAGAGCAGAACAAGGATCTAGAATCAGCAATTGGAGATTGCAAAACTATCAAGTCAAAGACTTTCTAATAGTCTCTAGCAATTGTATTAGACAATGGAAATACTATGGACTTAGTTTGGCTTAGCAGCCATTTGTAAATCCTTTAATAGGGTAGCGTTCCAACTGAATGTATAAAATTCCTTTAACTATGTCTACTTTTAGTAGGGTAGTGAAATCCTTTAACCAAGTCACTTTTGATAGGGTGTAAAGTCTTTTATAGGATAGGCCTTTCATAGGGTAGACCATTGGAAGTGGTCAAACATTGTAACCTTGAACAGTTACACATTGCTACAGTGATATTTTGTGGGTGTCATCCCCACCCTAGTTTTACCTTCTCATTTTGGGAGGTTTTTGGGTTACCAAATTTGTGTGTTTTCTATTTTCATGCATGTCTTTACTTTCAAGTTTAGTAGATAGATTGAATGCATGTGAATGATTTTAGTTAAAAGAATTTAAAAGGGTTAAAGTTAATTACTTTTGATTCACCCACCCCCCCCCCCCCCCCCCCCCCTCCCTGCCCAACCTCTTAGAAGTAAACCTTCTCACTTGTTAATTCAAAAAATTGGTATCAAAGCTTAGTTCTCACAAGAAGGAGACTTACAACTTAGAGAAAAGATCTAGAAAATGGAAGTCTACAAACTTGGGAAGATCATAGAGAATTAGAAAATTGACATACAAATCGCTTTACATGCTTTGGAAGAAGCTAGAGGAGAATTGAGAAAATCCTTAAAGAGAAGAAAAGAGATTGCCATAGCTGAGAATGACACACAATACAAGGAGATTGACACCTCAAATCTATTTTCAAATGGAGATTCCAAAGAGTTTGATGCAACAATAGAAGATCTGAAGGAGAAGAATAGAGCTCAAGTAGAAGAAATTAGAATACTCAAGCTTGAACAAGAATCACAAGCCATGATGTTTTGTGAAGTGATTGAATAGAAGAAAAGAGTCATTGAAGAAAAAGCCATGCTAGAAGAAGACAAGAGAAATCTTACCAATTGACTAGAGGAAAAGAAAATTGAGTTTGAAAGAATATCAAACATGTAGCTAGACACTTTAAGTCAGATGATGAATGCACATCATGAGCTGAATATGAAGGATATCAAGATCTCTACACTAAAGATGCAAAATGAACAACTACAAAATGACTTGAAAAGAGAGAAGGAAATCATAGAAAGCTTCAACAAACCCAATAAGGCCATCAAATACTTTGAGCAACTATTAAAATCACCAAGGGCTAGCAATGATACTTTAGGATTGGGATACATCAGCACTGAACAAGGAGAGTCCTCCAAGACTACAGAAAAAAGGAGTAACAAAGGTAAGAACACTAAGCCTACTTGTCATTTTTGTGTTAAAAATAGATATAATTCTAATGTATGCAGGAGTAAGAATGCTCATTAGCATGATAAGCCTAAGAATGCAAGCTATTATCACAAGTGAAAAAAGAAAGAACATCAAGCACATGAATGCAGGACTAGGACTATCAAGACACCAAAATTTGAAGGTCATTGCTATAATTTCAAGAAGTATGGACATAGAGCTTTTGAGTGCAAGTCAAAGCCTATGTGGACATCAAATTAGGCAACAAGAGAAGGTAAACATGGTCGTCACTACAATTGGGACTATAACACCAAGTATAGCTATCATTACTATCAGGAATATGAACACATTCCTAAAAATTGCATAAGGACACATTTCAAAGGAAACTACAGAAGATGGTTAAGTCAAATCACATGTATCAATAAATTAAAGACTAGTCATATCAGCAAGAATTTCCCAAAAAAGTCAAAGGCACCCAAGATAGAAGTCAACAAAGGAAAAGAGAAGGTAGATGTTGAATACATCAAAGGACAAATGAACAAGACATGGAAGAAAAAAGATGAGGGTAGCTCATCAAATGAAGGGATCACTTCACCTAATAGGTCAAGTGATCACACTTGATCAAACTAAAAAAATAGAAGGCATGTGAGAGTAATTTACAAAGTTTTATCATGCATTAGTCCTAGAAAAGATACTACTAAAAAGAAGAGATCAGCATGATTAAAGATGCAAAGTTGAAATTCAAAGTGTTCACTAGTGTTGCCGAGCTATCCTTAGATGCCAAATGAATGTTAGTATATGTTGAAGTTCTAGTAGGAGCTAAGTTGTCAATGGAAGCTGAGAAAAGAGCAAATCTAGTTAGAGTTGAGTGATGGAAAGCCAAAAGAAGCTAAGTTATGTTGAAATCCTTAAGGAGACAAGCGTACAATTGTATATGCACTAAGAATTTAATGCTATGTTTTGAAGAGTATAAGGTCAATTTTTTGATCATTCCTTGTCATTCAAATGTAGAGAAAAAAATGAGAAGAGTATAGAAGTGATTGATAAACAAAAATTAAAGCTTTTGCATGGATTTCTACATAGAACAAGCATGATTTTCATTGATCTAAAGTATTTCTCAAGTGTTGAGTTGAGTTGCGTAGTTATAAAGTTTAATATCTTTTGAAACCCTAGACTTGCAATATGGCTTCCAATTCTAAAAAGCCTAAGGAAAAGGAAGGATTCAAAGTTTAGTTAGTTAGCAATGAGGTTAAACAACTAGATTTTAGGCCAATTCCAAAAGTAGCATACAAGAATGACCATATTAGTGCACTATCCATTATTCTGCCCAAAGTCGTAATATTGCAAGATGTTAGGAAATGCTACAATTGCAAGGTAGGAGCAATATGAGACTTGGAGATTTTTCAAGCATATGATAAATTGTGTGAAAATGGAGTGCTAAAGGAAGAATTTCAAATAGTTGAAAGAAAGGACTTAACCTATGCCCTAATTTTCCCCACATTTTTAAAAATTGAATGGATAAGAATTTTCCTAACTAGGATACATAATGGTTGATTATGGTTAGAAGGAGGACCTGTCCAAATAAAAAAGAGAATCATACATAGGGTTACAGGTTTTCCACCCTAGATTAGCACAAGACCCTACAAAGTGATTCTAAAGAAGCTATTGAAAAGAACATACAGCAAAATGGAACAAAAGGGGAATGACTATTAATACAATCACATATTCCCTTTTGGACTTTGTAGTAAGAATCATATCTCATAAGTTTTATCAATCAAGCAGATTGAATAGTGTTCCATGCATTGCTATGGCTATGGCCTACAAAATTGTCAAGAAGGATCATTCATATGATCTAGAAGAGTTGTTATTATAGCACATCATGGAGAATCTGGGAGCAATAAGAAGATCAAAAGGTGCTCAGTGTAAGTTTGGATCAGTTCTAATCTATATATTTTTATATGTTTTGGAAGAATTTCCATCTTTTGGAAAAATAGACTAGAAATTAGACAAGTCAGCCATTACTCAAATCAATGAGTACATTGAGAAAATGGGAGACAACTTTGACTCTTTAATGACAAGTTATTTTGAGGATTTCAAGAAATCCATGAAGCAAAGACTAAGGATATTAGTTTCCCTAGTGGAATAGCACATCAATGATATTTGTTTCTTAGTTGATATTGATTATACTTATATCCAAGCAACAATTCCAAGGGTTAGATGGTTGAGACCATTAAGATATGAGCTAAACATTGATAAAGAATCAGTAACAATCATAGCATTACTTGCAGAGGAATTTGATAAGGAGTGACAATACTTTGGGACATATGATGTGGTAAGATCCAAAGTAGACATGGAGATGAAGACTGCCTCCACCTTAAAGAAGAAAGATAAGCTTGTAAAGAAGCGTAAAGCAAAGTTTGGAGAAGGCATAGCAGAAGAAGAAAAAGAAGAAGGTGTTGAAGTTGAAGAAGATGATGCTGATGATGAAGAGGAAAGCCAACCTCTTGTATTAAAACAAGGCTTACATGAGGATGAAGAAAAGGAAGAAGGTGCCAAGAAAGAAGAAGCTAAGGAAGCACTAGCTTAAGTCGAGCCCAAGAAGAGAAAGGCCAAAGCTCAGCCTACAGCTAGCCTAAAGAAAAGAAGGTTGCAAAGCCAACCCAAGCAAAGCCAACAATACCAATAACAAGAGTCACCATAAGAGCATCTACTCAAAGTGCCAAGGAGCAAGACAAAGAAAAGAAGAAGGCTACTGAGCAGACTAGTCCTATGTAGAAGAAACCAAAGAGAAAATATGTTGCACAACTAGAGTCAAGTGATGAGGAAATGATAGAATATGAAGATATCAACGTATTTAGAGTGGTAATCCATCCTCCTAAGACCAATATTGACAAAATTTGTGATAATGTTAGCAAGAATGCAGATTTTTCTGGATTGAAAAATCTTGATTTTAAAAAATTAAGTAGAGAGGATCAAAATAAAGTAGAAAAATTAGTATATGCCATGATTGCAGAATTCAAGAACACTTCTCTTGAATTAGACAATACAATGCCTAAGGAATTATATGAAATTGTTGAAAACAAGTGGCATTATTGTTTAAAAATGGAAAAAGAAATAAGAGAATCCACATTAGCACAAGTAATGCCTAAATTAAGTAAAGGTCAAATAACCAAAGTAAACAAGAAACATGGGAACCTTTAGCATCTTGCAGAATAAGGTTGAAGAACTTGTCACTAAATCAACAAGAATTTGGAAGTTGCTATATGGTTTGACTATTGCCAAGGATGGAGAAGAAGATCCCTTTGAGGGATAGAACACTAAAAAGGATAAAGATTCATATAAGGCTGAGGCTAGTAAGAATGAAGAAGAAAGAGAACAAGAAAAGGATGAAGGAGAAAAAGAGTCAAAAAAAGAAAAGGAAATGGCAATAGTTGAAGAGGAGTAGCAAACTGAATAGAATGTACAAGATACACAATTTCCACCTCCTAGTCCTCCACATACAAAACTTGTAGTTACATTAATTGTAAAGGATGTTTCTGACACTTTTTCTTAGAACATCAACCCTTTAACTGCAGAGGATCTCAAGAAGATCCTTCACCAATCAACACTACAAGCACAACTATGCACAAATCTAGTATTGGTGAGTGTTGATGAGCTACAGAAACTTGTAGTAGAAATAACAAGGGAGAAGGAAACCACATAAGAAAAATCCTCACAACCTCCCACTACTACAACAAATAAACCTAAAGAGCAAGAGGTATAAGACAAAATTGCTAAGGTTGATTCTACAACAAACGTGACAACCACTGCCAAGGAGGCAACAAAGGAATCAATAGGACAAGATGTTTTTACAGCACAAACCCTAGGTGCACCTCCTCAGATTGTCATAATTGACCAAGGTAGTAGACAAGAAGAGAAAAAAGTAGAGAAAATCACTAAGGAACAAGAGGCAATACAAATGTTGATAAACTTGCCTACCTTAGGGACTCCTTAGAAACAACTGAGCACTGATGCAATGCCATTGTAAATCTCTAAACCAAACTTGAGCACTACCAAGGTTGCAAGGGTACTTCACTATGGAGACCTTGCATAATTGACCAAGGTAGTAGACAAGAAGAGAAAAAAGTAGAGAAAATCACTAAGGAACAAGAGGCAATACAAATGTTGATAAACTTGCCTACCTTAGGGACTCCTTAGAAACAACTGAGCACTGATGCAATGCCATTGTAAATCTCTAAACCAAACTTGAGCACTACCAAGGTTGCAAGGGTACTTCACTATGAAGAAATAGTCATACCAAGCTATGACTCAAGGAAAATGGACTTACAACAGATCAGTGAAGTGCAAGAGGTACTAGAAAAGAGGAAAAGACAAGAGATACTTAGAAATGAGTACAAATAGAAGTAAGCATTGGTAGAAATAAAGGAAACATTTCTTGATGTATTCATCTTGCAGACACCTGATGAAACCAAGCCTATCTTGGAACAACTGATAGATATTGTAGACCAGGTGACTAATGAAGACCAAGAAACCAATGTGAAACTCTTGGAATGGTCTAAAAAGAAATTTTAAGGAAAAGTAAATGAAAACATATCAAGTGAAATAACACTATCATAGGTTGAATTGGTGAAGAAGATTGACAAAGTGAAAATGGTACTTGACAATGTCTTCTCATTATACAAAAATTTGTGTGATTTATCATATTTCACACAAGAGATAAGCCAAAGAATAATGAGCTTGGAAATAAATCTAAAGATTTCTAGCACTCAACTCCCAAAAGACCCAGCTTAGAGTGAGAAGCATTTTTCTTTAACGCTTCACACACATAAAGAATTAGCTATGTTGATAGCTAAAGAGGCCAATATCAAGGCCAAATTGATGCAAATATAGTCTTCCATGACCCCCCACCTAGAAGTACTCCATAAGGAACAAGCCTATGCAAAAAATGTTCTCAAGAAACATCCTAATCTTTCTACTTTGGAAGGACTTGTTCATCTTGTAGCAGAGATAGCTATCCAACATAAATTATTGAAAATTGTTTTGGATAATTGGGATACATCTCTCAAGATGATTATGGAGGTCAATAAAACATTTTTGGAAAAATATGATCTTAATCCTTAGAACCCTTTGACATACATGTCAAAAAGGGGGAGCTATAGATAAGGGGGAGATATAGTAAAGGGGGAGTAATAATTGAGAAGGAGATATAATGTTTTGGGGGAGTTGTAAATAAGAATGGAAGAAAACACAGATATAGAGTGCAAGGTACACAGATACATCAGATCAGGGGGAGCACAAGAATTTTGGTAGGAATAGAAATGATACATCAGCTTAGGGGGAGTTACAAAACTTTTGAGGTATATATATAGATAGTTTTCACAAAATTTTGAGAAGTTTTGAAGTTTTTTATATATGCCAAACTATATGCATATTTTACTCAAGGAGATTAGACTTTGATATACTACTAAGTGTTTTTGACACTCATGTCAAAGGTGGATATTGTTGAATCTAAGGCTAGGTTTTGACTATTTCATGTCAACACACTTAAGATATTTACTAAGTTTATTCTAAGCCAGTAATAGATGTCGAGTAAAATATGTATAGATGTCAAGTAAATAGTTGATGCCAAGCTACAATGTATGCTAAGCTAGACAAAACTACAATAGGTGCCGAGTGAAGATCAATTGTTGAGCATAGTATAGGTGTCGAGTCACTACAGAAGCCGAGTAGAAAATAATTGCTATAGGTGTCGAGTGAGCTAGCTTTTCTATATGAGCTGAGCATTAGAGGTAACAAGTGTCAAGTAACATAGATTGGACATAGTTGTCTGTAATTGCACAAACACCTATGTAAATCATTTTCTGAGTTGACATA
Source organism: Cupressus sempervirens (assembly GCA_028749045.1). Taxonomy (NCBI): domain Eukaryota; kingdom Viridiplantae; phylum Streptophyta; class Pinopsida; order Cupressales; family Cupressaceae; genus Cupressus; species Cupressus sempervirens. The sequence continues at coordinate 106,456,112 of CM053783.1, forward strand.
GAAGAATCTCAAAGGATATTAAGGATAAGAATAAATATTTTACATTTCGTATGCAATCAACATGCAACCAATAAGAAAAATGGAAAAGACATGCAACCAATAAGAAAACTACAAGGAATGAGCGAGAAATGAAGATTTAATATGGATCATAGATTCATACCTAATCCTAAGTCTTTGAAATCTTTAAAAGAAGGACAAAACCCCATTGTATGTGTGGATGAATGAAGTGTATTGGAAAACTATACCAAAATTCAGAGGGAATTGTGAACAGACTTAGAGGAAAAGAGTAGCATTGTAGTATTCAATTGATCAAGAACAAAGTATCAAAATATTGAAGAGTGACATATCAGATCAAGCAAGGATCAGGTCAATCAGAGCAGAACAAGGATCTAGAATCAGCAATTAGAGATTGCAAAGCTATCAATTCAAAGACTTTCTAATACTCTCTAGAAATTGTATTAGATAATGGAAATCCTATGGAATTAGGTTGGCTTAGCAGCCATTTGTAAATCCTTTAACAAGGTGGCATTCCAAGTGAATGTACAAAAGTCCTTTAACCAAGCCTACTTTTAGTAGGGTAGTGAAATTCTTTAACTAGGTCACTTTTGATAGAGTGTAAAGTCTTTAACAGGATAGGCCTTTCATAGGGTAGACCATTGGAAGTGGTCAAGCATTGTAATGTTGAACAGTTACACATTGCTATAGTGATATTTTTTGAGTCTCATCCCCACCCCAATTTTACCTTCTCATTTTGGAGGGTTTTTGGGTTACCAAATTTGTGTGTTGTCTATTTTCATGCATGTCTCTACGTTCAAGTTTAGTAGATATATTGAATGCTTGTGAATGATTTTAGTTAAAATAATTTAAAAGGGTTAAATTTAGTTACTTCTAATTCACTCCCCCCCCCCCCCCCCCATAGAAGTAAACCTTCCCACTTGTTAATTCCAACAAATCTAACAAGCCAACTTTGATGGAGATTAGTGACTCTCCCTAAGGAAATGCGATATTCTAGAATGTCACTATGACATCAAGTAACTAGATTCATAATATAATGAACAATTTTTCACTCATGGGGAAGAGAAAAATGGATATGATGGAAGAGAAATTGTTTAAAACATGCAACATATCCATTGACACCAGAAAGAAATATGAGGAAGAACTCAAAAAGACATAATGTGTTGGAGCAAAAGATGGCAACCCTTGAGAATGAGGTAAGGACTATGAGAAATGTAACCAAACCTATCATATAGTTCAAAGATCAAGAGACCCAAATAGATGTTGATTCAACAAATATGGGTGTGGATCATCCAATGGAGGTGGATGAGCTAGAAGTAGGAAAGGAAGTAGAGAACAAGACAATGAAGAGAAAGCTCTTACATAAAATAAATGTCCTCAAACAAGCCTCCCAAAATCTCTACAATAGATATATTGCATTACAAGGAGTATAGTATCAGTGCTCTAAGGCCTTATAAATTCTTTCACCATTGTTCATAGAGTGGGGCCCTTACATTCCATTTTTTGATAGGTCAGTCCCAATTTTGGCCCAAAAGAAGGAATTGACCAAAGAGAGCATCATTTCCACAAGGAAAATGATAAATAAGGTCAAATATTTTAAATAAATTCTTTTTAGCAAGCTACAATTAATAAAAAATAAAATGAAGACCATTTCCAATGGGACACTTGGCTTCATTTAGAAGATTTTTTATGATGATAATAAGTTGACAGAATGGCAAGAATGGTCAAATTTTTTTAACAAAATTTTGAAGCATGAGAGGTTTTTTGCCTACAACAATATAGAAACTGACATAATACAAGTTTTTGATATTGTTGATATTTTGTACAAGCTGGAGGCAGACACAAATAAAATAGTTGTAGAGGTTAGATATTTAACATGTGCTAAATGGAATAAATGCCTAATGGTGTTATCTATTCTCTATGTGTGGTTATATTTACTATTCAAAATTTTTTGTTTACTTTCATATGCATGTTATAAAGTAATTAACAATATTCAATTATGGGAAAAAATTTGTAGAATACTGATTCGCCCCCTTGCTCTTAGTATTATCTATTTCTAAAAATGGGTATCAAAGCCTAGTTACACTGAAGAAGTTTAATAGCTTGAGTAAGATTCCTATGAATACTGAATAGTTAAAGAGAAACCTTGAAGAAGATCTTGAATAGATTGACCTTCTTATAGAAGAAAGAGATAACCTAAAAGATATGTATGAAGATGCAAAAGTCTAGATTAGCAAACTAAAAGACAAGATTGATGATCTAAAATCTAGCAAGGAATCAATTATGCAAACTAGTGACCATGAAGAAATAGGAAATCTCAAGAAAGAAAATGAAATCTTGAAACATGAATTCAAAATTGTTGAACTTAAGTTGAGTCTTAAGAAAGATGGTAGTAAGAGTGAACCTAATCTGAAAACTAAGAATGAAGACCTTAGAGTCAAGTAACATCTTAACTAGATACTATCAAGATTGGGCATGTAGAATAAGAAAAATACAATATTATTGTGAAAGGAGAATTAACACAAGCTAAGCAATAGTTAGAGAAAATTTATTCCTATAGTGAGAAGATTGATGAACAAATATTTCACTAGAGACCTTCTTATGATAAGACGGGACTTGGATATCTTATTGGAGAGAAATCAACCAAGAAAGTTGAGATTAGAAGAGAACTAGATCCAATTATTGAATCCCCTAAAGAATATAATCTGAGTAAGGTAGAATCAAGCACTACTACTAAAGTATCAAAAGAAATTGAATTAGTTGACTTGTCAATGAAACATGATGACCTTAAAAAAAAGAGCGAGTTGATAAACCTAAGCAAGATGAACCACCCAAGGAAGTAAAACATGAGTTCAAAGCTTGATTTTTCATATGCAACTAAGTTGGCCATATGGAAAGAGATTGTATAGGTAATTTTTTCAAATGTATTACTAATTTCTATTGTTACAATTGTCATGGTTATGGACATAAAGCAGTAGATTGTAAGAAACCTAAGTTTGGTGGTAATAATGCAAATAGTAGAATGTTTAGGAACATTAATGCTACAGGTAATGAAAGAGGGAGATCATAGAGAAGATCCAATAATGGAGAGAGGTCTAATTGAGAAAATAACTATTTTGTGTGTTACAAGTGTAACAAACCTAGACACATTGCAAGAAATTATAGATTACCTAAAAGTTAGAATGTAAACAATCAAAGAAGAAATGCACCTATATGTCATTTATGTAATAACTTCAGACGCACATCAAGATATTGCAGAATGGATAGAAGAAAATTTAATAGGAATCCTAACTACAAAATGAACAACAATAGAAATGACATTAGGAGTGGAAATGACAATGATAACAATAAGAAGGAAGCAATCAAGGAACATGTTGATAATTTCAAAGAAGCATTTGTGAAAGATAAGGATCCAGAAAGATCTTATATGGCTTTAGAGGAACAATATTTTGATGCACCAGATGAGACATTGAAGTCAACAATTATTTGTGACTCATCCTACCTAAATTAAGTAGTTCTAGAAGAACTAATGTGTCAGTTGGTTAGAATTGATGTTAAAGAGAAAGTTGGAAGTTTTGTAGTTAAGATAAGGTAGAGGACATAAAGAGGAAGCTATGGTCAAGTGTGGAAGTCTAGATATGATTGCAGTAAGAGAGAATTTAGAAAACAATTTTAATGGTAAACAAAGACAATATTTGAATTCATGATAGATACACATTTAATGTGCAATCTAATTTGAAATGATTTAAGGATTATGACCAGGATTGTGTGTACCATTTATTCATGCAAACTGTTTTGAGTGAATTTGATGGGAACACAACCCAAGAACAGAATGGACACAACAGAAAAGGGAAATTGTATTAACTGAGAAAATAAGCTAGTACAAATAGTACAGAGAAAATAAACTTCAAAACATGCCCTAAGGGCTTACAATAGCATAAATCTGGAGATAATTTCTTCTTTCAGTACCTCCTCTCAAACTCCACTCCGAACTGCCTTTTACAATGCCAAAAATCTCCTTAAATAGACCTCGGAGGGTTAAGGACTAGGAGTACATTCTAGAAAGTGCTAGTAGGCACCCACCGACCAAATAGAAGGTTTTGGAAGCTGCGGTAGAAGTTGGCACAAATCTAGAAGAATCCAAAAATGGTAACCGAACTTTCGGGAGGCATAACTTTTGAACCGTAGCTCCGATTAACGAACCGTTTACATTTTCAGAAAGCTCTCGAAGCACTCTATAGCCCTATGGATAGCTTCGCTCGTCCCCCATTTTTTGACCCTTTTTGAGGTCATTAAATGCCCCTAACCTGACTTTGAAGCATCCTTAGGAGGTCTCCAAAACTTGAAAAACTACAATAACTTTCAAACCGTGGGGCCTTTTGACCTGATTCTTTTTTTGGAATGCTCTAAATCACAATTACATTCATCTGGCAAATTCACACCTTCTAGTTCACCAAAATGATGGCCAAATTGCATGCTCCTATTTTTTTGGGATTTTCAAACACACTGATAGTGGAACTGTGAGAGTTGGAACCTTTATTTGACCCAAATGGGTATCCAAAAATGAAAAGACATGAAACAGAAACTAAGTCTAAGTACCTTTTTTTTGGTTGACACAGGATTGCCCTTATACCTCTAGATGCTCATGCATCAGAATTGAATAGATATTTGGAATGTGAAATCAAGTTCTTGAAGTGCAAAGTTGCATAAGCCCTAAAATGCAATTTAAAGGTATTTTATGTAGCTAAAACTAAGTTTTTTAGTGCATAAAGTTGAATTTAATGCCTAGTCAGACCATTTATGATGTGGGTGAAAGGACACAGTATGCATTTAAGAAAAAAATCATTTTTTTCTTATGGATGACACATTGGGTGCAATTTTGCAAGTTCTAGAGAATATGCTTCATGTTGAAGACATTAGAAGCTATATAGATTGTAAAATTGAGAGCATAGGTGATGAAGATATAAACTAGGACTTAGGAGTCATGTGCAACAATGGCCTAACCTTGAAGTCGAAGTATGCACACCTAGATAGTTTAAATCTTAAAAAGTATATGTTTTATATGGATTTTGAGAACCATGTTTGGACCTAAATCATTATGAGTGGGGTACATGATGATATGTTCTGGTTAGGTGATGTGTAGGTAGAAATTAACAATGACCTAATTCACAAGGTCATGGGATTGAGTAATGTGTGATGCAATTAAGTAAATGAGAATAATGTAAGAAAGATGGTTGAGACAAACCTAAACACAAGATTTGATGGAAGGAACATGAAGGTAGACTCAATTAAAGACAAAGGAGTAAAATTATTGAGTAAAATATTCAGGTACAAGTTTAACCATGGCTCAAGTCTTAACTTAGTACTAGTTGAATTTTTACATACACTTATGTAATGGAAATTTAAAGAAGACAAGTAAATTTGTGTGAGATTATTAGATTGTAGTTGATAGATAATGTTGCAAAATTGAAGAAGACCAAGAGCGCAATATTTAGATTTGAGTCCTTACTGACTCATTTGTTCTTTTATGCAACAAGGAAGTTCTTAAGAGTGAAAAATTATGATAGCGATGAGTGTATAATGAAATTTGTAACTAAATGCTACAAATCAAAGCTAGAGAATGTCAAAGATGACAAAATTAATAAATTGATGAAATGAAATAGAGGTACATAATACCTCCCTCCATGGTAAGGAAGTACAAGGATGATAAATGCTTTATGGTGGAGATAGATAACACATGCATGGTAGTTGTGGAACCAAGAGTTAAGTTCATAGAGCCCATGGGATATGAGATGAGTGTAGAGCTTATAGAAGGGTATGCATAGATCATACTTCAATCTAAGAATGACACTAAGTGCCCTAGATGGGGAACCTATGATGAGAAGATGAGAATAGTTCATTCTGAAATACATAGAAAGGAAAGAAAGAAGAAAGTAGAGAAGATAATTGATTCCATCCTTAAGGAATCAAGTAGTATCCATGAGGATTTTAATGAGGTGAAAGAAATTTTACTTGAGATGAAGACAAGTGGGTAGTCTAAAGTGATAGCAAAAACACTATTGTTGTTGTAGGACCTTTAGAAGGTGTTACCATTGCACAACCATGTGTATAGGCCCCAATTGTTCTATATGTAGTAGTTACACAAGTACAAGTAGTAAGACAAGGAGTGAACAATAAAGGAGCTAGTCAAAGGTTGAAACACCTATTGCACAGAGGAAATCAGAGAGACTAGTGAAGGTTAAACAAGAACCTACACCATCCACCAAGAAAAGGATCAAGCAGACCACCAGTGAAACAAGAAAGAGAAGGAAGACACTACAAGTAAATGAATCTAAAGATTCTAAGGATGAAGCTAAAGATGGAGAAAGAAATGCAAGAAGGTAGAACTCTAGTAGGAAAGAAAGCATGGAAATCAAAGGTAGAAAACCTTAACATTAAAATTATCAATAGTGACAATTTTGTACAATTAAACAAGTATTATAGTGTGTAAAATAATATGGATAGAAGGTAGTTAGAGAATTACAAAATAAGGAACATTATGCTATGGAATAAGAGGTTTGATAAAAGTAAGATTCTAGAAGATATACTTACTAGATTGTTAAACAAAAAGAAAAGAGTGTTAGAAGAATACAATAATTTGAGAATAACAATGATAAAAAAGTTGTGTGAAACTAAATCCAAGGATGAATTTAACAAAATTTTGAATGGTATTGAGCCCTTGCTAAGGAACAAAAGAAGATAAATTCTTCTAATGGGAGGAAAATATGAGGATGTTAGGAAGGAAACAAAGGAGGAAATTGTAAAATTTATGACCATAATATGAAAGGTGAGTGTGCAGTCCAAACCTATGAGCCTAGTCTATGTGGAAGTAAGCACACCTTCTAGTAATGAAGAAGAAGTAGAGGAGACACAATAGGCACCCTCACCACCCCTCATTGTTATGGGTACTAAATCCATGCAAGTGGACAATACACATAACTATGGATGTAAAGGATAATCCTTTTGAAGTGTTTAGCTAAATCATTGTTGGCAATTACTCATCATATACCAGTTCTAATGTTGATGAAGAAGAGAAAAGAAAGGAAGAGGCTGAGAAAAAGAGAAAGCAAGATGAAGAGGTAAGGAAGAAGAAAGAAGAAGAAGATCTAAGGAAGAAATCCAAAGAAGCAACTGAGAAATTGGAAGAAGAAAAGAAGAAGGCCGAGGAAGAAAAAAACATTGTAGTTGCATCTACTCCAGTTGTAACTCCTATGGAAGTAGCCACAACAACAATAGTAGAAGTAGCATCAGATGATGATGATGACCAAAAGAGACTAATGAGTTCTAAGAAAATTACTCCAAAAGAACAAATCAATAAAGTCTTTAGAGAAGACACTAACCAAAGTCTTGGATATAATGCAGAAGATAGTTACCACAACTGTAACTATCTAGACTTATAGCCAAAGGCCAAGAAACTAGTGAAGACCTTTGATGAGGAATTCACAACTTTGGCTGAGGTAGCTTTAGAGTGAGCTTAGGCCAAGCATGATGCAACACTATTTGACACATTGTGCATAAATGTGAGAAATAATTTGAAGGCACTAGATGCAAGCATCAAGAAACTTAGGAAACACATTGATGAAGGTAAGAAGTTGTATGGATAGTGCATGTTTTCATACAAGTACCTATCAAATCTTGTATCATGAAATTTAGCTTGGTAATTACATGCTTTTCTCTAACACCCCTAATATTTTAGAAGAATCAAAACAATCTAAAGGTGACCATTTGTGGACTCTAGAATTTGATGGCAGTTGTGCTGATGTCAGTTTAGGTGCAGGGGTAGTGTTGACATCACCTAGTGGGGAAATGACTTGCTTGGCTTATAAGTTAGATTTTAAAAATACTAAAAATATTATAGAATATGAAGCTCTTCTCCTTGGAATTATGGAAACAAAACAAAAAGGAGTCAAGATACTTAAAGATCAAGGAGATGTAGAGTTGGTGGTAAGACAAGTCAAAAATCAATATGTAGTAAAGAACTCAAGATTGAGAAGCTACCATAATAATTTGTGTGATGAAATTGAGGGTTTTTATGCCTTCTCAATTACATCACTACTCAGAGAATTCAATTCAAGAGATGATTCTTTGCTAGTTTCTACATCATTTATCGTACCACATCTTGATTTCAAAGATCAAGTTTATGAAGTAGAAGTTCTATTCAGGCCCAATCTCCCTAGCAATGAAGATTCATGGAAGGTGTTTGAAGATGATAAACAAATACTAAAATTTATTGAAGGGTAAGATCCTTTTGAATGCTTGTATCTTTAAGGAAGCAATAATGCAAATGGTGATGATTTAGTAATAGGTGATAAAAAGAAAAGAGAGCTTGATATAATTCAATTGAAAGGTAATAAGATTCTACCTCATCTAATATCTTTAAAAAAAATGTTTTGATAGACATGATACATACATAAAGAAAGAAACAGATAAGAAAGGAAAACCCTATGGTGAATATGATGGAATCAATACATGGATATAAGTTAGCCCAAAAATGATAAACATAGGCAAGTGTTGCACACTAGAAGAGAGGATAGAGATCAAGAAATTACTTATTGAATTTCAAGATGTATTCTCTTAGAGTTATGAAGACCTAAAGAATTTCATGGGTGAAAAGTTCAAACATGAAATCCCTCTTAAACCAGAAGCAAAACCATTCAGGCAGAAACAAAGAAACTATAACACTATAGTTGAAGGAGAAATATTTAAGGAAATTGATAAAATGTTGTGGGCAAAGATTGTATACCCTATTCATCATTCTACTTGGGTTGCTAATATTGGGCCAGAGAGGAAGAAGAATGGATAGATAAGGATTTGTGTAGATTTCAAAAATCTAAATCAAGCCTCACTCAAAGATATTTTTTCTCTTCCTAATATGGATCATCTTTTACAAACTATTGCAGGATTAAAAATGATGTCCATGTTAGATGGATTTTCAAGATATAATCAAATTTAGGTAAGTGAAGAAGATGAATTCAAAACTACATTTACCACACCATGGGGTACTTTTGCTTACCATAGGATGCCTTTTGGCCTAATTAATGTGGGTACAACCTTTCAATATGGTATGAATTTGGCTTTTGGTGATTTGAAAGATAGAATCATTGCCATATATCTTGATGATTTGATTGTATTTTCTAAGAAGAGAAGAGATCATATCAAAGATCTAGAAAGGGTATTGCAAAGATGTAAAGATCATGGTGTCTCACTAAATCCAAACAAGTTAGTATTTTGTGTGACAAAAAGAAAGCTACTTGGTCATATTGTATCCCAAGAAGGATTGAAGATTAATCTAGATGGAGGTAAAGCTATCCAACAATTAAGTTTGCTATTGAGTAAAATTGGAGTGAAGTCCTTCTTTGGCTAGGTAAATTTCTTGAGGAGATTTGTGCTTAACTTCTTAGAAATAGTTAAATGTATAGTTGATATGATGAAAGGCAATAAAACTTTCAAATGGAGCGATGTTCAAAAAAAGGCTTTTGAAGATATCAAGAGCATTATTACCAAAGTTATTCTACTTGTCCATCTTGACTACACTAAAGAATTCATTATTTATTGTTATGCCTCAGAATATACAATATCAGCTATATTAATGCAAGAAAATAAAGAGAGAATACAACCTCCAATTTATTTCATGAGTATACCATTGAAGAATCAAGAACGGAGATAGTCACAAATGGAAAAATATGCATATGCAGTGGTGAGAGCCCTTAAATTTTTTAGGTATTATGTAGTGCATTCTCATTCAGTCATATATGTGCCAGGCAAAAAGAGGTTGGTTGTAATAATAGAGGAGTTTCGATAGAAAAAATCCAAGAATATGATATAAAAATTAAGCCAACCAAACTTGTAAGAGTTGATTCACTCTGTAAAGCCTTAGCAAAAGATCAACAATTCAAAGAGGAAGATATTCCAAAAGTCTTCATGGTAAGTCTTCAGGATCCTTGGTTCTCCAGCATTGCTTATTTCATAACATATGGTGAATTCCCTAATGGATTGACTACTAAGCATAGAAGAGATTTAAAACCAAAAGTCTTGAAGTATGTTATTCACGATGATGTCTTGTACAAGAGAGCAATTGATGGAACATTTTTGAGATGTGTGGATAAAGAGCAACAGGTAAAATTGTTGACATCTTTTCATAATGAGGCATGTGAAGGACACTTTTCTTCTATTGTCACTATATTTAAAATTTTGAGGGAATGTTATTATTGGCTTGGAATGTTCAAAGATGCATATGAGTGGGTAGCTAATTGTGAGAACTAAAAGATGTTTACTAGTAAACCTTAGCTTGTTTCCTTTTCTCTTAGGCCAGTGATAATTGAAGCCCCTTTCCATCAATGAGGTTTATATTTTATAGGCCCAATAAATCATCCTTCCAGTCAAGGACACTCATATATATTAACTACCACAAACTATTTAGTAAATGGGTTGAAGCAAAACCAATGAAGAAGACTTGCTTAGAAGTGGTATGTGAATTTCTCAAAGAACGTTTTATTTTTCCACTTCAGAAATAATTGAGTTTTTCTATGATAATGGTACTCAAGTCAAAAATTTCTCTGATTATTTCCTCAAGGAAATGTACAGGCTAAGTCTAGTAATAAGAATCTAATTAATATTCTGAAGAAATTAGTCTCAAATAATTAGAAAAGTTGGCATAAGAAGATCCATGATGCTTTGTGGGCTAACAAAATCACACCTCAAAGAGCTATAGGTATCTTACCTTTTGAATTAGTCTATGGAGTGGAAGCTAATTTGCCAGTTCCTTTAGAGCTTGCTACATGTAAACTAAACATTGTGATTGAGGAGGATGTTTTCAAAGATGGATTAGAAAAGAGGATCATGTATCTTACCAAAATACATGAAGAAATGGAAGATATGTTTGATGGTAAGATCACCAAACATCAAGGAAGGATAAAGAAATTGTTTGATAAAAAGGCAAGGCATAGAAAATTTAAGCAAGGTGATTGGTATTGCTATGTGATAAGAGACATGAGTCAAGAGGTATGCACTCTAAGTTTCAGTCTTTGTGGAAAGGGCCATTTTAGATCATTCAAGTGAATCAAAATAATTCCTTCAAATTGGTATATCTGATTGGAGAAACACTGCCATGTTCTTATAATGGGAAGGATTTGAAGTTGTATCAAATACAAAATTGAAAGCAAGTAAACCCTGCATAGCAACTGTTATCATTTGTTACGCCTCGCCACGATTCAATTTTCAAATGTTTACCCACCAACGGATAGTGTTCAGAGTTAATATTATTTTAAATACGTGATCAAACCATATAATATGTTCTATGGCCCACAATTCTTCCATCAGAAGATCTATGGTTGGCACTATCTTGCCATGGGAAGTTGCACGATGGATACATTAGTGACATAGTGCCCTTTTGTTGCGTGTTCAGTAGGTCCCCTTTTTTCGATTATTTCTTCGGTGTCAAGTTTTGCTAGTTCCACAGTGGGTGCCATGGTGCTATCAAAAAATTTGAGCTTCTCACTGTTAGCAACATAGCACCCTTTTTCCACGTGTTCGTTAGGTCCTAGGTGTGCCCCGTCAGATATCAACCAAGGATTCATCAAACAGTTGGCACGTGGCTAGTTCCTATTGGCTATGCACTGAGAAGTCAGATCTAGGGTGCTCGTCGTTAGATCAGTTTAGATCAATGACAGGTGCTATCTCAACATGGGAAGTTGCATGGTGGATACCATAGCAACATAACACCTCGGCGACGCATGGCATAGATGAAGTAATGGGCCCGCCCTTCTTCAAAGTGATAGTACATCTCATCTTTCGTGGCAATTGTCAGATGGGTTAGAATATGATGGCATTTTTTTATTGGTCCATTTGGCTAGTTTGAGACATAGTTGTACAATTTTGTGGATCATCGTAGATCTAAGGCAGATCTACGATAGGCATTATCTCGCTATGGAGAACTGCAAGAATTTTAACCATAGCGACATAATGCCTTTTCGCCACATGGATTAGGGGGCTAGGTCTCACCAAGGTATGTGTGCCAAGGATTGCCAAGTGTCATTCAAGTGTGGTGTAGTTGCCGAGATGGTGCCAAGTATGATGGGCTTGGGTAAGAACAAGCATAGTATTACGACGAGTCTTCACGATCGTCAAATTTTAGGAAGATCGATGGTTGGCACTATCTCGCCATGGGAAGTTGCATGGTGGATACCATAGTGACATAGTGCCTCAGTGACACATGTTAAGTGGGCCCATGTTATCTCATGAACCTCAAGGATGATGACAAGTTGTGCCACGTAGATACCAAGTGTGCCAACAGCATTTTGCAGGCCTAGAAGTTGAAAAGCAAAGTGTGAAACACGATGAGTCTCCACGATCATCAGATTAAGGCAGATCTATGGCAGGTGCTATCTTTCTATGGAGAACTATGAGAATTTTATTCATAGTGACATAGCACCTTGGTGAAACGTTTCTTATAAGAGCGGCCAACGTTGACAGTTAACTGTTGGCAGTTAGTGTAACCGTCGCAGCTAGAGTTTGAGGAGTTGGCGCGGTTAGTGATGAAGAGATGGTCAACTATGTAGGACTTCTATGAGGTGGAAAAATAAAAAGAGATGTTGATCCACGTGGTCCATCCTGCTTATAGAAATAGGTTGACTCACTAGCTCTGCTGATTCACAAACCAAAAAATGAAGGTAATCAGTTTTATTGCGTGATCTGATCTTCATGATCGATTCCAACTACCATGAAATGAATGCAAAATGAGAAGAACACTCCATCACCCATATTTTGATCCATCTATTGGGTCAAAGCGTAGTTATGGTGCCATTTCAGTCTTCTTAGGGCCTTGTTCCAAATCATTGTGTCTGGATCTACATCCGAATCAGATTTCCCCTTGATTGTTCTCTATAGGACTTAATGGTAGGTAGCTGCAAAGTCACTTCAGCTGGAAAAGAATTCAGTTATGCCTAAATTATAAAGGAAACTTTTGTAGATTTTGGAGATGACCTTTCTCTGGCTTTTCTCTATTGTTGCTCTACAATTCCAGTGTAAATTACCCTATGTCTCTAAACTGTATGATTCTCTATTTGATCTCCTTTAGCCATTAGTATGAAAGTGCAAGAACTCTTTGCCTTCACCATTGTTTTGTGAAAGTCTGTAATTTGCATGACTATATCTCTGTTGGCTTGTGAATGGTATATAAGTGAATCTCTCTTTCCTTGTGTCATTCATCTTGACCATCTTGATCTGCATGTGCTTATTTGATTAAAGCAAGTATGAATGTGTTTATCCTTAGTTTCATTCTAGTTCAATAGTGCATATATGGGCAGAGATTGGTCTGAACACTCTATTTTTGGTGCATCACCTCTTTAGATTAGATTAGGTGGATTTGCTTCATGCTCTCCTTCTCCCTTTTCCCTTCCAAGAGTAGTTAGGTGCACCTTGATAGTAAGAGGAAGCCGGCCTTCTCTGAAGACTCAACCTCACAGTTCAAGTCCCACATCTTGGAGGTTGTTTCCATTTTCCACTAGGTTGTCCTCACACATAGGCTCTGGACAAGGGTCCAAACCTAAGTGACAATAGTTTTTGGCATGCCCGGTGGGACCATTTTAGAAAATTTCAAGTCTATTGGTGTCAAAAGGGAAGATTTCAAGATTAATACTGAAGAGATAGTATTGGCTTCAATGTTTAAGCCTTCAAGAGGCTCCTTCTTCAAATTACTTGGTGACTCTAAGCTTCAAACACATATCTGGTTCCAAACCAAAGTTGCAGTGATTCATGCCCAAAGCTAAGACAAGGACATCTTCTAGAGGTAATTTTCAATACCAAGAGCTTTCACTTTCAAACCCTAGAAGAAGGAAGACTAGAATATCCTTATCACTAGTTAGGAGCACAGTAGTAACAAATACTCCTGCAAGATCTATCTCTACTCCTCCTGCTATTAGATCTTAGCCTAGACTGCTATCAGCACATATCAATAGATCACTTTTCTATATGGCATTTCCTAGAGCTCATACTTTTGCCACCTTTAATGGTGGGAGCCCTCTCTAGTTAGCCCAAAGACATGACATACTAGTAGCTGCAGTCAAAAGTATACCAGAATTTACTGGTGAAACTTCTATCTCCCCCTCAGAACACATTCAAGAGTTTGCAAATGTTTACAATATCCATGGCATTACAGAGGATGATGTTACAGTTAGGCTCCTAGCCTCATCCATGAAAGGAAAAGCACTACAATGGTATAGAGGTTTAGCTCATGGTCCTATAACAGTTTGGGATGGATTAGGAGCAAGATTGTGCAAACATTTTGAGGATAAGAGTGACTATTTTTCACTCTTAGAGCAGTTAACTACTAAAAAAAGAGCCCCTCATGAATGTATGACTGATTTTAACTATAGATTCCAAAAGACATGGGATAGAATACCTACTTTAGTGAAGCCTACCCTTGGTAATGCCTTCTTGCATTACCTTAGAGCTTTTAACAACGATATTACCACTACAATCCAAACTATGGGAGGAGATACCTTGCCTAACTCTTATGACATAGCAATAAGGGTGGAAAACATCTTGATACAAGGAGGTAAGTTAGCTCCAAGGCCTCCTATACCTTTCTTCCCTAGTGTTCCAAATCATCAACCAGCAATGGCTCCCCTTCCCACAACTTCTATATCACAACCCCTTACTCAAGCCCCTCAAGCTTCCACATCCTCACATGGGATAGATGAAATCAAGGAGATGGTGCAATCTATGATGCAAAACATGGACAAAAGAGACAAGAACCTTGATAAAAGATTGCAAGATCAAGGGAAGAAGTTAGAAAACCAAGGAAGGAGGCTGGAGGATAATTTCTCTATGATACAAAAAGTGAGTAACAAAGTGGTGACTTTAGAAAGATAGCAAGCTCAAGGTAGTAAGCCTCATAAATTGTAATATCAAACTTCGAATAGTGGTAGGCCTCCAAATCCTAATCATTGGAACCATTCATTTGATTAGAGTAGGTAGGGTGACCAAGCTTCAAGCTCAAATATAAACCAATGTAGGGCCATAGTGCATCAAAACAATATCGCTCAAGATCAAGATTTTTGTCCCTCCTATAACTACTCCTATGCCTATTGTATGTGTCAAAAGGCTGAATCTTATTTGGCCTTGACAGTCCAAGAACCTGCAAAAAAAAAAGGATACAAGGAGGACCAATTTAAGGATGCCTCAGATATGCAAAGACAAGGTGATTTCTCTTTTATGAACCATCAGATGGAGGAGCATTGTAATGTAAACCAGGATTCCATTGGTCATAACACTAGAAGCAAAAGAAGAGCTATGGAAGATGTTGTCTCTCCTCCTCCCAATCAGGCCTCAACTTTGAATATAGGACCTCATGAGCAAGCAGAAAATAATCAATCAAGTGCCTTTCAGCAACAAAGGCAAAACCATGGCAGAAATGATACAAGTGATCCTCAGGCCATCCCATCACAACCTCATATAGTTGCAGCCACCAAGGTTTCTACCAAAACATTTTCTATGCCATCTAGTGTGGTAGAGAAAATGAAGAAGACAAATGTGAATATCTCCATGTGGGATGTTGTTGCTACTATACCAATGCAAAGGAGGTTGTTGCAGGTAGAGTTAAAAAGAATTAAACCAAAGGATCAAACACCTAGCACGAAAAGTACCACAAGCCTAGTAAAACCATCAAGGGAGGAAGAAATAAGTAAAAGGGTTAGACCTCCTCCATTCTATGTTTCCCTAATTATAGGAGGAAAACTAGTTCATAATTGAATGATTGATTCAGGGGCCAGTAGTTCAGTGATACCTAGGTGCGTTGCTGATGCTTTGGGAATGAAATATGATCCCATTGTTAGGGATGTATTACAATTGGATGATAGTACTATCAAGACTATAGGGATCCTTAGGAATGTGGAGATGACCCTACATGCATGCCCTAGTTGTATTGTAATCCAAGATATCTCTATTGCTGAAGTCAAGCCATATTTTGACATCTGTCTGTCAAGAGACTTTACTGCCAAAATAGGTGGTTTCATATCTTCTAATTGGTCATATATGTCTTTTAAAATGAGATATCGAGCCAATGTTTTAGTCAGAGCAGAGCCTCAAGCCCTCCATCATACTGAATCTTACACCCCCAACCCCATCAACATGAATTGCTCCATTCTAGAGATGGATGAGAATGACATAGTGAAGGAGCCCACCACTCCCCTGGCAAAGATACTTGATTTCTTCTTGGATGAGTGGGCTAATGCATATCAATTTGACCCTATCAGAGATCCTCGAGACAGGTCTCAGTACATATTATATATTGGAAAAGGATGCCCTAGTTCCCAATCTTGTGGATGCTAAAGAAGATGAAAGTGGGATATGGAGTATGTACTTCGATGGATCAAGGAATAAAAATGGATCAGGAGCTGGTGTAATGTTAATTTCCCCTGCACAAATAAGGTATTACTTCTCCTTTAGGCTCCAATTCAGTTGCACCAATAATGTCGCTGAGTATGAATCCTTGATCCAAGGTCTCTTACTTGCTCAAAAAAGAGGAATTCAAGCCTTAAGGGTCTATGGAGACAGTGAGTTGGTGGTTAATCAAGTGAGAAATCAGAATATTGCCAAAAATGGTTTGCTCAAGTCTTATAAACATAGAGTTTGGGATTTTCTTGAGGGTTTCAATGCATTTAACATCCAAAGCATCACTAAAAAAGGAAATAGGCATGCTGATAGACTTGCAGCAATAGGTGCATCTTATGATTTGCCAAGGAATCTTGAGGAGGAGAAGAAGCAACAAATCAGAGTGGTACTAAGGCCTGCCATCCCTGATAATAATACCTACTGGCAAGTGTTTGAGTTTGATGAGAAAATTTTCAACTTCTTGCAAAATGAGGCAGAATTTTAAGAAGGAAATTAGTCAAGACTGCAAGATCAATATGGTGATCAGATCATTCATCTCAGTTCTAACAAGCTACCTAAAGGTCTCATTACTTTAGAGAGTTTTTTTAATCCTGATGATCAAGCAAAGGGTAGGGCCATGAACCTAGCTGCTGATGAGGGTGATCATACTCCAATCATGGTTGCTAATGGAAAATCCTTAAACATGGGAAAGGTATGTTCTGAAATTGAACAAGAAAATTTTATTCATCTATGTCAAGAATTTAATGATATATTTGCTTGGACATATGATGGCCTAAAAGGTTTTGACCCAAGCTTATTTCAGCATACCATATATTTAGTTGATGATGCAAAACCAGTAAGATGAAAACAAAGACCAGTGAATCTCAAGATTGAACCATTAATGAGAAAAGAGCTATCCAAGTTGATTGAGGCCAATATAATTTTCCCTATCAAGCACTCATCATGGGTAGCAAACCTTGTCCCTGTTAGGAAGAAGAATGGGGAAATTACATTGTGTGTAGACTTTAGGGACCTTAACCAAGCCTCCCTTAAAGATCACCATCCTCTCCCTTCTATGGAGTATATTTTGTCCAAGGTTAGTGGTTCAAAGAGATTCCCATTTCTTGATGGATTCTCTGGTTACAATCAAGTGCTGGTTAAAGAGTTTGACAGGTACAAGACCACATTTACCACTAAATGGGGTACCTATTCTTATTGTAAGATGCCATTTGGGCTAACCAATGCAGGTGCTACATCTAAGAAGGCAATGGAGATGGCTTTCAAAAGATTGATTGATAAGTTTTTCTTAGTCTACCTTGATGATATCACTATGTATTCAAAGGATGTAGATGATCATTTTCATCATCTCAGATAGGTATTCTTAAGATGTAGAGAGTTTGGGGTTTCCCTTAACCCAAGCAAGTGTGTCTTTGCTACTAACAAAGGAAAATTATTAGGGCATATTGTATCTAGGGATGGCTTAACCATTGATCCAGAGAGAACAAAGGAAATACTTGCTCTCCCTCTTCCTAAACACAATAAAGGGCTGCAAAGTTTCCTAGGTAGGATAAACTTTGTGAGATGATTTATCCCAAATCTTGCTACCATCGTGAAAACTCTTACAGCTATGCTTAGGAAAGATATGGTCTTTTTAGGGACCAAGGAAGGGAAGGAAATTTTTGAAAAGATCAAGATAGCCATAGCCTTAGCCCCTACTCTCATGAACCCAAAATTTGAGAAGGATTTCATTCTTTATACCTTAGGCGGTGAGTCAAGAATTTTTTCTATCTTGACTCAAACAAATGACAAGAATGAAGAACAACCCATAGCTTTCTTTAGTGAAGGGCTTAAGGAGTATGAAGATAGGTACAGTTATGTAGAGAAGCAAGCCCTTGCAGTCATCGAAGCTTTAAGGAAATTTAGACACCTCCTATCCCATAACAAGATTCATTTGTTAGTACCCCATGCCAGTGTGGAGGATTTCCTTTTGGGCAAAGATATTAGTGAGAAAAGAGTTGGTTGGATTACAAGAGTGATGGAGTATGATGTCGATATTCAGGTCACTAAGCTGGTAAGAGGTAAGGGATTGTGTAAGTAGATGTTATCATCTCAAGAGCTTGATGAAGAAGTTGTCATGGTATTAATAGAAGAACAAGAAGAAAGAAAGGATGGCCCAAGGAATTGGATGGATGACATGAAGAATTTCTTATTAGGGAATGGATTCCCTCAAGGATTAGACAAAGCTAAAAGGAGACAGTATAGGCTACAATCAATTACTTATGTCATAGTTGATGATATCCTTTTTAGAAGAGATTTTAATGGAGCCCTATTAAGGTGCCTTGATATAAACTAGGCTAAAAGAATGATCAAGGAACTTCATGATTTTCCTGATGGTGGCCACTTCTCAGCTAGAACAACTGCAATGAAGACCATGAGGGCTGGTTATTACTGGCCATCTTTGTTCCATGACTATCATAAGTATGTAAGGAAGTGTGAAAAATGTGCCTTCTTCTCTGAAAAACAAAGACTTGCAGCTCTTCTCCTCCATCCTATCCAGGTGGATCAACCTTTTGCTTAGTGGGGGTTGGATTTCATAGGCCTTATCAATCCTCCTTCCAATTTTGGTCACAAATGGATTTTAGCTGCTACAGATTACTTTACCAGGTGGACAGAGGTAGTGGCATTGAAGGATGCCACCAAATCTTTGGTTGTTGAGTTCCTTGATGGAATTGTGACCAGGTTTGTTGCCCCTTCAACCATTATTTTAGATAATGCTAAATCTTTTGTTGGAGCTCAGATTTGTGCATGGGCAGTGGATCATAATATCTATATGAGCACATCCTCAAATTACTATCCTCAGGGTAATGGTTTAGCCGAGTCATCCAATAAGAACCTAATCAAGATCATGAAGAGGACAATAGAGGATAATCAAAGATTTTGGCATAAGAGGTTGAATACTACACTATGGGCTGACATGATAACACCTAAAAGATCAATGGGGAATTCACCATTTGTGTTGGTATATGGTAGAGAAGCAAGGCTTCCAATTTCATTAGAGTTCCTAGCCCTGGAACTAGCTCATCAGCTAGAGTTGATTGAGGATGATGCCATGATAGTTAGAATGGAAGAACTGATGGAGCTAGAAGAAAAGAGGAATCAGGCCATGGAGACCCTAGAGGCACACCAGCAGCAGGTGAAGCAGAGTTTTGACAAGAAGGCTAGGGTCAAGATCTTCAGGGAGGAAGATTTGGTTTTGAAGTGGGATGAAGATAGGGAAAAACCAGGAAGACACTCAAAGTATGATGCATTTTGGAGTGGTCCTTATCTAATTATAAGTTGCAAATAGGCCAATGCTTTCCAGTTAAGCAGGCTTGATGGTGAGATTCTGCCCATCCCAGTCAATGGGATTTACCTTAAGCCATGTTTCTGACAGGGTTTGGGGTTCCATGTATATAGTTAGTTATGTCCTCTTTTTTGTTTCCTATTTTCCAAGAAGTGCACAAGCACAAGTTTGTCTCTCTGTGAGATAGCGGGTTTTCAAAATTTTGAAGATTGCAGGGAGTTTTGGTTTCTGGTTCCAGTTGCAGAGACAGAGATTTTTGGGTTTTTTTCTCTCAAAAGAAGGGTTAGGGTTTCACAATGCATAGGATCTACATCTTTTTGACTCTATAGCCCAATGGACACCTAGGCCACTGATCTTATGCATAGCAGGCTTGCATCCCTTGTGAGTCGCTAGAAATGTTATCATTTTTTACGCCCCGCCAAGATTCAAATTTCAAATGTTTGCCTGCCAACGGCTAGTGTGTAGAGTTAATATTATTTTAAATACCTGATCAAACCTTATAATATGTACTACAGCCCACAAGTCTTCCATTGTTAGATCTAAGGTAGATCTACAGTTGGTGCTATCTCACCATGGGAAGTTGCATGGTAGATACGTTAGCTACATAGTGCCCTTCTGCCACGTGTCCAGTGGGTCCCCTTTTTTTCAATTGTTTCTCTAGTGCCGAGTTTTGCCAGTTCCATGGTGGGCACTATGGCACTATCAAAAAATTTGAGCTTCTCACCGTTAGTGACATAGTGCCCTTCTGCCACATGTTCGCTAGGTCCCAGGTGTGCCCTGTCAGATATTAGCAAGGATTTGTCAGACAGTTGGCACGTGGCCAGTTCCTATTGGCTATGCGCTAAGAAGTCAGATCTAGGGTGCTCACCATTAGATCAGTTCAGATCAATGACAGGCGCTATCTCACCATGGGAAGTTGTATGGTGGATACCATAGTGACATAACACCTCAGTGACGTATGGCATAAATGACGTAATGGGCCCACCATTCTTCAAAGTGATAGTACATCTCATCTTTTGTGGTAGTTGTCAGATGGGTCAAAATATGGTGGCATTTTTTCATTGGTCCATTTGGCTAGTTTGAGATGCAGTTGTATAGTTTTGTGGATCACCATAGATCTAAGGCAGATCTACAGCAGGTGCTATCTCACTATGGAGAACTGTGAGAATTTTAACCATAGCAACATAGCGCCCTTTTACCATGTGGATTAGGGGGCCAGGTCTTGCAAAGGTATGTGTGCCAAGGATTGCCAGGTGTCATTCAAGTGTGGTGCAGTTGCTGAGATGGTGCTAGGTATGATGGGCCCAGGTAAGAACAAGCATAGTATTATGACGAGTCTTCACGATTGTCAAATTTCAAGAAGATCAATGGTTTATGCTATCTCGCCATGGGAAGTTGCACAATGGATACCATAGTGACATAGCACCTTAGTGACACATGTTAGGTGGACTCGTGTTATCTCATGAACCTCAAGGATGATGCCAAGTTGTGCCAAGTAGATACCAGGTGTGCTGATAGTGTTTTGCGAGCCCAGAAGTTAAAAAGCAAAGTGTGAAACACGACGAGTCTCCATGATCGTCAAATTAAGGTAGATCTATGGCAGGTACTATCTCGCTATGGAGAACTATGAGAATTTTATTCATAGTGACATAGCACCTTGGTGACACATGTCTTGCGGGCTCAGCCAAGGTTGACAGTTAATGGCTGGCAGTTAGTGTAACTGTCGCAGTTGGAGTTTGAGGAGTTGGCATAGTTAGTGATGAAGAGATGGTCAACTATGTAGGACTTCTACGAGGTGGAAAAATTAAAAAGAGGTTGTTGGTCCATGTGGTCCATCCTGCTTACAGAAATAAGTTGACTCACTAGCTCTGCTGATTCGCAAACCAAAAAATGAAGGTAATCAGTTTTGTTGCGCAATCTGATCTTCATGATCGATTCCAACTACCATGAAATGAAAGCCAAACAAGAAGAACACACCATTGCCCATCTTTTGATCCTTCTACCAGGTCAAAGTGCAGTTATGGCACCGTTTCAGTCTTCTCAGGGCCCTGTTCCAAATCATTGTGTCTGGATCTGCATCTAGATTAGATTTCCCCTTGATTGTTCTCTGCAAGACTTAATGGCAGGTAGTTGCGAAGTCACTTCAGCTGGAAAAGATCTCAGTTATGCCTGAATTATAAAGGCAACTTTTGTAGATTTTGGAGAGGACCTTTCTCTAGCTTTTCTCTGTTGTTACTCTGCAATTCCAGTGTAAATTACCCTATGCCTCTAAACTGTATGATTCTCTATTTTATCTCCTTCAGCCATTGGTATGAAAGTGCAAGAACTATTTGCCTTTACCATTTTTTTGTGAAAGTCTGTAATCTACATGATTGTATCTCTGTCGGCTTGTGAATGGTATATAAGTGAATCTCTCTTTCCTTGTGTCATTCATCTTTACCATCTTGATCTACATGTGGTTATTTGATTAAAGCAAGTATGAATGTGTATATCCTTAGTTTCATTCTAGTTCAATAGTGCATATATGGGCAGAGATTGGTCTGAACACTCTATTTTTGGTGCATCGCCTCTTTAGATTAGATTAGGTGGATTTGCTTCATGCTCTCCTTGTCCCTTTTCCCTTCCAAGAGTAGTTAGGTGCACCCTGATAGTAAGATGAAGTTGGCCTTCTCTGGAGACTCAACCTCATAGTTCAAGTCCCATAGCTTGGAGGTTGTTTCCATCTTTCACTAGGTTATCCTTACGAATAGGCTCTGGACAAGGGTGCAAACCTAAGTGACAACAGCAGCCAGATAGGTAGTTTTTTCTTTCATATAATTTTCTTTAGTTTGGTTAGTTGATGTCCTAGGTAGTTTTTTGTTGGTTTCCTAGTTTATTCTATTATTTTTGTTTTCAAGTTGTAACCTGTTGTGTGGAACTAGAGATTACTAGAATTCTTTTAAGCATTGTCATTCTTAGATCCCCTAATAGAGCCAGTTGTTTCCCAAGTTTTAGTTCATATCTTTTTTTCTTTAGGGTTTTGAGTCAAGTCAAGTATCAATGTCTTAATTCTAAGTCTAGATTGACCATAGGATGGCCTTTCTTCTCATCATTCCTTTGAGTTAACCTAATGCAGGGAATCATATGAGAAATGCATCAATCCAAAGCTAGGTGATTAGGTTTTGGAGGGTTTTTTTTGCTAATGAGAAGAAGGTCTAGATCTTTTATTGATTTGTTCCTAACCATGACAAAGATAGATTCAATATTATGTTGTGGTTTCCATGGAATACATTTTTGATGATTAAGATTAGTGAGCAAAAGAAGTAGTTCATGTAGAAGAAAACATTCAAAACCCTCCTAAAGTCAAAATATGATGATAAGGAAATATGTGTCATTGATTTAGTACATGAACGGTTAAAATGCTATTATAATAAGTGATGAGCCTCTAAAAGGCCATTATTTTGAGATCCTTTTTATCTTGTTTTTAGATAGTTATCTTGAAGAAACTTCTATGACTCCAATGTTTATAAGCAAAGTAACTTATGTTTTTATAAATATGTTATATGTATGTTAAGACATGAAGTTGAAGAATAGATAGTTTAGATATGCTATAATTTCTTGAATCTATGGACTTCTATGGTATAATGAAGGAATGTTACATGATGATAAATTTTTCCTCATCCGTGCTATGTTTGGGTAGGTTCCTTCTTGTAGCCATAGGATTTGCAAAGAGTGATAGTTTTAACATTATACCTTTTCTAACATTGATAATGAAATGAATATATGTATGTGGAAGTTGTATGCATTCAATGTTTTGTAGGTACTTGTCACATGTATTCAAATTCAACACTTCAGTGCTAAGTCAAAGCCAACTAGATTACTAAATCACCACAATGAGTAGATTATTGTGTGATTTCTATTATGGTAGTGCATGAATTTAGCTCCCTCAACTTGATATATTCTTGGAGTTAATCACAATTAATGATATTTCTATTGCAAACTTTATGATTCTATAACTAGTCCTCATTGATGGAGTGATTGTAGAAGTAGGAAGTTGTTGTAGTTTTCCTTTAAATAAAACCCATTGTAGCTTTAAAATAAGTTTTTAAAAAAGAGATAGAATAGATTAATTTTCATAAGAGAAACATGGGATCTTGTTTTTAATTAGTTGTAGTCCCTTACCATTAATGAATAGAATACAAAGTTCAATTTTACATCTTCTATCTTGATTTTCTTTTTTGTTTACTCATCCAAGGGCGACCACTTGGTGAGTGAACTACTCTATTAGAATAGATTTCATTTTTTTGTTTATTTCTTTGCAAGACCATTTTTTTTGTAGCCATTAATAATAGAATTAGTGAACTATTCCTACATCATAGGTGTATAGACAGATTTACTATTTGCAACATTACTCTAAGCTCTAAGATAAGATGTCATTTCGGTTATTAGCTTAAGTCTCCTTCAGAATTCCCTTTTGTTTTAGTTGTAATGACTTAAAAAGGAATTAGATCATATACTTTGAAGCCACCCTCTGAAGCTTATGCTCCTAGGTTGACAAAATAAAATGAAGTCATTATGTTGTTCTGAGGAAAACTCATGGTTTTGTCTAATCATGGAGTCACTATGAAAGGATTTCTAATCCTTTGTTACTAAGGTATTAAGCCAACCAACCATTTTTGACATTGTTGCAAGGAAAGGTGTCAATCTAGTTCAACTCTAAAGTCATTATGTTCATTTAGATTTTACATTATTTTGCATGTATAGAAGAAGAGACCTCCTTGGGAGATTTCTTCCCCATAATATTTAGGAAGATATTTTTAATCTTGACCCTGAAGAACCTCATAGTGAGAATGAAGAAGAACCTTTGAAAATATATTTTCTACTCCTCAAGAATGAATACCCTCATCCTCTAATGAATCCTTTCATTTGAATGATCTCTTTTCTTAACTTGAATACCAAGATAATTCACTTATCATTGTTATCTATCAACCACCACCACCAGTACCTCCTCTAGGAATGGCACAACCATAGCCTCAACCAACATTTCCTTTTCCTATCCCTCCTTAGTAGGGTAACCAAAATTTGAAGAACATACCTATTGTTGCACTTCCCAAGTTTTATGGCCTAATCACTGAATACCATGAAACCTTTATCTTTGAGTTTTACATCCTTTGTAGAAGTTACGACTATACAACTAATGCTCATAAATTGAATTTTTTTTTTCCTTCTACCCTATAGAAGATTCTCTAAGATGGTTAATGTGGTTGGGTGCCAATGTTGTAGTAGATTGGCCTACAATGAGAAATGTGTTCCTCACAAAGTATAAGGAATAATTCATGGGTCAACATTTGAAAGGGGATGACATTTTCAAAATGTCCCAAAAGGATGATGGAATGTTGAAAGATTGTGTTTCTCGATTCATGTTCAACCTATAACATAATACACAATATCAATTGAATGAGGAATCAAAGAAACATCCTTTTCTAAGAGGTGTAAATGATGGAAGCACTGAAGCTCTAGATCTTATGGCAGGAGGAGATATCACTCAAAAGACTTGGACTGATATACAAAATATATGCTTGAATTATTCTAAAGCCACTATGAAAAAATTTAGGGGACTTAGAGATCTACCACATAAGTCCAATGGCAATTCAAGAGTATCTAAGATGGAATTATCCTATTTACTATCAAATTTTAGGCAAGACATCATTAATGATGTAGCCACTCAACCAAACACCATGCAAGCTAGAAGGAAGAAAGATGAAGCTGATGTCATGTTGATTGAATACTATCTATATTGTAGAGAAAAGAAAAGGCATTGTAGATGTAAGTCTATTGCAAGTGTGGAGACACAACCAATGGCTATTGAGTTCAAAGCTATTGATGAAAATGAAAAGGTGTTTTATGTCACTCAATAAAGGCCATGGGCTCAAAGACAAGGTATGCCACAAGATCCTCTTCAAATTTATAATAATAATAATAAATGGAAAAAAATTCAAAATACTAGTTTTAGTGGAAATAATAGTTGGCAACAACCCCAAAAAGGTTGGCAACAACCCTAGTAAGGTTGGTAGAAACCTCATTATAGTTAGTAGCAACCTCAATAATGTTGGAAACAACCTTAGTAGGGTTGGTAGAAACCTCAACAAGGTTGGAAAAAAACTTAGAATTGGAATACCCAACCTAGTCAAAAAACCCTATTACCACCACTTCAGCAACAAGCTTTAATACCTCTTCCTATAGCCACTAATACTCCTCCCAAGCAGACCCAACTACCAATTTAGCCTAATCCTAACCTAAGCAATGCTAAATAGTAAGCTCAACAATAAAGCTATGTTATCTCATTGAATGATATTCACTTAAGGTCAGGCACCACTCTTCTTGCACCCTAAAAGCCTATAATAATTGAGTTTGAAGATCCTCTAACTAAGCATATAGATAAGTCAAATTAGTAGACCTCTCCTATAGCAAAAGAACCTCTATTCCCCCATAGGTTGATGGAATAAAGCAAACCTACAGAGAACCATGCAATAATTGATTTTTTTAATCAGCTAAAGTAGATGAAAGTAAAAATATGATTATTGAATGCTATTAAGGAAGTCCCTACCTATACTAAATCTATTTAGGAAGTATGGATTAAACAACCAAGAAAGAAGAAGAAAGATCCAAAAATAATTTATGTCCTAGGATAGTTGTCCAATTTAATGCTGGAGAAATTAACTATACCTAAATACTCTAACCTTGGGATTCCTATAGTTATAGTCATTATCCATGGGATTCAAGTTTAAAATTCTTTAGTTGACCTAGGAGCATCTATAAATGTCATGAGAAAGGAGCTATTGTCTCGAATGAACATCATTGGCCTCAGAGAGACACTGACCATACTTCATCTTACTGATAGCTCTACCATTAAGCCAAATGGGATGATAGAAGATCTCATAGTTACCTTAAACTATCGAGAATATCCTATTCATTTTGTTGTTCTCTCTCCAAAGGCTAATATGGGAGGATATCCCTTAATTTTAGGAAGACCATGGTTGGCTACTATAGATTCCTATATAGCTTGCCGATCTAGAAAGATGATAATATCCAATGATATTCATGCCAAGAACTTAACTTTATACTCCCCTACTCAACCATTGTTACTAGATGACCAAGTAATCTAGCCAGACTTAGGTGATGATGATCCTAGAGTTGATTCCATCCATTAGTTGATGATGATAGATAGACAATCATTTATAGCTACTTGAAAAGAAGAAATAATTTCATCTATTATTTTGAATGAATATGTTATAGAATCTCAAGTGTGTCCTCAAGTTGAATGTATCTTAGATACCATATTACCCTCCTTGACTTCACCACATCATTCAGAAGCTTCAAAAATTTCTTCACTCATTATTACCTCATGAGATGGATTCTTCTCCTATTGCCCAATTATTCATGGTAGATAAGGTTATTAAGATGGAAGTTGATCAAGAAAAATAATTGAATGTAAACAATTCCTTATCACTCTCCCAATAGAAGATTATGTTATAGTTATTGTAGGAGAATCAAAGGGTATTGTCTTGGGATTACATGGACATGAAAGGATTAGATCCTATGATTTGCACTCACAAGATTTACATCAGCCCTAACTTCAAACCTATTTGATAACCTCAGAGGAGAGTTAACCCTATTCTAAACTATATAGTTGAATGAATTATAGAAACTACTAAGTGCTAGTTTTATATATCCTATCTCTGATAGTCAATGAGTCTCAACTCTAGTTATAGTACCTAAGAAGAGCAAAAAATGATGAGTTTTTGTAGATTGTAGGGAGCTCAATTCAGCAACTAAGAAAGACCATTTCCCCTTTCCATTCATAGACCAAGTCCTTGAAAACCTAGCTAGCAAAAAAAAAATTCCTTTTCTAGATATATTCAGTGGTTATAATCAGATACAAATAGGCCTATAGGATCAAGAAAAAACAACTTTTACCTACCCATGGGGAATATTTTCCTACTCTATTTTTCCTTTTAGCTTGTGCAATGCCCATAGCCACATTTCAATGAGCTATCATCAATATCTTTTCAGATATCTCTATTGACTATATGGACATCTAGATGGATGATTTTACCATTTATGGTGCTACTTTTGAGGAACAAAAATAAAATTTAGAAACAATACTCAAAATATGTCAAGATTATAACCTTTCCTTAAATAGTGAAAATAAATTTATGATGATGGAGGAAGGTGCAGTGCTAGGCCATTTCATCTAATCTAAGGGCATCCAAGTAGATCCAACAAAGATTGAAGTCATTAGTACCTTGCATATGCCAGAGAAGTAAAAGGATGTACGCAATTTTTTTGGACATGTTGGATATTATAGAAGATTCATTAAAAACTTCAATCAACTTGCATCACCCCTCTACAACCTATTCAAAAGGATTTTGATTGTTCTACATCTTTTCTACATATTAATAAAGTTCTTACCATAATGCTATTTTGAGATGACACAATTGGGGATTGTCTTTTCACATTCATACAGATGTCTCGGACTATGCTATAGGCATCATGCTAGGATAAAAAGTAGACTCAAATGAACATGCCATTTATTTCATCTGTAAGAATTTGAAAGGTGTGGATTTTAACTACATAGTTACTAAAAAGGAATTACTTCTAATCATCTATTCCCTTAATAAATTCTAGCACTATATTACTAGATATGCAATATTTGTCCATGCTAACCATTCTGCTATAAAATATTTGGTGAACAAGCCTATAATACTAGGAAGGTTGGAACATTGGTTGTTACTCATGCAAGAATTTGATATCACTATAGTAGATAAATCTAGAAAGACTAATGTATTAGTTGAGTTTCTCACTCGGTTACATGTCTTTGATGATCCTGCAACCATTGACGATAGTTTTCTAGATGAACACCTTTCTCTATTTTCAGCATAGAACCCACAGTTTGTAGATATTGCTAACTATCTCACCATAGGTAAAATTCCAGTTCACTTCTCTATCAAATCATGGAAGTTACTTGCAAAGAAGAGCTTTAACTATTCATGGATTGCTAGATTTATGTTCTATACTAGACTTGATCAAGTCATGCTTCAGTGGCTAAGAGAAGATGAAACATATGATATCTTAAAGGAATATCATGATGAGCCCTATGGAGGTCACTTTTCAACTAAAAGAACCACTTTCAAAATCTTGACAACTAGGTATTATTGGCCAAGTTTGCACAAGGATGTAGCAAGATATACAAAGAAATGTGACAAGTGTCAATGAATGGGAAGACACACTAAATTAGATGAAATTCCCCTATAACCTCAAGTTGTTGTTACACCATTTGAAAAATGGGGGATTGACTTTGTAGTACCTATTGAACCTTCTACAAAAGGCAAACCTTGCAATTTGGTTTGCACTGACTATGTAACCAAATGGGCAAAGGCTAAACCTGTGAAACACCCAAGGGATACCAATGTGACTACATTTTTATATGAATCCATCTTTACATGGTTTGGAGTACCTAGGGAATTGACATCTAATCAAGGGGCTTAGTTCACATCAAATTTAATAACTACTCTTATGAAGGAGTATACTATTAGGCATGGTAAATCATTACCTTATCATCCATAGGCTAATGGTCAAGTAGAAGTTACTAATAAGGAGTTGGAATCCATCCTCACCAAGATAGTAACACTCCATAGGAAGGATTATGCCACATGCCTTCTTGAAGCTCTCTAGGCTTATAGAACCACTCGGAAATCCACAACTAGTTTTAGTCCCTTTGAGCTTGTCTATGGTAAGTCAGCAGTAATGCCTATAAAATTTGAATATAAAATATTGAGGACTACCTTGAAGCTCGATACAAAACTCACTATTTTACAACAAGACCAGATCTTGAGTTTAAATGGTCTTGATGAATGGAGGAAATCTGTATTGAACAATACCAAACTCATTCAACACTAGAGAAAATAGTAGCATGATAGGTTTATCAAAAAAAAAAATTGTTGTAGGAGATTGGGCACTCCTTTATGACTCAAAGTACCTGCATAGTCTAGGAAAGTTTCAAACGTGCTAGTTAGGACCAAATGAGATTTTTGTCATATTTCCAAATGGTGCAGTTCAACTATCTACCATTGATCCTGTCCACTTCAAGTTACTTGTCAATGGGAATCACTTCAAGATTTACAATAAACTAGTTAGCCATGAAGAGTTCCTAAAATAGTTTCAACACAATGAGGATATTCTCATTCATGTAGTTAAAGAGTTTGGGTCTCCTACCCTGACTCCTGATACTTCTTGACTCTGCTCAAGGGATTCATAATAAACACTTTCTTTCTTAAAGTAATTTCTTACCATCCACTCCACTTCACCTTCTCTCTTTCCCATCTTATCATTCCATCCCACCACTTTGTCAATTCCAATGATCTTTTCCAGAACATCTTTCTTGCAGCAATTGTTAGGTACATACTGTATAACTTTGCATGCATTTTATTTTATTTTATTCATATTTTGTTAGGATTTGGTATTGTTTATAATTATTCACTCTTGCATATCCTAGCTTGGTGGGATCCATGCCTTTTCATAGTTGGGGGGAGAAAAATATTTAAATATTTGTTTACAAATAAATTTCAAATCACATGTAACTTGAAAAGTTCATTGAGATGATTGGAAATAATTGAGTGTTTATTGTAACATGTTGATGACTTGTCCTTTTTTCATTCCATCATTATGAAATTAAGGACATTAAAAATATTTACTTAACTTTTAATGATAATTTTCAATGTCTTCATATGATGGACTTGTATACAAGAAAAAATTATGAAACTTGATGCAAGAAGGATGTTATTAGATATTGTGCATTAAACTCTCCAAGTATATGATATTTTTAAAAAAAAATTAACTAGTGTCATAATATTGCAACTTTGATTCACCAAGCTCTAAAAAATCATGATTTTTTCCAAAATTATGTTGAAGCCAACAATGGGTGGAGGACTCCAAAAGAATGAGCCAATTGATCATCAATTTCTTCTAGGTGATGCAGTCAGTTGTGAAATGTTTAGAAGAAGGGGATGGTTGGATTATTGTCTTATTTTTAAAGGATTTGATGAAGAGGTTGCTCTTCAATTAATGAGCACCTTAAAGGATGGCATTGTAGTAGTTGAGGGCCTGAGAATTGAGTTCACAGAAGAGGTAATAGCCAAGGTCATTGCATTACCCTAGGAAGGAAAAAATGGAAAAAAGACTTTGACCTAAGGATATCTAGGGCACAGTTTAGTGTACACTAGGACCATCCATTAGAAATTGACAAGAAACAAGGTACTTTTAGATTATCCTTGCCAATAGAGTTTATTCAACCAACATTTTTTATCATCCAATACTTCATGTGGAAAGGATGCTACACATACCTACATGCCATACATTTCAAGATTTTGGCTCACCTACAACATGATTGTAGATAAGTAAACCTTCCAAATTTCTTATCTAACATTGTTAAGAAACAAGCTTCTTTAGTGCAATCAGGAAAGGATCAATCTACCTCTCACCATTTCTTAAGAAAATTAATCATAGAAATGGAGTTGAATAAGCAAGAAATTGGCATATGGGAAGATTTTTGTGCTTAAAAGAGGTAGAGCCTAGGTTGGTCAACCCTAGAGACCAGGATGTTGGACATAGGGAGAGAACATCTACTGGTTTCTGTAAAGTTGTTCCCAGAGTTGAAAATGTTCCTAGAGCCTCTCCCTCCAATTCTAGACTAACAAAGAAGAGAATTTGCAAATTTGAACCCTCCATTGCTAGCAAAAAGAGAAGCAAATATAAAGAAGTTTCTAGTACCCCTGAAACCCCATCATCTGCTAAGAATATGTTTACCATTGAGAAAGGAAAATATAAAAATATAGAACCTAAGGCAAAAATGTTATAACAAAAACCAAATTAGGAGAGTAACATTAATGAAACCTTGCACTCACAAGAGGAGGAAGATTCAGAGAAACCTCCTAAAGAACTTATCATGGAAATACCAATAAACAAGAGGAAATGAAAGAATCTTCCATGCTTGTCAACACCACCCACAAGGTGAAGTGTGAGGATTTTTGAGGGTAGGGTTCCTAAAACCTATGTTCCAATAATTACCCCTAAGTTTTCTAAATGTGAAAAGGAGTCCTCTCTAGAGGAAAAATTGTAGCAAAATGAAGCCAGTGAAAAAGAATGCAAATTCTAGAATCCTCAAACTAAAGTTGATTGTATGGTTTACTATGTGCTTATTGATAGTGATAAGGAGTCTAGTGAGTTTGAAGTATTTGAGGAGTTTGAGGAAAACCTTGATATGAAAGACATTGGTGAAAATTATGTAGAGCTCCCTTCAGAGGACTATCCAGAATTTAGACCTAAAATTGTTAAGTAATACAAAAACTAAATCAAGATGGGTTAGACACATTAGCTATAGCAGATACTAAATCCAATAAGGAAGATAATGTGGTGACAATAGTTGTCATAAGAAAAGGAGAATTTTCCACACCACAGAGTGTCAACAAAACTCCTCATTTGACATCTGAATGGATATACCTCTTTAATCAAGAACCATTACCACCACCCAATCTATCTACACCTTTTTCCATAGGAATTAATTTGTTTCAACATTTGTTATGGAGAGAGCTCAATTAAAATTAGGAAAGGAAAAATTAAAACATGTTATTAATAAGTAGAGCTACCAATTGAAATAGAGTTCAAATCATAATGAAGTCTTGAAAAGAAGAATTGAACAGATCATAGGATTGATTCCTAAATTAATGGAATGTAGGTCACCATTTCTAGTATATGCCTTGTCTCTTAAAGAGAAATTTGCAAATTTTAAATTGACTAGCATTGTGGAAAGTCTTAATCCCTCTATTTCTACCCCACATGAGTTTTATGACACATTTCAATCCATTCCCATGAATTTGAAAAATTCATTGTGTGAGTTGTATCTCCATAATCTGGTAGTACCTAATGACATAGAATAGAACTTACTCCTATATGTAGGGGATGTGTAGTTGAGAGTAGTAATATCATGGATAAAAAATGAGATAAGTAGAGAACATCAAGCTTCACCTTATAAGTAAAGTGAAATGATGACATTGGTACTCATGAGACTAGAGGTTCAACATTCTAAATGGACATATTTGTATTGGATTTTTATTTTGGGAAATCATGTAGGATCTAGTAAGGTGTGTTTAGTAAAAGAAAAAACCTTTGCAAACTAGGAACAACACTCATCTAAAGATGTTGAGACAACAATTTTTGCCTCAAGGAAGTGATGGATTAGGATGCCATATGATCTAAAAATAAGAGAACCCCGCTCTCCTCAAAACTTGACTCTTTCTACAATTAGGATTATATGGTATATTGAACTGGGGAGAAATCAATGCAAAAATTGGTTTCCATTAAGGTATCAACCCTCCATTCTCTTGCTACCACTACTAGCAACAAATGACAATGTAGAAGATCATGATATGATAGTTGAACTATGACACTGGAAAAGCCTCAAGGAAAATTATGGGTATTTTGACTATGTGAAGAATGAGCTAGGGGAGACAACACCTAGTGATTGGAGAGTGCGGGCCCTAATCAATAACTTCATGATTGTTGGGAACTAGTAATATATTAGTTGGGTTGAATGATGAGCCTCTAAAAGGCCATTATTTTGAGATCCTTTTTATCTTATTTTTAGACATTTATCTTGTAGAAATTTTTATGACTCTATGGTTTTAAGAAAATGTACTTAATTTTTTATGAATATGTTATATGTATATTAAGACATGGAGTTGAAGAATAGATAGTTTAGATATGCTATAATTGCTTGAATCTATGGACTTCTATGGTATAATGAAGGAATGTTACATGCTAATAAATGTTTCCTCATCCATACTATATTTGGGTAGATTCTATCCTCTAGCCATAGGATTTGCAAAGAGTGATAGTTTGAACATGATATCTTTTCTAACATTTATGATAAAACAAATATATGTGTGTGGAAGTTGTATGCATTCAATGTTTTGTAGGTACTTGTCACATGTATTCAAAGTCATCACTTCAGTGCTAAGTCAAAACTGACTAGATTATTGAATTATCACAACAAGAAAATTATTGTCTAATTTCTATTATGGCAACACACAAATTAAATCCCTCAACCTTCTATACTCTTGGAGGAGTTAATCATAGTTAATAATATTTTCATTGTAAACTTTATGAGTATGTAATTGGTCCTCATTGATGGAGTGATCATTGAAGTAGGAAGTTGTTGTAGTTTTCCTTTAAATAATGCCCATTGTAGCTTTAAAAGAAGTTTTTAAAAAGATATAGAATTGACTAATTTTCATAAAAATATCATGTGATCTTACTTTTAATTAGATTTAATCTCTTAGCAAGAATGAATAGAATATAAAGTTCAAGTTTACATCTTCTGTCTTGATTTTCTTTTCTATTCATTCATTCAAGGGGGGCCACTTGGTGAGTGAAATTCTCTATTAGAATAGATTTCATTACCTTATTTTTTTCTTTGGAAGATAGAATTAAGTTGTTCTTTTAGCCATTGATAACAGAATCAAAAAATTGTTCATGCAACATAGGTGAATAGATAGATTTATTATTTGCAAAATTACTCTAAGCTCTAAGATAAGATTTTGTTTCAGTTCTTAGCTTAAGTCTCCTTTAGCATTCCCTTTTGTTTTAGTTGTAATGACTTAAAGAGGAATTAGAGCATATACTTTGTAGCCACCCTCTCAAGCTTATGCTCCTAGGTTGACAAAATAAAATGAAGCCAGTATGTTGTTCTTAGGAAAACACATGATTCTATCTAATCATGGAGTCACTATGAGATGATATCCAATCCTTTGTTGCTAAGGTATTATGTTGATCGACCAATAAGCTACATGGTGTAGAAAAGTCAAATGAATGAAAGAATGCACACCATTGGCCAATTAATAATTCAAATGGTTTAGTAGACCAAATCTAGATCGTTAATAAAGATCATATTAATGGATGATGTTTTATTGATGGAAATATAAGTATTTAGTGATGCATCTTGTCATCTGTCAAATAAAAATTAGATCTACACTTGTTGCTATATCATTATAAAAAAATTCATGAAGAATAATCCTAGTGACATAATGACAAAGAAACACATGTTTTGTTGGGCCCATAACATACACAGTCAAAATCTAGTCACAAGGTGCCATAAAGCAAGGAAGGTTAACGACAGATTCTCTAAGTAATGAAATCATTCCACCTATCTCCCATGACATGTATAGCATGAAAGTGGACCCATATCATAAAGTAAAAGGGTTAAGATCTTTTATCATCACTGTTAGATCTTTTATCATCATTGTTAGATCTAAAAGAAATCAATGCTCATAGTTATGTCACTATGGAAAGTTTCCTAAATGTTAATTATAGAAACATAATGATGTTGTGACATGTGTACATAGAGAGACCCATGGAGGAGAATAAAAAGGAAAATAAAGAAGTCTCATATGTTTTAATCTTGATCATCAGTTTAAGATCGATGGCCATAATTCAAAAATGCAGTGATTATTGGATTATGAAATACACATGCTTGGCATGAAACAACATAAGATGAAGAAAACTTTGATTTTCTACAAGATTTTTGATATTACATGAAGCTAAATAGTCATCACATTTTTCCAGAAGCACCATGGATTCATAATCATCAATGGAAAAGATGCCATATATTCATAATTTCATATTTTATTCTATTTTCTATTGTGTGACTGTTACTCTACTAAACTGAAGGGTAATAACAAACTATAAATGTAACCTCAATTGACAATACAAAGGTTGGCAAAATTGACAGTGAGTTGGTCTGTAATTCCATTTACACTATTTGCTTGTCATGTTTTATTTCCCATGTATAGATTAGTTATGGATTAAGAGTTGAAAGATGATCATATGTGATTCTATGATAATCATAGGGATTCCATTTCATTTTCATAATTATAGTGAAGATGATTCCATTTACTTTTGTCATATATGGTTTTGTTCCTTCTCTTGTTAATTTCATATCATGTTTGATAGTTTCATTGGGAAATGAAAGATAAATGTGTGTGAATTTATTAGTTATTGGTTGGATTTCATTTCATTCAAGGCTAATAGTGAAAGTAATTTCATTTTCCCTCATGTGCATATCTCTTCATTCCTCTTCTGCATTTAGATGGTTAATCTACATTTAGAATAGAAGTGAGGGTTAGAAATATCAAGATAATCTACTAAAGTCATTCCATTGGGTGTCATAGATTATTCAAATTCATCTTACCTAACTTTTTTGTGCCGACAAACAATTTGATTATCCTTTACTACACTCAGGTTAAGAGCTTATAATGTCAAAACTTCTAATCTCATTAAAAACATATTCATGGCATATCATTTTAAATCATAGGGAGCTATACCTAATAATTTAGAGGGCATTGATAGAATACATACACTAACCCATTTTTTGGTAAACATCCTTTCGGCTCTACAAAACATTGGGTATCAAAGAGTCAAGTTATAAAATCTAATAGGAGGACAAACCGTTAACCAAAAAACACACATATGTACTCTTTTGTGCATCTTGATTGTGGTTCCTTGACATGCAATTCTTTTGGCCCACAATTTTAGTTTCCTATCACCTCACCCTTATCTACATTAGGGAGGGTTCTTCTATTGTTTCTCATGATTCCTTGGTTTGATGGAGTGAACTATGTATTTAGTACTTGTTCCTATGTACTAGGCAGATGCAGTGGTTGGGTACCTATGCATTTCAGTGAGATGGATCATTTACCATATAGACACTATTTTTTTCATTTCCACTTTGGTTGCATCCTTCCATGTTTAATTGATCATCTCTTTGGGCTTTGGTATTTCATGTTATCTGTATCTTAAAGTTTAGTTGTTTGCCTTTATGTGCCTCCTAATTTAATGTAGATTATAGGTTTCTCTACCTAGTTAGGTTTTATTTTAGTGGAGGTTCTTTAGATTAGTAGTTACTTTTTACAGAGCTTTGTAGCAAATACATGCTTTAGGGATGTTCTTCATGATCATCTTTTGTTCCTATCTTCTAGGGCATTCCCTAGTTTGGAGACTTCTTTAGTCCTTCACTAGTTTCTTTCAACGTGTTTTTCCATCCCTTTTTGGAGTAGGGTTTTTCCCATGTGGTTTTCTCTATTTCTCCTATTTTCAAAGATTTGGTTGTGCTTGGGTACCTCATCAAGATTTGTATTTTGGGACCCCAATCTACTTTCTATAGTAGTTTTTAGGCTTTTAGCTACTCCCTAAATTTATCTTATGGGGGGGTGTTAGAGTAATTATATATTTCCTAATTAACTCTAGTTTTCTTAAACCAAACTTTAGGCATCTAATAATTAATTAGTTTTATGATGCAACCTAGGTTAGATCTTTTAAGGTTTTGATTTCCTTGTTAGAAATATAAAAGGATTAATTCAAAGGGGGGGTGAATCAGTTACCACTAAAATATTTTCTAGATCCCTTAGATGTCAACTATAAAATTTAGATCAATAAAATAGATTACTGCTGATACTCGATAAACACACAGAGATTGTTGTAACTCAATAAATGCACAGTGTGAATTACTTTAGTAAATCTCAATATATTATCAGTAATTACTTGCAAGAATCAAAGAATTAATATGAACACATGAGACACCAAGATTTAACATGGAAACCCAATATGAGAAAAACCACCAATGTAACTAGTTACTATTTTTCACTCTTCTGAAGTGAGCCTTGTTAGGGGCCAACCCTATTAAAGGTTACAAAATACACTATTAGGTGTGACCTCGTTAAAGGATTTAATCACCCTATTAGGAGTGGCCTTGCAAAAGGTCTTGAAAAAATTTGATGGAATTTCCATCTTGTTAGAGGATTTACAAATGGCTATTAAACCAACTCTATTAAGAGATTTTAGATCACTACTATAATGGCTAGAAAGTAACAATGAAATGACCTGATTGTGATGCAACTAAATTGTTGATTATAGATCTCTAATATGGTTCATACTTGATCCTTCTTGATCAAATGATACTTTTTAGCTCAATAAGGATATTTGATTATCCTTCAAGTTCACTTTCTTTCTTATCTCTTTCAACTCATTCAACTTACACACATCACATGCATTTGAAATCACAACTTGACCTTTTACTTATACCTTTCAAATTGTCAAGTCAGCTCAAATACAAATTAGAATAATCAATATTCATCACTTTAGTTGACTAGAATCAATAGGTAAAATAATTAAGTTTTACATGCAGAAATAAGAAAATCCTTTGGTAGCTGATCCAGCTTGGTAGAAACTAATTCTGAAGTGAATTCCTATATTAACCAACAAAAGATCAGTTAACATTGTGAACTTACAAAATTCTTTTCGATAATTGATTAAACTCGGTTAACACTGACTCTGATCAATTTTCCTTTTGTTAACCGAGATTGGTTAACACTCTTTTCTACTTAACTTCCTTCGATGCCTAAGTGAGCTTGGTAGAAACTACCTTTTGCATAAACTCAAGAATGCTTGATAAACTAGGAAAACTATCCTCACTAACCAAGTGAGTTTAGTATGCATTGATTGTCAACCGATATGACATTTGTATAACATAAAGGACAACACACAATTAATCGACTGTATCCAACTATCTCCCTCTTTGGCATTGATGGAAACACAACATGTAATAGCATAAGAAAATTTTGAGAACACGAATCCCTCTATCAAAAAGTTTCTCCCTCTTTGATTTTATATAGAAAACTTCACTTATAGTGTTCTCCCTTTGTAAAGGAAATTTTTAACTTCTCCATCTACAAAATTTTAGAAAGATATGATAGCAAACTTCTCCCTCTTTGACAACACATGCCAAAGAAAATTATGATTAGTGCCAATGTACCTTGAGTATTGACTCATCTACAATATATCTTTGTGAATACTACATCAACTAATTGATCTTGAACATGGTTCCTATTGATGCATCCTTAAACTTTATTTATTAAGCTTTAGATAGGGGAATGACCCCTAGCTTACCTCTTAGATACAAAAATACATCATTAGGTAATGGCTTTGTGAATATATTTGCAATTTGTTCTTTTGTATACACATATTCCAATTTGATTTCTTTGTCCTGTACTAATTCTCTTACAAAGTGATATTCGATAGAAATGTGCTTTATTTTGGAATGCATCACTAGATTCTTAGATATGTTGATTGCACTAGTGTTATCACAATACATCACTATTGGCTCTTTGATTTCAGCTTTCATTCCTTCCAACAACTGTTTGAACCAAATAATGTTAGAACAATTCACTATTGCAACTACATATTCGACTTTTGTTGTAGATTGTGATGTGTAGTTTTGCTTCTTGCTTGTCCAAGATACCAACCTTTTACCAAGAAAGAATGCTCTACCACTAGTGTTTTTTTGTCATCAAGATTTCTTTCCCAATGAGCATTAGTAAATACTTTTAGGTCAAGGTTGCCTCAAGGTTTATACCATAATCCATAGTCTTTAGTACCTTTTAGATATCTCAAGATTCTTTTTATTGCCATCATGTGGTTTTCTCTAGATTTAGCTAAGAATCTTGCCACTATCCCAACTACTAAGGCAATATCAGGTTTTGTATGTACCACATACTGTAGTTTCCCAATCATTGATCTATATAGGGTCTAATCTAATTCTTTGGAATCATCATCTTTTGTAAGCTTAAGTCTAGTACACATGGGGGTTCCAACTAG
Organism: Cupressus sempervirens; assembly: GCA_028749045.1. Classification (NCBI taxonomy): domain Eukaryota; kingdom Viridiplantae; phylum Streptophyta; class Pinopsida; order Cupressales; family Cupressaceae; genus Cupressus; species Cupressus sempervirens. The sequence goes on from CM053783.1 coordinate 106,495,623, forward strand.
TTTTGAATCTTCTATTCCAAATTTCTTGAGTATCTATTTGACGTACTTGGATTGAGTGATATAGATACCATTTCTATTATGTTGTATCTGCAATCCAACAAAGAATTTTATTTCACCAAATATGGACATTTCAAATTCTTTATTCATTTTTTTCTAAAAATTCCTTTCATAAATCATCATTTCCTATGAATAGAGTATCATCCAAAAATATATTTGCCAATACAAGCTTCTTTTCTAGTCCTTCCTTGATGTATAGGCTATTTTTATCATTTGTTCTTTGTAAACCAATCTGTATCAAATAGTTATGTAGTCTTTCATACTAGGCTCTAGGAGCTTGTTTGAGACCATATAGGGCTTTGTGTAATATGCAGACCATGTCCCTTTTGTCTAGATCAACAAAACCATCTGGTTGTTCAATGTAGACTTTTTTATCAAGAATTCCATTCAAAAATGTAGATTTAACATCCATTTGATATAGTTTGAATCCTTTGTAAGCTGCATAAGCTAGTAAAGTCCTAACACCTTCTAATCTTGCAATAGGGGCAAAAGTTTCACCGTAATCAATACCTTCTTCTTGCGAATAACCTTTACATACCAATCTTGCTTTATTTCTTGATACTTTTCCATCTTTATTCAGCTTATTTCTAAATACCCATTTTGTACCAATTACACTTTTATCTTTAGGCCTAGGTACAAGAGTCCAAGTTTTATTCTTGTCTATCTATTCTATTTCTTCATTCATAGCCTCAATCCAACTTTCATTTTTCAATGAATCTTTAACATTTCTAGGTTCAAATTCAGCAAGTAAACATGTACCTTTTAATTTACTTCTTATCATTATTCCATCGGATTTGTCTTCAATAATCTAATAAGGTCCATGATGCCTTCTGACATATTTAGCCAATACAAGTTCTTTGACCTTTGAATGAACTGCATTGTCTTCATTTCAAATTTCAACTTTTGGTTTAGGTCCTTCTATTTGTAGCTTAGGTTCTTCAAACTTGATATGCACTACCTTGATAGCTTTTGAATGTGACTCAAGTCCCTATGACTCAATTTGCACTTCTTACAACTTAGTAGCTGATGGAGATTTGGTTAGCTTAGGAGATGAAGTCTTCCTTTTGTCAAATGTGTTTGGCAATGTATTAGGTTCATAGTAGACAAATCTTTTGTAGTTTTCTGACTCCTTTTTGCTTTCTTGTTCAGTCTTTTCTACAAACCCATCAATTCTCACATTTGTACTTTCTATGATTTTATTAGTAGACAAATTCAGATATTTGTATGCTTTACTTCTATAGTAATATCCTAGAAATATACCTTCATCACCTTTTACATCAAATTTTCTTTTTCTAGATTCTTTCAAGATATAACATTTGCTGCCAAATACTTTCAAGTAACTTACATTGGGTTTGTAGCCATAAGTCCTTCTTCAACTGAACTTAGTTCAAAGTATGAACTACAGTGTTGATAGCTTCCTTCTAGTATTTGATAGCAACATTCTTCTCAATCACTAGTGTCCTTGCACAATCCATGATGGATCTATTTCTTCTTTCAGCTATTCCATTCTACTTAGGAGTACCAAGGGTTGATACTTGTCTTTTGATTCCTCTTTCAATGCAAAAATTGTTGAATTCATTTGAGATGAATTCAAATCCTCTATTTGATCTTAAACATTTCAATCTTTTTCTAGTTTCTTTTTCTACTCTAGCAAGATACCATTTGAATTTCTCAAAAGCTTCTGATTTTTCTCTCAAATACATAAGTCATCATTCTAGAATAATCATCAACAAAAAGAATGAAAAACTTTTCACCACTATAAGTTTCTATTCTAATGGGTCCACACAAATCAATATGCACAATTTCCAACACATCTTCAGACTAATAGTTTTTGCTCTTAAAACTAGTCTTTCTCATTTTATCAATTTAGATTTTCTTACATAATCCAACATCAAGTTTCTTCAAACTAGGAAGACCTCTTACTCTTCTTAGTTTGCTAATATTGACCATATTATCAAAGTTTACATGATAGCCTTCTGTGCCATAACCAACTTTCTTCTATTTGAGCAATGAAACATGAACAATCACCAAGATCAAGATAAAATAGGTTACCTTTTGTTTTCCTACCTGATCCAATTAGATTCCCTTGGTTATCCAGTAGTCTTTCCTTGCCATTCATGAATTCTACCTTGAATCCAATGTTGTTTAGTTGTGTCACACTCAGTAAATTATGTTCTTGTCCTTCAACCCAATAGGCATTGCAACATACAAGTTCATTGATTAATGAGATTTGGCCTTTCCCTTTTATGCAATAAGGTTCATTGTTTCCAAACCTTGCACTACCTCAATCATAGTGTTCAAAATGTTCAAACTTAGTTTTTCCTCTATTCATATGGTGTGAACATTTACTATCTATGATCCATTTATCATTTTTGCTAACATGAGAGACAAGTGCCATCTTATCTCCTTCATCATCAGATTCATCTTTCATAGCAATATATACTATTTCATCTTCACTTTTATCAAAATCTTTAGCCATGAAACAAGTTTTCTTACCTTTGTCTTTGTAGGATTTGTGACCTTTGAATTCCTTCTTACCTTTGTACTTGTGACTTTTCTTTTCTTCCTTGTCTTCCTTTTTTGGACATATAGTAGCAATATGACCAATTTCTTCACAAGAAAAATGTATTAGAGGGATTTTACTTTTGTAGTTTCCTCTACTCTCAAAATATTTCTTTGCAAGTAGGGCTTCAATAATTTCAAGATCACTATCAGAACTTTCTTCTATTTCTTCCTCACTTTCTGATTGATTATCTTTTATTTTCTTACCTTTTTCTTTGAGTGAGAGTTTAGCTTCAAATGCAGACTCAATATTTTTGGAAGCAAGAACATAGTTGTCAAAGTTTTCTAGTTCAAAATTTCTCAATCTTCCTACTAGGGCATCCAAAATTAACTTTTTATTTGGATCACATCTCTTTTCTTGAATAGTAGACACTCTAATTGCATACATAGGAAGAAAAGTTTTGAGAAGTTTACTTACAATAGTTTCTTCTTTGATTTCTCCTTCAAATGTTTTGATTGTACTAACACTGGCCTTGATTCTTTCCACACATTTTGCAACATTTTCATCTTCTCTCATACGCATTTGATCAAATTTTCCTCTAAGGCTTTCTTCTTTGGATCTTCTTGCATTTTCATCACCTCCATAGATTTATTTCAAGTTCCACACATTGAAAGTAGTTTTACAATCTTTGACCTCATCAAATTTAGCATAACTAAGAGTAGATGCAATGTCAATCATCATGATGTTATGGTTCTTCTTCTTAGTAATATCATCAACTGATAATGTTCCAGTGGGATTTTTCTATTCTTCATCAAGATATTTGCATCTTGAATCACTGATGGTAGCTAGATGGATCCTCATAAGTCTTTGCCATGTTGCAAAGTTATCTTTGTTTAGCTTCAGAATCTCTCTCTTGTAAGACATCCTGATCTTTAGCTTAGGTCCTTAAAACCTTCTCTACAAGCACCAAAAGCTCTGATACCAATTGTTGGAAATATAAGAGGAGTAACTAAGAGGTGGGGTGAATCAGTTACCACTAAAATATTGACCAGATCCCTTAAATATCAACTATAAAACTCAAACTGATAAAATAGACTACTGCTAATACTTAGTAAACACACAAAGATTGTTGTAACTCGGTAAATGCATAGTGTGAATTACTTTAGTAAATCTCAAGATGTTATTATTAATTACTTGCAAGCATCAAATAATTAATATGAACACATGAGACACCAGGATTTAACGTAGAAACTTAATATGGAAAAAACCACCAATGTAACTAGTTACTATTTTTCACTCTTTTGAAGTGAGCCTTGTTAGGAGCCAACCCTGTTAAAGGTTACAAAACACACTATTAGGTGTGACCTTGTTAAAGGATTTAATAACCCTATTAGGAGTGGCCTTGCAAAAGGTTTTGAAATCATTTGATGGAATTTCCACCTTGTTAGAGGATTTACAAATGGCTATTAAACCAACTCTGTTAAGAGATTTTAGATCACTACTACAATGGTTAGAAAGTAACAATGAAATGACCTGATTCTGATGCAACTAAATTGCTGATTATAAATCTCTCATCTACTCCATACTTGATCCTTGATCAAATAATACTTTTCTACTCCACAATGATATCTCCTTATCCTTCAATTTCGATTCCTTTCTTATCTCTTTCAACTCATTCAACTTGCACACATCACATGCATTTGAAATCATAACCTAACCTTTTACTTATACCTTTTAGATTTTCAAGTTGCCTCAAATACGAATTAGAATAATCAATATTCATCACTTTAGTTGGCTAGAATCAATAGGTAAAATAATTAAGCTTTACATGCCAAAATAAGAAAATCCCTTGGTAGATGACCCAACTTGGTAGAAAATAATTCTAAAGCAATTTCTTGTGTTAACAAAAAAAAGCTCGGTTAACATTGTAAAGTTACAAAATTTCTTTGGATAACCAAGTGAACTCAATTAACACTGACTCTAATCATTTTTCCTTTTGTTATCTGAGTGAGATTAGTTAACACTCTTTTCTACTTAACTTCCTTTGATGCCTGAGTGAGCTTGGTAGAAACTGCCTTCCACATAGAGTAAACTTAGGAATGCTCGATAAACTAGGAAAACTATCCTCACTAACCAAGTGAGTTCAGTATGCACTAACTGTCAAATGATATGACATTTATGTAAAATCAAAGATAACACACAATTAATCAATTGTTTCCAACACTCCTTTATAAGGATGATCTCTCTTTTTAATTAATTTACTAATTCATTTTTTATAATAGCAATTTCTATTTTTCCTCATCAATTATGTCTCATCTATGGATCTAGTAATTTCAACCTCCATAGTTTTTTCCTTCTCTCTTTTGTGATAGGTGTTTGCATGGAGGTGATTCTTGGGAGCTGTGGGTTGATCTTTCATCAACTTTAACACTTATCAAGGACTAACAAATTAGACCAATTCTATCACCATTGTAGTTGGACATAAACCAAAGGTTCCAAGACAACTTTGAGTATACACTTGTTGGAATATTCAAATATGGAAAGAATACTTATGAGAGGGGGGGGTGAATCAGAAGTATCACACTTTAACCAATAAAACTTTTAACTAAAAGTAAATTGCATGCATGTAAATACATCTAGTAAACATGAAACTAAGACATCCATCAACAACTGATAACACTGGAATTTGGTGACCCAGAAACCCTCCAGAAATAAGAAGGTAAAATTGGGGTGGGGATGATACCCACAAAAATTACTACAGCAATATTGTTCAACCACTTCTGATGGTTTGCCCTATTAAAGGCTTTACATTGTATTAATAGTGACCTGGTTAGAGGCTTTACAAACACTTTACATGAAGTGTCACCCTGTTAAAGGATTTAATAACCTAATTAAAGGATCTACAAAATAGCTATTAAGCTAACCTATCACCATAGGATTATCATTCTAATACAATTTCTGGATTGTTGAATGCAAGCACCTGTTCCACTTTCTCTAATCTTGATCCTTTTGTGATCTGATAACCCTCACTTCTAAAAATAGATTTCCTTGTGCACCCTTGTATGTCCACTCATATATTTACAATGAAATTTTGTCTTCCTTATAAAGACATTTGAAGATTTAGGGTTAGGTGGATCTACGATCCATATTCAATCTTCATTTTCCACTTATTATTTGCACTTCTTCTATTGGTTGCATGCCTTCATTATTTTTCTTATTAGCTGCATGTAGATTGCATAGGAAAAATAAAAGATTCGATCTCATCATGAAATCCTTCGAGATTTACCTTATGTCAGCTATAAAAATTGTTTGCATCATAGTTTGTGCAATTACAAACTCTTATGCTAATATTCTGAGTTACTCGGCTCCTGAAGTATTTCTGATACTTGGCACATGTTGTTTCCTAGATAGCTTGGCACCTAAACAAAATTGTATCACTTGAAACCTTATGTTACTCACTACTTGTTAACACTCGGCACCTTATGTTGCATGGCATTTGTTAACACTTGGCACCTTATGTTGCTCGGCACTTGTTAACACTCAGCACCTTATGTTACTTGGCACTTGTTAACACTCGGTATCTGATCTTCACTCAGCATCTAAAAACTACTCGGCACATGAAGATCACTCGGCACCTGAAGTCTTTCCTAACTTGACATTTATTGTGGCTCAACATGCATGGTGTACTCAGCTCCAATATAGAGTAGGTAAGTGTATTGGCACTCAAGTGTCAAAAACTATTATGAGGTTAACAATCTCCCCCTTTGACATGAGTGAAAAAAACACTTAACTAACCTTATGAGTACATTTACTAATCTGATTGGTATATACAGAGTTTATAGAAAACTTGATCAAAATTCGTAACTTACAATATATACCTCAAAAATTTTGTAACTCCCCCTGAGTTGATTGTGCCTTATCTGTATATCAAGCTCCTCCTTTGTATCTTTTCTCCCCATTAATTCATCTCATAATATCTGTATCTCCCCCTATTATGTCTCTTTTCTCCCCCTTTTTTGACACTTATGTCAAAGAATGTTTAAGGTTTAAGACCATATTTAGCCAAAAATGTGTTGTTTACTTCCATAATCATCTTGAGAGCTGCATCCCAATTGTTCAAAGCAATTTTTAGTGACTTATATTGGATGGCAGTCTTGGTAGCAAGATGAATAAGTCCTTCTGAAGTAGAAAGATTTGGGTCTTTCTTGAGAACAGTTTTAGCATATACTTGCTCTTTATGGAGTATTTCTAAATGTGGGGTAATGGAGGACTAGAGCTGTATTAGTTTGGCCTTGATATTAGCCTCATCTGCTATTAATATGGCTATTTCTTTGTGAGTGTGAAGTGATTGAGAAAAATGCTTCTCACTTTGCGCTGGATCATTTGGTAGTTGCATGCTTGAAATGTTTAAATTTCTTTCCAGGCTCAGTATCTTTTGCCTTGTCTCTTGTGTGAAGTATGAAAAATCACACAGCTTTTTGTGCAATGAGAATATATTCTCAAGTACCTTTTTCACTTTGTCAATGAGCTTTGCTAATTCAACCTATGAAAGTGCAATTTGACTTGATATTTTTTCATTTACTTTTCCTTGGAATTTTCTCTCTGACCATTCCATAAGTTTTGCATTTGTTTCTAGGTCTTCATTTGTCACCTGGTCAATAATATCTGATAATTGCTCTGTGATATGCTTTGACTCATCTTCATCATCGTTGTCATCTTCTTCTTCTTTTCCTTTAGCCTCAATTTCTTTATCAAATTTCTTCTTAATCTTCTTTAATAACTTTTCTTTCTTCTTCAATGTGGAAGAAGTTTTTAATTCCATGTTTATCTTTGATCTTACCACCTCATAAGTGCCAAAATGTGGAGCACTTTTATCTGTTTCTTCTGCCAATAATGCAGTTATTTCTGTAGATGCCTCATCAATATTAATTTCATATCCAAATGACCTTAGCCATCTTACCCTTGGTATTACTACTTGAATATAAGTAAAATCAATGTCAACTAAGAAACATATATTATTAGTATGTTTTTCCACTAAGGAAACTTGTATCCTTGATCTTTGCTTCATGGAATTCTTGAAATCCTCAAAATAGCTTGTCATCAAGGTATCAAAATTTTCTCCCATTTTCTCTATATATTCATTAATTTGGGCAATGATGGTTGTATCATTCCTCCATGCCACTTTGCCAAAAGAAGGAAACTCATTCTGAACATAAAAGAATATGCAAACTAGGATTGTTCCAAATTTGCATTGAGTGCCCTTTGTTCTTCTTATGGCAACTAGGTTTTTATTGATCTGTTGTAGTTGTAGTTTTGTAAGATCATAAGTATGATCCTTTTTCACCAATTTGTAGCCTACATCTACTGCAATACATGGTACACTATTGAGTCTATTGGATTGGTAGAATTTATGGGAAATGACTCTAACAGCAAACTCAACTAGAGGATCCTATATGGTGTGAATTGTCATTCCTCTTTTGTTCCACTGGGCACCAGTCTTCTTTTCAATAACCTCCTTTGATTCACTTCTCAAAGTTTTGAACTGATCTAGGATTGGGTACCTTGTTACTCTATGTATGATTTCTTTTATCAATTTGATGGGAGAATCTTCTAACCACAAATTTCCACCATGAATTCTACTCAGCACAAGTCTAACCCATTCTATTTTGAATACGGTGGGAAGGCTCAAAACTTGGGTTAAACCCTTTCTTTTAATGATTTTGAATTCATCTTTCAAGACTCCATCTACACACAATTTCTCATAAGCTTGTCTTATTTTCATGTCTCTTAGGGCACCTATCTTATAGTTGTAACATTTTCTCACATCTTGGACCATTACAACTTTTGGGGGAATTTGGGAGCGAGCTCCAGCTGGGTCATTTTTGTAGGCAACTTCAGGAATGGGTCAAAAATTGAGTTGCTTGATCTCATTTGAAACTAACTGAACTTCAAATGTTTCTTTATCCTCAATTTTCTTCAAACTTGACGCCATTTATGCAAACTAGGGTTTTTACAATAAAATGATACAAAACTGTGTAGCTTGGCACAAATGAAAATACCTTAAGATCGATGAAAAATGTGTTGAATGAGGTTGTAATCTGCTTGAAATGCTAGATTCTTGCTATGAAGTTGCTCAGCTCTCTTTCTTCTTCTTTGATCTTTGATCGTGATGAGTAAAATTGATTGAAATCATGATAATATACCCTATTTCCATCGCATTAAATGCTCAACTGCCAACTCAACTTTTGAAGAAATCTTGACCTAACTCAGCTTGCACTATATTTTCACTTTGCTCAACTTCCATTTGAGTTAACCAACTCGGCATCAGTTATCAGCTCGATCATTGTTAGGAGCTCGACATGTGTTGGAGTTTAACTCACCATCCAAAGATATTTTAGCAACAACATTTAGATTTTGTCTTGACATCTTATTTCATACAGATTTATACTTAGCATGGCTTCTTTGTCTTGGGACTGATGTGAGATATAGCTTTTTATATCAGTCCAGTATACTTCTTATGCTTAGTTTGATGAGGTGTGATCACTTGACCCATTGGGTGAAGTGATCCCTTTGCTTGATGTGTTAAACTCATCTTTCTTTTTCCAAGTCTTATTCATTTGCCTTCTTATCTTTTTGACATCAACTTTTCCTTTTCCCTTATTTTCTCTAGTCTTGGGTGCCTTTGATCTTGTAGGACAGTTTCTGCTGAAATGACCAATTTTCAAACAACTGAAACATGTAGTTTGATTCAACCATCTTTTGTAGTTCCCTCTAAAATGTGTTCTTATGTAGTTCTATGGTATATGTCCATATTCTTGACAATAGTGACATTTATGCCTGGTGTTGTAATCCCAATGATAATGACTTTCATTCCCTTCTATTTTTGCTAGTTTATTTGATGTCCACATAGGTTTTGATCTGCACTCAAATGTCCTATGTCCATACTTTTTGCAATTATAACAATGTCCATCAAATCTCTGAGTCCTTGTGACATTGGATCTGCAATTTTGTGTCATATGTCCTTGCGTGTTGCACTTGTCACAGAAACTCTTATTTTTGGGTGTGTTTCATTGATTGAATCTTCTACTCCTACACACATTTTCTGTATGCCCCTTATTATTATAGTAATGACAAGTGGGTTTTAAAATCTTACTTTTGTCACTTCTTTTTTCAGCACTCTTTGATGATTCTCCAACTTCAGTGCTATTATATCCTAGTCCTAATGTATCATGGGTAGATTTTGGGGATTTCAACAACTGTTCAAAATACTTGATGGCTTCACTTGACTTGTTGAGATTCTTTGCTACCTTTTTTTCTCTATTCAATTCATTCTGAATTTGTTCATTCTACATCTTTAAAGTAGAGATCTCAATATCTTTCACATTGAGTTCATGATGAAGGTTCATCATTTAGGCAAGTGTATTCATCTGCATGTTTGAGATCCTTGTCAATTCAGTACATTTTTCTTCAAGTCTATTTGCAAGGTTTCTTTTGTCATTTTCCATCATTACTTTATCTTCAACTACTCTTTTCTTGTGTTTAGTGATTTCACATATCATTATGGCCTATGACTCATGTTCCATCTTGAGAGATCTTATCTCATCTGCTTGAACTTTATTTTTCTCCATTAGTTCTGCTATTGTTGCATTAAAATCTTTAGTATCTCCATTAGAAAATATGTTGGTGGTATCAATCTCCTTGTAGTGTATATCATTTTTAGCTATGGCTAGATCCTTCCTTTTTTTTAATGAGTTTCTCAACTTGTTTCTAAATTCCTCCAAGCTATGCAGAGAAAGTTGCACATCTATCACCTGATTTTCAATGATCTTTCCAAGTTTGAAAGCTTCCATCTTTAGATCCTTTCCTCCAAGATTTTAGGCTTTTCCTTGTGAGAATATAGATGCTCTGATACCAATTGTTGGAATATTCAAATATGGAAAGAATACTTATGAAAGGGAGGGGGGGGGGATGAATCAGAAGTATCACACTTTAACCAATAAAACCTTTAACTGAAAGTAAATTGCATGCATGTAAATACATCTAGTAAACATGAAACTAAGACATGCATCAAAAACTCATAACACTAGAATTTGGTAACCTAGAAACCCTCCAAGAATAAGAAGGTAAAATTGGGGTGGAGATGATACCCACAAAAATTACAGCAGCAATATTGTTCAACCACTTCTGATGGTTTGCCCTGTTAAAGGCTTTACACTGTATTAATAGTGACCTAGTTAGAGGCTTTACAAACACTTTACATGAAGTCTCACCCTATTAAAGGATTTAATCACCTAATTAAAGGATCTATGAAAGAGCTGTTAAGCTAACCTATCACATAGGATTTTCATTCTAATACAATTGAGAGAAAGCATTAGGTATAATGAACCTGATAGATTACAATCCTTGATTGTTGAATGCAGGCACCTATTCCACTTTCTCTGATCTTGATCCTTTTGTGATTTGATAACCCTCACTTCTGAAAATAGATTTCCTTGTGCACCATTTTATGTCTACTCATATATTTACAATGAAATTTTGTCTTCCTTATAAAGACATTTAAGGATTTAGGGTTAGGTATGGATCTACGATCCATATTCAATCTTCATTTTTCGCTTATTATTTGCACTTCTTCTATTGGTTGCATGTCTTCATCATTTTTCTTATTGGCTTCATGTAGATTGCATAGGAAAAATAAAATATTCGATCTCATCATTAAATCCTTCGAGATTTACCTTATGTTGGCTACAAAAATTGTTTGCATCATAGTTTGTGCAATTACAAACTCTTATGCTGATATTCTAAGTTACTCGGCTCCTGAAGTATTTTTGATACTTGGAACATGCTATTTCCTAGATAGCTCGGCACCTAAACAAAACTATATCACTCGGCACCTTATATTATTTGGCACTTGTTAACACTCAGCACCTTATGTTGCTCGATACTTGTTAACACTTAGCACCTTATGTTGCTTGGCACTTTTTAACACTCGCCACCTTCTGTTGCTTGGCACTTGTTAACACTTAGTATCCGATCTTCACTTGGCATCTAAAAATTACTCGGCACATGAAGATCACTCGGCACCTGAAGTCTTTCCTAACTCAACATTTTTTGTGGCTCGGCATGCATGGTGTACTTGGCTCCAATATAGAGTAGGTAAGTGTATTGGCACTCAAGTGTCAAAAACCATTATGAGGTTAACAACACTCCCTTGGGGGAACTACTAGATATCATTTTTGAAAAATTGGCCAATGAAAATCTCATCCATTACCCACAAACACAATTGTTGGACCCAAATCAATCTAAAGCACTGTGGTACAAAGAGAATGCATTCTATAAATTTGATTGTATGAATAGGCATCTCACCCTTAGATGCATGCAGCTTAAAGATTACATGGAAGATCTAATCGATCATAAAGAAATCACCATGGGAGCACAAGCTTCTCCGAATGAAAGACTATTGATCTATCAAAATGCATTCCCACCACATGACAAAAAATATGTGTGAAAAGCACCTGTACAAAACAACAATACCAAAAGTACCAAACAAAAAAAAAAATACCCAAACCAAGCAAGGTGAATCATGGTAGATCTTAGGATGACACTTCAACATACCTAGACTATGGTAGCTTGATTGGCTACCTATCCTAGGTGGAACATTCTATTAATGTAATCAATATCAAAGGCCCTGATAACCAATGTGTAGTCATTATACAAAGAACCTAGTACAATATTGTAGGGCCACCTGTGCCTACACTCACTCCTTTAGAAACATAATATAATATTTTGGAACACATTGGGAATATGCTACCGAAAATCTCCATCCTAGATCTCCTATGCACTAGCCCACTTTATAAGGAAAACCTTGATAGTTCACTTCATTCATCTCACATCCTTATTGATATCAACATTATAGAATTTTAAAATTTGGTAGGTTATATCTCTACCTCATGTGCATTATCCTTGAAACCCTCTAATGTCCCAATAGTTGAACTAGATCATAGCCTTCCACTCCTCATAGCTATCATGGTTTCCAACTTTTCCATCAAGAGGGTCATGATAGATAATGGATTGGCCTTAAACCTATGTACATTGAAATTCATCAAAAAAGAAGGGTACACTAAGGAAAAAATCATAAATTAAGTCATCACCATCAAATCCTATGATGACTTAGAGAGGACCACTGAAGGAACCATCTTTTTGCCTATCAGAGTTGGGCCTACTACTTAGGAAACTATTTTCTATGTAGTTGATCTTAACCTATGCTTCAATATCCTCCTTGACCAACTATAGATTCATGCTATGAAGGTTGTTCCATCCCCTTATCATCATTATGTCAAATCTCCTTGTCATGACACTAAGATAACCATCCACACTAACCCAAAACCCTATGCATATTGCAATGTATTAAAAGCATCCTATGGTAATCGTTTCCCTAGAATTGAGATTGGCAACACTATTTCTAGCTCTTTTGGTACCTACCATGATCTTGACACCATCTTAGCTACCACACTCTCCACTATTAAGATAAACTACCAAGGTTGTGGTTTATATAGTATCTCAAATGTATATTTTTTTGGTGCCTTGCCTCTTGACCCACAAACTTAGGGGTGCCCAACCTATCAAGGACCAAAAAAAGATACAACTCCTCAACACAAAAAACTTGAGCCGACCATATTTTTTGCAAATAGGATTTTCAATGGGGAAGAAAGGGTCCTCGACATCAGTACATGGATATACAAGCACCCACCTCCAAAAGATAAATACCTCTCTAACTGTACTTCAAAAAAAAATATCTGTGCTCATACTGACATGCTACCAAATAATGGCATTATCAAGGAGGTTTCTTAGGATGTGAAGAGTTAGGAATTAGACAACTAGTAGAAGAATATAAGGAGGAGAAGAAGAAAGGTCTAGGCTATAGACTCCCCAGAAATGGGGAAACTACTAATGACCATGCCTTCTTAAACATCCAGAGTGACCTTATACAATTTGAAGACATCCTTGAAGAGGTTTTAAAATAAAGCCTATTACAATATTTTCCTTGAAAAATCATCTTAGGAGCCTCTATGCTCTATGAACTATCCATCAACCTCATAGGCCTTCCCCTCACTTATCATAAACTCATTGATTGGGACAAACCAAGTGTGATCCATGTTGAAAAATTTTCTATGGAGCATGCACTCCTCAGATTCATAAGAGCCAAAATACCAAACAAAAATCCATTTCTGCCATCTTCTTATTTCTATAAATTGGACCCAAAGGGATACTTTTGGGAGGATGAGATCTCTAGTCACAAAAATCACAAAATAAAAAAAAGGTATCCCCTAGTGAAAACTCTTCTGGAGTGCCATTAGATCATCCAAGAAATAAAATAAAGATAAATGACTATCTGACAATGAAAACCTATCTGAGGCACCTGAAGATGGAGATTTCATCCTTCCCCCACAAGATCATATGCCTCTAGTATCGTCAATCCTGACTGAGGACACTAAGGCAGTCAATATTAGTCTCATAGAGACACCTAGGATTACATACAATGCAGAATCCTTCCCATCATATCAAGAATACCTTCTCATTAAGGTGCTTCATGAAAAAATTGGTCCATTCACATGTTCTTATTATGACTACATCCTACATTAGTGGTACACCATTTGGTAGTAGATCCCAAGGTCAAGCTAGTCAAGTAGAAACTATTAGAAATATGGCTAAGTCAGATGAATTAGGGTTGTCATTTATGGAAACATATATCTTAGGCTGAGATGGTAGAATGTAGAGTTAAATATCATACACTCTAGGACAGAAAATTATCTAAGTGTTAGACAGTTTCATTGGCAGTATAGTGATAGTTTTTGGCAACGCATAGACTATAGAGCTATATGACACATGTACAATTATGGAAAGGTATTATAAAATGTCCTAATGACATGGCTAAGTTTTTAGATTAGTATGAATAGTATGGCATTAGATATATCAATTTATTAGTAAAGGTAGTAAATAGAGAAGAATAGAGCACAACAATAAAATGTGAATAATAGGTTAAGGAATTATTTTGGTTACGAAATAAATACTTAATTATTTAGGGACAACATCCTAGATGTTAACCCTATGTTAGTATGAGTTAATTTTATAATATGCCAATCATGTGAAAGCTTGGAGGCCAACTAGATAGAGTTTTTAAAAAAGGAATGGTATAAATAAGAAATCATAACTTGTGAAGTTATGTGTGTGATTGTAAAGTTGTGTATGTCAATACAAACTATGTATTTGATATGAAAACTTATGTGAAGGCTATGTGATGCAAATTTTTATGTAAGATCAAAGATATGTGAAGTAAAAAAATCAGTAGTAAATAGGTTTTTGTATCCATCTCTTTTGTATAAAGGCACTATATTGTATAATTGCATGTGTGCGTAGTGTGTTGGCTCTTGAATTAACACTATTTTAATAACCTAGTGATAGGAATACATACACCTAGGGGAAGCTAATTCCCATGTTCAATGTACCTATTCAAACATTGGGGCCAACTATAAGGCTATACTCCTTCTACTTTAGGCTCTATAAGACCTAGGTGGGTAAACCTCAGATTCATTCATATGATTCCAATATCAAAAGCATACACTAAATCTATACAAAATAGATAAAATCATGATTCTTCTATGCTTATGAAAACAATATAGACATGAAATAGCCAAAATCATTACCTATGAACTTGATAAACTAAGTGAGGGCAACTCTTTTTAGCTCCTAAATAGAAAGGGAAAAGATATTTGATTTTAAAGATTTGAATATCATCATAACCTAGGTATGCAATAGCAAGAACATGTAATCTTCAAGCTAATCAATCCCTTATCTATTGGGAATTAAATAAGTTAAAACATACACATGGATACCCAAGATATACACATATACCTAGATATTAGATCTATCCATTCACCTTGTAAACAAACATCTATCTTCAAAATGAAAATCATACTTATCAAATCCTTCTATGATCCCTACAATTCTATCAATGCATATCAAGCAATTTACTCAAGTCCTTGGCCTAATAAAAAAATAAATAGTGGCATACAAATTCAAAGCCAAGATGCATCTATAAAATATGTACTTTGTACATATATCACTAAAAACTACAAACCCACATAGAGGAGACAAGGTTTAGATCAAAACTTTCAATAAATATTTGTATTCATTTCCTTGAAACCAATACATCAAATGTATGCAAAAAAAACTCAAAAGATTCACAATAGATGACTACAACATCCAAATGCTTATAAGAAATCAGAAATGTTGTTCATAATAGAGAAGAATGCTATAAATAGTGGTATCATAGCAATTGAAAACATTTTTAACAATAGGAACCATCCTTGTGATATCTAGTTGTCAAAAATATCCAAAAAACTAGAACCCTTACAGTGAGAAAAGAAGAGAAATATATAGATAGGAAGAAACTCCCAGATGATATCTATTATAGCCAAGTGTCCACATGAAACTCTTCCTTATAGTATTGTAGAACTTATCCCTTCTCTCTACTTAACATTGAATCAAATATGATCACTAAAAAAAAACAAACTTGCCAAAATATCTTCTTTAAACTAATGAGAAGACCCTTCTTTGATATCAAATACGTATACAAAAAGTGAAGGATTTTTTAATTTGATCTTGTTTATCTTCTTCTTCCCTTAACTATGAATCTTGAACTACCTCTACCAACAAAACCTTATCATTTGCATCTACTTTCAAAACATTCAAGTCTTTCGTGTTGGCCATTTAGTGCATCTAATCTTATCTAAATATGATCATAATCTAATTTGATTCCATCTAAAAAAATCAAATCTGCATCATTGTTAAAAATGCCCTAGAATTCCAAAAATTCCTATAAATTTTTCTACTAAATACCTATGTAAATTTTGACTATAAAAATGGAAATTTTAGCTTCTCCCAGTTCTTACGGTATATTATACTCCACATTTCTAATAAAAATGGTACCCATAGTGTGCATTTGAAAAATTAGCCCCCAGGCCATGAATTTGACATTTAAATTGAAATTTTTAAAAATCTATATAGTTTAAACTATATAATATAATTGAATTTGAAAAAAAATATCAATTTTAAAACTTCTGAGAATGTGAGTGTTCAGATTGGAGAAATTTGGTTTCAACATTTCAAATTATTTTCATTTTTTATCCTTTTCTCTTGCTACTGGATGCCACTTATCAATTTCTTATTTTCCACCTCATCCAAGCAAGCCCTACATATTCTTAATCGAAAGATGTTAATGTTAATCTTCCAACCTCTTGATCATATGATCCCTAGTATAGCTTCATAAGTCCTTATCTTAACACTCCCAATCTCTTGAAATTGGCATAGCATCTCAACTTCATTATTTCCATCTCTAGATCATACGACAATTTTGTAGCATTGGAAGTTCATTTTCTACACTTCTTAACCACACGGTAATTGTATCATCTTATCCTTTATTGTCTTTCCTTTCAAACTTATGACAATGTCATTGCATTGAATTTTCCCTTCCAATCTCACGATGACCTCTATAGCATTGTAACCTTATATTTCTCTTCCTCTAAACTCACACAATACTCTTATGATTGTAACCTTATATTTCTCTCTTGACCATATGATTAGTCATATCTTTATATTTCTTCAACTTTAGACTTATGAAATCACAAAAATTTCCACTTTATTGCCACATCACAATTTTCCTGCAGTTTGGCACTTAAAATAATGTTACCATTCAACTTGGATGACCTCAGAGCCCATAATCACTTTGTCTCATGTCATAAAATGAGACAGCTTTACACAAATTAAAGAGGAATATTGAAGAAGCTTTTGAACAAATTGATTTTTTCACTAAAGAAAAAGACAACCCAAAAGAAAGGTATGAAGATGTAAAAGATTACATTGGAAAACTGAACGATAAGATTGATCATCTCAAATCTAGAAAAGAACCTAGAGAGAAGACTAGTGATAGTGATGAGGTAGCAACCCTAAAGAAAGAAAATGAGATTTTGAAACATGAGTTGAAAATTGTTGAACTAAAGTTGAGCTTGAAGAAAGATGATAGCAATATTGAATTAGATCTAAAATCTGAGAATGTAGATCTAAGATCTCATCCCACTCAAGTGACATCTAAATTAGATTCTATCAAAATAGAGCATGAAGACTTAGAGAAGTACATCACTATTGTGAAAGGAGAATTGAATCAGGCTAAGCAATAGTTAGAGAAGTTATATTCTAGTAGTGAGAAATGGATGAACAACTATTTTATCAAAGATCTTCTTATTATAAGACAAGTCTTGGATATCTTATTGGAGAAAAATTAGCAACTAAAGTTGAAGCTAGAAAAGAACCAAATACACTTGTTGAAACTCCCAAACTGAAGAAGAATGAACAAAATGAAATTGAGCCAAGTAAATCTGATAAAGTGTTTAAATAAGTTGAGCAAGTAAGTCAACCTAAGAAATGTGATGAACCTAAAAAAATAGAGCAAGTTGAACCACCTAAAGAAGTAAGATATGAATTCAAAGTTAGACTCTTTAAATATAATGAAGTTAGTCATATGAAGAGAGATTGCACATAAGTCTTTCAAACCCATTACTAATTTTTATTGTTATAATTGTCATGGTTTAGGACATAAAGAAATAGATTGTAGAAAACCTAAGTTTGATAGTAATAATATAAATAGTATAATGTTTAGGGATACTAACCCTACAAGTAAAGAAAGAAGGAGGTCCTCAAGAAGGTTTAATGAAGGAGAAAGAGATAATGGGACAAGGAGAAATGTTGTGTGTTATAAGTGTAACAACTTTGGAAACATTATGAGGAATCTTAGGGCACTAGTAAATCAAAATAGACCTAATTAGAGAAGGAGTACACTTGTATGTTAGTTATGTAATAACTTTGGTCATATTGCAAGATTTTTCTGAATGGATATAAGGAACATCAACAAGAACCAAAACTATAGAAGAAACAACAACAAAAATGACAGAAGGAATGATAATAGCAACAATAGTCAAAAAGTAGTCAAAGAGAATGTTGAGGAATTCAAGGAATTATTTGTGAAGGAAAATGATCCAAAAAGTTCACATGTGATTTTAGAAGAATAGTATTTTGATGCACCTGATGAGAGATTGAAATCAGCCATTGTGTGTGATTCATCTTATTTGAATTAGAAACTTTTATTAAAGATAGAGCACTAGAAAGTGAGATCAGAAGTTGAAGATCAAGTTAGAGGTTGTAAAGTTGACAAGTGATTAGTAGATAGTAAGAAAGATCTGGTTAAGGGTGCAAATCATTTGTAAATTGCATGAGACTATAAGAATGAAAACAAGTTTAAAGGATAATAGATAACAACTTTTATGAACTAGGTAGTTGCACAATCAATGTAAAGTTCAATTAGGAAATATTTAAAGGATTTGAACAAGTTTTCAAGTACCATTTAATCATGTGAAGAATTAAGAAGAACTTGAGAGTGAAAAGATAATAAGTTGAAAGAGTTTTCAAGCATGAAATCCAAAAAGCCTTAGTAACATGAGTAACAGGTATTTTACAAAGATTTCAGTTATATTTTCAAAATCTTTGAATCAATTAAAATGGAAAATCCTACAATAAGTGATGCTAGTAAGAGGCCATGATATAAGTTCAAGAAAAACCTTTTTTTGTCATTGGAAAATCATCCCTTTAGAGTATTTTCACAACTTTTGGAAAGTATATTGCTTGTAGAAGATGTTAGATCATATATACACTGCACATTTGATACTATTCATGACAATGATATTTACAAGGATTTGGATGTGGTATGTAACAATGACTTATCCTTGAAACAAGGTTTTCAACATTTGGGAGATATATATATTATTAGGCACATGTTCTATATAGAATTTGATAACCATGAATAGAGAAAAATAATCTTGAGAAAAATCTATGAAGGGATATTTTGGGTAGGAGACATCCTTGCCATGATCAACAATGACACGATCCACAGACTTACTAGATTAAGCAATGAAGGGAGCAATCCAGTGAATGAAAAGAATGTTGAGAAATTGGTTGAGACCAATATGAAGACCAAGTTAGATGCAAGAAACATGAGAATTAATCTAATTAAGGAAGATGATGTAAGAATAATTAGCAAAATGATAGGCTACAAGATGAACCATGGTTCAAGGTTGAGCTTTGTACCTACTAGATTCATCCATGTAGCATATCTAATGACATTGAAAAGAGAAAAGATAAATATGCGTGAAATTGTGAAGCAACAATTGCTTTACAACATTGAAAAATAAAAAAGGACAAAGATTACAATTTTCAGATTTGAATCACTGATAACTCACCTATTCTTCCAAGTTATCATAAAGTTCTAGGTATGCCAAACCATGAATGGAATGGAAATAAATGCACAATGAATTTGATCACTTATCATTAAAGGAGGAAGACAAAGGAAATAATTATAGAAGATATAACCAAAATGATGAAGATTTTTCAATTTGAGATTGAAAAGAGATTCAAGATCTCTCCATCACTAGTAGATAAAAATACAAGGATGGCATATTTTTCATGGTTTAAACTGATGTCACATGTATGGAAGCAGTTAAACCTAGAGTTAAGTTTGTAGACCCTATGGGCTATGAAATAAGTGAAGGTCTTGTAGAAGGATATGTGTAGATAATCCTAGAGTTTGATAGGGATAAGGAGTTCCCTAGATCGTGTACCTATGATAAGAAGATGAAAGAAGTTTACAGTGAACTTTATAGAAAATATATTTTAAAAAAAGGTAGAGAAAAAGATAGAAGCTATCTTGAAGGAATCTGGTATGAATAGAGAAGAATTCAATGAAGTAAAAGGTATTTCCTTGGAAATGATATCAAGTGGATAAATAGAGGTATTGGAAGCCACACATATTGCTATGGTAGGACATATAGGAGTAATAGTAGTAGGATCTACTTCAAAAACATCTATTGTACCTTATGTCACAATAGCACAAGTACAACCCATTGTTGTATAATCAGCCAAGAAGATTGATGTAGAGGAGGTTACTATTACTGATGTCAAATTAGTCATTCCTCCAGCCACAAGGAAATTAGAAAGAATGACTAAGTTACAACAAGAAATTGAGTCACCTAGCAAGAAGAGGACCAAACAATTGTCAAGTAGACCTGGTAAGACAAGAAAGACATTGTAGATGGTTGAATTGGATGATTATGATGAGTCAGGAGATGATGAAGAAATAGAGGATAGACCAATAGAATAAGTACTTAAAGAAGCAAGGACATCAGCTGGGAAGAAACGTTGGAAGCCAAAGGTATAGAGAATCTAAATGTTCAAATTATTAATAATGACTATTTTGTTCAATTGAATAAGAACTATAGTCTGTATAGTAATATGGATAGAATACAACTAGAGAATGTTGTGGAAAGGAATAAGGTTTTGAGGAATTAAAGGTTTGAAGACATATAGAGGAATATCCCACAAGATTTTTATAATAGACTAATTAATAGAAGAAGAAGATTTGTTGAAGAAGACAAGAAAATTAGAAGAAAAAAAACTAATAAAAAACTTTGTGAAGTTAATGATGATGATGAAATGAGTAGGATAATGAAGGGTATTGAGCCCTTGTTGAGAAACAAAAGAAGAGATATTATTTTTATAGGAGGCAATTATGAAGAGGTAAAAAAGGAGACAGAAGAAGCCATTGTCAAATATATGACTTCTACACCCAGAATTATGGAGAAGAGCATAGAGTTAGGAGGAGAAATCCCTATGTCTATTGAGAAGAGTACACCAACAATAGGAGAAATGGAAGTAAAAGACACCAAGGTGATAGACCTACCTTCACATATCTCAATTGGGATTGACACCATGCAAATTCATGCCACCAAGGTGATAGTAAACATTGTATAAGATCCCTTTAAGGATCTTGGGCCAAACATTGTTGGAAATATAATTGGATACTCCAATTCTTATGAAGAAGAAGATGTAGAAGAAGAGAAAAGAAAGAAAGAAGAGGAAAAGAAGAAATAGGAAGAACAAAATAATAATAAATTAGAAAAGGAAAAAGAAGAAGATAGGAAAAGGGAGCAAAAGAAAAATGAGGAAGAATAGAGAAAGAAGAAATTGGAAGAAGAGTAGAAAAAGGAGAAGGAGGTAGAGAAGAAGAGGAAAGAAGAAGAAGAGAAGAAGAGGAAAGATGAAGAAGAGAATAAGAGGAAGGAAGAAGAAGAGAAGAAAAGAAAGCAAGAAGAAGAAATAAAGTAACGTAGCACAAGGCAGAAGTATCCCCAAAGGAGATATCTTAGCCCCTAGCAAATAACCACATAGTGGAAACACAATAGCAAGAAGCAATAACACAAGATTGAATACCAATTCATGAATTTTTATTTATAAAATAACTATTTCATGCAATGTGTTTTGTTGTAAAGCCTTCTCAATTATGACCAAATACAATAGTAATTACAATAATAGTTCTGCAAGATCTCTCAAGATCCAATCCAAACCCTTGCTAGTCTAGATCCACACTCTGGTAGAAACCCCCAAGGAAGATTTCAACTTGTGCTCATAAGCCCACCAAGAAATCTCCTTTTTTTCCAAGCCAAAGCTACTAGCTCTTCTCAAATTCACTTGTCTACCACCTTCTCTTCTCCATGATGGATGAATAATCATAATCCTATTGTAAATTGCCTCACATTCGATGCTCTATCCACAAACTCAGGAAAAAATTGCTCTCTAGATACTCCCCACATGTACTCCTCTTTTGAGTGAATCAATCATCACAAAAGACTTCTCCACAACACCCACTTATACCAATCTAATCCACTAGTCTGCCTAAAACACAAAATAAATACAAATACATGAATTAAATGCCCAAAATTGATATCTAAGTAAAATTGTGATATCTCCTAGTTCTGATTGAATTAGAACTCATTCTTTGAACCATAGTTATTATTCTAAGTCCCGTTTAATGCCTAAAATTTTCATCCTCTAACTAATCGTAAAAAATTAGTTACACAGCTTGCAAAAAGCACCAAATTCCTAAGAAAGGTTGAGCTCCATAGACCATGTTGAGCAACCAAAGACCATGCCGAGCACCACTCCTTCGACTGAGTACCAATCCATGTACCCTCCAAAGAAACTACTAAGCCTCCTCTCATGAACTCCAAATTAGTCACTGAGCAAACCCAAGATGCTCCTGCATCAAACTCCCTAGGTAAATAGAAAAGTGTGTCCCACACTTTGATGCCCAAAGAAAGATCAACAACCCTCTTCATCTTCACCAAAGGCTTCCACTCCAATAGGGACAAGAAAACTAATCTAAACATCATCCACATCCACATTATTCTATCAAACACTAGAATCTCTACCATCCAATTAGCTTTCTCACACCCAAGAACAAACTAAAAACAATGCTTCAACATCAAATTCACATCAACAACTAGTGAATCCACACTAGCAACAACAAACTCCACATCAACAACAACATGTAGATCTCCATCAACACACATGAAACTCACAACATCAGCAATATCATTACTCACAAAAAGATGTCCTATAATACATAACTCACCACCAATAGCAATTGGATCATCCATGACCAAGTGTTCTGCAATTTCCATGTTAGACTCATTCAACTGATCATGAAAACCAATGTTCATCTCATCATCAACAATTATAGGAATATCCTTAGAAACAACCTCTAGCTACTCTATAGGTTTTGTATCATACTCCTCAAATAGATCAAAAAAATGAAACTCAACCTTGTTATGCCATCTTCTCTCATAAACAAGTCTCTTAACCAGCCAAACAACTCTCTTCTGGATCGATATAATCCTACTTCACAAACATCTTCAAAATCTATTCCTCATCCTATCCTTATCTTGATCATCCAAACTAGTTTTAAACTAAACAACCTCCTTCTTAGCTTGATTAGCCAAACTAGCTTCAAACTGAGTAGACATCTTCAAAAAATTTCTCTCTACCACATCACAGAGATTCACAATTATCTTAGGGTCCAATCCTCTTAGAAAAATCTCCCAAGATCATCATAAATCCTCTACAACAAATATTTCCCATGCTCCTTGTGACAACTGCTAATTTTTTGCAAGTTAGATTGCAACCTACCACCTTGCACAAACAATCAAGGAACACATCGCAAGTCCAAGACCATGGATCTACAATCCACAACTCTCTATTATCATGACTCAACAAGATCAATCTTCCATCTTTGCATCCATCGATCCATCTATAAGCCCTCTACAATTAAAATTTAGAACCATGATCTACCACGTTGCAACCAAGAGATTTAGGACTCTAGAAAGAAAATCCACCACCAAATCAAGATCAAATCAGATCTACTTCTCCACCCAAGTCCTACCACAAACTATCTCAACTTCGGTGATCTATCTACACACTTAGGAACAACCTTCACTCTAATACCACCTGACGTAGTGCAAGGCGGGAGTATCCCCAAAGTAGATGTCCTAGCCCCTAGCAAATCACCACATAATAGAAATACAATAGCAAGAAGTAATAACACAAGATCTGATACCAAATCACAACTCTTTATTTATAAAATAACTATTACATGCAATGTATCAAGCTATAAGGCCTTCCCAATTATGGCCAAATACAATATCAGTTACACTAATAGTTCTACAAAATCTCTCAAGATCCAATCCAAACCCTAGCTAATATAGATCTACACTCTGGTAGAAACCTCCAAGGAAGATCTCAACTTGTGCTTGCAAGCCCACCAATAAATCTCCTTTCTTTCCAAGCTACAACTACTAACTCTTCTCAAAATTTTCTCCTCTGCTACCTCATCTTCTCCATGATGGATGAATAATCATAATCTTTCTGTAAACTTCCTCACATTTGGTGCTCTGTCCATAGATGCAGGAAAAAACTTGCTCTCTAGTTGCTCTCCACACTCACTCCTCTTTTAAGTGAATAAATCATCACAAAAGACTTCCCGACAACACCTACTTATACCAATCTAAGCCAAAAGTTGGCCCAAAACACAAATTAAATACAAATACATAAATTAAATGCCACAAGTCGGCTTGCAACAATAATTAAATGCCCAAAATTGATATCTAAGTAAAACCATAATATCTCCTGGTTTTGATTGAATTAGAAATCATGCTTCAAACTATAGTTAGTACTCTATCCCCTCTTAAATCCCTAAAATTTTCATCATCTATCACATTGTGAAAAATTAGTTACATGGTTTGCAATAGGCACCAAATTCCTAAGCAAGGCTGAGCTCCATAGACCATGTCGAGTAACCAAAGACCATGTCAAGTTCCCAGACCATGCCAATCACCACTCTATCAACTGAGTACCAATCCAAGTACCCTCTAAATAAACTACTAAGCCTCCTCCCATGAACTCCAAAGTAGTCACCAAGAAAACCCAAGATGTTCTTGCATCAAAAAGAGGAAAGAGGACGAAGAAGTGAAGAGGAAGGAAGATGAGAAGAAAGAGGCTAAGGAAAAGAAAAGAAAAGAAGAAGAAAGAGGAATAGGAGAATGACAAGTCAAGTGCACCTAACACATATCTCACCCTTGAAGTACTAACAAGATTAGATGATGATGATAAAATAGATTTGATATCCTCTCTCAGCAAGATTATCAACAAGAATAAACATATAATTTACAGAAAACTCTTATGAATGTAACTAAAAAGTTACAAAGCATGGTAGGAGTGAAATAATTAGACCCTAATAAAAAGGATAGAGCTAAGGTAGTGATTCATTCATTTGATGTTGAATTCAAAAACTTTTCAAAGGTAGCAATAGCTCAAACCCAAGCAAAGCATGATGCCCATATATTTGACACTATATATCAAAACATTAGAAATGACTTAGGAGCTCTTGATGCTTGCATCAAGGAATTGAGAAGGTGTGAACTTGAAGGGAAGGCATTATATTCCAAATGTGTCATGTCATTTATTTTCACCAAGGACATTGATGAGGAGCTAAAGAAAAATCATGATGAAGTCAAAGTATTGGAAGATCAGCTCAACCAACCTGGTGTTAAGATTGTAGGAATAGAAACATAGGTCAACAAGACTTGTGATGAAATAAGTCTATTAGAAGTCAGAAAAGAGAAGATCATCAAAAGGTTCTCACTTCTAAAAGAAAAAATAGTAGTGAAGGTTAGCACAACTGAGTAGCATTTAGAGGATTTCATAGTAGTAAAGGCATCATTTGATAAGTTCATTTACTCAAACTTGAATGGAATGGAGATTACATCTTATGGGTTGTGCACTCTCCTCAACATATTAGAGGGAGTAAAAGACACATGGGAGAAGAACATGAAGAGTATGATAGTAAAATTTACAAACTTTATCTCTCATCTATTATCCTCGAGAAGAGCTAATGAACCAAATTTTGACATGTATATAAGTTTTAACACCTTTATTAGTGATGTCAAAGGGGGAGAAGAATACAAGAAAGTTGTATGAGTAGAAGAATAAAGGAAATTGGATAGAGAAATAGTAATATACTAAGAGGAAGTAGTATTATATTGTATTAGGAGATATAAGGAAAGATGGTTATAAATGTAATGATCCACAAATTTGAACTTTGCAATTATGTAAATTTTTGAATACCAGTGTTTTTGAAAATCTTTTTGTATAACATTTTGGAATTTAGCCAATTTTTCCATATGTTTCCATCAACTCCAAAGGAGAAGATTGTTGGAAATATGGCTAATTTGGATGAATTAGGCTTATCATTTATAGAAACATATATCTCAGGATGAGATGGCAAAATGTATAGTTAAAGATCTTACAATCTATGATAGAAAATTGTCTACGTGTTAGATAGTTTCACTAGTAGTACAAAGATAGTTTTTGGTACCGCATAGATTATAGATATATTTGTCACATGCACGATTATAGATAGGTATTACAGAATTTCCTAATGACATGGGTAAGTGCACATATCAGTATAGATAGTATGACGTTAGATATATTAATTTATAAAGGTAGTGAATAGAGTAGAATAGAGCACAACAGTAAAAGGTGAATAAAAGGTTAAGGAATTATTTTGATTACGAAATAATTACTTAATTATTTAGGGATGACATCCTAGATGTTAACCCTATGTTAGAAAGAGTTAATTTTATAATATTCCAAGTGTGTGAAAGCTTGAAGGTTGACTGGATAGAGTTTTGTAAAAAGGAAAGGTATAAGTAAGAAATCATAACTTGTGAAGTTATGTGTGTGATTAAAAAGTTGTGTATGATAATGTGAACTATGTATGCAATATGTAAACTTATGTAAAGGCTATGTGATGTGAATATTGATGTAAGATCAAAGATATTTGAATTACAATAGCCAGTAGTAAAGAGGTTTTTGTATCTATATCTTTTGTATAAAGGCACTATATTGTATAATTACATGTTTGGGAAGTGGGCTCTTCTTGCATACATTTGTAATTGTATTAATAACTCCTAACAAGGTTGAAGAAACTCCTAACACAATTGAGGATTTTAATAGGGCTTAGTCCTCTTACAAAGACCAAGAAACTATATGTAATTCATAGACTCCTGGCAGGGTCAATATCCTTAACATGATTCTTGTGTTTAGTGGATTATTTTGTGCGTGCCATCCCTACCAGGGTTTTCCCTTGGCTAGGGTTTCCCTAGTTAACAAAATATGGTGTTATGAGTTCTCTTTATGTATAGATTTATTTACTATTCATCATTTTTGGTTTACTTTCATATGCATGTTGTAAAGTAATTAAAAATGTTTAGTAATGGGGAAAATATTATAGAATATTGATTCACCCCCCTCTTAGTATTATCTATTTCTAACAAAAACTCTGAAAAATGCATCCCAAGGTTGCTCTACTAGTCAAAGAAGAATTAGAAAAGATGCTAGAAGAAAATATCATCCACCCAATTGACTATTTAGACTAGATCTCCAATATGGTACCTATCACCAAACCCTCTGGTGATATTAAAATCTACACAAATTTTAAAGATCTCAACAAAGATTATCCTAAGGACGATTTCCTCTTGCCCAATATTAACATGATTATAGATCTCACATCTGGTATATGAACTATTATCCCTCATGGATAGATTCTTTTGTGAAAATCAAATACAAATAGTATAAGAGGATCAACATAAGACATCATTCACTACCCCTTGGGGAACCTTTTCTACAACATGATGCCTTTGGGTTAAACAATGCAAGAGAAAACTATCAATAAGCTTTGATGGTTATATTCCATGACCTCATCCACAAAACCCTTGAATATTACATAGATGACATCTTGGTTGAATTTATTTATTCCATGGATCAATTGTCTCACCTTGAAGAAGTGTTTTATTGGTTAGAAAAGTATCACCTCATTCTTAACCCAAAAAAATCCATTTTTGGCATCACATATGAAAAGCTCCTAGGATTTATTGTATCATAGTGTAGCATTAAGATCAACCCCTAGAAGGTCAAATTCATCATGGGCATGCATTCTCCCAAGACATTGTGATAACTTTGTACTCTCCAGGATAAGTTTCAATTAGTAAGAAATTTCACCTTATAGTTGTCAAATGAATCTCATCCATTCACACATTTGCTCAAGAAAGATCATAATTTTAGATGGGATCATATATCTTAGCACAGCTTTGAGAAGATCAAGTAATACTTGGCCAATCCACCCATCTTATTTCTTCTAGTTGTCAAGTGACCATTGATACTATACATAATAGCTACTCCAACTGTGTTAGGAACACTCTTGGCCCATCTTGGTGACAATGAAAAAGAAAGGGCCATCTAGTACATCAGTCATACACTTATTAGATATGAACTTAATTACTTTTCTATGGAGAAATCTTTTTTAGCTATGGTTTTTTCCACTCATAAGCTCTTTCATTACATGTTGATTCATACTATGAAACTCATCTCCAAGATTGATCCTTTAAAATGCATGCTATCACACACGTCACTCATAGGCTACCTAGTGAAATGGGTCATGCTCCTTAGTGAATCTGGCATCTAATATGTTGATAGAAAGGCAATCAAGGGATAGGCTTATCCTCTATCTTTTTCTTCTTCTTTCCCCTCAAGGTGATTACATTCCCAAAGCATTCAAGCTACGATTCCAATGCACTAATGATATCTCAAAGTATAAAGCTCTAATTGCACGACTCAAGATAGAAGTTGAATGGAACATAAAAGAGCTAAAGGTACTTGGAGACTCACAACTAATTATCAAATAGGTGCTTGAGGAATACTAAACAAAGGATGACAAGCTACTACCCTACAAATAACTTTTTGATCAATTTAAGCAACATTTCACCCAAATCCAATTCATTCATGTACCAAGGTTGCAAAATAAGGTTGCATATGCAATGGCCACTATTAGTTCACTCTTAGAAATTCCTCAAGAAGCTACATAGTATGAGTTCTTATTCAAGAACCTACATGATCCCCTGTACCAGAATGATGAATCAACATGAGTATGCATCTTGGTTGGTCCCTTATCCATGTGGTACCATAAAATTCATGCTTATCTAAAAAATGGTATCATATCCTCTCACCTCACATGAAACCAATACTAGAACATCATTCATAGAGCATCCCACTATACTATTGTAGCCAACACCCTATATTTCTAAGGTTATCATGATACTCTCTCTAGGCATTTAGACCAAAGTGTGGCTATCATGAAATTAAAAGAGGTATATTCCAAACTTTGCAGTGCTCACACAACTGGTACAGTCCTAGCATGAAAAATATTGAGAGAGGAATACTATTTTCCTACTATTGAACATGA
Organism: Cupressus sempervirens; assembly: GCA_028749045.1. Lineage (NCBI taxonomy): Eukaryota > Viridiplantae > Streptophyta > Pinopsida > Cupressales > Cupressaceae > Cupressus > Cupressus sempervirens. Next base: position 106,524,977 of record CM053783.1, read on the forward strand.
TGCTTGTCAATTTATCAAAAAATGTCCACCTTATCAGCAACATGAAAATTTGATATGAGCTCTAGCTCAAGATCTCTAGCCTATCATACCACCATGGCCATTTGCATGTTGGGGGCTTGACCTTATCAAGGTCATTGCACCCCTATCTTCAAAAGGCCACAAATGAATCATCACTGCTACATATTATTTCACCAAGTGGGTTAAGGTAGTCCTACTTTTCACTACCACAGAAGTTTATGTATCAAAATTCATTCTTTATCATAGTATATGTCACTTCGATATCCTTGCTAGCATTTTTGTGAACCACAGAGGTAACTTTGAAAACCTCAAAAAGGAAGAGTTGTGCACCTCCCTCCACATTCATCATCATTTCTCTAGTCCATACTTTCCACAAGGTAATGGCTTGGTTGAGGAAGTTAAAAAAACCTTACTCAAAATCCTCAAGAAGGTTGTCAATGACTCTGGCCTTCACTTGCATCTACAAATCAATCCAACATTATAGGCTTAATGCACCTCATTTTTTACATCCATGGGAACAACTCCATACTTTGTGGTCAATGGTGTCAAATTAGTCCTTCATATTGAGATTGAAATCTCATCGTCTCACATATCTTTATGAGGGAAAATGTTTGATGAGGACTACAAAATCACCAGAATCACACAAGATCTACTAGATGAAAGGAGACAATAGGCCTACAAACACCTCATAGTTTATCAGAATCACCTCAAGTGAAACTTCAACAAAAAGTTTCAGCCATGAAGATTTCAAGTAGGTGAAATGATCCTCAAAATAAATATGAAAGTCCAAGAAGATCAAGAAAATAAGGGCAAGTTTGAGCACACATGGCTTGGTCCATATGTTGTCACAACATCTTTTGACTTAGGAGCATATCAACTCTCAACACTAGAAGGTGAAACTTTGAATAATCCCACCAATATTTTTCACCTCAAAAGGTTCTATATGTAAGCCCTCTTAGCGCTCAAAATTGTAGCCCTAATTTTGGGTACCATTGAAGAAATTAACCCCTATAAGCGCTCTTTAATGCATATGTACCTAGCTATACTTTTGAGCCCTATGAGGTGCTTAATGTTTGTAACAACCTATATTTAGTGTTTCTATGCATCCCGTGTAGATAAACTATCATTTAGAGTCATTGTATGAAGTCCTATTTTGAGCAATTGTTAATTCTGCATTTTCACTTAAGTGTCAAATAGCAACAGGAGGCTGTGTTTGCAATTAAATATCTCGCAAGTAGTAATGTTTCATGACTCACCAATTTGGGTGTCTTTAGTGTCCATATTAGAGAGCCTATTTTTTATATTTCAAGTTGTTTCAAATCTTTTTGACTAGGTTTTGAATCCCTCAAAGTTCGTCATTTAATGTTGTCATGCTAATGCAATTAGTTTTGAATTCTGGGAGGCCCTATTTGACTTGCCATAAATTTGACCCAGTTGACCAAAATGATAAATTTCCTACTAAATTTTATTCTAGAGGTTAGAGACATGTTATGTTTCAATTTTGAGCTTATGACAAATCCATTTGATCAGTTTTCAAATGTGATTCCAAATGCAACTTGTAACTTTTTACTGGTGTCAAAGTGCAGATTTGTCGGAACCCCTATTCATGATATTATATCTCAAAATCCATGATAGGTGAGATTGAATGAATTATACCACTATGTTTTGCACTAAGAATACTTCAATTGTTCTAGTTTTCAAATCTTGTTAAATCCATTTGCACACTTTCTCAGGTCAATTCCATTTGCAAAAAATGTTTTTCTACCAATGTTTCAATCTACAAATTTTGAGTAGCCCACTTTGATCGTTCGCCAAATGCGTCATGTTATTCATCATGAGCCCAAATCACATATTTATTCTCTCCTCATGACTATAAACCAATGCCTTAATTTTCATTTTCCCAAGTGTCAATTTACCCAGTTTTTGAAGACAAATTTGAGCACAATTTATTGTTTTCTAACACGTTTTCTTGTAGGTAATTCTAAAAGGGTAACTTTGACAATAAATATATTTTGATTGAGAATTCTTCATGAGATGAGATTTGATAGGGTACAAGTGTGCAGAACAGAGAATTGATGGGTTAGATTTTAGAGCCTATTCTAGTGTTTGAGTAAGTTTTTAAGGCTAGTCAAAGGACCTCCTAACATGAAATTGATAGTTTGCATAAAGAGGTGAAAATGAATTTTGAAAGTTGAATAATGATGCAACTTGATTTTATTCAATGCCAAATGATCAGTAGGCCAACTTGACAGATTAGTTGTTTGGAAGCAAAAAAAAATTTAGTCAGACCCACTTTGGGGCCTGACTAATTTCATCAAAATGTTGAGATATGGATTGGAAATGGAGGATGCTTGAGTAATAATATGATAGACTTGATTATTACATCATCTCAATAAGAATGTAAAATTTTGCAGATCAAAGTGAATTTTATAGTTTTCTAATTCGCAATGATCATAAAAGAAATCTTTGAACATACTAAAAGGGATTCCAAAGTTCTAAATAACTTGGAGCTTAACATAAGTGTTGATCCTTACTTAAGCTCAAGTATTTGTTCAACAGGATAAGAACCATTGAGTACAATCAGAAGAAATTGGAAGATCAAGGATTGTCATTCAACCCAAAGTATATGGAACAGTTTGTGGGGGAAGATGGAAAGATCTATGCCTAATAAGGTTTGGAAATTAATGTGTGGCTTGATTCCCTCTAATTCCATGCTTATGCAGATGTCTAGTATGAAAAAAAAATTGAGGATAGCAAGAGAGAGAAATGGGAAACAAACTTTAGAGCTCGTATGTCTGTCTGATGAATGATTTTGCATATAAGTGTTAGTTGAGTGGCCTTCATGTTGTGGGATCTATCAAAACCATATGCATCATGTGAATATATCAATTCTTTCCTACGAGAAGAACTAAATTTGCTTCTCACTATTATCAAAATATTTTTCCAATTATGCATCTCTATGCAAGGTTCTAGTTATACATATGATCTTGCATCCTTATGTGGGGGCTTACATACAAGAAAGAGGAATGGTTGTTCAAGAGGAGGAGAATTGACAAAAATTCACATCAATCTAGAATGGCTACTATTCATTCTATCTTAGTTCAATCAAAAGGTGTCGTAGCTTCTAAAGCCATTGTGTAGACTTTGAAGCTTCTACCATCTACCTTAGCCAAATTTAATCTGACAACTTTATTAGAAGAGGAATTACACTCTTCATCTAATTTTTATATGTCCCTTTAAAAAGTTGAATTGAATATAGGTAATGATTCCTCTTCTGATTTGAGTGATACAAATGTTGGAATCCTACTCTGTATAATTGGGGAGAGTGGCAATTCAATCATTCAAATATTTCTAGCACTTTTGCCAACTTTTCAAGCGTTGTCTTTAGGCATGTCAAAGATTGAAGAATAAAAGAGAATTAAATGCTTTAGTGGAGAATTTGTTTGAATATAATGTTGTGAAAAAGCAGAGCAACCCAAGGTGTGAGGATCAAGAGGGAAGGCTCGGGTGGACATATCATCAAGGAGATTATGCATGATGGAGAAACTATCATGGTCTTTGATGCAAGGCCTGATTTTAAAAAGATTTTTTGAGGAAGAAACTAGGAAAAGAGAAGGTCACTCCATAAAGGGACCCACAGCACAAATGGAAGCTAGTACACTTGCATGTCAAAAGGATTGTTATTTTTTTTAATGTGCAGGCACTAATACAAATAGCTAAGTTGGCCAAATTAATCAAGGATTATGTGAGTCCAGAGACTGTGGAAGAAATTTATGATTGGAACTCTAAGAGAACTCAAGGATTTGCTTTTGTTACAATGAGAAAACCTAAGGATGCTATCTCAATCATTGAGAATCTAAAAGGGCACAAGAAGATGCAAGCACTAGGGGATCAGCTCGCATGTTAGAAAGAGAGGAAGCTCAAAAAAAATTTCTAGGAAAGAATCATATCACCTTTTTTGTCTCCTAATAAATTAATGTGCCAGCTTATTGGTGTCCAACGAGGAAGGAAAGCATCAGAACTTGATTTTGCCTTATCTTCTTCCAAAGGACCAGGTATAGTCAGACTTGTTGAGTGTGCAAGAGACAGTTTATTGTCATCAGGTTCTGGAAATATTGATGATGAAGGTTTTAGTGGTATGTAAGATTTCTCCAATAGAAAGGACAATTCCCATGTGATGAAGAGGACATGGCAATAGTTAAGGCCATGGCATAAAGGAGGCAACTCACATCAGTAACAAGCAGAGGAGAGTCTGTAAAAACTAATAAAAAAAATTTCTCCCACATTTTCTATATGTGGGTCTCTCATGTTATTTAAATATTAAAACATACAATGACTAAGTGTCTTAAAGACACACACTTTTGTGAGCCATGTACTCATAGGTTGGACCCGTGGTTGGCCAGTTGGAATAAACACACTGATGAAGATGCTAACATCATCAATGGCATGGTGAGCTCAATGATTGGGTGATCAAATTGTGACACATGGATGATCTTGTGGTTGTTGCTATGTCCACAAGTGGATTTGCTCATGTGATAACTATAGCAACATAGCGACTACCTGGGTGGTGTAGTGAGGTGGAAATGAAGTGGCAGTGAGTAGGCACAGAGGTGGCAATGATGTGGTGATCACAAATGAAGTCGCTAAAAAAAGTTGCCAAAATCTGGTGGTCCACATGTCACCACTGGAAAATGGGAGATTTTCTGGCAAGTGACATGGTGACTTGTCAAAAAATTTAGAAATCTGGTGACAGTTGATGAGGAAATGTGGGGCCTGCCTGAGATAAGAGCCAATATGAATGTGACATGTGGCACTATTGTGCAGAATAGGACCAATAACATGGGAACACATGGCACCATTGGAGAGGTTGAGGGGATATAAAGGAGATTTAATTTTAAAATATTGTCCCCTATTTGCATATTGAAAGATTTGGTTTCAAAATAATAAATTTCTATAGTTTAAACTATGGAATATTTTTAATTTTTAAAATTCATTCTTTTTAATGCACAAGGCCATATCAGGACTTTGCATTTTTAGAGGGGCATAATAGGGGCGTTTTTCACTAAAATGGGCACTCCAATATACCATCAAAACTAGGAAGAGACAAATTTTTTGAACATGAAGTCACTTTTGCATAGCTATTCACTGGTTCAAGTTATAAGCAAGTTTGTGATTCCTGGGACATTCTTAGCAAAACAGGCATATTTTATCATTGATCATCAAAATTGGTTAAAGGGAAAATTTTAAGACCTGTTGAAGCTTGAATGCAAAAAAAATAATTAGGAAAAGATTATATTTCATTCTAGAGGCCATTTAACTAATTTTTGGCTTTGCCCTATTTTGAGATCTGGCATCAAAAGCCGTTATTTTTCCATCAAGTTTTTGAGATACTTTATATTTTTGAGAGCCAAAATGGTTAAGGATTTGATTTACCCATTACAGAGAGAGATTAGAGAGAGTCTTTTTATTACTAGGAGAGGGAATTTCAAGTGGACACATGTCAGATGCAGAGCAGATCCAAAAATTCCTTCCTCTATATCATTCTCATTCTTTCTCATTGTTTTGGTTCCAATTTTTCACTGTGAGACCATAGGTTCCAGGTTTGAGAAGAAAATTGACTCACTACTGAGAAACCATTCTTTTAGCAATTTCTCTTGTATGAATAGTAGTAATGAATAGAACATAGATAGTTCAGATCTTTTAGGTAGTTCTATGTTTTAATTTCAAGAATATGAATGTATTATTTCAAGGAAATCAATATAAAGAACAATAGGTCTTGAGTTTCATCTTAAATCTTGTCTCCTTTATCAGTAATCTTCAATGTTTTATGATCTTTGAGCAAAGAGCTTAGGTCATAGTTGTAGTCCCTTAAGGTTGGATGTTGTTTCATTATTGCTTATAATTCAAAGAGTTATGTAAATGCTTCAAGGAAATCAATAGGGTTGCAAGTTTATTGATGAGGATATTAGGTAAGAATGAGATTTAGATTGAACATAGATGTCTATTTATAAGGTGAAGGGATAGATCAAATATTTGAAGATACAAATATGTCTTAGGTATCCATATGTATTTGATTGATTCATGGAATTTCCCAATAGATAACACACTAATCAGCTACAGGATCATTAGTTCTTACTGCTACATATTTGGTGTTGCTGAATTCAACATTATTAATCAAATGCTTTTCCCCCTTTCATGTTGAAGAGATAAAAATTCTAACCCTCACTCAGCATATGAATTTCATAGATTTTCATTTAGCTACTATAGATCTATTTTATTGCATGAGTTATTAGGAGATATAAGGGTTAAATCTACTAATTATAGATTTAGGAATATGTTTTTGCACTGGTACCATATTAATTTAATCTGATGTCCACCCACCTAGGTTTTGTAGAGCCTAAAGTAGAAGAAGGATATAGCATTATAGTTGACCCAATGTCTGAAAAGATGTGTTAAGTATGGGAGTTAGCTGCCCCTAGATGTGTCTTGTTCTCATCAGGGTAATTTGAAACCTGTAACATTTGAAAACACCAACAAGCCCCATAGTGTATTCTATTAATTATGAAAAAAGAAAGAAAAGTAAAGAAAAACAAGCATCCAATAGTGAAAACTTGGAAATACAAGCTCTTGGATAGGTACCTTAGTGAAAACCTAAAAAAAGGTGTCATGTGTACTTGGCCTTCCTATTATCTATTAGTAATCCACACCCTCCCACCCTATCACCCAATTCAATCATCCATCTCCCCATGTTCCCATGATTTTCCAACACCACATCACAACAATGTACCCATCACTATCCCAATTCCTAAGATTGGAATTGACATTGACACAATATATTCTACCGTGGTAGTTCCATATTATATCATAACACTTGCCACCTGTATCATATCTATGTATCATATCTATGTATGATATCTATGTATCATATCCATGTATCATATCTATGTCTCATATCTATGTATAATATCTATATATCATACCCCTTCTATTATACTATGTGCACTATTCTTATTGTTATCTCCTCATCTGGAGATTTTTCACATTGTACTATATCATATCAATTCTGTTATCCTATCATACTGAGTTCTTGTATAGTGATCCTTGTAAATACCTTCATTAGTTAGTTGTGAATCATCTAGATTTGGTACTTAGGTTAGCCTAATTGTATTTATTCTAGCTTTGCATGTTTTCATGTTTGGTCACAAATTATGGTTCTCTTGGTTAAATGCTTTAGTGCATCCTGATACAAGATCCCTTGCCATCAAAGTGTTATCCTAAAGGTTTGAATTTCCCATCTCATGTCATCATAGTCCTAGATACTATAAATAGGTCCTTTTAGGATGCATCCTTCCTTATGTCTGACCTTGGTCCATCAGTATCTAATCCTATTGGTCGCTTTGGCAAAAGGTTCCCCCTTTATGGATTTCATTTTCTTTCAATTTCTTTTCTTTTTGGGATTTTAAGTTTGGTTCTTCAAGAATCTTTTCTAAGTGATTTGGTTTTTCCCTCCTCAAAGTCACCATGATCCTTTATATCATGGTGTGTTATGAATGGGAAAATTTGAGTAGGAAGGTCTTGATATCTTTTGTCTTTTTCTTTTCTCCTTATGAGTTAGTCAGATGTGACCCTTACATATTCCAAACATGTGATCACCTATGGTTGCATGGTGTAAATAGGAAATATTGTTTATATGTTGGTTACCCAGTTTCTTTTCCACTCTGATTCATCTAGGATTCATGTGTGATGTTGGGGCAATCCTTACATGTTTGTTTTGAGTCAATCTGATGTAATATTGGTGAAAATTCCTTGATACTCTTCATAACCTTGGTGTATCTCCAAATCCCTATATCAAACTTAATGCTCAACTACATGATGGTGATCCCCTTTGGAGCACCCCCATCCTCAAGCTTCAATAGATTTCATCTCCCCCCAATTCCACAAAACCAAAGCCATTTTTCATAGTCCTTCCAGCTCAATATCAATGAGTTGATCTACATATCCAATCTAATCAATCTTACAATTAGGATCTTATCAATCCTACAATCCCATAGTATCCAAAGTTCCCCCTACCCTCCTTTTTGTATCATGCATTATTACTCCCCTAGGTTTATTTTACAAAGCCAATCCTCCCCCTACCCAAGTTCTTAACCTTTGACTATTCTTGTGTACATGGTTCTCCTTTGTCTCATTCTCCCATAGTGAGATTATGAGTCCCTACTAATCCTCTCTTTTCCAATCTAAGTCCTCCCTCTTGCACTAGATTCTCATACTTTTTAAGAAGTCATCGGGCCTCATCTTCTCTCCCCACTATCTTTTCAAGGGGGCATCACATAGTCTAGACTGTCCTCTTTCTTTTTTAGACTAGGGAAACTTTGTTGCTTTAGAAATCTTCTTCATGTCATCTATCTTTAAACTTTTTTGAAATTGCATTGTTCTAAAACTATGTCAAAGAGGAGAAAAATGTAGACACTTAAATTAGAATACATCATTTAACTAATCCTATTTAGTCATCTCCTAAGGAATCATTGATTAAGTATTGAATATTTAATTAATCTATTGTCATCCCCTAGTTAATTAATTCAGTTGATTAACTATAATCCAATTGATAAATTGAATAAACAATCAAAAGTATAAATTATCAATTAATACCTTATTCTCCTATTAAACTAAATAAGTGCACTATGTTTATTTAATTTATTTATACATCCCCTTTTATTAAATAAATCAATCCCTAAACTATTCCTAAACCCCTATCATTAGCTAAATCCAACCCATTCACCCATGCTAACCTCTCTTAGCCAACTAATTAAAACCACTCAAGTGGCTATCCCACTTGCATCCCTATAACATGCCACTTTCCTCCTAATCCCATCCTAAACTAAGCTTAATCCTTTTCCTAATCATGTCCACAACTTTATGCAAGGATTAAGAATTCCTAAGACAAAGAAAAGTCAGACTCACATCCCATCCCTCTTAAACTCTCATCCCATCCCTCTTACATTTTTATCCAAATGTGTTAAAGGCTCTTACATCCCTCTTCTACACTCCATCTCCCTCATAACTCCTTCTACCATCCATTTTGACCATCATGGATTTGAGAAAGAATAATCCATGTGCCTCCATCTCTTGGAATCCTAGCCTTCTATTATCGTTCATCCATCCTTGCATCTTGGCCCTCTGTCCTCACATCCTTGGCCTATAAATGATCCCCTCTCCCTTCACAATTCATCATCAAATATTATGAAAACTTATAATTCTCCTTTGGAGAATAAATCACTAAATCATACCCTTACCATGTAGGAAACCATACTCACATCATATACCATGTTTCATCCTAGTGGCTCTTGATTTAACAATAATTTTAACTACCAAGTCGTCAAGACAAGATTTCATCTAAGGAAAGCTATCTTCTATGATGGACACAATTTTTCAAGAACTTGAGCCAACTATAAGGTTGAACTCCTTCTTCTACTTTAGGCACTACAAAACCTAGATGGGTAGACCTTTAGATTCATTCATATGGTACCAATTCAAAGCATATTAAACCCTTATTTCTCCTATACTTATGCAATAGCAAAGGTATGAAATATCATGTTACAAAAACCTATGAAATCCACAAGCTAAGTGAGGGTATCATTTTAGCTAATAAACAAAAATAGAAAATTGATAATTGATATTTGATTTTGAATCAACAAAACCCCATATGAAACAACTAAATTGATCTTATATAGCTAATCAATGCCCTATCTATTGGGTATCCCATAAATCATAACATACATCTAGCATAGCCATTTGAATGGTTGCTGCTCTCATTCAAAATACTGGTTCTCTCGCTCTTGGCCCTGTTCAAAATCCTAGATCCCCTGCATACAGTCATGTGCATTTTCTTGGATCTTTTTTTTTCGGTCCGGTTCGATCTCCTGGATCTTCTACTCATGGTCTTGTTCATTCTCCTAGATCATCTACTCCTAGTCCTACTCAAAATCTTGGATCTTTCATCCATGGCATCCCTTCTTCTAGTTGCTTGGGTGGAGGTGTCATTTCTGGAAAGGAAGTTGGTTGTCTTAACAACAAAGACATTGCTAGGGTTTTTAGAAATAGTGGTTTGGAAACTTTTGCATCTGCAAAGGTTGCTGGAAATGAATGTGGGTCTCTGTGGCTTCTAAACTTGGCAAGGCTGCTAGGAACTCTAGAAATAGAGAAGTGCTGGCATCCGACTCTGTTTGAAATCTTGGATGTCCTACATCTGGTCATGTTTGTTTTCTTGGTACTTCTATTTCTGGTCTGGTTTGAGCTCCTGGATCTTCTGCTCATGGTCCTATTCATTCTCCTAGATCATCTGCTCCTGGTCCTACTCAAAATCTTGGATCTTCCTGTAAGGAAACTTGGCAATAAATAATATAACCATTTCCACATAACCCATAATAGATTTAAAATAAACACAGAATTAAAATCCACATGCAAGAGAATAGACAACATACCCACAAAATGTGACACAAGATATACCCTCGGAAACCCTCATTGAGGGAAAAAACCCAGCCTCCAAAAGCATCCATCACCATGTATTATTCAGCAAAAATACCATTGTCATACAACCATGGAAGCCTTCATGGCCATAGCCACAACCGAGAAAACTATGTGAACAAGCATGAATCCACACATCCCATGCCATGCTTTCAACCTTCACAAATGCTCCCTTGGCTAACCTGTCAAGCCTTGTCCCACTCGACTCTTGCCTCTTTTTTTTTTCTTCTTGTCACTCTTTTTACTCTCTATACAACAACTACCCTTGTGGTTGCTTATATAGTAGCAAGTCCCATAAAACCACCAAGTGGTATTACATAAACCATGTGCTAAAACTATGTGCTACCTAACCCACTGACCCCACATTTAATATTGGGCATTTAATTATTTTCCCCAATATTAAATAATTACATAAAATATTTTTACAATGTCACAATACAACTCATCAAGAATATTCCATGAGAATCTTTACATGTTGCACATCCATCTAGGTACAACATTACATAATAAAATAAAATAATAAAATATAACAATATTATGCAATGTGTGCAACACCCATTATCTCAACAATCTCCCACTTGTTGTATACATTGCATAGGGTCAATCCGTAGCCACATAAATGAACAAGGGAACAATCCCTCCCAGCACATCCACCATCATGGATCAAAAATACATCAAGTGCTCCATCCTGGTACTCACAACAAAATAAAAGTATCCAGCATCTCAAACATGAATGATCTCACCTCCTATTATGCCACTGCCACTGGACATACATAGAAGCCATCCGAAGAGAAAGCCACCCAACCTGTTGCATTAGAAGATCATAAAATCCTGTACCAACTATAATTCTAAGCACAAATAACCTGATCCTAAGGTAATCACATGTATCTGTAGTTGTTAAAATATCCATAGCTGAAATAGCACCCACAGCAAGTGCCAAACCCATCCAACTATCCATACCTCAAAGGTATAACAAGTGAATCTTATATCACTGACATATCCAATCTGCAACCTGCAATCACAACCCTCAAGAGCAATACCTGCCACATATATACCAAGAAGCTCCCACTACAAAAGATAATGTCAAATCTATAACCAATCCACTCACAACATCTCAAAGAAGTGAATCCATGTAGTATCAAGGACATCCACAATACATAAACTGATATCCTGCAAGAACAACTCTCATAACAAGTCTACAATAGTCTCCCAAATTCTCCACAACCAACAGAGGAAAGAGATAAAGAAATAACCATGTCATCTCTCACATGACATACATGAGCACAAACCAGTGATCACAATCTCTAACCAATCTCAAATCCAATGTAAGCAAAACTAAACATCCAGGAAGATAACCAAGACCAGAGAAACCATGCAAATCATAACCTGTATCATGTCCTTCTACACACACCTCTAGATGTAAACTGTGCAAGTATGATCTCCTCCATAAAACCCCAACAAGAAGCTTCAACAACACCCAAACCATACCATATAACTCATCATGGATGTAAGCCTCTCACAAAAAGATCAAACTCATAAAACCATTCCTAAATCAAGGAATAACCATTCCTAATCCAAGGAATATGCCCAATAAAACCATCTCTCAAACTCAACCAGCATAACAACATATGCACATGGAGATAAACAATGCTAAACCATCTCTCAAATGAACCCTCCAGAACTAATTCATGTACCATAGCTCAAGATCCATTTCGATGAAAGACAAGCATAAATATAATGCAACTGAGATAAACAATGGGCTATACCTCTCAAGTAGCAAACCGCCGAGTAGACCAAGAGTGGGGAATGAGAATGCTCATCAAGATACCCAAGTCTCCAACCAAGACTCATCTAAGAACAATCTCCTCTCAAGTCCATATCAGGTGACTACCCCTCAGACTTCCTACTGAAACCATCAACCATCCCAACAAATACTTCTCTAATCCAAGAGAAATCAGCGTCACCACCGTCTCTAAGTATCCATGAGCACCTGTAACCAATCAATCCATGCCAACTCCAAATGCAACATAGCAATATCATGAAGTATCCAGCTTATGATCAGTGTACTCAATACCAAGAAACTAAACCAAGATCAATGTCAAAGTTCCAACCATGGCCTCAGGAACATAAACATGACAACATGATCTTACCATCTCAACTAAAGAGATAACATGCTCCATATGAACACATCATAACATGTCACAACTCTAAACGTGTATCAAGAGTATACCATGACATAATAATGAAACCATCCTCATACCAAGGATAACATGCCAAATAAAAGCATAAACCACACCTTTGCCAAGAACCCTGTGAGTCCTCAAGATGCAACTATCTCCACACACCATGAAGAAAACCATCTCCACATACCAAGAAGAACCATCTCCACATACCATGAAGATAACCAAGAACTCCATGAGTCCTCAAGATTTATGGAAATGTCGACCCGGATCCAATGGTGAGGTTTGTTTTTACCCAAGAGGTCATTTCTGCATGCTACCCCCCAAAACCCTCATTTTAAATGAAACATCGAAAAAACTCTTTTGTCCAACAATTTCCCATGCCCAAATCTTTTAACATCCCATCATAACAGCAAATCCAAAACCCTCAGATCTGCAATAAATCATTCATATATCTTGCCCTTTCTTTTATCCTCTCATGCATTCCCATGGATTCAATCTAGGGTTACAATAATAAAACCATAGCTCTGATACCACTTGTAAGGAAACTTGACAATAAATAATATAACCGTTTCCACATAACCCATAATAGATTTAGAATAAACACGGAATTAAAATCTACATGCAAGAGAATAGACAACATACCCACAAAATGTGACACAAGATATACCCTCGGAAACCCTCATTGAGGGAAAAAACCCAACCTCCAAAAGCATCCATCACCATGTATTATTCAGCAAAAATACCATTGCCATACAACCATGGAAGCCTTCATGGCCATAGCCACAACCGAGCAAACTATGTGAACAAGCATGAATCCACACATCCCATGCCATGCTTTCAACCTTCACAAATGCTCCCTTGGCTAACCTATCAAGCCTTGTCCCACTCGACTCTTGCCTTTTTTTTTTTCTTCTTGTCACTCTTTTTACTCTCTATACAACAACTACCCTTGTGGTTGCTTATATAGTAGCAAGTCCCATAAAACCACCAAGTGGTATTACATAAAACATGTGCTAAAACTATGTGCTACCTAACCCACTGACCCCACATTTAATATTGGGCATTTAATTATTTTCCCCAATATTAAATAATTACATAAAATATTTTTACAATGTCACAATACAACTCATCAAGAATATTTCATGAGAATCTTTATATGTTGCACGTCCATCTAGGTACAACATTACATAATAAAATAAAATAATAAAATATAACAATATTATGCAATGTGTGCAACACCCATTATCTCAACACTTCCTTCCATGGCATCCCTTCTTCTGGTTCCTTGGGTGGAGGTGTCATTTCTAGAAAGGAAGTTTTTTGTGGTAACAATAAGGACATTGCTTGGGTTTCTAGAAATGGTGGTGTGGCAGCTTCTACATCTGCAAAGGTTGCTAGAAATGAATGTGGGTATCTGGGTGCTAGGGTCTATGTGGCTTCTAAACTTGGCAAGGTCGCTGGGAATTCTAGAAATAGAGAAGTGCTGGCATCTTATTCTAGCAATGTCACTGGCTTTGGATGCAGGTCTATGGTAATCCCTTGTAAGCCTATTTCTCTTACTCTAGGGGAAAAGTCACTTTTAGAAATTGAAGAACATTTGAGAGATCTATCCAAGGATTTTGTTATATGTCATTTTAAAGGTTATTGGCCCTCTCTATTGGAGCTCCATGCTTGGATTTCTAAGAATTGGGATCCATATGTTACTAATACTATTGAGATTTACCCATTGGGTAAAGGTTTTTTCATTGCTACCTTTATTAATCCAGAACATAGGAATACTATTCTGTGTGATAGGGTCTTTTTTTAGGAGCACCGCTATCCTTTAATGGTTAAACCATGGCATCCAGATTTCAAACCTTAAATGGAGACTTTCAAAATCCCCACTTGGGTAAGGTTACCTAATCTTCCTCTTCAATTTTGGGTGAACTCTATTTTTAAGGAAGTTGTGAGGCTTTAGGGGATTTTTGTATGGTTGATCCCCAATCCTTTGAGCATTTCCATTCTACTTATGCAAGGATTCTAGTTGATATTGATGTCTCTAAGGGTCTCCTAGCTGAGCTTCTTTTACATCATTCAAAGGGATCTTGGACTTAGTTGATTGATTATGAGGGCCTCCCTTTTAGGTGTAAAAATTGTTTCAATACAGGTCATTTGGCTATTAAGTGTGAGTATAGGAACTCTTCAAACAAATGGCCCTCCTCCTGGTGGAAGGGCATTTTGGAACAGCATTATATAGTTTACAAATCCTCTACTATGGATGGTAATTATGGTTCTGTGTTGGTGAATGCTTCTGCTTCCAAGGTGGATGCCCAAGATGGTTGTTCTGGTCCTCTTGGTGTAGATTCTGGTCTTGTTAACAGTGTTGTGGATCCCATAGAAAAACTAGGTCAAGACTCTGGTTCTACGGTTGTTATGGGCTTGGTACACTCTATTTCAATTATATCTAATAATAGTGCTATTTTTGGTACCTCTGTTTTTGAATCTGGTCGAGATAATGCGAATACTAACTCTTGAAAAAAAGTGAAAGTATCTAATCTTTGTGATAATGTTGGTTCTCTGAATATTGGTCCCAAATTGGTGGATGATTTGAAGGTAGTTTGCCCTGGTCAAAAGGATGTATGTCCTTTTGATGCTATTGTTGGTACTGGTATTCAATCCAGTGGTTGCTGCTCTAGATCGCTAGATGTTGTGATGGCTAGTCCTACCCATAGTTTGGATGATTTTCCAACTTTTTTGGATGCTCAAAAGTGGTAGTCAAAGGCTATTTTGGTTGAGGAGGGATGGATACTTGTAAAAACAAAAATATCTAAAAAGTCTCACCTTGAATTTGATATGATTTTGTGTTCTCATAAAAAGGAAGTGAAATTGAAATCTTAGTCCTTTCTTTTCTGGTTTGGGAGGTTTCTCTTGTTTATCCAGTCTATCTTTCCAGGTCCCTAACCTGGGTCTGATGGTTTCAGGTTCATTTAAAACCTGGTAGAGCTTCATGGTAAATCTTTTTTTATATTGTAAAGGGTTTCGAGGCCCCTTCAAAACTTTCTTTTACCTTAATCTAAAACATACATCCAGGATATCAATGACATATCTCATACATCAAGATATCAAATCTATCCTATCACTTTGTGAAGAATACATCAATGTTCATACTAAACCTCATGCTTATCAAACATCCTTCCCATGAAATTTGCAACCCTATCAAAATGTATCAAGAATTTACTTGATTATTTGAACCAAAATCAAAACACATCAAGATAGATAGCTCAAAATGAGATTCAATTGAACTTATGTTCTTTGTCCATAGATCAGAAAATTTTGCAAACAATACAAACAAGAGACAAGAATCATAATGAAACTAAGTAATTTACTATTCTTTTTATTCATTTGTTTGAAACAAGTGCATTCAAGCTACATACAACACTAAAACTCTCTAATCAAGAACTTATAACCTTTTTTTCCAAGAACTACTATCAAAAGCTTTAGATCTTCTCAAAAAAATGCTAAGTCTTTTAAAACATTTACATGGAATCAATTAGGAAAAGGCACAAAGATCTTTTAGAGTTGCCACACACACTTGTGAGAAATATTTTAAAACATAATTTGTAACTTGACAAATCTGAACCAAACTTTCAATTTGCAAAAACTTGCACACCATCAAACCACCTTTGAATATTTACACACTCATAAAAGAGGAAAAACACATTTGATAATTCTTGACTTTTAATTTTGCATTAAAACTTTAAAAAATTACCCATCTGAACTAATTGATGATAAAATTACTATGGTTGTAGCACACAATTTTCTTTCAACTCTTAAAGTACTTTTTTCAAGAATAAGAAAGAACAAATATCCAAACTCCTTTCAAAAATCCTTACAACTATTTTCCCCATCAGAGTCACCATTTTATTAGCTCCTAATTTAACAATTATTTTAACTACCAGGTAGCAAAGACAAGATTGCATCTAAGGGTAGCTATCTCCTATGATGGAAACAATTTCAAGAACCTAGGCCAATTGTAAGGTTGGACTCCTTCTACTTCAAGCTCTACAAAACCTAGGTGAGTAGACCTTTAGATTTGTTTGTATGGTATTAGTCTAAAGCATACAATATGAATCTATAAAAATCATATTAAACCCTTATTTCACCTATACTTATTCAATAACAAAGGTATGCAATTTCAAGTTATAAAACCTATAAAATCCATAAGATGAGTGAGGGTATCCTTTTAGCTCCTAAATAGAAAGGGAAAATGGATAAATGATATTTGATTTTGAATTATAAAAACCCCATATGCAACAACAAACTAAATTGATCCTATAGGTAATCAGTGCCCTATCCATTGGGTATCCCACAAATCACAACATACATCCAGGGTATCAATGACATATCTCATACATCAAGATATTAGATCTATCCTATCATTGTCTAAATCAGACATCAATGTTCATATTGAACCTCGTGCTTACCAAACATCCTTCTCATGAAGTTTACAACACTATCAAAATATATCAAGCGTTTACTTGTTTCTTTAAATCAAAATCAAAACACATCAACATATACATCTCAAAACAAGATGCAATTGGACCTATGTTCTTTGTCCATAGATAACAAAATTTTGTAAACAACAGAGGTAGGAGACAAGGCTCAAAATGAAACTAAGTACTTTACTACTCTTTGTATTCATTCCCTTGAAAAAAGTACATTCAAGATGCATATAGTACTGAAACTCTCTAATCAAGAACTTATAACTTTCTTTTCCAATAACTACTATCAAAAGCTTTAGATTTGCTCAAAAAAATGCTAAAAGTCTTTTAAAACATTTACATGAAATTAATTAGGAACTGGCACAAAGATCTTTTAGAGTTGTCACTCACACTTTTGAGGAAGATTTTAAAACAAAATTTGCAACTTCAAAAATCTGAACCAGACTTTCAATTTGTAGAAACTTGAGGACCATCAAACCACTTTTGAATATTTACACACTTGTAAAAGAGGGCAAACACATTTGATCATTCTTGACTTTGAATTTTGCAATAGCATTTTAAAACATTACCCAACTAAACTAATTGATTATAAATTTACTGTGGTTGTAGTATACAATTTTCTTTCAACTCTTAAAGTATTGTTGTCATGAATAAGGCAGAGTAAAGATTCAAACTCCTTTTACAAAGCCTTGCAACTTTGTTCCCTAGTGAAGTCACTATTTTGTTGGCTCTTGATTTAACAATGATTTTAACTATCAAGTAGCCAAGATAAGATTTCATCTAAGGGCATCTATCTCCTATGATGGACATAATTTGTCAAGAACCTGGGCTAACAATAAGGCTAAACTCCTTCTACTTCAAGCCTTACAAAACCTAGGTAGGTAGACCTTTAGATTCATTCATATGGTACCAATTCAAAGCATAAAATATGAATCTATACAAAGAAGATTAAACTATTGTTTCTCCTATACTTATGTAATAACAAAGGTATGCAATAGAAAGTTACAAAACCTATGAAATCCAAAAGTTGAATGAGGGTATCATTTCAACTCCTAAATAGAAAGGGAAAATGGATAATTCATATTTGATTTTGAATCAACAAAACCCCATATGCAAGAACAAACTAAATTGATCCTATAGTTGATCAATGCCCTGTACAATGGGTATCCCACAAATCACAGCATACATCTAGGATATTGTTAGCCCAAAATTGTCTCTCGCCAAAAAATCAAATTCAAATAATGATCTATTCTAACAATCACCTAAGATGCTCATGAAATGATTTAATGATTGTCATATTCTCTATTTAAAGTTATACCCTGAATATTTTTAAGTCATGACCATGTGATTCACATGGTCATGGATGGTTAAGCATTTCCACCTTTAGAAAATCAAATGCATGACTTAAGGCTTCACATGCATGAATGCAAATTTCAAAAAATGCATAGAAATTTAATGAAATGAGGGTCAACACATGAAGATGTTGCCCATTCAAATATGCATTACAACTAGGTTTTCCTATAACTTGATATGAGACAGCAATACAGAAATAAATAAATGCATGAAATTATAGAGGATCCTCTAATGGCTGACAAAGACCATTGGAGGATCTTTAGAAAACCCCCGTGCAAAGACCACTCTCAAAACAACAAAAAGATCTGGCTGATAGGAAATGAACAATAAGAAAATATTAAACTATTAAGATCTAATTTTCAGATT
Source organism: Cupressus sempervirens (assembly GCA_028749045.1). NCBI lineage: Eukaryota > Viridiplantae > Streptophyta > Pinopsida > Cupressales > Cupressaceae > Cupressus > Cupressus sempervirens. The sequence goes on from CM053783.1 coordinate 106,543,902, forward strand.
TCTTCCAAATTGTTGATCTAAATACAAATAGAAAAATGTATGTAGAATACTACACAATCACATCCATACAACACTAGAAACTTAAGAAAATTACAGGAAAACTCAAGAACTTCATTCTATTCACTTTCTCCCAAAAAATCTCTCTCCAAAAATCTCTCTTACAATATGCACTCTTTCTCTTTTTGAAAAACCTTCTAATGTAACTCCCAAAAAGCCATCATAGCTTTCTTGTGGCGGTTACATTTTGAATGCCTACACATGGTTCTTTAGGAATATTCATCATTTTCTTCTTTTTGATTTTTCCCATAAACATTTTCAAAAATTAGAAACCTTTAACACACCCAAAATAAACTAAAATAAACTCATACTAAGTCCTAAGTGGATAATGTTGGGTAGGCTTATAAGAATGCCACCTAAACATTTCCACCACATAAAAAAGGACATTTATTTTAAAACATAAAACTCTAAACTCACAAACACAAACATTTCAAATTTTAGATTTTAAACTCAAAATTTTTTTGATATTTGCTTTGTTCCTTGCATTTTAGTCACATTGCAGGTTGTCTTCCTATTGCCACCAAACTTCCTGTCACAGACGTGCTCCTGCACCATACTCCAAAATTTCAAAAGTTTCCAAGTCCCGTGGAAACACCTACAAAACAAAGCATTAAAAAAACATATGGATCCCTTCATCTTGACTTTGGGTTTGTACTTTTCCTCCATTAGAAAACTTGGCCTTTCTTGAACTTGTATCATTTGAATTTTCTCTTTCTCCTTCATCTTTACCTTTGGTTTGTTTTCCATTGGTAAGATAAAAATTATTTGCTTCTCACTATGCATCCAATTCATCATATTCTAAATTTGTATGGCTGCTACATACACTTGTAACTTCATCACATTCTAAATTTTTATTATTGTTGCATACACTTGAATTTTTATTCGGAATTTTATGTCCCAAAAATAATTTGTTGCCCTGTCATAAATATATTTAGCCTCATCTTCTTTGTCCATAACATCATCAGATACCTCTTCTTTGGAAACTTCTTCATGCTGAGTCTCTGTACTACCACCATTCCTTTTCCATTCTCCCATGATAGTTGTAAACTCTTCCCATAAATCAGATTCTTCTTCAAAACTTGCTACTACACAATCTTTGTCTCCATCCTCATGCCATTGCTCTTGACATTTCACTACATCATGTATTTTGAAGGCTTCATTATTTTCCTCCAAACTCTCTTTCATAGGAGTACCTTTCAGCATTGTACTCATCTCTATTTTCAAAGGACACATTATTGTTCCAACCATAACTTTATCACACTCAAATTCCATAGGACTTTCCTCTTTATTCCTCTCATCAATATTTACTTGCTGCACTGCTTCTTGCTGCAATTTATCTTCTTTTTGCTCTTCATGTTCTTTCCCTTCCAAAGGACAACTTACATCTATCATTGTTGAGATTTCTGTACCACTCACATACATTTGTACTCTTTATGGCTGCCTTCTTTGTAGTTTCATTTGCCTCTACCAAAACTTTTTTCACTTCCTCTTTCACTTCATCATGCATTGGAAATGCTATCCTATCAATAAGACCTAAACTTCTTGATTCCTTCCATGTTTCATCATCCTTCAATGGAAGCAAAACCATCTTCTTCCCATTCTTGTTGACGGTCTATGTGTTCTCTCTACAATCATATATGGTTGACCTGTCATATTGCCATGCTCTTCCCAAAATCAAGTGACAATCTTTTAAAGGCATAATATCACATTCAATGGTATCAAAATATGGTCCAATATTAAAAGAAACATATGAATTTTTAAACACATCAATCCACTATTCATCTCCTAACCCATATGCTCTGTAAGGTAAATCATGAGGTACTCTTGGAAGATTCAATTTCTCAACCATTTCTACTGAGATTATATTTTCAAAGGAACCACTGCCAACTATAACTTTGCATACCTTATTCTTGCACTTGCACTTTGTTTGGAATATAGAATGTCTTTGGCTATAGCTTTGTCTTTTTTCTTCTTCTTCTTCCATTATGATGCAGAGCTACACTCTGGAAACCTTTCGTAGATATACTCAACTCGAAGGGTTGCTTCAAAGGCTCACACTCATCAATCTGGAAACCTTCACAATCTGCACATTGTATTTTGCTACAGTAACATAATCTGCTACATGAACATAAAATGCTTCAGCAACATAGTACACTTAAACAAAACAAATCTTTTTCCACCCAAAAAATCAGTCTTGTTCTTTCACTCATTGACTCCAAGTAGTGGTAATTGTGTCTTCACAGTGACAGAAATTTTGTCAAACACTTATCCCCTCAACTAAAGAAAACTAACCATACTTTAACCATGACCAAAAAAAATTACCCAACTCAATGCTGCTGATTTTAGAGCTGGGAATTTATTTCCAAATATTAAAATTTAATTTCTTTCAACCACATTCCTTCTTGACACCATGAAAATCAAAAAAGAAAAGACTTTCCAAACTGCTACCTTCCTGTAGCAACAGTGACAGTAAATAGGATAGTTTTTAGAAACGGGTCTGTTTGACCCCTCAAATAACAAGATATTTTTTTCTAGAAAGAATGAAAGTTGTTCAAAACATAATGAAATATCCTCCCAAAAAATTTTTGGTCTCTATGAAACCATACGTGACTGCTATAAATTTTTCTTTGGACTGTAAATCTAAAATCTGAACAGACCAGCTTCACAGAATTGTGCATAACTTGCTCATTTCTATATGAAAATGAACCAAAATTGAACTAGATGAGATTATATTCAATAATATTTCCAAAAATATATCATGCATAACAAGAAAATACTTCATGAAAAAATAAGGAAAGGCTTTCCACCACACTGCCCGAAATCAGGAAGCTTCAGATTTAAGGAATCTTGACATGCATGCAATAGTTTCAACTTCAGATATTTCTCTTTCAAATTATAGTGATTAAATTCCTTTGATTCATCCAAGTGATTTAATAACAAATCAATCCAAAAATCTTTTGGATCCCTTCTCCTTCAGCATTCATGAACAAATATGTGATTTGATTCTTTCCTCCATGGAACCCCATATAACTACAAAATCAAATACCAAATCACCTTTCCCTACCCAGATCTTTTTCTAGGCTCTGATACCAAAAATGATGCAGATGAATTTTATAACCTTTAGAAAATCAAATGCATGACTTAAGGTTTCACATGCATGAATGCAAATTTCAGCAAATGCATAGAAATTTAATGAAATGAGGGTCAACACATGAAGATGTTGCCCATTCAAATTTGCATTAAAACTGGGTTTTCCTATAACCTGATATGAGACAGCAATATAGAAATAAATAAATGCATGAAATTATAGAGGATCCTCCAATGGCTGACAAAGACCATTGGAGGATCTTTAGAAAGCCCCCATGCAAAGACCACTCTCAAAACAACAGACAGATCTGACTGATAGGAAATGAACAATAAGAAAATATTAAACTATTAAGATCTGATTTTCATATTTCTTCCAAATTGTTGATCTAAATACAAATAGAAAAATGTATGTAGAATACTACACAATCACATCCATACAACACTAGAAACTTAAGAAAATTACAGGAAAACTCAAGAACTTCATTCTATTCACTTTCTCCCAAAAAATCTCTCTCCAAAAATCTCTCTTACAATATGCACTCTTTCTCTTTTTGAAAAACCTTCTAATGTAACTCCCAAAAAGCCATCATAGCTTTCTTGTGGCGGTTACATTTTGAATACCTACACATGGTGCTTTAGGAATATTCATCATTTTCTTCTTTTTGATTTTTTCCATAAACATTTTCAAAAATTAGAAACCTTTAACACACGCAAAATAAACTAAAATAAACTCATACTAAGTCCTAAGTGGATAATGTTGGGTAGGCTTATAAGAATGCCACCTAAACATTTCTACCACACAAAAAAGGACATTTATTTTAAAACATAAAACTCTAAACTCACAAACACAAACATTTCAAATTTTAGATTTTAAACTCAAAAAATTTTTGATATTTGCTTTGTGCCTTGCATTTTAGTCACATTGCAGGTTGTCTTCCTATTGCAGATGTGCTCCTGCACCAGAACCTTCCACATCAAGTATAGTACCACATGCACAAACAGTCACCCAGCAACACAATACGAATCAACTTGTTGATGTTTCTCTATAGCAGAGATTGGATGAAAGCAGAAAGGATGTGAACAACCCACAGATTATCCTATCTCAAACTTCTACTTCCATGGCTCCTACTAGAACATCTAATAGTTCTTTTAGTGTGGTAGAGCAAATGAGGAAGACCAATGTGAAAATTTCCATGTGGGATGTTGTAACTATTGTACCATCACAAAGAAAGCTACTATAGTAGGAGTTAGGAAGCATTGAACTTAGAGATCAGCCAACTAGAATGGAGAATGTTGTAAGCTTGGTGCAACCATCAAGAGAGGCTAAAGTAAGAAAAAAGGTTAGACCTCCTCCATTCTATTTTTCTCTTCTCATAGGAGATAAGCTAGTTCATAACTGGATGTTTGACTCTAAGGCTAGTAGTTTAGTAATGCCCAAGTGTGTTGATGATACCTTAGAAATGAAATATGAACCTACTATTAAAGATGTGTTGCAACTTGATGGTAGTAGTGTCAAGAGTATGGGAATTATTATGAATGTTGAGGTGGCCTTACATGCCTTTCCAAGTTGCACTGCAATTAAAGATATATCAATTATTGAAGTCAAGATGCATTTTTCCATTTATCTGTCAAGGGATTTCACTACTCAAATAGGTAGTTATATATGTTGCGATTAGTCATATATGTTTTTTAGAACTAGATATGGAATTGAGGCTTTAATTAAAGCAGAACCATTAGCCCTCCATCATATTGAGCCCTATACTCCTAACCTCATCAATATGAAATGTACCATCCTAGAAGTAGATAAGAATTATATAGCGAATGAACCTGCCACTTCCTTATCTAATACACTTGATTTCCTCTTGGATGAATGGGCTAGTGCTTATTATTTAGACCCCATATCGGACACCTTAGAGACTAGTTTGGGCACATATTGTATATCAGAAAAGGATGCTCTCATCCCTAACTTGATGAAATCCAAAGAAGATACAAGTGGGATATGGAGCATGTATTTTGATAGATCAAGAAATAAGAATGGGTCAAGGGCTAGTGTAAAGTTGATTTCTCCTACATTAGAAAAGTATTATTTCTCATTTAGGTTGCAATTCAATTGTACTAATAACATGGCCAAATATGAGGCTTTGATTTAGGACATCTTAATTTCCCAAAAAAGAGGAATCCAAGCATTGAATGTGTATGGGGATAGTGAGTTGGTGATCAATCAAGTGAGGAATCAAAATATCACTAAGAATAATTTTCTCAAGTCTTACAAATATAGGGTATGGGATTTACCTAAAGATTTTAGTGCATTCAGTATTCAAAGCATTCCTAGAAAAGAAAATAGACATGTTGACAAACTTGTGGTAGTGGGTGTATCTCATGATGTCCCAAGAAGCCTCAAAGATAAGAAGAGATAGAGAATTAAGATGGTAGTTAGGCTCACTATCCCTGACAATGATTTCAATTGGCAGGTCTTTGAATCTCATACACAAATTATGAGTTTCTTGCAAAATGAGGTAGAATTCTCAAAAAGAAAATAGGTGAGGTTGCATGACCAATATGGAGATCAAATCATCAACCTTATCTCCAATAAATTACCTAAGGGTTTCATTACCTTAGAGAGTATCTTCAACCTTGATGACCAAACAAGGGAAAGAGGCATGAATCTTGCTACAAATGAAGGAGACCATGTACCAATCACATTTGCTAATGGAAAGATGCTAAACTTGGAAAAGCTATGTTCTAAAAATGAACAAGAAAATTCTATTCATCTGTGTCAAGAATTCAATGATATATTTGCTTCGACATATGATGATTTGAAAGGATTTGATCCTAGCCTATTTCAACATACTATAGATCTAGTGGATAATGTCAATCTTGTTAGGCAAAAATAGAGGCCAATAAACTCCAAGATTGAGCCCCTAATGAGAAATTAATTATCCAAATTAATTGAGCACAATATCATTTTCCCTATCAAACACTCCTCTTGGGTGGTAAACCTTGTCACTTTTAGGAAAAAGAATAGAGAGATTAGACTGTACATAGATTTTAGGGATCTTAACCAAGCCTCCCTCAAAGATCACCATCCTCTCCCCTCTACGGAACAAATATTTTCTAAGGTCAGTGGTTTAGAGAGATTCTCCTTCTTGGATGGGTTCTTAGGTTATAATTAGGTGTTGGTCAAAGAGACTAACAGATATAAAACTACTTTCACTACCAAATGGGGTACCTATTCCTATAGTAAACTGCCATTTGGACTAAAAAATGTAGGTGCCACATTTCAAAAAGTGATGGAGATGGCCTTCAAAAATATGATTGAAAGGTTTGTGCTGGTCTACCTTGATGATATCACAATATAGTCAAGGAATGTAGCAAAGCATTTTGGTCTCCTTAGATAGGTATTTGTGAGATGTAGAAAGGACAAGGTGTCCCTAAATCCAAGTAAGTATGTCTTTGACACCAATCAAGGAAAGTTGTTGGGACATATTGTATCTAAAGAGGGCCTAACCATTGATCTAGAAAGAACAAAGGAAATACTTGCCCTCTCTCTTCCTATTCATAAGAAAGTTCTACAAAGATTTCTTGGGAATAAAATTTGTAACAAGATTTATTTCTAACCTAGCTACCATGGTGAAACCTCTTACAACTATGCTAAAAATGAATTTGACCTTCTCATGGACTAAGGAAAGGAAAGAAAGTTTCAAGGAGATCAAGGTAGCCATAGCTTTAGCTTCCACTCTCGTTAATCCAAATTTTGATAAGGATTTCATCCTTTACACCTTGGGAGGTGAATCGATTATTTCTACTATCTTGACATAGCTAAATGAAAAAATGAAGAGTAGCCTATTGCTTTTTTTAGTGGAGGACTCAAAGAGTATGAAAATAAATATAGCTATGTGGAAAAATAGGCCCTTGCAGTCGTAAGAGCCTTGAAGAAATTTAGACAACTATTGTATCATAACAAATTATCAATCTAATAAGAGGAAGGGGATTGTGTAAAAAAATTATCTCATCTCATGAGATTGAAAAGGAGGTTGTCTTGCATTGACAGAACAACAAGAGATAAGAAATGGCAATCCTAAGGGTTGGATAGATGATATGAAGGCCTTCTTGAATAGGAATGGGTATCCTCGGGGGCTAGATAAAGCTAAGAGAAGACAATTTAGACTATAGTCTATTCCTTATGATGTAGATGATGGTGTTCCTTTTAGGAAAGATTTCAATGGAGCCCTACTAAGATGTTTTGATATAGACCAAGTAGAAAGGATAGTCAAAGAACTTAATGATGGTCCTAATGGTGGCCATTTTTCAGCAAGGACTATTGTAATGAAAATTATGAGAGCTAGTTACTACTGGCCATCCCTATTTCATGATTGCCACAAATATTTGAGGAGGTGCAAGAAGTATGCTTTCTCCTTAGGTAAGCAAACACTTGCAGCTCTTCCACTTTACCCCATCCATGTAGATCAAACTTTTTCTCAGTGGTGATTAGATTTTATTGGTCCTATTAATCCTCCTTCTAGCTCTAGTCATAAATCTATTTTAGCTACTAAAGACTACTTTACAAGGTTGACAAAGGTAGTAGTACTAAGAGATGCCTCAGAGCCTTTAGTTATTTAATTCCTTGATGGGATTGTAACTAGGTTTGGTACCCCCTCAACTATTATTTTAGATAATGCTAAATCATTCATAGGAGCTCAGATTTGTACATGGGTACTTGATCATGGTATTTACTTGAGCACATCCTCTAATTATTACCCTCAGGGTAATGGCTTGGCTGAGTCATCTAATAAGAATTTAATCAGGATCATCAAGAGGACTACAAAGGATAACCAAAGATGCTAACATCAGAAGTTAAGGACTACCCTTCATGCTGATAGAATAACACCCAATAGAGAAATAGAAAATTGCCCTTTCATGTTAGTCTATGGTAGAGAAGCTAGGCTTCCTATCTCACTGGAGTTTCCTACTCTTGAGTTGGCTCATCAGATGGAATTGATTGAAAGTGATGCTATGTCTATAAAAATGGTAGATCTAATGGAGTTAGAGGAGAAGAGAAGCCAAGTAACCCAAACCTTAGAAATTCACCAACAATAGATGAAGAAGAGTTTTGATAAAAAAAAAACTAAGGCCAAAAATTTTAGAGAATGTGATCTTGTGTTGAAATGGGAGACAGGGCAAAGGCTAGGAGACACCAAAAGTTTTATGCCTTATGGAGTGGCCCCTATGTCATTGTTAGTTGTAACTAGTCTAATGCCATAAGTAGGAGATAATTTCCATAGCATGTCAAATTGTGATATTAATATCAGGATTTAACTATATGATTTTGAGTCAATCTCATTGACCCATGTTTCATGAGTAGTGATTCAACATGAATCCATCTCTGATGAGAATAAATGGAACACTTAGCACTCATTGGATCTAGGTGATGCTCACAGGGGTGAAGCACCAACACTTCCTAGGAGGTCACCCATCCCAGTACTACTCCAGCCTAAGCATGCTTAACTACAAAGTTTCCTCCTTAGTTAAACCCAAAACTTGCAACCCCATTTGCAAAACCTTCATCAAGTGTTTTTTCTTATGAACCATTCATTAGCAACACTTGGTGAAGGTTTTGCAAATGAGGTTGCAAGATTTGGGTTTAACCATGGAGGAAACTCCATAGTTAAGTGCGCTCAAGCTGGAGTAGTACTGGGATGGGTGACCTCCCAAAAAGTCTCGGTGCTTCACCCCTGTGAGCATCACCTAGATCTAATGAGTGCTAAGTGTTCCATTTATTCTCATGAGAGATGGATTCATCTTGAATCACTGCTCATGAAACATAGGTCAATGAGTTTGACCCAAAATCACACAGTTAAATATCACAATAGTCTAATGCCTTTCAGTTGGGTAGACCTAACGATAAAGTCTTGCTCATCCCTATAAATGGGATACATCTTAAACCCTATTTTTGATGAATATCATTATCTCATGTACATAGTCAGAGTAGTTTCACTTTCCTATTCTTTCCTATTTTCAAAGAAGTGCACAAGCACATGTTTTGTTTTGTAGAAGAGGAGTCTAGTTCTACAAGTTTTGCAAGTTACAAAGGAAGAGGATTTGTTATGGGAGGAAGTGTAGTAGAAGTGGTAAATTGATGAGTTTTATAGATTTAGGGATGTTATACCCCAATGGATCTCTTTGATGGTCACTAGTTATATGCTAAGTAGGCTTGCATCCCTCTTGAGTCACCAAAAATATTAGCCCAAAATTGTCTCCCGCCAAAAAATAAAATTCAAATAATGATTTGTTTTAACAGTCACCTAGGATTCTCATAAATGATTTAATGTTAGTCATATTCTCTATTTAAAGTTATGCCCTTAATATTTTTAAGTCACAACTATGTCATTTGCATGTTCACAGATGATTGAGCACTTACTAAGGTTAAGGCAGAGGATGTGCACTTTGCTTTGATTTCATCTGATCATATGCTTATGTTGACATGCTATGGTTTGAGTTGCAATGTTGTGGCAAAGTACACTAGTAAATTTAAACTCAATTTTTGATGAAATTTGGCTGAAATTTTGACCAAGTAGTTCATGGTAATTTTTCTCATCAACATTTTGACCAACCTACATGTTGGAAAAATTTTGACCAATACATTTGTTGAATAATTTTAAATTTTTCTAGCTCTATTGTCATTGTTGGTTGAAATTTCCACCAATTTTTGGTCAAAAAAATTTAGAATTGGTGGAAATTTTGACCAATTCTTGGTAGAAAACTATCAAGAATTGGTCAAAATTTCCACCAATGTTTGGTCAAAAAAAGTTATCATTGGTGGAAATTTCAACCAAATCTTGGTAGAAAACTATCAAGAATTAATGAAAAATTTCACCAATGTTTGGTTGAAAATGTTTAATAACTAGTGGAAATTTTGACCAATTATTGGTAGAAAACTATCAAGAATTGGTCAAAAATTCCACCAATGTTTGGTCAAAAAAAATATTTATGTTGCATCAAGAAATTGTTTCTTATCCAAGCCATTTAATTTGTAACCTTTTAAATCTCTACAAAGATAAAGTTGGAGAAATAAAAAAAATTCTTCTCAAAGGTGTCCTTTATTTGTAAATTGTCCATTCCATTATCTATTCAACAAACAAGACATATCTAGTTCAATGGATAATGGAATCGATGTTTTACAATCACAGGACACCTTTGAGAAGAAAAATTCTCCTACTCTAACTTTATCATTGTAGAGATTTAAAAGGTTGCAAATTAAATGGCTTGGATAAGAAACAATTGCTTGATGCAACATGGAACAAATGGACATTTATGCATAGGGCACAATCAATAATGTGAGTGATGCAGATGTAGCCAAATTTTTTGGGGTTAAAGCCACCAATTAATATAAGCTAGTGTAAATGTGGTCATGTATTATTTTTTTATGTGCCACATAACGGATGGAATACACCAAGAAATATTATGGAGCCCACGAACAGTGAGCTCTAAATTGTTTAATTTGGTTATTAGAAACAATAAGTTGCTAAAGAGACAGGGCAGTTCCCAAGTTCCCATAGAACATTCCTTGAATATATACACTAATGGACAATATCCAAAAATTCTTTACACCATGTCCAATAGCGGTGAAAAACATTAAATACTAGACACAATGGGATATACACTTTATCAATAGTTCCTATATGGAATTAGTGATGAGAAATTTCCACAATCCATATAATTAGGTGATGTTGTTTCAAGATTCAATTGTGTGTGAGATTTTTGTATCAAATTTTTGGAACACACTCCATGACCCATTACCATGATGAAAGTGAACATGAGCATAAGAAGATCTATGAGGAATGTCAATTTTTATCAATGAATTTATAGTGCATATAAAAATAATCTATCCTAATGAAGCCCCAAGTTTCTTTATTTAGAAGTGAGCATTCCTTGATCTAGAGTGCTACCTTTAATGGACTATAATGTCTCTCATTTTTTAGAGTGCAACCACCATTAAAAGCCTCCATTTAAATATTCAAAGATATTATTTGAATGCAATTTAGTCAATAATAGAATCTCCATCATGCTAAAGATGTAACTTGGTCAGTACTTTGTTTCTTTTTCTTTAAGCATAAAAATTAGTTGTAGACATATAGCCCAGAAAGTAACAAGATCTTCAAGATGCACTCAAGACTTAACCAGTTCCTACCTTCCAAACTAATGATGTATATGTATGACCAGAAAAATGGGCTAATGTCTAGCATACTATGAGCATATCACAAACTCACTAAACATATATTGAGACCCTCTAGTCTACCATGAAAGCCAAGTTAATAGAAAGGAAGCAACACAAGGTTAGAAACCCCCTCTTTCATTTGTAGCTCCCATATTCTTCTTTCTTCTCCATATGATGTACCTCCAAATTTCCTATAGTGAACACAATTTTGAAGAAAATTCTATGATAGGGATAATTCTATGAGAATACTAGAAGATGTGATTTTAGCATGAGAGATGGAGTGAAAGACTAGAAACTAGGGACTAGAAATGAGAGGAAGAATTCTCATTTTATAATCAACATGGAGGATGAGAGCATTGGAATTGTCACCTTGGATATGCAACTCGACAAGAGATACCATTGAGAATCCATGATGCATATGACACAAGATGCCAAATGTTGGATTTTATGATGCTTGGAAGTCAAACTTGGCTAAAGAGGGAAGATATTCTATGACGCATCATATGACACCTCAAACCCACATAAAGTAAAGAATATATGATAATGGAAGCCAAATATGGATGTGTGTAAGAGAATAAGAATATATAAAGTATGACATATTGTATGTAAGTGTCAATGGAGAATCTACAAGGTGTCACACCCATGTGTCACATTGATGTCAATATCATGTGGAATATTTGAATTAAAAATCCCTTATTCCACATAAATAGGAATTAGTGAAAAATGGAATTAATGGTGAAAAATATGACTCGGGAAATTGAAAATTTCTATGGTTTGTGAATGATGACTCAATTAATTAATAAAATATCAATTAATTGAGAAGGTTAGTTAAGAAGAATAATTAGTGAAATGACATAGGATTAAATTATGGGTTGTTTAATCCTATAGGGAAAATTAGTAGATGATTGGCTAGTTTAATTTGATAAGTGCGATAGTATTCTTTGATGAAATGTGATGATAATGGAGAATGACTAGGATGATGATGGATAGACCCAAACCATGGTCAAATTGATCAATAGATTGAAATGAAAACATGCCAAGGGCACATGACATGACCTAAAGATATGTAACATTTAACTAACATTATAAAATGCTACAAGATCAAGATTGGTTGATAGGATTGATCATAATAACATCGATGAACACTATCAATGTTATTAAATGGTTGATAAGGCCATGATCCAACATTGAGAAACTCAACAATGTCAAATATCAAATGATGTGAATGATAGTTTGATCTAGCACTAAGAGCCATGATAGTACTAAGATTATATTGATAAGATTTAATAGATTGATAGGTTTCCAAGGCATTGAAAGCCACAAAAATGCCTAGGATTAGATAAATGATGATTGGTTTGGGATGTTTCACATGTTTTGGGTTGATTAGGATTGATTCCAGGTGATTTTGAGTTGATTTGGGGTGATTCTGGGTTGATTTGATATGATTTTGAGTTTATTTGAAATGGTTTTGAGTTGATTTGAAATGGTTTTCGATGATGTTGAAATGGTTCCAAAATGATGTCCAAGTCATGTAAAAGAGGATATGAATGATGATAGACATTGTTGAGATATAATCAAGTTGGCCAAAAGATCAAAGTTAGTGGAATGAGAAAATGGGATGAATTAGTATGAAAAGTGATGTTGATTCATGGACTCGAGAGTATTTTCAAGGGTTAACACTCAGGAAAATGACCAAATAATGAAAATGATAGCTCAATTTTTTCACAATGAAGGTACAAATCGAAGGCAATTGATAGTTTCTAAATCGAAGTTGAAATGCAAAAGTTATGGCCTCCAGAGTGCAACATAGGGGTTATGAGAGTAGTTCTGGGCATCTTACTACCCCAAGTGCACCTAGTGAACACCTTATAAGCCCAAGTGTGCTATTACAGTACCAAGTGTACCCATGGTGTAATTGGGAAGCCCATGTGCACTTTGAAAGTGTAGACTATGCCCCAGAAGGCTCCGAGGGCCAAAAATATCCCGACTAGACTCAAAATGACCTAAAACTTTGTGTACATGCCCAAAATGATAGAAAGAGGTCACAACATGGGTAAAATCAATCAAAATGGTCAAATTTGGTTAATCTTGGTCAAACAAAGGTCAAACCAAGGCTAGACTAGGTGGAAATTCATAGAAGGTTGATGGATAGTGTGGGATGATGTATGAATGCAGGAATGCAAGATGAAGATGATTTGGTGCATCAGAATACATGATCATGGTGTTGGATGGAGAGATTAATGATAGAAGATTGAGGAGACATGATAAGGACCAGTTAGAATGAGGTGAAGACTTTTTCTTTCAAAAAGTGCACTATATGTCAAATGGAGCTTCATTTTGATGAAATTGTAGACACGAACCATTTTTTAGCGTCTACATTTTGCCCCTCTTTGATACAATGTGATTTAGAGCATTGTGACAAAGAACACTGATGAGAAGGCCTTAACCATGCCCTAGGAGGAATGATATATATGCATGCCCCCATAAGAAATTGACTAAGATATGCATACAATAGGTCAATTTGTCAACAATGAGATGACAAAGTCATAGCAACTAACAGATCACAAATTAGAGCTAAAATGTGAAAGTTATGAGGTCTAGTATGTAGAACGGGGGTCAATGTGGCTAATGAGGCCACTATAGATAGTAGACAGATCATCCTCAAGGCCAAACAGAGGTTGCAAGGCTAGGGACAATACAGGTTGACATAGATATGTTGATGGATATGTGACCAAGGTAGCTGATGAAGAAGACACAGAAGATAAAGGAGATGAGATGAGGAATTGTTAGTATGATGAAAAGACTTTTTCTTTTGTAAAGTGTACTATATGTCAAATGGAGATTTATTTTGATATGGAAAATGGAATGTAATGCATCATAGCATAAAGTGCCAAAGTGAAAAATGCAAACCTTTTGTGTAAACAAGCATGATGTAGATAGAAAATGACCTTGTCCTTCCTAAGGCATATATACATGCCTCAAACTCTCAAAGGTACATTTTAATAGAAAAAAATAAAAGATGACCACGAACCATCCTAGCCACTCTCATAGATTAGTTTATATCATTAAGTGGTATAGGAACATGATCGAAGAAAAACCAAAGCAAAAATAAATCACTCACTAAACAGTGTGAGCCAACAACTATTCTTGTCCATTATTACTTGCTTTGTTAGTGTTGTAAGTCTTCATATAGTATTTGATAGGTTGATCATGTGATAGGTCTAATTGTTGATTTAATTGATAAGTTCATAGTGACATGTTGGATTGATTGTCAGTTCACATTGCTCAGATAGGTGTGCTTGTCATTGAAGTGGAGTGCTTTGTGTTTCAATTTGTGAAAGCACAAGTGTTAAGAAAAAGGAGTGATTATGTACAAGGTTTATTACAAATTTTTGATGGGTTCTATGATTTTTAGGATTTTTGAGGATATTTGATGTTTTTGTGTGACTGGTTTCTTCAAGACATTTTACAACTTTTAGTGTTTACTTCAGGACATTTTATGATTTTTAGTGATTTGTTTAGAACATTTTATGATTTTTATGGATTTTTTAGGACATTTAATATTTTTAGTGTTTTTTTCAGGAAATTTTACAATTTGTAGTGAATTTGTTTAGGACATTTTATGGTTTTTAGAATTTTTTTAGGATCATATTTGAATTTTTAGGATTTTTTTTAGGATTGTATTTGAATTTTTAGGGTTTTTTCAGGATCATAAAAGCATATAGAAGTGTTAGCTCCAATCCATTATGCAATAAGTCCAATAGATAAAAAGTGCTTAAGGATATGCCCCCAATTAAAGCTTAAACTCATGCACTATGTAGGTAATATGCCCCCAAACAAGATGCAAACTATGTACAAAGTCCAATGACAGAGTATGTACAGATTGGTGATGCTTTAGGTAAGATAAAAATGGATATTAACTAGTTCATGGGCCATGACAAGAGAAGAGGGATGTCTCGCAATATGAAGGATATGATCAAGAGATGACAAAAGGGGGAAAAACCAGATGGAATCCCGATAGATGGAGGAGCAACAACTGATTACACATGGTGCCTATTTGCTAGGCTTTCACCATGGTACTTGCCCAAAGTGCCTATTTGCCAAGTTTACACTTTTGGATGCAATTTTTCTTTTGACTCAATTTTCATGCCAAGATGCCTATTTTCTAGGTTTTCATCAAGGCATCCATTTTTTCATGACCTTTTTCATTTTTTTCTTTTTCTTTTTTTTTAAATGACTTTTTGCTATTTTTTCAAGATTTTTAGATAGAATCACAAATGTTACTAATGACTACTAAGAAGGAATCTGTTGTTGATGTTGCTAGTTGATAATCTCTGGACCCATAACTTACCATAACTATCTAGGAGTTGTTCTGAGTCTGTAGCTAAGATCAAACCACTAGAAAGACCTTGAGATATATCATTGTGTACCGTATGTAAGATAGTGTCTTCCTCTTGCAAATCAAGGCATTTTAGGATAAATGGGTCAATGAAAATGTTGTGTGGGATGTCACTAATGATGATGTGCTCAAAGGCTTGCTAGCTAGAGGTTGTATTTTGGTTATTGGATAAGTTAGGTAGTAAGATTGGTGGATAAATAGTTGGATATAAGGAATGGTTGGGAGGAGTGAGACCAATGACTTCCCACATGAAGGTTGATCAAGAGTGCTCAAAAAGACTTTGTGGTATGTTGAACACTAGAACACTTATATTCATGGAATCATCTTTTTCATTTTGTATCCTTGGGAGTTGCTTAGCTATTTCTCTTTCATGGTCTAATGGTGCCTTTTATTTTTCACCAAGAGACTTATGTGTCTTATGTTTTTCTTTGCTTTCAATTTTGTAACTAGAAGATGGAGTTGCCTCCCCACAATATGCCAATGTGTTCACTTCAAAAGAAATTGTTTCTAAATGATTGTTTCTCATAATGCCTCTATATATTTCAAAGTTTGTTATAAGAGTGTCATCAATGTTGAATCGATCAAAAATTAGTGGTCCACATTGGTTCCAATCCAATAGTTCAAGATAACTTGAGAAGATGTCATCATTAGTGTTGAATAGGCTCTAGTTGAAGGTATAGATATGGGCATTAGATTTAGTTGTATCATTTTGGTCAGACTTACAAGCTAGAGGACTATTGGTTTTAGATGGCGTAACCTTAAATGCCTTTTCATCATTTAAAACATCCATAGTCTTACACATAGGTATCATAGTACTTGGAGGACCTATTTGTAATGGTTTGAATCCAAGCCCCACATTAGGAGGTCATCCTTTTGTAGTGATAGGTTCAATTATTCCTTGTTTCTAATATCCAAGACTATTGTAGCCATCATAGCCTTGTTTTTGCATGATAGTAAACTTAGGTCCATACTTGTTAGAAGATACCAAAGTGAGTTTTTTTTTATGCTTTTTCTTTCTCAATATAGATAGATGTATTCTCATTGATAGAAGTGGTATTTTGTGTACTAATATCATAATGTTGTGCTTGCAATAGTTGTGATTTACCATGAGACTAGGGAGAAATTGGTGACTCCCTAGGATACTTGAGACAAAAAGTACTCTCCACACCCTTTATCCTCAATATTTAGCTTTTCCTTGGCTTTACTGAGGAGTATATCTATGTCCACATATTTTGAGGAATTTGTGGGTTGTGCTTCATTATTTTTTGGGAATTGGTATGTAGTAGCATCTCTTAGATTAGCACAAAATTGGAAAGGATCTAGATCACCAGGGATAGTAACCTCTACATTGTTATAGGAAAATTTTAAGCATTAGTGATATGCAGAAGGCACTGCTTTCATAGCATGGATCCTTGGGCATCCTAGTATCATGTTGCAATTCATTTCTATATCTAGGACTTTGAATAAAGTATTCTTAGTAGCTAGACTAACTCTAATAGGTAAGATAATGACCTCGTAGAGTAGAATTCACCATCACCATAGGCTTTTATTATGATTCTTCAAGAGGGATCCACATCATCTTTAGAATAACCCAAACCCTTGACTAATTTGAGTGTACAGATATTCAATCTTGCTCCTCCATCTACCAAGACACATCTAACCTTAACATTATGGGCAAAGACTTCAAGGTGAAGAGGATCATTGTGGTTTGGTTTGTCTTTAGGAATATCCTAAGGTGAAAAGGTGATATATTGTGATGCCAATAGGTTCCCTACCATGGCTTGGAACTGGGAAACATCAATGTTATCTGGGACTACTAACTCTTTAAGGGCTTGATCCAAGATCTTCTAACATTGGGGAGACACACACAGTAGGTCCAAGATGGATATTTGTGCAAGGGTCTTACCAACCTATTCAAAAATGCTATAATTAGATGAAGGAGGAGCAATGGGTCTACTAGGGGGTGCATGTCTAGTAGAAGTAGTAGGTTTGGATGGGGTTCTAGGTAGGGTGATCTTGGTACGACATGTAGTGATAGTGCAACAAGGGTATTCAACCTTTAAGGTGAATGTGGATATGCAGGAATTAGACCCTTTGATATAGTGGATGGTATAGTCATATCCAATGCTTGTGTAATTCACATTAACTTGTGAGTTAAAGTTTGAACTGGAGGGTTTCTCTTTGTCATGATTATCCAAAGGATCTTTGAAGATAGTGTGATTAGAGATAGATGCTAGCAGTGATGGATCAACTATGATTACACCATCATCAATAAGCTCTTGTATTGCATGCTTTAGTTGGAAACATGATGAGGTCTTATGTCCTTTGGTATAGTGGTAACCACAAAAATTTTTGTCATCCCACTAAGACACTTTAGTTAGTGGCTCATCTTTGATTGGGGTTTGTGTGCTGGAAAAATGTAAAAATTGCTAGAAGCCAAAGGAATCAAGCTAGTTCAAAAGAAATTCACAAAAGCGACCAACAAATCAAAATTCCAACCACCTGTTATACTCAACAAGGGCAGCTATGTGTATCCATTATTGGTGTATCTCTGATGGAGGGTATGTTTGGTATGCTCTCACAAACACAACAATAAGTAAATCCCTTGTGTGGAAGTGCAAATGTGAATGTGAGTGCAAAATGAATGTGCAATATGATCCTAGACTATATGAAAAGAAGAATACTTTCAAGATATGACTATGGAGGAAATCACACTCAAAAGGTATTCTATGATGGAATGAACATGAAATTATGAAAACTATCTAGAGATGCAAGCTATAACTAAATGAAAACTAAAACTAGAATGTAAACTAAATATGCAAGATGCAAGCTATAGCTAGAATGAAAGCTAAACTAGAATGTAAACTAAATATGCATGCACAACAAAAACTAAGATGCAATACAAAATGTAAATCTTACCAACTATCAAATCACTAAGATGCAGCCTATGAACTCCATATGAAAATGTACCTTATAATGCAAGCTCTCAATGTGGTGATTCTAGACTCAAAGCGACGGTGTATCAATGCAATCCAATAATCCTCTCTATATGCAATGCTTGAGAAAAGGCTTCTATATAAAGACTCTCAGGAAACATCTAGAGGGTGTCTAGAAGATATAGATAAGGATAAGGATTAACAATTAAGCATGTTATCTCTTTATCTCATATCTTTGGTTATGAAGATAAAATGATGAGGTGGCACATGTGTGTAGAAAGTTCTCAAGTTGTAGACACCATGTGCTTAAAAAGAAATGCAAACCCTTATGATGACAACTCATAAGAGTACACATACTCTTAGACTCATAAACTAGGATAAAAATTAAATTAAATTAAATTAAATTTAATTTAGGTCTAGAAGAAATTAATAGAATATGGAGGATTTTAAATAAATAAAATTTATTTTAAAAAAAGAATATGTGGAGGATTATATGTTAATTTAAATTAACACATTAGAGCTAAGAAGTATTTAAATTAAATTTAAATACTTAGGCAAAAATGAACTTATTTAATTAAAATAATTTAATTAAATAAGTAGAGGAATGTGACTAGTATTAATTAAATTAATAAAGTCATTCGGGACAATTTTTAGTGTATACATTTTGCCCCTCTTTGATGTGATGTCAGGACGACATCATATCAAAGAAAATAAAATGCAGGTTGCCCCAGAGAAGGAAGGAGAATCCTGATGCCCCCTCACAGAAATTGCGCAAAAAAAAAAATACAATTTTGGGCAATTTTCATGAAAAGGTCTTGGAACGGAAAGAAGCGAAAGAAAGAAATGAGAAAAATAGGAGAAAATATGGAGGAAGCATGGGACAGACATGGATCAGAGTAGAGAAGGGCGCAAACGGGGTCCATGGGGCCTACATAAGCCTCCAAGGGACCCATAGGAAGGTCATTGTCACACCACGAGAAGAGCATCTAGGTGGACCTCAGATATAGGCACAGGCACAGGCACAAGTACCACCACAGAGGGGACCAAAGGTGTAGGCACAGGCACAGGCATAGGCAGAGGTACCACCACAAGCACCTCCACAGAGACAGGTACCGGGAGAGGAGCCAGACATAGTCAGGACTGAGCGAGATAGTCTACGGGTAGAGGTTGCCAGGCTACAGGCAGAGGTACAGTTGCAGAGAGTCAGAGTAGATAGCACACAAGAGGCACTAGCAGCCTTACAGGCATGGGTGGATACTGAGGATTTTGCGGGTATGGCAGTGCATGCTGATCCTGAGGAGCAAGCGAGGTTACAGGGAGAGGTGGCTACCTTGCATGCTGAGCGAGTGACATATCAGGCTCAGGTTGATGAGTATCGCAGGTAGTGAGATATAGCGAGGTGGATGGTTATGCTGGGGGCTAGCATGACAGTGATGCAAGAGGCCATCTCATCCAGGCGATCTGAGGCATGAGCAGTATGAGAGGCAGCCTATTATAGGTCATTGTATCATGATGCCATACCTGCCGACCAACGGCAGCCTAATTTTGAGAGAGGGGCTAGTTCCTGGACCACGGGTGGCAGAGCCAGATCAGAGCAGTCAGTAGGGCAGAGCCGACCACCTCGAGGGGGTGATATAGGAGGAGCAGGACCCTCAAAGCATGGATCCTGGATTTTGTATAGAGATACGATATTTTTGGCAGATATGTACAGATGATGCATTTGTACTATATGATTCTATATGTATTTGGACTGTACAGACATCGATTCTTTTGTGATATATATACATGACATGGGTTGATGATTCTATATGCTTATGAGTGTTTATGATGCATATGTATGGATTTTATGTGATGCTTATGAGACTAACATTTATGATGCAGGATGTGATGTATCTTTTCTATATACTATATGATGCTTAGCATGTGTGATGCAGACTGGCTAGCGATTATGAGACTTATGCATTATGATATGTATGTGCCCCTAAATGTAATGTTAATGCTAAAATGAACTAGATTATCTAATGAGCACTAAGAAACTTAATTTGATGAGTAAACTAATGCAATCCATACTGAACAATTTATGTGACTTAAAAGGATGAAAAATGAACACTGCATCTAAAGATGCAATCTAATGAATATCTGTCAAAATCATCATCCATAAAGATCTAGGAGCATAGCATAGGAGGAGGAAATAAATAGAACCTTGTCTCAAGCATGACTCAAATGAAACCCTATATTACATGGACCCTAACTAAGTGAAATCAAGGGATTCTATTGTGTTTATATGGAGAGCACACCATTATTTTTATTTTGCAAAAGAGTGTATACATTACATGCTATAGAAGCATAAATGTTAAAGCTCCTTTGCGTAATTGCCCCCATTGCGGCAGGCATTAATATTCGAGACAGACACATAGTAAAAACCATAAAAGACATAAAAAATATGGCAAACCAAACAAAAGAGACCTCATGACCAAGCATTCATTTATCTCACAGTTCCTACCAAGAGCCTTAAGTCTGGAAAAGTGAAAGTCCCCACATTGCCTACAGGAAGGACTCAACCTATGGGGAAAATGTTGGATCAAGTGTTTTATGATAATATGATTGTGTGATTCTGGCAGGGGTTTGTGAAACGAATGAACTTCCTAAATCGTCAAGCCTCCTGAAGTTGATTTTATGTGTATACAAGTGTGGTCACTATCATAAAAGTGTGCAACAGAATGCGATTAAACAACCATTTGATAGGAAGCATGCTAGAATGGAAATGAAAATGAGGCCTTGCAGACAAGAGGTCTTTTGTTGGATTGAGCAACAAGCGAAAGACTAAGTATTACTCTGCACAAATGGAAAAGAAGGAATAATGGTCGGACATGAAAGGAAAGGTTTGGATAGACAATGGATTGGCATTTTTATTTTATTTTATTTTTTTTTCAGGAATTTTAAAGACTGTACAAGATCTACAAATGCTCAAGCATAAAAGCGCTTGAGATGCTGAATATTTACAGGTTTAGGGAGCGGATCTCCCTTAGGTGTAGCAATTTGATATGCCCCAGAACCATATTTGGCTGTAACAACGAATGGACCTAGCCAATTTGCCTCAAATTTTCCTTTCTTTTCATAGTTCTAGAGATTCCTCATATTATGTTGTAGCACTAGATCACCCACTTTAAATTCTCTCGGCTGGACCCTCTTATTATATTGTAGTTGGAGGTGATGTTGATATACGTGGAGGTGGTTAAGGACACGAAAGCATCTCTCATCAAGGAGTGCCAACTCTTGCAAGCGAGCAACTCGGTATTCTTCATCGGATATGAGGTTTTGTAGAGAGACTCTAAGGGAGGGTAACTCAATCTCAATGGGTAAAATGGCTTTAGTACCATAAACGAGGGAGAACAGAGTGGCTCCTATGGGGGTGCGAATGGAGGTTTGATAAGCCCAAAGTGTAGGAGCAATCTAGAGATGCCAATTACGGCCAGCTGCATCAACATTTTTCTTTAGGATTTTTAGGAGGGTTTTATTTGTGGCTTCAGCTTAGCCATTGCCTTGAGGGTAGTATCTAGTAGAGAAATGATGGGTTATTCCAAATTTTTGGCATAATGTGGCTACCTCTTGGTTTTTAAATGGGGTTCCATTATTAGAGATAATATCTTGAGGTATACCAAAGTGGCAAATAATATAGTTTAGGATAAATTTAGAAATTTGCTTGCCGGTGATGTAGGTTAAGGGAATGGCTTCAACCCATTTCGTGAAATACTCAGTTGCGGCAATAATATACTTGTGGCCATTAGAGAAATTAGGATACACTTGACCAACAAGATCAAATCCCCAGCGAGAAAAGGGCCATGGTGTGATGGTAGGTTGCAAGTCTTGGGTGGGAGCGTGTATCAAATCGCCATGTTGCTGACAAGAGATACATCTTTTCACAAAATGATATGCATCTGCTTCCATAGTGGGCCAATAATAACCTGTCCTAAGAAGCTTTTTCACTAATGTAAAGCCACTAGAATGGGCACCACAAATCCCTTGGTGAACCTCTTCTAATGTCATTTTGGCTTCATCTGAATTGAGACATCAGAGGAGGGTTCCATCAAAGTGTTTTTGGAAAAGGGTATCACCTATAATGGTATAGCGAGTGGTTCGACGAATAAAGGTCTTACTTTGGTTTGGAGTGAGGGTTATGGGAATAGTTTTATGACGTAGATAGGCAAAGATATCAGCATACCATGGAGACTCAGGACCAACAATCTCGCACACCACTTCAGAATCATTCTGTTCATACGCAGGAGTAAGAAGATTCTCAACGAGAAACTCACATTTTGGACTATATTCTGGCATGGCAATCATAGTAGCAATAGTGGCCATGGCATCTGCTACTTTATTGTTAGCCCTTGGAACTTGTTGAAAGATAATTTCTCTAAAGTGTTGCTTAAGATTCTCAACTATTCGGCGGTAGGGCAGCAATTTCTCATCTTTGGTGTGATATTCATCAGTCACTTGTTTGATAACCAATTGTGAGTCTCCAAAGACAAGAAGATTCTTAATATTCCATTTAATGGCTTGACACATTCCTGTCACTAATGCTTCATACTCAGCTATGTTATTTGTACAAGGGAATGAAATTTTGTAGGACTTAGGAATTAAATCCCCTTGTGGTGTTTCAAATAAAACTCCTGCCCCTGATCCCTTTCATGTAAAGGATCCATCAAAAAATAGTTTCCATGATATACTAGGGGCTATAGTCATAATGGTATCATTTGGAAAGTCTTCCACAATAGGGTGACTGCCTAGAAGAGGTGCTTCAGCTAACTAATCTGCGATTACTTGTCCCTTAATAGCTTTACGCTCCTTATACACAATGTCAAATTCACTTAGGATTAAGACCCACCTTGCTGCTCGACCAGTGAGGGTGGCTTTTGACAATAGGTATTTGAGTGGATCAATTTTGGCAATGAGAAATGTAGCATGATTAAGCATATAATGGCGTAGTTTCTGTGTACAAAAGACTACGGCCAAATATGCTTTTTCAATAGGAGTGTAATTCAGCTCATAACCCACTAGTGTTCGACTAAGGTAATATATGGCTTGTTCATTTCCATTATCATCTAATTGTGCTAGGAGTGCTCCTAAGGCAAATGAAGTAGCTGAAATGTACAAGATCAATGGTCGTCTTGCTACTAGAGGGACTAAAACTGGACAATTAGTTAAATATGCCTTGATTTGTTCAAATGCTTTTTGGCATAAGAAATCCCACTGAAACTGATTTCCTTTACAAAGCAAATGCTGAAGGGGATGAACTTTATCAGCTAACTGTGACACAAATCTTCTGATTGATTGTAATCTTCCTTGAAAACTGCGAAGCTCTCTTAATGTGGAAGGAGGAGGCATATCCATGATGGCCTTTACTTTTGCAGGGTCTACTTCAATTCCTCTTCTGGATACAATGTAACCTAATAATTTACCAGATTTGACCCTAAATACACAGTTTTTTGGATTAAGGCGCACTTTTTACTTTTCCAATCTTTCAAAAATAGTAGTAAGGACATCAATGTGGGCTTCTCTAGTCTTGCATTTTCCTAAAATGTCATCAACATAGTCCTCCATTATGATGTGTAGAAGATCATGGAATATGGTAGTCATCGCGCGTTGGTATGTGGTGCCAGCATTTTTCAAACCAAAGGGCATGACTTGATAACAAAAGGTTCCCCAAGGCATGATAAATGTCATCTTATGTTGATCTTCTTCTGCAATCTTGATGGAAAATCCATCCATCAAAGACAACATCTCATGTCCAGCCATCAGATCCACTATGATGTCTATGTTGGGTAGTGGAAAATCATCCTTAGGACATGAGAGATTCAAGTCTCAAAAATTAGAACAAACACGAATGCCCCCAGACGCTTTTCCCATAGGAACAATATTAGAGATCCACTCGGGATAATCAATGGTTCGAATGAACTTTGCTTCAAGCATCTTTTGTAATTCTACCTTGACTAGAAGTGCTACCTTAGGATGCATTTTACGCAACTTTTTTTTTACTGGCTTAATTTTGGGATCAACTGTCAAATGATGTACCACTAAGTCTCTATCCAATCCAGGCATATCTTTATAGGTCCAAGCAAGGTTGATTTTTCCTTTTTTCAAGAATATTGTCATAGCTTTTTGTTCTTCAGGACTCAAGGTGGCAGCAATGTAGGTAATTTGTGGATTATCTTCTGTTCCCAAGTTTATTGCAATAGTGTCTTCATTCAAAATAGATGACTTTTCTAGTGGCAAGGATTTGAATGGAAAATTCAACTCTCCCTCTTCTGGCGCCTCTAAGAGGTTTTCACGAGAAGATGCGTCCTTTATTTTATCCTTTTCCTCATCCAAAAGTGCCCTAGAAGGGTTTTCACTAGAGGATGTTTCTTTGATTTTTTTATTTTTGTTTTCTTTTTCACTTTTGTGACTAAGAGAGTTGATTTGGCTACCAAAGTAGGCTTTTTCATCATATTGGATCTCATGCTCGTAATCTCGAAGATCTTTAAGGCCAAAGAGTGTCATCACTGCCTCATCAGACTTACAAATGTCCAAACTTGGTGGCGTATCTTGAAGGTCCCAGTCTACCATGTCAAGGTTAATGAGAGGTAGATCAATGGATGAAAGGTCATTTATGGTAATGGTATGGACATGATTATTTAGGTCATCTTCGACGTATTGGAAAGGCACTTCGTAGAATTCCTCCTCTTCAGTCTCAGATTCAGGTTTGGCCAAATAGTTGTCAGCAAAGGTAACCTTAGGTTTGAGGGAACCCAAACCACATCTTTTAGGATAGCTATTAGCTTCTAGGGGTTGTCTAATTCCATTCTCATTTGGGCCAAGACCAGTACCATGATATCCCATGTTTTCAACAATGGGAAGTGCTTTGACATATTTATCCTTAGGAAACTCCACAGGTTTGTTTTTGCCATCATAATATAACCAATCCAAAATATTATCTTCCATGTGTTCATCACTAAGGGAACCCCAATGTTCAAATGTTGTTTTGTTAAATTGCATGGTTTCCTTATCAGTAGAGGATGGCAACTGTGAAGGCTTTCCATGGGAACGAGGGGAGAGTGGTAATTGTCCCACACACAAGGCATTTTCAAACTTATACTCTCCCATTCCCAAGTCATAAAAAGGTAGTCTTTTTCCCTGTAGTGTTAACTTTAACATCTTCAACTTTCTCTTTTCCTTTACGAGAATTTGAACTCTCATGGGCTGTTTCTGGTATTGGAAGGGAAGCAGTTTCTTTAATGACAAGGGGCTTAGGTATGACTGCAAAAAACTCACTTATAGGACAAAGATTTGCCGGGGTACCTTCCAATCTTCTACAAAATTCAAAAGGTGTAGGATCCCCTGGAATTGTAACTTCTCTCCCTTGGTGTGGGAATTTCAAACATTCATGATATGTGGAAGGCACTTCTTTGAGAGTGTGTATCCATGGTCTACCAAGCAAGATGTTATATGGAAAATCTAAATCTAGGACATGACATTCAGTATTGATAATGGCTGGTCCAACTTTGAGAGGAAACATAATAACTCCTTTTGATTCCCTTTCTCTTTCATCATATGCTTTTATAGTAATTATTTTACTAGAATCAAGGAGATCCTCTGGAAGTCCCAAGAAATGAATCATCTTTAATGTACAAAGATTTAGACCGGATCCATTGTCTATGAGGACTCTTTTTATTTTATGGCATTGTATAAGGACTTCAATATGGAGCAACATATTATGGTTGGGATTGGGAGCTTGGAAATATTTATCTGTGAAGACCAAATGTTGTTGAGCGACAAGGTTTCCAATTATGGCAGTAAATTGGGCGGCACTAATATTATCATGGACACAGGACTCTAAAAGGACCTTTTCCAAGATTTCCTTATGTACAGGCAAGGTGGTAAGAAGCTCAAGGATGGATATTTGTGCAGGAGTCTTACCTAGTTGGGATAATACATCATAGCGTGAAGTGGGCCTTTGTGGAGTGGATGGCGTAGCAAGCGCGTGTGGAGCTGGTGAACTACTGTTATTGGGAGTAGCTGCTTGCAAAGTGAGTCTTCCACGTCGAGTGATTGCATCACAATCAGCTGCTTGTAAGACAAGGGTATTCACATGAGTGTCTACCCTTTCGATGTGACCACACAAGGAGTCAAAACCACATATATCGTTGGTATCTATTTTACCACACAAGGAGTCAAACCTTGATATGTGGTTAGTAGAGTAATCATAAGGTACATTGTTTGATGTGGAGGCTTGATTTGTATTATTGTTACTATCGTTGTGATCGGGAAATGGCTTTTGAAATATTTTCAACTTAGCATTTTTAGAGGAAGGACCTCCTTCCACTTCAATTTCTCCATTATCAACAAGGTTTTGGATAAACACTTTGAGTTTGAAACACTTATTGGTATCATGTCCTTTGACGCGATGGTACTTGCAATATTCATTTTCTTGATACCACCTAGGTTTTGGTTGATTTTCATCAAAAGGATGTGTATTAGGAAACACCATTAAGTTATGATCTACCACCTTTTGAAAGATGGCTTCCAATGGTTCATGGAAGTTGGTGAATGTCCTACTTCGATCATAATCACGATTGTAATTGTTACGTGGAAAGAATCGAGTTTGCTGATTACCCTGGTTGTCTTGATTTGAGTTATTGTTGTTACGGTTGCGGTAATTATTGTTGCTACCTCCTCGAAGGTTTTTGACATCCGTGACACCATCGTGTGTAACACCCCTATTCTTAGACCATGATCTAGGCTTGTTATCGTTGTTTGATTCATTATGGGAAGATGAAGAACTATAATGTTTGATGGTGCCTTTTTCTAAAAGTCCACTTTCAATGTTTTTACCCTTTTTTATTAGAGTAGGAAAGTCCTCAGGACTCGCCATTTTCAAGTGAAAGGACATTTCAGGTATCAAATTTTTGATGAACATATCTACAAGATGAGAGTCCTCAATTTTGTATGGCATACGACTAGCAAGATGTCTCCATCTTTGCAAGAAATTGGCAAAAGTTTCTCCATTTTGTTGCTTAGTATTACACAAGTCACTTAATGAAACCTGATTGTCCGTGTTGTAAGAGTATTGTGCTATGAACTTATTTTCCAATTCATCGAAGGTAGTATAAGAATCCTTAGGTAGATTTATGAACCACTCAAATGCAGGGCCTCCGAGACTTTGTGGGAAGAGTCTCTTAAGGTAATCATCACTGTATGCCACCTCTTGACACAAAATATAAAACTCCCTTACATGTGCGATAGGGCATGTTTTTCACATATATTTATCAAACTTTGGAATCTCAAAACCAACCGAGAATGGAGTAACAGGAACAAATTTATCAAAAGGACAGATCTCATCAAGAGACAAGTGTCTTACCCCTTTATTGTTTGTACTGCGCACCACATTTTGTAGTTCATGGATTATTTGAGTGAGATGTGTTACTTGTGAGTTCGTTTGGGCTTGTGACTACTGGGGTGGTGGAGTTGTTCCATTTGAACCACCCTGTCAATATGCACTCATTGCATTTGGCGCCGATGTTGTTATCATGGTCGTAGGCACATGCAACTGAGGTGAAGGTGTAGGCTGTGTAGAAATGACCATTGGTTGAGTTGGTGCTTGACTAATACCAAGGCCTCCTACATTTGAAGTTGTTGAGATGTTTTGTGGAGCATTAGCATATGTGGAAAAATTTGATAGAGCATTGATGAATTGTTGAAAGATATCAGGGTTGGTTTGAAGCGTTGGTTGTGGTGAAGTGCTAGATGTGGGCATTGCACTAGTTGTCACCGTAGGTCCTTTTCCTTTGCTTGATGTTGGTATTGCACTTGAACTAGGTGCTAAGGGAGCACCACCTTTCTTGACTTGATTAAATAGGATGTTCTCATCAAAACTTGTAGGAACGTTAACACCATCCTTGATCAGATTTAAGAATATGTCGTTCTTGTTTGCCTTAATGGATTTCTCCATCATCTCTACATTGTAAGGGTCTGCAAGGAAGGTCTTAACCTCACTAGAAATATCACCAAAATAAATAGGGTCTTCATCTTGGTCTACTTCTTCATCATTATCACTTGGATTGCCATTATGAAAAGGTTGTTGTGGCTCTTGGATATTAGGCATACCAAGGTTCGGATTAGAGGGAATCACATCCCCTAATGAAGTTGTAGCTAAGAGAGGAAGATTCTCCATTTCTAATTGCTTTGTTGATTCCCACAAATGTGTTTTGGGGTTGAATGTAAACCTTCCTGATCATGTGTTTACCATACAAGAATGGCCAAATGATGAATGAAGGCTTATGAGAGAAATAGAAAATGAAAATGAGAGCTCTTAACCTTAGATGATTAGTGGGTCAACTACCCAAATTTGAACAAGAGACCTTAGTTTAGCAAACAAAATGATATTGAAAGATAATAGTATCCTTTTCTTACCAAAGATAGTCAAATATGATCTTGTAGGCAAGATAAGACACCAAATGGATCACTTACTATTTGGAGACTGACTTGTGGTCCCAAATAAGCAAGGTAAAGTATTGAGTGAACTGCTTACTATTTGGAGATTGACTTGTGATCCCAAATAAGTAAGACTTGAGTATCTTTCTCTTACCAAAGATAGTCAAATATAATCTTATAGGAAAGATAGGACACTAAATGGATTGCTTGCTATTTGGAGACTGACTTGTGGTCCCAAACAAGAGAATGTGATTAGGATATGATGTTTGCTTATGGATGTAAGGTCTAATGTCACGATAAAAAGATGTTTTTAGGTTTTTAGCTCTCTTAGAAGAAAGTTTGAAGATGGAAGAAATGGAAATGAATAAGAAAGATGAATGTATGATGGCCACTTGTACGGTTGATTCAATTTTTGTTTACGGGAAATAAGAACCTTGGGTTTACACCTGGGAAAGCAGACCAGTTTTGAAGTTTTCCGTTATAGGTGATCCTATCGTAGCGGTCTTTCCTAGCTTCTTCTTTTTGAAAGTCCTTGATCGCGTAGCTGAATTGTTTATCACCGTGGTTTAGTCTCTTCCTTTCTTTGTAGATAGGGGGTTTGGACAGTTCCACTTTCTTATGCTTGGTTTGGTTGACTTTTTTGGTCATGGCAAGAACAAAACAAGACTCAAACTTTTTGACATCAAAAATAAACTCAACCAAAACTCAAAATGTGACTCTAGTGCAAAACTTCCAAAAGATGACTGTGTTTCAAAGAGACCTCACGTAACCTATCTTACTGTAAAAGGTTCCCTCACAATTTCACTCATTTTTTTGGCTTGTTTGAAGTTTTTGTTTTGTTTTTTTTTTTTTTTGTTTTTTTTTTTTTTTTTTTTTGGATTATTTGAACAAACACACCAAACACAACAACAATCCTAATAAGGCTGATACTAGGCTGTACAAGGCTTAGCTAAAGGGCGTCCTCGATATACACTAGGTACGTGAGGCCCAATTCTATAGATGAAAGGAAATACTGCCACATAGCTAGGGGGAAACTATAACCCAATCTCCTCCTTCACTTCCCAAAGGTATAAAGTTCTTTGGGGCTTAGCCAAGAGTGACAATATTTACACTTTCAAGAGAGGTGTTTTTCGATTCACCTCCTGATTTTTATACTCCGCCAGAATGTTGGAGTTGAGGTCATCCCAAGGGGTGATAAAATCCTCAAGCAAGCCTCCTAATAAAATGAAAAAAAAATCCACT
This sequence comes from Cupressus sempervirens, assembly GCA_028749045.1. Lineage (NCBI taxonomy): Eukaryota > Viridiplantae > Streptophyta > Pinopsida > Cupressales > Cupressaceae > Cupressus > Cupressus sempervirens. Next base: position 106,574,308 of record CM053783.1, read on the forward strand.
TATTTCTTGTGCACCCAAGGTCGCCCAAAGGTGCGAGGGGAGAGAATACGTAAGTGGACTTGGGCTTTAAAAGACACTTGTTCGTTATCCACAAAAATTTAGGTTTGCTACTCTAATTGAAGACACGTGTGTTTAGAGCATAGAAGGTTCTTTCCAACTTTAAATAGCAGAAAATAAAATACTAAAAGAAAATGCTGAAAATGGAAATGATGAAATGAAAATGCTGAAATGAAATTAATTTTTCTTGGGGCTTTGGATGTGAGTTCATTTTAAGGCCCAAATCCAAATGTGCTCTATACTAAATGTACCCGTTTAAAACGCTCCAATTTCAAATGTGACCTAGTCTTTTGCACTTTAGTTCATCCTCTAACACAAATCCTCGACCTGCAAAGTCACAAAATGCTCAAGAAAACTGTTAACCATTAGTTTAAACCATAACAGTCACAGACGCTAATAATCGGAGACACTAAAACATGAAGATGACAAAGCACAAAGCGCAGATGACAAAGTGCAGAGCGCAGATGCTAAAATGAAAATTGCAGACGCTAAAATAAAAAGCGAAGATGCTAAAATGAAAATTGGAGACGCTAAAATAAAAATTGGAGACGCCAATTTCAGATCCCAGATGACAGATCACAGAGCGGAAACGACAGAGAAATAAGCGCAGACGACAGAATAAGTAATACGCAGACGCAAAAAGAAAAGAACCTGATTTTTTTTTGGCGGTGGCGCAGACTGTTATTCTCGGAGACACTGATTTGTAGAGACGCTGATATGCGTAGATGCGCAACGCAGACGACACTATGACTATCAGAGATGACAAAATGCTAATTCGAACTGTAGAAAATTGTATTAGCAGACTTCTGAAGCGAGATCAGGGACGTGGGTCCCACTGGGCGTGCCAAAATGTGTGCTAAAAAAATGTAAAAATTGCTGGAAGCCAAAGGAATCAAGCTAATTCAAAAGAAATTCACAAAAGCGACCAACAAATCAAAATTCCAACTACCTCTTATACTCAACAAGGGCAGCTATGTGTAGTCATTGTTGGTGTATCTCTGATGGAGGGTATGTTTGGTATGCTCTCACAAACACAACAATAAGTAAATCCCTTGTGTGGAAGTGCAAATGTGAATGTGAGTGCAAAATGAATGTGCAATATGATCCTAGACTATATGAAAAGAAGAATACTTTCAAGATATGACTATGGAGGAAGTCACACTCAAAAGGTATTCTATGACGGAATGAACATGAAATTATGAAAACTATCTAGAGATGCAAGCTATAACTAAATGAAAACTAAAACTAGAATGTAAACTAAATATGCAAGATGCAAGCTATAGCTAGAATGAAAGCTAAACTAGAATGTAAACTAAATATGCATGCACAACAAAAACTAAGATGCAATACAAAATGTAAATCTTACCAACTATCAAATCACTAAGATGCAGCCTATGAACTCCATATGAAAATATACCTTATAATGCAAGCTCTCAATGTGGTGATTCTAGACTCAAAGCGATGGTGTATCAATGCAATCCAATAATCCTCTCTATATGCAATGCTTGAGACAAGGCTTCTATTTAAAGACTCTTAGGAAACATCTAGAGGGTGTCTAGAAGATAAAGATAAGGATAAGGATTAACAATTAAGCATCTTATCTCTTTATCTCATATCCTTGGTTAGGAAGATAAAATGATGAGGTGGCACATGTGTGTAGAAAGTTCTCAAGTTGTAGACACCATGTGCTTAAAAAGAAATGCAAACCCTTATGATGACAACTCATAAGAGTACACATACTCTTAGACTCATAAATTAGGATAAAAATTAAATTAAATTAAATTTAATTTAATTTAGGTCTAGAAGAAATTAATAGAATATGGAGGATTTTAAATAAATAAAATTTATTTTAAAAAAGAATATGTGGAGGATTATGTGTTAATTTAAATTAACACATTAGAGCTAATAAGTATTTAAATTAAATTTAAATACTTAGGCAAAAATGAACTTATTTAATTAAAATAATTTAATTAAATAAGTAGAAGAATGTGACTAGTATTAATTAAATTAATAAAGTCATTCAGGACAATTTTTAGTGTATACAGGGTTAACTGTAGGAAGTTATTACTAAGTAACTATTGAAGTGAAGTCTCAAGAAGTATCCCCAAGGGTGTAAATTTTCTATCTTTGGTTCTAGGATGCCTTTGAGGTCCATCCTATGTGGAAGTCTCAGTTTTCTATTAAGGAGGTGATGTTTAATTGGGAGTTGGCAAATTTGTAGGGTTTACACCTTTCAAAGTGAGTTGAGGTTCTATTGTGCTAATTGTGCGTGCATCCATGATGCCATCATTAGTCACATTCTTGTTTTTGGAGAAAAAAATTTCCTTTTCATTGGAGGAGTTGGTGTTTGTGTTTTCCTTGTTTATCTTGAGGATTCCCTTACATATAAGAGCATCTTCAATATTAGCCCCTTTTTTCATCAATTTAGAAATGGTTCTTGGACTTTTGATTTTGAGTTCATACATCAAGTTGAAGACTAAGTTTTCAATGCATAGGTTAACTTGTTGTTCTTTAGGAACATCTAGTGAGCATTGACTAACTAACTTCTCCATCATAGTAAGAATGTAATAAATGGTTCTCCCTTCTTTTGTTTAGTTGAACACAAATCGAAAAGTGTCACTTTATTTGTAATGTTAAAGGCAAAGTGGGAGAAGAACTTTTTTGCTAGCTCTGACCAAGATTTGATAGTACCAAGAAGTTTGGAGTACCATTCAAGTGTGGGCCCACCTAGAGAATGAGGGAACAATCTCATGAGGTAGGTGGTATCATCACTGAGTTCAGTACAAGAGGCACAAAATTCTTAGATGTGATCAATGGGGTTTCCTTTTCCTCAGTATTTTTTGAATCTTGGAGCCTCAAAGTGTTTTGGGAATGGAGGCATATACAAACTTTTATTAAATGGATTAGGGCATAGATCCCTTTCTATATATAGAGTCTATTTCTTTTAGACTCCCAATGCCTCGACTTGTTTGGAAAGTCATTTGAATTATTGTAATAGCTGTTCATTAGGGTTTTTCATGATAGCTTTCCCTTCAAGTCTTTTGTGTCTATGAGTAGACTATTTGCTATGGTGAGAATTATGTCTACTCGAATCTGGCATTTTTGTGTTTGATAAGTCTGGTGATGTGTCACTAGGTGGTGAAGGTACGTTAGTACCTCAAAGACAAAAGGGTCCTTGTTGTGATAGATATTGGGATACTTGTGGTATTTGATGTAGCACTTGTTGTGATATCAAGTGTGATTGATGTACCATGTGTTGTTGTTGTACCATTTGTTGTGATGGTTGTTGGGATACCTATTGCTTGCATGTGAGACCATGTATGTGACTATTGTTGTATAGGTATCTATTGAGGTTGTTGTGGCACATGCTATTTTTGTAACAAATGTTATTGATATGCAATTTGTTACTCAAGGTGTCTTTGGTATTCCAACTATTGTTTGAGTCACTCTTTTTGTTTAGCAAGCATGGCTTGTTGTTGTTGGAATTGTTGCGCATACATTGCATGGAAGTCAAGTGGGTTTACATTAGATTGTGTGTTAGGGATGTTGGATGCTTGCACCACTTCAGGTTTGTGTGGTTGATGTTGTTGTTGATATATTAAATGTGTGTTGGAAACATTAAGTCCTTGGACTATTGTAGGTTGATGTTGTTAGGGTAGTTGGTTATGTCCTTGAGAATTGATCACCATGTTAATATTGTTGTTTTGGCACCTTTGTGTGTTAGAGGCTTCTCCTTGGGACATCATATTGACTTGACAATGTGGTGTGTTCTTCTTTGGAATAGGTGTAATTTCAATAAGACTTTTCCTTTGTGCATCAATAGGGATTGTTGCAATTGATGTTTCACATGGTGTACTCATGGGAGGTTCCATAACATTTGATGTCATAAAACTTGGTAGGGTTAGGAGCAAAGGTGCACTTTGTTGATTATCCTCCAAAGAAGGTATGTTTGTCATTCCTAGAGTACAAGTCCCTTTAGGCATGTCTTTTTGCTGCACCATGCAATTGAGATCAAGTCTTAATGTCCTTTTAGGATACTTAAGAAGAGCCTTGTTTCCTTTCATTGGTTGTGGTTCATCAAACAAGGGATTAATGTTGATGTGTTCAAATGTACTTTAAAGGATTTTGATGGTTGATTCCTTATGGGACCTTATAGGCACTATTATTGTGTTTGAAAACTCCAAAGGTTGTTTTCCCTTATCTAAGTCCAAATTGATCATGGGTTGTATGTGTTCAATTTTTGTGTTGGTTTGATGTTTGGACTTAGGCCCCTCCAAGTTTGGGTTAAATTTGACAATTTCTTGGGCTGCCAAAAGTTTGAAGTTCTTACAAAAAAAATTGTCTTGACATGCCCTAGCCATTTCACCAATAGTGATGCCATAATCAATGTTAGAGTCATAATTTAGGTGTACAATACCTTGTTGTGTGTTTGATGTATTAGAGTTGAAGGTACTTGTGTTGGGTTTGTCGAATTCAAAGGAATGTATTTGTTCATCCTCATGTGTGGTTGGTACACTTCCACCTTTGAGTGGTATCAAAACAAATATAGTTTCAAAGTTAGCACTCCATTGAACCATCCCATGTGTAGTGGAAGTGTTTGAAGGAAACCTCATGGTAAGTGCATTATTTAGGGTTTTTTGTGCCATCTCTTGATTATGGTGATCTTGTGGATACATGTTTAAGTGGTCCGCAAGTAATGGTTGTGATGCCTCAATTTGGTCTACATCAAAGGTTTTTTGGTTTTTCTTACTCTTATTTTGTCTTGGACAAGGTTTTGGTTGTGTCGTTACCTTAGAAAATAAGGGTGGTAAAGTTCTTTAGGTCTCTAAGCTTATTGTGTCCTAGTGAGTGCTGGCATGATACCTAGGGATAAAATTGCAATAGAGGAAAACCTAAATGGACTTTCAGTCTCCCAAGTGTGCACCTAAACTACCAAATATGCTCATATAGTACCAAGTGGGCCCTTGGTGCACTTGGGGCCCTAAAGGTAAGTAGTTGGTAAGTATAAGGTATGCGGCTGGTAAAAAGAGGTGTCGGGATGCCTAAAATACAAAAAATGATTGATTTGAATGATTTTGAGTGTTTCATGGGGTTTTGGGATGCTATGAAGGCTATGGAAGTGTAGATTAGTGTTCTAGAACCTAGAATGAAATCCCTAATTACCAAGTGCACTCTAAAACTACCAACTACACACATGAAGTTTGCAGTTGGTAAAACAAGGGTGCAATTGGGAAAATAGGTCAAAACTTGATGATCTGGAAGTGGGTATGCAAGATGTGAGATTTTTCTAGGTTTTTAGGTGTTTAGGGATGTTATGCAACCTAGAAAAGTGCCAAATGAAGTAGGGTTTAAATATGCAAGATGAAAATGTTCTAGGGAAACTATGCAAATGCAAATGTGAATGATGTTTTGGGATTTTGACTAAAGGGTATGCAAAATGAAGATTAGTGTATGCAAAATGAAGGTTAGGGTTGGATTTTGCACTTGGTAATGATGCTAGAGGTTCATGTATGCAAGGTGGACTATGTAAGGGGTGGTGTGTTAGGGTTGATAATGATGTTTGGGATATGCAAAATGAGGGTAAATGATCAAGGAGACAAGTTAGTTGATAAATGAGTTGATAGAGTTTGCTGGTGGAAATGATGCTAGGATTTTGGAAAATTGCAAGATGAAGGGGATATACCACTAGGGTTAGTAAAAATGACATTTAGGGACACTAGAAATATGGTTATGCTAATGATAAGGGTATAGCCAAGGTTTTGAACTTAGGTGAAATCTTTGGAAAGTATTTTGTCTAGGAGATTAACCTTGTAAGGAAGGACTTTGGATCTTGACCAAAAAGTGATAAAAGACAAAAAGATCAAATTGATAAAAGATGACAAGGTCAAATCTATCAAGACACAAACAGAGTTTGACCAAAGAAAATGATAACAAAAGACAAAAGGACTTGTCAAGATCCATCATCCATCAACACTAGGAGACACTCTAGGACTCATACTTTATTTAGGATTTTGACTAAGTTCAAAGGTTTTGGGGTTCAAAATGCTAGTTATGCTCAGTGGATATGCAATATGCAAAGGTCTTGTTATCCATTTTGGCCTCCTACCAAAATTTGAACTTCAAATGCTTGACCCCACCCAACGGCTACTTCCCATCTTTTACATTATTTTGATGGTCCAAAAATATTGAAAAATGAATGGAAAAAGCTTATGTTATTTCTTTATTCCCTAAATTTTCTTCATGGGCATGCAACTTTCCTCACCATAGATTTGGTTCAGATCTACGGTGGGCGCTTTCCTACAATTTGGAAATACACGATCTTTAAATGTTGCGAGGAAGCCCCTTAATGACGTGTGGCAGGTGGTTCCATGTCCTTCTTGTGGGTTGTAGGATGTAAAAGGTGGCAAGGTGAGCTGGTGTTTTGATTGCTGCCCACTTTCTCACATTCTGAGCTTCGACAAACTTCCTGACAATGCGAGGAAGTGCTTTGGTGACACACGTCTAGGTGACATCACGGTAGATGTTGCCAGAGGTTTAGAAGTTATGGATTTTGAGCACCATTCGATGCAATCTGATCAACGATTGGTACATACTAGCAATAAGGAGTTGCAAGGATTTTAAGCAATGCGGGTATGCACCCTTGCGATACGTGGTTGGTGTGACGTCATGGGCCCACCCTTCTAAAAGAGGTAACAATGGCCCATCTTTCGTGGCATCTATCAGGTGAGTCAGAGTACAATAGGGGCATCTCATTGGTCAGTCTTGCTGACTACGTACACAATCACATAAAGCTTTGATTGTCATAGATTCAAAATAGATCAAGGGCTAGTGCTTCCCTGCATTAACAAGATGCGAGGAAGATAAGAAATGCGAGAAAGCACCTTGTTGCTATGTGTCCTTGTGGGGTTAGTTTTGTTGCAGGTGGTGCTAGTTGTTGCTAGGGTAGTTGCTAAGTCAAATGCCAAGTTTCTCATGGGCCCAAGAATTTCGAGGGGGCAAGCACAGCTTTTTGAGGATCTTTTGCGATCATCAATCTTGCAGAGATCAATGATCAGGGCATTCTCGCATTTTGAAAATACACAACCTTTAAATATTACGGGGAACCACATGAGGGACACATGTCCTAGTGGGCCAAGCCAAGGTGTTAATAGTTAGCATTGACGGTTGATCTGGTGGTTATGTATTATCGTGGTTAGGGTTTGAGGAGGTGGAATAGCTAGTCAGTTGGATGTGGTTAGCCATGAGAAGACCTTGCGAGATCGTAGGAGGATAAAAGACCATTGGCCCACGTGGCTCATTCTACTTGCCAGATTTGTTTGACTTGCTAATTTTGCTAATCCATAAGCTAGAACTAGAAAATTAGGTTTTCGAGCGCAATTTGATCCTTGCAATCAATGTCAACCACTCTAGAATGAATGCTACCCCTAGGAGAGCACTCCACCACCTCTGATCTGATCTATCGACTAGGTCAAAAAATTTAATGATGTCATTTCTATCTTCTTAGGGCCCTATTCCAACAAAGATCGGATATCATTACATCTAGATCTGTACTCAGATCAGATTTTCCCCATGATTATTCTCTGTAGGACTTCAATGCAGTGGTTGTAGAGTAATGTCAGTGGAGAAATATCTCAGTTATGCCTAAAATATAAAGGCAATTTTTGTACATTTTGTTTAGGTCAAACCTTCTCTGACTTCTCTAATATTGCTCTATAATTTCATGTGTAAATTCCCTTTGCCTCTGAACTATCTGGCATTCTGCCTTATCTCCTTCAACCATTGATGTAAAGTGCAAGAACTATTTTCCTCTTATTAGTGTTTTGTAGATATTTGTAATCTACATGACTTTATCTCTTCTGGCCTATGAATGATATATAAGTGAATCTTCTCTTTCCTTGTATCATTCATCTAGGTTTTTTGATCTGCATGTGGTTGTTAGATTAAAATAAGTCTGAATGGGTATATCTTTTGGTGTCATGATGGCTCAATAGTGCATGTATGGGCAGAGATTGGTTTGAACACTCTATTTTGGTGCATCACCTCCTTAGATTAGAATAGGTAGATTTTCTTTCATGCTCTCCTTCTCCCTTTTCCTCTCCAAGAATAGTTAGGTGCACCCTAATAGTAAGAGGAAGCTAGCCTTCTCTGGAGATTCAACCTCACAGTTCAAGTCCCATAGCTTGGAGGTTGTTTCCATGTTTCACAAGGTTGTCCTTAGGTAAGACTTTGGACAAGGGTGCAGACCTCTATGACAACAGTTTTTGGCATGCCCTATGGGACATATATTAGAAGATTTCAAGTCTACTAGTGCCAAGAAGAAAGATTTTAAGATCAATACTAAAGAGACAGTACTGGCTTCAGTGTTCAAGCCTTCAATTGGTTCATTCTACAAAGTACTTGGCAACTCTAAGCTTAAAATACATATGGTTCCAAACTAAAGTTGCAGCAATTCATGCCCAAAGCTGAAACAAGGGCATTTTCTAGAGGTAAATTTTAGTACCAAGAGCTTTCATTTTCAAATCTTAGAAGAAGGAGGACTAGAGTATCTTTATCACCAGTTAGGAGTGCAATAGTAAAAAATACACCTGCAAGATCTATTTCTACCCCTCCTACTATTAGATCTTAGCCTAGGTTGCCATCAGCACATATCAATAGACCACTGGTCTATATGGCACAGCCTAGAGCCCATACCTTTTCCACCTTTAATGGTGGAAGTCCTCTTTTATTTTCCCAAAGACATGACATACCGATAGCTGCACTTGAAGGTATACCAAAATTTACTAGTGAAACTTCTATCTCTCCCTCAAATCACATTAAAGAGGTTGCAAATGTTTGTAATATCCATGGTATTACAGAAGATGACGTTGCAGTTAGACTTATAGCCTAATCTCTGAAAGGAAAAGCACTACAATGGTATAGAGGTTTGGCTCATGGTTCTATAATAGATTGGGATGGATTAGAAGTAGGACTATATAAACATTTTGAGGATAAAAGTAACCATTTGTCACTTTTAGAATAGTTGACTACTATAAAAAGAGCCCCCCATGAATGTATGACTGATTTCAACTATAGATTTAAAAAGACATGGGATAGAATACCTGCTTCATTAAAACCTACCCTTGGTAATGCCTTCTTGCATTACCTCAGAGCTTTCAACAGTGACATTTCCACTATAATCCAAACTATGGGAGGAGATACCTTACCTAATGCTTATGACACAGCAATAAGGGCAGAAAATATATTGATACAAGGAGGGAAGTTAGCTCCAAGGCTTCTTGTGCCCTTCTTTCCTGATGTCCCAAACCTTCAACCAGCAATGGCTCCTCCTCCCACAGCTTCCACCTCACAATCCCTTGCTCTAGTCCCTCAACCTTCCACATCTTCAAATGGAATAGATGAAATCAAGGAGATGATGCAATCCATGATGATGAACATAGATAAGAGATTGCAAGGCCAAGAAAAGAAGTTAGAGGATAGCTTCTCTATGATGTAGAAAATGAGCAACAAGGTGGTGACTTTAGAAAGGTAGGCTCAAGGTAGTAAAGCTCATCAATTGCAACACCAAAATATGAATAGTGGTAGGCCCCCAAATCAAAATTATGGGAAAAATTCTTTTGATCAAAGTAGGGAAAGTAGTCATGCTTCAACCTCCAATGTAAACCAAAGTAGGGCCATAGTCCCTCAAAACAACATGGCCTAGGATCAAGATTTTTTTCCTTCCTATAACTACTCCTATGCCCATTGCATGTGTCAGAAGGTTGAATCTTACTTGGCTTTGACCATCCAAGAGCCTACAGCAGGACAATCATACAAATAGGACCAATTTAAGGAGACCTCATATATGCAGAGGAAAGGTGATTGCTCCTTTATGAATCATCAAGTGGAGGAACATTGTAATGTAAACCAGGATTCCATTGCTCACAATACTAGGAGCAAAAGAAGAGCTACGGAAGATGCTGCCCCTCATCCTCCTAATTAGGCCTCGACTTCAAATACAACACCTCATGAGCAATCAATAGTAGATGATCAATCAAATGTTTTTCAACAGCAAAGGCAAAGTAATGTCAGAAAGGATGTGAGTGACCCTCTGATTGTTCCACCTCAACCTCCTGCAAGGACAGCTCCCAAGGCTTCTACCAAAGTGCCCTCTACTCCATTCAGCATGGTAAAACAAATGAATAAGACAAATGTGAATATTTCCATATGGGATGATGTTGCTACTATACCCATGCAAAAGAGGTTGTTGTAGCAAGATTTGGAGAGTATTGGACCAAAGGATCAGACACCTAGTATGGAAAGTGCCACAAGTCTAGTGCAACCATCAGATAGGGAAGAAACAAGTAAAAAGGTCAGACCTCCTCCATTCTATGTTTCTCTAATTATAGGGGATAAAACTAGTTTTCAATTGCATGATTGATTCAGGGGCTAGTAGTTTAGTGATGCATAGGTGCATTGCTGATACTTTGGGGATGAAATATGAGCCCATTGTTAAGGATGTATTACAGTTAGATGGCAGTATTGTCAAGATTGTAGGGATCCTTAGGAATGTAGAGATGGCCCTACATGCATGCCCTAGTATTATCACTCAAGATATATCAGTAGTTAAGTTCAAGCCACATTTTGCCATTTGTCTGTCAAGAGACTTCACTACCCAAATAGGTGTTACATATCTTCTGATTGGTCATATATGTTTTTTAGGACAAGATATGGTGCCAAAGTGTCAATCAGAGAAGAGCCTCTAGCCCTCCACCATACTAAACCCTATACCCCTAATCTCATCAACATGAATTGCACTATCCTAGAAGCAGATGAGAATGACATAGTCAATGAGCCTACTACTTCCCTAGTAGAGATACCTAATTTTCTCTTAGATGAATGGGCTAATGCATATCAATTTGATCCTATGCCAGAAACCCTTGAGATAGGCCTCAATCCCTATTGTATATTAGAAAAGGATGCCCTAATTCTTGATCTTGTGGGGACTAAAGAAGATATGAGTGGGATATGGAGTATGTACTTTGATGACTCAAGAAATAAGAATGGATCAGGGGTGGATGTGATGTTGCTTTCTCCTGCACAAGTAAGGTACTACTTCTCCTTTAGGCTCCAATTTAGTTGCACTAATAATGTAGCCGAGCATGAATCTTTGATTCAAGGTCTCCTACTTGCTCATCAAGAGGGATTCAAGCCTTAAGTGTGTATGGAGAGAGTGATTTGGTGGTTAATCAAGTGAGAAATAAGAATATCACCAAGAATGGTTTTCTCAAGTCTTATAAACATAGGGTATGGGATTTTCTTGAAGGTTTTAGTGAATTTAATATTCAAAGCATCCCTAAGAGAGAAAATAGATATGCTGATAGACTTCCAGCAATAGGTGCTCTTATGATGTGCCATGGAATCTTGAGGTGAAGAAAGAGCAACAAATTAGAGTGGTAGTAAGGCCTGCCATCCATGATAGTAATATTCATTTGCAAGTGTTTGAATCTGATGAACAAATTGTAAGCTTCTTGCAGAATGAAGTAGAGTTTTCAAAGAGAAATCAGTCAAGGTTGCAGGATCAGTATGGGGACCAAATCATTAATCTTAGCTCCAACAAATTGCCTAAAAGTCTCATTACTTTGGAGAGTGTTTTTAACCCTGCTAATCAAGCAAGAGGTAGAGTCATGAACTTAGCTATTAACAAAGATGATCAGACTCCAGTCATGATTGCTGATGGAAAATCCTTAAACTTGGGGAAGGTATGTTCTAAAATTGAGCAAAAAAGTTTTATTCATCTATGTCAAGAATTTAATGATATATTTACCTTGACATATGATGATTTGAAGGGTTTTGACCCAAGTTTTTTTCAGCATACCATAGATTTAATTGATGATGTCAAACTAGTAAGACAAAAATAGAGGCTAGTGAATCCTAAAATTGAACCCTCAATAAGAAAGGATCTATCCAAATTGATTGAGGCCAACATAATTTTCCCTATCAAGCACTCATCATGGGTAGTAAACCTTGTCCCCGTTAGGAAGAAAAATGGGGAAATTAGATTGTGTGTGGACTTTAGGGACCTTAACCAAGCTCAGTGGTTCAAAGAGATTTTCATTTCTTGATGGGTTCTCTAGTTATAATCAGGTACTGGTCAAAGAGTCTGATAGATATAAGACTGCATTTACCACCAAGTGGGGTACCTGTGCTTATTGTGAGATGTCATTTTCACTAACTAATGCAGGTGCTACATTTCAAAAGGCAATGGATATGGCCTTCAAAAACATGATTGAAAAGTTTGTATTAGTTTACCTTGATGATATCATAGTGTATTCAAAGAATATAGAAGATGATTTTGATCATTTAATATAGGTATTCTTAAGGTGTAGAGAGTTTTGGGTATCTCTTAACCCAAGCAAGTGTGTCTTTGCTACCAACCAAGGAAAATTATTAGGACACATTGTATCTAAAGATGACTTAACCATTGATCCAAACAAAACAAAAGCAATACTTACTCTTCCTCTTCCTAAACATAAGAAAGGGCTACAAAGTTTGCTTAGTAGGATAAATTTTGTGAGAAGATTCATCCCCAATCTTGCTACCATGGTGAAACTCTTACAGATATGCTTAAGAAAAGTTTTGTCTTTGCATGGACCAAGGAAGGGAGAGAAAGTTTTGAAGAGATCAAGGAAGCCATAGCCTCGGCCCCTACTCTCATTAATCCAAACTTTGAGAAGGATTTCATTCTCTATACCCTAGGTGGTGAGTTGGGTATTTCTATTGTCTTGACTCAAAAAAATGATAAAAGTGAAGAGCAACCCATAGCCTTCTTTAGTGAAGGGCTTAAAGAGTATGAAGACAAGTACAATTTTGTAGAGAAGCAAGCCCTTGCAATCATCAGAGCTTTGAAGAAATTTAGACACCTCCTGTCTCATAATAAGATTCATTTGTTAGTACCTCATGCCAGCTTGAAAGATTTCATTTTGAGCAAAGATATTAGTGAGAAAAGAGCTGGTCGAATTACAAAAGTGATGGAATATGATGTTGACATCTAGATTACCAAGCTGGTAAGAGGGAAAGGATTGTGTAAACAAATGTTATCATCTCAAAAATTACATGAAGAGGTTGTTATGATACTAACAGAGCAACAAGGAGCAAGAAATGATGACCCAAGGAATTGGATGGATGATATGAGGAATTTCTTATTAGGCAATGGATATACTCAAGGGTTAGATAGAACTAAAAGGAGACAGTATAGATTGCAGCCAATTCCTTATGTCTTAGTTGAGGGTATTCTTTTCAAGAAAGATTTAAATGGAGCCCTATTAAAATGCATTGACATAGACCAAGCTAAAAGGATGATCAAAGAACTTCATGATGGTCCTGATGGTGGTCACTTCTTAGCCAGAACAACTGCAATGAAGATCATGAGAGCTGGTTATTACTAGCCATCCCTATTTCATGATTGTCATAAATATGTGAGGAAGTGTGAGAAATGTGCCTTCTTCTCTGTTGGTATTTTATTATGATGTTAACAGTGCTAAAACTACTAGGCGACAAAAGGCTTAATACCTAGATATCAGTACATAAACAATCTAAAGAATAGCCAATTCTCATTATCACTTGCATATGCAAAGTACTAGGACCCAACTCCAACAAAACCTTAGACAGTTTTCTACTCTTTTGGCTCTATAAAAACCAGGGCGGGTGTACCCAGGGATGGTTCAAAGATGGAACAATTGTATGAGAATTATTCTTAGTTTCATTTTGATTCTCATGTCTAAATCCTCAAACATATATGTAAATCTTACCGAATTGATAAACACATCCCTTGAATAGATATGGCCAAGAAATCTTCTATAGCTCTGTAGATGTGTCCAACAGCAATGGCTAAATGAAGCTAAAACAATCCATGCAGGCAAGTGCTGGCCAACTTTGAATATCTTACAGGAAATATAAGTAAAAATTGATTTTATGATGTACTTTGAAAAAGCCAGTCATAATATACTTCTCTTTTGGCTGAAATACTTTCGATCAGTGCCTAATCCATTGGGGATTCAGAGTCAAGTAAATTCTTAGATCTAATTTGTTGCTTTGCAACAAATTTTCATCAGCAATTCTTACCAGAATTTATCATTCAAAAATCCTTATTAACACCCAAGCAACCTCATCACATTCATTAGAGCCTTTATTTAATCCATTGAATTAACAACAATAACAAATGGATGTACAGCCTTACTATATTGCAATCAATTGCATAAGCTTTTACTCACACAACATCAAGGTAGCTAAGTATTTAAAAGGAGACAAAATTTAGAAAAGAACAGATATGGGGACAGTTCATAATTTGTATTCATTTCCTTTGAAAATGGTATATCCTTTACAATAGACCCAGAAAGACCTTTAGAGAAGAAGCATAGTTCTTTCTACATTCATCTATATCTCAGAAGTTTTGACAGAAAAGTATACTATAAATTTCCTTCCCAAAATGTTTGGACCAAAAATAGAACTAAGCACAATACTTAGTAAAAACCAAATTCGGACCCTTCTTCAGCCTTGGGATCTCACTTAAATAATGTGAGATGCAACAAGGTTCAGGCTAAAGAAGGTGACAGGTGTCCTTCTTTAGAAAAACAAAAACGAGAATAATAGAAAGGTTAATTACAACAACAATTCTTGGTGGGTCCCTTTCTGTTATGCTTCTTGGTTGTTATGATCTGATCTCACAATAATTCTTCATCTTTAGAGTACATACCCATAAGGTCTATAAGTGATGTATCATCTTCTGTTACATGCAAACTCACTTTAACCTGGGGATTTTCTATGTCATCATTGCTGATTTCAAAAGTAACTATTACTCTTACATCTTCTTCGTCATCGTCTCCTGACATCTGCTCACTAAACAGATTTTTCCATCTATTAAAAGTATCATCATCTGGCCAATCAAAACTTAGGGTTTCTCTTTGTATCTTTATTAAAGAATTGGCATTTTCCTCTAAATCATCGAATTCTTTTCTCATATCAGCGTAATATAATTGTATTTTTACCAGCTCCTCGTTTGCCTTTGCCCAAAACCAATGGCCAGTCTCACCGATGATGTTTGTTATTCTGTTATCGAATAATTCATCCATTTCCTTTTTCCATTTTTCTTTTTCCTTTACCGTATCAACAGATTCTAAGGCACAAGGAAATAGGGTGAATTTTTTAGCAAGATATTTTGAAAAATAGAGTAACAATTTTCTCTGTAAAGAATCTCTTTTATTCTCAAAATTATCTAATTCATTCAATAAATCAAAATTCCTTTCAACCTGATGATAAGGCATTTGGACTGTAGATATACAAATAATTGTAACATCATTGTTTCTCTGTCTCCATTTCTGTGCAAGAGAATCTAGTCCATCCTTTTCTTTATTTAACTCATCCATGAGGGTTACAATCCTTGTCAACTAATCATAAAAAGTTGGCCATTGTATTTTATCCCTCAAATATATCACACCCTGCCTCCATTTCTCTTCCTGCTGATTTCTAAATTCTATCTGCCACTCATGTAATTTGGTTTTTTCTGCTTCAAATTCCTCTGCAGTATAGAATTGGGGTCTTTTAAGGGTGTCAGGTATCTCAATAATAGGGGTTAATCCCATAGATGACTGTGGGGGATATGCAATTCTCAGTGTACTGGATTCTCCCACTTTCCTCTTTCCAAGTACCTTTTCTAATTGAGATACCCTATTTTCTAACTCAATTCTCCTTTTTACCTCTTGGTTATAGGCATCCACCACTATTTCATATTTATTATGCATATCAATCATTTCCCTCTCTCCTCTTTCCGCAGTAGCCAAGGAAAATTTAGAATAATCCACATTCATGTGGGCTGCCTATACATTTGAAGTATCAGCAACTCTCCTTACAATGATACTCCCTGTTAATCCTGAATCATCAGGCTGTGATGAAGTAGTTCTGGATCCTCTTCTCAGGGACCACATAACAAGGGCAGCTTGATCATTGCTGAATACAATACCCAAGAATTTCTCTTTATTTGGATCCTGGAGTCCTAAATTATTTGAAACAGAATTAAAAATTAATGTGTCAGCAATGTCCCAATTGGGCAATAATAAAACATTAGCATTTTTTACCATCTGTCTTCCCTCATCAGGGGTTATATTTTGGAACTCTTGCACCATTTGTTCCTTTATTAGATTTTTAATGGAGGTCTCATCCATTTCTGGATATTCTATTTTCATATTCTTACACCTTTGCTCAAAAATGTGCATGTTTACCCTCCACGCAAACTGATGGAAAGCCCTAGATCTTACAAAATTGTTATTAGATAAAAAATGTTGACTGGCTTGTTCCAAAACAGGGTCCAATTCCCTTCCTCTAAAATCTGCTATAGTTAATTCAAAACTTGGCACAGGGGGTTCCTGGGGGTTCCCTTCATCAATTTCTGCTTGTGTAACAAAAATTCTCCTTGTGACCCCATTTGTTCGAATTGCTCATTGGTGAGCTGTTCTTCCTCAATTCTTATTGGGGTTTGAGAAGGTGAGTAACTTTCATCAGGGGATTCTTCCTCCCTTATTATTCTTCTTCTTTTGGGAGAAGGTTCAGGGGGTCTTTCTTCTAGGACAATGCTGGTGGATACAATTATCTATTTTTCTTTATGTACAATGGGCACCTGCTGTCGAACAATAGTATATCCTGTCTTCTTTCGTACCACTAGTGGACCTATTCCAATGTTGGGGGTGAAACCCAATTTTCTCATAATTTCTCTGGCTTTATCTGGAAAAGAATTAATAAAATGTTGTTTCTTCTCATTCATTACTTCCATTATCTCAGAGAAAGTACTCATGAGCTTATGTATTTTATCTGCATTGGTTGCAGCATTACTAAGAGGACTGAAATCTTTGTCAAAACAATTAATTAATTCCAAAACTTTTGAATAGACTCTCCATTTTTCTTTCTTTATTTCTTGCTCATGGAGAGAGTATTCATTTCTTATTATATCTTCAAGAAAATAGAATTCATGCTAAACTAGACGAAGCTCGATTCTAAATCTAAGGGCAGAGTTAAAGAAACCTTCTGTATCACAAAAACGAGAGTGAGACACTGCCATCTTATATTGATCCAAAATTTTATGGAGAAAGACCCACCCTTCTTTAGTTATCACAAACTGGTGGGCTATAGTACAAGTAGGAAAAATTGATCCTGTCCCCCTTTTGTCCAAAAAGGCCTCCTCCACTCCTCCCAACTGCCACAAAAATTCAGCTATCCCTACCTTTAAAGCTACCTGATAGGTTAACACATGGGGTGTTCCTTTGAATCCATAGACCCTGATGATAGTTGAGACTGAATATGGGATAATATCTCCCCAATTATGTGAAACTTTTAGATTATGGGTTTTATCCATAGGCCTAACAAGGTGCATTAATGCCGTAGGGATTCTGGGATTATCACTCAATATGAGGCACCTTAGTTTGGAGGCAAAGTGCCTATCAAATCTAACGAAGCTAGCATTTTCTGCTTCCCAGGTCATGTCTGTACTCCATAATTGGACTGGCAGTGCCTCCCCTTCTTGTTCTCTATTTAAAACCATTTCTTTACCAAAATAAGTGGCCCCTTTAAAAAGAAACATATGCATCAATAAGGAATACTGACCCCAAACCTTTTCCACCTTGCCCTGTGCAATCCCCACCAATCCCTGGTGAATCTCATTTGCCAAGTAAGATGCAAAATCAAAAATTATTTCCACACCAAAAGAGGAGATTTGGGTGATCATATACATGAAGCTCACCGGAATAAAATCTTCTTCATCCTCTCCGAAGACTCTGCACAGGGTCCTATATATCTCCACTACCCTGGCATTAAAGCATGATTTCTTGAATGGTTCTTTAGAAGATGATGTTATGGTTGGGAGGCCTCCAATCCGGCCTATGTGGGCTTTCAGTGCACCCTGTCTAACTACATCCCTCTTGGATATATATTATGTTTCTAAATCTATCAAATTAATGGGCACATGATACATGGTGAGGGGTCCCAGACTAAAAACCTTCCTAATCTCCTCGGGACTGATGGTAACTAAAGCCTCACCATCCATTCTTCTCACTACCTTAGTGGCTTGGTCATAGTTTTTTGCTATAGCTTCAAGCAGGTCAAAATCCATAAACACGCTGGGGACAACAAGCTTCCCAAGATCAAAATTCCATATATTAGCATGAGGGGCATATAACTTCCTTTTCGCAAACCATTTTTTGAATAAACTCAAACCAGTTTGAGAAGTTTGGGCATCCCGGACCCAATTACCCTTATCATACAATCCATCAGCTATCCTTAGCCTAGGGTTCAGTGAGGTTAACCTCTTAACTTGCACCGTTTCTACAGTAGATTCAGGAAGTAACTCAAGCAAATCATCATGCACATTTCTATCCAGGTAGTTTATTGCACCTGTAAATCCCTTCTTAGGAGGCATCTTGGGCTATCTTTTAAAACTTAAAAGCTCATGAAGATGATGGTAGTTTTACTTACTTGAAATCTGTCTCAATTCTCCTCTGTATTCCTGCAAATTTTTCACGAACAGACAACTTGACAAAAAAAAAAAATTTATCAAACCTTAGCACACTTTTCTTTCAGTAATGGCTTCTGCACAAGAATGGCTTCAAATCTTTTCTCGTGTGAAATGAAACTGATGAAATCTCTCTATATTATACTCTGTTTTTCCTCACAGATGAAGCTTTCTTGTCTAATTAATACAGAGAGTGGCACTACATTTTTCATTTAAAACTGCGCCGTCGATCTTCAAAGATCCTACGATCATGCAGTACAGAGAGAACAACTAGGAGTTATATTTGCCATGTCAGTTAGTTTACCCAATGAGAACTTTCCACGTACAGAATTTTTTCTTTTGATGGCACTTATATTTAGACCCACTGACAATGGAGAACACATGTCAGCATGTCGCTACTTCGTTATGCATAAAGAACAAGCATCTTGTCATGGCGAAGCGGCGACAATCGTTGATTAGATCAAGAAATGATTGAAAGATATGCTACAGGGCTTCTTAAGAAAGAAGGCGGCAGGCCCAACTCGCTATGTCGCTATAATTATCTCCCTTGCAACTCTTCATAGCGAGGTAGTGAGCTCCATTGATCCACTTCAAGCTGACGTTCAAGATTTCTTATACATTTAGTCAGATAGGTATTAATGAGAATCGAATCTCTGCATAGTTGGCACATGTCAAAATTTATCATAGTCATCTGTCATTACACGTCATCAAAGATCTTGCCGATCTTTTGCCATTTTACAGGGCCTCGCTAACTTGCTAACAGTGAAGCACCTGAATTTTCCGATAGCGAGGTAGCGAGCTCCGGCACTTAAAAGGATTCTGTGCCAGAAAATGCAAGGGTTACCCAGTAATTACTTCTGTTAATTAAAACTAATTCTGACAATGGTATTTATGATTGGTCATGCCACCTGGTGTAATTATGATACAAGCAAGATGCAATGTCATCATTTTCAGATTTTTACGTGGCCTCGCTACTTCGCTAACGGTGAAGCACCTGAATTTTCCGATAGCGAGGTGGTGGAACTTCCAGAGAAATCAACATTCTGGCTCTGATGTCAGATATTCTAGTGGGTCCCTATCCCTTCTTTTTTTTTTTGGATGGTGAATTGCAAAGTGTACCTGCACAATAAAACATTTAATAAGCAAATCTCCGATCGCCGCATCTTCACTTTATGGTCCCACCGCTTAAAATACTCAATACTCATTATCTCGCTATACTTAATGAGCATGCAACTCTCAATAGCAAGGTAACACCAACGGTAGATCTAATCAGATCCGACGGTTGGGACAAATAGGAAAAAAGGTAACCCGGGAGAAAGGAAAAGGAATATGACAGCATATTCGTCTCTTTTGAAAATTCAAAATTTTGCGCCCGACAATTTATGAATAGAGATGATATAGGGTTTATATGGCAATTATTTCTTATAGATGGTTTATCCAAAACCCTATGTTTCACTTAGGCATAGAACATTTGACTTTTCTATGATTTAACTGAAAATTTTTACTGCAGAAAAAGTCAGACCAACAGTGGCTCTGTCTGGGGATGATAAACTACTTGAGTCTATGCAAGGATTCAGAATTTATGGGAGAGCATGCCACACATCCGGTAAAGTGACAACTTCTTCAGAGAGCACAGAGCAACACACAAAAACAAAAAACTCAGATTGTACAAGGATTTATAGAAAACAGGACGACAGGAAACCCTAAAACTATTGTTCATGGAAGAAAATAAGTATTTTTTCAAGAAAAATACCTCTTCAAGAACTATCCATGAACTGGAAATTCAAGAATATTATCAAATATATCTTTGATTATGTAAGAATCTTTACACCAAGCATTCTCAATGCGATATGGGCCTAACCAAATGGGATCAAATTTGCCATGTTTTCCTTTATCTTCAAATCTGGTGTTCCACATTAAGACTAGGTCCCCATTTTCAAATTTCTTGTTTACAGTTCTTTTATCATAGAGTGTTTTGACTTGTAACTGCAATTTTTGATTCCTCAGAGATGCTTCTCTTCTGGCTTCGATCAATCCTACCAATTCATTCATTCTTTCTTTCATTTCATCAGGAGTATCTTCATCATATAACTGGATGTAATTGTATAATCCCATCAAGTTGTTTTGGGGCATTCTAGCTTGAATTCCATACACTAAATCAAATGGAGCCACCCCAATTGCCTTCTTTACAGTTACTCTGTCAGCCCATATTGCCAACTGTAACTTGGAATCCCATGCCCTTTTATTATCGTCCAAGGT
The DNA here is from genome assembly GCA_028749045.1 of Cupressus sempervirens. Taxonomy (NCBI): domain Eukaryota; kingdom Viridiplantae; phylum Streptophyta; class Pinopsida; order Cupressales; family Cupressaceae; genus Cupressus; species Cupressus sempervirens. The sequence goes on from CM053783.1 coordinate 106,595,156, forward strand.
TCTCTTAATGATTTTCAACAGGCTTTTATTTGTGGACTCAGCTTGCCCATTCCCTTGTGGATGATATGGAGCAGATGATGTTCTTGTCATTCCATATTTATCACAAAACTTGATGAATTCCTCAGACCTAAACACATAGCATTATCTGTGACAACTTTCTGTGGACATCCAAATCTGGAAATGATATTATTCAATAGGAAATTATTTACCACTTTACTCGTTGCATTTCTGGTAGGGATAGCCTCTACCCATTTTGTAAAGTAGTCAGTAGCAACCAGAATCCAAGAATAGCCAGTACTAGACTTGGGAAAAATTTCTCCTATGAAGCCCAGACCCCATTGTTGAAAAGGTGCTTTAGTTTCAACTGGCTTTAGTGGAGTATTTCCTGAGAATTTCAGCTTTCCAGCAAATCTCTGACAAGGATCACATTTCTTAACCATAACTTGAGCATCTTTGAACAAAGTAGGCCACCAGAAACCAGCCCTCATTATCTTATGCACAGTAGTTTTGGCCATGTAATGTCCTCCACATACTCCAGCATGCATTTCTTTCAAAATCTCTTTTGCCCTTTCTTTGTCAACACATTTCAATAGAACTCCTTCAAAGTTTCTCCACCATAAGTTATTTTGAACAATTACATACCTGATGGCTTGCAATTTAATATTCCTTTTTTCATTATCAGGCAGATGGGGAGGAACTTCCATATGTTGCAAGTAATGTATAACATTGGTGTACCAGTCACACTGGTCCATGTCGCAGAAATCAGTTCTGAAATCGTCATTTACTAGGTTTATCTGATTAGCTTCCAGGTTAGTTTCGGCCATAAGTTTGGCTAAACCTTGACCTCTTACTAACTTAGTTATCTGCATATCAATGTTAAATTCTTGGATTCTATTGATCCATCTACATATCCTTCCTGACACTTCCTACTGAGAGAAAATATCTTTAACTGCAGCACTAGGTACAAAGGCAATAATAGTAGCGCCTACCAAATAACTTCTGAATGCTTTTACAGCCTTTACCAAAGCATATGCTTGTTTTTCATTTATTTCATACTTCAGTTTAGCATGCTGTAGGGATTTGCTAAAAAAGGCAATAGGCTGCTCATACCCTTCTTGGTTTTTCTGTAATAAAACTGCAGCCACAGTATGGAATGATGCAAAAGAAAAAATATGCATGGGTTTAGTATAATCTGGGGTCCTCAACACTGGAGCATTTTTTATCGCAGTTTTTATATCCTAGAATGCCTATAAAGGTTCACCATTCCAATCTATAACAGCTCCTTTCTTGAGCATTTTTGAAATGGGTCTACTAATTTCAGCGAAATTGGTAACAAACCTCCTCAGAAAATTAACCTGGCCAAAAAAGGACTGTATACCTTTCACGTTTTTAGGTTTGAGAACTTTATCAATAGCTATTACCCTTTCTGGGTCTATTTTTACCCCATCCTTAGACACTATGTGTCCTAATAACTTTCCTTCTGTGACCCCAAACGAGCATTTCTTTGGGTTTAGAGATACCCTATATTCTAGGGCTTTTATAAAAAAAAATTCCAAGTGTTTGCAGTGATCTTTAGCCTTGTTAGAATATGATGTAAGATCATCCTAGTACACAACCATAAATTTGTCAATATACTCATGAAATGCTACATCCATGGCTCTTTGGAAAGTAGCTCCTCCATTAATCAAGCCAAAAGGCATCCTCACATACACATATGTTCCCCAAGGGGTTGTGAAAGCTGTTTTGAACTGTTCACTTTCTTTTACCAAAACTTGATTATATCCAGAAAAGCCATCCATCATTGACATCAATTCAGAGCCGGTCACTTGTTGTAACATGGCTTCCATATTAGGTAAGCCATAATTATCTTTTAGAGATGCAATGTTTAGATTTCTAAAATCCACACAAAGCCTAATATCTCCATTCTTTTTTCTTACAGGAACAAGGTTTGAAACCCAAGTGGAATGCCTAATTGGTTTGATTATTCCACCATCTCTCAGTTTTGTCAGTTCTTCCTGCATTTTTGGGGCAAGGGTAGGATTGATTGGCCTCTGTTTTTGCCTAAAAGGTTTTACATTTTCTTTCAACGGTCTGACATGCTGGAAAAGGTCCTCCCTATAAGCTTTAAGGTCATCATATGACCAAGCAAAAACATGCATGTAATTTCTAAGTAGGTCAATCAATGCTTTTCTGATTTGAACAGGCAGATCTTGGCCAATGTAAACCCTTTTAGGGAATTCATCCGTTCCCAAATTCATTTCTTCTAGCTCCTACGGTTTGGGGTCATTTACTCCCGATTTTACTCTGTCTTGGTTATCAAAAATATTCTCCAAGACTACCAACCCCTTAGGCATCTTATTTGTTTTTAATTGCATGATTTCTTGACCAAAAGTGGTTTCTTTCCCATTTATGTTTTCAATCAATCCATTGCAGTCCATCTTCTGACCATGGTATTTGTCTTCATTTAGCAAAAAATTTGTAATATCTTTTTCATCTTCAAACACCTGCCAATTTTCAATGTTGTCAGGTATAGAAGGTCTGTTTTGGGCCTCAATCTGGGAGATTCCTACAAATGATATTTCTTTTGGTTTGATAGCTACATTGGCCAGAAGATCAGCCATTTTATTCTGGGTCCTATCTCTCCATGAGATCCCAAATGCATCAAAGAATTCTATTTGATCCCAGACTGCGTTTCTATATTGTTTTAATCTCCTATTTTTTGAGGAGTAGGTTCCTTTGATCTGAGAGATGATCAATTCAGAATCCCCTATGACACACAATTTCTTAATTTTGTGGTATGTGGCCACTTTGAGTCCTAGCAGAAATGCTTCATATTCAGCGATGTTATTAGTACAAGCAAACTTCAAGGTGAATGAATACCTGAAGGTGTTATTTTCAGGGGACACAAAGACTACACCTGCCCCTGCACCCTCTTTAGAACTAGCCCCATCAAAGAACATTGTCCATAATTTTGGTGAGTTCATGCAACATTCAACCTCATTTTCAATGATATCAGGCAAGTTTTCCACTTCCTGAATAATTAATTCGGCCCTAAAAGCATTAATCCTAGTGTCTAGGAAACAAGTGGTATCTTTGTCAATTTCTTCACTTAAGATGTGGTTAACCTTTGGTTCCCTATTTACCTTGATAGCTTTTTCCCCTATATGGAAGGTGGCATAAGTAAGGTCACATTGTAGGCTTCCCCCCATGGCGGCACTCCATTTTCTGGAAAGTAGCATCCCATAGTGTGGGGGTATATCCACCACAAGGACAGACATGGTTAATTCTACCTCAGGAAATGCAGCCAGTTTGAATAGTAAGACATTTATAGTACCTATTACTGGAACCTCTCTAGCATCCATCCCTCAGCATCTACCTTGCTTAGTATCCACCTTCAATCCTAGGGCTTCCATTACTTTGAAAGGCATTATAGTGTTGGAAGCTCTAGAATCTATCATACAATTTTTCAAGGTTTTCCCTTTTATGATTAGACTAAGGAAAAAAGGATCAATATCTTGTATGAACGCAACTGATGAATCATCTAAAAACATCTGAGAAATCTGGGATATAATACCATTGTCCTCTATTATTAATGGGGTCTGTTGGGCTACAGCTTGATCATCAATACTATTGTTGTTTGCTATTCCACCCAACCATGACAAAGCCTTATTCTTATGCTCTTCAATTCTAAAAAGCTCAGACAAGGGTACTTTCATAGTAATTTGAGATAACATGGCAATCATATCAATAGGTTCAACCACAGTAGGTTTTACAATAGTACCTGGAATCAGAGTCTTTTGAGTAGTGGGCACCGCTTTTTGCTTGACAACATCCAGTTCTGATTTCTCTGGTTGCACTACTGTCTTTGTTGCTTCACCTATCTAAAATTGAACCTTCTTTTTTGGTTCCCATTTCTGACTCTTGTTCTCCTTGATCTTAGGCACATCTATACTGACTTTCTTGTGTTGATCATTTGTCTTATGAGTGGTGTCTTTGATGAACACACTAGATGGCCTTCCTGCCTCATTATTTATTGCTCTATTTCTCAAATTGTAATTACTATGGACTTGTGAAATCATCTCGGCTGTAATTCTATCAATTTCCTCCTTGGAGGGGATTCTTAGGTTTGTAAAACCTACGTCAGAAAATGTATTGCATACCTTATCAGTATCATTCTTTTCATCATCTAAAAATATTTTCTGATGATGTAACTGGTAAGCAATTCTCTGGCTGGTAACATCATTCTTAGGTTCTTCTGAATCAGAATCTATCAAATTATCAGATGTGTTCACCATATTGCAGCTTATATCATCATGGTTTTTTTCTTCTGTTTCTTCTTCTGCTTGCACTCCTTGAGCTTGGGCGAACGACTGGGCAACAGCACAATAATCAGCAGAATGAGGTGATTGGCATATAATGCACCAAGGTACATCATCATTCATATTTACAGTGTTCCTTTGCAGGGGGTCTGGGGTACCCTTATCTTTCATATTTTGGGTCTGGTTGGGAACTGGTTTACCATCTTTCCACTGGGTGGTGTAAGGGTAATTCTGCATCCTAGGCTATCTATTGAAATTGTTGTTATTCACAGGGGTTCTCTAAGTAACATTTGTCTTATTGAAAATAGTGGGATTCATCTTCTTGAGCATTTCTAAAACATGGCCTATAGTAGGTTCTTCAGGCTTTTTTCCTATGGGAGTTTTGTCACCCTCCCTTTTATTATTATTCTTAGGATTGAAAAGCTTAGGATCATCCCTCCTCCCTAATTTTCCAGAGGCCTTTCTATTATTTTCTATATTCAATGCAACTCTATAGGCATCTCTTAAAGTTTTAGGATCCTTATCTCTCAGTTGGTAGGCCATTTTGCTATCAAAGGCATTGAAATAGGTTGTAAGATAGACGTCTTCATTTAACCACATAAACTGAAATAGTTTGTACATCCCTTTCTGAAATCTCACATTGAAATCAAATGTGGATTCATTTAGATTCTTCTTGATATTGTTGAACTCATTCAACATGAATCCTGCATTAGTATTGTCCCCATATTGTTCTTTGAACAATTTCTCCAAATCACTCCATGAAGTAATATTATCATCAGGCAACCTTCTGAATCAATCCCTTGCATCCTCTATGAGTGAATGCACAAATAATTTCATCACCATGTCCTCATGTTCAACTTCATAATCATTGAGCATGTCAATGAAAATTCTCAAATGTTCTTCACCAGTAACAACATTATTTCCAGAAAACTTAACCACTTTATCCCTTAAATCAAAAGATATGGGATGGGGGGCACCAGGAATACTGGCAAATGATATTTGTCTATATTTTTCGAGGTATATAGGTTTCTTCTGGAAACCAAGAATGTTAGAGGCACTAGCTGCATTAGCTTGACTTAGGAGAGCAGCTTGGGACAGCTGTGGTGGGACAAATGGGACTTGAGTGCCAATATTGGAAGATGAGGTAGGAGTAGATTGGGGTACTTTCTGAGTCGAGATTATGGGACCACTAACTAGTGTAGGATTTATAGGTGGGATAGACAAACTAGGCCATGAATTCAATGCAGAATTAGACTTTATGAATTGGATTTTCCTTCTAGTTTCTGCGGCCTGAGCTTCATTTTCAACCTTCTCAAGTTCTTTTGCAAGGTCTTCCCTCTCCTTTCGAGCCTTCTCTAGTTCTAGATCTAATTTTGATATGGAGGGTTGTATAGGTTTTCTCGGTATGGCTTGAGGCTCATTTATTTGGATTCCTATAGCCTTGCCTTTCCCTTTATCTGGAACTGTTCCAGTGGGCTCTATTGGATCAACTTGAATGGGTTTATAAGCTTGAACTTGAGCAATAATTGGTTCTTGCCTTTGATTTAGGAGTTTCTCCTGTTGTTGAACTTTAGCTCTTAGATTATCAACATCTCCAAAGACGTCCTGATGGAGAGTGGGGGTATTCTCTTCTAATTTTTTATTTTGCTCTTTCAAAGCAGCCATCCTTCTTAGCAGAGTATCTCTTTCTATTATTGCATCCAAAGTGGCTCGCTCCCTTTCCTTTTCAAGATGGATGCATTTAGCTTCTTGCTTAGCAATCCATTTCTTCAAAAATCCTATTTCAGATTGCACTTCTTTAGAATCAGTAGAGGTTGCCTCGAAATCAGCAGGGTCATCTAGATCTATAAGGTTTGGTTCCATATATGGGGCTACTCTGGGATTAAAAGGGGTATCAGATGAACTCCTAAATTCTAGCCTACAATTTATATCTGCTACAGGCCCTGGTCTTAGTGAAGCAATTCCCATAGTAGATACGTCTTTGTCTTGAAAAACTCTCTGATCTGGTAATGGGGTGCTGAAAATACCTCCTAAGAGTCTTGTATTTTCGGATTCAGAACTAAGCAAAGATGACTCTCTTGCTATTATCGGTTGATAATGGGAATTTACGGAGGCATTACCTCTAGGCTTCCAAGTAGGATTTGGATCTATTCTTTTCTTATTTTGGTTCTTCCTACCACCTTGGGGTAAATCAGTATACATTGATACATCGGGATTGGCTCTCATGTAAGCCCTTGTGTTTTTTCTCTTGTTAGCCATATTCTTCTTTTGTTACAATAAGCACTAGCTTCAAAACCTTGACTGAGTCGCCACCCTCTTTCGAGAAAATATAATAACACTCTTACTGACAGAAAGAAAACAATACACAAGTAGGAACAAAAATACAGCACAAAGAGACCAATCACTGATGTTGTAAGACTGCAACTCTTGCTTGTTAGATAAGACACTCGGATAAGCTGGATGCGTCAGTGTGTAGCAATGGTACTTGGGTTATATCTTCTTTAAATCCTCAAGTTTTGACACTAAACATTCCCTTATAGCTATGGGCAAAATAAAGATCACACGACACATACTTACTTAGTAAGACTAAAGACAACTGCAGTACTTTTTACAGATGTGTTAGACAGTCCCCAGCAGAGTCACCATATTGTTGGTGTTTTATTATGATGTTAATAGTGATAAAACTACTAGACGACAAAAGGCTTAATACCTAGATATCAGTACATACAAAACCTAAAGAATAGCCAATTCTCATTATCACTTGCATATGCAAAGTACTAGGACCCAACTCCAACAAAACCTTAGATGGTTTTCTACTCTTTTGGCTCTGTAAAAACCAGGGCGGGTGTACCCGAGGATGGTTCAAAGATGGAACAATTGTATGAGAATTATTCTTAGTTTCATTTTGATTCTCATCTCTAAATCTTCAAACATATACGTAAATCTTACCGAATTGATAAACACATCCCTTGAACAGATATGGCCAAGAAATCTTCTATAGCTCTGCAGATGTTTCCAATAGCAATGGCTAAATGAAGCTAAAACAATCCATGCAGGCAAGTGCTGGCCAACTTTGAATATCTTACAGGAAATATAAGTAAAAATTGATTTTATGATGTACTTTGAAAAAGCCAGTTATAATATACTTCTCTTTTGGCTGAAATACTTTCGATCAGTGCCTAATCCATTAGGGATTCAGAGTCAAGTAAATTCTTAGATCTAATTTGTTGCTTTGCAACAAATTTTCATCAGCAATTCTTACCAGAATTTATCATTCAAAAATCCTTATTAACACCCAAGCAACCTCATCACATTCATCAGAGCCTTTATTTAATCCATTGAATTAATAGCAATAACAAATGGATGTACAGCCTTACTATATTGCAATCAATTGCATAAGCTTTTACTCACACAACATCAAGGTAGCTAAGTATTTAAAAGGAGACAAAATTTAGAAAAGAACAGATATGGGGACAGTTCATAATTTGTATTCATTTCCTTTGAAAATGGTATATCCTTTACAATAGACCCAGAAAGACCTTCAGAGAAGAAGCACAGTTCTTTCTACATTCATCTATATCTCAGAAGTTTTGACAGAAAAGTATACTATAAATTTCCTTCCCAAAATGTTTGGACCAAAAATAGAACTAAGCACAATACTTAGTAAAAACCAAATTTGGACCCTTCTTTAGCCTTGGGATCTCACTTAAATAATGTGAGATGCAACAAGCTTTAGGCTAAAGAAGGTGACAGGTGTCCTTCTTTAGAAAAACAAAAACAAGAATAATAGAAAGGTTAATTACAACAACAATTCTTGGCGGGTCCCTTTATGTTATACTTCTTGGTTGTTATGATCTGATCTCACAATCATTCTTCATCTTCAGAGTACATACCCATAAGGTCTGTAAGTGATGTATCATCTTCTATTACATGCAAACTCACTTTAACCTGGAGATTTTCTATGTCATCATTGCTGATTTCAAAAGTAACTATTACTCTTACATCTTCTTCGTCATCGTCTCCTGACATCTGCTCACTAAACTGATTTTTCCATCTGTTAAAAGTATCATCATCTAGCCAATCAAAACTTAGGGTTTCTCTTTGTATCTTTATTAAAGAATTGGCATTTTCCTCTAAATCATTGAATTCTTTTCTCATATTAGCGTAATATAATTGTATTTTTACCAGCTCCTCATTTGTCTTTGCCCAAAACCAATGGCCAGTCTCACTGATGATGTTTGTTATTCTGTTATTGAATAATTCATCCATTTCCTTTTATTCTCAAAATTATCTAATTAATTCAATAAATCAAAAATCCTTTCAACCTGATGATAAGGCATTTGGACTGTAGATATACAAATAATTGTAACATCATTGTTTCTCTGTCTCCATTTCTGTGCAAGAGAATCTAGTCCATCCTTTTGTTTATTTAACTCATCCATGAGGGTTACAATCCTTGTCAACTAATCATAAAAAGTTTACCATTGTATTTTATCCCTCAAATATGTCACACCCTGCCTCCATTTCTCTTCCTGCTGATTTCTAAATTCTATCTGCCACTCATGTAATTTAGTTTTTTCTGCTTCAAATTCCTCTGCAGTATAGAATTGGGGTCTTTCAGGGGTGTCAGGTATCTCAATAATAGGGGTTAATCCCATAGATGACTGTGGGGGATATGCAATTCTCAGTGTACTAGATTCTCCCACTTTCCTCTTTCCAAGTACCTTTTCTAATTGAGATACCCTGTTTTCTAACTCAATTCTCCTTTTTACCTCTTGGTTATAGGCATCCACCACTATTTCATATTTATTATGCATATCAATCATTTCCCTCTCTCCTCTTTCTGCAGTAGCCAAGGCAAATTTAGAATAATCTACATTCATGTGGGCTGCCTGTACATTTGAAGTATCAGCAACTCTCCTTACAATGATACTCCCTGTTAATACTGAATCATCAGGCTGTGATGAAGTAGTTCTGGATCCTCTTCTTAGGGACCACATAACAAGGGCAGCTTGATCATTGCTGAATGCTGTACCCAAGAATTCCTCTTTATTTGGATCTTGGAGTCCTAAATTATTTGAAACAGAATTAAAAATTAATGCGTCAGCAATGTCCCAATTGGGCAATAATAAAACATTAGCATTTTTTACCATCTGTCTTCCCTCATCAGGGGTTATATTTTGGAACTCTTGCACCATTTGTTCCTTTATTAGATTTTGAATGGAGGTCTCATCCATTTCTGGATGTTCTGTTTTCATATTCTTATACCTTTCCTCAAAAATGTGCATGTTTACCCTCCACACAAAATGATGGAAAGCCCTAGATCTTACAAAATTGTTATCAGATAAAAAATGCTGACTGGCTTGTTCCAAAACAGGGTCCAATTCCCTTCCTCTGAAATCTACTATAGTTAATTCAAAACTTGGCACAGGGGGTTCCTGGGGGTTCCCTTCATCAATTTCTGCTTATGTAACAAAAAATTTCTCCTTGTGACCCCATTTGTTCGAATTGCTCATTTGTGAGCTGTTCTTCCTCAATTCTTATTGGGGTTTGAGAAGGTGAGTAACTTTCATCAGGGGATTCTTCCTCCCTTATTATTCTTCTTCTTTTGGGAGAAGGTTCAGGGGGTCTTTCTTCTAGGACAGTGCTGGTGGATTCAACTATCTATTTTTCTTTATGTACAATGGGCACCTACTGTCGAACAATAGTATATCATGTCTTCTTTCGTACCACCAGTGGACCTATTCCAATGTTGGGGGTGAAACCCAATTTTCTCATAATTTCTCTGGCTTTATCTGGAAAAGAATTAATAAAATGTTGTTTCTTCTCATTCATTACTTCCATTATCTTAGAGAAAGTACTCATGAGCTTATGTATTTTATCCGCATTGGTTGCAGCATTACTAAGAGGACTGAAATCTTTGTCAAAACAATTAATGAATTCCAAAACTTTTGAATAGACTCTCCATTTTTCTTTCTTTATTTCTTGCTCATGGAGAGAGTATTCATTTCTTATTATATCTTCAGGAAAATAGAATTCATTTTGAACTGGACGAAGCTTGATTCTAAATCTAAGGGCAGAGTTAAAAAAACCTTCTGTATCACAAAAATGAGAGTGAGACACTGCCATCTTATATTGATCCAAAATTTTATGGAGAAAGACCCACCCTTCTTTAGTTATCACAAATTGGTGGGCTATAGTACAAGTAGGAAAAATTGATCCTGTCCCCCTTTTGTGCAAAAAGGCCTCCTTCACTCCTCCCAACTGCCACAAAAATTCAGCTATCCCTACCTTTAAAGCTACCTGATAGGTTAACACATGGGGTGTTCCTTTGAATCCATAGACCCTGATGACAGTTGAGACTGAATATGAGATAATATCTCTCCAATTATGTGAAACTTTTAGATTATGGGTTTTATCCATAGGCGTAACAAGGTGCATTAATGCCTTAGGGATTCTGGGATTATCACTCAATATGAGGCACCTTAGTTTGGAGGTGAAGTGCCTATCAAATCTAACGAAGCTAGCATTTTCTGCTTCCCAGGTCATGTCTGCACTCCATAATTGGACTGGCAGTGCCTCCCCTTCTTGTTCTCTATTTAAAACCATTTCTTTACCAAAATAAGTGGCCCCTTTAAAAAGAAACATATGCATCAATAAGGAATACTAACCCCAAACCTTTTCCACCTTGCCCTGTGCAATCCCCACCAATCCCTGGTGAATCTCATTTGCCAAGTAAGATGCAAAATCAAAAATTATTTCCACACCAAAAGAGGAGATTTGGGTGATCATATACATGAAGCTCACTGGAATAAAATCTTCTTCGCCCTCTCCGAAGACTCTGCATAGGGTCCTATATATCTCCACTGCCCTGGCATTAAAGCATGATTTCTTGAATGGTTCTTTAGAAGATGATGTTATGGTTGGGAGGCCTCCAATCTGGCCTATGTGGGCTTTCAGTGCACCCTGTCTAACTACATCCCTCTTGGATATATATTTTGTTTCTAAATCTATCAAATTAATGGGCACATGATACATGGTGAGGGGTCCCAGACTAAAAACCTTCCTAATCTCCTCGGGACTGATGGTAACTAAAGCCTCACCATCCATTCTTCTCACTACCTTAGTGGCTTGGTCATAGTTTTTTGCTATAGCTTCAAGCAGGTCAAAATCCATAAACACGCTGGGGACAACAAGCTTCCCAAGATCAAAATTCCATATATTAGCATGAGGGGCATATAACTTCCTTTCCGCAAACCATTTTTTGAATAAACTCAAACCAGTTTGAGAAGTTTGAGCATCCCGGACCCAATTACCCTTATCATTCACTCCATCAGCTATCCTTAGCCTAGGGTTCAGTGAGGTTAACCTCTTAACTTGCACCGTTTCTACAGTGGATTCAGGAAGTACCTCAAGCAAATCATCATGCACATTTCTATCCAGGTAGTTTATTGCACCTGTAAATCCCTTCTTAGGAGGCATCTTGGGCTATCTTTTAAAACTTAAAAGCTCACAAAGATGATGGTAGTTTTACTTACTTGAAATCTGTCTCAATTCTCCTCTGTATTCCTGCAAATTTTTCGCGAACAGACAACTTGATAAAAAAAAAAATTTTATCAAACCTTGGCACACTTTTCTTCCAGTAATGGCTTCTGCACAAGAATGGCTTCAAATATTTTCTCGCGTGAAATGAAACTGATGAAATCTCTCTGTATTATACTCTATTTTTCCTCACAGACAAAGCTTTCTTGTCTAATTAATACAGAGAGTGGCACTACATTTTTCATTTAAAACTGCGCCGTCGATCTTCAAAGATCCTACGATCATGCGGTACAGAGAGAACAACTAGGAGTTATATTTGCCATGTCAGTTAGTTTACCCAATGAGAACTTTCCACGTACAGAATTCTTTCTTTTGATGGCACTTATATTTAGACCCACTGACGACGGAGAACACGTGTCAGCATGTCGCTACTTCGTTATGCATAAAGAACAAGCACCTTGTCATGGCGAAGCGGCGACAATCATTGATCAGATCAAGAAATGATCGAAAGATACGCTATAGGGCTTCTTAAGAAAGAAGGCGGCGGGCCCAACTCACTATGTCGCTATAATTATCTCCCTTGTAACTCTTCATAGCGAGGTAGCGAGCTCCATTGATCCACTTCAAGCTGACGTTCAAGATTTCTTGTACATTCAGTCAGATAGGTATTAATGAGAATCGGATCTCTGCATAGTTGGCACATGTCAAAATTTATCATAGTCATCTGTCATTACATGTCATCAAAGATCTTGCTGATCTTTTGCCATTTTACGGGGCCTCGCTAACTCGCTAACGGTGAAGCACCTAAATTTTTTGATAGCGAGGTAGCGAGCTCCGGCACTTAAAAGGATTCCGTGCCAAAAAATGCAAGGGTTACCCAGTAATTACTTCTATTAATTAAAACTGATTCTGACAACGGTATTTATGACTGGTCATGCCACCTGGTGTAATTATGATACAAGCAAGATGCAATGTCATCATTTTCATATTTTCACATGGCCTCGCTACTTCGCTAACGGTGAAGCACCTAAATTTTCCGATAGCGAGGTAGCGAAACTTTCGGAGAAATCAACATTTCAGCTCTGATGTCAGATATTCTAGTGGGTCCCTATCCCTTTTTCTTTTTTTTTGGATGGTGAATTACAAAGTGTACCTGCACAATAAAACATTTAATAAGCAAATCTTCGATCGCCGCATCTTCACTTTATGGTCCCACCGCTTAAAATACTCAATACTCGTTATCTCGCTATACTTAATGAGCATGCAACTCTCAATAGTGAGGTAACGCCAATAGTAGATCTAATCGGATCTGACGGTTGGGACAAATAGGAAGAAAGGTAACCCGGGAGAAAGGAAAAGGAATATGACAGCATATTCGTCTCTTTTGAAAATTCAAAATTTCGCGCCCGACAATTTATGAATAGAGATGATATAGGGTTTATATGGCTATTATTTCTTATAGATGGTTTATCCAAAACCCTATGTTTCACTTAGGCATAGAACATTTGACTTTTCTATGATTTAACTGAAAATTTTTACTACAGAAAAAGTCAGACCAACATTCTCTATTAAACAAAAGCTTGCAGCCCTTCCTATTCATCCCATCTAGGTGGACCAACCTTTTGCTCAATGGGGATTGGATTTCATAGGCCCTATCAGTCCTCCTTCTAGTTCTGGTCAAAAATGGATTTCAACTACTACAAATTACTTTACCAGATGGATAGAGGCAGTTGCATTAAAGGATGCCACAAAATCTTTAGTTGTTGAGTTCCCTGATGGAATTGGACCAGGTTTGGTGCCCCTTCAACCATTATTTCAGATAATGCAAAGTCTTTTGTAGGGGCTCAAATTTTTGCATGGGCAATTGATCATAGAATCTACTTGAGCACATCATCAAACTACTATCCCCAAGGCAATGGTTTGGTTGAGTCCTCTAACAAAAACTTGATTAGGATCATAAAGAGGATAATAGAAGATAACCAGAGGTGTTGACATAAAAAATTTAGAATAGCTCTATGGGCTGATAGGATAACACCTAAAAGGTCAATAGGGAATTCACCATTTATGTTGGTATATGGTAGAGAAGCAAGGCTTCTAATTTCATTAGAATTCCCATCCCTAGAGCTAGCTCATCAGTTGGAGCTAGTTGAAAATGATGCCATGATAGTAAGAATGGCAGAGCTGATGGAGTTAGAAGAGAAAAGAAATCAGGCCATTCAAACTCTAGAGACACATCAGTAGCAGGTAAATAGGAGCTTTGATAAGAAGGCTAGGATCAGAACCTTCAGGGAGGGTGATTTAGTCTTGACATGGGATACAGATAGGGCAAAACCAAGGAAGCAATCAAAATTTGATGTACTATGGAATGGTCCCTATTTTATTGTCAGTTGCGAGCAGGCCAATGCTTTTCAATTAAGCAAGCCTAGTGGTGAAGTTTTTCCCATCCCAATCAATGGGATCTACCTCAAGCCCCATGTTTTTGATAGGGCTTGATTTTCCATGTACATATTAGAGTAGTTCCATTCTATTGTTTCCTGCTTTCCAAGAAGTGCACAAGAACATGTGTTTTGCAAAAGTTTTTCAGTCTCTAGTTTCAGTTGCAAAGTTGCAGAGACAGAGATTTTTAGTGTTTTTCTATCACAGAGGTAGGGTTAGGGTTTCTTAGTGTACTAATCCACATCTTTCATGACTTTATATCCCAATGGATGTGCAAGGTCATTGGTTTTATGCATAGCAGGCTTGCATCCCCTCTGAGTCACCATAAATGTTATCCATTTTGGCCTCCTGCCAAAATTCAAACTTCAAATGCTTGAGCCCACCCAACGGCTGCTTCCCATCTTTTACATTATTTTGATGCTCAAGAAATATTGAAAAATAGACGAAAAAACCTTCTGTTATTTCTTTATTCCCTAAATTTTCTTCACAGGCCTACAACTTTTCTCGTCGTAGATCTGGTTTAGATCTACAGTTGGTGCTTTCCTGCAATTTGGAAATACATGATATTTAAACAATGTGAGGAAGCCCCTTAATAACACGTGGTAGGTGGGTCCATGTCCTTCTTTTGGGCTGGAGGGTGGACAAGGTGGCAAGGTGAGCTGGTATTTTGATTGGTGCCTGCTTTCCCACATTCTAAGCTTTGTCAAACTTCCTAACAATGCAGAGAACCACTTTGGTGACATACATCCAAGTGATGTCATGGTAGATGGTTGCAAAGGTTTAGAAGTTATGGATTTTGAGCACTGTTCAATGCAATCTAATCAATGGGTGACACATACTCACAATAAGGAGTTGTGAGGATTTTATGCAATGCAGGTATGCACCCTTGCAATACGTGGCTAGTGTGACATCATGGGCCCACCCTTCTAAAAGTGGTAATGATAGCTCATCTTTCATGGCATCTATTAGGTGAGTTAGAGTACAATAGGGGCATCTCATTGGTCAATCTCACTGACTAGGTACACAATCATCTAAATCTCTGGTCCCCGTAGGGCTGGCACTTCCCCACATTAACAAGATGCGAGGAAGATAAGAAATGCAAGAAAGTTCCTTGCTACCATGTGTCCTTGTGGGGTCAATTTTTTTCCAAGTGGTGCCAGTTGTTGCCAGGGTAGTTGGTAAGTTGAATGCTAAGTGTCTTGTGGGCCCAAGAATTTCGAGGGGGCAAGCACAACTTTTTGAGGATCTTTCATGATCGTCGATCTTGCAGAGATCAACGATCAGGGGATTCTAACATTTTGAAAATGCATAACCTTTAAACATTGCAAGGAAGCACCTAAGGGATACATGTCCTAGTGGGCCTAGCCAAGGTGTTAAAAGTTAGCATTGACAGTTGATCTGGCGGTTATGTATTATCATGGTCAAGGTTTGAGGAGGTGGTGCAGCTAGTCAGTTGGATGTGGTGAGCCGTGCGAAGACGTTGTGAGATGGTAGGAGGATAAAAGACCATTGGCCCACGTGGCTCATTTTTCTTGCAGGATTCATTTGACTTGCTAATTTTGCTAATCGACAAGCTAGAACTAGAAAATTAGGTTTTCCAGCGCGATCCAATCCTTGTGATTGATGCCAACCACTCTGGAATGAATGCTACCCCCAAGAGAGCACTCCACCACCTCTGATCTGATTTGTCTACTTGGTCAGACAATTTAATGACATCATTTCTATCTTCTTAGGGCCCTATTCCAACAAAGATCAGATATCATTGCATCTAGATCTATACTCAGATCAAATTTTCCCCATGATTATTCTCTGCAGGACTTCAATGCAATGGTTGTAGAGTAATGTCAGTGGAGAAATATCTTAGTTATGCTTGAATTATAAAGGTAATTTTTGTAGATTTTGTTCAGGCTAAACCTTCTCTGACTTCTCTGATATTGCTCTGCAATTTCATGTGTAAATTCCCTCTGCCTCTAAACTATATGGCATTCTACCTTATCTCCTTTAACCATTGATGTAAAGTGCAAGAACTATTTTCCTCTCATTAGTTTTTTGTGGATATCTGTAATCTGGATGACTATATCTCTTCTGGCTTATGAATGATATATAAGTGAATCTTCTCTTTCCTTGTGTCATTCATCTAGGTTTTTTGATTTGCATGTGGTTGTTAGATTAAAATAAGTCTGAATGTGTATATCTTTTGGTGTCATGATGGTTCACTAGTGCATGTATGGATAGAGATTTCTTTGAACACTCTATTTTGGTGCATCACCTTCTTAGATTAGAATAGGTAGATTTTCTTTCATGCTCTCCTTCTCCCTTTTCTTCTCCAAGAATAGTTAGGTGCACCCTGATAGTAAGAGGAAGCTGGCCTTCTCCAGAGATTCAACCTCATAGTTTAAGTCCCACAGCTTGGAGGTTGTTTCCATGTTTCACAAGGTTGTCCTTAGGTAAGACTTTGGACAAGGGTGCAGACCTATGTGACAATAGGTCCTAAGATGCAAAATGAGATTTTGGGTACAGGATGTCATTTTGGGTGAGATGCATAGTGAAGACCTATAGTGGCATTTAAATGTAGTTTTTGGGTCCCAAAATGTAGTTTGGAGGCTCAAAATGGTCATATAGGTGTGCTACTACACTGTGATAGCACCAAGTGCACTTCAATAGTATCAATTGTAACTATGGTGTAGTTTAGACACAGTTGGTAGTTTCATGGTGCAATTGGGAAGCTAGGTTGAAGGGTTGTTGATTTTGAGTGGGGTGGTTGTCAAGTTGTTATGTCAGGAACCTAGGATGCTAAGGATGATGTTCTGATGGGTTAGGAGATCTAGAATGAAGGTAAAAACCTAGGGAATGATGTCTTAAGTGAAGAAAATGAAGGCTAGGAGATGCAGAATGTAGATCAGGGCATGCCACTATAGGGGGGCCTATCTAGGTACTTATGGACACCTTTGAAGCCTCAAAATGCCATCTGGAAGCCCAAACTGGGTTCTCAAACTACCAAGTGCACTCAAATAGTACCAATTAGGCCTATGGTGTAGTTGAAGCTAGTTTAGGTGTAGTTGGTAGTTTTAAAGTGCAATTGGGAAGCTGGGTTGAAACTGAGGTAATTTTAAGTGTTAGGGTTTCCAGATTGATGTCACAGTGAGCTAAATAGTAGAGAACAATGCTAAGATCAGCATGAAGGTTCAAGATAATGTTTAAGATGCCTATAATTATTGTTAAAGTGTGCAAGATGAAGGTTGGGTATGCAAAGATGCAAGATGGAAGATGCAAAGTGCAAATTTTGAGGTTGAAATGCAAAGAATGTAAGCTAAGCCCTAATGAATGTAATATGAAAGATAAGCGATACTAAGTGAGGACTAAAAGATGAAATATAAAGCCTATATTATGTAAGTATGAGGCTTAAAGTAGGGTGAATGCAAGTGGGTTATATGTAAGGATGAAACCTATGTTATGCCAAGCATATTTAGGATAACAAGTTGCACATTTAGGACCAAAATTTGAAAAGTTTTGACAAAGGTTGTAATGTTTCGAAAATGTGTAATGATTTCCAAGGTGTAAATTTGAATTTTGGCTTTTATCTTGATTAATGTTTTACACACATGCAAGTCACATTAAGACAAGAATAGTTGTTGTTAAAAGTGAAAAAATACACCACAACCTAGGCTTTAGGACTATATCCACTGAATTCCTACTTGAACTGAAGTTCATTCATACTTATCTAGAGTGAACAACCTAGGATCTTGGCACCACAGGCTCCCCCTTACAATGCACTCACTTCTTAGGGCTACCAAGAACTACTTTCCAAGGGACTATTGTCTCTACTAAAGACTGTGAGAATGTAGGATTTCATCATGGACATGGGTGACCCCTTGAGCTAGTGGATAGAAAGGATTTTGGCCACTAAAACATGGTTTTTAGTAAGGGCATGTTTTTTAGCAAGTGAATGATAAACTTCCTCAAAAGGTCTTCCAACCCCGAGAACCAATGTTTGACACACCACAAGGGTATTAGAAGAGAGCTATCACATAGCAATACCATTGACATAGCTTTCACCATATATGAGTTTTATATAGCAACTGGAATGTTGACCTGGCTTTTGGCTTGTTATCACTCTAAAGTTGTCCCCTGGAATACCCAATATCAAGTATCTTGGTCCAAGGCAGGCTTCCTATAGAAGTCACACAGATTTCTCTTACACCTAAGATCCATGAATGGCGAGGGGAGAGGATATGTCCATGTAACCCCTAGGGTTTTAAACACCATAGACATGCCAAGTGGAAAAGAAAAAGTATATTTTATGCACCCAAAAAAGTGTTATCTAATCTAGGAAATCCACACACATGGTTTTGACAAACACATAGGGTCTTTGCCAACATCCTAAAAATAAGAATTAGTAGTTTTTAAGGATTATGTCTTCATCCAATGATCACTACACATTGAAAATAGACCATTAGTAACACAAAAACATCTACTCTAGGTCCTAGAAGCAAACAAAAACCCTAAATTCAAATTCTGATTGAAACATGTGCTTTTTGTGAACCAAGAGCACTTTGGCAGAGCAAACTACACCCCAGAAGGCTAGAATGGTTCGAGATGCCCCCAAGTGCACTCAAATAGTGATAACTACACCCATGGTTAACTTGGGGCCTAGAAGGGTCCAATTGGTAGTTTCTAGGCACAAATGGGAGGTCAGTTGCAGATTGTAGGGAATTGAGCCCTAAATAATACCCAGAAACTAGATTTTTGAACTCTACCCTCCCAAGTGTTCTTAGATAGTGTAGACTACACTCATGGTGTATTTGGGGCCCATAAGGGTGTATTTGATGGTTTCTAAGTGTAGTTGGTAAGCTAAGAATAGCATATAGGGGTTATAGTGGCTCCTAGACTCCTAAAACTACCTCCTAGGGGTCCCAAGTGCACCCTGATAGAGTAGAGTGCACCCTAGGATAGAAAGCTATCAAAATTCATGAAATAAGAGCATAAAACCATACTAATAGGTCCCCTAATTATGCTAGGTGTGATAAAGGAGAGAGAATAAGCCCTATACCCCGCCAAGTGAGTTTCTTCCTTGCACCTACAAGAACAAACACAAGAAACCCAAGTTGGTTAAGCATGTTCACATCAGGTTCCCAATTGTAGGATAAGAAAATTAGGCTAATGTCTAACATACTATGAGAAAATCACAAACTCACTAAACATATATTGACACCCTCTAGTCTACCATGAAAGCCAAATTAATAGAAAGGAAGCAACATAAGGTTAGAAACCCCCTCTTTCATTTGTAGCTCCCATGTCCTTATTTCTTCTCCATATGATGTAGCTCCAAATTGCCTATAGTGCACACAATTTTGAAGAAAAAATCTATGATAGGGATAATGGTATGAGAATATTAGAGGATGTGATTTTAGCATGAGAGATGGAGCAAAAGTCTATAAACTAGGGACTGAAAATGAGAGGAAGAATACTCATTTTATAATCAACATGGAGGATGAGAGCATTGGAATTGTCACCTTGGATATGCAACTTGGCAAGAGATTCCTTTGAGAATCCATGATGCATATGACATGAGATGCTAAATGTTGGATCGCATGACACTTGGAAGTCAAACTTGGCTAAAGAGGGAAGAGATTCTATGATGCATCATATGGCACCTCAAACCCACTTAAAGCCAAGTATCTATGACAATGGAAGCCAAATATGGATGTGCATAAGAGAATAAGAATATATGGATTATGACATATCTTAGCCAACTGTCAATGGAGAATCCATGAGGTGTCACACCCATGTCTCACATTGATGTCAATCTCATGTGGAATATTTGAATTAAAAATCCCTTATTCCACACAAATAGAAATTCGTGGAAAATGGAATTAATGGTGGAAAATATGACTTAGGAAATTAAGAATTTCAATGGTTTGTAAATGATGACTCAATTAATTAATAAAATATCAATTAATTAAGAAGGTTAGTTAAGAATAATAATTAGTGAAATGACATAGGATGAAATTATGGGTTGTTTAATCCTATAGGAAAAATTAGTAGATGATTGGCTAGTTTGATTTGATAAGTGCAACAATATGCTTTGATGAAATATGAAAATAATGGAGATTGACTAGGATGATGATGGATAGACCAAAGCCATGGTCAAATTGATTGATAGGTTGAAATGATAACATGCCAATGACACATGACATGAACTAAAGATATATAACACTTAACTAACATTGTAAAATGCTATAGGATCGAGATTGGTTGATAGGGTTGATCATAATAACATTGATAGACACTATAAATTTTATTAAATGGTTGATAAGGTCATCATCCAACACTAAGAGACTCGACAATATCAAAGATTAGATGATGTGAATGATAGTTTGACCTAGCACTAAGAGCCATGATAATACTAAGATCAGATTGATAAGATTTGATAGATTGATAGGTTTCCAAGGCACAAAAAGCCACAACAATGCCTAGGATTGGATAAATGATGATTTATTTGGGATGTTTGACATGTTTTCAGTTGATTAGGACTGATTATAGGTGATTATGAGTTGATTTGGGGTGATTCTAGGTTGATTTGATATGATTTTGAGTTGATTTGAAATGGTTTTGAGTTGATTTGAAATGGTTTCTAATGATGTTGAAATGGTTCCAAAATGATGTGAAAATAATGTGAAAGAGGATATGAATGATGAAAAAAACTATTGAGATACAATCATGTTGGCCAAAAGATCAAAGTTAGTGGAATGAGAAAATGGGATGAATTATTATGAAAAGTGATGTCGATTCAAGGGCCCGAGAGTATTTTCAAGGGTTACCACTCAAGACAATGACCAAATAATGAAAATGGTAGCTCAATATTTTAACAATGAAGATACAAATCCAACACAACTGATAGTTCATAAATCAAAGTTGAAATGCAAAAGTTATGGCCTCCAGAGTGCAACATAGGGGTTACGTGAGTAGTTATGGGCATCTTACTTCCCCAAGTGTGCCCAAAATGCACCCAAGTATGCCTAGTTTGCACTTGATAAGCCCAAGTATGATATGATAGTATCAAGTGTGCCCATGGTGCACTTAAGAAGCCCAAGTGTGCTCTGAGAGTGCAGACTATGCCCCAGAAGGCTTCGAGGGCCAAAAATAGCCCGACTAGACTTTAAATAACCTAAAACTTTGCATACATGCCAAAAATGATAGAAAAAGTTCATAACATGGGTGAAATCAGTCAAAAATGGTCAAATTTGGTTAATCTTGGTCAGACAAAGGTTGTACTTGGTGGAAAGCCACAGAAGGTTGACAAACAGTGTGGGATGATGTATGAATGCAGGAATGCAAGATGAAGATGATTTGGTGCATCGGAATACATGATCATTGTGTTGAATGAAGAAATTAATGATAGAAGATTGAGAAGACGTGATGAGCACCAATTAGAATGAGGTGAAGACTTTTTCTTTCAAAAAGTGCTCTATATGTCAAATGGAGCTTCATTTTGATGAAACCGTAAATGCGAACCATTTTTTAGCATCTATAGTATAAAGATAGAAAACATGAAAAGTAGCTAGATGAAGAAGGAGCCAATCAAAATGCAGACCATATATGTAAAACCTAAGATGAGAAAATAGAAACTTTACATTTCTCCCCTATGATTGGATTCCATAGGACAATAGATCATTTAGAAAATGGTAAAGACCAAACTAGATGAGTATTGCTTAATATATGAGCCATGGGCATTGACACAAAAAGATGAAAAGGTCAATATACACAAAAAATGTAGGCAAGGTAGCATGCTTACTTTCCAAGAAATCCTAATGTGATACCAGAAAGATAACATATGTGCCAAATGCCATAAAAGGAATATATAAATTAGGAGCATTGATGTCATAAACAGGCAGCTTGTATGTGAGACCTCCTAGAATCTGCTCAACTATCATTGTCCAATGACCCTTAACAATAAAATAAAATACATACCCAAGTTAATTATAATTGATCCAAAAACAATCCTCAACTAGAGCATTTTGCACAGTAGTGAGATATGTTTTCAATGCAACCAAATTGTAAATTTACCAACTTACCTTGTTCTTCATGTATTGATCATTAACTTGAAAGTAATATTGAGGATTAGAAAAATATTTGCTAATCTACTTACAAAACATGTTCCATTAAAAAAAAAAAATTGAATATACCATCAAATTAAAACATATGGTCAATCATTTTTTAAAGTCTAAAGCTAGAAGTAAGAAATACTATAAAGTCTTCTAAAATGGAGTCTATAGACAAAAGAATCAAAAGCAATCAATAGATTTCAAAAAAAATGCAATCAAGAGATAGAGACATTACACACATTGCTTTACATGTACTCTGAACTAGTTCCAAAAAATTTCTCTCCATATACCCCTAATCCATCTCAAATAAATGTAGAACTAGCTCCTTGGAATGGACTGTTAAATGGATTTGGTCCTATGTTAGGTGGTCTCTGCATGGCAGGTTGTCCTCCAAGATCTTCAAGCATAACTCTAGGTCATTGTACCAAAATAGAGGTTGTTTACTGTACAAAACAAAACAAAATGGCCTACTACACCTCGAGACAAAAACTAGTTACAAATTATACATAACCATCAACACAAAGTTCAAAGATTTGTTCAAAGTATCACAAACTAGTTCCATCCATCATTTAGCAATCTCCCTTTTTCATACAACACAACCATAGTGAGAAAAGATGCAAATAAGTATATAAATAGCCATGCCATGCCACATTTTTTTGTAGTAATTGTACAACTAAAGATTTTTAATTTGCCTTGTTTAAATTGATAATGCAACCGTACTTTAAGAGATTATGTAGCTTGAAAAGCATAAATTTCATTGATGACATTTTAAAATTCAATGCTCAATGAGTTGTCTGAAATTAAAATTCAAAATATGTACTAAAAAAAAGGAACCACATCCCCACAAATATTGATACATTAGATATTTATTAATATAAAAAATGAATCAAGTCACCTAGATCGATTCCATTAGTATTTGGTGAGTGCAATGGAGCAAGGATGGTTACATCTTTAATGTGCACATTATTGCATTCACCATAAATGCCAAAAATAAGCAATAGAATTCACCAAAATTGCAACATAAGAGAACCATTGTTTAACTTCCATTAAAATGTTCAAAAATAGAATACTACCTCACTAAAAATGATGATAGACAAACTTGCAAAAAAACCATCAAGAACACCTAGTCCAGGGGATTCCAAAGCACCATTAATTATATGCAAAATTGCACCACTACAATTCAATGCAAGTATGGTACTCTCTACCCACATCAGCAGAAAGTATGATTTAATAGATTTAAGTAATGTCTTCCCTGCAGATAATAAAAACATTTAAGTTGGTTTATGACAAACATGCCAACTAATATACAAGGCATTCTATAGAAAAACACAACATCCATGAATTAGGTAGCCAAAATTTGAATCAAATCACACATTTAATATCTTCCTAAAGAAATATCTTGACATGTATTCAAGCTATTTGTTGGATATTAGAAACAACCTCTAATCTATTTCTTAACAACATCCTTGATTTTGAGCACGAATATTACCAAAGCATAATCAGCTTGAGACATAGGCAAATAGGCACTAGTATGGAGATAGAGATGCCAATCAAATTAGAGCCCATTAGCAAATGAATAAGATAAAACTAATATATGTATATATCAAAAATTGAGAATGTTAAGAAGGGGACAAAGGTTCAGTTTTTGTTCCTATAATGAATTTTCCCTATAACTATGATCCAAAATCAAAAGTCAAGAACAACATTTCCAAAAACAAAAATATAGATATCACACATGATATTTCCAACTAGAAAAGGCAACTCCAAAGTAACTAACCTTAATATAGAGTACTAATTCTCTATAGGCTTTCATGATAGGCAAAGAATGATCCTTTTCTGGCCCTACAATGCTCATAGTATTCCTCCCTTTTAGAGTCATATAAAACTGCAAATTGGTAATGGGAATGTGGCATTTCCAGATTAAACTCATCCTTGAGTAGATTGAGCTACAACCTATTACTGAATAGCACAAATCTGAGAACATTGTATAGAAGCCATAAATTTTTAACAAACTCTTCCCTCAAACCCTCATAGGCATCAAATTTATCAATTATCAAAAAAAAATTAAGTGATGTTGATAGCATCAATATCAATTCAAATTCACTTTGACATTTTTACATATTTGCAACTAGAGGAAATGAATTTATCAGCCCCATCAAGACATCCATCTTCATATTATCCCTATTAAATGTCCAGCAATTCTTAACATCATGGAAAAGCTACATTTAGCCAATAGATTGAGTGGTATGTAATGATTCTACACTTCTATTTATATCAGTGTTGAAGGACCCAGACTAGCCTCTAATTTCACGTTGCATGAGAAGAAAGGTTGGGTATGGTTCAAAAACATCGCAGGCACTTGTTGATGCTTCCATTGCAAGTGAGAGCTCTAATTCAATCAGCTCTAAATTATGAAGTTCTGGCAGAATTGATGCTCCTATGCCCAACTCTTCATGCCTAAATAAACTGATAAGAAACAAATTAAATGTTTTTTTTTAGTCTATGAACTAGACAATTTAACTATGTAGAGATTAGTAGTGCCTATCTCCTTCAATCATTTTGGATTAGTTCAAATACTTAATCCAAATGAAATGAAATATATGATGTGCAATAAAATGGATGAGAGCAAAATTTTCATATTTAAGATTTGCATCTTCCAATTTTGTCCTTCTAGAAATAGTTTATAGAATATTAGGTTTATAAGATCTCCACAAGATTGTTTCTTTGTCTCTATTTTCTCTACTAAGTGAAGTTTTCCTTTCACAAGTACAAATGTTCATAGAATGCAAACTAGAATCAAGGAATGGTGTGGAAAATTACATCCAACTGCATTGTAAAATTTATAGATGAAGAGCATTCAAACACCTTAAGTAGCTTAAATGACTAGAAACATTTGCCACCATTATACAATAAGGCACATTACGGAAGCGTTGGCTATCAAAATATGACCAAACAATCTAAACAAGGATGATGGATGGATCTTAAAGCAAAGTTTGAAAACCTATCATCGATAAAATTAAGAGTGATAAATTTGTTCAAAATACATATGCAATCAAAACTAGAAGTTCATGCATCAAAGCTATAAAATATGTTCATCAATTCACTTCCATAATTTCCTTCATGAGCTATCCTCGCATCTTCCCTTCTGGTTTTAATAAATTCAATATTTATGGATGGCAATTTCTTTATAGCAATCCAATCACACTTTGATTTACAAGGGATCCAGAAATATGACAAATGTAAACATCACCTCAAAGTGAAATTGTACCTTAATTTAACACTAAATTCTATACTTTTGTAAATGATACTTCAAATCTTAAGCAAACTGGAATTGTTTGATATACTCAATAAACAAATTATCCAAGATTTCTATATTATCACACAAAATTAAAAAATCTACAGTTTAAAAGAATTTCAGTTGTAAAAATAACCTTGACTTAACCTCTTTACTAAATCTACCATGGTCATCAAAGCACTTATTTGAAGCAAAACACAAAGTAGCATTTACAAACCAATTTCACAAATGAAACTTGAGGATGTCAATCACACAGCAATAATTCTAGAGATGGTTTGATATTAAAGGTTAAAACACAGTTCATCTAGCTGAAAGGAGAATGAAAAATAAAACTTGATAGGCAATAAACTTGTTGAGCGCATAGATTGGTAGGGTCAACAAACAAAAAAAACTAAGTATCAGAGAAAAGTCATAGTGATTTGTGGTACCTGTTAAAGCTCGGACATACTTCAAATTTAGCTTTAAAAATTAAATCCCAAAACTTATGTAATGAATATTCATTAGGGAAAAGCCAAAACATTGGAACTTGTTTTAATGAATGAGCTCAAATGCATTTCATGCCTATATCCTATGTTAAACTATATCTCTAGAGCTGTCTCTTTTCCATTTTGGAGAGAAAATTGTGCGGAAGATGGAACAATTATTACAAGTTAAAAACTCCAAGATTCCCATAGAGATGAAAACAAAAAATGAAACAAGACAAAGAGTGGCTCTTACCCTATTGGTTGGAGAGTAGTACTCACACTCACACATTTTATCAATGTTAGAGGTAGAAAATTAAAAAATTCTATGGAAATGTAAATAAATGAGGTGATGCCTCTTACCCTTTTGGAGAGGAGAGTTTGTAAAATTTATCAAGAGCCAAAAATTATAAAACTATCATGGAGATGATAATAAACTAGGATTGAGTCAGTGGTTGCTTTTGCTAAAGCTCTCATAGTTCATCGAGAACCTAGACCAATATGCTTTGGATGCTTAGTCTCTATCTTTGTACCTCAAAGCCTCATCTTGATAGAGGCCACCAAAGTGTCTTTCCTTTGTGAAACATGAGGCACAATCCCCATCTTTAGAAGCTTGGTGTCCCATCCTAGAGAAATTTGTCCATAGAAGCCTCATGTTTAAGACATTCGCTCATCTTTTTGTCTCAGTCCATAGTTTTTCTTTGTCCTCATCTCCTATCATTTAATAGAAGATGAGATTGGCTTTATGCATTTTTAGGATTTCCTACTTCATCATATTTAGTTTTCAACTAGGTATGTACATAACAATTTTACTACTTTCAATTATTATAGGTAGTAATATTAGAAAATTTCTTTAAATAAGTCTAAATTTTTTATTTAAGATAAGTGAGATTTTCTAGCAGTAAGGTAATACTAAAATATCTATTAAAATTGGCAATTTTTATGATCCATGCAGTTATTACAGGAAAAGAGAAATAGCATAAGGACATAGAAAAATAGTGAGGGGCCTCTACACTATATAAAACTAGATTATCACAAAACCCCCCAAAACTGACTAAGTAGAATAGGCTTATTTGATTAGCAACATGCAAAATAGTACCACTACAAATATGCACAATAGTGTCCATGATAGTATTAAAAAAATAGTAAATGGTAAAATTGATAATCTACTTATCAGCAATATAGTCTAAGGAACTTGGAAAAGATAATATTCCACTGACTCTTTAAATGGATAAATAGCGTCAACCTAAATGGGACAACAAGCAAGACTAAAGCAAACATAGGAACCATTAGGACATTTGGATGCCTTCAACAAGGCTCTAATATTTGTGTAGCTCCTAAAGCACCTCAAGCCAAGTGTCCAACTTTCCTACCTTCGGGTGGTCATGGCCCATGGGTGTAGACACCTAAAAACCTTTAGAAAATAAAGTATTTTTATTTTCTGAAAAATTCCTGATGACATCATCATTTATTAATTAATTAATTATTTAATTTATTTATTTATTTTTATGCCATTAAATTCCTTTATCTTAATTAAAAATATTTAATTAAGGAATCCCTCCCAAAAATGTTTAAATCTTATTTAAACATTATTTCCTTATTTATTAATTATTTAATTAATAAATTGACCAAAAAACCCAAAATAAATTAAAAATTTATTTTTTGCCCAAAACTTGGCCAATTTTCTTAAGACCACTAACCTCTTCCAAAATCTTCTAATCCTTCTTTAATTTTTATTAAAGGCTAATCCCATCATTTCCTACCCCTAATCCCAACTCAAAATATTAATTAAGATTAAATATTAATCCTCATGTTTATTAAAAAAGTTTTAATAAATATCTCCTCAACCCAAACCCTTGAAATAAATAAAACTTTATTTATTTCTTAAAAATCTAATTTATCCTCATCCTAAGAAGTTCTAGACTCTTCTAGAAAGTCTTCATCCTCATCCTAGGAAATTCTAGACTATTCTAGAAAGTCTTTATCCTCATCCAAAGTCTAGACTCTTCTAGAAGATGTCTTTAAACCTAATCCTAATCCCCTCCTAACCTTGTCACATTCCCTAAACATGGGTTAAAACTTACTAACCCAAGCCAAAGTTAACAAATATCTCCTCCTTCACCCACCCTCATTAAATGCCATCCACTTGCCTATCCCTAAGCTAATCCTAAACCATCCTAATCCATCCTCTAATCATTTGCACAAGCCTAAGCAAGCTTAAAACCCTCCTAATCAAGCCCAAGTCGAAATTGCTCTCATCTCCCTCAAAATATCTCAACCATAAAAGTTTATGAAGCCCACTAGGCCATAAATGACTCTTCCAAGCCCTTTTATTGCTCTTACAAGTCATTATGAGGGTCTTTATGAAGATTTTATCCCTTGAGCCTCCTTTGTTGACTCATCCTTCCCCTTTCCTCCATCCTCTCACCATGTGACATGTGTCACTCTTTGATTGGTTGTAAGGAAGCACAATCCATGTGCTCTCTTCTCATGCAATCTGAGCCCTCCATGAGCTTTTTCCCATCCTTGCATCTTAGCCCTCAATCCCTCAAGCCTCTTGCCTATAAATTGGATCCTTCCCCTTTGCAAAATAACACAATCCATGAAGTAAAGTCATAATGCCATTTTAAGAAGCCATTTTACATTAAAACTATACACTCACACCCAAATTCCAACTCCATTTGAAGCCCTTTTTGAAGCATAAGCTTGAGCATACATCCTATCTATTTAGACAAAGCTACTCAACAAGAGAGCTTCTCATTGAGAGAGTCCATTAATGGCTCATATTCTCAATTGAGAGCTCATCTTAGTCTATCTTGAAGTTTATGAATTTTGTTTAGTTTGTAGAAGCTTTATTTAAATTTGGTTTCTATTAGCATACTAACATTGCTCATATACATTTTGGCACACCTGGTGGGACCCTGCATGGGTCATCTTCATTAGCTTTTTTAGTCAGGTTTTGTACGTCATTTGCTAATTTTGGCTAATTTTGCTTGTTTTTTTTTATTGGTAGGATTGTATAAATTGGTTTTGTAGGTCCACATGAGCATGAAGAAGACAAAGGAACTCATAGTCTATCTCACAGTATTTGCAGATTTTTCAAGCTTATAGGTGGACAAAGGACTTGGAATTCTTCTTCCTCTTCTTGTCTATATTCTTCTTATTCCATCTACTTCTTCTTCTTCTTCTTGTGGGAGATCTTGGCCATTTTTTTTAAGGAAGCAAAATCATACACACTTATTTTTAGTGCTTAAAATGAACCCCCAAATCATACTTAAATCCATTAAAAAATTAAAAATTTGCAAAAAAGAAAAAATCTTTTAACAAGTGAAATTAAACCAATCCAATCATTTGCATCCTTGCAACATCAAGGTTTTAGATGCATTCATGTAAAGTTAGGAACACTTCATTTTTGGGAATTTAAAAAGAACTTCAAGTTTCCATTTCAAAAGGTTCAAAATCAACACTAAGTGCACACTAAAATCTAAATCAAACTCAAAGCATCAATCAAGGATAAAATGAACCTCATTTGTAAATATTTTAAAGTTCTTTAAAAATCTCATGAAAACTAAGAGTCCTAAATGGTTGCCAAAAATTGTCCTAAAATCTTTTTTATTTGTTCCAAACAAATTTCTTGTTGCAAAATCTTGAATGTTTCTTAGGTTTTTCATGCATCAAAACAATCTAGGAATATCATTTTTGGGCTTAAAATATGCAACTATAACACAAAATCTTGAATGAAAACCAAAGTCCAAAGAGTCATTTTCACTTTTGAGTCCAAAACAATCTTGAATGATCTAAGGTTAAAACAAAGCACTTCAAAGTTCTTAAAACAACACACAAAATCTCAATCTTGAATGCTCAAAGGAAAAAACTTGAATGTTTAACCACTTGTCTTTGAATGCATGTTGCTAAAATCACTCTTGAATGCCATGGATTAAAATCAAATTTTCCTTGAATGCATGATTAAAACAACAAATCTAATCTTGAATGCCAAAGATCAATTAACCATTGCAATATCAAACACTTCATTTGGAGCTTCTAAAATTGAACAGAACAAATCTCTTTTCCACATGCAATCTAGGTAAAGTTTGATTTTTGGACATTTAAGAAACTTTGTTAAGTTAAATACAAATTTTCAAAAATCAACTTGAGTAGTTCCTTGGACTCACCTCTTTTCTAATCACCCATCAATTCAATCATTGGTTGCAATCTCAACGCCATTTATGGGGATGGGTCTACTTGAAAAAGGTATTAAATGTTCCACAATCTAACTCACTCACTTGGTCTTTGAACGTTTTCTTTAACTTTATCAAAATTCTTAAATGATCAAAACTCTAGATTAAATCGATCACACTTTAAGTTTGGGCAATAAAATTGAACAACTATTGACGTGGAGGGCCTTCGGGTGCACGCTTGACAAATCGAGTCTCACACATCTTTGCTTTGGGCTTTAAAACAAAATCACACCAACTCTTGAATGCTTTAAAAGGAAATTAATCGATACTTGACGTGGAGGGCCTCCGGGCGCGCGGGTTTACTTTTTTTTTGACCCTAACTCTTCTTCTTGTATTCATTCTTTGCTCGATTTTGTTTTGTTGGCGCTTCAAGTTGGAATTGAACATTGTCTCTTAAACATGAGTGCTTGCAAAGTCTAGATCAGCATACATAAGAGTCAGTTGGTAAAAGAACAAGCATGTTTTTTAGCCCAAGGTCATCCAAGTCTTCTCTCCCCTTGTCGTCTTTTGGGGCCATCTTGGGTGCATAAGATTAGGATCCAAAACCTTGTTTCTTTTTAGGAGGCCTGCTTGGGGATTTCATCACCCCTTGGGACAACCTCAACTCTAGCGTTCTGGCAGAGTATAAAGATCGGGAGGTGAATCCAAAGACACCTCTCTTGGAATCAAGATTTTTGTCACTCGGGCTAAGCCTCAAGGAACTTTATACCCTTGAGAAGTGAAAGAGGAGAAGTGGGTTACCGCTCCTCTCGGCTGTGTGACATATTTTTGGTTTCATCTACGGATTTGGGCCTCACGTACCTTTGGGTATATTGAGGACTCCCTAGCTAAACCAACTGTCAGCCTTGTAGACAACCATCTAGGATGTTAATGTGTTTGAAGTGACTGATTGAAAAATTTGTAAAACACACACACTCCTTGGCCCCAGTATCACATTCTGGGAATCAAAACTTCTATCTGGTTGTTTCTATCTATTGCTTGGTCTTTTACTTATTGAATGCATGTTTTCCAAACTTGGTCAATCCTAGCTTAGGGCACACTTAGCGTAGTCACTACCTATCCCAGAAGTTGAACAAGTTGAAGCAAAATAACCAAGATCTCTCAAAGCAAAGCAGATTCAAGAATTGATGTCAGAGCAACCCAAACCCAAACAGAAGTTCCACAAAGTTAAACTCAAACCATCTCAGGCAGACCAAGAACTTTCAGCCAAGAGAAGGGAACTAACACCAAGTCCTTGAATTGCCAAACTCCACAAAGTAGAGGACAAAGCTACCGACAAAGCACTTCAAGAGGCCTGGTTAGAGCGCACCATCAAATTTAGCCAAAATCCAGGAGTTAATCCTGCTTATGCCTTACCAACTAGGCATGATTTCTATGATTAGACCCCCTTGTTTCTCCACATCTTCTTGGATAAGCTTCACTTTAGAGTCATCTTTGTAGAAAATCTAGCCATTTTAGGTTATCCCCTTAAGCATTATTAGCTCATTCATCTCATTTAGAACCAAACCATCTAGCCAGCAATCAAAACCTCACATCCAAGCCTTCAAAATTGTTGTCACTTTTGCCAAAAGTTTGCCACTCCTAAAATCTTCCAAATCCATCAATCTCACCAAGGTTATCCCTTTGACAGATCTTTGTCTAGGGTAATCCAGCTTTGTCACTTGTTATCCCTCATCACCTTGAGCTAAAGGTTGGGATCCACAAGTGGTCAATCTCGTGTTCTTCCTAAAGGATCATCAGTCTATCCTTAAGTTGACACAATCACCACCAAGCTTGCACATAGGAAAGCAGACCTTTCGTGCTTTGGCAACATATCTTTGAAGTTAGAATCTCCAACCCAATCCTCCTTAGGTTTTTTCATATAGCTTTGCCTTAACCTAGGAAATCATTTGCATAGAGAAGCCTTCCCCCTTTTGCATCCATCAGCATTATTGCATCTCATCCCTAGGAGCATTTTTCATGCCACCCGTCACTCGCTTAGCCAAGAACAAAGAAACAATGGAGCCCTATCATTTGGATCAAACAGCCTGACCCCCCTTGAGCACTCAGCCATCCTTCAGCCCAGAGAAAGCTATGCCATCATGTACTAACATTGAAGCTTTCATGAACCAACCAGGAAATGCAGTATTGGTAAATGCCATTATAGACAAGAACAAAGAGACAATCATGGCTAATTTTTGAAGGGAAAATGTAGGAACCTTTGACTTTGGAAGACCCCCTCCATTATCAGATCCATCTCACCCATTGTTTGGGCAGCTACCACCACCCATAGGCTCTCATGATCCAAATTATCCTCAATATATGCCAAAAGAAGAGCCTCCAGCCAATCCATATGATCCAACAGACCCAAACATACCATCATCCACCCAAGTTGAAATCTCCATGCCGCAAGCCAACCCAGCCACCACCACTCCATCCTTGGTTCATACCTCTCTGCTCCAAACCCCCTTTACCCAAAACAGCTCACCGTTCACCCCCTTCACTATTGTTGCTACTGCTCCCCAACCCAGCCTTCCAAATCCACCCATCTCCCAAATCAGTGCTAGCATCTTTAGCTAACCTCAGCAATATACAATAGGGATGCCACCCATGGGGCCAAGTAATCAACCTTTCATCACCCCCAGCTTGTTTATTATAGCCCAAAGCACAATCCCATCATTTCCATTAGGTCTTGGGAGCTCAGTGCCATCAGCCACAAATCCACAAGCTACTACCAATTTTCTACCAAGCTCCCAAGTAACCCCAGCTCCCGCCACCACTCTACCAAGCTTTCAAATCTAGCCACCAAGCTATCAAACCCCATCAGTTTCATTTCCAAGCTTTCAATTCCCACCACCTCCACCACCAACTAATCCATTACCTCCTATTACCAACTACTTTTCAATGCCACTTCTAGGAGGTAATCCACCAATCCAGCCAACCACCAATTATTTGCAGGTACCATCCCAAATGGGGGCACAGCCCACATACCTTGGTCAAACCCCACAAGCCCCCCGATCCTTTTCCCAAGCTTCACAGCCATCTTATACCTTACCTCCACAAAGGCATTCATTTATCCCACAGCCAGCTTATGTTCCTCAATCCCAACCTCAAATCCCATATCAACAGCAAGCCCTGTAGCACATGCAGCAATATGCGCCACCTCCCCCTCAACAACCCATCATCCACCATGCAGTTGCCCAAACAATGTACAATCCCTATCAGCGAATCCCTCACAGCCATCCATATTCAGTGGCCCCATCTAGCGCATACCTACCTCAAGGCACTCCTACATTTTGGGCACCCCAGCCATCACCTATCAATTCAGAATGGGAGCAAATGAAGATAGCTCTGAAAGCCGTCCAAGAAGGGAATGATCCGAAGACATTCAAGTTTGAGAATGTGTGTCCTTACCCATTTGACAGAGCCATTACCATGACACCATTTCCCAAACACTTTGAGGTACCCAAATTTGACAAATTCAGAGGAAAAGGAGACCCTGTCACACATATCAAAGAATTTTACATGCACTGCCAGGACGTAGCATACAATGATGTCTTCCTCTTGCACCTTTTTCCCAAAAGCTTGGTTGGACCAGCTCTTGAATGGTTTTATAGAATCCCCTATGGCACAATTAAAAACTTTTCTGAATTATCTGAGGCATTCGTAGCCCAATATGCCCATCTTGTTGAAACAGAGCTATCAATAGTTGACCTTGTCCACACTAAGAAAAAAGGTGGAGAAAGCCTTGCTGAATACCTGCAAAGATGGCAAACCCTTACCACCCACATATCCTGCACCTTGCCAGAGCGCCATGTGGTGAAAATGTTTATTGATAATGCCCATCCTAGCTTGGCTCACCACATGACCATGAACTATTTGCAGACCTACAAAGAAATCAAAGAGAAAGGAATGATCCTTGAGCAAGGACTCATTAAATATGGTGTGGTCAAGATTTACAAGGAAGCCAACCAAAATCAATCACATTCCAATGACAAGTCTAGGTATTGCAACAAAAACAAGCACATTGCAACAGATGGCGTCACTGATACCAGACATGTGAATACTATTGGTCCTTCTCAAAACCTGTCCAACTCACCATATCAACCAAACAATCAACAAGCTATCAATTACCAATAGCATAATCACCAAAGCTATCAAAACCACAATCCAAGACCCAACTTTCAAGTATCTAGCAATCAAGCTAATGCCATCAATGTAGCTGCAGGACAAAAGCCCAGATTCCAACCTGCACCTAGAAATTATACACCCCTTCGTGAACCTTTGGATGTCATTTTTGAGAAATTAGTCAAGGAAAACCTCGTCAAATTTCCTCCTACCCAGCAAATTGACCCAAGCCAATCTAAAGCTGCATGGTACAAAGATAATGAGTACTGCAAATTTCATAGGGTAAAAGGTCACACTACCCTCAGATGCATGAAACTGAAAGACTATGTGCAGGACCTCATTGATCGGAAGGAAATCACTGTTGGTGCCCAAACTTCTCCCAATGCAGGCTTATAGATCTATCAAAATGCTTTTCCTCCACACCACAACCAAAATATTGGAAAAGCACCTATCCAAACCAACAACAACAACACCAACAACCGTCAGCCAAACCAACAACATGGGAAGAACAATGACCACACTTCATCCTATATAGACTATGGTAGCCTTATAGGTTGTATATCCAGGAAAGAGCCTTCTGTCGATGTTATCAATATCCAAGGACCAAACAATGAATGTGCAGTCACCACTCGAAGAGTGCAATTTAACATCGTAGGCCCACCCATTCCACTAGCACCATCAGCTCCATCAAAAAGTTAGTACAATATCTTGGAACACCTTAGGAACATGCCAGCCCAAATCTCCATTTTAGACCTTCTTCGCACTAGTCTTGTGTACAAGAACATCCTTGATAGTGCTCTCATAGAATCCCGTGTCCCTTTAGATATCAATGCCACTAATTTTCATAATCTTGTTGGACACCTATCCTCCTCATGTGCCCTATCATTCAAACCCACCGACATACCTGTGGTCGAGCCAGATCACACCCTTCCGCTTTGCATAGCCATCATGGTATCCAATTTTTCCATGAAAAGAGTAATGATAGATAATGGATCAGCCTTGAATATTTGCACCCTAAAATTCATAAAACAAGCTAGGTATACTGAGGCAGATATCATCAGTGAGGTTATCACCATCAAAGCTTATGACAACTTGGAAAGAACCACAGAAGGAACTATTTTGCTGCCAATCAAGGTTGGGCTAGTCATCCAAGAAACACTCTACCATGTTATTGATCTAAACCTACCATTCAACATCCTCCTCGGCCGCCCATGGATTCATGCCATAAAAGCCGTTCCATCCACTTACCATCAGTGCGTCAAATTTCCACATCAAGGCACTGAGGTAACCATCCATGCCGATCCATAACCCTTTGCTTACTGCAATGCGGTTGAAGCTTCATATAAAAACCATTGCCCTGAAATTGATATTGGCACATCCATCGCTATCTCATCCCACACTTGTAATGATGCAAAAACCATCCTCACCTCTACCCTGTCTACCGTGAAGATCAATAACAACGACTGTGGAGAGTATAGTTTGCCGGATGCATTTATTGTCGGGGCACTCCCACTTGATCCACATGCCCATGGATGACCAACATATCACAAAGCTAAGGAGATTCCACCTCCTCAATACAAACAGTTTGGCCCAACAACCTTTGTATCCTCGAAAATCCCTCTTCATGAGGAGCTCACTCTAGATATCAACAAATGGTTACATAAGGATGCACCTCAAAGGAATCAGGCACGCCTTGATCACTTCAGCCAGAAGTATCCCAAAGAACATAAGCTCATCACTAACAAATGGAACTATCAAGGTGGTGGTCTAGGACCAGAAGAAAGAGGTATGCAGTGCCCCATCGACGCACACAAGTGGGAATCGAAGTCAGGTCTTGGCTTTGGCATACCCACAACTGAGGGCACCAATACGAACGGTCATGCTTTTTTGAACATTCACCGTGACCTTGTCGAAATTGAAGACATTCCTAAGGAAGTTGAAAAGAGAGCCTACGATGATATCCTAGACCAAATCTCCCTCAGAGACTCTGTTCTCCAAGAACTATCCATCCACCTCATTGACCTACCACTTGCCCATCCACAACTCATAGATTGGGACCAACCAAGCGTCATACACATTGATGAGTTCACATCAGAGGAAGCGCATCTAAGATTCATGGGAGCTGAAACACCTCACAAGAAAACAAAGCCAGATTATGCCTATATCTACAAGCTAGATCCCAAAGGGTATTTTGGAGAAAATCCCCAACCTAGTTTCGATACACCCAAAACTGGAACTAAGGTGAATCTGAGACTAGCTAAGGTAGCAAAGAGAACCCCTTAGCAAGAAGATCTAGAGCCACAAGCAGAACATGAGGATTTAGCATTACCTCCTCAAGATAATCAACCAGAGATATCTTCTATTCTAATTGAGGATACTAGGGAAGCCAACATCGGTTCTTCAGAGATCCCTAGGCTTGTTCACATTGTTGCATCCCTATCACAAGACCAAGCTGATCTCCTCTTTGAGGTCTTAAGAGAGAACATTGGCTGATTTGCATAGTCATATCAAGACATGCCAGGGCTTGATCCAAAGCTTGTAGTTCATCATCTTGCAGTCAATCCACAGATCAAGCCCGTCAGACAAAAGCTTAGAAAAATGCACCCCAAGGTGGCATTACTGGTCAAAGCTGAGTTAGAAAGAATGTTAGCTGCTAAGGTTATCCAACCTATTGACTATTCAGAGTGGATCTCTGACATGGTCCCCATCACTAAGCCTTCTAGTGACATCAGAATCTGCACTGATTTTAGAGATCTTAACAAAGCTTGTCCAAAAGATGATTTTCCCTTGCCCAACAAAGATATGATTGTAGATCTTACAGCTGGACATGAAATTTTGTCCCTCATGGATGGATTTTCTGGGTATAATCAAATCAAGATTGCAGAAGAGGATCAGCATAAGACATCATTCACTACCCCTAGGGGAACCTTTTGCTACAACATGATGCCTTTTGGCCTAAAGAATGTTGGGGCTACCTATCAAAGAGCTATGATAGCCATCTTTCATGATCTCATCCATAGCATTTTGGAGGATTATGTGGATGATATCTTGGTCAAATCTCATACCTTCATGGATCATCTTGCTGACCTGGAGAAAGTCTTTGATAGGTTAGCCAAATATCATCTCATGCTGAATCCCAAGAAGTGTGTCTTTGGGGTCACATCTGGCAAACTTCTAGGCTTTATAGTGTCTAAATGAGGTATAGAGATTGACCCCAAGAAGGTCAAGGCTATCTTAGACATGCCTCCTCCCCAGACACTGCGACAGCTTCACTCTCTTTAGGGAAAGCTTCAATCTGTCTGGTGCTTCATCTCCCAGCTTGTAGATAAGTGTACACCATTTTCACATTTACTAAAGAAGGATGAGAACTTCAAGTGGGATCCTTTATGTCAGCACAGCTTCAATCAGCTCAAGCAGTATATCACCAATCCCCCTATCTTGGTTCCACCAGTTCCTGGTCATCCCCTGCTTTTGTACATATCAGCAACACCTACTGCTCTAGGGGCACTTCTAGCACAGCTCGATGACTACAGTAGAGAAAGAGCCATCTACTACATCAGTAGAACCCTAGTTGGTTATGAACTCAATTACACTCCTATGGAAAAAGCTTGTTTGGCAGTTGTTTTCTCAACTCAAAAGCTTCGCCATTACATGCTAAGTCATACCATCCAACTAGTCTCCAAGATTGACCCTCTCAAGTATATGCTCTCCAGAATAGCACTTACAGGCCATTTGGCCAAATGGGTTATGCTCCTTAGCGAATTTGACATCCAGTATGTGGATAGAAAGGCAATCAAAGGGCAAGCTATAGCAGATCACCTAGCTGATGCACCTCTAATAGATTCTTATCCATTGATCACAAAATTTCAAGATGAGCATATCTGTCTAATTGAATAACAACCCCCATGGAAACTTTATTTTGATGGCTCATACACATCTCATGGATCAGGGGCAGGAATATTGTTGGTCACACCTCAAGGAGATTACATTCCAAAAGCCTTCAAGCTACAATTCCCTAGCACCAACAATATAGTTGAATATGAGGCCCTCATAGAAGGATTAAAGATAGCTGCAGAATGGAACATTGTTGAGCTACAAATCTTTGGCAATTCTCAACTCATCATCAAACAAGCCCTAAATGAATATCAAACCAAAGATGAAAAGCTATTACCCTAAAAAGAGCTAGTTGATCAGCTAACCCAGCATTTTACAAGGCTTCAGTTTACACAAGTGCCTCGAATACAAAACAAAGCAGTAGATGCTATGGCTACTATAGGCTCACTCTTGGAAATTCCCCAAGCAGCTACACAGTATGAGCTTTTAGTGGAGCAGCTCCTCACACCTACCTATGCGAATGAGGATTCAAACCGTGTTTGTATCTTGGTTGGTCCCCAATCCCCTTGGTACCATGAGATTCATGCTTACCTTAATGATGGTATCATATCCCCTCACCTCACACGTACCCAACGCCAAAACCTCATCCGAAAATCATCTCGCTATGTTATCATAGCCAATACCCTATATCGTCAGGGTTATCACGATACTTTCTCTCAATGTTTAGACCAAAACGAGGCCGCGATGGTGTTAAAGGAAGTACACTCTGGACTTTGTGGTGCCCACACGAGTGGTATTGTCCTATCGTGACAAATCCTTAGAGCAGGCTACTATTGGCCTACCATTGAAGAAGACTCCTGTGACTTTGTCAGAAAGTGTCTCCCATGTCAGCAGCATGCAAATCTTGTGCATGCTCCAGCACAGGATCTACAGCCTATTGCACCACCTTGGCCTTTCGCTTGTTGGGGCCTAGATCTAGTTGGAACTATCACACCCCTCTCATCTGATGGACATAAACTACAGACTATTTCAGTAAATGGGTGGAAGTAGTCCCCCTAGTCTCAGCTACAGGAGTTCAGGTCTCCAAGTTCATCTTGTACCACATTTTTTGCCGCTTCAGCATCCCATCCACCATCTTCACCGACCACGGAGGTAACTTTGAAAATATCAACATGGAAGAATTATGCACTTCCCTCCACATCCATCACCACTTTTCTAGCCCATATTTCCCACAAGGTAACGGCCAGGCAGAGGCAACTAACAAAACCCTCCTCAAAATCCTAAAGAAAGTTGTCAATGATTCTGGCCGTGATTGGCACCTACAAATAAATCCAACCCTATGGGCCTATCGAACTTCCTTCTGTACATCTACAGGCACAACTCCATACTCCCTAGTCTATGGTATCGAAGTAGTACTACCTATAGAGGTTGAACTTCCCTCCTTGCGCATATCTTTGCAAGGGCAAATATCAGATGAAGAATATAGAGTAGCTTGGCTCACCCAGCTAGATCTCTTAGACGAGAAGCGACAACAAGCCTATGATCATCTCACAGTCTATCAAACTCATCTCAAAAGGAATTTCAACAAGAAGGTGCTTCCACGACACTTTCAGCCAGGTGACATGGTCCTTAAAGAAAACATGAAAGTCCAAGCAGATCGAGAAAAGAAAGGCAAGTTTGAACCTACATGGCTTGGTCCTTATGTTGTCACTGCTTCCTTTGGCTCCGGAGCCTATCAGCTATCTACACCAGAAGGAGAACTCTTGAATGATCCTACTAACATCATTCATCTCAAGAAGTTCTATGCTTGAAGATCCTTGGTATACCTAGCTTTTGAAAAATACAAAATATATATATATATATATATATATATATATAGTAAAGAGAAATAAGCATCCAATGGTGAAAACTTGGCAATTCAAGCACCTTGGATAGGTACCTTGGTGAAAACCTGGTAATTCAGGTGCCTTGTGTACTAAGACTAATCCATTATCTATCACTATCCTATCCCTCATCCATTCACCCACCATCCCATAAAATACCTGCTTGTTCTCTTGGTGTTCCAACCAAATACCCAAAATCTAATGGAGCTTGTAAATACCTCCTGTACAGCTTGTAAAATCTTGTACCTCAGCTTGTAAAATCTTGTACCAAAGCTTGTATTATACCTTGTAAATCTTGTACCATACCTTGTATATCTGAATCTTGTCCAAAGTTTGTACCATATTCCAGCCTATAAATACTCTTGTATCCTAGCTTGTATACTATCACGTGCACACACAAAACCCCATTTTCACTTAAGCTTTTTGCAAACCATCTACCCATCCACCTATCACCTATTATAGACATCCCATCCTTCACAAATATTTCCATCTCACAAAAACCAAAACATGAACAAACTTGTACATTTGTAACATATCTTGGTCCATCATCTTGTACATTCTCTTTAGCTTAGTACCATTGTATCTATCCAGCGTTCATGTCAGTTCATCCTTGATCAGCATCTTGCACCCATCGCACATCTTGGTTAGCTATTCTAATGCATCCTTTAGCTAGATTTCCTATCACCAAAGTGTTATCTTTCTTAGTTCAGCTTGCCAGATGCATCACTCATCCAAATCCACCAGCTTAGGTGCTCTTCGATAGGTCCTTGCAGGATATAGCTTTCCTCATGTCTAATCTTGGTCCATTAGTACCTCGTCCTACCCATCTTGTTGGCAAATGGTTCTCTTTTGGATTTTTGCTTTCTTTTGATTTGGACTCTTCCCTGTTGGGTCTTAAAATATCTTTTCCAAGAAATCTCCTTGTTCCCTCCTCAAGGTTGCCATGATCTTCCATATCATGGTATGCTGCAAATGGGGCAATTAGAGCGTAAGGTCTTGATCAAGTCTTTCATTTGTTTTTCTTTTCTGCTTGTGGGTTCTCCAGTGTCATTTCCATGGTGCTTCCTCTAGGATTCATGTGTGATGTTGGGGCAATCCTTGCGTGTTTGTTTTGAGTCAGTTTGTTAGTCCTCTAGATAGTTGGTGAAAAGGCCTTGATGTTCTTGGTAACCTTGGCAATTAACCAATAGTCCTATAGAAAATCTAGTGCTCAACTACATGGTGGTACTTTGCTTTGAAGTATCCCCTCGCTCAAAAAGCTTCAATGGAATCCCTTCATCTCCATTATCCCCCATCCATATCCAACATCCATCTCTCCTACCCCAGCTTATGCATTAGTATCTCTTTGAATCACTCCTCACCTTTAGCTTTAGGGATCCACAATCCTAGTCTTAGGGATCCACCAATCCAAATCAATCCACCAAGCCTCATCTTTTGAGATCCACAATCCTAGTCTTAGGGATCTCTGAAACCCATCTTCTGCCAATTTGACTCTTTGAAATCCTATTGCATCAGCTTTATAATCCCCTCATCCATCTCCCTCTCCTGGATTCCTTTTTATAGCGCTCCGCTCCTTCATCCTCCACCTTCCCTAAAGTCTTAAGCTTGCTTCGTCTTGTGCATCTGATTCTCCTTTATCATTCTCCCATAGTGAGAGTTTGAGCTAATTTAGCCCCTTCTCTTTGCCCATCTGAGTCTTCTTGCTCATCTTGGATTCTTGTACTTTTCAAGAAGTTGTCAAGCCTTGCTTTCTCTCCCTGCCACCTTCTTGAGGGGGCATCTTACAGTCCATTCTCTCCTCTTCTGCTCTAGCCTTGGGCATCTTATTTTCTTATCTTTGATGCCATGCCACTTGTGGCATCACATCAAAGAGGGGCAAAATGTAGGCACCTAAAAACCTTTAAAAAATAAAGTATTTTTATTTTCTAAAAAATTCCTGATGACATCATCATTTATTAATTAATTAATTATTTAATTAATTTATTTATTTTTATGTCATTAAATCCCTTTATCTTAATTAAAAATATTTAATTAAGGAATCCCTCCCAAAAATGTTTAAATCTTATTTAAACATTATTTCCTTATTTATTAATTATTTAATTAATAAATTGACCAAAAAATTCAAAATAAATAAAAAATTTATTTTTTGCCCAAAACTTGGCCAATTTTCTTAAGACCACTAACCTCTTCCAAAATCTTCTAATCCTTCTTTAATTTTTATTAAAGGCTAATCCCATCATTTCCTACCCCTAATCCCAACTCAAAATATTTAATTAAGATTAAATATTAATCCTCATGTTTATTAAAAAAGTTTTAATAAATATCTCCTCAACCCAAACCCTTGAAATAAATAAAACTTTATTTATTTCCTAAAAATCTAATTTATCCTCATCCTAAGAAGTTCTAGACTCTTCTAGAAAGTCTTCATCCTCATCCTAGGAAATTCTAGACTATTCTAGAAAGTCTTTATCCTCATCCAAAGTCTAGACTCTTCTAGAAAATGTCTTTAAACCTAATCCTAATCCCCTCCTAACCTTGTCACATTCCCTAAACATGGGTTAAAACTTACTAACCCAAGCCAAAGTTAACAAATATCTCCTCCTTCACCCACCCTCATTAAATGCCATCTACTTTCCTATCCCTAAGCTAATCCTAAACCATCCTAATCCATCCTCTAATCATTTGCACAAGCCTAAGCAAGCTTAAAACCCTCCTAATCAAGCCCAAGTCAAAATTTCTCTCATCTCTCTCAAAATATCTCAACCATAAAACTTTATAAAGCCCACTAGGCCATAAATGACTCTTCCAAGCCCTTTTATTGCTCTTACAAGTCATTATGAGGGTCTTTATGAAGATTTTATCCCTTGAGCCTCCTTTGTTGACTCATCCTTCCCCTTTCCTCTATCCTCTCACCATGTGACATGTGTCACTCTTTGATTGGCTGTAAGGAAGCACGATCCATGTGTTGTCTTCTCATGCAATCTGAGCCCTCCATGAGCTTTTTCCCATCCTTGCATCTTAGCCCTCAATCCCTCAAGCCTCTTGCCTATAAATTGGATCCTTCCCCTTTGCAAAATAACACAATCCATGAAGTAAAGTCATAATGCCATTTTAAGAAGCCATTTTACATCAAAACCATACACTCACACCCAAATTCCAACTC
Organism: Cupressus sempervirens; assembly: GCA_028749045.1. Classification (NCBI taxonomy): domain Eukaryota; kingdom Viridiplantae; phylum Streptophyta; class Pinopsida; order Cupressales; family Cupressaceae; genus Cupressus; species Cupressus sempervirens. The sequence goes on from CM053783.1 coordinate 106,638,539, forward strand.
CATTTGAAGCCCTTTTTGAAGCATAAGCTTGAGCATACATCCTATCTATTTAGAAAAAGCTACTCAACAAGAGAGCTTCTCATTGAGAGAGTCCATTAATGGCTCATATTCTCAATTGAGAGCTCATCTTAGTCTATCTTGAAGTTTATGAATTTTGTTTAGTTTGTAGAAGCTTTATTTAAATTTGGTTTCTATTAGCATACTAACATTGTTCATATACAATGGGTATTAGCTGCATTGTATCTGAGCTTTTAGAGATGCCTCCTGATCTTTGATTTCCTAGTGGAAGTGCCATTATAGCTTTGTTCATGATTCCATCCATGATTCGAACAATAGAGTCCAAGGCTCTATCAATGGCCTAGCCTTTCTCATCCAAATTTCTTTCTAACCGATCTAGTCATTCCATTGTTCCATTTAGAGGGTCCAACTTGGTCACCTCATCTTCCTCCATCTCCTAAGTTTCCTCATTATTGTTCTCCTCTCTTTGAGAATCACTAGAATAATCATTATTCACAATATCATTAACTTGGTAAGCCTTTGTCATAGTTTTTTGTTTGGATAAATTTGGGGCAGTATTAACTTGGTCCTCTTGTTCTTCCTCACAAGTTGTTGAGCTATTTTTAGAAGAAGAATCCTCTTCATCAAACATGATTTTTTTGTGTTTGGAAAGGGGATTTATTTTGATCTTTGGCAAGCCTTGTTGACTTTTGGAAAAGAGACAGCTCTTGAGCTCAAATGCATTTCAGGCCTATATCCTATGTTAAACTATATCAATACTAACTATATCAAGTATATAAGATCAATTTTTTGTATAATAAGCAATGTGATGAGTGAAATTGTTGATGTGTTTGTACTACATTATTTATGCAAAAGGAAAATTTATATGGTCAAGTTGATCAAATTGCAATTATAGGGAACTATTCAAGCATAAAGTGTTGCTATTTCAGATTTTGGATTGTTCATCTAGGGTTATAGCCCTATTTTTATAATCAATTGGGTTGTAGCCCACTCATTTTGTATTAGAGCAGTGTGTTCTAGGTTGTAAGCCTAAATGCTTATGCATTCACACCTTTTGTACTAAAACCTTTAATAGGGTTAATTACTTTTGCAGAGTAATATTTGTAGGTTCCATCCCCACCCTTGTTTTTCCCTTAACTGAGTTTCCAAAGCAAAAATCATGGTGTCATGAATTATCGGATGTTTACTTTGTGGTTTGGCAGTTTATTTCTTATTGCTATTATTTTATGTTTATCCAATCAGTTTAAAGTACATAAATAGTGCAGAACATAACAGTTGGTATTAGAGCCTTGAGCCTCAAAGAAAGCATAACCATTTGAAGAATGTCCTAATTGGGTGAACTAGGCAATAATGTTCAAAAATAACTCAAATATTGAGAAGTCAAATGCTGAAAAGTCCAATTTATCAAATTGCAAAGGTAATTACTCTTTTTACAATCTAATTCTTCTAAAATAATTATGAATATTGTCCATGCATCAAAAATAATCTAATATCCAACTACATTTTAGTCATTTAGACCTGTTTCCCAAATTAGTGTCTGAAAGAAAGTGAAACTAGATGTAGCATAGATTTCTAATAAAAACATATTACTGTATAACTCAACATAACCCTAAGTATTATTTCCAAGCCATTGTACCTATATGGATAAGAATCCCACCACATCCCATGAATAAAAGTATCATTCACAGGAAGTAGTTGAATCAAATGAAAGCCAGTCTTGATTTACAAGTCAACAAGTAGTTTAAGGTCCAAAAATTTGCCTACTCCTATGCCATCATTTGTTCTAAGAGAAAAAATTGGAATTGTAACTCCAACACCATGCCATGGCATTTCCTACACATTCAATGGTGACAATAAAAATGATTATAATTTTATATACTGACACTTTCTTCAAAATAAGAAAAAAGAACTAGTACTAATAAAAGGTTATCTTATTGAAAATTCATCCTTTCTAATTATACAATCAACCTGCTAGTAAATATCTAGACAAAATGAGACTCTAATAGACTCCTTAAAATTCTACTTTCCTAATGTTGATGCACTGCCAATCAGGAATTCCTGCAACACTCAAAATTTAGTTTTAAAATACAATCAAATGCATAACTTACAAGACCCTAAAAATGAATAATTTACCTAGTATGCACATGCTTTAATATTTTGGTGAAATCTAACTAGAACACGGTGAAAACCCGACCAGCATAGCATATGCTATATACAAAAAAAACTTACAATTTTCCTACCGTCCATTTTTGGACAGAAAAGTTTGAAGCAAACAAGGATAGAGTCTACACAATCTCAACATAATGTTGTCAGATATAGCTGGCACAATAATATAAAATAACAATAATTTGGTAATCTAGGTCCAAAGAACATATAAACATCAACATTACCCTATGCTTTTCAACATCTCTAGATCTATTTAAATATAAATTTTAAATGCAATAGAATCATTGAGATGAATCTACAACTGACATAAAACATAAACTTAGATTAACAAGTCAATCCTTAATGATACTATCATTTGCATTCTCTAGGATAAGAGTACTCATTACACACACCAGCTAACAACAAGAGCCACAAGGCAGCTAAGTTCCTGCTCAAGATTGGAAGAATCATGGTTCACAGGGTAGCTAAATTCCTGCCCAAGATTTGAAGAATCATGGTTCTTTAATAATAATTTGAATCACAGTAATAATAATTTGGTGATGCACTAAAGGAAAAAAATGGCATTTCCTAACAAAGGTCACTTGAGATGCAACTACTAAAAAGACAAAGCTGCTAACCTAACTCATTTAGTTTTGTTTCAAATGTTACTTGAAGAGACCAAGATGAAGGTACTTCTTCTCTAATTAGATGTTTCAATTTTTGGAATTCTGAACTAATTTCTATTACAAGTTTTCTTCAAAGACTCTTGATGATCATTCACTTCTATTTTGTGGAATTCTGAACTAATTTCTATTACAAGTTTTCTTCAAAGACTCTTGATGATCATCCAATTCTAGTTTGTGGAAAGTAAAGTGCAATTTCAGTCCACATAAGTGTGTGAAACATGTTCCATCTTATGCTTCTTGCAGTGTGAACAGGAGTTTAGTCCACATAGGAGAGATAAACATGTTTTATCTATAAGAAAAATATTGAGATATTTCTGTCACCCAAGCTTAAAATAGCAATGAGAAAATTAACCTTGTATTGAGTGTCAGCCAAGTACATTGCCAAGATTTTCACAACTTGGAGGCATCGGTGCTAAGTCATTAATGTCATCAATCACAAGTTTCACACTCACACAAAATTATCAAATTTGTGTGCATACCTTTAAGAAAAATAATTATTTAAATAAATGAAAACCTGGCTCATACAAACCTAATTGACTGGAACCTAAAACAGAAATCTTTTTAACAAAAATATCGTGCAAATTTAGAGGGAATACCTAGTAGCTAGAGAGGCCAATGAAAGATCTATAAGTGAAGCAGTCTCTCTTGATGGATTTATCTACCAACAGGCTTGGCATCATGGGTGTTGCTATCATTCTTTAAGCATTTCTTAGGCAAATAATCATGAAGATGATATGATGACTAGACTCTAAAAGAAGACACCAACAAAAATTAGATTGGATCTACTTCTTTGAATTAGATGAATCAAAATAGAAATGATTAATATTTATATTTGAGTTTTAACCATCTTTGAAAGTAACTGACAATCATGTTCCATGTGCAATTATCTACCCGCAAATTGTATGTTGTTTAAAAAAAAGTGGTATTTAATCTATTCAAGTATAGGATTTTTAAATTGAAACAAATTAATAAAATAATAACCCTAATCCAATAACCCTTGTCTATAGTTATTTCTTATATGTCTTCACCTCTAGTAGTTGTGCCCTTGCCTTTAATACCTTTTCTTTAGCTAATGGATAAACAATTAGTGCTGTAAATTGGTCCAATTGAGCTTGAATGGGATAAAATGTTATGAAATGAAAGCTTAAATTGTATATAGAGAGCAAAAGAAGTTGACCTAATAGTTGTGCTCCTATGAAAAGATACTTCAGAACAACAAGAATTATCCATAACCATGCAAGAATAAACTACACCAAGTGCCTACTCCTGCAAGAAGAAATACATTACATAGAACTATCAAAAGATCATAAGATCAACATTCTTTCCAAAATAAAATATTTATGTTTTCATATGATCAAAACTATTAGAAAAGAGAAATAAAATAACCTAGGTGAGTTAGTTTCTGACCATTTAGGAGAATAATGAGTGCCAAAAAGTATGTCAATTTGGATACTACCTCCAAAATTATTGCACTTTGTCTGAAAAGCAAGGCAAACTCAGTGTGAAATGACATAGTGGGAACCCAAAAGAGAAGATTGATGGCTATTGAGATTGTCGCTAACACAATCAAATTTCACAATTTCAAGCTCATTTGCATCCCTATCCTTGAAAATAAAAAGTGTCTAACCATCACCAAATTATGAAATTCAAATACTCTTCTTGCTTGTTCTATAAAGTTTATGGAATTTGAGAGTTACCCAATGGGATCTAGAAATTCCATTGGTGTCCTCACTTCAACTCCATTCATGTTCATGCTAAATGAAAAATACCATAAATAAATTAGCACATGTCCTCTAGTATGTGCAACATTGTTTCTTGGAACATATAGGAGTCAATATATCAAGCTATACCACATCAAAAGTGAATTAGTAATATGTAATACACTATTTTTAAACCATTCATTTCAACACAAAAATTTTAAAGATTTGGTAAAGGGTAGGCTGCCAATTTTGACCAAGCAAAACTTGAACTTTAGATCATGTTCATTAGCTATAGATGAAGTGGTACCAAATTGAAGTTGATGATAATGATGCATAAATTAACTATGATATGGAGAAACTAGCAATGTAAATGATGACATCACAATAGAAAATATATTAAATGTGAGAGCATAGAAACAAGTTCATTGCACTAGAGAGTAGAAAAACAATTTCATTCCAATGTTTGTCTAGCATGTCCTCAACATTCTTGTACATGCTCACCACGTGGCTTGGCACTATAGACATCATCTCAATATGCAAGGTTTCTAATACATTATTAATCCTTAACTTGCCAAGCCACCAACCATACTTCAATGTGCAGGTTTATAGTTATACATAGATGCTCAAGTTTTTCTACAATCTGCCAACACACTTCAGTTTGAAAATTAATCTTTTAACAATCTAATGCTTAAAAGGAAGCCAATCAAATACTTTGATATTCTCCACATTTTTTAAAAAACATGCCTAACTGCTCCAACGTATCACTTTAATATTTGCTAGTTCTCTTGCACACAAACTTGTGAAGCCTCCATTTTAGTCAAACAAAATGTGCCAACATTTATACTAGACAAAAAACAAATATGGGTCAATGAGTTTGACACAAAATCACAGAGTTAAATCCTAATAGCAATATCACAACTAAAAATAAATCATCTTTCCTTTATAAACATTGAAGATAAATCTAACAAAATAAAATTTGAGCAATACTATTGGTTATGAAAACAATATTAATCATGGTTGAAATTTTAAATTTTAGACTTCCTTAAGAGTTATATGCCATGAAATGACCTAAAAATGTCTTGATTGAAATGACGAAAATAGAAATGATTTTAACCAATCACACGAATCATACCATGGGAAGAGAAGAAAGAAGCCAAAATATTGAGAAGTTTCAAGGAAAGATTTCATCTTTGAGAAAAAGTAAAATTATTATCATAGAGATATGTCACTATAATAAATGACCTATAAATTTTAGACATGAGATAGTTAGCATCAACAAGCTAATGTGTGTCTAGAAGGCAGGGCACCACACTCAATAGTGGTGAGCATAGAAGAGGAGAAGGCTACTCAAAGATTTGTACAAATATCTTAGGAGTTGTAAACTAAATAGAAATGCAATTCTCATTAAAATGAATTTGACACATCTTTCATATGATAGTGCAAAAACATGTAAGAGATATACATATGAAATTGTAACATTGCATAGCTTGAAAATAGGGGCAAAGATGAAGGTTATAGGTATATAAGAATAAGTAGAGTTTGTTGCAAGAATGCTATTATGAAGTTGTATACATGGCATCTGAGTCAACATAATAAGGCCCTATCGATTCTCCCCATAGATTGCCTCCCAAGGTATGAAACAAGCACTGTTAACATTGAGCTTAACAAATCAACTTCAAAATGTTGAGGAACTAACTATGAGTACAAGTCTATCACAAATTATTGGTCACATCTGGGGATGAATGACCCTCATATTTGACATCAAAATGATCAAATATTACACAAAACTATCACCAAACACAAGAGACTAATCTAGCAATGTCTCAATGACGTCCAAATACTTCCAATAGAAAAACATAATGCTAATATATTTTAATTTCAAGCATATGAGACAAATAATATTCTACATCTATCGTGATGCCTCTGAATAATAGATTTGGTGTCTAAATTTTTTATCTATTAGATAAATCAAAGTGAAATGTAAGCATACCTATACAATTAGGCCATTGTAGCAATATTACCTCTTTGCCTCCTCCCCACAACCTTCTTATCAACTCTATGTCAATTTCATTAGGCATCTTCCTCTGTCTCCTCTTCATTAGATTTCTTGAAGAATCAATTTAAGTTTCATATTAATAATAATATACTTACATGGGTGATTCTACCAGAGCTCAAGAATTATAGTTTACAACCAGAATTTTTTAATTTAGAGTTGCCTCTTAGCATAAGATTGATCGGCCAATTCCTCACTATCAATGAAACTTGGGCATCCACCAATGTAGGAATTGAGAATAACATGGAAAGCTTCATTGTAGAGAAAGAAGGATAGAATTCATCTTTCACCTGATAGTTAGATAAGGTTGTTTTTAGAAAGCCTTCAAACTATAATTGCCACACATCCTCTACATGCAAATTTGTGTCTCGATTCTGCTCCTCTCCTACTACCACTACATAACCCCATCTCCCCATAATTGAGCTCACCAAATCCAACATACTCCTATAGAGAAATTTTCCTTCTCTCACATTAAGACCATATGATATATTTCCATCACCCATGCTTAAAATATCAATGAGAAAATTAACCTTGTATTGAGGGCCAGCCAAGTACATTGCCAAGATTTTCACAACCTGGAGGCATTGGTGCTGAGTCATTAATGTCATCAATAAAAAGTTTCACAACCACACAAAATTATTAGATTTGTGTGCATACCTTTTGTATATGAGCAATGTTAGTATGCTAATAGAAACCAAATTTAAATAAAGCTTCTACAAACTAAACAAAATTCATAAACTTCAAGATAGACTAAGATGAGCTCTCAATTGAGAATATGAGCCATTAATGGACTCTCTCAATGAGAAGCTCTCTTGTTGAGTAGCTTTGTCTAAATAGATAAGATGTATGCTCAAGCTTTTATGCTTCAAATGGAGTTGGAATTTGGGTGTGAGTGTATGGTTTTGATGTAAAATGGCTTCTCAAAATGGCATTATGACTTTACTTCATGGATTGTGTTATTTTGCAAAGGGGAAGGATCCAATTTATAGGCAAGAGTCTTGAGGGATTGAGGGCTAAGATGCAAAGATGGAAAAAAGCTCATGGAGGGCTCAGATTGCATGAGAAGAGAGCACATGGATTGTGCTTCCTTATAGCCAATCAAGGAGTGACACATGTCACATGGTGAGAGGATGGAGGAAAGGGGAAGGATGAGTCAACAAAGGAGGCTCAAGGGATAAAATCTTCATAAAGACCCTCATAATGACTTGTAAGAGCCATAAAAGGGCTTGTAAGAGTCATTTATGACCTAGTGGACTCCATAAAGTTTTATGGTTGAGATATTTTGAGGGAGATGAGAGCAATTTCGACTTGGGCTTGATTAGGAGGGTTTTAAACTTGCTTAGGATTGTTCAAATGATTAGAGGATGGATTAGGATGGTTTAGGATTAGCTTAGGGATAGGCAAGTGGATGGCATTTAATGAGGGTGGGTGAAGGAGGAGATATTTGTTAACTTTGGCTTGGGTTAGTAAGTCTTAACCCATGTTTAGAGAATGTGACAAGGTTAGGAGGGGATTAGGATTAGGTTTAAAGACATCTTCTAGAAGAGTCTAGACTTTGGATGAGGATAAAGACTTTCTAGAATAGTCTAGAATTTCCTAGGATGAGGATGAAGACTTTCTAGAAGAGTCTAGAACTTCTTAGGATGAGGATAAATTAGATTTTTAGGAAATAAATAAAGTTTTATTTATTTCAAGGGTTTGGGTTGAGGAGATATTTATTAAAACTTTTTTAATAAACATGAGGATTAATATTTAATCTTAATTAAATATTTTGAGTTGGGATTAGGGGTAGGAAATGATGGGATTAGCCTTTAATCGAAATTAAAGAAAGATTAGAAGATTTTGGAAGAGGTTATTGGTCATAAGGAAATTGGCCAAGTTTTGAGAAAAAAAAATTTTTTTTATTTATTTTAGGATTTTTGGTCAATTTATTAATTAAATAATTAATAAATAAGGAAATAATGTTTAAATAAGATTTAAACATTTTTGCGAGGGATTTCTTAATTAAATATTTTTAATTAAGATAAAGGGATTTAATGGCATAAAATAAATTAATTAATTAAATAAATAATTAATTAATAAATGATGATGTCATCAGGACTTTTTCAAAAAATAAAAATACTTTATTTTCTAAAGGTTTTTAGGTGTCTAAATTTTGCCCCTCTTTGATGTGATGTCGCAAGTGGCATGGCATCAAAGATAAGAAAATAAGATGCCCAAGGCTAGAGCAGAAGAGGAGAGAATGGACTGTGAGATGCCCCCTCAAGAAGGCGGTGGGGAGAGAAAGCAAGGCTCGATGACTTCTTGAAAAGTAAAAGAATCTGAGATGAACAAGAAGACTCAGATTTGCTTAAGAGAAGAGGTTTGGTTAGCTCAAACTCTCACTACGGGAGAATGATAAAGGGAGAAACAGAGGCACAAGAGGAAGCAAGCTTAAGATCTCAGGGATTGCAGAGGATGAAGGAGCGGAGCGCTATAAAAGGAATCTAGGATGGGGAGATGGATGAGGGGATTAAAAAAAGCTGATGCAACAGGATTTCAAAGAGTCAGATTGGTGAAAGATGGGTTTCGCAGATCCCTAGGACTAGGATTGTGGATCTCGAAAGATGAGGCTTGGTGGATTGATTTGGATTGGTGGATCCCTAAGACTAGGATTGTGGATCCCTAAAGCTAAAGGTGAGGAGTGGTTCAAAGAGATACTGATGCATAAGTTGGGGTAGGAGAGACAGATGCTGGATATGGATGGGGGATAATGGAGATGAAGGAAAACCATTGAAGATTTTTGAGCGGGGGGGTACTTCAAAGAGAAGTACAACCATGTAGTTGAGCACTAGATTTTCTATAGGACTGTTGGTTAATTGCCAAGGTTACCAAGAACATCAAGGCCTTTTCACCAACTGTCCAGAGGACTGACGAACTGACTCAAAACAAACACGCAAAGATTGCCCCAACATCACACATGAGTCCAAGAGGAAGTAGTGTGGAACCAACACCGAGTAACCCACAAGCAGAAAAGAAAAAAAAACAAAAGACTTGATCAAGACCTTACGCTCTGATTGCCCCATTCGTAGTATACCATGATATGGAAGATCATGGAAACCTTGAGGAGGGAACAAGGAGATTGCTTAGAAAAGATATTTCAAGACCCAACAGGGAAGAGTCCAAATCAAAAGAAAGCGAAAATCCAAAAGAGAACCGTTTTCCAATGAGATGGGTAGAACGAGGTACTAACGGACCAAGATCAGACATGAGGAAAGCTATATCCTGCAAGGACCTATCGGAGAGCACCTAAGCTGGTGGATTTGGATGAGTGATGTGTCTAGCAAGCTGAACTAAGAAAGATAACACTTTGGTGACATGAAATCTAGCTAAAGGATGCATTGGAATAGCTAACAAAGATGTGTGATGGGTGCAAGATGCTGATCAAGGATGAACTGACACGAATGCTGGATAGATGCAATGGTTCTAAGCTAAAAAGGATGTATAAGCTGACAGACAAAGATATTTACAAGCTGAAGCTGACCAAGATATGGTACAAGCTAACAGACCAAGATAGTTACAAGCAGGCAAAAGCTCAGGATGATAGGATAGTGGGATGGTTTGATGTTGTGCAAGATGTGAAAGCTAAGGGTGGGGTGATAACGAAAGATATGGATTTGGCAGGATGCATCCAATGATGATGAGAGATTTTGTGACCAAGGATAGCTAGACAAGTAGGATGAGATGGCTGGATAGGATGGTAGATAGCTAGGATTATGATGGATATAAAGAGATGACATTGGGTTTGCATGAGGATAGCCTAGAGCTAGATACCAATGACAAGGGAGGATGGACAAGACAAGATCTCCAAGGAATATAGTGCCCCCAATTAGAAGATAACGTGTGGAAGGAGGTCTTATGATGGATGTGATAGGATTGAAGCTAGGATGGAAAAAGCTGAAGGGGCTAGGGAGATGGATGATAGCTAAGATGATTGGCTGAAGCTGCATAAGATTAGTGGATGGTGTGAGATGGAAGCTAGAGGATGGAGGATAGGTGGATAGATTGGAAGATGGAGTTGGATGTCAAGAGATGACCAAAAGCATGAGGGTGATAGGCTAAGCTGGGGATGGCGGGATTATGCATGACGCTTGTTTGCCAAGTTTTCATCATGGTACTTGTCCAAGGTGCTTGAATTGCCAAGTTTTCACCAGTGGACGTTTTATTTTTCTTTTCTTTTTGGACTTTTTGACTTTGGACTTAGCTGGAATGATTTTGGCTTTCTTCAGCTATTTTGGCTATTTTGGAATTTTTCACTGGCTATTGGAATGTTCAATTTTGTTGCTAGCTGTTGGTACACCGGATGTGTGATTTATGCAATAGATCGGATTAGATGGGATTGATGGTAGGACATGGAGGGATGAAAATGCTGGAAAGGAGCATGAGATGGGGATGCTTGCAAGAGCAACATTGGCACATGTTGGAACGGGTGTGAAAAGAGCATATGGGGGATAGATGGTAGATGCGGGCGTGATGGAGGATTTGTGGAAGCATGCTTGGGGATATAGGCACCCAAGATGGAGTTAGGAGATGGGGGACATGAGTCACTAGATGGGGGATTAGCAATGGTGGATGCCATTATGCATTGGGTTTCAACTTTTTTCTTGGGGATCCACATGGTTTTGGATTTTCTTTTCATAGGCTTTTGCATTGTTTTGCATTCTTTGATTGGATTTTTCCTTTTTGGAGTATGTCTTTTAGAATAGACATATGATTGCCTAGGATGTGGATTTTTAGCTTTATGCATTTTGAAGTTGGCATTCACATTGTTGTGCTAATCTTTGGGAAGATGGTTAAGAGAAGCTTTGAGAGATGGAGAGGATATGAAAGAGCATGTAGGGGGATGATGATGGATGATGTACCCTGATATGTGCCTTTGTTGATCTTGCATAGAAATGGATGGAATAGGATTTTTATGATAGCTAATAGGAGGATGGAGGATGGTAGATTTTGGGACATAGGGACCCAAAATGGATTTAGCGGATGAAGGGGGGATATGGTAGGTTGTTTTGGGTTGCAAAGATGGTGGAGGGGGGATGACATAAGATTTCTTGAAGGAGTGATGGGAGGCTGGCATGGTGGGCTTGGAGATAGGCTTGGTTTGGGGGTGTGGTTTACCAACACCTTTAGATGGTGAGCCTTTGGATACATATTCAAGACCATGAAATCCTAGATTTTTTTGTGCAATAATAGGCTCTCTGATTCCTTGCTCTTGTGGTCCTAAACCTTGACCTTGATAATGCCATCGATTGAGCATTTGAACAAGCTGAGGAAACTTTTTGCTTGCAGAAAATGGTAGAAGTGATTTATTAGGTGTATTGCAATGGGGGGATACTGTTCTTAATTCTTCTGCTGAGAGAGGGCCATCGTGGATGAATGTAAGTGAACCAAGAGGGTAGATTATAGATGGTGGAATAGCTTGGATAGGTGGTAAGATGGAAGCATGGAGCGGGGGAGATGGAAGGATAGGATCTTGATGTAGCTGGTGGGATGACAAGATATCTTGTAGTGGAGGAGATATGGCTTGAGGTTTTGGAGATGGAGGAGATGGTGACTGCACTATGGATGGAAGACATGGTATGATGATATCTTCATTTATGCTTTGGGGGATGTCAACATGCTTTTGGGCAGGATCTTGATAGGATTGGTTTGGAGTGGATGGTGCAATAGGAGGTGAAGGGATGGATTCTTCAAAGGTAGCGGATGGATAGATGGGAGATTCAGTAGTGGAGATGGGTGAGTAGAAGATGGATGCATAAGGGTCATTACGAGAGATTTGGGAAATGCTTGGAGGAAATGTGGATAGGATTTGGAGGGATTTGACAGGTGGTGGGATTTTGATGCTTGTGGGAAGTGGAAGGATTTTAAGCAATTTGATGGATGGTATGGGGATGATAGCTATGGGAGATGGAGGTGATATTATAGATGGGGAAGCTTCATCACTGACTACTTCATATGGTTGGATTAGATGACATGGCTTATCGACTGTTGGAGGCAACTTTTCTTGTATTTCCTCTAGGAGATTCCTTGGAGACTCGTGTGTCGAAGGTGGAGGTGGATTGATAGGAGTAGCTAGTGTGATGGGGGTGGAAGATAGGAAGCTTGGTTGATGGGGTGATGGAGGGGAAGCTGGAATATCAGATGGCATGATTAGATAGTTTGGAATAACTCTTGGATTTTGGGGGATGCTTGGGGGAATGTTTATAAGGCTTTCAATATACCCGTCATAGTCAACAAGATTTTCATCATCATTGGAATAGGAGGTGGTGAGAGCAAGGACAATGCGACCAAACACATCATGATAGGATTGGTACTTCATGCTTTGATGATGAGTTTGATGGGGATGGGGTCTTGCATATGGATGAACACGAAAGCTCATGGTTGGATTTGGATTAAGCCTAGATTTTGCATTGGCCGATGAAGGATTTCTTAGGGAAAGTCAAAGCTGTATGATAGACCTAAGGAGGATTGGCTAGAGATTTTTGGCTTTCCTATGGATGGAAGACTTCAAGGGCATGCTATCAAAAAGTTAGAGTTTTGCTTTCCTATGAGCTGGATTTGGTGGTGGCTGTGTCAACTTGAGGATAGACTAATGATCCTATGGGCATGACACGAGATTGACCACTTGTGGATCCCAACCTTTAGCTCAAAGTGATGAGGGATGCAAGTGACAAAGATAGATTACCCTAGACAATGCTCTGTCAGAGGGATAACCTTGGTGAGGCTGGTGGGTTGGTCAGATTGATTGGATAGAAAATTCTAGCAGAATGACAACAACTCTCTAAAGGCTTGGGTGTGATTTTGGATTGGGTTGCTAGCTGGATGGGGGGGATGATTTGGATGGACTTTGGATTTGGGATTTTTCTAAGGTAAAGAACTAGATAGATTTGGCTGCATCGGGGGAGCTTGGATGATTTTCTGATGAGGCAGTGACTACGCTAAGTATGCCTTGAGCTGGGAGATTTCTGCTTTTTTGGGATTTTGACCAAAGTTGGCAAACATTCATTCAAAAGCTATGAACAAACAAGCAGACAAAATTTTGGAGCAAGTACAATAAACACACCAACATCCTAGGAAGCTTTCTACAAGGATGAAATTTGTTATAGCTAGGGAGTCCTCGATATACACAAGGTACGTGAGGCCCAAATCCGTAGATGAAACCAAAAAGATGTCACACAGCCGAGAGGAGTGGTAACCCACTTCTCCTCTTTCACTTCTCAATGGTATAAAGTTCCTTGAGGCTTAGCCCGAGTGACAAAATCTTGATCCCAAGAGAGGTGTCTTTGGATTCACCTCCCGATCTTTATACTCTGCCAGAACACTGGAGTTGAGGTCATCCCAAGGGGTGATGAAATCCCCAAGCAGGCCTCCTAAAAAGCTAAGACAAGATTTTGGATCCTAATCTTATGCACCCAAGATGGCCTCGAAAGACGATAAGGGGAGAGAAGACTTGGATGATCTTGGGCTAAAAAACACGCTTGTTCTTTTACCAACTGACGCTTAAGTTTTCTGATCTAGACTTTGCAAGCACTCATGTTTAAGATACAATGTTTATTCCAACTTTGAAGCGTCGACAAAAATAAAATTGATCGAAGAATGCGAACAAGAAGAAGAGTTAGGGTCAACAAGAAGGTAAACCCGTCCGCCCGAAGGCCCTCCACGTCAAGTATTGATTGATTTTTCTTTAAGGCATTCAAGATTGAGTGTGAGTTTATTTTAAGCCCAAAATAAAGGTGTGTGAGATTCGATTTCAAGCGCGCGCCCAGAGGCCCTCCACGTCAAGATTTGTCCAATTTTTATGCCCAAATGAAGTGTTAGCGAGACTAATGCGCATTCAAGGAATTTTCTAACTTAGAAAAACCACTAAAAACCTAAGTGAGTGGAGTTTAATTTGTGTGGAGCACTTAACACCCTCTTAGGTGGACGCATCCCCATAGATGGCGCTGAGATTGCAACCAATGGTTAAATTGATGGGTGATTAAAGAGGGTGAGTCCAACAACAAACTCACTCAAAGTGTTTTTATTTGTTTTTATAACTTAAAAGATTACAAAAATGTAGATTCTTTTTATGCTCTAAAAGATGATTATTTGATCTATGGCATTCAAGATTGGATTTGTTGTTTTAATCATGCATTCATAAAAAAATAAACTTTGATTTTAATCCATGGCACTCAAGAGTGATTTTAGCAACATGCATTCAAAGACAAGTGATTAAGCATTCAAGTTTTTTCCTTTGAGCATTCAAGATTGAGATTTTGTGTGTTGTTTTAAGAACTTTGAAGTGCTTTGTTTTAACCTTAGATCATTCAAGATTGTTTTTGGACTCAAAAGTGAAAATGACTCTTTGGACTTTGTTTTTCATTCAAGATTTTGTGTTCTATTTTGCATGTTTTAAGCCCAAAAATGGTATTCCTAGATTGTTTTGATGCATAAAAAACCTAAAAAACATTCAAGATTTTGCAACAAGACATTTGTTTGGAACAAATAACAAAGCTTTTTAGGACAATTTTGGCAACCATTTAGGACTCTTAGTTTTCATGAGATTTTTAAAAGAACTTTAACATATTTGCAAATGAGGTTCATTTTATCCTTGATTGATGCTTTGAGTTTGATTTAGATTTTAGTGTGCACTTAGTGTTGATTTTAGTGTGCACTTAGTGTTGATTTTGAACCTTTTGAAATGGAAACTTGAAGTTCTTTTTAAATTCCCAAAAATGAAGTGTTCCTAACTTTGCATGAATGCATCTAAAACCTTGATGTTGCAAGGAAACAAATGATTAGATTGGTTTAGTTTCACTTGTTAAAAGATTTTTTCTTTTTTGCAAATTTTTAATTTTTTAATGGATTTAAGTATGATTTGGGGGTTCATTTTAAGCACTAAAAAGAAGTGTGTATGATTTTGCTTCCTTAAAAAAAAAATGGCCAAGATCTCCCACAAGAAGAAGAAGAAGTAGTAGATGGAATAAGAAGAATATAGACAAGAAGAGGAAGAAGAATTCCAAGTGCTTTGTCCACCTATAAGCTTGAAAAATCTGCAAATACTATGAGATAGACTATGAGTTCCTTTGTCTTCTTCATGCTCATGTGGACCTACAAAACCAATTTATACAATCCTACCAATCACAAAAACAAGAAAAATTAGCCAAAATCAGCAAATGACATACAAAACTTGACTAAAAAAGCTAATGAAGATGACCCATGTAGGGTCCCACCGGGCGTGCCAAAATGTATATGAGCAATGTTAGTATGCTAATAGAAACCAAATTTAAATAAAGCTTCTACAAACCAAACAAAATTCATAAACTTCTAGATAGACTAAGATGAGCTCTCAATTGAGAATATGAGCCATTAATGGACTCTCTCAATGAGAAGCTCTCTTGTTGAGTAACTTTGTCTAAATAGATAGGATGTATGCTCAAGCTTTTATGCTTCAAAAGGGGCTTCAAATGGAGTTGGAATTTGGGTGTGAGTGTATGGTTTTGATGTAAAATGGCTTCTCAAAATGGCATTATGACTTTACTTCATGGATTGTGTTATTTTGCAAAGGGAAAGGATCCAATTTATAGGCAAGAGGCTTGAGGGATTAAGGGCTAAGATTCAAGGATGGAAAAAAGCTCATGGAGGGCTCAGATTGCATGAAAAGAGAGCACATGGATTGTGCTTCCTTATAGCCAATCAAGGAGTGACACATGTCACATGGTGAGAGGATGGAAGAAAGGGGAATTATGAGTCAACAAAGGAGGCTCAAGGGATAAAATCTTCGTAAAGACCCTCATAATGACTTGTAAGAGCCATAAAAGGGCTTGTAAGAGTCATTTATGACCTAGTGGACTCCATAAAGTTTTATGGTTGAGATATTTTGAGGGAGATGAGAGAAATTTTGACTTGGGCTTGATTAGGAGGGTTTTAAGCTTGCTTAGGATTGTGCAAATGATTAGAGGATGAATTAGGATGGTTTAGGATTAGCTTAGGAATAGGCAAGTGGATGGCATTTAATGAGGGTGGGTGAAGGAGGAGATATTTGTTAACTTTGGCTTGGGTTAGTAAGTCTTAACCCATGTTTAGAGAATGTGACAAGGTTAGGAGGGGATTAGGATTAGGTTTAAAGACATCTTCTAGAAGAGTCTAGACTTTGGATGAGGATAAAGACTTTCTAGAATAGTCTAGAATTTCCTAGGATGAGGATGAAGACTTTCTAGAAGAGTCTAGAACTTCTTAGGATGAGGATAAATTAGATTTTTAAGAAATAAATAAAGTTTTATTTATTTCAAGCGTTTGGGTTGAGGAGATATTTATTAAAACTTTTTTAATAAACATGAGGATTAATATTTAATCTTAATTAAATATTTTGAGTTGGGATTAGGGGTAGGAAATGATGGGATTAGCCTTTAATCAAAATTAAAGAAGGATTAGAAGATTTTGGAAGAGGTTATTGGTCATAAGGAAATTGGCCAAGTTTTGGGCAAAAAATAAATTTTTTATTTATTTTAGGATTTTTGGTCAATTTATTAATTAAATAATTAATAAATAAGGAAATAATGTTTAAATAAGATTTAAACATTTTTTGAAGGGATTTCTTAATTAAATATTTTTAATTAAGATAAAGGGATTTAATGGCATAAAAATAAATTAATTAATTAAATAAATAATTAATTAATAAATGATGATGTCATCAGGACTTTTTCAGAAAATAAAAATACTTTATTTTCTAAAGGTTTTTAGGTGTCTACACCTTTAAGAAAAATATTTATTTAAATAAATGAAAGCCTAGCTCATACAAACCTAATTGACTAGAACCTAAAACAAAAATCTTTTTAACAAATATATCATGCAAATTTAGAGGGAATACCTAGTAGCTAGAGAGGCCAATGAAAGATCTATAAGTGAAGTAGTCTCTCTTGATGGATTTATCTACCAACAGGCTTGGCGTCATGGGTGTCAATGTCATTCTTTAAGCATTTCTTAGGCAAATAATCATGAAGATGATATGATGACTAGTCTCTAAAAGAAGACACCAATAAAATATATATTGTATCTACTTCTTTGGATTAGATGAATGAAAATAGAAATGATTAATATTTATATTTGAATTTTAACCATCTTTGAAAGTAATTGACAATCATGTTCTATGTGCAATTATCTATCTACAAATTGTATGTTGTTTTAAAAAAAAGTGTCATTTAATCTGCTCAAGTATAGGTTTTTTAAATTGAAACAAATTAATAAAATAATAACCCTAATCCAGTAACCCCTATCTATATTTATTTATTGTATGCCTTCACCTCTAGTAATTGTACCCCTTGCCTTTAATACCTTTTCTTTAGCTAATGGACAAAAAATTGGTGTTGCAACTTGGTCCAATTAAGCTTGGATGGAATAAAATGCTATGAAATGAAAGCTTAAATTATATATAGAGGGCATAAGAAGCAGACCTAAAAGTTGTACTCCTATGAAAAGATACTTTAGAATAACAAGAATTATCCATAGCCATGCAAGAATAAATTACACCAAGTGCCTGCTCCTATAAGAAGAAATACATTACATAGAATTGTCACAAGATCATAAGATCAACATTCTTTCCAAAATAAAATATTTATGTTTTCATATGATCAAAACTACTAGAAAAGAGAAAAAAAATAACCTAAGTGAGTTAGTTGCACACCATCCAAGAGAATAATGAGTGCCAAAAATTATGTCAATTTGGATACTACCTCCAAAATTATTACACTATGTCTGAAAAGCAAAGCATAGTTAGTGCAAAATGACATAGTGGGAACCCAAAAGAGAAGATTGATGGCTATTGAGATTGTTGCTACCACAATCAAATTTCACAATCCCAAACTTATCTGCACCCTGACCTTGGCAATAAAAAGTGTCTAACCATCACCAAATTATGAAATTCAAATACACTTCTTGCTTGTTTTGTAAATTTTATGGAATTTGAAAGTTACCCAATGGGATCTAGAAATCCCATCAATGTCCTCACTTCAACTTCATTCATGTTCATGCTAAATGAAAAATACCATAAATAAATCAGCACATTTCCTCTAGTATGTGCAACATTGCTACTTGGAACACAAAACATGATGTAATTGGATGCAAGGAGACTTGTGATTCTACTGCCCACTAACTAGCTAGTAACTTTCTGTAGTTCTTCTATAGCCATATTTGAATTTTAGTTGGAGATGAATTGTAGATCAAGTAAACGAATTCTTTAGTTATAGCTATTGCTCAAACATCAAATCCTATTGATGCCATTGAAAGGAGTGCTCCATCCTTTTTCCTCCATACTTTGAGGTTGAAACCATCCACTAGGGCACCTACAGTATAAATCCAATCTCTAAAAGGGACTTTTGCATACACCAGTTTCTTTCCCATCTAGGTTCTTGTACATCCTTGGATTTTTTTGCCTAGCTACCTGCCACATCTATCTCTTGTATGCTTAGATCTTTGCATCCACAGAAGATTTTGTCCTCAGACATGACAAGGCTTTGAATTTTCTTATTTTCATTAAGAACCTTTATTACCCTCTATCCATGTTGTACCTTAACTCCCCAACTCTTGGTGACTAGAAAAAGCATCTCTCCATGGGAATCCACCTCATGTATTGAATCCATTATGTCTATCACCATTATACACTCCAATCTCTCCTATAGACTATTCCAAATGCACATAGTTTTATCTATAGATCCACTAATAAGACACTTGCTAGGCTCGAGTAATGAAAAACATTTCACTAATTTTTTATGCTCCCTAACCTGTTGCATTCATCCACATCTTTGCAACCTATGTTGTTAAAGTAACCAGTCCCTTCATAGCCTGGAAGACATTGTCATTAGAGAACCTTTGCTGAAATGTGGCAAAGAAAGGAATGAAGAAAATATACCTAGCTCAGGCACACAAACGAATCTTGCCTATGCTCATACCTTACTCGCAAATGAATTATTTTTTTTCCTTTTTACCCACAAATGAAACTTCTTCTTTTTTCCATGAATGAGTTGGTTGAAATTCAACTTGGGAAAACATAGGTTGGTCAAAATTTTGACCAAAGGGGGCATATAAATTTATTTTCGACTAATGCAGGAATGAAAATAAAAAATAAGGAGGATTCATAGCTTTGGTAGAAAAATAGGTGCAAATGTACTAGTGGTAGATCTCCAGTGTCTAAGACATATCCTACACCATTAGATCTTTTAGATCTATAGCTAGCACATGATTGTCATGGATTGAGAGGTGGCTATGACTTGAGTTGTGATCGGGAAATTCCCTTTGTTTTTCTTGGTCACAAAGGTCAGATAGTAATACCAGTTCAAGGTGGCAAGGCGATGATGACTAGCAAATCACAGTTTCATGAGAAGTAATAATTATTAAGGGAATGTGGTGGTGAAGACACGATCGTGAGTGACATTAATGTAGAACATAAGGCTTGGACCATTGACAAGGTGGCATAAGGGTGAGAAATGCTTGGTCCACATGGTAGATCTTGGTGATTAGTCCCAATTGACTAAAATCACAGTCAATTTGGTGGATTGGTGATAGCAAAAGTAGTTCCTTGAATAAATAATTTGATCTTTCAATCTCCTACAACCACTTTCATTGATCCCTAGGCCTGATAAGTGTAAAGAAATACTCCACCATCATTTGCTAATTCATTCATTTAGATAGAGATTAAATAATCCATCACTCCTAATCTCTCAAGGATTTTTTTGGTGTGGAAGTGATCCTCTTAGGTGTGGATTTACTCAATGGCTAGATCTTTTCAACTTTCCAGTAACTGTTCTCTAGAGATTTGATCATTGTTGTTGAATTTTAGCTTGTAATAGAAGTTGTCTAAGTTGTGCCTACACTATAAAGGCAAGTGTTGTACTCTTTCTTAGGGTCAAATCTTCTTTTTTGTTTTAGTATTGCCTTGGTATGCTACTATAAATTCCCTATTGCCTTTGAGTTATATGACTTTTTGACTTATCTCTTTCAACTATTGTTGTACTGCGTGAACTTTGTTTTCCTTTCTCTAGAGTACTGCGAATATATGTAATATGCACTCTTTGTATCTATTTGGCATGTGAATGATAAGAAGTGAAGCATCTTCCTTGTATCACTCATATTGTTGATTGGTCTATGCGTAGCTTATAGATTAAAGTAGTGTTTGAATCTGTATATCTTTACACTATCATAATGATAGCATTGTGCATGCATGGGTAGAGACTGATCTAGATACCCTATTTTGGTGCACCACCTCTTTAGAATAGACTATGTATTTGATTTCATGTTTTCCCTCACCCTTTTCTCTTCAAGAATAGTTTAAGTGCATCCTAATAGTAGAGGAATTTGACCTTCTCTAGAGACTCAACCTCATAGTTCAAGTCCCACAACTTGGAGGTTATTTCCATGTTTCATGAGGTTGTCCTTAGGTAAGACTTTGGACAAGGGTGAAAGCTTTTGTGACAAAAGTTATCAATGTCATATCTCATACATAAAGATATTAGATCTATCCTATCAGTTTGTGAATCAAACATCAATGTTCATATTGAACCTTGTGCTTATTAGACATCCTTCTTATGAAATCTGCAACACTATCAAAATATATCAAGAATTTACTTGGTTCTTTGAACCAAAAGAAAAATACATCAAGATATACAACTCAAGATAAAATGCAATTGGACCTATGTTCTTTGTCAATAGTTCACAAAAGTTTACAAATAGCAGAGGCATGAGACAAGACTTAGAATGAAACTAAGTAATTTACTGGTCTTTGTATTCATTCCTTTGAAACAAGTACATTCAAGATGCATGAAATACCCATAAAACACACAATAAATAGAATTGTACTCTATGCTTCATTATTTTTGTTCATATAGAGAAAATGTTAAGGAGAATGGAGGAAACATAGCTAGAGCTCTGCTCAATAGTCTAGAACCAATAACATCCAACCTTGGTGGTATCATAACTATGGAAACCTATCCAAAAGTCTAGAACCTCTTACAATGAGAGAAAAAAGAAACATATAGAAGAAAGAAGGAATCCTAGATGTCATCTAGAATCAACACTTTTCCACTTGAAAATCTTCCATCTATTGAAGCCAAGCCTCTCTCTTCTCTCTCCTACTGAAAACTAGATCAAATCCCATCATTTTGAATAACCAATTCTAAAAATATCTCTCTAAATGATGAGAAAAGCCCCTTTCTAATAAGAGATCTTATTTGTTAACAAAATTTACCAAAACCCCTACCAAACTTATTTTAAGTCAAAATAATACTACTAGGATGAATCTCTCTAAGTTTGGCACATACCCATCTAACTATTTTGCCATAAATTGAATTGGAATTGCTCACACCAAAATGTAGTTGGAAAAGAGTACCTCAGACAAAAATGATCATAGCTACTACACAATGATACTTTTGTAGAATTTGATGGGATATCTAGAAGCTAGACATTGATATCTTTTTTATGATATATGATAAGCCTATATTGGCCTCAAAGAACTACCCACAGAAACCATTTGAAGTTATAGGTTGAAAACTGGTTTACAAGGCTTGAAATCTTGCAAACATTTAAATTTAAGCTAAAATTGAAACTATATGATAAAACCAATTTTGATTTAAAAATCATGTACACTCATTTCTAAAAGATGAATAAAAAAAAAAAAATTGCAACTTTGTAATTTCTCCCAATTTTTAATTCAAGTCGAACCTAGTTGACTAGCCACTTGACATGTGGCACTCTTTGAATGGATGGCTCTGCATAGTCACTAATGACATTAGCATCCACTTGGCACCTACATCATATCATCACCATGTTTCATGATCTAATTCTCTCACAAATCTACCACCTTAGTTGCTTGTGAGGCCCATAGTGCCACATGTCACTATCTCACGCCTTTGCGACTCTTATCACTAATTGTGTGCTAACCTAAGTGACCAAGTGACCCACTTGAAACTTTGAGAGATATATGCTAGAGGGTGCAAAATCAATAAGTGTCAGAGAAACTATAATTGCTTGGAATTTTTATCCTGTAATCACACTTTTGACTACCTGCGAACTGCGATTCACATGGTCGAAACTGCTAGCCTGAAACCACTTTCTTATCCACTGACTGTGTGAAACCACCCACTTAATTGCTAGACTAACCAATTTGCACAATCGCAATTGACAAACTAATTGTTGACCACGTGGCCTTTGGGCCCACCTTTGGTGTTTTCCATATTTCACACTCTTATTTTACTATCTTCCCTAAAATTTATGCCACATGGTCTAACCAGTCATTGAGTCACTACTAACATCATCCTTAGTTGTGCACAAGATTGGTCAAATTTCCCATCTACTTTTGAAAATGTACCACGTGGCACTCTGTCATTGGTCTAATTAGTCATTAGTCACTACTGATGTTAGCCTTAGTTGCGCACATGGTTAGTCAAAAGTCATCTTTAATTATCATTGAGATGGGACACACACGTGTAAGATGCCCTCTTTTCCATAAAGCTTTGAAGCTCTACACCTTAACACACCTAATGTTTTCATATAAAAACAAAAAAGACATAATCACCCTACAAATGTGGGACAAAAAGATAACACTATACCTACGTGCAACTTACAAATCCATGATGCCTTTGTCATTTGAGAAAGCCCAACAATTTCAACATGTACCTTTTAAAACTCTAGTCTACATCATGCCAATTTAGGAAAAATCATAACTTTTTAGGATGTGCATCCAAATTGGGCCTTGTCCTATAAGATCACACTTATGTATTTTGTGGCTACTTTGAGCACATATTGGTGAATGAACTTTGCATCTCAAATGCACTAGCACTAGTCATAGCTCCATCAAATCACATGTGATCTCTGTACCTATTGGGTCTGAAAACATGCCATGGTTGACTAGTAGGTTTGCTTCTTATCTCTTCATCCTTGCTAAGGGGTGTATTCTTCAACTAAAAGATGTGACTCCACTATTTTTGGAAATGTGATGCTATCTCTGCTAAGAATGCCTTATGTGTTTTAATCTTGCATTGTGTATTGCACTTTCTCTTTGAAATAAGTGTGCCTTTCAACAGTGATGTTTGCATTCAGTTGGATATACCTAAAAAACTTCTTCTCCACTTTGAGACACACCCCAACCAATAGATGAATTTTTAGCATCATATTATGTGCATAACCAAATCCATGCACCGTATATGCCATCTGCTTAAATCAAAATTGGTTTTGAATACATCCAATTGTCTCCAATTTGCTTCATCTTGCCCTACATGTATAGTTGACCACCACCACTAGTGCATCCAGAAAGAGGAGAAGAACTAGCACACACATGAGGATTAGGAGGAAAAAAATTATTCTTTCAAAAAATCTCTACCAAACATGGAGTCCACCCATGAGAGAGAATATATATCTATCTGTCACAATGCATAATCAATTCAAGTAATAGTGATGACCCCTACAAGTTGGTGATTCCTGATGATTAGGAAAAAATAAGATAGATGATTGTCTCTTACAATGAACAAAGAAATCCATCCTGCTAAGTAGATATGATGATCTTTGATTCTGTACTCCTCCATACTTCAACAAAAAAATGGTGTGATTAATGGATGCTCTTTGGTTTAAGTGTAGTCTCAGTACTAACACCACCCACTTCTAGCTCATTCTTTACTAATATTGGCACTCTACTAGAGTGAAAATAATTTGATGGTAGGGAAGAACAAGAGCCTCCACTACTTTGTCTCTCTCTTTTGGATTTTCTTGCAGACTCCACACAAGTAGAGGAAGTCATCTCAGACTTTTTAATACCATGCAAACGTGACTAATCTTAAATTGACACTTCTCCAGGAAATTAAAATTGTTGTACAACTCTCTTCAATTTCACCATTTCATAGTTAATGTAGGCTGTAGAGGGATCTTTAGTGGAAAAGGTTCCCAACTTTTCAAACTACAACAAAGAATCAAAACAACATTTCTTCTCCTAGTTAATAACTCATATTTCCAATCTTTTTCCATTGCATTGCTCCTTCAAATCCCTACAACCTTCTGACCATTGAATCCACTACTGATAGGAATTCTACAATTTTCACTGGCTATCTTGGTAATGTAGCTAAGGGCTCTAATCTTTGGGCAAACTCAGCATTAAATTCTTCAATTAGGAAAGGTTCCTTCACAAAAAAATTCAAGGCATCAAGTTCATACATTATTTTCTCCTATTTGGTGTGAGAAAGCTTGGATGAAACTTTAAAAACAGAGACTCGTGACTTGGCCTCAATCATCACAACAAAGATGCATGATTTTCTACATGGGATAAGACTCCATGGCACAACTATTATAGCCATTCTTTAATCATTTGGATATATACCTATATCTCTCCCCAGGTGAAGAGACAAAAAAAATTAGATTCCATTCAATGACCCTCTAACATTGCATGTACTTACTAAGCATACGTGTTTCCTCACAATTTTGATCAGAACTTCCAAGGCTGAATATAAGGCATGACCAAAGTGACTTGGACTATATATTCAAACATGAAAATCATATTATGTGGTCTTTATAACTACAACCAAGGAAAATAAATAATGGATTGGTCTTGAATAATTGTGACCATTGGCAACTTAGCAATATGTTTTAACTCCTTCCTCTAGTGTTCACCATATGTATATAGCTCTGCATATTCATTTAATTGAAAAAAGGTAAGCTATACATATCAAAATATTATGATGATTAAAACACTATAATCTCCTCCTTAAACATTTCACATCTTCAATTCTCATCAACCTAATGAAAATTAATCGAGTCGAAAAGTGGGCCCAGCTTAAAAAAATTCAAAATCAAACACCTAATCTCAAACTGATCAAATAAACACCTAGCACTAATTAGATTCAAACTGAATCACTACTGCAACATTTAAAACTTATTTTATCCATTTCTAAGAATTATCCATTTACTATCAGGAGACTCTGGAATTGGCATTCTCTTTTACCTTGTTTCCTTTTCTCCACTCATAGGTGTTAACCTTGTTTTTTTTTTTAATGCTTCGTCTAACTATTGTATTCCATTGACACTAAAAAATTTTAGGTGATACAAACACTACTTGGAATACTTAGTTCAGTGGAAGGACAAACCAATTGAAGATAGTTCATGGATTTTGCAAGATGAGTTGGATCTCAATGATTCAGGTCAGAATGACAGTCATGCTTGATGTGGGCGTCAATTCTTTATTAACTATAGGTGTCTGATGTAGGAGCATCTTGGTTCTTTGATAAATCTTGTATCACCCAAAAATATTTCTAACTTGGTGTATTAGTCTATTTTTTGTGAAGTATTCTTTGTTGCTTTTGTTTTTGTGTTGTGTGTAATTTTCATCATGTTGAGGACTTATCTTAAATCCTTGTCCTAAGTGTGCAAATTATTATGTTAGATATTTCTCAAGTTTTGTGTCAAACTTTTCAGTCACATTTCCCCATTGCTTCCACCTTGTGTAACATTTTAATCCAATCGACATGGTTTTTATTATTTGCATGGATTCTTGGGTAGTTAGGAGATAACTTCTAACACATGTGTGGACCTACCTTCAAGTGCACGTAGCTTTATATGACCATTTATGTGGGTCTTTGTTTACTCTTCCAAGCATGGTCCTAAATTATAATTAATGTTTGACTAGCTGACTTGTGGCTTAGCTGGGTATAAAAGAGTCTTGGTTAGATGTAGAAGAATAGATAGGAAGAGAAAATAAGAAGATCAAGAAGCTTAGAAGATGTGAGTTAAGGCTCTAACTTTCTATATTTATTTTTTATTTAAGGTCGCACCCCAAAAGGCCTCACATTTGGGCATGTTGTGGTTGTTCTTTATGCAAACTTGAATAATCACACCTAAAATATGTTGCATTTGGCCTTATGTACTATGTGGTTTCATTGGTTTTATGTATAGCTTTTATGTGTAACTCTAAGTAGGGGTAGAAGGTTGTAGGTTGATTTTATTCCACATGTTTTTATAGGACTCCTCATACAACCTCCCTACATAATTGATCCTCCTAGAAATTGCTTGGTAGCTAAATTTAGCATATGCTGGAATCTGCGACAAGCATAGAAATAAATGAGTATGGCTTATTTCCATTGGGCCTTATAAGGTCAAGGAGAAGAGGAGATTGGTTATTATGAGATAGAATGGGATAATTATCCCCTAGAAGAATACTTGGTGGCCTTCCCTTGGTTTTTTCTTTATGCGAAGTTAAATGATCACACCTAAAATATGTTGCATCTGGTCTTGTGTACTTTATGGTTTCATTGGTTTTATGTATAGCTTTCATGTGTAAATCTAGATAGGGGTAGAAGGTTTCAGGTTGAGTTTAGTTCACATGTTGTTATAGGTCTCCTCATGCATGCTCCCTATGTCATTGATCCTCCTAGAAATTGTCCAATAACTGAGTTAGCATATGCTATAATCTATGACATGCATATAAATACATGGGTATGGCCTATTTTCATTGGGCCTTATAAGGTCAAGGAGAAGAGGGAGATTGATTCTTATGAGATAGAATGGGAAAATTATACCCTAGAAGAATACATGGCAGCCTGCACCTATTTTGGTGACATATGGATGTTCAAGCATGTTACAAGATGGGAGTTTATTCCTGATTCATCCATCAAGGATCACTGGCAAAACTATGTAGATGATTATGAAGTCTCAATTAGGGAATATTGCAGGATGGACCTGACACTTATAGAAAAGGTTTTGAACCTATAGATATCCAATAAAGTGTGTAATAAGGATGCTCCGAATTTCCTAGATCACACTTATAATAGGGATAAGATCTTTGAGTACCCGATAATGAATGTTGAGGCAAACATGGAGGAAAACGGTGACATTCAACACTAAACCTAACATGTGATTAAGATGACCAAACACTTGGTACAAAGACCTCTCCATTGGACATCTTGCCTAGTGTACCAACTCTAAAAGTGTCAACCAAGCCAAAGAAAGGAAAAGGGGCAGGGTCACTAATCCTACATATAAGGAGAAGTCTCCAGCATAGCCTAAGATGATCCACAAGTATGATAGGGAGGTGGTCTTCATCTATAGAGAGTAAAAGGAGAAGGGTAAGAAGAAGATAAAGGTTGTGGTACAAGAGGAAGAAGCATAGGTAGAGGAACCCCAAGATCAATATGAAGCCTCCCCATTAGTCTCAAAGAAGAGCCAAATAAAAACAATAGTTATTGTAGTGAAGAAGTGACAATTGAAGAAGAAAACCACTCCTTCACCCTTTATCCCTAAAACCATACTAGAAGATCCTAAGGAAGTAGAAAAGGATTAGATAGATTACATCCCCATGAATAGGAAAACATATTTTATTAGGGAAGCTAATGAGTGGGAGAGGAGGAGGAGCCTGATAAAAACTCCATCAACTACACAAGACTAACCTATCCCAATCGAAGAGTTTACAATTCAAAAGAAGGAAGGTTGGATAGAATCAATAGTAGGGGATGGGTCAAATGAGTTTGATTTCTCTAATTTTGACTTCATACCTATGGGAACATACTTGGAGGAAGGAGAAATAAGGGATATGGTGCAAGAGCACGTCTGCGACAGGAAGTTTAGTGGCGACAAGAAGATAACATGCAATATGACTAAAATGTAGGGCACAAAGCAAATATTAGAAAGTTTTGAGTTTAAAATCTGAAATTTGAAATGTTTGTGTGTGTGAGTTTAGAGTTTTATGTTTTAAAATAAATGTCCTTTTTCTTGTGGTGGAAATGTTTAGGTTGCATTCTTATAATCCTACCCGACATTATTCACTTAAGACTTAGTATGAGTTTATTTTAGTTTATTTTGGGTGTGTTAAAGTTTCTAATTTTCAAAAATGTTTATGGGAAAAATCAAAAAGAAGAAAATGATGAATATTCCTAAAGCATCATGTGTAGGCATTAAAATTGTAACCGCCACAAGAAAGCTATGATGGTTTTTGGGAGTTACATTAGAAGGTTTTTCAAAAAGAGAAAGAGTGCATATTGTAAGGGAGATTTTTGGAGAGAGGTTTTTTTTTTTTTGGGAGAAAGTGAATAGAATGAAGTTCTTGAGTTTTCCTATAATTTTCTTAAGTTTCTAGTGTTGTACAGATGTGATTATGTAGTATTCTACATGCATTTTTCTATTTGTATTTAGATCAACATCTTGGAAGAAATCTGAAAATCAGAACTTAATAGTTTAATATTTTCTTATTTTTCATTTCCTATCAGCCAAATCTCTCTGTTGTTTTGAGAGTGGTCTTTGCATGGGGGTTTTCTAAAGATCCTCCAATGGTCTTTGTTGGCCATTGGAGGATCCTCTATAATTTCATGCATTTATTTATTTTTGTATTGTTGTCTCATATCAGGTTACAGGAAAACCCAGTTGTAATGCAGATTTGAATGGGTAACATCTTCATGTGTTGACCCTCATTTCATTAAATTTCTATCCATTTGCTGAAATTTGCATTCATGCATGTGAACCCTGAAGTCATGTATTTTATTTTCTAAAGGTTCTAAAATCCCTCTACATCAGGATAGACCATGCAAGGATTTGAAAGGTGGTTATTTGATTGTTACTCCTATGTTCCCACAAGGACAAATAGAGATGCCTCCTTCACCTTTAGGAAGGTCAAGAATGCCACCTTCACCTCTACCAAATCTAGATACAATGGCAGTGTAAATGTCTCCTCCCATTACAAAGGAACAAAGTCATATTACCACAAAGGGGGAGGTACATACAACTCAACCAGAGTAGGATCCCATAGAAGAGAAAGCTCCTATGAAAGAATAGGCTCCTTAGATAGGGATACAACCTCCCTCTCCTTCAAGACACACAATAACCACACAAGTAGTTAAATAACCAAGAGTGGAGAAGACTTTGGAGAGGAGAATAGACAAAGGAAAAGGACTAACATCACTGATAAACCCATCACCAAGTCAATTTATGTCTCTGTTAGGTACAAACATAAAATGGCTAAAGAAGATAGTAGAGACCTATAGGAGGACATACATAAAAACTCTAGCATATGAAATGGTGGTCTTGAAAGATTTTGTTAACTAGATGTGCCCCCTTCAGAGGATCCCTAGCATTTGGAATTTATAATGAGGGATAGGTAGGATAATTTGATAGTGCATGTGGTTATCCGTTTGCCTCATACCAATCCACAAACTATAGCTCCCCAAGACTATCATATGTAGGAAATTGTATTAGGGAAGGCTACAAAGGCAACGACCAAAGTTTTGACTACCATGGGCCTACGGTTGTTTTTCTACGAATTGGATCAAGTGAAGAAGAGATCCAAGTTTTGAGGAAACAAAATTGCAAGAATTTTACAAAGAGGTAGCATGTCCCATTTACCTTGCTCACCTTGAGATGGCATTAGAGGCTACCCTCGAGAAATGAGCTTTAGCCTCTCCACCAAGTGATTCATTTTTGGATGCCTATAAAAGATGGCATCACCATTTTGAGAAGTGGGGAGAGAATATAATAGAACTAAGTATGGAGTTCTTGCATGACATTAGAAATTTTGCAAAGAAAATGGGATGCAAAATAGAGCAAGAGTTTTCTCTAGTAGATGAGATCAAAACATGGTCCAATGACTTGGAGGATTTGTAGAAAATCAAAGCAAGAGGTACAAAATGTTGCTAGCCATTTTCACAATCAAGGAATTCAATACATTAGATGATTGCATTGAAAATATCCAAGTAAGAAGCAAGGCCATGGGAACAATTTTCCAAGATTTAGAAGAAATGTAGGAAAGGGTCCAGACCAAGATTTTGGAGGCATGCCAATATTATAGTGTGAAAAGTCTAGAGATTTGTGTTGATTACTCTAAAGAAATATTATGTTTAGTAGAGGCAGTATTACACAAATTTTGGGCATCTTTTGAGGCAGTCTCCTCAAAAGATATAAAGATAATTTTTAGAGTCAAGGAAGCAGTAAATGTGTTAGATTAAAAAAATGGAGAGTTTTGATGAAGTACAAAAAGAGGTCCATGATTTTCATAGGAGCATAAGCGATAAGTATGAAGTGCTTGATTTTTCAAATCCCAAAAAAATCACAATGGCAAGTAAAAAGTTCAATACAACTCATCCATACATCATTTTGGTCAAAGTTCAACACGACCTAGATTTTGGAAATTGAGATTTTGACTAAGACAAAATTTTGTCAATTTTGATCCTGGGACCTCGGTGTGCACACATGCACACCTCTGCATCTTCACAATTTTGAAGATTTTGATGAAGAAAAAATTTTCACCTCTGCATGTGTGCAATTCCACAACTTTGCATGTGCGATTATTTCTTACGACATAGTTGCACTACCAGTTAATTGTTAGTTTCTTTATTTTACATTTTCACGCACCAAAATTACATTTTTTGACCTTGGAAATGGTTAATTGGTAGATATGCATGGAGGAGGTTGAGTTCCTCTTTTTGGTAGGCTCGTAAGCTTTAGCTACCACTTGAAGATGTATCCCTTCTAACTTGTTCTTCTCTTTATAGTTTTGAGAAGTGTAAAGGCTCATGCACCATGTAATTGATGAAATCAAGTGTGTAGGCCTACTTAGAACCATATTGGGGGTCAGTTTTTATATATTTAGATTTATTTTAATATTTTTAGCATACTCTTTGCATGGGAAAAAACCCAGATCTAAAATTTACTTGAAGGAGAGGGTTCACTATAAATACAAGGTTGTAATATGTATTCAAGGTCAACATTTTATGAAATAAAGTATTCTATTGGTGCTTTGATTCTACGTGCAGTGATTATTTGTTGAATTTGTGTTCTCTTTGTGAACTAATAATTTATGAATAATGAAGGAGCTAATAGTCTTATTATTTTTAGAATGCTTATGCAATTTTAGTTTCAAGGAGTTTGTTAGGATTAGCCACATAATACCTCTGTAGTGATGAATTAGAGGGGATTTCTACATGTATGTTCATAGAAATTTGTCTCATGTGCATGCACATCTATGGCTACATGATTTGATGAGTTGTAAAAAATCATATATTCTTACAAAGTTCTCTTAACGATTGCACTAAGGAGAGTACGATTGTACTACTCTGAATTTTATTGGTTTCCTACTATTGGTCCCCAAAACCATAGATTGGAAATCAAAGAGATTTTCTAATTTTCCAATAGGATTACTCAATCATGTTTGGCCAATGAATGAGAATAAGCTCTTGATCTAATTCCCCTACACTTTAGGCTTTGCTAAACCTAGGCAGGTGAACCTTCCTTAAACCCTTATGACTCAATTCAAAAAATTTATATATAAATTTTAAATTTGTGAGTTATAAGTTGGAAAAATATTTAAAATTGATGAAAATAAAGTTAAATGAATTCTTTGATATGATTGAATGTTTATATAATAATTGAGTTGATGCTTGTAAGAAGGAAAAATGAAAAATAATCTTTAACTTCAACTATGAACCCAACAATCATTTCAATGATTTGAAAGACCAATTTCTTGTTTATTTGAGCAATAGAGTCAACCACAATGAAATTATTATATAAAACTTTATGAGATAATATAGTAAAATATCATCAATTACTCTTATACCCCAAATGCATAATATAAATCACATATGAAATTTGATGCTAGTCTGAAAGGAATTTTATCTTCTTTGGTGGGAAGCCCAATTAGACATGGATGAAGAAATACTTATATATTTCACATTATCCTTGATTATCAAACAAATAATTCTATCAAATATATAATGAGTAACGTTTGTAAGGAATAACTCAATAATTGCCTTATTGATGATAAAGGTCAAATTCAAAAATCTATTATCTTCCTTTTTTTTGCCCCTTATATTTATATAATAATGAATAGACACTAAACCCTTACTCAAATAGTATGTATTTTCTTATGCATGAACTAATCAGTCATATTTTCCAAATCCCTAAATGAAGATCACAAATAGTGGTATCGAGCTCACTGTAATGTAAAAAACATTGAATGTAAAATCCTTGAATATGATTGACCTGAAGTTGGTGACTGGAAGTTGAAAGTCAGTGATGTTCAATAGTGTAAAGGTGGATGTTGACTGCACTTTCTATAACATGTTTAATGTACCCTACAAAAATATTGATCAGTTATTTTTCTATTTGGGTCTATAAATATTAACTTTTCTTGTGTACACAACAACTACCTTGATGTGTCTAAGTGACATTCTTCTATTGTTCTTCTTCAAATCTCATATGATTTACTTGGTCTCATATAACCAAGATGAATCATTGTAATATTTTTTGAAAAACTCCTCTAATGATGAGTAAGCCCAGATAAACAAATTATTGAATGAATCTATGCTAAATATATACTCTTCCATGTATCACTATGAAGTACATATTTCATCTAGCTTATTCAATACCTATAATGTCTCAAGAAAGCTAGTGTATGTATGTGTGATATATGTATTATCATTGCAAGCCCAGACATAAACATTACCAACTATCACACATGTTTCTTTTGTCTCATTTAAACCCCACATGATTTATTATTGATATACATCTAAGTATTTGCCTCCTTTTGAGCCTTGTCTATGTTGTTGCAATCACTCTTTCTTATTGCCATGTGGAAGTTTTGAGATAGGATCAATGACATAAAACCATGTATATGTTAGGAACCTGTGTGTTCCTTCTGTTTATTTTGTTAGAGTAGTGTTGTTGGACGCATATGCTTTGTAAGTCGTCCCGTGAGTATATTTTATTATCCCACATGCATAGGTAGTATTACTTTTCTAGATCGTACTCAGTATATAAGAATAGGTTGAGGCCCTTGATGGGCACGGACGAATTTATTGTATTGAGCTTGCTCAAAGGAGGTTACCCCCTCGAAGTGGCCTGCGATCAGTAGATTCATTCTGAGTTCTGCTATCACTTTGTATTCTGTTATTGCGAGCATTCTCATGATATTGCTATAAGGAGGTTCATCACATCTGGTATCAGAGCACTCTCTTGGGCTCGCTGGGTGGAAATTACATCAAATTTTTTTTCTGTCGTGGCCTTCAGGAGCAAAAATCATGGAAGAAGAAATGGCATCCCTCAAAACCAAACTTCAAGATCTGGATGACAAAATTCTGGGTCTTAACTTTCAGCAGTCAGCCATGAGCCGAAACCATTCAGGAGATACTGGGTCCTCTTCTGGCAATTTCCGTGGACCAAAGCTTGATTTTCCACGCTTCGATGGTTCTGATCCGACTGGATGGATCTATAGGGCAGA
The DNA here is from genome assembly GCA_028749045.1 of Cupressus sempervirens. Classification (NCBI taxonomy): domain Eukaryota; kingdom Viridiplantae; phylum Streptophyta; class Pinopsida; order Cupressales; family Cupressaceae; genus Cupressus; species Cupressus sempervirens. The sequence goes on from CM053783.1 coordinate 106,672,385, forward strand.
GTAGTATTTCAGCTTGCATAATACTTTGGATAACCACAAAGTCCCCCTTGCATCTTTTCATTTGGAACATGAAGCTCTTCAATGGTTCCGTTGGTACATCAAGGCTAATGTAGGCCCAACATGGAGAGAATTGTGCACCCTCATTTTGGAGCGCTTTGGCCCTAGTTCCTTTGATGATTTCACAGGAGCACTCACTAAACTGCGTCAAACAGGCACTGTAAGAGAATACCAGACAGAGTTTGAAAAATTAGCTAATCACACAGAGGGCTTGTCTGATGAATTCTTCCGTAGTTGTTTTGTCAGTGGTCTGAAGGATGCACTTCGCTCAGAAGTCAAAATGTTTCGACCTACTACAATGATGGAAGCCCTTGGGTTGGCTAAGTTAGCAGAAGACAAGATTAGTGCTCTACAACGCTCCAGATCTAATTTTGTTCCGTTCAGAAATACAGGTTCTCACAACCCTCCAGTCATACCAGCTCCCAGAACTACTCCGATCAAGCACTTGTCTGAAACAGAGATGCGAGTCAGGCGAGACAAAGGGCTTTGTTATAATTGTGATGAGAAATGGTCTCGGGGCCATAGATGTGTTCAGCAAAAGCTCTATCTCTTGGATGTGGATTCTCCACCGGAACTGGAAGAATATGTAGATGCTCAGGAAACAGTGGATGATGAGGTTGAGCCTCACCAGCCTGAACCTCCTTCACCAGAAGCTCCACCAGAGATATCTGTCCATGCTTTGGTAGGAGTCACTACTCCACAAACCATGCGGGTCCAGGGTTTCTTCAAGAAGATCCCTCTTACTATACTCATTGATTCTGGTAGCACTCATAACTTCATTGATCCACGAATAGCCAAACAGGCTGATTGCTTTATCCATCCCTGCTCTAGCTTTGAAGTCATGATTGCCAATGGGGGCACTTTACCTTGTAAAGGGAAATGTCGCAATGTGCGTCTCTCTATTGGAGATTATAACATGCGCTCTGACATGTTTGCCTTACCCTTAGGTGGCTGTGATGTGGTTTTGGGTGCCCAATGGTTACGCACTCTTGGCCCCATTCTCTGGGATTTTGCTGAACTTTGGATGCAGTTTTCAGCCGAGGGGCACCAACACACTTTGAAAGGCTTACAACCAGGGTCTCTCAGCATCATCAGTTCACACCGTATGGAAAAACTTCTTAAGAAGAATTCACATTGTGTCATCGCTCAGCTCCATTCCATTCAGATGCAGCCATCAGCAGTCTCTAGCAGTCCTGCCGCTCTCCAACACATTTTGGACAAGTATTCTGGTGTATTTGCTGAACCTGTGGGATTACCTCCTTCTCGTCTAGAGGACCACCGTATTCAGCTCCTTCCTGGTAGTGTTCCACCCAACATCAGGCCCTACCGCTACCCATTTCATCAGAAGACCGAAATCGAGATACTTGTCCATGACTTACTGAAGCAAGGTATTATTCGCCCTAGTACCAGTTCCTTTTCTTCTCCAGTTCTACTTGTTCGCAAAAAAGATGGGTCATGGCGACTCTGCATTGATTTCCGAGCACTTAATCATCTCACTATAAAGGACAAGTTTCCCATTCCAGTTGTTGATGAACTTCTTGATGAACTTCATGGGGCTCATTTTTTCTCCAAGTTAGATCTTTGTTCTGGGTATCATCAAATTCGGGTTAATGAGGAGGATATACCTAAAACTGCCTTCCGCACACATGATGGTCACTATGAATTTTTAGTCATGCCCTTTGGCCTCACGAATGCTCCTTCAACATTTCAAGCAGTGATGAATAACATATTTCGACCATACCTCCGAAAATTCATTCTGGTCTTCTTTGATGATATCCTCATATATAGCAAAACTTGGGCTGAGCATCTCCATCATCTGGAGCTTGTCTTGCAACTTCTCTCTGATCATCAACTTTGTGCAAAACTATCTAAATGTGTGTTTGGCCAGGAGGAAGTGGAGTATCTCGGGCATATTGTTGCACACCATGGAGTGCGGGTGGATCCTACAAAAATAGATGCCATGAAAACTTGGCCGCATCCTAAAACTCTCAAGAGCCTTCGGGGTTTTTTGGGGTTGACTGGCTACTACCGCAAGTTTGTCAAAGATTACGGGAAAATTGCAGCACCATTGACAGCTCTGTTAAAAAAGGATGCCTTCTCCTGGACCCCTGTTGCTGAGACTGCATTTGAACAACTGAAACAGGCTATGTGCAGTACACCTGTTCTCGCAATGCCAGATTTTTCCAAACCCTTCACTATTGAGAGTGATGCTTGCGGCAATGGATTGGGTGCTGTTCTCCTGCAAGATGACCATCCTATTGCATTCACTAGCAAAGCCCTCTCTGGTAAGAATCTAGCCCTCTCTACTTATGAAAAAGAAATGATGGCTATTTTGCATGCTGTACAGAAGTGGCGGCCATACCTCTTAGGGAGTCATTTTTGCATCAGAACCGATCACCAAAGTCTGAAATACTTCCTGGAACAACGGGTATCCTCTCCTACACAACAGAAATGGGTTAGCAAACTCATGGGGTATGATTATGAGATCACCTACAAGAAGGGTAAGGAGAATATTGTGGCAGATGCTCTTTCTCGCACATTTGATAATCAAGCTTCCCTTTCCGCTATTTCTATGCCCATTCCCAATTGGTTAGCGTCTGTTCAGCAGGGCTATGACAGTGACTCTTCTTTATCTCAAATCATTCACCAGCTAGCCAATAATCCTTCTGCTATACCACATTACTCTTGGGATGGTGCTTCTCTTCGATACAAGGGTCGGCTAGTGCTTCCTCAGAACCCAGCTCTACATCAGGCTATTTTTTATGAACTCCATGCTTCTCCTTCAGCAGGGCACTCAGGCTTCCTCAAAACTTATGAGCGAGCAAGGAGAAACTTCTTTTGGAAAGGGATGAAACAGACGATTCAACAGATGGTGGCTGAATGTGATACTTGCCAACGCCACAAGGGTGAAACGACCCTCCTTCCTGGCTTGCTCGAACCATTGCCCATCCCTACACGGATTTGGACTGATATTTCTATGGATTTCATTGAAGGGCTTCCTAAATCCGGTGGCAAGATAGTGATCTTGGTTGTGGTTGATCGTCTCTCGAAATATAGTCATTTTTGTGCCCTCAGCCACCCCTATACTGCCTCCTCTGTTGCACAAATCTTCATGGACCAGATATTTCATCTTCATGGACTCCCTTCTTCCATTGTCTCTGATCGTGATGCAACTTTTACCAGTCATTTTTGGACTGAACTATTTCAGAAAACTGGCACCAAACTGAAGATGAGTTCGGGCTATCACCCACAAACTGATGGTCAAACTGAAATTGTCAATAAATGCTTGGAAACTTATCTTCGTTGCTTCACTTCCGAACAGCAACATCAGTGGGCCAAGTGGCTCCCTTTAGCTGAATGGTGGTACAATACCTCTTACCACACTGCCTCTAAAATGACTCCATATGAAGCAGTCTATGGTCAGGCACCTCCAGTGCTCCTTCCCTACACTCCCAACAGCTCACCAGTCCAGGCAGTTGACATAGTTCTCCGCAGCAGGGATCAGATTCTTTGTACCTTACAGGATAATCTTCACATGGCCCGTAATCGGATGAAACAGCAAGCAGATCAACACCGTTCTGAGTGCTCATTTCAAGTTGGGGATATGGTTTTTCTTCGTCTACAGCCATACAAACAATCCTCCCTAAAGCTGACAGGGCGTCATAAGCTGGCCCCAAAATTTTATGGGCCTTATAAGGTTCTGCAGAAGATTGGTTCAGTTGCTTATAAACTGGAACTTCCTCCTTCTTCCCGCATTCATCCAGTCTTTCATGTTTCTTGTCTAAAGAAAGTTCTGGGTACCACTGTCAGAGCACAAACTACTCTCCCTGAAATGGATACAGAAGGATCCATTATCCTGGAGCCGGTGGCAATCATTGACCAGCGCACTCGCCAGCTTCGCTCTCGCTCCATCTCTGAGGTCTTGATTCAGTGGCATGGCATGCAACCAGAGGATGCTACCTGGGAACCCCTTCTTCAGATTCAACAACAATTTCCACACCTTAAGCTTTGAGGACAAAGCTTTTTTCTAAGGGAGAGGGGATGTTAGGAACCTGTGTGTTCCTTCTGTTTATTTTGTTAGAGTAGTGTTGTTGGACGCATATGCTTTGTAAGTCGTCCCGTGAGTATATTTTATTATCCCACATGCATAGGTAGTATTACTTTTCTAGATCGTACTCAATATATAAGAATAGGTTGAGGCCCTTGATGGGCACGGACGAATTTATTGTATTGAGCTTGCTCAAAGGAGGTTACCCCCTCGAAGTGGCCTGCGATCAATAGATTCATTCTGAGTTCTGCTATCACTTTGTATTCTGTTATTGCGAGCATTCTCACGATATTGCTATAAGGAGGTTCATCACAGTATATTAGCAGAATACTTGTGAAAAATAGACTTTTGAAGTGGCATGAAAGAGAAAAATCTAGTGATAATAATATTCATCAAGCCATGATATATGATTTTCTAACATTATCATAATAGAGATTGGTGATAGAATAGTACTCAAATGGAGGCCCTAAATTTATAAATTAGGATTCCATCACCTACCATCCCCTTTGAATATTTAATTCTTAGATGTTTTGCCATTATGACTTTTGTTTGTTTAAATTTCATTTTCAACAATTTTCTTATCTTCTCGCTACCTTATCTCTTTGTAATTTTATTTTCACAAAATATGGTTAAGCCGGAGATTTATACTAATTTAGATTTTCATGTATTATCAGCATTGAATTATACAATACAAAAAATAATAAATTCTATTAGATATTTTTTAAGTGTCACAAAGTTATAGACTAGACTTAATTGAAGCAGCAAAAGCCTTCTCATTAAATATAAACATTTATCTTCAATTGAGCTACCCAGTCGATTAAAGACAACCTCTTGAAACTTTGGAGTTGATATTTTATTGACTTTTGAAGAGAAATTTTCAAAATTTTATGTCATTTTTGTCGTGCAATTACAATGCTCAACAAGTAAAAAAATACAAATTATAAAATAGGAACATACAAAAAACAATTATACACTTACACAAAAAATTAAGTATACTAGATTTTCAATCCAAATAACTTCAGATAAACATGAAAAAATTTACTAACTCGTAAAGCCTAAATATGTGAATAAAGTTTACAAAAAAAATATCACTATAGTTCAAATATCTCTATTGGAAGTTTATTGGGAAACTGAGATATCACATATGAGATATCACATATGTTACATGACTCAAAATAGTCTAATTTGACTTGGCATACCTTTGTTCTAACTTTAGTTTATCATCTCAGCTCTGCATCTTTTATTATATCATTTTCATTCAATCTATTCATCTTATCCCCCTTGATTTCTTCATTTTTATTTCTTATCTAATATATCTTATCCCCCTTGATTTTTTCACTTATGTCTATTGTTGGGGTTGGGAGGATGGAATCAAACCATATTTGTCAATGAATGGTTTATGATTTTGAATGATCATGGAAATAGCATGATCCCATGTGGTTCTAGCCGATTCCAAAATTTGTATCTTCATCTCCAAATTGACAACTAAATTAATTAAGCTATTAGAAGTAGAAAGGTTATGATCTTTTTGAACTAGATCCTTTACTGAAACCAACTCTCATTGCATGACCTCCAAGTGAGGTATCAACATTGATTGTATGGAGATAAACTTGGCCCTCATCTTGTTGTCTTCTATGTGTAGCTTGGCCAACCTTCCTTGTGCAAACAATAATATATTATAGTGCTTTGAGCTTGATCCATCTAATTGAGAGATAGAGTTTCCTAATAATATCAAATCAACCTAAATCTTTCAAATGCTAGCTTGAAATTCATTTGTGAATCGGGGCACATCACAAAGAATATTGTACAGATCTTGTACTTTCTTCACAAGTTCCTCTAGATTTTGTTGATGACAGTTCAACCTTCCTTAAAGAAATCATAGTAGAAACTTTTTCCAATACCTTCTTCTCAAACATTTTCTCTGACTATGCCATTAATTTTTCATTTGCTTCTATATCCTTGGTGTTGACTTTCTCAAAAATTTCTACTAGGTGGGAGATAATAGGGGCATGTTCATCTATGTTATGAATATCAAAAGTATTAACAAATATATCTTTGACATCATGCAACACTTGCCTTTTTTGTTGCTCTCTTCGCATCTCCTCTTGTTGTTTCTTTCTTTCCAAAATGTCTTGCAACATTATAGTTTTTTTAGATGCGAGATTCTTCAAATCCCAATATGGCATTTCAATAACTTCATCCAAGGTGATATTTGTACCTAGATAACTAGCCTTCTTCTTCTTCCCTTTTTCCTTCTTATGCTTAGCATAGTTAGGGCTAAAGTAGGTGAAGGGGTTTCACCACTCGATCTAGTGTGTGTATTAGTTCCAGAGATAGTGATGGTAACACTTAGTGTGATTTGAATTGTGGGGACTTACACTTGTTGTGCAGATGTGAGATCTAACATTTCTTTTATGTGAATTGGCACACTCAGCTCTACATTTTTATTATCTTCTTTTTCCTTTTCCTTTTCCTTATGTTCTGTCTCTATATTTCCCTCATCTAGAGGTCCTGAGACTTGTGGTCTATCTTGATTTGCAGTAGATTGATTTACATATAATTTCTTATTTTTCTCATTCTTTTCTTTCTCCTTTTCTAACTCCTTGGATTCTATTACCAATGTTTTGGTATGTGAGGCTTGTTAAAGTTGTTACTCAATCTTTTTTACTTTTTCATTAAAATCAACAACTTGAACTTTTATTTTCCCTATCTTAGCATAGTCCTTTATTTTTTGAATCATAGGAGTGTCATGTGTGGTGGCATGAATAGGGGATATATTTCCTTGTAGGCTCAGCACATCTATATCTTCCTCATCATTATGATCATCTTCAATAGTTATAGTGTTCTTTTTCTTTCTCCTTTTCACCTCCTTTACTTTTTTCAACTATAGTTAGTCCACAAATGCTCTTCCACAAGAGTTCATTATGTTGTACAACAACCTCAACTTTATTTTGTAATATCATAAATGCTCTATATTTAGGCATAAAACCATTGTTATACTTCTCCAAAATTATTATCTTTTTCTTAGTTGTTAGTTCAAGCATAATCTTAGCTAATGTCACTTCTCTTATTTTCTTTTCAATTATTGTTGCATTTTGCAACTTGGTGTTAGTTCTATTATATAATTTAGTAGGAACCTTAATTCATATCTCTATAGGTGTTAGTTTGAATTTTTCCATCATCTCTAATATGGCCTCTTCTAGCTTAGCTTTGTCAACAACACTTAATGTTCCATACTTGATAAATTTGAAACCTGATAAGCATGTAGAGTTCCTAATATTATCACATACCTCATCAATAGTATTAGGCTTTATATGCATAGAAACTTAATCATGGCCTAATTTTATAAGATAAGTTCTCCCTACATCTTCCTCTTTAGCATATTATTGTGCTATCAATTTTCTCTTCTTTTTCTTACCTTTGGTGGCTAGCAATTTTCCTTTTACTACACTTGTGCCACTAGAACCTTCACTAGGTTTTGTAATCATTACAACACCCCTCTTTATTGGTGTCTTAGCACCTTTTGTTTTTGCTACCCTATTTCTCAATCTTAATAGTGTAGGAGGAGAGAGGGGCTTAGATGTTACCTTATTTACATCCGTCCTCACCTTAGGCACTATGATTTGGCCTTTTATGCTGGTGGGGTGACAAGTACTAGGGCTTTTCCCCATTTCTCTACACTTTCTTCCTCTTCCTTTGCATCGCCTTTACTATCTTGATCCTCTCCAAGTCCTTGTGTAATCATTAAAGGTCATTTTCCTTTCATTTGTGTGCCTAGCTTCCCTTCTAGGTCTTCAATCATTTTCTTCCTCTTCTTGTTAGTAAAAGTGAGCTTAATATTGACTATTATTCTTTATTTTTCTTCCTCATATTTTCCAAATGGCTAGTCCCTTGCATCAACCGCTTTAGTAAATAGTGTATTAATTGTTGCACTCACATCAAAAGTATCTATTTCATATCCAAAAGGTTTAAGCTAGGCTACCCTAGGCTTAACTTCCTATATACATGTGTAATCAGTGTCAACTAGGAAACACACATCATTATAATACTTTTCAACTAATGATGCAGGAGCCCTTGTTCTTTTTTATGCAGGAGCATCTAGTGGTGTAAGGGAAATCCTATATCATCCAAAAATATTCTTAGTGTTAGTTTTTGTTTAAATTTTTTTCATTTTTGGATACTGATTTGGGTCAAATAAAGATTTCAACTCTCATAGTTCCACTATTGGTTATTTGTGTTAGAGTTTTGGGATATGTGCCAATGTAGAAAATAGGTTATTTTGTAACTAAGCCATAATTATAATTATTTAGAGGGTGTAAGTTGGAGGGATGATTATAATTGTAATTTAAAGAACTCTAGAAAAAGAATCAGGTCAAAAGAGACCTCCTAAGAATCAGGTTTGAAAGTTATTGCAATTTTAAGTTGCCTAGAGACCTCCTAAGAGCACTTCAAAGTCAGATTTGAGGCACTAAATGGCCTCATAAGGGCCCAAAAAATGGGGGACAAGAACAGATTTTTGATAGGGATATAGAGTGCTTGGAGATCTTTCCAAAAATGTAAACAGTTTTTCAATCGGAGTCCCAGATCAAAAGTTATGTCTCCTGGAAGTTGGACTACAATTTTTGGATTCTTCTAATTTTACACTGAATTCTAACATGTTTTCTAGAACCTTCTATTTTGGTGGTGGATGCCAAATTGAATATTCTAAAATGCATTTCTAACCTTAAACCTAATTTGGTCTACTTAAGAACATTTTTGGCATTGTAAAGGTAGTTTTGGTGGAGTTTGGGAGAAGGTACTGTGAGAAGGGTTTTCTCCAAAATCTAATAATATTGTAAGCCTATAGGGCATGTCATGGAGTCTATTTTTGTTGTACTGGATGTAATATCATATTACTTTTGATAATAATATTTCCCTTTTCCTATTGCATTCATTTTTTCTTGGGTTATGTCCCCATCAAGTGGTATCAGAGCCAAGTTTTCTTGAGTGTGTAGACAAAGCACCGACTGTGAGGCAGTTTGCACCAGGACTATGTGGGTATGGGTTTTGATACAAGGAGATGCCTCCATGAAGGAAGCATGGTGGAAGGGCCAAATTTGTTACACCTAAGGTTAGAGCCCTCTAGAGACAAGTCCAGGCATTATAGGAGGACATCTGTAGAGGGATGAATGTTGTCATAGGTGATGAAAGTGAGGAAGAAAATGAAGAAGAAGGAAATATTAGGTAGGAAGGGGAAGGAGATAGATAATTCCTAAACTAGGCAGAGGAAAAGCTTTTTAGGGCCATTGCCAAGCTTGGAAAAAGACTTAAAATTAGTGTCGACATGTTTTTGGGAAATCTAAACTCGGATGAGTTGATCAACTAGATCAATGAGGTAGAGGAACATTTTGAGTATGAGGATATTGGGGACCCTGAGAGGGTTAAGTTTGGAAAGGAAAAAATGAAAGGCCATGCCAAAATCTAGTGGGAAGAGATTTAGTTGGAAACAAATAGAAGAGGAAAGAAGAAAATCACAAGATGGGATCACATGGTGGACAAACTAAAGAAGCAATTCATTCCTATTGATTACAAGCTTGATTTGTTTAAAAAGATGCAAGGGTTAAAGCAAGTGGGAAAATTTGTCCAGGAATACATAGAGGAATTTTACCAAGTCCTTATTAGGGTGGGGCATGCAGAAGTAAAAAAGGAGAAGGTTGCCCATTACCTTAGTGGGTTAAGACCTAGCATTCAAGAGGAGTTAAGTCTAGTTAGAATGACTAGCATTAAAGAGGCATACTGGTTTTCCTTGTGATTTGAGGGGAAGGTAAATAAAAATTTTGATGGAAAGAAAAGAGGGTAGAGGAAGGGGTGGTGGAAGGTCATTTGGAGGCCGAAATGAGAACCAAAAGGAAAATGAAGATGTGGGTACTAGCCAAAATCAAAGGAATGATGGTTTCAACCACTCTAGTGATCAAAACTTTAGAGATAAAAGAGGAAGAGGTAGAGGACATGGACAAGGTTCAATAATTGGAGGCTTTCATGGTACCTATTTTCATTATAATGAAGAAGGTCATTGAACCTTTGAATGCCCTCAACACCAAGGAAGGATAGATAGGAGAACTGATGGTCAAGCAAGGGTTGCTCATGTGGATGATGATGCATAGTCATCACATTTAGAGGATGTAGAAAGAGGAGAGGTTCTAGTTAATGAAAGGGTCTTACTGAGCAGTGAGACTGAACCTAGAAAAAGGAGGAGTTTGTTCTATACCAAGTGCAAGTTTGAGGGTAAATGTTGTGATGTGATTGTATATTATGGAAGCACTAAAAACTTGGTGTCAGAGGAGATGGTCTCAAAGCTAAAGCTCAAGAGGGAGAAACACCCCCAACCCTATCAGATTACTTGGGTGCAAGATGATCATAAGGTCCTTTTTAGTGAGCAATGTTTGGTAAAGTTCAAGATTGGGAGTTACCATAACAAGGCTCTTTGTGACATCACTCCAATAGATGCTTGCCATTTATTGTTGGGAATGTCGTGGTAGTTAGATAGGCATGCTATACATGATTTTCATGCAAATACATACTCTTTGACAAAGGATGGAGTTTGCCACAAATTAAAGCCCTTGATAAAGGAGGGTTACAAGGTATGCAATAGTGCTAGGGTATGTCTTGTTGATGGAAGAAAATTTATGGATGGCATGAAACATCAGCATATGTGTTATGCTTTAATTATTAGGAAAGATAAGGAAGGTAGTAGTGAAATTCCACTTGAAGTTTCTAGTCTATTAAGTGAGTATAGAGATGTCATCTCTGATAATATTCTAGAAGGGTTGTCACCAGTAAGGAAAATCAGTCATCAAATAGATTTAGTCCCTGGAGCTAATTTTCCTAACAAGGTTGCTCATAGGATGACTCATAATAAGACTAAGGAGCTAAATAGACAAGTTTAGGAGCTATTGAGGAGAGGTTTGATTCAAGAGAGCTTGAGTACATGTGCAGTACCTATAGTGTTGGCACCAAAGAAGGATGGAGAGTGGAGAATGTGTATAGACTCTTGAACTATAAATAGAATAACCATCAAGTATCAATTTTCTTTGCCAAGAAAGGATGATCTTATGGAATGTTTGAGTGGAGCTTGTATATGAGAAATGTTAGTATGCTAATAGAAACCAAATTTAAATAAAGCTTCTACAAACTAAACAAAATTCATAAACTTCAAGATAGACTAAGATGAGCTCTCAATTGAGAATATGAGCCATTAATGGGCTCTCTCAATGAGAAGCTCTCTTGTTGAGTAGCTTTGTCTAAATAGATAGGATATATGCTCAAGCTTATGCTTCAAAAAGGGCTTCAAATGGAGTTGGAATTTGGATGTGAGTGTATGGTTTTCATGTAAAATGGCTTCTCAAAATGGCATTATGACTTTACTTCATGGATTGTGTTTAAATGACTTGGGAGAGGATTCCTTAAATAGGCAAAGGGCTTGAGGGATCAAGAGCTAGGATGCAAGGATGGGAAAAAGCTTATGGAGGGCTCAGATTGCATGAGAAGAGAGCACATGGATTGTGCTTCCTTATAGCCAATCAAGGAGTGACACATGTCACATGGTGATAGGATGGAGGAAAGGGGAAGGATGAGTCAACAAAGGAGGCTCAAGGGATAAAATCTTCATAAAGACCCTCATAATGACTTGTAAGAGCAATAAAAGGGCTTGTAAGAGTCATTTATGACCTAGTGGACTTCATAAAGTTTTATGGTTGAGATATTTTGAGGGTGATGAGAGCAATTTCGACTTGGACTTGATTAGGAAAGTTTTAAGCTTGTTTAGGCTTGTGCAAATGATTAGAAGATGGATTAGGATGGTTTAGGATTAGCTTAGGGATAGGCAAGTGGATGGCATTTAATGAGGGTGGGTGAAGGAGGAGATATTTGTTAACTTTGGCTTGGGTTAGTAAGTTTTAACCCATGTTTAGGGAATGTGACATGGTTAGGAGGGGATTAGGATTAGGTTTAAAGACATCTTCTAGAAGAGTCTAGACTTTGGATGAGGATAAAGACTTTCTAGAATAGTCTAGAATTTTCTAGGATGAGCATGAAGACTTTCTAGAAGAGTCTAGAACTTCTTAGGATGAGGATAAATTAGATTTTTAAGAAATAAATAAAGTTTTATTTATTTCAAGGGTTTGGGTTGAGGAGATATTTATTAAAACTTTTTTAATAAACATGAGGATTAATATTTAATCTTAATTAAATATTTTGAGTTGGGATTAGGGGTAGGAAATGATGGGATTAGCCTTTAATCGAAATTAAAGAAGGATTAGAAGATTTTGGAAGAGGTTATTGGTCATAAGGAAATTGGCCAAGTTTTGAGCAAAAAATAAATTTTTTATTTATTTTAGAATTTTTGGTCAATTTATTAATTAAATAATTAATAAATAAGAAAATAATGTTTAAATAAGATTTAAACATTTTTGAGAGGGATTCCTTAATTAAATATTTTTAATTAAGATAAAGGGATTTAATGGCATAAAAATTAATTAATTAATTAATTAAATAATTAATTAATAAATGATGATGTCATCAGGGATTTTTTAGAAAATAAAAATACTTTATTTTCTAAAGGATTTTTAGGTGTCTACATTTTGTCCCTCTTTGATGTGATGCCGCAAGTGGCATGGCATCAAAGATAAGAAAATAAGATGCCCAAGGCTAGAGCAGAAGAGGAGAGAATGGATTGTGAGATGCCCCCTCAAGAAGGCAGTGGAGAGAGAAAGCGAGGCTCGATGGCTTCTTGAAAAGTACAAGAATCTCGGATGAGCAAGGAAACTCAGATTGGCAAAGAGAAGGGGCTTAGTTAGCTCAAACTCTGACTATGGGAGAATGATAAAGGGAGAATCAGAGGCACAAGAGGAAGCAAGCTTAAGATCTCAGGGATTGCAGAGGATGAAGGAGCGGAGCGCTATAAAAAAGAATCCAGTATAGGGAGATGGATGAGGGGATTAAAAAAAGCTGATGCAATAGGATTTCAAAGAGTCAGATTGGCAGAAGATGGGTTTCAGAGATCCCTAGGACTAAGATTGTGGATCTTGAAAGATGAGGCTTGGTGGATTGATTGGATTGGTGGATCCTTAAGACTAGGATTGTGGATCCCTAAAGCTAAAGGTGAGGAGTGATTCAAAGAGATACAGATTCATAAGCTGGGGTAGGAGAGACGGATGCTGGATATGGATGGGGGATAATGGAGATGAAGGAAAACCATTGAAGCTTTTTGAGTGGGGGGATACTTCAAAGAGAAGTACCACCATGTAGTTGAGCACTAGATTTGCTATAGGACTGTTGGTTAATTGCCAAGGTTAGCAAGAACATCAAGGCCTTTTCACCAACTGTCCAGAGGACTGACGAACTGACTCAAAACAAACACGCAAAGATTGCCCCAACATCACACATGAGTCCAAGAGGAAGCAGTGTGGAACCAACACTACGTAACCCACAAGCAGAAAAGAAAAAAAAACAAAAGACTTGATCAAGACCTTACGCTCTGATTGCCCCATTCGTAGTATACCATGATATGGAAGATCGTGGAAACCTTGAGGAGGGAACAAGGAGATTGCTTAGAAAAGATATTTCAATACCCAACAGGGAAGAGTCCAAATCAAAAGAAAGCAAAAATCCAAAAGAGAACCGTTTGCCAACGAGATGGGTAGGACGAGGTACTAACGGACCAAGATAGAACATGAGGAAAGCTATATCCTACAAGGATCTATCAGAGAGCACCTAAGCTGATGGATCTGGATGATGCGTCTGGCAAGCTGAACTAAGAAGGATAATGCTTTGGTGACAGGAGATCTAGCTAAAGGATGCATTGGAATAGCTAACCAAGATGTGCGATGTGTGCAAGATGCTGATCAAGGATGAACTGACACGAATGTTGGATAGATGCAATGGTACTAAGCTAAAGAGGATGTACAAGCTAACAGACCAAGATATTTACAAGCTAAAGCTGACCAAGATAGTTACAAGTAGGCAAAAGCTCAGGATGATAGGATAGTGGGATGGTTCGATGTTGTGCAAGATGCGAAAGCTAAGGGTGGGGTGATAGAAAAAGATATGGATTTGGCAGGATGCATCCAATGATGATGAGAGATTTTGTGACCAAGGATAGTTAGAGGAGCAGGATGAGATGGTTGGATAGGATGGTAAATAGCTAGAATTATGATGGATATAAAGAGATGACATTGGGTTTGCATGAGGATAGCCTAGAGCTAGATACCAATGACAAGGGAGGATGGACAAGACAAGATCTCCAAGGAATATAGTACCCCCAATCAGAAGATAACATGTGGAAGGAGGTCTTATGATGGATGTGATAGGATTGAAGCTAGGATGGAAAAAGCTGAAGGGGCTAGGAAGATGGATTATAGCTGGGATGGTTGGCTGAAGCTGCATAAGATTAGTGGATGGTGTGAGATGGAAGCTGGAGCATGGAGGATAGGTGGATAGATTGGAAGATGGAGTTGGATGTCAAGAGATGACCAAAAGCATGAGGGTGATAGGCTAAGCTGGGGATGGCGAGATTACGCATGATGCTTGTTTGCCAAGTTTTCATCATGGTACTTGTCCAAGGTGCTTGAATTGCCAAGTCTTCACCAGTGGACGCTTTATTTTTCTTTTCTTTTTTGAATTTTTGACTTTGGACTTAGCTGGAATGATTTTGGCTTTCTTCGGCTATTTTGGCTTTTTTGGGATTTTTCACTGGCTATTGGAATGTTCAATTTTGTTTCTAGCTATTGGTACACCGGATGTGTGATTTATGCAATAGATCAGATTAGATGGGATTAATGGTAGGAGATGGAGGGATGAAAATGTTGGAAAGGAGCATGAGATGGGGATGCTTGCAAGAGCAACATTGGCACATGTTGGAACGGGTGTGAAAAGGGCAAATGGAGGATAGATGGTAGATGTGGGCATGGTGGAGGATTTTTGGAAGCATGCTTAGGAATATAGGCACCCAAGATGGAGTTAGGAGATGGCGGACATGAGTCACTAGATGGGGGATTAGCAATGGTGGATGCCATTATGCATTGGGTTTCAACTTTTTTCTTAGGGATCCACATGGTTTTGGATTTTCTTTTCATAGGCTTTTGCATTGTTTTGCATTCTTTGATTGGATTTTTCCTTTTTGGAGTATGTCTTTTAGAATAGACATATGATTGCCTAGGATGTGGATTTTTAGCTTTATGCATTTTGAAGTTGGCATTCACATTGCTGTGGTAAGCTTTGGGAAGATGGTTAGGAGAAGCTTTGTGAGATGGAGAGGATATGAAAGAGCATGTAGGGGGATGATGATGGATGATGTGCCCTGATATGTGCCTTTGTTGATCTTGCATAGAAATGGATGGAATAGGATTTTTATGATGGCTGATAGGAGGATGGAGGATGGTAGATTTTGGGACATAGGGACCCAAAATGGATTTAGCGGATGAAGGGGGGATATGGTAGGTTGTTTTGGGTTGCAAAGATGGTGGAGGGGGGATGACATAAGATTTCTTGAAGGAGTGATGGAAGGCTGGCATGGTGGGCTTGGAGATAGGCTTGGTTTGGGGGTGTGGTGTACCAACACCTTTAGATGGTGAGCCTTTGGATACATATCCAAGACCATGAAATCCTAGATTTTTTTGTGCAATAATAGGCTCTCTTATTCCTTGCTCTTGTGGTCCTAAACCTTGACCTTGATAATGCAATCGATTGAGCATTTGAACAAGCTGAGGAAACTTTTTGCTTGCAGAAAATGGTAGAAGTGATTTATTAGGTGTATTGCAATGGGGAGATATTGTTCTTAATTCTTCTACTGAGAGAGGGCCACCGTAGATGAATGTAAGTGAACCAAGAGGGTAGATTATAGATGGTGGAATAGCTTGGATAGGTGGTAAGATGGAAGCATGGAGCGGGGGAGATGGAAGGATAGGATATTGATGTAGCTGGTGGGATGACAAGATATCTTGTAGTGGAGGAGATATGGCTTGAGGTTTTGGAGATGGAGGAGATGGTGAATGCACTATGGATGGAAGACATGGTACGATGATATCTTCATTTATTCTTTGGGGGATGTCAACATGCTTTTGGGCAAGATCTTGATAGGATTGGTTTGGAGTGGATGGTGCGATAGGAGGTGAAGGGATGGATTCTTCAAAGGTAGCAGATGGATAGATGGGAGATTCAGTAGTGGAGATGGGTGAGTAGAAGATGGATGCATAAGGGTCATTACGAGAGATTTGAGAAATTCTTGGAGACGATGTGGATAGGATTTGGAGGGATTTGATAGGTGGTGGGATTTTGATGCTTGCGGGAAGTGGAAGGATTTTAAGAAATTTGATGGATGGTATGGGGATGATAGCTATGGGAGATGGAGGTGATATTATAGATGGGGAAGCTTCATCACTGACTACTTCACATGGTTGGATTAGATGACATGGCTTATCGACTATTGGAGGAAACTTTTCTTGTATTTCCTCTAGGAGATTCCTTGGAGACTTGTGTGTCGAAGGTGGAGGTGGATTGACAGGAATAGCTAGTGTGATGGGGGTGGAAGATTGGAAGCTTGGTTGATGGGGTGATGGAGGGGAAGCTAGAATATCAGATGGCATGACTAGATAGTTTGGAATAACTCTTGGATTTTGGGGGATGCTTGGGAGAATGTTTCTAAGGCTTTCAATATACCCGTCATAGTCAACAAGATTTTCATCATCATTGGAATAGGAGGTGGCAGGAGCAAGAACAATGCGACCAAACACATCATGATAGGATTGGTACTTCATGCTTTGATGATGATTTTGATGGGGATGGAGTCTTGCGTATGGATGAACACGGAAGCTCATGGTTGGATTTGGGTTAAGCACAGATTTTGGATTGGCTGATGAAAGATTTCCTAGGGAGAGTCAAAGCTGCATGATAGACCTAAGGAGGATTGGCTGGAGATTTTTGGTTTTCCAGTGGATGGAAGACTTCAAGGGCATGTTGTCAAAAGGTGAGAGTTTTGCTTTCCTATGCGCTGGATTTGGTGGTGGCTGTGTCAACTTGAGGATAGACTAATCATCCTATGGGCCTGACACGAGAGTGACCACTTGTGGATCCGAACCTTTAGCTCAAGGTGATGAGGGATAACAAGTGACAAAGCTAGATTACCCTAGAAAATGCTCTGTCAGAGGGATAACCTTGGTGAGATTGGTTGATTGGTAGGATAGATTGATTGGATAGCAAATTTTGGCAAAGTGACAACAACTCTTTAAAGGCTTGGGTGATTTTGGATTGGGTTGCTATCTGGCTACGGGGATGATTTGGATGAACTTTGGATTTGAGATTGTTCTAAGGCAAAGAACTAGATAGATTCGGTTGCAGCGAGGGAGCTTGGATTATTTTCTAATAAGGTAGTGACTACGCTAAGTATGCCTTGAGCTAGTTGATTTCTACTTTTCTGGGATTTCGACCAAAATTGGCAAACATTCATTCAAAAGCTATGAACAAACAAGCAGACAAAATTTTTGAGCAAGCACGTCAAACACACCAACATCTTAGGAAGCTTTCTACAAGGATGAAATTTGGTTTAGCTAGGGAGTCCTTGATATACGCATGGTACATGAGGCCCAAATCCGTAGATGAAACCAAAAAGATGTCACACAGCCAAGAGGAGCGGTAACCCACTTCTCCTCTTTCACTTCTCAAGGGTATAAAGTTCCTTGAGGCTTAGCCCGAGTGACAAAATTTTGATCCCAAGAGAGGTGTCTTTGGATTCACCTCCCGATCTTTATACTCCGTCGGAACGCTGGAGTTGAGGTCGTCCCAAGGGGTGATGAAATCCCCAAGCAGGCCTCCTAAAAAGTGTAAAACAAGACCACATACATGATCTTGGGCTTTAAAAGACACGCGTTCATTCCAATTGATGATTTAAATTTTGTAAGCTATGATTGAAGACACTTGTGATTATGGCATACAATGTTCATTCCAATTTGACAGCATCATTAGCATAATGAAAGTCGAGAGATCGTCAACATAAGAAATGCGAGCACCATTGAAACTACGTCCAAACCATGCAATGTTCATTGATTGCTAGGCATTCAAGATTGAGTGTGAGTTTTTTTTAAGTCCAAAATAAAGATGTGTGAAACTCGATTGCCAAGCGTGCACCCGGAGGCCCTCCACATCAAGATTTGTCCAATTTTTATGCCCAAATGAAGTGTGAGCAAGATTAATGCACATTCAAGGAATTTTCTAACTTAGAAAAACCACTAAAGACCCAAGTGAGTGGAGTTTGATCTTTGTGGAGCACTTAACACCCTCTCAGGTGGACCCATCCCCATAGATGGCACTGAGATTGCAACCAATGGTTAAATTGATGGGTGATTAAAGAGGGTGAGTCCAATGACAAACTCACTCAAAGCATTTTTATTTGTTTTTATAACTTAAAAGATTACAAAAATGTAGATTCTTTTTATGCTCCAAAAGATGATTATTTGATCTATGGCATTCAAGATTGGATT
Organism: Cupressus sempervirens; assembly: GCA_028749045.1. Taxonomy (NCBI): domain Eukaryota; kingdom Viridiplantae; phylum Streptophyta; class Pinopsida; order Cupressales; family Cupressaceae; genus Cupressus; species Cupressus sempervirens. The sequence goes on from CM053783.1 coordinate 106,691,000, forward strand.
TTTTGTTTTAATCATGCATTCATAAAAAAAAAAAAAAATTTGATTTTAATCCATGGCACTCAAGAGTGATTTTAGCAACATGCATTCAAAGACAAGTGATTAAACATTCAAGTTTTTTCCTTTGAGCATTCAAGATTGAGATTTTGTGTGTTGTTTTAAGAACTTTGAAGTGCTTTGTTTTAACCTTAGATCATTCAAGATTATTTTTGGACTCAAAAGTGAAAATGACTCTTTGGACTTTGCTTTTCATTCAAGATTTTGTGTTCTAGTTTGCATATTTTAAGCCCAAAAATGATATTCCTAGATTGTTTTGATGCATGAAAAAACTAAGAAACATTCAAGATTTTGCAACAAGACATTTGTTTGGAACAAATAAAAAAGCTTTTAGGACAATTTTTGGCAACCATTTAGGACTCTTAGTTTTCATGAGATTTTTAAAAGAAGTTTAAAATATTTGCAAATGAGGTTCATTTTATTTTTTGATTGATGCTTTGAGTTTGATTTAGATTTTACTGTGCACTTAGTGTTGATTTTGAACCTTTTGAAATGGAAACTTGAAGTTCTTTTTAAATTCCCAAAAATAAAGTGTCCCTAACTTTGCATGAATGCATCAAAAACATTGATGTTGCAAGGATGCAAATGATTGGATTGGTTTAGTTTCACTTGTTAAAAGCTTTTTTCTTTTTTGCAAATTTTTAATTTTTCAATGGATTTAAGTATGATTTGGGAGTTCATTTTAAGCACTAAAAAGAAGTGTGTATGATTTTGCTTCCTTAAAAAAAAAAAATGGCCAAGATCTCCCACAAGAAGAAGAATAAGAAGTAGATGGAATAAGAAGAATATAGACAAGAAGAGGAAGAAGAATTCCAAGTGCTTTGTCCACCTATAAGCTTGAAAAATCTGCAAATACTATAAGATAGACTATGAGTTCCTTTGTCTTCTTCATGCTCATGTGGACCTACAAAACCAATTTATACAATCCTACCAATCACAAAAACAAACAAAATTAGCCAAAATTAGCAAATGACATACAAAACTTGACTAAAAAAGCTAATGAAGATGACCCATGCGGGGTCCCACCGGGCATTCCAAAATGTATATGAGCAATGTTAGTATGCTAATAGAAACCAAATTTAAATAAAGCTTCTACAAACTAAAAAAAATTCATAAACTTCAAGATAGACTAAGATGAGCTCTCAATTGAGAATATGAGCCATTAATGGGCTCTCAATGAGAAGCTCTCTTGTTGAGTAGCTTTGTCTAAATAGATAGGATATATGCTCAAGCTTATGCTTCAAAAAGGGCTTCAAATGGAGTTGGAATTTGGATGTGAGTGTATGCTTTTCATGTAAAATGGCTTCTCAAAATGGCATTATGACTTTACTTCATGGATTGTGTTTAAATGACTTGGGAGAGGATTCCTTAAATAGGCAAAGGGCTTGAGGGATCAAGGGCTAGGATGCAAGGATGGGAAAAAGCTTATGGAGGGCTCAGATTGCATGAGAAGAGAGCACATGGATTGTGCTTCCTTATAGCCAATCAAGGAGTGACACATGTCACATGGTGAGAGGATGGAGGAAAGGGGAAGGATGAGTCAACAAAGGAGGCTCAAGGGATAAAATCTTCATAAAGACCCTCATAATGACTTGTAAGAGCAATAAAAGGGCTTGTAAGAGTCATTTATGACCTAGTGGACTTCATAAAGTTTTATGGTTGAGATATTTTGAGGGTGATGAGAGCAATTTCGACTTGTACTTGATTAGGAAAGTTTTAAGCTTGTTTAGGCTTGTGCAAATGATTAGAGGATGGATTAGGATGGTTTAGGATTAGCTTAGGGATAGGCAAGTGGATGGCATTTAATGAGGGTGGGTGAAGGAGGAGATATTTGTTAACTTTGGCTTGGGTTAGCAATGTTAGTATGCTAATAGAAACCAAATTTAAATAAAGCTTCTACAAACTAAACAAAATTCATAAAATTCAAGATAGACTAAGATGAGCTCTTAATTGAAAATATGAGCCATTAATGGGCTCTCTCAATGAGAAGCTCTCTTGTTGAGTGGCTTTATCTAAATGGATAGGATGTATGCTCAATATGCTTCCAAAAGCTTCAATGGATGATTGTAGATTTTTGGTGTGGATAGATGGCTTTAGTATGGATTTGGCTCTCAAAATAGCATTATAACTTTACTTCATGGATTGTGTTTAAATGACTTGGGAGAGGATTCTTTAAATAGGCAAAGGGCTTGAGGGATCAAGGGCTAGGATGCAAGGATGGGAAAAAGCTTATGGAGGGCTCAGATTGCATGAGAAGAGAGCACATGGATTGTGCTTCCTTATAGCCAATCAAGGAGTGACACATGTCACATGGTGATAGGATGGAGGAAAGGGGAAGGATGAGTCAACAAAGGAGGCTCAAGGGATAAAATCTTCATAAAGACCCTCATAATGACTTGTAAGAGCAATAAAAGGGCTTGTAAGAGTCATTTATGACCTAGTGGACTTCATAAAGTTTTATGGTTGAGATATTTTGAGGGTGATGAGAGAAATTTTGACTTGGACTTGATTAGGAAATGTTTAAGCTTGTTTAGGCTTGTGCAAATGATTAGAGGATGGATTAGGATGGTTTAGGATTAGCTTAGGGATAGGCAAGTGGATGGCATTTAATGAGGGTGGGTGAAGGAGGAGATATTTGTTAACTTTGGCTTGGGTTAGTAAGTTTTAACCCATGTTTAAGGAATGTGACATGGTTAGGAGGGGATTAGGATTAGGTTTAAAGACATCTTCTAGAAGAGTCTAGACTTTGGATGAGGATAAAGACTTTTTAGAATAGTCTAGAATTTCCTAGGATGAGCATGAAGACTTTCTAGAAGAGTCTAGAACTTCTTAGGATGAGGATAAATTAGATTTTTAAGAAATAAATAAAGTTTTATTTATTTCAAGGGTTTGGGTTGAGGAGATATTTATTAAAAAAATTTTAATAAACATGAGGATTAATATTTAATCTTAATTAAATATTTTGAGTTGGGATTAGGGGTAGGAAATGATGGGATTAGCCTTTAATCGAAATTAAAGAAGGATTAGAAGATTTTGGAAGAGGTTATTGGTCATAAGGAAATTGGCCAAGTTTTGGGCAAAAAATAAATCTTTTATTTATTTTAAGATTTTTTGTCAATTTATTAATTAAATAATTAATAAATAAGGAAATAATGTTTAAATAAGATTTAAACATTTTTGGAAGGGATTCCTTAATTAAATATTTTTAATTAAGATAAAGGGATTTAATGGCATAAAAATTAATTAATTAATTAATTAAATAATTAATTAATAAATGATGATGTCATCAGGGATTTTTTAGAAAATAAAAATACTTTATTTTCTAAAGGATTTTTAGGTGTCTAGAGAGCTCACTACTTCAAAAAGATAGATCTCAAGAGTGGTTATCACTAGATACAGATATGAGAGGGAGATAAGTGGAAGACTACATTCAAGACCAAGGAAGGTCTATATGAGTGGTTATTCATGCCCTTTGGACTGACCAATGTGCCAAGCACCTTCATGCAACTTGTGAATGAGGTACTAAAGAAATTTTTGGGAAGATTTGTTATTGTCTATCTAGATGATATTTTAATTTTTAGTAAGTCTTTGGACAAATATTTATTGCACATTTGTAGTGTCCTTGAAAGGTTGAGGGAAGAGAAATTGTTGATTAATTTGAAGAAGTGTAGCTTTGTCAAAAGAGAGTTAGTCTACTTGGGGTTTGTTGTATCAGCTGAGGGTCTCAAAATGGACCTAGAGAAGGTGAAGGTCATCTTGGAATGGTCTACTCCAAGGTCTGCCACTAAAGTGAGGTCATTCCATGGTCTGGCTAGTTTTTATAGGAAATTCATCAGAAATTTCAGTAGTATATGTGTACCACTAACTGAAACAATGAGGGGAGATAGAAAAGAGTTCAAGCAGACTATAGGAGCTTCCAAGAGTTTTGAATTGTTGAAAAAGAAGGTGACAGAGGAACTTGTGTTGGCATTTCCTCATTTTAACAAAGTGTTCCAGGTGGATTGTGATGCTAGTGGTAGTGCTATTGGGGCTATATTGATCCAAGAAAGTAAACCTATTGCTTATTTCAGTGAAAAATTGAATGATACAAAGAAGTATTCTATTTATGGTCAGGAGTTCTATGCAATAGTTCAGGCCTTAATGAAATGGAGGCATTATTTGTTTCCAAAATAATTTGTTTTGTATATTGATCACTAGGCATTGCAGTACCTAAATAGCCAAGGTAAATTGAATCAGAGACATTTGAAATGGGTAGAGTTCATGCAAAGCTATACATTTGTATTGAAACATAGAAGTGGAAGGTCTAATAGGGTTGCAGATGCATTAAGTAGGAGACAGTTGTTGATGACAGTAATGCAGGTTGAAGTGGTTGGGTTTGATGAACTCAAGAATATGTACCCTGAGGATCTTGACTTTATAGAGGCTTGAAAGGCTTGTAAAGAATCTTCTACTCTAGACAGGACCAGATGGCTAGATTACATGATTCAGGATGGTATGTTGTTCAATGGAAGTCAATTGTGTATTCCAATGAGTTTCATAAGGGAGAACTTGATCAAGGAGAAGCAGAGTAGAGGGATGGCAGGACACTTTGGTCAAGATAAGACCATTTCTATTATTAGACAACATTATTTTTGGCCTCAATTATCACAAGATGTGAAAAAGTTTATGCAGAGTTGTCAAGTATGTCAAATAGCCAAAAGATTTAGTCAAAATACTGGACTGTATTAGCAATTGACTATTCCATCAAAGCCTTGGGAGGACATAAGTATGGATTTTGTTCTTGGATTACCAAGGACACAAAGGGGTAATGACTCAATATTTGGGGTGGTTGATAGGTTCTCTAAGATGGCACATTTCATTCCATGCCACAAGACTCATGATGTAGTGCATATTGTAGATTTGTTTTTCAAAGAGGTGGTAAGGCTACATGGTCTCCCAAAAAAGTATTGTCTCTAATAGTGATACTAAATTTGTTGGGTATTTCTAGAGGTCTTTGTGGAAGAAGTTGAAGACAAAATTGAAGTCTAGTTCTACACATCATCCACAAACTGATGGAAAAATAGAAGTAGTGAATAGAAGTCTGGACAATTTGTTGAGGTGTTTAGTAGGAGATAGACCCAAGCGATGGGATTTGATTCTACCACAAGTAGAATTTGCTTACAATAATTCTATAAATAGGAGTATTGGTAGATGACCATTCCAAATTATGTATGGCAAGGACTGCACTAGAGTTGAGGAAGATGGAGCAAGCGGAGAGGACAAGTGCTGTGGTAGAAGACTTTACTAAACATGTCAAGAACCTATATGGGGACATGCGAGCACATATTACCAAGATGAACCTATAGTAGAAGGCTAGGGTAGATCAAAAGAGGAGACATAAGGAGTTCCAAGTTGGAGATCAAGTTATGGTATATTTGAGAAAGGAATGATTTCCAGTGGGTACCTACAACAAGTTGAAGATGAAAAAATTTGGCCCCTACAAAATTTTGAAGAAACATGATTCAAGGAATGCATATGAGGTGGAATTGCCAAATGGAATTCACATTTCTCCTATTTTCAATATTGTATACTTAATAGAATATCATGATGATGGTGCAGATGAGGAGTTGATGTTGGAGCCATGTCCAATTCCTACTTTTGCGGAGGAAGAGATTGAAGAAATTTTGGATAGTCATGTGGGCCAAAGTATGAGAAATAAGCAATATGAAGAATACCTGGTGAAGTGGAAGTGATGATCAATAGAAGACTCAACTTGGATATTTGCAAAGGAGGTTGCCCATTTGGGTTTTCCTCTACCAGCTATAAAGTGACAGGATCACTTTTCAATCTACACTATGTCTCTAATGCAGGAGCATCTAGTGGTGTAAGGGCAATCCTATATCACCCAAAAATATTCTTAGTTTTAGTTTCTATTTAAAGTTTTTTCATTTTTGGATACCCATTTGGGTCAAATAAAGATTCCAACTCTCATAGTTCCATTATTGGTTTTCTGGGTTAGAATTTCGAGATAAGTGCTAGTGCAAAATATGGGTTATTTTGTAATTGAGCCATAATTATAATGAGTAAGAGGGTTTAAGTTGGGAAGATGTTTATACTTTTAATTTAAAGCACTCCAAAAAAAGAATCAAGTCAAAAGGCTTTACGGTTTGAAAGTTATTACAATTTTAAGCTGCCTGGAGACCTCCTAAGAGCATTTCAAAGTCAGATTTGAGGCACTAAATGGCCTTGTATGGGCCCAAAAAATTGGGAACAAGAAAATATTTTCCATAGGGCTATAAAGCACTTGGAGAGCTTTCCAAAAATGTAAACAATTTGTCAATTAGAGTCCTAGATCAAAAGTTATGCCTCTTGGAAGTTGGACTACCATTTCTGGATTCTTCTAATTTTACACCAACTTCTAACGTATTTTATAGAACCTTCTATTTTGGAAATGGATGCCAAATGGCCTATTCTAAAATGTATTCCTAACCCTAAGCCTAATTTGGTTTATTTACTTAAGGACATTTCTAGCATTGTAAAGGCAGTTTTTGGTGGAGTTTGGGAGAAGGTACTGTGAAAAGGGTTTTCTCCAAAATTTGATAATATTGTAAGTCCATAGGGCATGTCATGGAGTCTATTTTTGTTGTACTAGATGTAATAGCATATCACTTCTGATAATAATATTCCCCTTTTCTAGTTGCATTCATTTATATCTTGGGTTTTGTCCCCATCACTTTTCTCATTTTCTATTTGAACTCATCAAAATAGTCATCTACTGCATTCTCAAAACTATCTCCCAAGTTTTTAATATATTCACTTATCTACTTGATAGCAAGTTTTCCTTGTTCCCATTCAATATTTCTAATTGTAGGAAAATAACTTTGTACATAAAAGAAAATACACATTATCAATTATCCAAACTTACAAATTGAATTCTTCTCTTTTCTGATTGATGGTGGGTTCTCTTCTAGTTGTAAGTATGGAAGCTCGGCAAGATCATATTCATGATCTTTCATTACAATCTTCCAAGCCTAATCTATAGCCATACATGGCACACTATTCTCTCAGTTTGATTGGTAGAATTTGTGTGCAATCACTCTCACATCAAACTCAATCAATAGATGATTGATGGTTTAAATAGGCATGCCACATCCATTTTGCTTGTCCTTGGTGTTTGCCTCATTTTCTTCTTTACTCTAACATTACATGATATTCCTTTTATCAAATGTTGAGTATCATGTGGTAGCATGAATAATCTTCTTCATTATCTTGACTAACCCATTCTCCATCCATAACTCCATATCATAAATTGGGATCAATACAACCTTGATGCACTCAATTTTGAAATTTATTGGAAAATTTAGGTCACATGTTAACCCTTTCTTCTCAACAATCCTAAATTCATCCTTCAGTATTCTTTCATCACTCAATTTCTAGTATGTCAATCTAGTTTAATAATCTCCTACTTCACCAATTTTGCACATATAATAGCTTTGCACATCGTGAACCATAATAACTCTAGGTGGTATTAGTGATAATTTACCCATTGGATCTCCTTTCATAACAATTTCAGGAATAGCATGAAATTTAGGTAAAGAACAAGTATCACTCTTCACCAATTGAACATTGCTTACCTCTTCTCCTTGATTCTTCATTGTTGATGATGATGATGCCATTTTTTCATTAGGGTTTTGAAATTTTCTTTCTGAACAACTCTACACAATTGAAATCAATACTCACTCACACTTCAACAACTAATTTGCTTTCAATCACCTTGAAAAATTGCTTCACAATTTGCTCAAATTGCTCAAGCTCTAAAATCTAAATGCAAGGTGTATGACATGCTTTCAAATTTTTGATATATACATTCATTCATTCAAATTAGGGATCTCATAAATTTTGTGTGCTCAGTTAGGTGGAATATAGTTGTCTTGGCTATTGTTACAATTTAACTCGATCTATGTTATGCAGCTCGACCAATACCATCTAACTCAACCTATACATGAGTTCGGTCATTATGGGTACTTAGTCCATATTGTAATGTTTGGTCAATACAGATGAAATTATTGATGCTCGACACTCAATAACATAAATGATTTCATTACACTATCCTTTCCATAAATCTATTCTAATGCATCTTGTCCTATGTAGATATGAACTTTGGCACAATTTATGTTAGGAATTAATGTAAGATAAGTCATTAAATATGTAGTTCCTTACATAACTTTCTTAATCAATTTGAAGTGGTATGATCACCTTCTCCATTGGATTGGGTGTCTCAACTTCATTTATTGCACTACTTCCAACTTCTATCTTTTTCTTCTAGGTTTGATTCATCTCCTTCTTTATTTTTTCTACATCCACTTTGCCTTTCCCTTGATGTGTTCATTTTTTGGTGCTTGTGCTTAGGTCCTGCAGTTCTTGCTCACATGTCCAACCTTGTGACAGCTAAAAAAAACTATGTTTCCATTTAACAATTTCTTGTAATTGCCTTTGAAATGAGTTTTTATGCAATTTTTAGGAATATGACCATAATCTCCACAATAATGACAATTATACCATGTATTGTAATCCCAATTGTATGAGTTACCTTTCTTAGGTGCATTGTCTTGGTTTGTGGTTGTCTAGTTAGAATTTTCCTATAAGCTGCATTCATGTGCTCTATGTCCATAATTTTGATAATTGTAAAAATATCCTTCAAATATAGGTGTAGTAGGTGTATTTTTGACATTTGATCTATATTCATGTACTTGATGACCTCACTTCTTGAAATTAAAATAGTAACCAGTAAATTTAGGTTTAGGGTTTTTCTTACCAGTCTTGCTTCTACAAATGTTTGTAGTATGTCCAAGTTTACCACACTAGTAGCATGTAGGTTTTCCTTTTGACTTTGCATTTCTTTGCTCTCCATTCTTGGATGATTCTCCTTCTTCAATAGATTTATGTTTCTTGATATGCCCTAATCCAAAGGTGTCACTAAATGACCTAGGTGATTTCATCAACTCCTAAAAATATCTTATTGCTTCACTAGGCTTGTTCATTCTTTCCATAAGTTCTTTCTCATATCTTAGCTCATTCCTTAGTTGGTCACTTTATAATCTGAAAATTTCTATCTCCATGTCTTTCCTATTCATTTATTGATTTGTAAGTATCAGTTGATTCATCATGTCTAGCTGAGTGTTTGTAAGCTTTTGTACATCAAATGACTTTTCTTCAAGTCCGGTAGCCATTTGTCTTTTTTTTTCTTCAACCATAACTTTATTTTCTTTAGTTTTATTCTTTTGTTCAATCACCTCACATAACCTTACTAATGATATTTCATGCTCTTTTTTCAATCCTCTGGCATTTGTATTCATAATACTATTCATTTCCAATAGATCTGCAATGGATGGATCACTTTTGATAGAACTTCCATTTTTAAGCAATCATTGAGTATCAACTTCTTGATAGAGTGTGTCATTATGTTAAATAGCCATATCCTTTCTCTTCCTTATGGATTGCCTCAATTCCTCTCTTGCTACTTCAAGTTGTTGTAGTATGATTTGGATGTCAATCATTTGATTGTCAACAATATTTCCCAATTTGTAAGCCTCCATCTCCAAGATCTAAACTCTTAAGTTGTTAGACTTCTTTCAAGAGAAGATTGCTTTGATACCAAAAGCCTTTTAACAATAAAAAAAACTTGACTGTATTCACCACATTATCCATCTCATATCTAGATTATGCATAACATATAACTTCAAATGTTGTAATAAATCTAACTATGTATCACATCCATCAACTTGAAAATGTAAACACATAACACAAAGATTTTGTTTACCCAGAAACCCTCTAAGGTGAAGGTAAAACTGGGGTGGAGATGACACCCATAAATCTTCACTACTACAAGAAAAAATTTAACCTATTAGGGCTACAAATTTGATCACTTCTAATTATCTACCTTGTGAGAGCTCTTCCCTATTAGGAGCTTTACAAAGAATTTTAGATCTACCTTGATTAAAGGATTTAACACTTACAATGAAGTAAGGACTTGATTAAGAGATTTACATAGGCCTATTAAAGCCACCCTATTAAGAGATTTACCAAGATTCACTTTGCCAAAAATGATTCAGTACCTAATCCTTCAATCTGCACTTACAATATTGATTACAGATCTCCTCTTTCTAATCTTTGATATGATCTCCTATCTGGTATATCTTTACTCTATCCTTCACTACTTCATTAGGTCACTAAACTTTGTTACTTCAAAATTTTCATTTTTTAGACTCCAAAATCTAGATTCTTTGCACAATACTTCTCTTCCTTGTTCTTTACATGCACATACTCATACACTATGAAAAAAATGGTTTGGATCTTCCCTTATAAAAACATTTGTAGAGTCTTATAGAATAAGATCAATGATCTAGATGTTTTCCTTTTTGCCTCTTCATATGATTGGTTGTCTCACCTTCACAAGGATACATGATCCATGTTAAAATGTGTAACAACCATTGTAACAAACTCTACGATCATTAAATGTTATTTACATATTAGCTCAAATGGTTTACCTCAAATTTTGTACCATTTTAGACAATTTTTTACACACTATGTTACTCAACACATATTATCTCTGATGATCAGTCATAACTATTCTTCCTATTGTTACTCAACCTTAACTAACTTAGCTTCTTCTGTATGACTCAACATCTATATGCTCTGATTACTTGACATTTACTAAACTTGGCTTATGTGGGAATACTCAGCGACCAAAGACTTGCTTGACTCTTATAGAGCTTGGCATATACATAATTATTTACAAGTCTTTACATGGCTTGACCTATGTAGAGTGACTCTATCACAGTGATGACCAAACAACTCTCCCTTGTATATGACTAAGTGTTTGACACTTATAGACAACAAAACTTAGAGAGATCAACAGTCTCCACAAAAACCTAATCTTGATCACATAGTATCATCCTGCATCCATCCATTGTGGATATTCACATCCAATTTCAACTAAAATCTGAAAAAAAACATTAAATGTATATTGAAATTATTTTATAAAATTAAAAAAATAAAACTTAAAATCCAATTTACAATTTGATATAATCATGGATTCATATTTGGATTCATGAATTGAAACCTTGAAACATAATCAACATTTTATATGAAATAAAAGAAACAATAAGTACAACATATATGAAGTAATAATAATAATAACTAACTCATGAATCACATATCTTCAAACAAAATTAATTTTAAATATATATCAAATGTGAATAAGGAAATTAAATACAATAAGAACAATAAGGGCAAAGCAAAATGGGTCTAAAAAGAACATATACAACACTTACAAAAGGAAACTATATGCTTTTTTTTTTATAAAATTATGTAGTGAAAAAAATTTAAAATAAATCTTATAATTCAATTTACTATTTGATATAATCATGGAAACATATAAGAGGTCATGAATTCCAAATTTTGAAACATAATCAACATTGTATTGGAAATGAAAGAAACTATAAGCACACCATGTACATGAAAGCTAGATTACTGGGCACTATCCTAGAGAAGACCCAAAAAATACTCTTGGGGTGGAAAGGTAAACTACTCAGGCACACGGGTGAACTTTAGTTGTCAAAGCGTTCTCTTTAGGGTGTCCTAGTTTACTTACTTTCCCTTTTCAAAATCTCAGTTTTTATGGAAAATAAATGTTAAAAATAGATTGATACAAGTATGGTAAATGTGTTTCAATCATTTTTTTGTCACCTAATGCCAAACCTACGAGTTGTTGGTAAGACAATTGCTTATATGATTTAAGTACTATCATTTATTTGATTGATGAAGAGGATTTGATCAAATGAGTTAACAATAGCACCTAGAGGAAAGGTTGAGTTATGATATGAAAAGGAGTACATAAATTAGTTAAGACAGCGATATTATAGTGCATTGATAATCTACTTAAAGTTCCAAAGGTTGGTTATATTGATTAAGTTCAAAAGAACAAGTTAAATGAAGTTTGTCTGCCAAGCTTAACATTTTGCATAGTGGGTTTCGAGCAAAGTTAGTGCAAGCCAAGAAAATAATTAGTTGGAGCCAAGAAAAGTCAATTTTAGTGTAAGTCGAGTAAATTTTAGTTGATGCCGAGCACTAGTAGACTTTAGCGTTTTCCAAGTGATTTAATAGAGGATGTTGAGAAATGTAGTATGTGCTGAGCATCAGAAGCCAATTAATGTCGAGTGTCAGCATTATGAGAAATATCAATAATTTGATGAATCTAAGCTGATAAGTTTGATTTATTAGATTGTGTGAACCTTGTGGAAGATAAGGTTGATGAGCTAGTGGCACATAATTCATGGTGAACTATTTTGAGGTAAATTCAAATAGGATTGAAGGAGAAATTTCTAGAAGGGAATGAAATAAAATGAGAGGTATAGTCATTGAATCCTACCTAATCTAACCTAGCCCTAAAATGGACGATAGATGTTGAATGGTAAAATATCTTAATTCTCTATTTATAGAGATGGTTGGTCATAAGCAAGGATTGTCATGTGTAAGAACCTAAGAAAGACAAGGAGTTTAGGGTATTGTTTCATTCAGTGACCTAAGTAAAGAGATTGCATTGGAAAGAAAAGCAAGAAGGCTTAAGAGTATGGATGCTTGAAGGGTGAACAAGCTATTAGAGCTGAAAAGTGTGAAAGCCAAGCACAATGGAGGACTAAAATAGAGATCTATAATCTGCAAGTGTGTTGTAAGTTGTTATCAGACCAAGCCTTACTATTACTCTCTAATCAATGTATCATTCTAGGGTAAATCCTTTGGATTATGGTTGACCTAACAATCATTTGTAAATCCTTTAACTAGGTGACATTCTAAGTGAATGATCTAAAGCCCTCTAAGAAGGCTCACTCCTAATAGGGTGATTGAAATTCTTTAACTGGGTCACATTTAACAGTGTGCATTGTAACCTTTAACAAGGTTAGCCTTTCATAGGGCATCACTTCAAAAGGATGAGAATGAGTAGCATGTTGTTGGTGGTTTTACCCAAATTAGGTTTCCACATTAAATTATTGTGTCAAATGTGTTATTGAATCTATTATTTTTCATTTTTACATTTCTGCAAACCGATTTGATAGTAACCTACAAGTTTAAGTGATTGCACAATCTAATGGATGCATGCATGATGAAAATGTTTAATGGCTATGGGTTCACTAAGTTGTGAAAAAATATGTTTGTACATCTGGAACTTGGATAACTGATTCACCCCCCTCTCAATTATTCTAAAGAATTCTAACAATTGGTATCAGAGTCATCTACTTAAGAGGACTAGTTTGATGGTACTAGAAGAAAAAAGATCAAGATGTCAAAAAGAGAAGTACCCAAGCTTGATAGAGATAACCTTCCTACATGAAAAAGTCTGATGAAGCTATACCATGGAAGTCTTGGAGATCATGCACAATCTACCATTTTTCGTTCAGCATGTTGATCCTATTGGAACCCTAATTGTTGAAGATTTGAAAACTAAGAAAGAACACAACTAGACAATGTTGGAGATTGCCTCTGCCCTAAGCTATGTCGAGTTTGATGATATCAAAGGTTGTGAAAGTGCAAGAAAAATGTGAGATTCTCTACACATTATCTATGGAGGTGACAAGAATGTTCTAAGAGCCAAAGCTAAAAGTCTCAGAGGTAAGTTCAATGATATGAGAATGCAAGAAGATGAGAATATTGCTCTATATTTCTCTAGGATAAAAGATTTTGTTAATGCAATAAGAGGAGTTATTGGTAGAATAGATGATGATAGAGTACTAAGTAAAGTTTTGAGAATATTATTTCCTATTTATGTTATTCAAGTTTTTGCAATACAAGAACTGAGATGTATGGAAGGGAATGATCTAACTCTTGAAGCTCTAGTAGTTAAGCTCATTAATTTTGAGCTATTTAACTTTGATAATTACAAACCTAAAAATATTGAATATGCTTTCAAAGCTAAGTTGTCATTAAAGGAACCTAATGAGAAGAAGAAGAAGAAGAAAAAGGAAAAATATTTGTCCAGTGACAATGATATAGATGAGGAAGATGAAGATCAACTTGAAGCACTATTAGCAAGGAGATTTCATAGAGGTAAAGGAAAGTTTAAATGTAACTTAGCTATCATGTGTTTTAATTCCAATGAGGTTGGTCATATTGCTACTAGATGTCTAGAGAAGGAGAATTACAGAGGTGGTGACAAGTACAAAAGTAGAAGAGATAAAGACAAAAAAGACTACAAAGACAAAGGCAAGAAGTCTTGCTACATTGTTGAAGAGAAAATAAAATATGGATCTAATGATCATGACGATGAAGTGGTGTATGTTGTAGTGAAGGATGAATTTGATGAGGATGAGGCAACTACATTAGTGTCTTGCATGAACAAGAATGACAAATAGATCATTGATGATGGGTTTTCACATCACATGATTGGAGATAAAAGTAAGTTCATTACCTTGAATTATTATGATGGAAATAGTTTAAGGTTTGGGAATGATGCACCATGTCTGATAAAAAGAAAAGGTTCTATCAAGATCATAGAAAAGATTTTATGTGACAATGCTTACTATGTTGAAGGGCTTAACTATAATTCGTTGAGTTTTTCACAACTAAATAATTTGGGATGTAAGGTTGAGTTTGAGAAAAAAATTGCTAAGATATATGATACTAATGGAAAACTGATTGGAAAAGGTGATCAAAATAGAGGTCATCTATTCTACCTTAATATAGAGGATGCTACTTGTTTAGTTGTAGAATTTGATGATATGTGGCTATGGCAGAAGAGGTTATGTCATGTTAATTTTGATAACTTAGTTAGTATCAATAGCATAAGAAGAGTAAGAGGTTTTCCTACGCTGAAGAAGCCTGACAATATAATTTCCAAACAATGTCAGTTAGGCAAAATGACAAAGTCAAGTTTTAAGAATAAGACTCATACCTCTAAAGGAATATTAGAAATTGTTCATACTAACTTGTTTGGACCAATTGAAGTGCAAAGCTACAAAGGAGATAAGTGCATTATGTTGCTTTTTGATGATTATTCTAGAATGATGGTAGTTATATTTCTAAAAATAAAATTTCATGCTTTCCAAATGTTTAAGTGGTACTTAGAAAGAGTTGAGAAGGAAATGGGTAAAAGTCTAAAGTGTTTGAGATCTAACAAAGGAGGAGAATTTACATCGAATGAGTTTGAGATGTTTTATAATGATAAAGGAATCAACAGATATACATATGCTCCTAGAACCCCTCCACAAAATGGAATTGCTAAAAAGAGGAACAGATCTATAATGGATCATGCTAGAACACTTGTGATGGAGAAAATTTTTGTTTTGAAATATTGGAGAGAAGTTGTGAGTACAGTTGTTTATATCTTAAACCATGTATAAGTCGAGGAAGGTACTCATTCAACACCTTTTGAACTATGCTATGGATACTCGCCCAATATAAAATATTTTAAGGTATTTGGAAGCAAGTGTTATATTCTCAAAGATTTTAAAAATGGTAAACTAGATGCAAAAAGTGAAGAAGGTAGGGTTCTTGGATATTCCACAAGAAGTAAAGCTTATAAGTGTTTAAATACTAACACTAACAAAGTTGTGGAAAGTGCAAATGTGAAATTTGATGAATATACAAAAGTATATGAGGCTGAACCTATGAATGAACCAGAAGAATAGAAATCATTTGTACACTTTTATGAAGGTGTGCATGCTGATGAAGATGTTGTAAATCAAGTTCCGAACAAACAACAAGGTTCAATTACTATTGAGTCACATTATATTAATGTCAAGTTTCATTCAAAAACTGAGTTACATTAAAGTGTCAAGTTATAGAATGAAGTTGAGGCACATTTTGATTCTGAGATTAGTGTATATGAAAGAGATGTTGAACTACCTAATAGAGAGGTACATAGTGATTTAGAAGTTGAGAGACCAAATGTAGAACCTAGAGCTGAACCAAGATTGTCTAAGTATGTCAAGAGACATCACATTTCTACATAAATCATTAGAGATAAAGATGTTAGACCAATGACAAGGAACAATTTGAGAAATGATACATGTTTTCTAAGCATACAAGAACCCAAAATAGTTAAAGATGTCTTAGAAGATGTGGACTGGATTAAAGCCATGGATGAAGATATTGAACAAATTGAGAAAAATAAGACATGGACTCTAGTTTCTAGACCAAAAGACAAAAATGTGATTGGTACCAAGTGGGTATACAAAAATAAGTTAGATGAAAATGGTGAATTCACAAGGAACAAGGCAAGATTAGTTCATAAATGATATGCGCAAGAAGAAGGGATAGACTATGGAGAAACATTTTCCCCTATTGCAAGACTAGAAGGAGTAAGGACTTTTCTTGCTTACTCTACATACAAAGGTTTCAAATTTATCAAATGGATGTTAACTCTGCATTTCTGAATGGTATATTGGAGCAAGAGCTTTATATAGAATAGCCAGAAGGATTTTTTGATGCTAATAGCAAAAACATGGTATGTAGACTACACAAAGCTTTATATGGTTTGAAGCAAGCGCCAAGAGCATGGTATGAAAGGCTTCATAATTATCTTGTGAAGATTGGATTTAAGAGGACTGATGATAACACCTATATGTACTTCAAGATAGAGAAAGGAAAAGGTATGTTGTTATCTATAATTTTTGTTGATGATATCATATTTGGAGGTCAATACTTTATGTAATGCTTTTGCAAATGAAATGAAGAAAGAATTTGAGATTTTTATGTTTGGAGATATCAATTTCTTTGTGGGTTTGCAAGTACATCAGATGAAAGATGGTATGTACATCACTTAGTCAAAGCATGTAAAGGAGATACTCAAACTTTTGGATTAGAGGATTCCAAGCCAGTAAGTACACCTATGGTGATAGGACATAAATTATCAAAGAATGATGATTCAGCTGAGGTGAATCAAACATTATATAGGTCTATGATTTGCAAATTACATTATGTAGTACTTAGCAAACCTGATATTGCATTACCTGTAGGAATAGTTGCAAGATTCTCTACTAATCCCAGAGAGAATCACTTGATGGCAGTTAAGAGAATAATGAGATATCTAAAAGAAATGGAGGAGTATCATCTCTACTACAAGAAAAATGAGAAATTTGAATTGAGAGCCTATACTAATGCTGATTGGACCACAAAATATTGATGACAGAAAGAGCACCAGTGGAGGAGCATTTTTCCTAGGCAAAAGGCTAGCTACATGGACTGGCAAGAAACAAAACTTCATTTCTTAATCTACTATTGAAACTAAATATGTTGTTGTTAAGGTAAATTGTACAAACATTGTATGGATCAAATAACTAGTCAAAGGTATGAAAGAGAAAATCATTGAACCTATGATACTTTATTGTGATAATACAAGTGTTATAAATATATCAAAGAATCTTGTGATGCATACAAATAATAAGCACATTGCAATCAAGTATCATTACTTGAGAGAATTATTTCAAGATAAAGAGGTGAAGATGGAATATATTAACACAAAAGAGTAAATATTTGATATCTTCACAAAAGAATTACCTAAGGATGCTTATGAGCATCTAAGAGGTAAACTAGGGGTGATGCCCCTATCAAAGGCTATCTAAGAAGAATGGGGAGTGCCCTACATCAAACAAGTTGATTGACAAATGTTACACATTGATGTAGTGGATCTTACTTTAGGAGCTGTCTAAAGTAATAAAAAAGGTAGAGCTATAAATCAGTCATAAGCAAGGTGACAGAGACAGAAACTAAAAATATTCATATCTACATATAAAGATGACAAGTCTTCGGCATTGTTGTCAAAGAGGGAGAAAGTGTACTAAGATTTAAAGTGCACTAAGAGATGAACATTGAGGGAGTAAGTGGGTTGAGCGAGAAAGTGTATATATTGATTACATCTACCTAGTAAGAGGAAGATAATGTTGAGGGAGTATAAGTAATTAAGAGGGAGTCATAAGGATGAGTTGATTGATTGTCTATTGTCAGAACAGAATATTGTAACCTATTCAAAAGATGAAAGTTATTGATAGAGGGAGAGATTTCAATACAAGGAATTATTTTCTTTTTGGTATTTTGTTGGTCTTACTAATTAATCTAGGTAGTTTAGTTTGTCATCAATACTAGAGAGGGAGATTGTTGAAAATAGATTGATACCAGTATGATAAATGTGTTTCAATCATTATTTTTCCATCTAATGTCAAACCTACTAGTTGTTGTAAGACAATTGCTTATATGATTTAAGTACTATCATTTATTTGATTGATGAAGAGGATTTGATTAAATGAGGTAACAATAACACCTATAGGAAAGGTTGAGTTATGATATGAAAAGGAGTACAATAATTAGTTAAAATGGTGATATTATGGTACATTGATAATCTACTTAAGGTTGCAAAGGTTGGTTACACTAATTAAGTTTAGGAGAAAAAATTAAATGAAGTTTTCCTACCAAGCTTAACATTCTATGCAGTGGGTGCTAAGAAAATTTAGTGCAAGCTAAATAGAAAATTAGTTGGAGCTGACCAAAGTCAATTTTAGTGTAAGCCGAGTAAAGTTTAGTTGATGTCGAGCGCTAGTAAACTTTAGTTTGTGCTGAGTGATTTAATAGAGGATATTGAGCAACACAATATGTACTGAGCATAAGAAGCCAATTAATGTCGAGTGTCAAAATTATGAGAAAGATTGAGAATTCAATGAATTGGAGCTAACAAGCTTGATTTCTTGGATTGTGTAAACCATGTGGAAGATAAGGTTGATGAGTTAGTGGCAAAAAATTCATGGTGAACTATTTTGAGGCAATTGAAGGAGAATTTTCTAGAAGGGAATGAAATAAAATGAGGTGTAGATTCATTGAATCCTACCAAATCTGACCTAACCCTAAGATGTAAGATACAGGTTGAACGATAAAATATCTTAATTCTCTATTTATAGAGATGGTTG
This sequence comes from Cupressus sempervirens, assembly GCA_028749045.1. NCBI lineage: Eukaryota > Viridiplantae > Streptophyta > Pinopsida > Cupressales > Cupressaceae > Cupressus > Cupressus sempervirens. The sequence continues at coordinate 106,709,986 of CM053783.1, forward strand.
GTTATAAGCAAGGGTTGTCATGTGCAAGAACCTAAGGAAGAAAAGGAGTCTAGGGTATTGATTCATTCAGTGACCTAAGTAAAGAGACTACATTGGCAAGCAAAGCAAGAATTCTTAAGAGTATGGATGCTTGAAGGTTGAACAAGCTATCATAGCTAAATTGTGTGAAATCCAAGTAGAATGGAGGACTGAAACAAAGATCTATAATCTGCAAGTGTGTTGTAAGTTATTAGATCAAGCCTTACTATTACACTCTAATCATTGTATCAGTCTAGAGTAAATCCTTTGGATTAAGCAACTGACCTAACAATAATTTGTAAATCCTTTAACTAGGTGACATTCTAATTGAATGATCTAAAGTGCTCTAACAAGGTTCAGTCCTAATAGGGTGATTGAAATCCTTTAACTAGGTCACATTTAATAGTGTGCATTATAACCTTTAACATGGTTGGCCTTTCATAGGGCATTACTTCAGAAGAGTGAGAATGAGTAGCATGTCATTGATAGTTTTTCCCAAATTGGGTTTCCATGTTAAATCATTGTGTCAAATGTTTTATTGAATCAGTTATGTTTCATGTTTACATTTCTGCAAACTGATTTGACAGTGACCTACAAGCTTAAGTGATTGCATAATCTAATGGATGCATGCATGATGAAAATGTTTTATGGATATGGGTTCACTAAGCTATGAAAAGTTTTATTTGTACATCTGGACCTTGGATAACTAATTCACCCACCCCCCCACCCACCCCCCCCCCCCCCCCCCCCCAGTTATTATAAAGAATTCCAACAACAAACTTGAGAGGATACAATGCAACTTCCTATGGTCAAGGACTACAAAGTAAAAGAAACTATCCCTAGTCTATTGGGACATTATTTGCACTCCAAAGAAGTACAAAGGGTTGGGGGTAAGGAGAATTAGCACTATCAACAGAGCTCTGAATTGTAACATGACATATAAGTTGATTACAGGGGAGGAGAACTCATGCATTGTAAGGCCCACACTAGTACCCTATTATAGATCTTGATGAAATAAATATGATTAGGAGTTAACTAAGTTATGATTGACACTTTTTTGTTACTAATAATGATTTATGAGATCCTATTAGAGACTAAAGAAGATTTTAGTTATTATAAGTGTAACACCCATTCAATAACATTAGGTTGGATAGATAAGATCACATGGAAATGAAACTCTATATGTTCAAGCTAGGGACTTGATCAAGGGATTCATAGAATGATTCTCTAGCCAAATTAGGAAAGATGAATTAACATTTTCTCTCATAAGAAATAACAATAGATGTAGATTATAACAACAACAACAAAAAATAGTTGCATTTGTAGATTGTTTTTAAATCATGATGACATAATTATGAAACCATTCCAATAGCTTGAGGAATTAACCCTAGAACACACACACACCCCTCATAATGTAATAAAGGTGTATTGCTAGGAATGTAGTTATGATTAACTTGATTGAAAGGATGCTAGTTACATGTTCACATATCAGTGATTTCTACTTAAGACATATATTAGGATCCATTTAATTCCTTAAATGATTTAATAGATATGACTTCAGCATTTAATGGTTATGATAGACAAGTATTGTGATAGTGTTTAGAACGGTAATTTCATTATGATAAGAAAGATAGAAGTTGATACACATATTTTGATATTGCAATATTTTGAATATTTTATGCAAATAATTAGATAGAAGTTAACTGAATATTTTAATGCAAATAAGTGATATTGGATTATTTTACACTCATCTACATGTATTTCTATATTATTTCATTGGGCTACTGACGTTAAGTTGAGTGTCCAAGAAAGTTGAACCATGGAAATTATTTGAGGAAACAAGGTTCAAACCTATATGAACACGATAAAGCCAAGGTGAATCTTTGGAAGATTCAAAACCTTGTTGTATTGTGTTTATTTTGTAATGTGATTGTGCATGGGTGTTATAAGTTTAAAGATCATGATTAATTAGCAACATGTCATCGTGATATATAAAGTATTTAATGTGTGCGTGTGTTTCATTTGGCACTTGTGTTGTCTATGTGTAAATGACATGTAATATAGGATTTTTGGGCATAAAGTCACTTAACCTAAACTTAATCTCATTATGAAATTAAGTTAACCCACCTTGAAGAGTGTTAGGATGAATCACCTTCATGATGAAATTCAAGTTAAATTTGATAGGAACTTTAGAGAGCCTAAAAGTGGTTCTCGAGTGTTATTTTGGTGAAAATAAGTCACCCACATGGTAGTAGTATAGGTTGGGGGTCAAAATATAACCATAAGTTGGCCTAGGGGACTTAGGAGACCCTCTAAACTACTCATTTTCAAGCCAATTCGAAAATCAAAGTGTCACATGACTTCTTCCCTTATTCCACCATTTGGTTAAGCTCCTATTGGTAGAAGGGTACAAGGGTGTAAGAGGGGTAGGTGGGGATGGAAGTGGAGGTATTTTTAGAGAGCTTGTGTCAAGCTTAGTGGTTTTCCACCCACTCTCTAATTGTAGAGATAACTAGGGTTTTGGAGGAGAAAACATGGGAGCCAAGGGAGGGAAGCTCTTCATCACCACTTCATAGCCATTAGCTTGGAAGGAGGTTAGTGCTTCATGCCATGAATTTTCTTATCTCTTGAGGGTTGAATAATGGAGATTGCAAAAGTGTTCTTGTAAGGTTTATGGGTTGCATGTGGTTTATGGATTAGTTGTTGTGTATGTAAATGAGCATGTTGGATTTAGTTGCATTTGATTTTGTTTCTTGAATTTATTTTGGTGGATTGAATGTGTGTTGGGTGTGAAGGCCTTGGGGTGAAGGGGTTAGTTGGGCTTTACATTGGAGTTGAGAAATCCCTCTCTTAGAGAAGGGATAGTTTTTATGGAGTATCGGCTCCATTGAATCCATATGCCTTTCTATTTTTCTATGGGAGGTATAAGTGAGGATATGTGAAGAGGAGTAAGTGTTGATAGCCTTGTTGAGGCATGTGTTATTGATAGCCTTGTTGTGGCATATTTCTTGGAAGCCTTTTTGGAATATTGCAATTGCAAAAAAATTTGTTCACAAGGATATGGCATTCTCCTCTATGAAGAGCCCACCCTCACCCAATATTTATGATTCCATCTGTGAATCATTGTGCAAGCCTTGGTTGGGAATTGTAAATGTGTGATAAACTATGGTATTCATGTTGGTTCTTGTTATTGTGATCTTGTTTGAATGTATCCCAATTGAGCCTTGTTTCCCCTAGTGTAGGGGTGGCCTCCTTGAGGCCTAGGTTGGGAAGTGAGCCTCCATGGTTCTATAATTTTGATATTTGTAGGTTTTTGATACACTTGTTACTCTGAAGTCACAAAGATTTCATAGCATAAGAGAAGGATATACTGTTGTGGTTGGTCGATAATGGAACAACAAACTCCATCCTGATATGTGTCTTTATTTATGATTGTAAGAGTGTTGATATTGCTCCTATTCATTATCACTAGAAGGATTGTGCATCATTTTGTGTACAGATCTTAGATTATGTAGTGTTGACAACAAGAGTCTACCACCTTGTGTTGAATTGTGATAATCTTGTTGCATGTTAAATGAGAAATAGTAGAGAGAATTCCATTGTATTGTTGTTGAAGATCTATTATCATGAATATGAATGTATCAGGAAAATGGATTTAGTATCATAGTAGACATTAGCAAGATGTAAATGAAACTAGTACCTTGTTATCCTATTGTTCTCCATTCTCATGGAAATAACTAGATGCATTATATGTTCAATCTTGAATCATATGTAGGTATAAAATGAGCATTCAATAGATCTAATTTAATAGATATCAATAATAAACTAAGATTAGATGTTGATGTTCCATGTATTTGAAAAGCTTGACTACCAACATCAATATTTTGTAATGCAATTGTTAGGATTAGATAGTATGGGCCTTGGAATCATACAATTTATGTAATGAGATATTAATTTCATGACAACCAATAAGACACATCATTAGAAATGAAATAGATAGCATAAGGAAAGAAAATAAATTAACTCAATCCTATATATATATAAGAAAAAGGAAGCAAAAGCTCATGAAATCCAAAGTAAGGCTTGTAGGTGCAAATTATGTTCTAGAAAATGTATGGCAGAAAGAAATTAAAAAACCCCTCCCAATATAGTCAATATAATATTCACCCCCCCCTCCCCCCCCCCCCCCCCCCCCCCCGCCCCCATAAAATATATATATATATATATATCGGAATTATGATATAACCTAAACACTAGTAATAAGTCAGCTACATAATAATATATGTCAGATTATGAAATGACAAGGAATAGGACAAGAAGCAAGATTTCCAAAAAAAAATTTTAAAATATATTAATCTATTCAATCCCACTTGGAAGTAGGCGACCTATACATATATATAACACAAAAAATATATATAGCAGATAATATATGGGGAGGGAAGGGGTGCCACCTTCCCATCTCCCCCTCCCATGCCTACCCAAGCCCGTAGTACTTTTAGCGCTGACCCAACCTAACATAAGTCAGGAGTAAATCCCTCACTTTACTGAAAAGGCTACCCACCTTAGAAAATGTGCCTTGGTCGGTTGGGTTAAAAAGGAGGGGCCATTTCTTTGGGGACGCATATAAAGGCAAGTAAGGTTTTTTTTTTTTTTAAAGTTCATGTCAAGGGGTAAATCCACATGGCATAAAGTGGTAAGGAAAAGTCAAGGGGATATGTAGACATGTGGTTTAAGATGGATTGCTGATTGGAGATAATTTGTGGTAAGGAAAAAGGAAGAAGTATAAAGTGATAGTATAAGATAGTTGGTTTAAGGTTTAGTGCATAGTTAGTATTAGTGAGTGGTTAGAGGTAGTAATTTAGGGGTTAGGGCTATATATTATGGAGTGCAAAATTAATGTAGTTAGTTTTAAAATTTAGAAATAGTATTAAAATAAGTAAGTATGGTAAATGTTATAAGTCATGGAATGACATGATTAGATAACTTAAATTAGTAGCTAGTGTGATTAGAGTTGAATTAATTAAGAAATTAAGTATTTAGTGTAGGGGAATCATTGAATAATAAATTAAACGTTATACTTTATAATTAACATAAATGTTTGAGCGTAAAGAGTTAAGTACCACATTTTATTATGGACACACATTTTTATACATGAGATATATGTAAAGGTAGGCTAATAAGGATTTAATTGATAACTAACTTTACATGATTAATAAATGAGATGATAATAATAATAATGATAATTATAATAATAGTGATTAAAGAAGTAATAATAATAGAAGTAGTAAAACAAGTGACTAGTTAGGAGTAAATGAAATGATAAAAAGAAGGATACTAGGGTTAGGGTGATGCAACAATTTAAATAATTAATGGGGTTAAGTATACTTTAATAAGATATGGGTTAGCTATTATGATGGAGAAAATAGAAACATGTCAGGTATGGTGGTTTAAGTAATGAGATTATGATGGGATTAGAGGGTCCATTGACTAGTCAAGAGGTTGGAATAGTAGATGGTTATGATGATACTTATATATGCAATATTCACTTGCATTCAGATTATACATAGATATATTCAAGAAGAGTCCTAGCTATGTTTCTAATAGAACATTAAAATTATGTATGGACATTATATGTATACCCATCATTTGAGTAACTACATATATCTTCCTTTTAGGTCATCAAGTCAGAGTCTTTTACCATATCCCACAATTAGGAATATGATGTGTAATTATAATAGAATAAGGATATTAACTTAATCTAATGAACAATGGAAAATAGAGGAACAACCCAACCGTTACCAAGTTATAGTTATGGTGAAAATTGTGAGTAGTGGTGTTACCGATAATGAATGAACTCATCCTCATTAAGAAAAATTTAGGAAGAATCATATGAGATTTACCCTAACATCATGGCCAGGTTTAATGAAGCATTCGTTATTTGGTGATGTATAGATAAAGTTGTGTTACCTCCCAAATTGATGTACACAACAATTGTGGATCGTTGAAGATGGTTGAATAATGATCGGTGTGTCCTTGAAACTCGATACCTACACTCTTAGTCGTAATAGTCCTACCCTTTAGATAACCTTAACCTAATGCCAATATGAACTCTTAAACTAATTATCTGTGTTATTGAGAAATCTCTAATGTATAATTTAAATGTTGTTTTAAAAAATAAAAAATTTACCTCATGACTTTAGGGCATGACATACACCAGTATGACAGAAAAGTATATGCAAGGGGGATGCTTTAGGGAGAGATTCAAGGATGGAAACCTCCCTCAAGGCTCCAAATTTGGAACAATATTGTCAAATGCAAAATGTTATTGAAAAAATGATTGAAATGACACCTAGGGAATCGACACAACATCAAATTTTCGAAGGACAAATAGAACACCAAAAACCCCTACTAAACTCTCTAATTTATAAAATCTACTAACTTATATAGGTTTGGGGGAAAAGTAGAGGGATACATTAGCAATGAGAGATGGCTTGACCTAGTCCAACTTGTTCCTGACAATTAGGGATTTTGCATCATTTCTTAGGAGCTAATAGAGAATTTATAACACACCAGAATCTCTCGGTCTAACATTGGGGATAAGATTATTTGGGCCCCCACTTCCTTTGACATTTTCTCCATGAGGTTATCTTATGAGGTGACTTTAACCATACCCAATGCTAGTCATGAATAGGGTAAAGTTTGGGACCTAATCTAATCCCTAAAATAAATTTCTTTAAGTGGACCCTTCTTCATAGGAAAGTCCTTACCCAGGATAACCTTGTTAAGAGGGATTTAGCTTGACCAAAAAATATGTCATGTGAAAAAAAGAGCAAGAGAACATCAATCACCTCTTCCTCCATTGTGAGTTCACCTCCTACATCTAGCAACAAAATTTCACTAAATTAAAACTTGCTTGGTCTATGGATGTGGATCTCAAACAATTTGTAAATTGGTATACCTCTTCAAAACATCCTATCATTCATATCTTGTTGAAACTGGTTCCTAACCACATCTATTGGTATATTTATAAGGCAAGAAATAATGGCATTTTTGTAGAGGAGGAAAATAACCCCCAAGCCACCATGCACTTGGGCCTAAGGTTGCTATTGGAGAATGTGGCTACTAGTCAATGCAAATGCATGGACTCACCCCCTCTTTGGTTGATATAGGGTTTGCTAAGAAATGAAACCTCCTCTAGGGATTTGACAGGTTTGAAAACATTAAAAGGGTGGCTAGAGCCAACACCAAATGGTTTCCACTGACTCCTAGATAGTGTAAACTTAACTTTGACGGTGTAGTCAGAGCAAAGCTTTAGATACGAAGTGGTATCCTAAGGGATCAAAGAGGAAGATTTATGGCTACCTTTGTTGGGCCTCTAAAAGACCACATAGTTAACCAAGTTGAGGGTATGGTGTTGCTATGGGGTCTAAATTTTGTTATGTCTATAGGGATCACCAATATTGAGATAGAAGGGGATTATAAAGTTATCATTTAAGCCATCCCAAAAGGGAGAACTATTGGGTAAAAAATTTCCAATCCTTGATGACTCTACTACCCTCCTACAAAGATTTCAAAACCATAGAAATCCAGTGGTAGACTCTATGGCTTCAATTGGGCTTCATATGGTAGGATTAAGATGTTGGGGGCAGGCCAATTGACTTCTAGAAGACACTTTCAACAACGTAAGGAGGGAGGAACACATGGGTGTCTATTAACCATGCATAAAACCAATTTGATTGTTACGTAACATGAGAGATAGGGTACTAAGGGTAAATTTTTCCCTAACTCTAGATTTTTCAAAGTTCAAAAAGACACCTGGATGATTGTTATCATTATCTAGAAAGGAAATCCCAATCTCATCCAAGTATGTATTAGAATCACACTATAATGCTTATACAACATCACATCCTGATTTTGAGTAATTGTAATCACGTTGACCACAAGAATAAAATTATTAAGAAAGGCAAGTCGAGTACCATGCCAATCAAAAACTTAAATGGTTCACATTTGTACAACCATTTGGAGCATTTAAAAATATGGTACTTCTATCTTGGTCATTATGACAACAAAATTAAAGGCTACAACCTCAATAAAAAGGTGTTTCTCGGTTTCATTCTAAAATTTTCGTTACAAAAAAATTAGCTTTTTGTCTCTACATTTTGCTAGGTTCTTATTTATGCTTATCATGAGAGGGAATAAGCTCTGTATTGAGCCTAATAGAATTAAAAATGAGTTCAAAACTAATGTGAAGGCCATGTTTGTGTGTGAAGATGGAGAGTTGTTGCAATTCATGGAATGCATGACTGGAGGGCATGATGAGAGTGTCTCTATGCAGTTTCTTACTTCCTGGAATACTAAAAGGGTTATTGTGAGAGGCCTTACCTTTGAAATCAATGAGGAGATCACAACCAAAGCTATGAGTCTATCAATGGAGGGGATCAAATGGAAGAAAACTAGCAAGATGTCAGATTACAATGCCCTTAATCAATTTTTCAAAGCTTTGAAGGAACTAGTCAAGAAGTAAGGTGGGTTTAATAGGGAAGATCTCCTAGGCATCTAGAAAGATATCTACCACATCATAATGAAGTATTTCACCCTTGAAGGTAAGTTCACATTGTACTAGTTCTACCACCTCCCTTTTCTTTACACTACTCATTTGGGGTCAAATTATGACAACAGGATGTTGTAATTGTGATAGCCACCCGTTTCCCAAGTGACACATAAAATAACTGGCTCCTCTTAGATGAATGTTAGACTTTTATCATCGCAAATTATAATGGAAAGGGATTCCATCACAATTGTAACACATAAAGTTGTCGTGAATTGAAGCCAGACAGGTCAAGACATCGTCACAATTATGATGACTATACCATAGAGACTCCATCGGATGTGCAACATTTATGTGAAAACTATACTGTGGGTTCGATGACTAGCTATAAAACTTGTCTATTGTAACATCTAAATGGATTTGTGGTAGTAATGTCATGGAACTGATGACTAGTTGTCAAAATTGTAATGAAAATGTAATAGAAACAAATTTAGAATGTGTGACTTTGGAAAGAGTGCTTTCCTAACAAATCTATTTCTAAAATTCAACTTTGGTTATGAACATTATTAGAAGACCACAATGCTCTTACCCCTATAACTGGTTTTCTTATTATTTTTATCTTTTAGGAGAGGCCAGATGATTCTTGCGATTGTTAAACAAGAATCATCTGGTCTCTCCCAAAAGATAAAAATAACAGGAAAACTAGTTATAGGGGTAAGAGAATTGCAATCTCCTGGTAATGTTCATAAAACAAGTTGACTTTTAGAATTAGATTTTTTAGGAAAGCATTCTCTCCAATTTTAGACATTCCATTTTTTTTCTATTACGATTGCAAAATTTAGAGTTACTGGATTGATCTTGCTAGTAGGGAGTAGCTCATTGTTCATTTTATCATACCTAATCTAATGATAGTTCTACAGGAATTTGTAGTGAACATCTAGACCAATGAATGATAGTGAAAAAGGCATAAAATCTATGACTAAAGTCCCTAAGAAAATATATTCAGAAAATGAATCATTTGAGAGGGTACAAGAAAAAAAAGGAGAAAATGAGAAGATATGGTCATGATCACGTTAGTGAAAATAAAATCTATAGACATACTAGAATGAATTCATGGAAATATAATAAAAAGTCTATAAAATATTCTAATCAGAGGAATGAGATTTATGGAGGTACCAAACACGATGATATTATATATGATGTAGAGGGAAATACAAGAATAGAGATATGGAAAATAATTTTTCTGATCATAGAACTAGTAAGCATCATACCTTTGTAAAAAATCAAGATGATACAAAGCCTAGTAGAGTTGAGATAGTGGAAGAAAGGATTACTTGGGGTAGAGATGTTGAGGGTGATAGGTAAAAAGCATGAGGAAGATAGTAATAAATATGATTGTTAGGTCAACAATTATAAAAACATAATAGTCAGAGAATGTTTGCACGAGCCTACAAGCTCTTTGAGATACTATTTTGTACAATTTAGTATTACATGGTATGAGATATATTTTCTCTTTCTATAGACATGTTACTAAGAAGTAAAAGGTTTTATATTTTAGTTTTTTGTTGACTCATAATCTGGTATGGTGGGTTATATGTTAGAATTTGGTAATTGCAAGATTTTTTTTTTACTATATTTCAAAATAGATTTCCATTTGTAAATTGGCCAAACAATATTCCCAGACTCGCCATTTTTAAAATAATTAGAAGGTTGTTTGATTAATATTAACAATGTACTTCATTTGAACACTTCATTTTTACCTGAAATGCATCATGCATCGAGAAATTCTATTTGAAAAGTGTATGGGCCACTCATTTTTTGGTGGTACTATTTCTTAAGTTATTCAAAGTTAACTTCTTTTTGGTTCATGGTGCATTAGAATGTATCTAAAATGAAATAGTGAATTTATCAATGTTTCATGCCAAACTACTTGTTACTTGTTACATATAATGTCTTAAAATAGTTAAGTGCTACCTAACTATGTCCAAGGCATCTGTACACTAGAGGCATACTCTGCCTACCAGGCTGCCTATATACTTATATCCATGGGATCAAGACCCTTGAAATAATCACTCTAATGAATATGTAGTTTTGGTTTCTAATTGTTTTGATGTAGTTGTATTCCTATAACCACCGGTGAGCTTTACTCACCTAATAAAGCTCTTCACCATCATACACCCACTTGGGAAAATCAAGAATTTTTCTATAATTACAATACTATAATACCCTAGTACAACCTTTGTGTTGTAGTTTATAGTTAATGTAAAGTTAACCTATATACATCCTCACTCCCTCCTTATATAGTTATGTTTAAAATCTTATGGCAATAATCAATGTGACAAAAGCTTGTTTAAAAGCACATGTTCATTTTATTAAATGTAAGGTTGATTACCTAAACATCCATATGCGTATAAGCATGGTAAGTTAGTTGGAATATCATGAGACCAATATTTAAAGTACCTGGAATGTCCTCATTACCTCTTGCTAATCTCAGGGGAAGTCCATCTTCATTGCTCACAAGAAATTCATCTCACGGGTACATCCAAGAATGTCCTCATCACCTCTTGCATAAAATGAATCCAATATCAAAAAATTCCCCCTAAGAAATCATAGTTCAAGTGAAATAAACACATGAAAAATGAGAGAGAAAAAGAGGAATCTACTTACTAATAGGCGTTGCCATTGCATCCATGGCCATGCTACCTATTGAGTGAGTTTTATTATTTTTCTATTGTATCAAGATCTCTCTGTTTACATGCATACATACATACATATGCATACACATACACATATATACATATACATATGTGTGTGTGTGTGTGTGTGTGTGTGTGTGTATGTATATACATAGGTACATACATACATGCATATATAAAGATCACAAGGGCATGACAACAAAATCCTAGATCTCCATTGATCTCCACCAATGTTCAGAGCTCTCCACCCTCATTCAAAGATCTCTGCCCTCTTTCATGAGAAACTCTCCATAATCAATCAAAACAAATGGGGAGTGATTAATGTCCTATTTTCTTTTCTTTTTTGTTTATAATCCATAATCCACAATCCACAAGATTTCTCTGTATATATTCATTGAATCCTACCTAATCTAACCTAGCCCTAAAATTGATGATAGATGTTGAATGGTAAAATATCTTAATTCTCTATTTATAGAGATGGTTGGTCATAAGCAAGGATTGTCATGTGTAAGAACCTAAGAAAGACAAGGAGTTTAGGGTATTGTTTCATTCAGTGACCTAAGTAAAGAGATTGCATTGGAAAGAAAAGCAAGAAGGCTTAAGAGTATGGATGCTTGAAGGGTGAACAAGCTATTAGAGCTGAAAAGTGTGAAAGCCAAGCACAATGGAGGATTGAAATAGAGATCTATAATCTGCAAGTGTGTTGTAAGTTGTTATCAGATCAAGCCTTACTATTACTCTCTAATCAATATATCATTCCAGGATAAATCCTTTGGATTATGGTTGACCTAACAATCATTTGTAAATCTTTTAACTAGGTGACATTCCAACTGAATGATCTAAAGTCCTCTAAGAAGGCTCACTCCTAATAGGGTGGTTGAAATCCTTTAACTGGGTCACATTTAACAGTGTGCATTATAACCTTTAACAAGGTTAGCCTTTCATAGGGCATCACTTCAGAAGGATGAGAATGAGTAGCATGTTGGTGGTGGTTTTACCCAAATTAGGTTTCCACATTAAATTATTGTGTCAAATGTGTTATTGAATCTATTATTTTTCATGTTTACATTTCTCCAAACTGATTTGACAGTAACCTACAAGTTTAAGTGGTCGCACAATCTAATGGATGCATGCATGATGAAAATGTTTAATGGATATGGGTTCACTAAGTTGTGAAAAAATCTATTTGTACATCTAGAACTTGGATAACTGATTCACCCCCCTCTCAATTATTCTAAAGAATTCCAAAAATTGGTATCAGAGTCATCTACTTAAGAGGACTAGTTTGATGGTACTAGAAGCAAAAAGATCAAGATGTCAAAAAGAGAAGTACCCAAGCTTGATAGAGATAACCTTCCTACATGAAAAAGTATGATGAAGCTATAACATGGAAGTCTTGGAGATCATGCACAATCTACCATTGTTGTTCAGCATGTTGATCCTAATGGAGCCCTAATTGTTGAAGATTTGAAAAAAAAGAAAGAACACAACTAGACAATGTTGGAGATTGCCTCTACCCTAAGCTATGTCGAGTTTGATGATATCAAAGGTTTTGAAAGTGCAAGAAAAATGTGAGATGCTCTACACATTATCTATGGAGGTGATAGGAATTTTCTAAGAGCCAAAGCTAAAAGTCTCATAGGTAAGTTCAATGATATGAGAATGCAAGAAGGTGAGAATATTGCTCAATATTTCTCTAGGATAAAAGATGTTGTTAATGCAATAAGAGGAGTTATTGGTAAAATAGATGATGATAGAGTACTAAGTAAAGTTTTGAGAATATTATATCCTATTTATGTTATTCAAGTTTCTGCAATACAAGAACTGAGATGTATGGAAGGGAATGATCTAACTCTTGAAGCTCTAGTAGTTAAGCTCACTACTTTTGAGATATTTAACTTTGATAATTACAAACCTAAAAATATTGAATATGCTTTCAAAGCTAAGCTATCATTAAAGGAACCTGATGAGAAGAAGAAGAAGAAGAAAAAGGAAAAATATGTGTCCAGTGACAATCATATAGATGAGGAAGATGTAGATCAACTTGAAGCAATATTAGCAATGAGATTTCATAGAGGTAAAGGAAAGTTTAAATGTAACTTAGCTATCATGTGTTTTAATTGCAATGAGGTTGGTCATATTGCTACTAGATGTCTAGAGAAGGAGAATTACAGAGGTGGTGACAAGTACAAAAGTAGAAGAGATGAAGACAAAAAAGACTACAAAGACAAAGGCAAGAAGTCTTGCTACATTGTTGAAGAGGAAACAAAAGATGGATGTGATGATCATGACGATGAAGTGGTGTATGTTGCAATGAAGGATAAATTTGATGAGGATGAGGCAACTACATTAGTGTCTTGCATGAAAAGGAATGACAGATAGATCATTGATGATGGGTGTTCACATCACATGACTGGAGATAAAAGTAAGTTCATTACCTTGAATTATTATGATGGAAATAGTGTAAGGTTTGAAAATGATGCAACATGTCTGATAAAAAGAAAAGGTTCTATCAAGATCATAGAAAAGATTTTATGTGACAACTTACTATGTTGAAGGACTTAACTATAATTTGTTGAGTTTTTCACAACTAAATAATTTGGGATGTAAGGTTGAGTTTGAGAACAAAATTGCTAAGATATATGATACTAATGGAAAACTGATTGGAAAAGGTGATCGAACTAGAGGTAATCTATTCTACCTTGATCTAGAGGATGCTACTTGTTTAGTTGTAGAATTTGATGATATGTGGCTATGGAAGAAGAGGTTATGTCATGTTAATTTTGATAACTTAGTTAGTATCAATAGCATAAGAAGAGTAAGAGGTTTTCCTACGCTGAAGAAGCCTGACAATATAATTTCCAAACAATGTTAGTTAGGCAAAATGACAAAGTCAAGTTTTAAGAATAAGACTCATACCTCTAAAGGAATATTAGAAATTGTTCATACTAACTTGTTTGGAACAATTGAAGTGCAAAGCTACAAAGGTGATAAGTGCATTATGTTGCTTTTTGATGATTATTCTAGAATGATGGTAGTTATATTTCTAAAACTAAAATTTGATGCTTTCCAAATGTTTAAGTGGTACTTAGAAAGAGTTGAGAATGAAATGGGTAAAAGTCTGAAGTGTTTGAGATCTAACAGAGGAGGAGAATTTACATCGAATGAGTTTGAGATGTTTTATAATGATAGAGGAATCAAAAGATAGACATCTGCTCCTAGAACCCCTCCACAAAATGGAATTGCTAAAAAGAGGAACAGATCTATAATGGATCATGCTAGAACACTGGTGATGGAGAAAATTTTTGCTTTGAAATATTGGAGAGAAGTTGTGAGTACAGTTGTTTATACCTTAAACCATGTATAAGTCAAGGAAGGTACTCATTCAACACCTTTTGAACTATGCTATGGATACTCACCACATGTAAAATATTTTAAGGTATTTGGAAGCAAGTGTTATATTCTCAAAGATTTTTAAAATGGTAAACTAGATGCAAAAAGTGAAGAAGGTATACTTCTTGGATATTCCACAAGAAGTAAAGCTTATAAGTGTTTAAATACTAACACTAACAAAGTTGTGGAAAGTGCAAATGTGAAATTTGATGAATATACAAAAGTATATGAAGTTGAACCTATGAAGGAACCAGAAGAATAGAAATCATTTGTACACTTTTATGAAGGTGTGCATGCTAATGAAGATGTTGTAAATCAAGTTCCAAACAAACAACAAGTTTCAGTGACTATTGAGTCACATACTATTAATGTCAAGTTCCATTCAAATACTGAGTTACATTAAAGTGTCAAGTTATAGAATGAAGTTGAGGCACATTTTGATTCTAAGATTAGTGTACATGAAAGAGATGTTGAACTACCTAATAGAGAGGTACATAGTGATTTAGAAGTTGAGAGACCAAATGTAGAAGCTAGAGCTGAACCAAGATTGTCTAAGTATGTCAAGAAACATCACCTTGCTACACAAATCATTAGAGATAAAGATGTTAGACCAATGACAAGGAAAAATTTGAGAAATGATACATGTTTTCTAAGCATGCAAGAACCCAAAATAGTGAAAGATGTCTTAGAAGATGTGGACTTGATTAAAGCCATGGATGAAGATATTGAACAAATTGAGAAAAATAAGACATGGACTCTAGTTTCTATACCAGAAGACAAAAATGTGATTGGTGCCAGGTGGGTATACAAAAATAAGTTAGATGAAAATGGTGAATTCACAAGGAACAAGGCAAGATTAGTTTTTAAAGGATATGCGCAAGAAGAAGGGATAGACTATGGAGAAACATTTTTCCCTGTTGCAAGACTAGAAGGAGTAAGGAATTTTCTTGCTTACTCTACATACAAAGGTTTCAAAGTTTATCAAATGGATGTTAACTCTGCATTTCTGAATGGTATATTGGAGGAAGAGCTTTATATAGAACAGCTAGAAGGATTTGTTGATGCTAATAGAAAAAACATGGTATGTAGACAACACAAAGCTTTATATGGTTTGAAGCAAGCACCAAGAGCATGGTATGAAAGGCTTCATAATTATCTTGTAAAGATTGGATTTAAGAGGATTGATGATAACACCTATATGTACTTGAAGATAGAGAAAGGAAAAGGTATGCTGTTATCTATAATTTTTGTTGATGATATCATATTTGGAGGTCAATACTTTATGTAATGCTTTTGCAAATGAAATGAAGAAAGAATTTGAGATGTTTATGTTTGGAGAGACAATTTCTTTGTGCGTTTGCAAGTACATCAGATGAAATGGTATATACATCACTTAGTCAAAGCGTGTAAAGGAGATACTCAAACTTTTGGATTAGAGGATTCCAAGCCAGTAAGTACACCTATGGTGATAGGACATAAATTGTCAAAGAATGATGATTCAGCTGAGGTGAATCAAACATTGTATAGGTCTATGATTTGTAAATTACATTATGTAGTACTTAGCAAACCTGATATTGCATTACCTATAGAGATAGTTGCAAGATTCTCTACTAATCCCAGAGAGAATCACTTGATGGCAATTAAGAGAATAATGAGATATCTGAAAGAAATGGAGGAGTATCATCTATACTACAAGAAAAATGAGAAATTTGAATTAAGAGCCTATACTAATGCTGATTGGGCCACAAAATATCGATGACAGAAAGAGCACCAATGGAGGAGCATTTTTCCTAGGCAAAAGATTGGCTACATGGACTGGCAAGAAAGAAAACTTCATTTCTTAATCTACTATTGAAACTAAATATGTTGTTGTTAAGGTAAATTGTACAAACATTGTATGGATCAAACAACTACTCAAAGGTATGAAAGAGAAAATCATTGAATCTATGATACTTTATTGTGATAATACAAGTGCTATAAATATATCAAAGAATCTTGTGATGCATACAAATACTAAGCACATTGCAATCAAGTATCATTACTTGAAAGAATTATTTCAAGATAAAGAGGTGAAGAAGGAATATATTAACACAAAAGAGTAAATATTTGATATCTTCACAAAAGAATTACCTAAGGATGCTCATGAGCATCTAAGAGGTAAACTAGAGGTGATGCCCATATCAAAGGCTATCTAAGAAGAATGGGGAGTGCCCTGCATCAAACAAGTTGATTGACAAATGTTACACATTGATGTAGTGGATCTTACTTTAAGAGCTGTCTAAAGTAATCAAAGAGGTAGAGCTATAAATCAGTCATAAGCAAGGTGACAGAGAGAGAAACTTAAAATATTCATATCTAAATATAAAGATGACAAGTCTTCGGCATTGTTGTCAAAGAGGGAGAAAGTGTACTAAGAGATGAACATTGAGGGAGTAAGTGGTTTGAGGAAGAAAGTGTATATATTGATTACATCTACCTAGTAAGAGTAAGATAATGTTGAGGGAGTATAAGAAGTAATTAAGAGGGAGTCATAAGGATGAGTCAATTGATTGTTTATTGTCAGAATATAATATTGTAACCTATTCAGAAGATGAATGTTGTTGATAGAGGGAGAGATTTCAATACAAGGAATTATTTTCTTTTTGGTATTTTGTTGGTCTTACTGATTAATCTAGTCAGTTTAGTTTGTCATCAATACTAGAGAGGGAGATTGTTGAAAATAGATTGATAACAATATGATAAATGTGTTTCAATCATTATTTTGCCATCTAATGTCAAACCTACTAGTTGTTGTAAGAAAATTGCTTATATTATTTAAGTACTATCATTTATTTGATTGATTAACAGCATTTGATTAAATGAGGTAACAATAACACCTATAGGAAAGGTTGAGTTATGATATGAAAAGGAGTACAAGAATTAGTTAAAATGGTGATATTATGGTGCATTGATAATCTATTTAAGGTTGCAAAGGTTGGTTAAACTAATTAAGTTTAGAAGAACAAATTAAATGAAGTTTGTCTACCAAGCTTAACATTCTATGCAGTGGGTACTGAGAAAATTTAGTGCAAGCTAAACAGAAAATTAGTTGGAGCTGACCAAAGTCAATTTTAGTGTAAGCTGAGTAAAGTTTAGTTGATGTTGAGCACTAGTAAACTTTAGTTTGTGCTGAGTGATTTAATAGAGGATATTGAGCAACACAATATGTACCAAGCATAAGAAGCCAATTAATGTCGAGTGTCAGAATTATGAGAAAGATTGAGAATTCAATGAATTGGAGCTAACAAGTTTGATTTCTTGGATTATGTGAACCATGTGGAAGATAAGGTTGATGAGTTGGTGGCACAAAATTCATGGTCAACTATTTTGAGGCAAATTCAAAGAGGATTGAAGGAGAAGATTCTAGAAGGGAATGAAATAAAATGAGGTGTAGATTCATTGAATCCTACCTAATCTGACCTAACCCTAAGATGGAAGATAGAGGTTAAACTGTAAAATATCTTAATTCTCTATTTATAGAGATGGTTGGTTAGAAGCAAGGGTTTTCATGTGCAAGAACCTAAGGAAGACAAGGAGTCTAGGGTATTGCTTCATTCAGTGACCTAAGTAAAGAGACTACATTGGCAAGCAAAGCAAGAATTCTTAAGAGTATGGATGCTTGAAGGTTGAACAAGCTATCATAGCTAAATTGTGTGAAATCCAAGTAGAATGGAGGACTAAAACAAAGATCTGTATTCTACAAGTGTGTTGTAAGTTATTAGATCAAGCCTTACTATTACACTCTAATCATCGTATCAGTCTAGAGTAAATCCTTTGGATTAAGCAACTAACCTAACAATAATTTGTAAATCCTTTAACTAGGTGACATTCCAAGTGAATGATCTAAAGTCCTCTAACAAGGTTCACTCCTAATAGGGTGATTGAAATCCTTTAACTAGGTCACATTTAATAGTGTGCATTATAACCTTTAACATGGTTGGCTTTTCACAGCGCATTACTTCACAAGAGTGAGAATGAGTAGCATGTCATTGGTAGTTTTTCCCAAATTGGGTTTCCAAGTTAAATCATTGTGTCAAATCTTTTATTCAATCGGTTATGTTTCATGTTTACATTTCTGCAAACTGATTTGACAGTAACCTAAAGGCTTAAGTGATTGCATAATCTAATGGATGCATGCATGATGAAAATGTTTTATGGATATGGGTTCACTAAGCTATGAAAAGTTTTATTTGTACATCTGGACCTTGGATAACTGATTCACACCCCCTTAGTTATTATAAATAATTCCAACAACAAACTTGAGAGGATACAATGCAACTTCCTATGGTCAAGGACTACAAAGTAAAAGAAACTATCCCTAGTCTGTTGGGACATTATCTGCACAGTTCCAAAGAAGTACAAAGGGTCGGGGGTAAGGAGAATTAGCAATATCAATAGAGCTCTGAATTGTAACATGACATATAAGTTGATTACAGGGGAGGAGTACTTGTGCATTGTAAGGCCCACACTAGTACCTTATTATAGATCTTGATGAAATAAATATGATTAGGAGTTAACTAAGTTATGATTGACATTTTTTTTGTTACTAATAATGATTTATGAGATCCTATTAGAGACTAAAGCAGATTTTAGTTATTATAAGTGTAACAACCATTCAATAACATTAGGTTGGATAGATAAGATCACATGGAAATGAAACTCTATATGTTCAAGCTAGGGACTTGATCAAGGGATTCATAGAATGATTCTCTAGCCAAATTAGGAAAGATGAATTAACATTTTCTCTCATAAGAAATAACAATAGATGTAGATTATAAAAACAACAAAAAAAAAGTTGCATTTGTATATTGTTTTTAAATCAAGATGACATAATTATGAAACCATTCCAATAGCTTGAGGAATTAACCCTAGAACACACACACACCCCTCATAATGTAATAAAGGTGTATTGCTAGGAATGTAGTTATGATTAACTTGATTGAAAGGATGCTAGTTACATGTTCACATATTAGTGATTTCTACTTAAGCCATATATTAGGATCCATTTAATTCCTTAAATGATTTAATAGATATGACTTCAGTGTTTCATGGTTATGATAGACAAGTATTGTGATAGTGTTTAGAACGGTAATTTCGTTATGATAAGAAAGATAAAAGTTGATACACATATTTTGATATTGCAATATTTTGAATATTTTATGCAAATAATTAGATAGAAGTTAACTGAATATTTTAATGCAAATAAGTGATATTGGATTATTTTACACTCATTTGCATGTATTTCTATATTATTTCATTGGGCTACTGACATTAAGTTGAGTGTGCAGGAAAGTTGAACCATGGAAATTATTTGAGGAAACAAGGTTCAAACCTATATGAACACGATAAAGCCAAGGTGAATCTTTGGAAGATTCAAAACCTTGTTGTATTGTGTTTATTTTGTCATGTGATTGTGCATGGGTGTTATAAGTTTAAAGATCGTGATTAACTAGCAACATGTCATTGTGATGTATAAAGTATTTAATGTGTGTGTGTGTGTGTCATTTGGCACTTGTGTTGTCTATGTGTAAATGACATGTCATATAGGATTTTTGGGCATAAAGTCACTTAACCTAAACTTAATCTCATTATGAAATTAAGTTAACCCACCTTGAAGAGTGTTAGGATGAATCACCTTCATGATGAAATTCAAGTTGAATTTGATAGGAACTTTAGAGAGCCTAAAAGTGGTTCCCGAGTGTTATTTTTGTGAAAATAAGTCACCCACATGGTAGTAGTATAGGTTGGGGGTCAAAATATAACCATAAGTTGGCCTAGGGGACTTAGGAGACCCTCTAAACTACTCATTTTCAAGCCAATTCGAAAATCAAAGTGTCACATGACTTCTTCCCTTATCCCACCATTTGGTTAAGCTCCTATTGGTAGAAGGGTACAAGGGTGTAAGAGGGGTAGGTGGGGATGGAAGTGGAGGTATTTTTAGAGAGCTTGTGTCAAGCTTAGTGGTTTTCCACCCACTCTCTAATTGTAGAGATAACTAGGGTTTTGGAGGAGAAAACATGGGAGCCAAGGGAGGGAAGCTCTTCATCACCACTTCATAGCCATTAGCTTGGAAGGAGGTTAGTGCTTCATGCCATGAATTTTCTTATCTCTTGAGGGTTGAATAATGGAGATTGCAAAAGTGTTCTTGTAAGGTT
Organism: Cupressus sempervirens; assembly: GCA_028749045.1. Lineage (NCBI taxonomy): Eukaryota > Viridiplantae > Streptophyta > Pinopsida > Cupressales > Cupressaceae > Cupressus > Cupressus sempervirens. The sequence goes on from CM053783.1 coordinate 106,730,835, forward strand.
TATGGGTTGCATGTGGTTTATGGATTAGTTGTTGTGTATGTAAATGAGCATGTTGGATTTAGTTGCATTTGATTTTGTTTCTTGAATTTATTTTGGTGAATTGAATGTGTGTTGGGTGTGAAGGCCTTGGGGTGAAAGGGTTAGTTGGGCTTTACATTGGAGTTGAGAAATCCCTCTCTTAGAGAAGGGATAGTTTTTATGGAGTATCGGCTCCATTGAATCCATATGACTTTCTATTTTTCTATGGGAGGTATAAGTGAGGATATGTGAAGAGGAGTAAGTGTTGATAGCCTTGTTGAGGCATGTGTTATTGATAGCCTTGTTGTGGCATATTTCTTGGAAGCCTTTTTGGAATATTGCAATTGCAAAAAAAATTTTTCACAAGGATATGGCATTCTCCTCTATGAAGAGCCCACCTTCACCCAATGTTTATGATTCCATCTGTGAATCATTGTGCAAGCCTTGGTTGGGAATTGTAAATGTGTGATAAACTATGGTATTCATGTTGCTTCTTGTTATTGTGATGTTGTTTGAATGTATCCCAGTTGAGCCTTATTTCCCCTAGTGTACGGGTGGCCTCCTTGAGGCCTAGGTTGGGAAGCGAGACTCCATGGTTCTATAATTTTTATCTTTGCAAGTTTTTGATACACTTGTTACTCTGAAGTCACAAAGATTTTATAGCATAAGAGAAGGATATACGGTTGTGGTGGGTCGATAATGGAGAAACAAACTCCATCTTGATATGTGTCTTTATTTATGATTGTAAGAGTGTTGATATTGCTCCTATTCATTGTCACTAGAAGGATTGTGCATCATCTTGTGTAGAGATCTTATATTATGTAGTGTTGACAACAAGAGTCTACCACCTTGTGCTCAATTGTGATAAGCTTGTTGCATGTTAAAGGAGAAATAGTAGAGAGAATTCCATTGTATTGTTGTTGAAGATCTATTATCATGAATATGAATGTATCAGGAAAATGGATTTAGTATAATAGTAGACATTAGCAAGATGTAAATGAAACTAGTACCTTGTTATCCTATTGTTCTCCATTCTCATGGAAATAACTAGATGCATTATATGTTCAATCTTGAATCATATGTAGGTATAAAATGAGCATTCAATAGATCTAATTTAATAGATATCAATAATAAACTAAGGTTAGATGTTGATGTTCCATGTATTTGAAAAGCTTGACTACCAACATGAATATTTTGTAATGCAATTGTTAGGATTAGATAGTATGGGCCTTGGAATCAAACAATTTATGTAATGAGATATTAATTTCATGACAACCAATAAGACACACCATTAGAAATGAAATAGATAGCATAATGAAAGAAAATAAATTAACTCAATCCTATATATATATATATATATATATATACATACATACATATATATATATACATACATATATGTATATATGTATGTATGTATATGTATACATACATATACATATACATATATACATATACATATACATATGTATGTATATATATGTATACATAAACATACATACATATATACATATATGTATGTATACATATACTGTAGGATTTGAGCAAATAAGCCAATCAAATCCACAAAGCCTTCGAATCCCTGCATGCAAAAACCTGTCATAGAAGAAAAAGACAAGAAGAGGCAAGGGTTTGCTAAAAAATGGAGATAGAAGAAAAGTTGCTCTCAAATGAAAAATGCATAAGAGATAATGAAGAAAGTACAATGCTCATCCTTATAAAGGTGAGATAGAAACCCTAAACTAAAAAGCTAGGTTGCATATTATTAATTAATAATTAATTAATAATGCACCTATAAGATAGCTTAAGAAAAATAGAGTAATAGGCAACTTAATTAATTAAATCAAAGTGATTTAATTAATAAGTGCAAACAAATAATTACTCTAACACCCCCCCTTAAGTGAAGCTCAGGAGGTAAGCTATCCTAGCACAGCTATGAAAGCAGGAAAATTGGGTCCCGGCAACAAGGCCTAATCAGGTACCCAGTACAAGGAAATCTCTATAAACTAGAGTAAAGGAGAAAACCCAGTGGGAAAAACCCCTCTCCAAAAAGAGATATAATGACTTCAAGAGACTCTCTCAAAGCCATAAGTACAATGCGTGACTTTAACCCCCCCTGTGAGAGAGGGCCAAGGCTCCAAAGCCCCCCCAGAATGAAAGAACCCCTGGATGAATGAACAAACCACTGTGACTCCAGTGCAGAGGAGTGAAATGTAGTGGACACTATAGAGGGAACCTCGAAAGATGAGGTGTCACTGGAAGGTTGAGCTGATGCTCAAAGGAGTAGACACGAGGATCCTGAAAGGGAATCCCCAATGTAAGTGGTATGACAGGTGTGCTGACACTGTCATCAAAGAGGAGATGAATGTCCTCTGTAGAATTTTCAACAACTGCACCTGGTGGCTTGATGAATGGAGCTGGAGGATCAAGCAGTGCTGAAGAAGAACTCTGCTGAACAAAAAAGAGCTCAAGAGGAGGTGGCAATGCAGTTACAACAGCAGTCTCAGGAACCACACAGAGGTTCAAGAAACTTGACTGTACCACATGATGCTCTCTCAAAGGAGGAGAGTCGTGCTCTGGCAAAGGTGGACCAAAGTGTGAAAAGGAGTAGAGACGGGTGGAAAGATCAACTGTCCCTGTAGCAACAATACCTCCTGTCATACTATCCCGGATGCAAACTGAATCTGGAGTGAACTCAACTGTCTTCTCGGACCCACTGTGAGAAATCTGATAAACCGAGAGAAGGTTTGCAGACAGAGATGGAACATACAACACATCATTGAATGTGCCATCCTGAATGCATACAGTGCCTTTCCCGCAGACTGTCATAATAGTGTTATTCCCAATGATAATATGGGGAATAGGAGAAGCCTCAAAAGAAGAGAAGATCTCTCGAGAAGATGCCAGATGGTGAGAAGCACCTGAATCCAGTATCTAAGGAACCTGTGAAGGGAATGTGAAAGAAGCCCGCAATGCATGACCCTTTCCAAGATCCTGTTTAGCTGTAGGATTGATAGAAGAAGACTGATAAGTAGACCCCTGTGAGCCAGAAGAGGATGGAGAGGAAAGATTGCTCTTCTGAAGAAGAGCTTGCAAATCCGCTATCTGTTTCTCATAACCATCAAACTTCTTCTGATAACAAAGTGACTCATCATGTGTTCCCTTCTGACAATAGGAACATGTAGGTCTCTCAGTCTTCTGTTTCTCCTTCTTAGAAGAAGATGGTGGGCCAGTAGAGTGCTGAGAAGAGGAATCTGATAACTGCTTCGGCTTCTGTGTGCTCTGAGGTGGCTTGGCAATCAATGCCTGTGACTGTGAACTTGTAAGAGAATCCATACTAGTGAGCTTTGATTGCTCACGAGTCAACCGGTCACAAAAAATCTCAAAAGAGGGCATAACATGTCGTGCACCTAGAGCATCCATAGTGGAGTAGAAGGTAGAAGTGAAAATCTGATAAGGTCCTCGAAGCTTGGACAGTATCAGAAAGATACACTCATTATCAGATTTTGTCTTTCCTGCAACCTGTAACATAGATCGAAGAGGCTTGAATTTCATCAAGAAATCCTCAATGCTGGTGAATGATTCAGGAATCAAGGAGGTAAACTCCGCATCTATCTGTAGAATCCTGAATTGATTCATTGTGCCAAATAAGGTTGAAAACTTGTCCCACATAGCCCTGGGTGTATTCAAACCATCCAGGTGAAACAATAACCCCTCTGAAATATTCATTGCAATGAAGCCCATTGCCGCATCCATTTTATTGCGCTGCATAAGAAGCTCATAAGGCCTCTGTAGAACTGGCTGAGCCGCATCAAGACATGACCATAAACCCTTTGCCATAAGCAATCTAGTCATCTGTCCTTTCCAAGTATGGTAGTTGTGTGGTGTAAGGTAGGCGACATAGGAGTCCGCCATTGAGAGAAGAAGACGGAAGTAGAAGGGTCTTATTCTGAATTAAAGTACAGAAAAGAAAGTGCCCCCCCCACAATATATAATGATATCCCTCAAATACCAAAGAAAACAACTATAGAAAGTATAAAAATTGAGAAAAGAACCTAGATTTCATATGAAGAGAAGAGAGAAATAGAAGTCTCTACTTCAATGCTAAAATTGGAAGCTCAAATGAACTCAAAATGAAATGAAACTAGTACCATTGTCTCTGTCTTTGAACCAGCTTTCCGGGACTTCTTTCGGATCGGAAAAAGACCTCTGTATGCCCAAGTTAAGGCCAAAAAACCAACTACAGGTCCAAGAAGGGAGCTCTCTAGAAAAATACAGGCATGCGAAAAAACTTGATGGCCGTATGGCCGTCAACAGCCAGTCACCGGGAAAAAATCCGACTGTCGGATTGATGATGTCATTGGCCGGTTAGATGATGTCACACCGAGATTGTGCAACTGGCGGCGCCGCTGGAGGAGGTGGTGCCCAGGCGGTAAACACTGGTGGCGCTGCCTGCAGTGGTGGCAGTGGGGCGGAGGCTGCGCCGCGGGTGGTCCGCCAGCTGCGGCTGAGCTCCGGCCGGGCGCAGGCGGTGCTCTGGTGGCTACAGGGTGGAGCGGCCCAAAACAAAAAAAAATTAATTTTTTTTTTTAAAAATGCCTCGATCTGCGTGAAGGAGGCCGTACGGCCCTGCTGGGCTAAAAAAATTTGCCTCCCGGAGCAACGTTGTCCAAATCGGACAAATTTTATATGGAAATAGGGGTTTTGACGCCTTCTAAATCCATCCGTGACGTCCGTTTGGCCTCAACCTGCTTCAAAAAATAGTAACTCCCCTGTTTTCTCAAAAAATACACAAAATTCCAGATCTATTTTGTCAAACCTTCATTCTCCTTTTTCTCCAAATAACGAACAAGCTGCAGCAGATCTGGCTCTGATACCATGTAGAACTTGAGCAAATAAGCCAATCAAATCCACAAAGCCTTCGAATCCCTGCATGCAAAAATCTGTCACAGAAGAAAAAGACAAGAAGAGGCAAGGGTTTGCTAAAAAATGGAGATAGAAGAAAAGTTGCTCTGAAATGAAAAATGTATAAGAGATAATGAAGAAAGTACAATGCTCATCCTTATAAAGGTGAGATAGAAACCCTAAACTAAAAAGCTAGGTTGCATATTATTAATTAATAATTAATTAATAATGCACCTACAAGATAGCTTAAGCAAAATAGAGTAATAGGCAACTTAATTAATTAAATCAAAGTGATTTAATTAATAAGTGCAAACAAATAATTACTCTAACATATACATACATATATATACATATATATGTATGTATATATATACATACATATATATATATATGTATGTATATATATATACACATATGTGTATATATATATACATATGTATATATATATACATATGTATATATATATATACATATGTGTATATATATATGTATATATATATACATATGTGTATATATATATATAGATATATATATATATATATATATATATATATATATATATATATATATATATATATATATATATATATATATATATATATATATATATATATATATATATATATATATATATATATATATATATATATATATAAGAAAAAGGAAGCAAAAGCTCAAGAATTCCAAAGTAAGGCTTGTAGGTGCAAATTATGTTCTAGAAAATGTATGGCAGAAAGAAATTAAAAAACCCCTCCCAATATAGTCAATATAATATTCACCCCCCACCCCCACAAAATAAAAGAATATAAATCTGAATTATGATATAACCTAAACACTAGTAATAAGTCACCTACATAATAATATATGTTAGATTATGAAATGACAACGAATAGGACAAGAAGCAAGATTTCCAAATTTAAAAAAATATATATATATTAATCTATTCAATCCCATTTGGAAGTAGGCGACCTATACATATATATAACACAAAAAATATATATAGCATATAATATATGGGGAGGGAAGGGGTCCCACCTTCCCATCTCCCCCTCCCATGCCTACCCAAGCCTGTAGTGCTTTTAGCGCTAACCCAACCTGACATAAGTCAGGAGTAAATCCCCCACTTTACTCAAAAGGCTACCCAGCTTAGAAAACATGCCTTGGTCGGTTGGGTTAAAAAGGAGGGGCCATTTCCTGGGGGATGCATATAAAGGTAAGTAGGGTTTCTTTTTTTTTAAAAGGTCATGTCAAGGGGTAAATTCGCATGGCATAAAGTGGTAAGGAAAAGTCAAGGGGATATGTAGACATGTGGTTTAAGATGGACTGCTAGTTGGAGATAATGTGTGGTAAGGAAAAAGGAAGAAGTATAAAGTGATAGTATAAGATAGTTGGTTTAAGGTGTAGTGCATAGTTAGTATTAGTGAGTGGTTAGAGGTAGTAATTTAGGGGTTAGGGCTATATATTATGGAGTGTAAAATTAATGTAGTTAGTTTTAAAATTTAGAAATAGTATTAAAATAAGTATGGTAAATGTTATAAGTCATGGAATGACATGATTAGATAACTTAAATTAGTAGCTAGTGTGATTAGAGTTGAATTAATTAGGAAATTATGTATTTAGTGTAGGGGAATCATTGAATAATAAATTAAACATTATACTTTATAATTAACATAAATGGTTGAGCATAAAGAGTTAAGTACCACATTTTATTATCGACACACATTTTTATACATGAGATATATGTAAAGGTAGGCTAATAAGGATTTAATTGATAACTAACTTTACGTGATTAATAGATGAGATGATAATAATAATAATGATAATTATAATAATAGTGATTAAAGAAGTAATAATAATAGAAGTAGTAAAACAAGTGACTAGTTAGGAGTCAATGAAATGATAAAAAGAAGGATACTAGGGTTAGGGTGATGCAACAATTTAAGTAATTAATGGGGTTAAGTATACGTTAATAAGATATGGGTTAGTTATTATGATGGAGAAAATAGAAGCATGTCAGGTATGGTGGTTTAAGTAATGAGATTATGATGGGATTAGAGGGTCCATTGAATAGTCAAGAGGTTGGAATAGTAGATGGTTATGATGATACTTATATATGTAATTTTTGCTTGCATTCAGATTATACATAGATATATTCGAGAAGAGTCCTATCTATGTTTCTAGTAGAACCTTAAAAGTATGTATGGACATTTTATGTATACCCATCATTTGAGTAACTAGATATATCTTCTTTTTAGGTCATCAAGTCAGAGTCTTTTACCATGTCCCACAATTAGGATTATGATGTGTAATTATAATAGAATAAGGATATTAACTTAATCTAATGAACAATGGAAAATAGAGGAAAAACCCAACCATTACCAAGTTATAGTTATGGTGAAAATTGTGAGTAGTAGTGTTACTGATAATGAATGAACTCATCCTCATTAAGAAAAATTTAGGAAGAATCATATGAGATTTACCTTGACATCATGCCCAGGTTTAATGAAGCATTCGTTAACTGGTGATTTATAGTTAAAGTTTTGTTACCTCCCAGATTGATGTACACAACAATTGTGGATCATTGAAGATGGGTGAATAATGACCGGTGTGTCCTTGAAACTCGATACCTACACTCTTAGTCGTAATAGTCCTACCCTTGAGATAACCTTAACCCAATGCTAGTATGAACTCCTTAACTGATTATCTGTGTTATTGAGAAATCTCTGATGTATAATTTAAATGTTGTTTTAAAAAATAAAAAATTTACCTCATAACTTTAGGGCATGACATACATCACTATGAGGGAAAAGTATATGCAAGGGGGATGCTTTAGGGAGAGATTCAAGGATGGAAACCTCCATCAAGGTTCCAAATTTGGAACAATATTGTCAAATGCAAAATGTTATTGCAAAAATGATTGAAATGACACCTAGGGAATGGGCACAACATCAAATTCTGGAAAGACAAATGGAACACCAAAACCCCCTACTAAACTCTCTAATCTATACAATCTACTAACTTATATAGGTTTGGGGGAAAAGTAGAGGGACACATTAGCAATGAGAGATGGCTTCACCTAGTCCAACTTGTTGCTGACAATTAGGGATTTTGCATCATTGCTTAGGAGCTAATAGACAATCTATAACACACCAGAATATCTCGGTCTAACATTGGGGATAAGATTCTTTGGGCCCCCACTTCCTTTGACATTTTCTCCATGAGGTTATCTTATGAGGTGACTTTAACCATACCCAATGCTAGTCATGAATGGGGTAAAGTTTGGGACCTAATCTAATCCCTAAAATAAATTTCTTTTAGTGGACCCTTCTTCATAGGAAAGTCCTTACCTAGGATAACCTTGTTAAGAGGGATTTGGCTTGACCAAAAAATATGTCATGTGCAAAAAAGAGCAAGAGAACATCAATCACCTCTTCCTCCATTGTGAGTTCACCTCCTACATCTAGCAACAAAATTTCACTAAACTGAAACTTGCTTGGTTTATGGATGTGGATCTCAAACAATTTGTAAATTGGTATAGCTCTTCAAAAAATCCTATCATTCATATCTTGTTGGAATTGGTTCCTAACCACATCTATTGGTATATTTATAAGGCAAGAAATAATGGCATTTTTATAGAGGAGGAAAATAACCCCCAAGCCACCATGCACTTGGGCCTAAGGTTGCTATTGGAGAATGTGGCTACTAGTCAATGGAAATGCACAGACTCACCCCCTCTTTGATTGATATAGGGTTTGCTAAGAAATGAAACCTCCTCTAGGGATTTGACAGGTTTGACAACATTAAAAGGGTGGCTAGAGCCAACACCAAATGGTTTCCACCCGCTCCTAGATAGTGTAAACTTAACTTTGATGGTGTAGTCAGAGCGAAGCTTTAGATATCAAGTGGTATCCTAAGGGATCACAGAGGAAGATGTATGGATACCTTTGTTGGGCCTCTAAAAGACCACATAGTTAACCAAGTTGAGGGCATGGTGTTGCTATGGGGTCTAAATTTTGTTATGTCTATAGGGATCACCAATATTGAGATAGAAGGGGATTCTAAAGTTATCATTTAAGCCATCCCAAAAGGGAGAATTGTTGGGTAGAATATTTTCAATCCTTGATGACTCTACTACCCTCCTACAAAGATTCCAAATCCATAGAAATCCAATGGTAGACTCTATGGCTTCAATTGGGCTTCATATGGTAGGATTAAGATGTTGGGGGGAGGCCAATCGATTTCTAGAAGACACTTTGAACAACGTAAGGAGGGAGGAACACATGGGTGTCTATTAACCATGCATAAAACCAATTTGATGGTTACATAACATGAGAGATAGGGTACTAAGGGTATATTTTCCCTAACTCTAGATTTTTCAAAGTTCAAAAAGACACCTGGATGATTGTTATCATGAGCTAGAAAGGAAATCCCAACCTCATCCAAGTATGTATTAGAATCACACTATAATGCGTATACAACATCACATCTTGATTTTGAGTAATTATAATCACGTTGGCCACAAGAATAAAATTATTAAGAAAGGCAAGTCGAGTACCATGCCAATCAAAAACTTAAATGGTTCACATTTGTACAACCATTTGGAGCATTTAAAAAGATGGTACTTCTATCTTGGTCATTATGACAACAAAATTAAAGTCTACAACCTCAATAAAAAGGTGTTTCTCAGTTTCATTCTAAAATTTGCACTACAAAAAAATTAGCTTTTTGTCTCTACATTTTGCTAAGTGCTTGTTTATGCTTATCATGAGAGGGAATAAGCTCTGTATTGAGCCTAATAGAATTTAAAATGAGTTCAAAACTAATGTGAAGGCCATGTTTGTGTGTGAAGATGGAGAGTCATTGCAATTCATGGAATGCATGACTAGAGGGCATGATGAGAGTGTCTCTATGCAGTTTCTTACTTCCTAGAATACTAAAAGGGTTATTGTGAGAGGCCTTACCTTTGAAATCAATGAGGAGATCACAACCAAAGCTATGAGTCTATCAATGGAGGGGATGAAATGGAAGAAAAATAACAAGATGTTAGATTACAATGCCCTTAATCAATTTTTCAAACCTTTGAAGGAACTAGTCAAGAAGTAAGGTGGGTTTAGTAGGGAAGATCTCCTAGGCATCTGGAAAGATATCTACCACATCATAATGAAGTATTTCACCCTTGAAGGTAATTTCACATTGAACTAGTTCTACCACCTCCCTTTTCTTAACACTACTCATTTGGGGTCAAATTATGACAACAGGATGTCATAATTGCAGTAGGCACTTGTTTCCTAAGTGACACATAAAATAATTGGCTCCTCTTAGATGAACGTTAGACTTTTATCATCGCAAATTATAATGGAAAGGGCTTCCATCACAATTGCAACACATAAAGTTGTCATGAATTGAAGCCAGATAGGTCAATACACTGTCACAATTATGATGACTATACCATAGAGACTCCATCGGATGTGCAACATTTATGTGACAACTATGTTGTGGGTTAGATGACTAGCTATCAAACTTGTCTATTGTAACATCTAAATGGATTTGCGGTAGTAATGTCATGGAACCGATGGCTAGTTGTCAAAATTGTAATGAAAATGTAATAGAAATTTTTTTGGAATGTGTGACTTTGGAGAGAGTGCTTTCCCAACAAATCTATTTCTAAAATTCAACTTCGGTTATGAACATTATTAGGAGACCACAATGCTCTTACCCCTATAACTGGTTTTCTTATTATTTTTATCTTTTGGGAGAGACCAGATGATTCTTGCGATTGTTAAACAAGAATCATCCAGTCTATCCCAAAAGATAAAAATAACAGGAAAACTAGTTATAGGGGTAAGAGAATTGCAATCTCCTAGTAATGTTCATAAAAAAAGTTGAATTTTAGAAATAGATTTTTTAGGAAAACACTCTCTCCAATGTCAGACATTCCATTTTTTTTCTATTATGATTGCAAAATTTAGAGTTATCGGATTGATCTTGCTAGTTGGGAGTAGCTGATTGTTCATTTTATTATACCTAATCTAATGATAGTTCTACAGGAATTTTTAATCAACAACTAGACCAATGAATGATAGTGAAAAAGGCATAAAATCTATGACTAAAGTCCCTAAAAAAAGATATTCAGACAATGAATCATTTGAGAGGGTACCAAAAAAAAAAGGAGAAAATGAGAAGATATGGTCATGATCACGTTAGTGAAAATAAAAAACATAGACATACTAGAATGAATTCATGGAAATATAATAAAAAGTCTACAAAATATTCTAATCAAAGGAATGAGATTTATGGAGGTACCAAACACGATGATATTATATATGATGTAGAGGGAAAATACAAGAATAGAGATATGGAAAATAATTTTTCTAATCATAGAACTGGTAAGCATCATACCTTTGTAAAAATTCAAGATGATACAAAGCCTAGTAGGGTTGAGATAGTGGAAGAAAGGATTACTTGGGGTAGAGATGTTGAGGGTGTTAGGTAAAAAGCATGAGGAAGATAGTAATAAATATGATTGTTAAGTCAACAATTATAAAAACATAATAGTCAGAGAATGTTTGCACGAGCCTACAAGCTCCTTGAGATACTATTTTGTACAATTTAGTATTACATGGTATGAGATATATTTTCTCTTTCTATAGACATGTTACTAAGAAGTAAAAGGTTTTATATTTTAGTTTGTTGTTGACTCATAATCTAGTATGGTGGGTTATATGTTAGAATTTGGTAATTGCGAGATTTGTTTTTTACTATATTTCAAAATAGGTTTCCATTTGTAAATTGGCCAAACAATATTCCCAGGCTTGCCATTTTAAAAATAATTAGAAGGTTGTTTGATTAATATCAACAATGTACTTCATTTGAAACTTCATTTTTACCTGAAATGCATCATGCAGTGAGAAATTCTATTTGAAAAGTGTATGGACCACTCATTTTTTGGTGGTACTATTTCTTAAGTTATTCAAAGTTAACTTCTTCTTGGTTCATGGTGGATTAGAATGTATCTAAAATGAAATAGTGAATTTATCAATGTTTCATGTCAAACTACTTGTTACTTGTTATATATAATGTCTTAAAATAGTTAAGTGCTACCTAACTATGTCCAAGGCATCTGTACACTAGAGGCATACTCTGCCTACCAGGCTGCCTATATACTTATATCCATGGGATCAAGACCCTTGAAATAATCACTCTAACGAATATGTAGTTTTGGTTTCTAATTGTTTTGATGTAGTTGTATTCCTATAACCACTGGTGAGCTTTACTCACCTAATACAACTCTTCACCATCATACACCCACTTGGAAAAATCAAGAAGTTTTCTATAATTACAATACTATAATACCCTAGTACAACCTTTGTGTTGTAGTTTATAGTTAATGTAAAGTTAACCTGTATACATCCTCACTCCCTCCTTATATATTTATGTTTAAAATCTTATGACAATAATCAATGTGACAAAAGCTTGTTTAAAAGCACATATTCATTTTATTAAATGTAAGGTTGATTACCTAAACATCCATATGCGTATAAGCATGGTAAGTTACTTGAAATATCATGAGACCAATATTTAAAGTACCTGGAATGTCCTCATTACCTCTTGCTAATCTCAGGGGAAGTCCATCTTCAGTGCTCACGAGAAATTCATCTCATGGGTACATCCAAGAATGTCCTCATCACCTCTTGCATAAAATGAATCCAATATTAAAAAATGCCCCCTAAGAAATAATAGTTCAAGTGAAATAAACACATGAAAAATGAGAGAGAAAAAGAGGAATCTACTTACTAATAGGCGTTGCCATTGCATCCATGGCCATGCTACCTATTGAGTGAGTTTTATTATTTTTCTATTGTATCAAGATCTCTCTGTTTACATACATACATACATACATACATATACATACATATACAGATATATACATATACATGTGTGTGTGTGTGTGTGTGTGTGTGTGTGTGTGTATACATAGGTACATATATACATGCATATATAAAGATCACAAGGGCATGACAACAAAATCTTAGATCTCCATTGATCTCCACCAATGTTCAGAGCTCTCCACCCTCGTTCAAAGCTCTCCGCCCTTTTTCATGAGAAACTCTCCATAATCAATCAAAACAAATGGGGAGTGATTAATTTCCTATTTTCTTTTCTTTTTTGTTTATAATCCATAATCCACAATCCACAAGATCTCTCTATATACATACATACATACATACATAAACACATAGATATGTGTGTGTATGTATATATGTATACACACACACACACACACACACACACATATGTATGTATGTATGTATGTATATGTAAAGATATGTATATACATACATACATACATACATGAAATCAACAATGCACTTTCTAAGAGTTTACAATTGTTCAACAAAATTAATGTTTTACAAGAAATTGTTGTTGAAATAGTACAAAAATTGTTTCACATGAGAGGTCTACAAGTGAGGGTGTTGAGCAATCTTGAAAACTTGAATGCTAAAATTGATTTTGATAAGGATATTATGGGAACCATTGGATATAATCTAGGAAAGTGTTGCGGTAGGTACTATGACATTGGAAACACCAGTTAAATTGGTCTAGTTGCTGATTAATTGGGTTGATTACTTCATTATTATATGATCCAATAGTAATGTTAGTTATTATTTTGACATACAAGAAAACATTATTATTATTCATTATTATATATACATACATACATGAAAACAACAATGCACTTTCTGAGACTTTACAATTGTTTAGCAAAATTAATGTTTTACAAGAAAATGGGACTAAAGAACTGTTAGATCAAAAGTAAGAAAATGTTGTTGAAATAGTACATAAATTTATTGACATGAGAGGTCTGCAAGTGAGGATGTTGACTAATCTTGAAAACTTGAATGCTAAAATGAAAGCTATCGATGATCAAACACCTATGCCAGAGTTACAACACAATGTAAAGTTGATTTTAGATAAGGTAGAGGCAAATATTCAAAGGTTTGATAATCAAAATTTAAGGCACAAGAGCGAAGGAGAAGGATAAACTTTAGAAAGAAAATGAGAGGAGAAACTTTAGAAAGAGATTGCATGACACAAACAACATCTAGACAACATTGAGGATATAATGGGAGCCTCATGATTATGGAATTTACACAATGGCAGAACTTGATTCTTCAACTCCTTACACTCAACTCTTCACTGAAGTTATTCTTTTGAAATTGAGAATAGCTGCTACAAATTCCTGGGAACATTCAAAGATGAGCCATCTCAAACTATTTTGACCTTGATTTTGGTGCCCCAGCCAACAACATGTACCTCTCAATGATTTGAATTTTCTACATGGTAAGGGATAATGTGCATGGTTCATCTTATTCAATGATCATACACAAATGAAGTTGAAGCTTATTGTCTAGCAAGTTTGAAGTTTTGAGGAATATAAGTGATAATCTAATCCAAGCTACATTATCTTGCCTATGATATATCACCTTTAAATAACTCAAAGCTGCCACATGGGAAGGCATACGGTGTCTCTCTATTCCATACTTGCACATGTATGACCATTTGGTGTTGGAGATTCAAAGCCTTGAGAATTATGCCATGATCTTTTCCCCATTTCCAACTCACACCACCTAACCTTGCTTCGCATGTTTTATTTTCCATATGAGAGAAATCACAAATTTACCAAATGCTTGATAAGTTACAATTCAATTAACAGGGATGCCAAGTATTTGATCAAATGTATTCAGTAGAGATTCATCACAATATACTTCAAGGCACTCTAAGTCAGAATTGGTTTTAATACATGTTACTTGGCATCACCTTATTCGATGTTGTTTTGAAGAGAACAAAAAATCATATTCATAGCCCAAGAGGACACTACACAATTTGTAGAGATTGGTGTTTCATGCTTGTTGTAACTTGGTGTTTCAAATCTATAAAGGTTTCTCTAAACAAGAATGTAACAAGAATCACAATGCACATGAACTGTTTTAAAAAATAATTCAATTTCTAGCCCGCTGTCAAAGAAAGTTCCTATACAATTATTGGATAGCTTTCAACACTTTTCTGACTTGTCCTCTTTGATGACAACCCATATAGAATATTGCTAACATATTTAGCGGAGGAGATTTGGAGTCTCTAAATCACCACCTCACAACTCATCAATCGAGTAGTATAAACAAGGCATGTGAACTGTTTGATAGAATGCTACCATGATATTTGTTAAAAAGATTGTCTAGACTTTCATTCAAAAGTCAAACATTGGCACTACATCACATTGGAACTAGAGGACATCATGCTCATGTGGAATGGAAAAAGCTTGCAGAAGCACCATAGTGAAGGGAGGCATGAATCATTTGTTGAAATGTGTCAATAGAGAGGTCATCCCATGAGATGGATAAAAAGTGGAGTGATAATTACATAGAATACAATGATCGCAGAATATGCACAATATGGAAGCATAGACAAGCACATGAACAAGTGGGCAAGAGGCCTCAAGAGACTGAAATTTTTGGAATTGATTGGTTTTATAAGCAATATTCATACAAAATGTGGCTTGCAGAAATACCATACTATAATGTGGCTTGCATAAATACCATGGAAAACTGTATTTGATCCTGCTAAATGGGAATGGTTGATTGTTCATTTTATTGTATCTAATATGATGATAGTTCTACATGAATTTGTAATCAACCCAGCTAATAAAAACCTAAGCTGAATTTACTAGGTTATGGCTAGTTTCTTTCTAAAAATATTTACTATGATGTGTTTTTCTAAAATTTCTTGTGAACTCTGCCCTTTTTCCTAGTCTACATTATTTTTGTGGAGGGTCTTGAGGTAAGTCACTTAGCATGGGTTGAGTGAGTTTTATTGTTTTATTATTTGGATTCTAGAATATGTATGCAGCTAGATCAATTTTTCTATTGTGCTAAGATCTAATAAGCACCTTAAAAAAGGTCTCTAAATATACATGTTTAGAAGGAAATATAAAGAGATACTTGTTTAAAAGGAAAATAAACAAAAATTTACATAGCCCTTGAAGAAAATGGTAGAGCTAGGGTATGACAATGAAATCGCAAAGCAAGGGCACATAGATTACAAGGGCACGCCATGACAAAAACATGACAGAGCAAGGGCACAACAATGAAAGCGCAGAGCAAGTTCACGATAACAAAATGCAGAGATCACAAGGGAAAAATAACCAAAACACAGAACAAGGGCACGACAACCAAATCACAGAGCAAGGGCATGTCAACAAACTATAGAGATCATAGCCACGAAATCATAGACCAACGACACAACAATGCAATGTAGAGATCACATCAATGAAGGACACGGCAACGTTCATAGCTCTCCACCCTCATTCGAAGCTCTCAACCCTCTTTCCCATGCAACTCTCCACAATCAAAACAAATGGGGAATGATTGATGTCATATTGTCTTTTTTTGTTTTGTTTATAGTCACGGGGCATTGCAATTATGACGCCAACATTGGTATTGCTATGGTGTCGGGGACAATTGCAAAAAAAAAAAACCATGAAAATTAACACAAATTACATCACCATCACAATTTGACCCCAAATGTTGTAGTGTAACCATTTGCATTGCAAAGTCCTTATTTCTAGTCTGGTTTATTTGCTTCATTCAATTGAAAGTAATATTAAAGCTAACCACAAGGGAAGAATAATGTTATTTTGCACCATCTGTTGTCCAGGCTCTATAATTTTCATCGTGGATTATGTTCCCTGTTGTGGAGCCCATTATCACTATGAGTATGCTACCACCCCCTGGTTCATCCCATGAAGCTAGTCCTTCCCAACCAAGTAATAGCAAAAAAAGGACAAATAGTGAGTTGTCCTCCCTGCCTAACCCTAGTGAAAAAACTAGTGATTATACCAAGTACCCCCCAAAAAGAAAAAAAAGACATGTATATTGTTGAGTCAAGTGACAATATAGAAACCTTGGGAGCTTGTAGGTCAACAAATGTTTGTTAAAGAGAAATTCATGTAGGCCCTAAAAAAAAAGCAAGGGACAAGTTTTGACAATTATATTGCAAAGACTGTTGAGGATTCTTCTGCTCATTCCTTGAGCAAGTCCCTTGACTCCCCCCTCCCCCTGTCATTAAAAACACCCCCTTCCTCCACCCCTACAAGCACTCTGAATATCTAAATCCCTAATTCCACCCCCAACCCCACCCTTTTGCAGGTTTCTTTCATGGAGGCACAAAAGGACAATTATGACCCCAAGGTTGGTGGGTTGGTGGGGTGTCTTAAAGACAAGATGGAGAAGCTATAGGGCTTTGTGCTAGAGTTGAAGAAGGAGGTTGGTGGTTTCAATAGGAGGATTGAGGACTCTAACAAGCTCACCATCAAGGTTATTTACGATTGCTCTATTACGCTATGTATGCTACAAAAGAAGATCACCGGGACTGAGACTAAGACTGATGAGGACTATAAGAAATTGTTCCAGTTCCTAAAAGAAGAATGAAGTGCCACACTGCTCTACAAGCAGCTGGAAGGCAATTTAGATAGTTAGTCTTATGGTTTTTATTAACTTTTTTGGTTAATAGTTAGAATGGCTTTAGACTGCTTTTAATTACCTGCCCTACATGGCATAGATATTGTGTTTATTTTATGCTGAAAGACTCTACTATGCACACTTTAACTATGAACTCTAAGTTTTTAAGTTTTGATAGAGGCAAACATTGGGTTGTTGTTTGTGTTGAAAATGTACTAGTGCTATTAATGTGCTATTAATATGCTAGTACTTTGTTTAGCGGGCCAACACCTTCTTGTTGCTTTTAATGTTCAAAAGCATAGATGAAACAATTTAGAAAATTACCAACTCATGAATCCAATATCTTGAAATAGAATTAAGATCAGATATATATTGAATGAGAATAAATAAATAAAATATGGGAAATGACCTAGTAGCTTAGCTGCCCAAGCTAACTTTGTGCACCTACAGTTCCTAATCCATATGTCAAATTTGTCAATTTTCTCAATGAACCTCTCTAGGTGAGTAAAGAGCTTAAAGCTAACCTTTCGACTTTACCACATTTAGAGAGCTATCTATAGAACTCATAGAGTGTGAGGTGGTGTAAAAGTGCCATTTTAAAATGTTCATCCAAAAGCTGCCACTAAAACCCCCCAATAGCTGCTCACCCCCCAAAAAGTAATTTTTGCACAAATGGACCAATAAACAATCAACAAAACTCAAAACTGATCAACTATTAGTACATGTGTAATTGACTTTTAGTACATGTGCAATCATTTTTTGGACTTTTTATAAGCAGTGATTAGGGGGAAAGGTAGTGGTAATTGGAGGGTTGGACGTGGTGGCAATGCGTACATGAGCGACAATTGGCTCATTTCATCTATACTAAGGACAAAACAAAACACATACAAACGAAAACTATATGCATCAAAAAATATCCTGACGCATAAACCCCTAAACAAAATCAACATTAAATTCAAAAATTATTGATAAGAAGGAGATAATTTCCATAACTAGTCAAATTGCGATATTGCTATCACGATTTAACTGTATGATTTTGAGTCAAACTCATTGACCCATACAATAAACAATGATCACTGTTGTTACAAAGTTTATCAAACAATAAAATAAGAACTACCTCTACAAAATAAAATGCGTAGAATCCAAATAACTTAAACGTACATGAAATAATCACCCAAAAAAATACACTAACTCATAAACGCCCAGTTTGAGACAAAATTAACATTAAATATAAGGAAACAAACTTATTCAAAGGCACTAGTGATGCTCCAACACGAGGATATGATAAAGTTGGGAACCTCAACAAATTTGAATCAAGGAGAGCTGAGCATGCAATGTGATCAACGGAGGGAAACGATAACGATGGACTGGGGGCCCAACTTTTTGCGGAAAGAATTAGTTTGGCTTGCTTACGCAACTCAAAGGACATATTTAAGACAATTCATGCAGAGCAGTGGAGTGGAGTAACAGTAGCAGCGAGGAATGAGGCATGGCAGCTACAGGAAAAACACCGAGGAAGAAGCAGAGTGCAAGAGCCAAATCACTTCCTTCAGACCTCACCCTCACATTCCTTGAGCCAGACGCGAAGTGGGTCAGATCTCAATGGCCTCAGCTTCCTGAGAATTCTTCAGCCAAAATTAATCTCATCAATGCCGGCCTAGACAAGTATTTACAAACCCCCCTCTTACCTCTTCATTTTAGTCTCCTCAAGCATGCGGTTAGTTCCTTTGATGGGAATGGCATACCCTTTGAGCAAAATGGGTATGTTAAGATTGACCCACAAACGGTTTCTACAGTTACGGGGTTGCCTGCCTCAGGGGATTCGGTGGACATGTCTCTGGGGAGGAGAAGGGTTAATAGCCCCGGTGGAAGAGCTAGGGTTGCTTTGGAGATTTGTGGGTCTGATAAGGCGTTTGGGAGCAAAGGCATCAGGGTTGACTTGATAAGGCCCGTTGAGCTCAGGTGGGCAGCTGCCGTGCTTACTAGCAGAGTCTTTGGGCAGCAGAAAGGTGAGTACCTGAACCTAGGTCATTTCAATTTGGTTAAGATGGTTAGCTTAGGGCACAAGTTTAATTGGGCAGAGTATGTGGCTTTGAGGATTAAGGAAAAGTTGAGAAAAATACAGGGAGATGGGAAAGGGTGTTTTTATATGGGGACGGTTCTTACCGGGCTTATTTATGACCAGGTGCCCCATTTGGGGCCTAAGGGGGGAATATGTTTGCCTGAGGGAAGACCTTCTTTAATGAAGTGGGCCTCTTTGTGCCCCAAGAAGGAGCGTGGGTGTTTGCCCGTAGTCAAATTTGAGACCATTGAAGGGCCTTCTAGTGATGGAGAACTAGATGAAAAACCCTCATGTGGAGGGGGGATAATGAATGGTGATGCAGAAGACATTTGTGCTCTTGACTCGCCCACTTGTAGGAATGGGAAATTGGCATTGCCTTGGAATGGATATGATGGAACCCTAGTCTCTCTTCCCAAAGGCAATGGAGCCATTGATGTAACTCTAGTCTCTTCTTCTACTCCTCCCAAAGGGAATGGAACCATTGATGGTCCAGAAAAGCTTAGTTTTAGTCAGTTACTGCAGAAACAAGTTCTTCTATCAACTGGTGGGTCTAGTGCTCCGGGTGTGGGTAAAATTTTGGCTTGTTCTCAAGACTTGGCGAATATGGATGTTGTGCCTCAGAGATCTGAGAGCCAACATGAGGAACCGAGTGCAATGATGGAAGGTTGCAGTGTAAGTGACTCCCCAAGGAGCCAGGAGAGCCCTAAGCCTAAGAGCTCCGATGTTGCTAATGGAGTTGTTGAGAAGTTGGAGTCTCCTACAAGTGTAAGAAAGCATGTCCTTTCTGAGAGGGAGGAAGAGATATCATCAAAGAGGAGGCGGCTTCTCGAGAAGAGGCCATTAGAAACCCTCCTTGGGGTGCCGTTGGGGCAGATGACGGTGGGAGAAAATCTGATGTTGTTTAAGTTGGTCTTTGACGAAGTGGAGAAAAGGTTACAGACTGCTACTGAAGAGTGTGAATGGTGGAAATCTTGTGCACAAGAGCTATGCAAACATTTGGACCAGCATTTTGCAGGGTTGCCAATCAATGAATCCCATTGGCAGCAGATTTTGAGTGAGGAGGAACCTATGGACAATGTTGAGATGCATTTGTCAAGAGCATATGTTAAGAAGGCTGCGAAGATCATTAATGAACAGGAAATGGAAATTCAGAATTTCAAAGTAAGAGAAGAAAACACTGAGAAATTGGAGTCTTCAAATTTGGCATTACTGAAAGACATAGAAATGGAACGGCAGTGTAGAAAATCAGCACAAGAGCGTATAGCCAATCTTGAATGTCAACTGGTAGAGTTCAAATCAAAGGAAGAAGACAATACAAAGAAGTTGGAGTATGCGAATTTGGCCTTAAAGAAAGAGTTAGAGATTGCACATCAGCATAGAGAAATGGCAGAGGCACGCGCTGCCCAATTTGAGAGCCAACATATGCAATTCAAGAAGAAATTGCACATGGTGTTGGAAGATTAAACCTTGATATTATGTCTATTACGAATAGTTTTTGCTGCTTAATGAAGTAGCTTGCAATCTTATGATTGCCCATCAATTGCAATTTTGACTAATGTAAAGTTGTATCATTCTTTTGGCTTACCTTAGTAAGGCACAAATTAGAATTTTCGAACTATAGAAAAGGCTTAGAAAAGTCAAATGCATTAATTGCTTATTTAAATGTGAATTGAACAGTCCCTAAAACAATGATCTTGGCATAAGTTGGATTCAGTATGGGTAAGAATTAGGCATTATAAAATATAATGATTTTCTAATGGTTAGTCATTGGTGGCTACAGGGGTACCTTGCTGATGCATGTCTGCATTGGCAATTCTTCGTAGGTACGTGAATCATGTTGGTTAGATGTTGATAGAGAGGATATTGATTTTCTACTACTTTGTTCTGTAGTAGAAAATCAAGATACTGTCCCTTCTCATAAAAAATTGTATGGGAACTTTTTTGCTGCTCAAAATTAAGCGGAAATGATACTTAAGCAGCTGCATGGGGACATGGGGTTAGAGATATGGCCAGGAACATGATGCATTTGGACCTTTAGCTGCAACAGAACATTGCTGCTGTTATTCTAGGCTGCCTAATACCATCTTTTTTTGAATCCTCTGGTTTTTAATTTATTCTTATACATTTTTCTAGAGTTTATTTTGTTAATCATTAACCTTATCTTTTTTGGTTACATAGATGTGATTCTTTTGAAATTCGATCATATCTATTAAGGGCTAAGTTCTATCAATCAAAGCATTTACTAGTTAGTGATCATTCCATGAAGGGGAAGAGATAATGAACTACGTTCCATGGGGATGCTAGTACAGTGTGCGATCTTTTGGGTTAGCTGTGGATGGTATATATATATATATATATATTTATATACTCTAAATTTTGAAGGTTTAGCTTTAACTGTATGCTCTTATTGATATATGCATGATTTCACTTTACAACAGCATTCAATTATGCTTTTGCTCATTCTTAGGATCTTAACCTGTATGCTTTCATTAACTGTCTGCTCCCTTACAACTGTATTCAGTAATACAATTGTCCATTGGCAAATAGGTTAATGACTGCTGGTTTCTATTAAATGGGATATTTTTTTATAGGTAATGAGCAGAAGTTTACATTAATCATTATTATTTGTTAAGATTAATTATTATTATGCCTTAAACTGTAAACTATAAATTCAAGGGTAATTTTCATTCCATGGTTGCATACATTCATTTTCCAATTGTAAACATTCTTTCCATAATTGATGCACAGACAATTTATCAAGATTCTGCTATTTAGGCCCGGGTCCTGGTTCTTTCTTACCTGAGCACTGGAACCAAAACAAATAAACTAAAATATGTGCATGCAACTAAATCTAGAACATAATTTTTTAAAATATTTTCATTAAATATCTGAATGAAAATATGAAGCAAAGTTCTAAATAAAAAGCTTTTAGATATTTAAAAGCAAAATATGGAATATCCAAGTACCAAGATTATGTATAATGTTTTTGAAATATAAAGCAACCAAAACTAGGGGGTCAGCCCTTACAAGCAAAAAGCTGGTAGCCAGCACAATGTCCACCAACAAGCAAAAAACTAACTAAAACATCAAAAAGCCAAATAGTCTTCAACTAGAAACTAAACAGCATAATACTAGGAACAACGAAACTAAAAAGTCCACAATATCTAATACTACGAAAGTTCAACCAGATAATTGTTGGCAAAACAGGCCAACACCAAGTCTTAATTACAGTTGGATACCAACAAAACCAAAAACAGCAGATAAACATAAAAGTCTTGGATTCGAGCATCCCATTAAACTAAAAATCTTAAATTTCTTTTTTCTCCTTCCCTTTCGCAGCCAGCAGAATTTGAGATCAGTCATCAGTGAGGAATTTGTAAAGCAGCTTACGGTCCTCCATATCCATTACAGTATTCTCCTTTTTCTGCGCCAGCAACTAGAGGGTGGTGGTAGCGGCGTGGGTGACTTCGAAGTTAAATTTAGAGAAGGTAAAGAACCCTTCCTCTGAAACTTTAACCCTCTTTTCCAGCTTGGCATATTGCTCCACCTACTCCTCGGTCTCTTCCTTGGTTTCCAATTTCATCTTCCTTGTTTCTTCCTTGGTATTCTAGCCCTAGATTTTATCTTGCAAAACCTTAGGATTAGTAAAAACTTTAGAATTTTCCTTGGGTGGGGATGAAATGGTTATCAGGGAGGTATCCATTTTACTGCTTTCTTCACTGAAGGTTATGGGCTAGAGGGAAAAGCTTGCAGACACATGTGTAACCTCCGTGGTATTAGCATTACCAGCTGAAACCTGAGTCTGTGCATTTTCAATAGAATTATCTTCCGAGTTTATACTTCTTTCCACCTTCTCCTTCTTCCTCCTCCCTTTCTTCTTTATTATTTTATGAGTTTTCCTCCTCAACCTCCTCTACCCTTAATCTGTTGGATTTTTGTTTATGCCTTGCCTGGGATTGGGCAAGTCTTCCAGAGCTCCTCGTGTGATGTTACTGATGAAGAAAATATGAATATTAAATGTCAATTGTAATTTTAATTTTTATCATATGATGATGTTTTGACATTATTTTTATTTTACAAAATATGATATATGAAATATTTTATTTATAATTTTATTGACAATCAAACATTTATGAATGTCTGTCTTTCTATATATTTAATAATTTCTATATTTGAATTATATATACATAGATATAATATGCTGACACATATATACAGCATACAGATAAATGGATAGACACGTGGAAGAACTTATTGTATCTATGAATATTTGTCTCTCTATATATTTAATAATTTCTATATTTGAATTATATATACATAGATATAATATGCTGACACATATATACAGCATACAGATAGATGGATAGACACGTGGAAGAACTTATTGTATCTATGAATATCTGTCTCTCTATATATTTAATAATTTCTATATTTGAATTATATATACATAGATATAATATGCTGACACATATATACAGCATACAGATAGATGGATAGACACGTGGAAGAACTTATTGTATCTGTTTATCTGAACCAGAACCCTACCAGAACCAAGAGCATAGTAAATAAAATAAGAAATGTTTGTTCATGTTCCTGCAAAATATGAAATTATTAGTTGCAGAATTTCCTGAGGTGTATGAATTTTACTGACATGATGAGCTCCGTAAACATGCAATGTTCGATCAGAGGACTAGGTGTGTACAGTTGCAGCAGTCCTTATAAAATATCAGCAGATGTGCGTGAAAAACATAAAATGGCCAAAAGCAAAACAATTGTCAGGTTTCTTATTTTATTTTTAGATTTTGTTATTTATCAGAATATTTTGTATAGAAATATGAAAGCAGCAAAAATTTGGCTTCACTTTTGACTTCTTAGTTTTTTAAAGTTTTTATAAACAGAAATTTACTGAACTTTTATAAAGGTCTGATGCAATTGTAGACAGTGGCCTGGAATTTGAAACATTTTATATTTTCTATCTTAATAGCATTCTATATATATATATATATATAAAATTTAAAAAAAAATTATTATACATATATGTAAATATATAAATTAGACTGTTTCTTAATATTTGAGTGTCATTTATGTTCATGAAAATTTCAGCTTGTCATATAGAAGAAATATCTAATTTATTATAGTGGTAAGAATAAAATTTTGCTAATACATGTTCATAAGAATCACTTGGACTTACAAAACAATTCTATAAAAGTTATATTTGAGAATTACCATCTTGCTATTAAAGATGCAACTAAATTTTATTTGATACATCAAATTAATTTATTGAATTTTAAAACAATTGTATAGAAATCTAATTAAAATATTCAAAGTTCAAATATTTTTTGGATTATTGTATATATAGTGTTCTTTAAATATCAGAATTCTACATATGATAACACAAGATTCAAATTCTTTTATTTTTTGAATGATAAGAAAATACATTTCTAATTTGTTTCTTTTATTTATAAAAAAAGACCCTTATTGATAAACAGAATAAAATGACATAGAGCTAAATTAGCACACTTTTGGTAGAGTAAGTGTATGTTTAATTTATTTAGGGACACTATTTAGTTAGATAACTTAATAGATGTCTAGATTGTGAAATTCAATATCAAATAAATGTAAGTTTATACTCATTGTCACTAAAATTGTATTCCAAATTGAATGCACAATGTGTACACCTATTTATATCTCCACAACTAACCATGGCTTATTCAATATCTCATCCAATTGCACTCCTCTTTTGTAACATAAAAAATGTGAATTTTTAAATTTTAAATTAAAAAAATTATAACGATTTGACAATGTTATAAAATTTCTACATTCAACTTCGAATTAAATTAACACTCTAATCACATGATTGACATATCTTCCTATAAAATTTTAATCTCTTAATATCTATATTGTATATTTCTTTCATATCTTAAAAAGAATTGTCACTTAGTGCCTAAGTACTTGTCTTATTATGATAAGTATTAAATAAATTGATATTATTATTATTATTATATTTTAACTATTGTAACAAGATTAAGTATTCATTTGATATCTTTTAATGTATATTATTATGTCTTGTAATAAAATATTATAACTTGTCAATAAAACTTTAGCTAAAGGTAATAAGTGATGATATAATTAAAGGCCACAAGTGTTAAATTAACTTTTATCTAATTAAATAAATTGTTAAAGATGTTTAGCTAAAGGTGGCTAAAGATGATTTAATACTCATGTTTATGCTAAATGTTAATGTCATCTAGTTGATGGCTTTCTAACGAAGTGCCACATGATTAATCGAAGAAAAAGAACAATAATTTTTTGTTATCTTTGTTAAAATAGTTTAAACTTAAACATTTGGATACTTAAAAATAATATAAAATTGAAGAAAATGAACAAATAAACATCGTACTACTATTGGAGTTAATGTTCCAACAACAGTGAATAAGTCACAAGTGATTGTTGCACATGTGGCAACCTATGTTTGAGTTGTTGGCAACATAAGCTTAGTTTAGGTGTATGCATCACAGAGTTTTAGTTTGAAACAATAACTAGTTGTAGATGTGTCATCCTTCTCATAGTTAGTTGTCATTCCTTAGAAAGTTTATCTGATTTATAGGAAAGTTATTTATCCCAATATATAAATAAGGATCATTTGGTCAAATATAATATAACATATTATTTCTTTGTACTATCTTTTTAAAATCTATTGCTCTATTTTTCTAATATGGCATTAGAGTCATCTTTCCGTTAAATTGTGTGTTAAAAAAGAAGCTATCAAAGATATGAGGCCTAGAGAAGAACTGCTAGATTTGTGATTGTGATGATGATTTCATTGAAGATGAAATAATTATTCTATTTTGAAGAAGTCAATGCTTTGAAGATAGGAAATGATGTGGTAGAGGCTAGATGGATGCTCAATAGTTTGAGGTGCTAACAAATTGGAGAAATTATACCTCATTTGGGTTATATGAGACACACGTGTGGATTGATGTCCAATTGTTCAGGGAAATCTAAAAATATGGAAGCTTGGCATCATACCTATGCAAGGGTTATGAGGCATTTCATGTACAAATGGTGTCCAATGGTGTTTTGAAGTTGGACGATCGTTGCATGACTATACCAGCAGTTGGGAGCAACTTGAGGAAGTCTTATTAGTCTATTAACTATTTTCAAAGAATAATTTCTACATAATATTTTTTAGTTGTCACATTAAGAGGGGGTGTTGGAGTTAATGTTCCAGTAGTGAATGTCATAAGTGATTGCCGCATATGTGGCAACCTATGTTTGAGTTGCTGGCAACATAAGTTCAGTTTAGGTGTATGAGTCATAGGGTTTTGGTCTGAAACAATAACTAGTTGTAGATGTGTCCTCATAGTTAGCTATCATTCCTTAGTAGTTTTTTGTTTGTAAGTTTAGATAATTTACAGGAAAGTTATTTGTCCCAATGATTGTATAAATAAGGATCATTTGATCAATATATTTTAAAATATTATTTCTTTGTTCAATCATTTTTTAATTTGCTGCTCTATTTTTCTAATAACCACCATATATAGCATGGAAAAACCACATAAACATTAAATCTCATGAAAGTAAACCGTTAATGTGATTTTTAGAAGACTCACTGTGGACAAGGTTCACTGTTGGTCAGGCTAATTTAACTTATAGAAAATATTTATAATAAAAAGACCATATAGATTGCATTTGCATATATATGTGAAACAATCCCAATTGAAACCATAGTGCAATAATTAAATATAGTAGAACCAATAATAGATATTTCACCAAAACATTTTTATGCTTCTATAAAAATGAACACTTATTTTGTTGCAAGCTCTAATTTTGTCTCTACAACAATCTTCAATCTTCCTTTTATTGTTCATGCAACTCACCAATTATGATGCAAAGACATGAATACATAAAACAAGATATATTACAATAATTGAACTCGAGACATCCATCTTCATAACCTATTAACAAAAACAAGTTTCACACCATAGATCTCATTTGTACAATACCAAAGCACACCAACATACATACAATTGACACAAGGGTTTTGTCATCAATGGAAACAATGGCAACATCACAACACTCTTAACACGACATATGGAGTACTAAACTATATGGTAACATAAAGGACCCAATTTCTTGACATGTGAAAAAGTGACTAATAAATGAATCCAAGGCAACCAAAATGTTTTTCATGGAAGAAACAATGTGTGCTAAATACAAAGAGAATCTAACTATCTAAACCAACATGTTTTTAAGATAAAAAAAATTGCATACCACTTAGTAAAGAAGAGAGACAAAAGACAATGAAGGATAGTATTTACAAAGGTGTGTAGAATTAATGACATCTTGATAGGTATACCATAAATTTATACTACCGTTTAGTTGTAAAATGGAAGTACTTTAATAAGATGTAGGTCTCCACTTTATGGGGTCACTATGCCATTCAAATATGTGTGAGGGAAAGAAGACAATTTCCAAATATGATTCCACTTGTGATCCAAATTACATTAGCTAGGACCCAAAGGAAGAAGAGAGCTAACACTAAATTCAAATTATAAAGAGGAATGCAATACAAGGAAATGTGCTCCCTTTGACCCTTAATAGGATAATGTGAATGTGAAATTGAACTAATTGCTTAAATAATGTAAATGTAGATGCTATATAAAGACAATATGCCCAATTAAGATATAAATCTAGGCTAAAGATGTGAAAGGAAATAAAATATAAATGACTCTCCTTGAAATGTGTAGAGGAAGATGTATTTTCACTCCAAAACTCATAGATCTGAACTATATCTGAATATACATCTACATATCTTAGAATGAACTAATGAAATGAACAAAACACATAAATCTCCCCAAAATCTGAGACTGAAGGACTAGGCCAACTTGGGAAGACATATTATGACCAGGTTCACATAGTTTGATGATTTGCAACTAACGACTCCAAAAAGCTTGTGAACAATAGGTTATAGATCTGTTATCCTTCTCGCTCCCAACTTGCAAATCAACACATAAAAGAAAGGTTTAGGGGCTGGGATTTGATGAGGGCTTGCCTTGGTTAAGCCCTAGATTAAGGAATTAACTATAATTGAGAAATGTAAATGTAAGTGACTGGAAGATGAGATAAATGTTAGAATTCACCTTGCTTGTATGCATGTAAATGTAATGTAGATCTGAATGTAGGGTATCTCCACTCTTTGCAACATAATTACCATAATCTCATCGTGGTGCCATGGATATAAAAGTGCATCAATGAAGAAGATGATGAATGCTTCAATGTAGATCTCCTCTCTTGATGGCCAACAATAAGCTAGATCTTGAAAAGGAAATGCTCACAAAGGATCCTTCAACAATAGATAGAAATCTCCTTGCTTAAATTCTTGAAAAACTTGAATACTTAAACTATTTGAATGCAAAAGACATAAATCTTCACTTGAGAGAAAGAGCTTGAAATCTTTGAATGAATTATGAATATGATTCTAAAAATGAAGCCCCCAAGCGTCCTTATATATGCGTTTTTGAGCAGGAAAACAATAAAGGCTGACTAGGTAACAGTAAAAAAACTAACTAAACCTCTAATGCCTTTTGAGGTTGGAGCTCCAGAACTGTCAGTGACTAGGTCACCCTTATCTTTTTAGCAACTACCCCTTCTTTCTGTAGCACCTGGGACTTGATCTTTAGGGCCTAGGTCAACATAGTCCATACTAGGTTGACCTAGGTCCTGGAGGTCAAGTCCCAAGTGCCATAGCAAGAAGGGCCATACTAGGTTGACCTAGGTCTTAGAGGTCAAGTCCCAGGTGCCACAGAAAGAAGGGGTAGGTGCCAGAAAGATAAGGGTGAAAAGAGGAAGAAGATAGGAGAAAAATGGGATCGAGCACATACATATCCATGGTCTACGAAGGGAATTATGAAGAGGGAGCTAAAAGGTCTTAAAAGGAAAGTGTGTCCATTTTAAGATGGTACAACCGCTTTGTAAGCAATTGAGCCATAGACATTAGTGATGATGTATGGTCCAAGCCCATTCAGGTTGAACTTTCCTTTTTACTATGGTAAAGCATTTACATTGTATTGATTATCATAAAGAATCAAGTCACCAATTGAGAAAGAACATTGAATAACTTGATCAATATAGATTTGTTCTATTTCTTATATACTTCAAGATGTTTTGAGAGAATTTACATCATGTTCATCAAGTGTTTCAAGTTTTTGAAGGCATTGTTCTATATGAGAATTGGTGTCAAGGATACCTCTGTGAAAAAATTGCAACGAAGGAATCCCTATCTCTAAATGCATGATTGCATCAACACCATAAACAAGGTTATAAGGATTTGTACCTATAATTGTATGAGTGCTAGTTTAGCGGTCTATAAAATGTAGGACAATTAAGTCTGCTAATTGTAGTCATATTTATTTGTAGTTTTTCAAAAAGTTTTCTCAATTGTCTTATTAGAAGATTTGGCTTGACCATTATTGTGAGTAGACCCAAAATAAAGTTGGAAAAGGATGGGGCATTTGTAAGACTTGGATGAGAAAATTAGAAACATTAGATAAACTTTGACTATCTTTAGTAGAAAAGGATTTGGAAGTAGGGGAAGTATTTATAGATGGGTGTGCAGGATGTGGTTTTGAATAGCGCCATTTTGTATGAGATGCACTTCCCAACAATAATAAAAACAAGTATTTATCTTGTTAGCATAATTTCTTTTAATCAAATTCAAAGCTACGACCAACTAATCTCATGGTGTTTTATTTAAATAAAATACATGTCATATATACTTTTTTCTTAACCAAGATGTAGGCTCAATTAGTTTAACTCTATTTGCACCACAAAACCTTGCCTAGTTGAAAAGATACATCTTATGAAAATGAGGGGCAGGTCAACTAAACTCAATGCACATAAAGTAATTTTGGTTTGGAAATCCTCTCTAGATTAAATTCAAGTCTTGTACTTGAAAATAACATATTTGTCTAAAAAATTAAATCCATGGACCATGTTGTCAAAAAATATTATCACAATTTGGATTAACAAATATATATAGGAAACAAATCCCCAACATAGCTCCCTAAAATCATTTATAGCCTGACCCTTTTTGTCCTAAATATTACAAGTTTGTTTAAAACATTCATGTTCAAAATATATGTCTAACCATTATCACTTTGTAATCTAAGACAAATACACTACTCTCAACTATCTAGGAGTTTGAAGGAATCTGCTTTACCTTAAAAAAAAATCTAGATTTTTAGCAAATCTAAAATTTTGGATGTTTGTGGTTGGGTTCTCCTCATGGGTCATGGAAGGACTTGTCGGAGCCATTGGTATGTCATGTTGGCCCAAATGATTAAGATTGGCATTTAAAAAATGTTACTAAGCATTCAAGCTACCAACATATGCCAAATCAACAAAAGGTAGTGAAGAATGTGATTGAACTTGAAAAGGCCAATAAATTCATCACAATATGAGTTCTTGCTCTCTCTTTGTGTTTTTATTCATATGGACTCTTCTAATCGTCAAAACTCAAGGATCTCCAAATCCTACTAGCCATATCACCAATTATTTTGAAATTCTATCACTAAAAGTTCTATCATCTTTTTAGTCCCTATTGTCTAAAGATATGGAGTTATGTTTTTCGGTGGCTATTCTCAATAACTCTTGCTTAGGAAATTATGAAAAAGGAAAATATAATCCTCATTTTTTTTCCATTCAATTATGTCAATTAATTTTAGTTTTAGGGATCAAGATTCCTAATTTTTCATTGGTGTAGGGCTTTATTCTCAACGTTCTTTTCCTTTTGCTGCACAGAACACTCCACAGAAAATATGAGCCTGGGGCCGTGGCTGAAAATGTACAGGTAAAATTAGTAGCAAACTGCAATTTATTCGCTTTTAGAATACTGATCTGGTTGCAATGTCTTGTAGGTATAAGCAATCATAATGCCAAAGTTAATATTTAGATTTGAGAAGTAATTCTAGAGTTTAATGCTTTTATTGCTTTTGATATCCGAATGCAGATATAGAGCTATTTATCATTTTCGATGGTTCTATCTCTTGCAAATATATCCAAATATATAGCCCTTTGAAGGGGTGATTATGTCTATTCTATATGAGGAGGCATGACGTTTCAATCAGGATTACTTATCAAACAACCTCGATCCCAATCAGGTGTTTAGCAAATAAACTAATGTAGCACCGATCACATTTGGTGCTAGTTTGAATAACTAATAGAGATCAATCTACATATAAAGCAATCTAAACAATGCTTGATCGATTTCAAGAGATAATCAAGGGTTTCATACTTGGAAAATATGAATAGTTAGATCACTAATGGAAAGGAAATGGATGTTTAGTATAAATATATGATTTTGTATGTATGCATGTATATCGGTTTACAAAGTGAAGTAGTATACATGTATGAATAATCAGTCATCAATTTTATATCCTTCCATACTAACTGACACTACCATATTTAACACTCCCTCTTAGCTAGGGAAGGCAACAAGATATGGGGAGAGTGCACCAATATGGTGTACAAAAATGGGGGTATAAGTGGACACCTGTCTTATGAAATTAGGTAAATTTGAACTTGGAGGAGATATTTAAGGTTCATCCACTCAAAATGACAATATGAGTAAAATATGTAAATTGTACTACTTTGAATCTACTTTCTGAACTACTAGAGTTTGTACAAAATGGATAAGATTAGGTTGGTCAAATCCTGCGCACACAAAAAATAGTTTCTGATTTTTTAGAGAAAACATAACATAGTTATTTTTGTGTGCAACACAAAAAACATATTTATATTTAGTATTTTGCATAACCTTTTGGTAAGATGATACTTAAGAGTCATGTCTAGAATTTTTGTATTTTTTTAAAATTTTCTAATGAATATTTTATTTGTTATGAATTATTGAACTGACTACATCCTGAAATTTTGGTACCTGTTCATGTGTTGAGCATAACTTGCACCAAAACAATTAAAAATGAAAACTTTTTTTTTTAAAGTGTATAGAATCAAGTGTAGAACAATAATATATAATTTATTTTGAATTTGGTCAAGTATATCAAAATTTATTTAAAAACTGGTAGACACATGTTTGTGAGGATTGCCAAGGCATTGATAAAAGTAATTAAAGTTTGCATTGTTAATATTGTCCAAAAATAGAAAATTTATATGGTTAGAAAGATAAGAAGATGTGTAATATTATGGTAGTAGTTTTATAGATAGCCACTTCACCATTAGCAAACCTGATGAAGGAAAATATGAGAATTCATCTTAGAAGATGGAAAAACATCTAAAGGAAAAAATTGGAGGGAAAATAGTCTCCCAAGCCTTTGGGTTGTTTCCCTATGCTATCACCAAGCCATAACCTGATTGGGTTTCTAGAACTCAAATAACATGATTGGGTTTTGAAGAACTAAAAGTAGGCTTTACTTCAAAGGCGATAACTTTCACATACATACTCCGATTGACTCCATTCAAAATGAGTTGAAAAGCTATCGAAGAGATCCACAACATCATTAGATAAATAATCCTATGTCATCAAAATTTTATTTTCCATCAATTTAAATTAAGTATAATCTAAAATAGGTAGTCATTATTTTGCAAATGAGTAATCAATAGGTAAACACAAATGCTAACATATTGTTAATTCTCTCCCTTTCAAACACACATAAAAGCACTCACAAACTAACTAAATAAATCCTAAGATATCTCTCTTACAAACTCCTAACCTCTCACACTCCTTAACTAACTCTTAATCTCACTTTCTGTATAACTTGTTAGCCTTAAGCATTGTCTCTCTTTAAGTAATCCCTAACCCCTCCCTCTCTCTCTCCTATCCCCTAATCTCTCTCTCTCCATCACTTCATTATCAGGGGCCCACAATTCATCAATAGGGGCTATCATTAGCGATGGGGGGACTTGCGAATTGATTTGAAGGGTTGTGTGAGGGCTCCAGACATAACTTGGAGCTCTGTGTATGGTTCGGAAGGAGTCAATGGTATGTTCACTCAGTTTTGGAGCTACACATTAAGAATGGTCAAGTCTTAATGCATATCATTTGTAAACAATGTTTGGTTCTTTGCATGGGAATTGTTTGACAGAATGTTTGACTAGTGAACTAGGCCTTTCTGTTCACTATTGTGTGGAGGTATTTGGTGACATTGTGATAGGTGTTTGATAGAATGTCTGGTCTAATTACACTCCAACAGCTCACTAATCGCTTGGATACAATGAAGTCTGCTAATGTTGTCCTACAAAATGTTATTGCTTAGTCAGCTTCATTCTATGTTAAAATCACAGAATGATTGGCTTTGTTGGAATCTGAGAACCACACTCTATGAGATACTGTACAATCTCTAGTTGCTGAAAATACAGGCCTCAAGGCTAATATGGAATCTGCTACCTTGTAGCTCAAGTTGTTAGAGACTATCAAGGAGAAACAATTAGAGATCATTGATAGACATTGTTTACTATTAACAGAGACTAAATTAAAGATGAAGTCTTGGGCTTCTTTATGTAGTTCTACGGCTAAGGCTCCCCTTTCATGTGTTGAGAAGTTAGTTCAAGGGAAAATGGACAATGAGCGAGTAAGGAAAATCCATGAACTAAACTTATGAGTTTGTAGTCTCTCCTCCATTGATGATCCCTCGACTACTAGATAATCTTTACTCAAGGATTAGCTAGACATTTTAGACATTACTCTTGATAGGTGTTGGTTAGGCCCTGATGGTACTATCTTCATGTGGTTCCTTTCCCTCTCTGATATATTGCATGCTCTTAGGGAAAAGAAGAAGTTGTTCTCTCTTTCCCCTAAGATCTACCTAGATGAGGACCTCACCTGATCATATGTGGCAAAACTCAAGCAAGCTTGTGCCCTCGTTGTGGTAGCAAGAAAAGAGGGTAAATATGCGGTCATTAGAAATCTTAAAGTAGTAATTCATGACACCTTTCCTACAAGTTGGGTTTCGATGGAAACCTCTAAGGCCAAATGATTGGCTCATCAATAGTTGAGCATAGGGTCTTTGTGTCTCAACTGTTGGAACGGTAATGGTATCCTCTAGTCTATGTCTGGTTGGCTTTCTGTTGACCTTCTTTTTATTACAAAGACACATGAGAGCCCCGTGCGTCCTCTTCCTAGTATTTTTGGCTATAAGTGGATCTCCTCTTTTAGAGATGAAATCAAGTGCTTTGATGGGGTTAGAGGTTCTGGTGGGTCACCTATCTTATTCACAACCACCTTTTAGTAAAATTTCCTTGGTTCACTTTGACAACTATGCCAAATTCATGTGGATTCACATTGATCAAGGAACCTTGCTCTATAAAGATACCTATATCGTTGTCTACTACTTCTTGCCAACATCTTCATTTTATGTAGTTCATAGCACTAAGGGTGGGGACCCCTATGAGGACCTTCTTGAGCACATTACTAGATTCTTTTCCATGGGGGACATCATTATTTAGGGAGACTTTAATATGAGGACCAGAGACCTATAGCCTCCTCTCCATGATTGTAGGTCTAATCCAATGTGTACGACTACTTCTGATCCTAGTTTTGTGGGTCTGCTTCGGCTCTCTGAGGATTTTCAGTGGCCCTTCACCAAGTATGGTCATAATTTGCTACAACTTTGTGAATCTTCTAACTTAGTGATCTTGAATGGACTCTCTTTCTTTTCTGGATCCAAACTCTTTAGTTTTTGGCCACATGGTGGTGGTGCTAGCATTATTAACTATGTTCTCTCTACTACCTCCTTCATTCCTCGCATTTGTCACTTTACCATCTCTCACCTTCCTCTAGATGACCATGCCCTCCTTAGCACCACCCCTTAGGGACCCCTGACCCCTGACACCTTCTCCTCCTTTCTTATTCACTTATTCTTTCCCCCCTCTTCCCTCTCCCCATGCTTGCACTTCTTTTTGCTTCTCTGATGGTTATGTGAAGCTCTTCATCCATCACCTTAGATGACTTCTCTCCCAAGACCCCTTCTTTGACTCCAAGGAAGTCACCTCCATGTTCCACTCACTTGAGTCCACCTCATGGGAATCTACCCTTCTCTCCATTCCCCACTGTACCTCGTCACTAACCCCTTGCCTAACTCAAAGGTCTTGTCCCATGAACTAGTGGTTCGATGAGGACTGCAAATCCTTTCATCGCATGCTTCACTTTGCTCCACCCACTACTTCTTCCTCCTCTTCCTCTAAGTTGTGGTTTGACTATTGCTACTTTCTTCACCATAAGAAATAGAAGTTCACTTTATTGCAATGTAAGTCTCTTTGTGCTATGTTCTCCTAGTCCCCAAATCTCTTTTGGCACACCATGTTTCCTCACAACCCCCCCTCCCTCTACTCTGGACCTTCACTCCCTTGCCTCCCACACCTCCACATTTTATGACTAGCCAACCCCCTCTCCATCTCATCCTCCCCCCCACCCATTCTCACCTCTTCTCCTTTTCCCACATTAATGAGGTAGTTAGAGTTATGAATAGTATTAGAACTCTAGATGAGAAAGGATTTCAAGCTGAATTCTTTAAGTTGGGTATCTCTGTCCTGGGTCCCTTTCTTATAGTACTCTTTAATCAAGTGGTTTGTGTCAGATTCCCTGACTCTTGGTCATGACAAATTATCTATCCAATCCATAAATCTGTGCCAACCTCTAATCTCAAAAATTATAGGACCATCATGGTTGGGCATACCTTTTCCAAACTCTATGCGACTATGTTGAACAATATCCTATCCAGTAAGCTCGATCAGTGACATTTTTAGGCTAGAGGTTAGGCTAGGTTTTATTCAGATTTTCAGACCATTGATCACATTTTGACTTTATGAGCCATCATTAAGGGGGCCTACCACTACTTGAAGAAAGTTTATTTCTGTTTTGTTAACTTTTGTAAAGCTTTCAACTCTTTTCCTTAGGTGACTCTCTTTTAGTGTCTTAGGGACATCAGGATCTCAAAGATTCTTCTTATAGCTATTATGAGGTTATATGAGTGTGTTGAGGGTAATCCAGGACTCCATAGGGCTTCTCTGATCCTATCTAGAGCACTATTAGGGTGAAATAGGCTTGTTCTCTCTCCCTCACTCTCTTTGGCATCTACATCGATGAGCTTGAGGCTTTTCTCCATGATTGCTTGCTCCCTGGAAATGGTTGTTATCTACATCAGGTATTGATCTCTATTCTTTTATTTGCTGATGATGTGATTCTCCTAGCATCTTCTCTTGATGGTCTTCAAAGGCTCCTTGATTGCTTGGTCTCTTTTTGTGACTCGTGTGAGCTAGTTGTAAATCTGGGCAAGACTTAGGTTATGGTCTTCAATTGTTTGAGGACATCACATCTTTACTTCTAGGGTACTGAGATTGAGATTTCTTCTTCATATACTTACTTGGGGGTTAAGTTTTCTAGACCTTGATTCAGCCTGAGACCAGCCATGCAGCCCAGAATCAACAAGGGGCTCAACTCCCTTGCTATTCTTGAGCAACAATATTTTCAATACCACTTCCAAAACAACACAACTAAGATGTCTCTTCTTGACTCCTTGGTCAAGCTAACTATCTTCTATGGCTCTACTGTTTGGGACCCTCCTTGGAGTCTAGATGGGCCTCTATCAAGAGAGTCCAAAATCTTTTCCTTTAGCGCATTATTAGATGTCACCAGTTCACACCATAGAGCATCGTTCTAGCTTTGGTACTCACCCTTTTAGATTGGGAACTATCTTTGATTTAATTTGGCTTCTTCACTGGCTTTGGAGCTTCATTGATTCCTCTAATAATCATCATAGATTTTCCTACTTAGCTTATTATTCCTCTATGGAGGTTGTGGGTTTAGACTCTGGTCACAGGTCTTGTTGTTGGTACACCCAGGTCTCTGCTCTCTTGGGCTTAATTAGTATTAGTTTGGATCATCTTCCCCTCGTCTAGTTTTCACTAGACACTCCAACCCATCTTCTTCTGCCTTAGTGAGAGTTGAATGAGCATGTTAGACTTGACATCTATATATAGTGTGTTATCATGAACTGGAGGAATTCCCCAGGTGGGCTTCATATGCACATGGCCTTCTATACTGAGCACTTTCTTGATATCTAGTATGGGATCATCTTACATCCCTAGTACATCACTCATCATTGGACTCATGCTCTTCACATATCCTTGGGATCTTTCAGGGTGGGTTCTCACTAGCCACGTATTTAGATTGATCATCAGATTGGTAGGGAGGACAGAATCTATCAGCTTTGTCACCTTAGGGAGGTTGAGATCAAGTCTCACTTTATTTTTTGTTGTCCCATTTACTATGAAATCTGAGGGAGAGTCTACTATTTTTTTAGAGAGTGTTAGTCTCTTCCCTCAATCTTCAAATATATTGACCAGCACTATCTTTCACTTTACCTTCAAGAGACCATGCAACTTCATGAGCATACTATACAGCTCCAACTTTGCTCCACATCAACCCCTACATAGCTCATCACCTCTTTTTTCAGTCCTATAGTTCTTGGCTAAGGATCAAAGTGGCCTCTCTGCACTATCTCGGTTCACACCAGATCTATGAGACCCTACAAAGATTACACTCAACAATGTCCCTCTAGTAGACCTCAATGGCAACCTTCCAGAGTACCTAATTT
Organism: Cupressus sempervirens; assembly: GCA_028749045.1. Lineage (NCBI taxonomy): Eukaryota > Viridiplantae > Streptophyta > Pinopsida > Cupressales > Cupressaceae > Cupressus > Cupressus sempervirens. The sequence continues at coordinate 106,768,946 of CM053783.1, forward strand.
CTCTAATTTCCATCTTTCCATTCTAGACCACTTCTCACCTATGAGGAGTTCTTAGCTATTGTTGTTCCTTTTTCTTGGTTCTTTTGTTATTTTGCTTTCATGTTCTTTCTATGGATGCTGTTTGGTGCTCCCTCTGCTAGCATTTTTTCCTTTGTACTATTTCTAGCCCCTTAGATCCTCATTGGTCTCTTGTTGGATATTTTAATAAATTTATCTTATCTTATCATATCTTATCTCTCTCACTCTCTCTTATCCTATCCCCTCTCCCTCTTCCTACCCCTACTCTCTCTCTCTCTCTCTCTCTCTCTCTCTCTCTCTCTCTCTCTCTCTCTCCACTCTCCCACTCTTTCACTCTCTCTTATCCTATCCCCTACTCTCTCTCTCTCTCTCTCCATCTTTCTCACTCTCTCTTATCCTATCTTCTCCCTCTCTCCATCACTTCATCTCTCTCTCTCACTCTCTCTTATCCTATCTATTGGTGTAAATAAGTATTTTACTATTTACACTTACTTAAGTTTACTTAGGTTAACGCATTATTTAATTATTTTGCATTATTTTGTTATTTATTTAGGTGAGACACTTAGGAGTTTGTGTACTCTCACAGAAGTGCACAACTTTGATTATGCACATGGTGTCTACAATACAGGAGTTTGCATCATTCACTGAGTTCTCATATTGACAACATAGTTATTTACACTCCTCATTTAGCACATGTTGTCTACACCACTGATTTGTGTGATACACCATTATAGGCTTATCCTCACATCATCACACTTAATTTTGTGCTTAATAGAGGATAACCTATATGTGGTGGACATGTTCCTAGTTGTATGACTTATGATGATGTTGACTTCTATGCATTCTAGAAGCTCTCCTGAGGCCTTTATATACATGCACTTCTAGTGTACTCTTGTAGTGGCCTATGGCATATTGAATGAATATCGTCATTCTGATCATACTCTCTCTATTGGTCTATTATGTGCTTGTGTTGAGTTCTTTAGTTCTTGGGTGAATTCTAGCCTAAGCTAATTTCTTACATGGTATCAGAGCTCAAGGAGATTCTCTACACATAGCCATTCAAGACGGTTCATGCTTCAACACCTTAACATGAATCCAGAGGATTCATAAAAATTGAGAGCGTCTAGAGCTAGATTTGACCTCACCATTGCATCCAGAGTGTCAATTTAGTGAAGATCAACTATAAATTTGCCTATGTTGGGTGAAAGTTGATCGTGAGGCAAATTTTTTTGCAAATTAGAACTCAAAGGCCTCAATTTGTAGTTCGGGTATGGTCAATTAATTGATCTAATTAATTCTTTTTCAGATCTATATTTATTTTTACCTCTGCATTTTTGGGGATTTTCCAAATTTTTTATTTCCCAAGTGGGAATTTTTTTTTTTTTTTTGTAGAACTGGACTGTCAGATCTTAGCTCTGCAGTTTCAAAATATTTTATATTTATTGCACAGGGAGCATTACAATTTTGTAGGCTTTTATTAGCTTATGGGCTATACTACATCCACCAGTCGCATCAGTTTTCGACAATCACATCTGAAAACCTACAGTTCAATTAAAATATGGTGGATATCAATCAATTTCTAGACATATATCCTTCATCGTGGCCCAAGATTATATCCACCTGGCGGCCTTTTGGCTTTGATAAGTGTATTGTGGGTTCACATTTTAAAACACCCATGGGTTCTATCCCATGGTAAATGTGGGATAAAACTCATAAAATTTAGCGGTTACTGTTTCATATTCTAGAGCAACAATGACAAGTTTTTGACATAGTTTGGAAACCACGTAGATTGAACCATGCAGATGAATCCACGAGCGCCATGCGACACCTTTGTGTCAGCTCCAATCAGCGACAGGTGGTGTAATCCATGTCAGTGAATTTAATCCAGCTAGCAGTTCATACCTATGACATATTAGCCCTTCATTAGCAGTGACAATGCATGACATGTTAGTGACAAATTTTTCCTCACCTATGTTCGTACAGCCCTACTAGGCCATACATTTTCTTATAATGATGATGTCATCATGATGTCATGTTGACATCATCATAGGGTAGGAGAATGCTGATGTCATCAACTCACTAGCTTAAAATGAATGGCTATTGGACCATCATTCTAGGGCAAATAACATCTACTATGATAGTCATATGACTGTCAAATTTAACTCTTTCTTTTGCTGGTGCAACCCCTCTCCAAATTGATTTTGAATTTTGCAATCTAACTTTGGGAGGCCATAACTCAGACATTCGAACTCCAAATCAGGTACAATTTTTTTGGAAATTGGGTAGAATTTCTTAAACTTTTTAGTGGTTCAGCTCTTTTCTAGTTTTTTTGCATGAATTGTTCAGAATTTTCATTTTTTGGTGACTGTACCTACATAATCCTACATTTTGCAACTTCAAAGGCTCCATATGGGCACATCTGAAGTTGAAAACAAGTTCTATTTTTTTTGAAAATGTGTTATTTTTCATCTACTTTCTAGATCTACTATTAGATTATAGGGTTGTTTGGAAAAAAGTGTCACTTTCAGCAATAAGGCCTTTCTTTGCTTTGTAATGCTTTAGAATTGTAGCACATTGTCAAGTTCTCGATTTAAAATTCATTAAGAGCTTGTAACAAGAAAAATTAGAAGTCCACTAAGGCCAAAATTGGCAAGCATCCCATTGTAATCATACTATTGATAAAGTGCCCAAAGCATCTATTTTCGGGGGGGTTTCTTTGATTTAGTGAAAGGGGGGGTGTTCTTGGTGTTGTGTTCTCTCTTTTTAGCACATTTCTTTCATTTTTGCATTATGGGAAACTTTAAATTTCCTAAATTAACTCCTCATAACTATGCTTCATGGTCAATCAAAATGTGGTATCACTTAATGCATAATGGAGTTTCACAATATGTAGATGGTACTCTTCCTAAACCAGCAAGTGATAAAGTATCAGCAAGTGATATTTCAGCTTGGTAGCAATGGATAGGAAAGCTCTAGGTGATATATGTTTGGGGGTTCATGATAAGATCATGTATCAAATCAAGAAGTGTTCTAAATCCAAGGAAGCTTGGGATACACTTGAAAAACTTTATGGTAAAGTGTTTGAAGAAGATGTGTTCAAAATCGAAGATGAGCTTGTCTCCTTAGATCCTAAGTCATATGTTTCAATCCAAGATTTCATCATCAAGGTGAATGAACTAAGTATAAAGCTTATTGATTGTGGGAGTTCTATCAAAGATGATAGATTGATCTATCACATTCATAACAAGTTGCCATCAGAGTATTCCACATTTGTATCTTCTTTTAACACATCAAAGACTACCTTAGGGTTTGCCTACAAGAAAGTCACTTTTGATGAATATGCTAATCTATTGGATACTGAAGAAAAGAAGTTGAAGTTAATGGGGATTCTCAAATCACCTCAGTCTAAAGCATTGGTGGCCAATGAGGGTTCTCAAAATTCAGCTGGCCAGTCTTCAAACAAAGGAAAGGGTAAGAAGAAATGGAAGAACAAATCTAAGGATGTAGAAAAGACAACACCACAATCCAATCAACAAGGCAAGTCCTCGAATTCCAACAAGAAGGGGGACAATTATAAGGAGAAGAAGAAGTGTGCCTATTGGAAGAAATTGGGTCATGAAGAGCATGAGTTTTATCTTAAAAAGATTGATGAGTTGACAAACATCATGAGGAAACATAATGTTCCATTGCCTAATGCTTATACGGATAAAGGGTCTTCTTCAGATTCTAAGGGCAAAGGGCAAGCACTAATGGCTAATTCAAACTCTTCAAAGGAATGGATATTTGACTCAAGTGCCTCATATCACATGGGTTCTTCAAATGAGGATTTTTCTTCAATGAAGCAGTCAAAGGTACCACATATCTTCATGGGAGATGATAGCAAAATGGAAGTTGAAGGGAAAGGAAATGTGGAGATGGAAAATGGAGAGTTTCAAGATGTTCTCTATTTCCAAATCTAAGTTCAAATCTCCTATCAATCTACCAAATCACTCACCTCAGAGATGGACATAGAGTTGAATTCCTTCTAGACTTAGTAAAAGTGTACAGTCTCAAAGATGATTCCTTGGTTGCAGTGGGGAAAGTGAATCATAACAAAAGGTTATACTCTTTCTCCCATTTTGTGACCAAGTCTCCTTCAAAGGCCTTGTTATCACAATCAAATTCAACAATGCAATTATGGCATAAGTGGTATGGTCATCTTCACTTCCACTACCTTCAACAACTTTGTACATACAAAATGGTCAAAGGTCTACCTCAAATCAACTTTCTAAAGGGTGAATGTTCAATAGATTCAGTGGATATGCATCCAGATGGGAAGTTACAGAAAGGAAAGTCTTCAAGAGCACCAGGTGTTCTAAAAATGGTTCACATGGTATTAGTAGGTCCTTTTGCATATAGCCATGGTCACTACACACTGACTTTTGTTGATGACTTTTCAAGGTTCACTTGCGTCTACTTTTTCATAATAAGAATTAAGTGTTGAACAAGTTTCTAGTCTTCAAGACTCATGTAGAATGGAAATCCAAGAAAGCCATCAAAATTTTGTGAATGGAAAATGGAAGCAAATAAGTGAACATAAGACTTAAAGACTTTTGTAGACTCAAGGGCATTGATCTTTAGAATCCTCTAGCATTCAGTCCGCATAAGATAGATGTTGCAGCTTTGAGGATCTACACTCTTAAGTCTATGGAAAGTTGCATGATACAAGCCAAGTCTTTAGATCCATCACTTGAAGTTGAAGCAATAAGTAGTGTGACTCACATTCTTGATCAATCTCCTCATCTAGTCTTAGATGAGAAAAATCCTTTTGAGGCATGGTGTGGTAGAAAACCTATTGTGACACACTTAAGAGTCTTCAGTTGTCTTGCATGGGCAAAGATATCTTGTAGGGGTTGTAAGGCACAATCACCTTTGCTTTGTACCTTCATTGGTTATGAAGACAGTCTGAAGGCATATAAACTTCTAGATCTTGAGACACATCAAATTTTTGTGGAGAAGGATGTACACTTTGAGGAGAGTTCACCCAGCTTGTCCTCTACTCCTCTCCACACATCATATTGTGTGGAAACTGATAGTGACACCAGCGATAATGCCTCAATAGATTTAGACACGTGGGGTTCTATCGATAGTTGTAGTGAGAGGTCACTATATCAGTTCAGTCCACATGCATACATTGCCACAGTGATAGGTCTAGAACAATAGGGTACATCTAGTCTTCCAAGTATAGGTTCAGTGACAGATTTGGGGATAGTATTGATGATCTACCTCTTCTTCTTGATGCAGAAGTTCCTTCTTCAGTTGTCATGAGGGTTCCATTTGAATCTCTTGTTCATTCTCTACATGATTGATCCTCACAAGTTGAAGTGATTGTGGATACTTATGATCAGTAGTTGCAGCAAGGTTCTTCATCAGTTGCAAAGACAAATAGTTCTTTGAAATAGGTTCTTCAACCAGTTGAGTAGGTTTCAAAGACATGATTTATCAATGGGATTCTTTCCACACACAGCGGAAGCATCTCATTTGTACCCTTGGAATTGTTTCTTCCTAAGGGGAGGAACACCATTTTGCAATCTTGGATCAACTTCTTCACCAGAGTAGTCATTGGTAGGCATTCTTCTTTGGGGGGGAGCCTATACTATCTTTCTTCCTCTTCTCATTATTCTCTTATGTATTTACTGGATGTATTTCATAATGAGGGGGTCTTGATTACTCCATCCATCCATACATCATTTCATCTCTCTTTTTGGGGGAGGGTTTTTCCCATGAGCTTTTCCCTCTTTCTCCACTTTATGAGAGATTGCATATCATTATGTTCATGGGCACCTAACATGGCCTAGTAGCCAGGACCCATCATGTACTTCATCCTATATTTTGTAAGCTTAAGGGAATTCCCCTAAGTTGCACTTAAGGGGAGGTGTTGGTGTAAATAAGTATTTTACTATTTACACTTAAGTTTACTTAGGTTAATGCATTATTTAATTATTTTGCATTATTTTATTATTTATTTAGGTCAGACACTTAGGAGTTTGTGTACCCTCACAGAAGTGCACAACTCTAATTATGAACATGGTGTCTACAAGACATGAGTTTGCATCATTCACTAAATTATCATGTTAACAACATAGTTATTTGCACTCCTCATTTAGCACATGTTGTCTACACCACTGATTTGCATACACCATTATAGGCTTATCCTCATATCATCACACTTAATTCCGTGCTTAATAGAGGCTAACCCATATCTAGTGGACATGTGCTTGGTTGTATAACTTATCATGATGCTGACTTATATGCATTCTAGAAGCTCTTCGGAGGCCTTTATATACAAGCACTCCTAGTGTACTCTTGTAGTAGCCTATGGCATATTGAATGAATATTGTCATTCTGATCATACTCTCTCTATTGGTCTACTATGTGCTTGTGTTGAGTTCTTTATATACAAGCACTCCTAGTGTAATCTTGTAGTATCCTATGGCATATTGAATGAATATTGTCATTCTGATCATACTCTCTCTATCGGTCTACTGTGTGCTTGTGTTGAGTTCTTTATATACAAGCACTCCTAGTGTGCTCTTGTAGTAGCCTATGGCATATTGAATGAATATTGTCATTCTGATCATACTCTCTTTATTGGTATAGTGTGTGCTTATGTTGAGTTCTTTAGTTCTTGGGTGAATTATGGCCTAAGCCAAATTCTTACACTATCCCCTCTCCCTCTTCCTATCCCCTACTCTCTCTCTATGCAAAGTTCCCATTTCAAGGATTAGAGGTCAAGGAGCAAGCGAGAGGGGCATTAGGGATTAGGGGTTAGAGATAGAGTAGGGGATAGGAAGAGAGAGAGGATATGATGAGAGAGAGAGAGAGAGAGAGAGAGAGAGAGAGAGAGAGAGAGAGAGAGAGAGAGAGAGAGAGAGAGAGAGATGATGGAGAGAGTGAGAGGGGATTAGATATGGATAGAGAGAGAGTAAGAAATATGGAGAGACTAGGTGGGGGAGAGAGAGAGAGGGGGGGGGGGGGGGGGATAGGATAGCGAGAGTAAGAGAGGGAAGGAAATATGTGTGTCTATATGTGTGTGTGTGTTTGTGATAGAGAGAGGTTAGGAGTTGGTGTGAGAATGAGAGAGGTTAAGAGTTAGTAAGAGAGATATTAGGAGTTAGTGAGTGAATGAGTGGGTGAGTTTGTATGTGAGAAAGAGATAGAGGGAGTAAGAAAGATGATAGAAAGATAAAAACTATGATAATACTCTTATCTACCTGTTTGCTCCATGTTTGGAAAATAATGATTGCTTATTTTAGACCATGATTGATTATAATGGATGGAAAATAGAATCTTGATTTCCTACTATTATTTTAGTTGCATTGTGTTGTATATCTTCAATACTTTTCCAATGCATTTCAAATGAATTCAATCAAAGTCCAAATGTGAAAGTTATGGCTTCCGAAGTAGAGCCTATTTTTATTTCTTCAAAACCCAATCGGGTTTTGAATAGATTTTTCATCCTAGAAACCTGATTGGTTTTTTTTTTTAAAGTACTTTTGCTAGGCTTGGAAACCAAGCCTAGCCTCTTTTTGAAATTTCATATAACCCAATCGGGTTTATTCACATTTTTCATTTTTTTTGTGTTGTCTACTAAATTGTACACCATCTTGGTGCACCCACCCTATGAATATGTTTAGATATCACCTAGCATGTGATATCAAGGAGTATACAAAATATCAATTCAACATGATACTTGTATATCCTAGTTATGGTGTGTGCACTTACACCATGTTGCATGATGTATACCATAACATGTCATGGCATGTCTATAGAAAATACATTACATAATGTCCACTGTGTTTATCTCATTAAGACAAAATTGATCTACAATAGATATCAAGTCAACATGATATCAATCAATTAATTTGAGAGATATTATTAACTATCAAGTGACCAACATGATATTAGATATTATAAAGTTGCCACCTTACAATATTGAATACAAGTTTCCATTATTAGAAAGCTCACCACCTTTTAGTAATATACATAGGTGAGGCCCATAAAGTCATATAGTCACACATATGAAAAAAGAGTTTACACATTAAACATCTTGAAAATATATGTTAGAAGAAAAGAATTTTTTTTGAGATTTAGTCTTAATGAATTACTTTCAACCATAATGTAAGTTTCTTTCTGAGGTGCTCTACTTTAGCTCTAGAGAGAGACTTAGTGAAGATGTTTAATGTTTTGATCATTTTTTAGAAATATATTCCAATCAAATTGCTTTCTTTTCAACCATATCCCTCACATAGTGATAAGGGCTCTCTAGATACTTGGGTTGATCATTTAAAAAATGGTTAACTGAGAGCTTGATGCAACTTTGATTATCACAATGAATAGTAGTAGGTTTTAAGAACTTTCCAAACAAGCCCACAAGCCCACAATCAATTTTTGAAGCCATATTGCTTCTCTAGTTCCCATGGCATCTACAATGTATTCGACTTTAGTTGAACTTTGTGCTAAAGAAGACTACTTCTTGCTTATCCAAGAGATCATGGCAAATCCTTCTGAAGCCAAATCCTTCTTGCATTGAGCAATGAGCTGATCTTCTCTTGCAATTAGCAGGTCATCGCAACATATAGAATTAATATCAACATGTCACCTTTAAAAACTTTAAAGTGGAGATTTGGATCAACTTCATTCTTAGAGAAACCTAGTCCCATAAGGTATCTTTTGATTCTCTCATACTAGGCTCTAGAAGCTTGTTTAAATCTATATAGGGATTTCTTTAATTTGCATACATGAGACATTGCATCATGAAACACAAAATTGTTAGCTTGTCTTAGATAAACTTTCTCTTTGATAGTCTCATTTCGAAATGTTGTCTTTACATCCATCTAGTGTATCTTCCAGTTCTTTTATGTAGTTATGGCTATAACTGCTCTAACAAATGTATATCTGGAAACTAGTGCAAATGTCTCCTCCTAACCAATTCGCTCCTTCTATGAGAAACCTCTTGCAACAAAATGTGTATTATGTTTCTCTATATTTTCATCTACAACATATTTAATTTTGAAGAGCCATTTAGAGGAAATAATAGATTTTCCTTTAGGTCTAGGTACTATATCCCACACACCATGTTTTAGAATGGACTGATACTTTTCTATCATTGAATCTTTCTGTATTTGGTTTTAAAGAGCTTCAATTACACTAGAAGATTCTAAATTTGAAATCTTGTTCATTAGTGCCATGTAGTTTGATAACTATTAGGCCTCTTACTCTCTCTAAAAGTACCTTTCAGTGTAGCAAAATTTTTTGCTTCCTCAATAGCCTTTCTAGCCAAAAGTGGTAGTTTCCTTTTGTTAACATTAGGATTTGGCTCCCTCTAAATCAAATGAATAGTATGGATTTCATTAGGGTTTTCTTTAGGTTGCTCTCTCTGAGTCTTAGAATTGGGTTCTTCCTCCATGTTCTCAGGTGAGTCTTGAATTTCTAATTGATCTGAGTTCTTAGACCTTTTGAAGGAAATGTCTCCCTTGAAAATGATAGATCTTCTCAACTCTACTTGGCCTTGATCAGGTAGGTATATTCTACAACCTTTAGAAGTTTCATTGTAAGCTACAAAAATCCCTTTTCTCTTGGAAGGTTCTAATTTGTCCTTTTCTCTTTAGGCACGTGTATTTATTTAGAACACCCAAAACTCCTAAGATGGCTTATATACGGTTTCATCCTGGTAAAAGTCTCTTCTAGTGTTTTATTATTAAGATATGAGTGATGACATCTATTTTGTATGTAGACAACTATTCTTAATGCTTCTGCCCATAATAAAGTATCAAGATTTTGGTCATACATCATTAACTTTGTAGCTTCCATAATAATTATGGTTTTCCTCTTAGCTACCCCATTTTATTGGGGATTATAGGGTACAATAAAATCCATTTTAATCCCAACACTAATAAAAAATTATGTAAAGGTTTTGGATGTGAATTCTTTCCCATTGTTAGTTCTCAAGGTTTTAACTTTCTTTCTAGATGAGTTTTCTATTAGGGCCTTTAATTCTTTGAATTTCTTAAGGATCTCTTATGACTCTTTGCATTTCAAGAAGTAGATTTAGGTATTTTTGAGAAGTCATCCACAAGAATTACATAGTATAGAGACATTCCCATTGATGGGGTTGACATACATCCACACAAATATGAGTGGACTAGTTCCAATACAATTTTAGTTTTGCTTCAACTATTTATGAAGGTACTTTAGTGTTCTTGCCTAATATACACCCCTTACATGTTCCATTATGAATTATGTTTAGTTTGGGAAGTCCTATCACTAATTTTTTCATAGATGTTAGGGTTCAAAAATTCATATGCCCTATTCTTTTGTGCCAAATTTTATTGGAGTCATGGGTGTTATGAATGGATGCTTGCTTTGACTTAGTGTAGAGTTTGTATAGGTATCTATGTCTTACAACTGTTATTATAGCCTTCTTAAAAGTAGCATTCTTTAGCCATGACAAGAATTTTCCATTCATGAAAGTGAATCTATATCAATTATCATATAGGGAAGATATAGATACTAGGTTTCCTTTAATTCCTAGTAAAAATATTACATCTTGTAGTGGAATAGTGATGCTCAAATATAATTTGATGTTATAGGTCCTCATTACTTTTACAAGATGTGTAGAGTAATCTCTAATGGTTACCTCTTCCTCAATTTCTTCAACCATAGTATCTAGATGTTCATAAAATCCACTGATATGTCTAAAAGACACACTATCAATCTACCAAGTATTGATATTATTTGATAAATGATATGATAGTGCTAAATAGAATAGAAACTTCTCACAACTTTTTTTTTTTTTTTTTTTTGACTTTAGCATAAGATGCTAGTTTCTTAATTCTGTCAAGGCATTTGGTAGTATAATGTCCATATTCATCGCATCTAGAACATTGGACTTGTGAAGCGTCACTCCTTTCCTTGTCCTTTCCATGAATTTCTTTTCTTCCTTTTGAAGTTTTTCTTCTTTCCTTTCTTATGATGATTGGCACTCAGAACATCAAGGTCTTCATTTATTGGTTTTTTTTTAAATTTCTTTTGGTAATTGCCTTGCTTCTTCTTGTAGATGGGTGGACCTTAGGCACTGTTTAACTTTGGAAGTTCTAACCTTGCATTATGCCTTGTTTGAATGATTCCCATGAGTTGGGTAGTTCACTTAGGCCTATAATATATAATTCTTTGCTTTCTATCTCATACCCAATGTTCCAGAGTTGATCCCTTAATTCTATTACTCTCATGAAGTAGGCAACGACAAATTGTCCTTTATTAATACTTATGTGATTCAACTATTCTTTGAGTGCAAGGGCTATGCCTATATTATCTATCTCATAGGTGTTCTCTAGAAATTTTAACATGAGTTATGTAGTTGTCTTCTTTGCTAGTACTGGTATTATGTGATCTCTCTCACAGAATCCACTATTAGCTTCATAGCTTTCTTATTATTTTTAATCGATTGGGATTTTTTTGGCTTATCAGCAAGTTCTATCCTTTTATCTTTTACATATGAATCTACTTTTTTCTCATCTAATATCATCATGATTCTTAATTTACACTCTATGAAGTGGTTGGCTCCCTCAAGGAAATCCTCAAATGTGATTGGATTCATCATTTTAAATGATGGAAGTGTGACATAACTTTATCAACGTAGGTAATCTAATTTCTCAAGTTTACCTTTGGTCTTCCTAACTTGGCTTTGATACCATGAAAATGCACTGGTAAACTTAGTATAAGACTGCAATTTATTCACTTTCAAAATACTAATATAATTGCAATGTCTTGCAGGTATAAGCAATCACAATGCCAAAGCTAATATTCAGACTTGATAAGTAATTTTGGAGTTTAATGCTTTTATTACTTCTAATATCCAAAAGAAGATATCTAGAATTATTTATCATTTTTTATGGTTCTATCTCTTGCAATTATATCCAAATATATAGCCCTTTGAAGGGGAAGTCATGTCTATTCTAGATGGGGAGGCATAACATTTCAACTAGGATTAGTTCTCAAACAACCCCGATCCTAATCAGGTGTTTAGAAGATAAATTTTAATTTAGCACCGATCACATTTGGTGTTACTTTGAATAACTAATAGAGATTGATCTATATATAAAGCAATGTGAACCATGCTTGATCAATTTCAAGAGATAATAGATGGCTTCACCCTTGAAAAAATATGCACAATCAGATTGTTGATGGTAAAGATATATATACTTAAAATGGATGCACTTCACTTTGAGACCTTTTAGCCCTCCTTAGTGTGGTTTCACTCTCTTTTTCTCCTCTACTCTTCCATTTCATGCTCCTTCATCATCTCTTGCTTCCTAAAATGGTATTCTAGATACCATCTTGATATCCTTTTGACCATATCTCCTGTTTAGTTCACTATCTCTTTGTCTCATCTACATTACATCCTAGAGCTTTTTGTGGCATCTAGGCCCTATCCACCTAGACTAGGCTGATTCAAGTTGACTTATTTTGGACAACATTGACCCAAGTTGACTTAGTCTTTAGCTCAACATAGTCTTGGACTAGGTTGACCTAGGTTAACCTAGTCCTTAGGAGTTCTAGAGTTCGATGCTTGAAAGGCCTCAAGGGTTTAATTTGTTTGTGACTATTACCTAGTTAGCCTGAGTTATTTTCTTGCTTGAAAACTAGTATAAAAGGAGACATGGGGGCTTCATTTTCAAATCATCTCATTCTCAAGTTATCTTCTTTCAAGCAAGAAAGTATTCAAGGTGTTCTTCAAGCAAGTATTTTTTAGCATTCAATTCCAAACATCTCCTTCTTGCATTAAACTTCTTCCTTCAAGGTGGTAGAAGAGTTTGGCTCTAAGGAGAGGATCCATCATTCCTATCCATTCAAGATATCTTATCATTCATCCATGGCATATCATATACATTATCATACTTGAGGTTTTGGCGTCTTTGATTTCCTTATGATTTCTTTGAGTCAAGGTCATTACACTTACATACTTGATCACATATCAAAGACAATTGCATCCTTGAAGATAATTGTTTCTTTTACTCATACAAGAAATTAATTTACATTTATATTTCTCAATTATGGTTAATTCCTTAACGTTGGGCTTGACTAAGGCAAGCCCTCATCAAACCCCAACTCCCAAACCTTTATTTTATGTTTTGATTTGCAAGTTGGGAGTGAAAATGATTATAGATCTTGAACCTACAATTAGAAAACTTTCTAGAGTCATCAGTTTCAAAGTTGTAAACTAAATCAACCTGGTTGTAGGACATCTTTCCATGTCAACCTAGTCCTTCAGTCTTAGATTCTATCAAGATTTATTGGGTTTGTTCCTTTTGTCATTTTATTTTGAGATTCATGATTGGAAGTTCAAAAAAGATTTAGATCCAAAAGTTCTTGAGCAAAAATACATCTTCCTCTACACATTTCAAGGCAAGTCTTTCATATTTTATTACCTTTCATATCTTTACCCTAGATTTACATCATAATTGTGCTAATTGTTTTTAAATAGCATCTATATTTACATTATTGAAGAAATTAGTTAAATTTCACATTCACATTATCCTATTAAGGGCATGTAAGAACACATTTCCTTGTATTATATTCCTCCTATAACCCATATTTAGTATTAGCATCCTTCCTCTTTTGGGTCCTAGCTAATCAAATTTTGGTTAGAAGTGGAATCATATTTGGAAATTCCCCTCTTTCACTTTTACATTGCAATTGATTGGCTTAGTAACCATGTAAAGTGGAAGTCTACATCTTATTTAAAGTGCTTCCATTTTACCATTAAACAATAAACATGTACACACATATCCATTCGTTAGTTTTATATCCTTGCACACTAACTAACACTACCATATTTAACAATAGCGAGTAGTGGAAAGGGGGTGACAACATGTACTAAGTTGTGTGACATTTTACATGGCTACGCATGCATCCTCAATTCTCTTTATTCAATCAGTATGCATTGTGGAAATTTTATTATGGTCAGATTCTTTTTTGCTTGCAAAGTTCACTAGATTTGGATTGTTTCATTAGGTTGGGAAAATTGGAGTTCCATTCAACTGAGATAGGCTTGAGCTACATTTGTGAAGAAACAAATGTATTCTTGGAACATAATGAGCTTGATAAAGATCTTCTTGCATGTAGATACACCATAATTATATTGGTGAAGGTGAGCCAACTAAGAGTTCTTGAGGTACATAAATGCCCCAATTCAAATATTTGAGTCTTCACTCCATTTTAATTAAATTCATTTTTTATTTTTAAATCTAGTCCACTAACCAACCATCATATATAATTTTATAGAACAAAATCTTATCAAGAGCTAACATTAGAATCGATTGAGAAGACATTGAACTCCTCTCTTCAATTACTACAAGATTCAAAACTAAACATTAAAGTTAGGAATTTTTGAAGAGTATTAAATATTTGATAAACTTCGCCAGCATATGCAATCTATTGAGTGAAAAATGAACTTTATGTTGCTTCGTTAATGATTCTGTATGCTATTGTTTTTGCACAAATGATACCTAGCAACCAAATTAGTGTCATGTAAGGAGCTCTTGGTATTTCATCAATAGAAACTATAACAAGAAATATTGGACTTCCAATGCAAGGGAATGACTTAAACATCACACACTAAGCTTAATTCCTAGACCAAAAGTTGAATAGTCAAAGTTGAATTTTTTTCCCAAGCTTAATTCTTCCCTTAGCATGTGATGTTTAAGGGTGGCAAGTGGGGTGTGGATTTCTACCTCATTCTCAGTCATTCAAACAGAATCACATCATACTTGAGCTATGTGCAGCTTTGTTTCTCAATGCCCATACTTTGAACACTTCTACATATATTTGATAGGTTTATCTCTCTTGACATGTTATAGAACAATAAATTTCTTTGAAAGCACTTCTCAATATTATAAGGGAACACAAATCCTCAAGCTTACACATGCCAAAGTATCTCCCATTCAATAAAACAAAAGGATAAGCCCACAAGTACCACTTGATATTCCCATTATTATTATATTTGGTGTATCCTTTGACATTCCATATTATTCTCTACTCCTCTCATAACAAGTAAAGGTAAACACCCGAATTGCATGCTTGTCCACAGTGTTACTAACTAGATTAGATGACTATACATTAATTTCTATAATCAGTTGAATGTGAAAAACAAAAACAAATGGCTGTTCATCAATAAATTTGGAAAAAGAATAATGAGATGAGAAATGGTTTCTTTCTAATGATTCATGGGCACTTGAAATGCATCATTGTACTATCAATGTGCCAATTATAGCCCAAAGAATATTTCAAAGATTGAATTTTCTTCAATGTTTCTATGGATTTTTTTATGGCCATTTTGTTTTCGCATGTTTCTCTTCTTTTCTAATCCAATTATTTCTCTGGCAATTTTCCTGTTTCCGGTGGGTAAGCTCACAAGTTATACTTCTGAATTGTCTGATAAATGATCATTAGGGCTTCTAGTAAGTATGCATAGGTTTCTATGGATGTTTCTTCAATGAGGAGCAATTTTATATATTATATATGTGAAAGAGATAAACTTTCAAAATTTCAAAACTTACTATAATTCTAGACATGGTCAACATCCTTGTTTTCTTGTTTTTAATATAAAAACAATATAATTATAAATTGTCAAATGATTAGAACAGTAGCACAAAAGAAATGGTAGATTCTTATCATTCAATTTGTTTCTTAACATATCAACTAATCTTAATATTTTATAAAATCAATTAATTTTAGTTTATATTTTTAATCATAATTTTTAAATATATATTATTTACAAGCTATTTAAGTACTATTTCATACATTAAAAAACAATTATAGATAGAAATGTAGAAACAATTCATAGTACTTATTGGAGGAAGCTAACAATAAACATTTGTCTATTTTGGCTTTAGATTAGACTTTGTCGCTATTGGATTTTTTCCCTTTGAGGACAGATACCTAATCCTTTCCATGATGTCTCCTGCTCTCTTCTTCATTTTTTGTGCTTGTTCTTTTGTGGACACTATTTGCTTCTCCATTTTTTCTCTATTTTCTTGGTTGTAAGCTTCTCATCCCATAGACCCATGTTGTGTGTGGTCTTTTGTTGGACATTAATAAAATTATCTTATCTTATCTTATCTAAGATAATTTAATACTATATTTCATACATTAAGGAACAATTATAGATAGAAATGTAGAAACAATTCATAGTATTATTGGAGGAAGCTAACAATGAAGATTTGTCTATCTTGGCTTTAGACTTTTCTTCTAAGTCCCATTTGACCAAGTGGACCCTTCTATGTCTACTCATATTTTGCATCAATCTCTTGCTAATGATGTGTAGTCTTGTTGATACTCCGTTTATTGTGCCAATATTTGTACAAAGAAGATTTCCTCACTTTATCCCCCTTTGGTGAGAATCCTAGTGATAGCATTGCCTAGACGATGGTCTAACAACAAAAAATTAATCATTCTTCAGTTCCTCATTCTCCTCCCCATGTAGATTACTAGTTGTTTGTCGTATTAATGATTTTCTTTTTTGCCTTATTATTATTGTATATGGCCTTTTTAGTTTGTCTATGTAAGGGTCAACAACCTCGTTTTGCAACAATTATGGTCTAATGTTAAGATACAGTATATCAATTTTAGATTTGTATATGATTTTTTAGTAGTTTAAGTAGCATAATTTTATTTTATTTGCTTTCATGTAGCTATAAATTATATTTTATTGTTGTTTATTGGTTTCTATGTGTACAAAGGTGATTTTTCTCTTTAAATAAACTTTTAAGTTTGTATTCAAGGTATTTAGGTAAGATAAGTCTTTAAAGTTTCACTAATAATATTTTTTTTTGTTCTTGAAATTGAAAATGCCTATAAATGACTTGAAATGATAAAGGCATGTTCTTAAAGTAGTCAATAGAACTTGGGTTTCACATGGTATGTAGGTAGATATTTAAAACTTCACAAAAGGTTTTCCCCTTTTTCCATTTTGTGGAAGCAAAGCATATCACTTCCATTGTCCAATGCAATGTTTGGTATGTTTATAGTTTGCAAGTTTACATCCTTAGACCAAGACTTTATTATCTCCTAGAATGACCTATCTAAGTCTCATTTGATTAAACTCCCTAATTTATTGTGGCACTATTTTCCCATTCAAACTATATCAATTCCTCTTTAGGAAATTTTATAAGCATTGAGTCAAATTAGTTTTTTTCCTCTCTTAAAAATAGTGTTTGTGTTTGTTGGTGTAAATAATTATTCACTATTTACACTTACTTAAGTTTACTTAGGTTAATGCATTATTTTAATATTTATGTATTAGCCACCTAGGAGTATGTGTACTCTTGTGAGTTGTCATGATGACAACATAGGAGTCCACACCTCTTTTATGCACATAGTGTCTACAACACAGGAGTTAGCGCATTAATTAAGCACACAGTGTCTACAACCTTCTCATTCTTTTCCACTCATCTAGAATGATGGATAAAGCATGTGCTTAGTTGTTATAATGCTTATCTTATCTCCTAGTTCTTTCTAGAGACATTCTAGGTGCTTCCTGAGAGGCCTTTATATACAGGCACTCCTAGTGTGTGCATTCATCATATACTGAACAGAGCGATGTATTGAGACATACTCTGATTAATTGATCATATCCATTTTTAGTCTACAGTTGTGCTTGTGTTTGAGTTCTTAGTTCTTGGGTGAATTTTTCCCTTAGGCAAATTCTTACATGGTATCAGAGCTTGGAGATTTTCTCATCACATAGTCGTTCGAGACCATTGTTGCTTTAGCACCTCAGCCTGAATTTGGAGTATTGCAAAAATTGGGAGCATCTAGAGTTAGATCTAACCTTGCCATTATGTATGGAATGCTGATTTGGTGAAGACTGACTATAAAATCAGCTACCTTAGCCCAAAGTCAATTGTGAAGCAATTTTTTTTTGCAAGTTGGCACCCAAAGGACCGATTTATAGCATTGGTATGATCATTTTAGATTTTTATGTTTAATTTTCAGATCTACATTTTTTTCATCTGCATCTCTACTTTTTTTTTGGATTTGCATTATTTTTTGGAATTTTTTGGCCATAGGGCCATAGGAGAGATTTTTTGTAGGTGAAGATTGGTGCTTAGTGGTGCAAATTAGATATTTGGATCACATTCAAAAGGTCCAAAAACCCCCAAATCAGATTTTGTTTCATCCAAATCGGACATTTGAGGCAAAATCTAGAGCCATTTGATTTTTGGAGGCGCAACGATGATTCAAAAAAAATAACAACAACAAAAATTTTCATAGAGTGATATCTCCCTCATACGGACTCCTTTTTGCAAGCAATTTCTTTTTGTTTTGGGGTAGAATTTTGTGATCTCTGTTCCTAAATTTTTCTGCAACTCACAAATTTCAATTTTTGCCACTTAAAATGCTTACTATGGGCTCATTTGGACTCCAAATTAGGTTCCTTTTTTTTTGAAAGTGCATACTTTTTTGTCTACTTTCTAGATCTATAATCATATTATAGGTTTTGTAGATAGAAATACTGCTTTCAGAAATAGGCCCTAAATTGGCAAGTAGCTATCAAGTGCCTACATCATACATTAAGGGGGGGGGGGGGGGGGGGGGGGGGGGTGGGGGGGTGTTTTTTGATTCATTATTTTTGTATTTTGGGGGTTCATTGATTGATCTCATGGAGGAGTATTATTTCACATGTCAGCATGGCATTAGACCTAGGTTGACAAACAACAACTATCATACATGGAGTGATACACTTCTTGATCATCTTAGAAGAGAGCATAAGGAAGTATTTCATTATTTATGTTCCAACAACTTGATCACTAATGAGTCATAGGAACCTATTGGTAGACTAATTTGTATCATTCTTACCAGTCTCTCTTCTTCTGATTGTCATAAGCTAGTTGCCAAGATATGGCCACCACATGATTATTGGATGTATCTTTGGGAGAAGTATGGAGATCAAACCATTCCTCCATTCCCAGAAGATATCATACCTCCAATTGCAGCCACATCCTCTTCAGATGAGATCACACCTCCAGATGCTCCTATTGCTCCTACTGATTTTGTTCGAGCCACAGATGCTTCAGATTCAGTGCAGTAGGACCCTTTATATCTTCCTACTCTACCTTCATGCGACGACTTCCTTTCTGCCCTTCTAGGCCTATTTGTGGACTCTCACATTGAAGATGTAGGAGACACTCTTGATGATATTTGTCTTCTCTTTGAGGTGAATACTTCATTCATTGCTACAGTGATAGATTCATGTACTTCAGCACAATAGGGTACACATCATCTTCCAGCCTTAGGTGATGACTTCTTGCCTAACATTTTAGCTTTGTTCTTGGAGTCACACACATCCAATTTGGAGGACTTCTTTGATGATTTATCTCTTCTCTTTGTTGAGGACGATCCTTCTACAGTTGTTGTGAGGGCCCACTCTGACCCTCATGTCCATTCTCTGTATGATCAATCTTCATAGGTTGGCATGATTGTGGATACTTATGTACAACATCTATAGGAGGTCTCCTTGTCATTTGAGAAGACTGTTGGTTCCTTGAAATAGGTTCTACATCACTCCTTATTTGATCTATACTTCTTCTCAACAGTTTTGGAGGAAGCCATCATCACTATCAACACAAGGACACTTGAATAGGTTTCAGAGGCACTGTTCATCATAGAGATTCCTTTCCATACAGGGGACACATCTCCTTTTTACCCTTACATTTGTTTCTTCCAAAGGGGAGGAACATTATTCAAAGGTCATGGATCAGCTTCTATGTTGGAGCATTTCTCACTAGTCAACACACTACTTTTGGGGGAGCGAGGGGGGAGGGAGGACTACCTCATCTCCTTCTTCTCCTTTTTGTGGGGGACTCTTTCCTCTTAGGGGGTTCTTTTCTTCTCCCATTTCACCTTTGTATATAATTGATGTATGTCATAATGGGGGGGGTCTTGATTACTCCATCCGTCCATGCACCCCTATTTATCTCTCTTTTTGGGGGAGGGTTTTTCCCATGAGGTTTTCCCTCTTTCTCCACTTTATGAGAGATTTGCATCTTCATTATGTACATGGGTACCTAACATGGCCTACTAGCTAGGACCCATTATGCACTTCATCTTAGTTTTCGTAAGCTTAAGGGCATTCCCCTAAGCTACACTTAAGCGGGGGTGTTGGTGTAAACAATTATTCACTATTTACACTTACTTAAGTTTACTTAGGTTAATGCATTATTTTAATATTTATTTATTAGCCACCTAGGAGTATGTGTACTCTTGTGAGTTGTCATGTTGACAACATAGGAATCTGCACCTCTTTTATGCACATGGTATCTACAACCTTCTCATTCTTATCCACTCATCTAGAATGATGGATAAAGCACATGCTTAGTTGTCATGATGCTTATCTTATCTCCTGTTTCTTTCTAGAGACATTCTAGGTGCTTCCTAAGAGGCCTTTATATACAGGCACTCCTAGTGTGTGCATTCATCATATACTGAATAGAGCAATGTATTAGGACATACTCTGATTAATTGATCATATCCATTTCTTGTCTACTGTTGTGCTTGTGTTTGAGTTCTTAGTTCTTGGGTGAATTTTTCCCTTAGGAAAATTCTTATAGTGTTGATGTTGGTATATCTAAATATCTCAAAGATTATGTTGACATTTAGACTAGCCAACTATGTCACACCTCAATAACTTTACTTTTTGTAATCTATCAACCATTTCTTAGAGGAGCAAATCCATTTATCACAAAATTAGAGATTGTTTGGGTTTGTAATGCTTTTGATTACTAAAAAAAATGTATTAAAGGGACCTAAAACCCTTAACATAATGATTACTAACCATGCATAGGATTAAATTTTCTAGTGAAATGACTCTTTAAGAAACAAGAAAGGATGAGCTAGAATAATAAGTTAAATGAATAATCATATCTATGCACCAAAAAAATTCCCATTTTAATGGTGACTAACCAAGCATAAGATTAATTTTTCTAGCGAAATGACTCTTTAAGACACAAGGAAGGATGAGCTATGATAATAAACTAAATGAATAACCATATCTATGGATCAAATGAATCATATTTTAATGGTGCATCACAACAAACAAATGCTTGTCCTTAGTTTTAAAGTCTCATGACAATGTGAATAAGACTATTGTCTCACAACATCCTAACGTATTCTCTAATGGGGTGAGTAAACCTTTATTTTCCTAGTAGCTACTTTCTACTAGTGATCTATCTTCTGATGGGGACATAACCCAAGCACAAAATGGACACAACAGGAAAGGGGAAAATTTTATTAACTGTGAAAATATGCTAGTAAACTTAGTGTAGAGAAACAGACTCCAAAACATGCTGTATGGGCTTATAATAGCATAAATCTGGAGATAAATTCTTCTCCCAGTACCTTCTCTCAAACTCCACTCTGAACTACCTTTTACAATGCCAGAAATGTTCTTAAATAGACCCCAAAGGGTTAAGGATTAGGAATACATTCTAGAAAGTGCTAGTTGGCATCCACCAACCAAATAGAAGGCTCTAGAAGTCACATTAGAAGTCGGTACAAAATTAGAAAAATCCAGAAATAGTAATCAAACTTTCGAGAGGCATAACTTTTGAACTGTAGCTCTGATTGACAAACTGTTTACATTTTCGAAAAGCTCTCAAAGTGCTCTATAGCCCTATGGAAAAGCCACACTCATCCCCCATTTTTCAGCCCCATTTGAGGTCATTTAATTCCCCTAACCTGATTTTGAAGCATTCTTAGGAGGTCTCCAGAAATTGAAAAATTGCAATAACTTTCAAACCGTGGCGCCTTTTGACTTGATTCTTTTTTTGGAATTCTCTAAATTACAATTACATTCATCCGGCCAATTTATACCCTCTAATTTACTAAAATTATGGCTCAATTACATACTCCTATTTTTTTGGCATTTATGCATATCCCAAGGTGTTCAAATACTCTAACCTAGAACACTGATAGTGGAACTGTGAGAGTTGGAACCTTTATTTGACCCAAATGGGTATCCAAAAATGAAAACACATGAAATAGAAACTAAGTCTAAGTACATTTTTTTTGGGTCACACAAGATTGCCCTTATACCTCTGGATGCTCCTGCATCATCTTCACAAGTATAACTATTCATCCCTTATCCCACATCCTCTCTTCAAGCAATTTCAAGTTGTTCTCGTAATCAAGCTTGGACCTTAGCATATAGAGAATATGATTTCTTTAAGTAAATAACTTTACTTAGCTCTTAATGTCATGTCCCCATTTTTGGTGACAGTTCGATTTAATTAATTTAATTAATCTGGTTGTCTAAAGTAATGAATTTTTTAAGGACGACTAATTAATTATTTTAATTAAATAAATAAATATTAAAAGATAACTTTATATTTAATAAAGTGACTTGGATTATAAAAATATTTAATAAAGTCACTTAAGAGATAAGATCAAAAATGTTCTAGAAGTCTTTGGAAAAGATGGAGAGAAAAGAATAAATAGGCACCCTGAGGCTCCATTCGAATCAAGCAGTTGTTTATCTCTCTTTTGATTTCAGATTGTGATTCAATCACGGGTGCATTGTGGAACCTAGGGTTTCTACAATTGTCACAGCTGGCCATTGAGAACGATAACTCTCAATTGGTACGCAATTTTGAGGGTGTGAAATATCATCTGAATTATTGCAGATTGGAGGTGACATTCAGTCATTTCATCGGAGTGATCATTTGTGGTTTAAGGCCAACTTTAGGGTTTATGCATCACTGTTCATTTAGGAAGCAGCAAGGATAGAGTTCATCATCATTCCACGAATTGTTGCAGAGATTGGAGAGAATTCAGGAGGAATTAACTCCAAATCAGGAATTTGATCCAAAACAACAGGACAAGAAGGTGCAATTTGTAGAAGATATTATAGGCATAGATTTATTTCACTTTGCATGAAAATTTGAGTGGCCGGATCAGATTTGATATACGAATTTCAGGCCAGGCTAGGGTGACCAGTTAATGAAGGTTTAGGAGACGAGCTCCAGTCCGCATCTGCTGTACTCACAATATATAATGGACGCACTCAGTATTCAGACATTTCTCAATGAAAAACTGAAGGCAAGAATAAATTTATTGGGTGTGGTTTAAATTGGATCGCACAGTCCTGACAGGTGGCGGGCTAACCATTGAATCCACATTCTTTGTGGATGGTCGAACTACACCAGAAGACAGCATAGCCAGCACTATAGTCTAGCATTCGAATGACTGGTATTGGCAACTCCGACAACATCCACACACATTGTCAGGGTTTCGCACGACGACAGAGACCACCGTTTTATTTAACTTCATCAGTTTCTCATACTAAACGCAGTGCCATTATAGTACGTGGTTCTCAGGATGGTTATGCGGTTTGGAAGAACTGACAGTTTCTTAGAATCTTTGCCGGCTCAGACTTGGCGAACATTCAAGGGCAGATAGCGGAGTTGATACGCATCGGTCAGCTTTAAGATGGACGACTCCATCCACATTCAATCAAATTATGACTAGTGTTTAATCCTGAGTCTACAGCGATAATAGAAGGAAGAAGGAGAGACTTGTTGACAAGATGACCATCAGAACAAATGTCATAATCTTTGGAAGCTCATGTAACTGCAAGTTCTTGTGACTGTTCCTATTGCCAAAGTTTATCAGTTATCAGGTTCCTGTTTCTAGCATTCCTTAGTTGTAATTATCAGATTCAATTACTCTCCTGGATTGCCAATAAAAATATAATATTTGCAAATGAAAGGTCTGTAAGTATTAGATGATATTATTCTGAAACATTTGCATTATTCAAACATTATACTTGCCTACATATATGGTTATATGATAAGTATTTGATGAATTGCCACAGTACAATATTGGGATTTAGTGCTTTTATAGCTAGGGTCATTTCAGTGGTATCAGAGCGGTTTTCTTGCCATCCTGTGGGGTGAGAACCGACTTACATGAGTGATCAACACTCTACTTCAACCAAGATGTACAGGTACAACACAAAGTCTCCGAGGACACAATCTTGGTCAAGTAATAGATATAGTATTCAGAGTCAGAATTGTGGAAAGGAGGACTATTCAGACATTCAGGACGAGCTCAAAAAAATCAGACATAACATGTCTGAACTGTTGGTTAAGCACCACCGTTTAAATGACAGGTTGTCCGACCCAACTAAGGTAAATAAGTCAACTGGATTTCGATTCAAAAAATCTTCTCGCAAAGCACTAGCTGATACAGTGGGTGATGTTACTAGGACCCTTAATGAGGAGTTCAAGAAACAAGTGTGCAACCGGTCAGAGGTTTCAGTTCGGTCACAGGAAGATGTGGTGAAGGATATTACGCTGATGGATAGTAACTGTCAACTTGATACTTCAATTGAGATAGTTGTATACAGGTTTCCCAAGGGTGATGTCTCAGATACTCAAGGTGGTTTGGTTCCGACAGTCAATGATTACAGTGAAGTGAGTTCAGATGATGATAAGGATGTTGATGATGAGATACCAGGTAGAGATAAGCAAACACTAAGTATTCATGATTTTGCTGAGAGAGAGTACCAAGCTCAGTTAGATGCTTCGTCACATGAGGATGAGAATGGCAATACTTCACATGATTTGTCCAGTCAGCTGAAGGTAAGCAAAGATAGTATTGTGGCTTCTTTATCTCATCATGACAGGATGCGAGAGATGATAGAAGAGCACATCCGAATGATTTAGTCACAAGGAAGACATAAGGGAGTTCAGGCAAAATCTTCTTGCTTTGATTTACAGGCAATTAGTGAAGGAATGGGAACAATGAAGTTGAGTTATCTACATCTTCTATCAGATTGGGACCATCTTCTTAGACTTGTCAGAGACTACTTAGATGCCTTGAGAAGGAAGGAGGAAATTGACAAGGTTTCTCGCAAGCTTGAGGACACTCGAGCAACTTTGGCTTTACAGGACGGGGAGAAACATGGGAATGAGCATGGCGTGGAGCTAAGCTTAATTTCATCTGGCACGTCTGACACTCAGTTTTTTGCAGTAGGTTGTTCATATGTGGTTACTGTTAATGAGAAGACGATATCAGACAGGTATATGAAGTTAGCTGGTATTGGTCACATTACTCAGGTAAGTAGTTTGCTTGAGTTACCAGCTATTTCTTGTATATGGATTCGAGAATGTTTCAGCAGCATTTGGGATTCAGTTAACTGGAGGTCTTTAACACTTAATGGTAGCAATGATTGTCTGAGTGTTATCATGGATTTGATTAGCAGAATACACGGTGTTGTCTTTCTTAGTGCCAGCAGCTTGTCCGATGTTGGTATTGGTTTTTATACACCGGTATTGGGTCTGGTTTATATATGTAGACGACCATTCTTGCTGAAGGGTGTTGAAGATTTTTCATATTTGAAAGCATGTATAGATGAGTCCTAGGATCGTTTTGGCCTTGATGACATCTGGAAGGATGAAATGGACAATTTTGAAGATTTAGCTTTTTTGACAAATCCTTTGGGTACAGAAGAGCTTGATAGCAGTACTACAGTTTTTGACATTTTGGATGTTGATATGGACCTCGGAGATGATTCGTGAGATATGGATGATAGTATTCTAGAAATCAGTAACCTAGAGGATACCCCTATATACAAAGCACCAGAAGAGGCTTGTAGGAGACAGTTCAGCCAAAGCCATCATGTGACTAGCCAGTTGAAATTTAGTGAGCAAGACATTGTTATCGCTTGTGAGCATTTTGATACTGCTCGTCAGTTGTTGGCCATCACTGGTTGGGGTACTTCTATGATGGATGAGTCCAACGATGGTTACTTTTCTTTGGAAAAGATTCATGCCTTGCGTGAAGCTGTTCAAATTTTGAAGCAGGATTACTTACGATTGGTAGCCGACCGTGATCACCTGGTTGAGTGGGGCAGTACAGCCTATGAGGCACTCCTGGATCGTGAAGAGGAGGTAAGTGAGCTTTCCCAGGAGCTCATAGCGACTATTGAGGTTTTAGAGGACACACAGCAAGATCTACAGAAGTTGTTGTTTCAGTTGAAGGAGGTGACCGTGGAGTTGGAGCATTTGCAGTCAAAACCAGCCCCAGACCTAGTTCATTTGTCTATTGAGGTAGATGAAGGTAAGTACACTCCTACAGTTGCTTTTGAGGAGCTTATTGTTGAGATTGACACACATATTCAGGGTTTGGAAGAAGTTGGTCCTAATGAGTTCGGGATACCGGTAGAGTCAAGTTTCCAGATTGATTCTTCTTAGATAGTTGATAGTGTGGTACAGTTGAGTACGCCACCCTTACAGGAGGACCAGTTGTGGTGTAAAGGGGAGTATGTTAATGTTTCCTCGTATAATTTTTACTGCACTGAACCATTCATGGAGTATTTGCTGGATAGTGCATGTGTTCATTTGGACTCACATAAGGTGATAGAAGGTGTTCTCATCCGAGATACTAGTGTTATTCGCAGATTGGTTGAGAAGATTATAGGGGTCCTTTCTATTATGCTACCTCACAGGGATCTCGAGGAGGGGTTTGTTGAGCAAAGTGCACAGGGACCTATCCGACTTACAGTCACTCAGAGTCAGAGATTGGAGCCATATGTTGATTCCCAGTTCAGTGATGATGAGCCAGCAACAGAGTTTGGAGGTGCTTATCGGCATTATACGGTAGGGTACGCTCATCATTTTTCTTTTGACATAGAAATAGAAGATTTTATTTCACGCAGATGTAGATTGGTTCCAGTTTCTTACCATCCATTAGGGGATAGATTGGCACCATCTTTTGAAAATAAAATTGGTAGTAGCAAGTTACTCAACCTGTAGCATCGACACACCCGGAGCAGTTTTTTAGAGATTGGATTTGATGGCAGTAATTCAGGAACCTATGGCTGTTGTCATATCTATAGTGCAGTTGGGTGTAGGTGTCATTTTGACAAGGGTTTGAGTTTTGATAGAATTGATGTTTCAGTTGGTTTGAGTTCTGCAGAATGCTTTCTTCTACCGACATTTACAGTTGGTTTTCAGATAATTTCATCAGAGTTGTCAGTTGTTTGGATGTTGAGTACAGTTTCTCAGATAATGGTATTGATGATTTCTCCACGGGAGTATGATGAGGATTGGGATGACATACAGATTTACATTTGGGACCCAGGCATACTGATTGGTTTATGGTTCAGCCATTGCTTGGGGACAAGCAATTTCAGGAAGGGCGGATTGTCATGTCCCCATTTTTGGTGACAGTTCGATTTAATTAATTTAATTAATCTGGTTGTCTAAAGTAATGAATTTTTTAAGGATGAATAATTAATTATTTTAATTAAATAAATAAATATTAAAAGATAACTTTATATTTAATAAAGTGACTTGGATTATAAAAATATTTAATAAAGTCACTTAAGAGATAAGATCAAAAATGTTCTAGAAGTCTCTGGAAAAGATGGAGAGAAAAGAATAAATAGGCACCCTGGGGCTCCATTCGAATCAAGTAGTTGTTTATCTCTCTTTTGATTTCAGATTGTGATTCAATCACGGGTGCATTGTGGAACCTAGGGTTTCTACAATTGTCACAACTGGCCATTGAGAACGATAACTCTCAATTGGTACGCAATTTTGAGGGTGTGAAATATCATCTGAATTATTGCAGATTGGAGGTGACATTCAGTCATTTCATCGGAGCGATCACTTGTGGCTTAAGGCCAACTTTAGGGTTTATGCATCACTATTCATTTAGGAAGCAGCAAGGATAGAGTTCGTCATCGTTCCACGAATTGTTGCAGAGATTGGAGAGAATTCAGGAGGAATTAACTTCAAATCAGGAATTCGATCGAGAACAACAGGACAAGAAGGTGCAATTTGTAGAAGATATTATAGGCATAGATTTATTTCACTTTGCATGAAAATTTGAGTGGCCGGATCAGATTTGATATACGAATTTTGGGCCAGGCTAGGGTGACCAGTTAATGAAGGTTTAGGAGATGAGCTCCAGTCCGCATCTGCTGTACTCACAATATATAATGGACGCACTCAGTATTCAGACATTTCTCAATGACAAACCAAAGGCAAGAATAAATTTATTGGGTGTGGTTTAAATTGGATCGCACAGTCCTGACGGGTGGCGGGCTAACCATTGAATCCACATTCTTTGTGGACTGCCGAACTACACCGGAAGACAACATAGCCAGCACTACAGTCCAGCATTCGAATGAATGGCATTGGCAACTCCGACAGCATCCACGCACATTGTCAGGGTTTCGCACGACGACAGAGACCACCATTTTATTTAACTTCATTAGTTTCTCATACTAAACGCAGTGCCATTATAGTACGTGGTTCTCAGGATGGTTATGCGGTTTGGAAGAACTGACAGTTTCTTAGAATCTTTGCCGGCTCAGACTTGGCGAACATTCAAGGGAAGATAGCGGAGTTGATACGCATCGGGTCAGCTTTAAGACGGACGACTCCATCCACATTCAATCAAATTATGACCAGTGTTTAATCCTGAGTCTACAGCGATAACAGAAGGAAGAAGGAGAGACTTGTTGACAAGATGACCATCAGAACAAATGTCATCATCTTTGGAAGCTCATGTGACTGCAGGTTCTTGTGACTGTTCCTATTTCCAGAGTTTATCAGGTTCCTGTTTCTAGCATTCCTCAGTTGTAATTATCAGATTCAATTACTCTCCTGGATTGCCAATAAAAATATAATATTTGCAAATGAAAGGTCTGTAAGTATTAGATGATATTATTCTGAAACATTTGCATTATTCAAACATTATACTTGCCTACATATATGGTTATATGAATAGTATTTGACGAATTGCCACAGTACAATATTGGGATTTAGTGCTTTTATAGCTAGGGTCATTTCACTTAAACTAGGAAGTTATAAACCAATAATTCAAAATGAGTACTTTCAAAGAGCTTTGTGACTTTTAACAACTCCATGGTAATGGTATGCCTTAAGTTCTTGATAGGTAATGGTAATGGTTTGTATTTTAAAATAATAAATCTTGATAGGTAATGAGCCAAATTCTAATTATTATTATTATATTTTTGAAGAAAAAGTGGGTAGGCCACCATATATATATATATATATATATGTATATATATGTATATATATCTATATATATGTATATATATGTATATGTATATATGTATATATATGTATATGTATATATATGCATATGTACATATGCATATATATGCATATGTACATATGCATATATATACATATACATATATATACATATATACATATACATATATATACATATATATAGATATATATACATATATATAATATATGCATATGTACATATGCATATATATGCATATATATACATATACATATATATATATACATATACATATATATATATATATACATATACATATATATATATATATATACATATATATATATATATATATATATATATATATATATATATATAATAAAATCGATTCAAAGACTCTTTCAGGAAAGAATCAAGAAGAAAACTTGAAATCCTCATCATATACAAGCAGAAGTTGATATTTAAAATTACAGAAGATTTGCATGTTTTTTATCTTCCACTATCAATTTTTTAAATACCTTATTAGCATTTATAAAATCCACTGGATTTAAGTCATCAATATTCTCCCCATTACGTCCTAAGTTAGCAGATAGTTTGCTAGCATATTTCCTTCCCTCAGAGTATGGGACATGTGAATCACTTTGAATGCATAAAAAAGAATCCAAGTTTGTTGAAGGATGTATGCTAATTTCCAAGAGTAAGATTCCTATTTAATTCATGCATTAATTATAAACATGGAATCGTCTTCAACTTGAATTGATTGAAATCCCCCTTGCTTAGCCAAAATTAATCTTTTGAAAAGGGCATAACCCTTAGCCATGTTATTTGTCCCTGGTGGAATGGAGGATGCTTTAATGGATAGAACATCACCAAGATGGTCTCAAATACAAATACCAATCCTTGACTTACCCAAATTTCCACTAGAGGCACACACAACTAGGAGGCATCTAATGGATTGAATATCTGCTATGAGAAGAATTATTCGAAATTGATTTATATATTTATGTCATCTTATTTATTTATTTTATTTATTTCTATTATGTTGAAATTAATTATTATTATGTATTTAGCTTGATAATACATTATTCCAAAACCTAGATGTTAGAATTTGAAAATATTTATAACCCAAAAAACTAGTGCAAAGAATCGATATCTAAACTATGAATGCAAATGATACAAAATCAAAATAGCAACATGGAATTAGTCTCCAAGAGAGTAATGCAAATGTTGGAAGAAAAATAGCATTAAGAGGATGAAAAAGAAATCAATTTACAAATACAAGCCAAGTAGCATGCTTATATAGACTAGGAAAAAGGAAGAGGTGGCAACACTGACCAATGAGGAGCAACCATCTATCAGACTAAAGATAGAAAAGAATCTTTCTAATATAGCTAATGGATGCTCTCATGTAGGAAGGCGACACCTTGCAACCACTTTCTAAATAAGACATGCTTTATTAACCTAAAGAAGATTATTAAAAAGTATAGGAAAAAGCTAGAAAATATAGGGAAAAATAAATAACCTAATAGGAAATAAAAAAACTACGCTAACACCCCCCCATAAGTGAAGCTTAGGTGGATGTAGAAATGGGTCCTGACAAGTTAGGCCTGATGAGGTACCCATGTACATAAAAGTCCCCCAAAAGAGAGAGAAAAGAGACTCCCCCCAAAAAAAACAGGACTCCAAGTGAGAGGAAGAGCCCCCCCCCCAAAAGATGAAGCATCTTGCACCCCCAACAAAGCTCACAAATTTTTTCTGATAGGTCCACTTACATCAAACAAGTTTTCTTCCCTTAGGAAGAGGGACAAGATCACAAGTGTGGTTCCTCATCAAGGAACTATACTCTTCCCACATAGTTATATCCCACTCAGGAATACCAAAAGCCTCATGAAAGGACTATGGATCTAAGGCAGTAGCAATGAAGACATGTGGAGCATCCTAAAATTGTGAATGAGTTTGCTTGGTGTCTAATGGATCTCCAACCCAATCACTTGTAGATTGAAAGATCTATCTAGCCCAAAGTGGACCAAAAGATGGAGAATCTAGAGGAGAATCATCAACCTATGAATGATGACTAGGAGAGGAAGGAGGTGAGTCATCTAAATCACTCTTTGCATCGAAAGTGGAGGTAAAAGACTACTCAGGTGAATCTAACTCATAAGAAGATTTGTCATGTATTCCAAGTGACTCCAATGCCAAAGTAGAAGACAACCCTATGACCATGCTCTACTGGTTAAGCTGATGCAAGTAGCCAAAGTTAAGATGGCCAAACCACTCATGCCATAATTTACTCACATCATTAGAGAGAGTGAGAAAAATAGTCGAAGGAGGATTAGGAACAAAGTGACAAAATAGATAGAGTCATGACTGATGATCTGCTCTTCCAACTACAACTATAGAATCATTGTGTAACTCACGTATCTCCATTGAATCAGGAGTGAACTCAACCCACTTGCTTGAATCTATGTGAGTGATCTGGTATATCGATAGGAGATTAGTTAACAATGAGGGTACAAAAAGAACATCATGAAATGTGCCATCCCCCACATCAACAGACCCTCTCCCACATACCTCAATAGGAGTGTCATCACCCATCAAAATCTGAAAAGATTTTGATACCATGTTAGAATCTAAAAAGATTGATAACCTAGAAAATTGGTGCAAAGAATAGATATCTAAACTATGAATGAAAATGATACAAAATTAAAATAGAAGGCATAATAGGCTCCAAGGATGCAATTTCTTCCTTAGATGAAGCCATGTGGTGTGAAGTGCTTAAATCAAGAACCCAAGTGGATAGTGAGGAAGCAACTGCAACAAGGGCCTTGCCCTTTCCTTTCCCCTTGTTGTTTTCTTTTGCCTTGTTAGACCCTTCATTCAAACTTTGTTTGATAGACTTAGGAATACTGATATTCTTCTTCTCAAGAATTTGTGTCAAGTGATTAATTTATTTCTTCAAACATTTATGTTCATCATTACTAGGTCTTTTATAATAGGTACATTGGACCTTTTCTTTCTTAGGCTTATTGCCCTTGGAAGATGGTGTATCAATAGTTTCTTTTGAAGCAACTGGTATCTGATCCTTCTTCTCCTTGATATTCTTTTGTTTCTTGTCCTTACTATTTTTGTTACTACTTTGTCCTTTTTATTCTTTTGTGCCTTGGTTGGTAGCTAAGGAATGTGACTTAGAGGACTTAAGAGTGCCCATTTGGATTAGCTTGTTCTATTCTCGAGTGAGATTGACAACAAAATCATCTAAAGATGGCATGGTGAATTGAGT
This sequence comes from Cupressus sempervirens, assembly GCA_028749045.1. Classification (NCBI taxonomy): domain Eukaryota; kingdom Viridiplantae; phylum Streptophyta; class Pinopsida; order Cupressales; family Cupressaceae; genus Cupressus; species Cupressus sempervirens. Next base: position 106,801,353 of record CM053783.1, read on the forward strand.
ACCAAGTGCACCTTTAGTAGCATGGAAGATAGAGACAAACACATAATATTCTAAACTTAGCTTAGAGAGAATACTAAGAATTAGTTGTTCATCTTTCTTTTCAATTCCACATTATTTTAACTGCAACCTTAGTGACTTCAATTTAGTGAAGAAATCTTGGATTGTGTTGAAATTGCCTGGACTTAAACTAATTAGTTCATTTCCAACATATGACCCCTCATTGAATCTTGTGTGCCAAATGGTGTTTCTAGCTTTAACCATATTTAATTTGCTGTATTCAACAATTCAATGTGAAATAGAAAATCAAGAGAAACAAACAAACACAATGTACCATATGTGTCATCACATTTGTTAAACCACTTAGGCTTATCTTCATCTTTATTAGGTTTAGTTTCAAGTCCCATAGCTATCCTATTTAATAAAACTTTCCTTAAGTGAATTTTCATTATTGATTTCCAATCAAAGTAATTGTATGGAGTTAGGATGGACATATTTGTTTGATCCATGATGAAGAAATGCAGAGAAGAAATGCTAAAAAGAAGAGAACCCAGCCACGACAATGCCCCCCCTTTTTACTCAATCAAAGAACACCCCCCCACCAAAAAAAAAATAGAAATATAATTTGGTACTTTATTTTAGTGCATTTACAACTAGCACTAGAAATAAATCATTAGTGGTCTTGATTTCAATGCATTACAAACCCTCATGAAGAGTATATGTTGAAAATAAAATTTGGGTACAATAATCAAGGAAACAAATAGCACCACTACAATCTACTCAAAAAATTGCACTTTCAAAAAATGAATCTCCTTGATATGAGGTTGTATGAGAAAGTTATGATCTTCTAAAATTTTCAAAATGAAAACTATGCATAGTCATGGTTGAGAATCTTCAATTTCTGAAGAATTTATTCATGAAAATCAAAAAACAAATCCATTAGTGGATATAACAAAAAAAAATAGCCAAGGTCATAACAAGAATCATTGAAATCAGAGGCCATATGAGCAAGGATGAGGCATTTGAAAATTGCATTCAAATCTATGACTGCCAATGGAGAGGGGTATGACTGTAGCTTTCTGTGCTTGATTTTGCAAAATATACAGATTTCATGCAAAAACTAAAAGATATCTAGATAGTTTTTTGGTGTTGCAAACAAAACCCATAAAGAACTTTTCTTGCTGGTGTACAAAAGATGTAGCTGTAGTGTAAATCAGACACCTTTAACAATTAAAAAATGGCTCCAAAAACTAAGAAATGACCCCAACAACCAAAAGATGACATGCAAATGTTGAATCAGCTTCTTAAGTCCATCAATGGCATGCTGGAACCTACAATACTGATTGAAAACTTCAAATATGCATGTTGGTTGTCAGATTTAAGACTGAAACCCCAGAGATTAAAAACATTTTTGTCAAAACTTTTTTGATTCTCAAAATCATCCAAAGATGCAAGAGAAGAGCATACTTCATTTTTCAAAAAACCACAATAAGATTTATTAGCCCCCCAAATCTCTCAAATAAGGAAACTAAAATCTACTCTTGCACATAGAAAAGCTCCGATACCATGTTAGAATCTAAAAAGATTGATAACCCATAAAGATAGTGCAAAGAATAGATATCTAAACTATGAATACAAATGATACAAAATCAAAATAGCAACATCGAGTTAGTCTCCAAGAGAGTAATGCAAATGTTGGAAGCAAAATAAAATTAAGAGGATGCAAATGAATTCAATTTACAAATACAAGCTAGGTAGCATGCTTATATAGACTAGAAAGAGGGAGGAGGTGGCAACATTGACCAATGGGGAGCAACCATCTATCAGACTAAAGATATCAAAGTATCTTCCTAAGATAGCTAATGGATGCTCACATGTAGGAAGGTGACACCTCGCAACCACTTTCTAAATAAGACATGCTTTATTAACTTAAGCAAGATTATTAAAAAGTGTAGGAAAAACCTAACCAAATATAGGGAAAAATAAATAACCCACTAGGAAATTAAAAAAAACCTACACTAACACTAGATTAATATAATTTTTTACAAAGAAATTAAAAATTAAAATTAAAAAAACAACATAAATATAATCAAATTTCACAAAAAATTATATGCTAAGTTTTTAAAAAATTAAATAGAAGTCTAACATATAGTTCTATGAAGAATAATAATAAAGATACAAAATGAACATAAATATCCAGCCCGTAAAGTTGACCAATAAATTAAAAATCACAATATCGTAATACTTGATCGCAAAACCTATATTTATATTTTTTTAACAAAGAAATAAAAAATAAAATAAATAAAAAAGATAACATAAATATATAAATCAATTTTCATAAAACATTATATGTTAAGTTAATAAAAATAAAAGACTAACATATAGTTCTATGAAGAATAATAATAACGATACAAAATGAACATAAATATCCAACCTATAAAGTTAACCAATAAATTAAAAATCACAATACTGCTAACATATAATTTTTAATTAAATTAATAAATAACACAGAATGGTTAGGTCTTTTGTTGGCTAGGTAGAGATTGCCCCTACCAATAACTCTTCAAAATTCTTTAGAATTATAAGATATGGATTACATAGTGTACACGACTATGTAAATCTATAAATGTCCTTCACAATAGTTTTTATTAATATACATTCCCAAATCTTTTTGCCTCCATGGCCATCCACTGCTCTATTCTTTTTAAATTGCTACAACATTTTATCAAGTTGAGCCTTTTGTTGAGCTTCACAAACATTTTAGTGCTCTATAGTCCTCATAGCGTACTATTTTTTTGTCATATAAATATGCAGTCTCTTTATAATGATCAAGGAATTTTGTTGAATAATTAACATGCATCTCTTGTAGATGCAGATCTCTTTGAGGCATTTTGTCAAATAGTTCACGAGCTTTGTCCTACTTGAACATTTTGCATACATTTCTTCTGGAGAGGTTGCAAAATCAATTTTAGTTATGCTTCGATGGATGAACTTAACTTGCTTTTTGGCTGTCATTTATTAACATATTAGTACAGTTAGGTTTCCTCTATGAGAAATAGAAATAAAGAGAGTTCATATTATCATCATTATATACTAAAAAATAGATTGCTTCTATGATAAACTAAAATAATCCTTACTTTTTTTCCCTTGTTGCCCTCATTGTAGGGAATGGTGACATGGTGGCATCATTACAATTAATTCAAGAAAATGACATCATGACATACATGCATCATTACAATTAACTCTAGAATATGTCATGGTGACATGTAAGCATCATATATACGACCAATAAATTTCAATTTTGATTAAAAAATGGCTTGGCTTGATTAATATTTTAGGACAATGTTAAAAGGCATTTGATATTAATGGCTTATTATATTGTGGATTTATAAAAGAGAGGTCTTATGGGAGAGGCTTCAGCTCTATAAATAAGTAGTTGTAGGTCCCACGAGAATCATTTTTGTGTGCTACGATTGATTGAAATCTTATACAAAAAAAAAAAAAAGAGCCCCTACTTTTTAGATTTCAAATTTTGAACCATTGAAAATGAGATGGGATGGACATTGTGGTACCAACTTAAGATATTTTTCTCCCACATATCAAACTTTTGTGGTTTACTTTTCCAACAAAAAGAGCTAAAAATGAAATTGAAAGGGAAAATTATTATTTTTATACTTTTTTAAAAATTTAATTATAAAACTTATAACCTAACTTCCTTCAATTTAAGAGCTTAAACTTTTAAATTGAAATGTTCTACAAGATTCATAGGATCACTTACTTTTAAATTTTCCTTAAAAAAATTAATAACCATAGTTCTATATTTAAGGAAGCCCCCTTCTATGAGACTCTAGCCTAAATGGTGTGAACCAACAAAAAAAAAAAATTAGGGCAATAGTTGAGAAAAAAATGTTTGAAAAAAAATGATCTTTGATTTTTTACTTGCACAATTTGCAAGTATAATATGGTGGATAAATAAGTTTATCTCTTCAAAATAATATCCACATTTAGTGGAAGGATGTGACCATACCTATAGGATTGTGTGAACCTTCTTTAATTGATAACCATTTCTTTTGCTTAGTAACATGTATGTTTTCAATGACAATGTTGAACAATCTCATTTTTGACATTAAATAGTTAATTATATTCCTATTTTAATTTAGATATGTGTGAAAATATTAATATGTTGGAAGTGTTATCTAATAATTATGAGATTAAAAAGCTAGTAAAAGATAAATTAACTTCTTTTTGTATAATGAATTTTGGTATTTGATCCCAACACTAATGTTCATTATAATTTATCATTATAGTGTCCATTGAATACTTTCTATTCCAAATCTAAAAAGGTTTACAAATGTCAAGTCATGTTTTCAACTCATCATTTTGTTTTTCATGTCAAATAATATTTTTTGTTTAGTTGAACCTTTGCTAGAAAAAAACTTATGTTTTTATCTTTGAATTGAACTTTGCTAGACCCAAGAAAAAATAAAATTCAATTTCGTTTAGCACTTCTATATTGACAAGTTTCCAACCCTTGCATGTATTTGATGCATGCAAAATCTAGAGTTGCATTTTTTGATAATTTTTTTATGGATTAAATAATAAAATATTCCTTTCAAGTGCACCTCTATCTTTTATCCATTTAAAGAGATAATTAATATATTTTTGTTATAATTCATTCAAATCCACCCTCTCATAGCTCAATCACAATGTTGTTAAGGTGAAAGTCCAACCATTTATTCCTTCTCTATGGCCGAAGGAAACCAAACATTGTTAAAAAAAAATGAAAAAAAAAAATTTAAAAAAAAAATAAAAAAAAATAAAAATAATATACATATATATATTGATAATCATTCTACAATAAGAGCTTAAATTAAAGCTTATAGTCATTGGTTTAAACTTGGGAACCATTTTTCCAAGGAAATATTCTAACCCTTGAAAATCATCATGCTTCTTAGCCAATTGAGAAAATCAAATAAGACCAACTTTTAACTAAGTTGATAATCATTCTTCAAGATTTTGTTTGTGATTATCAATAGATTTTCAAAGCCCAAGAAACCTCTTTTAAGTGAGATAATGTTCTTTAGTAGCACATTACTATGTGAAAATGTTATTATTAGATAATGTTATCAAATAATTATGGTATTAAATAGCTATCACAAGATAAATTAGCTTTTATGTGCATTATAAATTGAGGTATTTGATACCAATACTAATGCTCATCATAATTTATATTTATAGCATGCACTGAATAATTTCTATTCCTAAACTCAAAAATAGTTTTCAAATGCCAAGTCATGTTGTCAACTCATCTTTTTGTTTTTCATGTCAACTAATTTTTTTCTTTTAGTTGAGCCTTTGCTAGAAAAATAATATGTTTCTTAATGACTTTGGAACAATTTTTTATATTTTAATTGAAGCTTGTCAAACCCAAGAAAAAGAAAATTAAATTCTTTATGCACTTCTATATTGACAAGTTTCCAACCCTTTCATTTATTTGATGCATTTGAAATTTTGAGTTTCATTTTTTAATGATATTTTTTTGGATTGAATAATAAAATTTTGTTGTCAAGTGTACTTATATCTTTTATGCATTCAAAGAGCCAATTAATATATTTTTATTATCATTCATTCAAATCCATCACCTTATACCTCAATCACAACATTTTTAATGTTGAAGTCCAACCATTTATTCTTTCTCTATGGTTGAAGGAAACCAAATATCGTTACAAAAAATTGTTGATAATCATTCTGCCATAAGATCTTAAATTAAAGCTTATATTCATTGGTTTAAAATTGGGAACAATTTTTCTAAGGAAAAATTTCAACCCTCGAGAACAATCATGCTTCTTAGTCAATTAAGAAAATACAATAAGAACAACTTTTTAACTAAGTTGGAAATCATTCTCCAAGATTTTGTTTGTGACTATTAATAGGTTTTCAAAGCCCAAGAAACCTCTATTAAGTATAATGTTCTTTAGTAGTACATTAATGTGGCTTATTGCCAACTCTTTACTTCCTAATGAATGTTTGTTTACCTTCTTGTCGTGGTTACATTCCATGAAGTAGTGTAGTGTGAGATTAGAGGAAAGAGTATTTTTATATCATAATGAGTAATTAATAACTAGAAGATTCAAATAATGAGTAATAATGAGTTGAACTACATGATGTACTTCGATACTTTTTTGAGACACAATTTGAAAATTTTGGCATGTAATGCAACACATAAATTTTTTGAAAGAAGCAATATTTTGTCCATGAGTTAATTTGAATTTATAATATTTTGGGTCATTTCCATAAATGATTAAACTAAATTAAGTAAAAATTTTAGGTGTAAATGAACTACATAGAGGAATATGTAGTCTAAGAGTTTAAAAACATGATTAGATTTAGTTTGCAATGATAAAATCAATAAAAGAGGTAATGAGAACATCAAATAAATTAAAATTATGCACCAAAATAAGAGATTCAAAACTCTCATACAAAATATTATTGAACAAATTATAAACATATAGAGACATACACTTTTCTCCTTTCATACTTTTATATCAACTCAATCACAAAAAGTTGAAAGGCTCCAATAACACAACCATTGACCTTGTAATCTATAGCAACCCATTTAAATGAGATGCAACACACAAGATAATTTTGAAAGAGGCAACCTTGCACCTATCAAATTAATAATATTTGGAGTCATTTCCATGAACTATTGATCTAATGCAATTCAAATTTATAACTTTAAAAATGAACTAAGGGAAAGTGTTGATGTGATTAAATATTACTAATTACACTTAAGTGTAATTAGATAATGCATTTGCATTTTAGTTGTCATGTTGATACATCAGAGTTTGTATTTTATTTTAGCACATGGTGTTGGAGAAATCCACTTGAGGTGGAGTTAGTTATCATATCATATCTCTTTGTGTATGAGATCTCTTTGTGTATGAGATCCACATATCTCTCCTATCAAATTATCATCTTCTTATTATTGCACATATTTCATATACTTTGTTATACAATGGAGGATGTTCCACATTTAGTGGATATGTGATCACACCATGTCTAGTTGATAGTTTATGACTTGCATCTCTATTAGCTTTCATGGATTTCCTAAATAGTGAGGTGCATTTGTATTGTAAATCAATGGGCATATTATCCATTGTAATGTTGATCATTATTGACTTAATTAATCAATCATATAATATTTCCTATCTCTCTTGTGATATCAATTGGATGTCTATATTTTGGCATTTTCTATCTTTTCTTTAGGAAAATTATTACATAGTGTTTAGTGGAAAAATGGAAATCCTTAATAGGGTAAATGCCTCCACTATTCATGCTAAGGCATTAAATCTGTGTGTGGGGAGAAGAATGATTTCTAAGCACAATCTCTTTTGAATTCAAATTAGATTAGCAAGACACACATAGATGAAGGGATAATGATACTTAATTTGAATTACTAAAAGGAATATGATGCAAATAAATACTTTTTATCCTATGTGTCAAATGTATAAATTTAAATGTAATTTAGACTAACTGATCAAGTAAGATATGTACTATAAATCTAGATGTCAAATGTATATAAACAACTCAATTAAGATATGAAATTATGTTTAAACTATAAATTGAAATGAAAGATAGAACACTCACCTTGAAACGTGTAAAGGAAGATGACTTCTTGCTTTGAAGTGCAGATTTAGTCATGTTACTAAATATTTGACCACAAAGATCCCTAAATAAAATAGAAAACCTAGAAAAATCCTTTTTTTTTTTCACCAAGGTCTTTGGAACAATTTGAATTGGTGTAAAAGCATTTAGAACATTGCTAGAATGTTTGGAATAATTGAGAAGGGGGTGTTGGAATTCTTTACAATAAATGAGAGGGGGGGGGGGGGGGGGGGGTGGGGGTGGGGTGAATCAATTATCCAAGGTCCAAATGTACAATTAAAACTTTTTATAGCTTAGTGAACCATATCCATAAAACATTTTCATCATGCATGAATCCATTAGATTATGCAATCACTTAAACTTGTAGGTTACTAGCAAATCAATTTGTAGAAATGTAAACATCAAACATAATAGATTCAATAACACATTTGACACAATGACTTAACATGGAAACCCAATTTGAGAAAAACCACTAGTAACATGCTACTCATTCTCACCCTTCTGAAGTGATACCCTATGAAAGGCCAACCCTATTGAAGGTTTCAATGCACACTATTAAATGTGACTTGGTTAAAGGATTTCAATCACACTATTAGGAGCAAGCCTTGTTAGAGGACTTTAGATCATTCACTTAGAATGTCACCTAGTTAAAGGGTTTACAAATGACTGTTAGGTCAACCTTAATCCAAAGGATTTACCCTAAACTGATACAATGATTAGAGAGTAACAGTAAGGTTCAATTTAATAACAACTTACAACTCTATTTGTAGATTACAGATCTTTGTTTTAGTCCTCCATTCTACTTGGCTTTTATACACTTAAGCTCTAATAGCTTTTTCACCCTTCAAGCATCCATACCCTTAAGCCTTCTTTCTTTTCTTGCCAATGTAGTTTCTTCTCTTAAGTCACCAAATGAAGCAATGCCCTAGACTCCTTGTCTTTCTTAGGTTCTCACAAGTGACAACCCTTGCTTTTGACCAACCATCTCTATAAATAGAGAATTAAGATATTTTTCCATTCATCCTCCATCATCCATTTTAGGGTTAGGTTGGATTAGGTAGGATTCAATGAATCTACCCCTCATTTCATTTCATTCCCTTCGAGAAAATTCTCCTTCAATCCTCTTTCAATTCACCCCAAAATAGTTTACCATGAATTCTATGCCACCAGCTCATCAATCTTATCTTCCACGCAGTTCACACAATTCAAGAAATCAAACTTGTCATCTTAGATTCATTAAATTTATGATCTTTCTCATAATGCTAACACTTGACATTAACTAGCTTTTGATTATCAACACAAACTATGTTGGTCGGCATCCATTATTAAAAAATTTGACACAAACTAAAGCTTACTAGTGCTTGGCATCAACTAAACTTTACTCTGCTTACACTAAAATCAACTTTGCTTGGATCCAATTGATTTTTTGCTTGGCTTGCACTAACTTTTCTTGACACCCACTATGCAGAATATTAAGCTTGGTAGACATACTTCATGTAACATGTTCTTCTGAACTTAATCAATATAACCATCCTTTGCAACCTTAAATAGATTATTAATGCAATATAATATCATTGTCTTAACTAATTCTTGTACTCCTTTTCATGTCATAACTCAATCTTTCCTCTAGGTGCTATTGTTACCTCATTTGATCAAATCCTCTTCATCAATCAAATAAATGATAGTACTTAAATTATATAAGCAATTGTCTTACCAACAACTAGCAGGTTTGACATTAGTGACAAAAGAATGATTGAAACACATTTACCATACTTGTATAAATTTGTTTTCAACAATCTACCTCTTTGACATTGATGGCAAACCAAATTGACTAGACTTAATCAGTAAGACCAAAAAAACTACCAAAAAATAAAATTCCTTGTATTGAAATCTCTCCCTCTACTAGCAATTATCATCCTCTAAATAAGTTACAAAATTTTGTTTCGACCAACAGACAATCAATCAACTCATTTGTATGAATCCCTCTTGATTACTTGTTATATCTCCCTCAATATTATCTCCCTCTTACTAGGTAGATGTAATCAACAAGTACACTTTCTCCCTTAGCACACTTACTCCCTTAATACACTTTAATTCTTAGTATACTTTCTCCCTCTTTGAAAACAATGCCAAAGACTTGTCATCTTCATATGCAGATATGAATATTTTTCATTTCTCACTTTGTTACCTTGCTTGCGACTAATTTATAGCTCTAGCTCTTTGATTACTTTAGGTAGCTCCTAAAGTAAGATCCACTACATCAATGTATAACATATGTCAATAACCTTGTTTAATGTAGGGAACTCCTCATGCTTCTTAGATAGTCTTTGATAGGGTTATCACCCATAGTTTATGTCTTAGATACTCATGAGCATATTTTGCATTAACATATTCCATCTTCACCTCTTTATCTTGAACTAATTCTCTCAAGTAATGATACTTGATTGTAATGTGCTTAGTCCTTGTATGCATCATAGGATTCTTCAATATATTTATAGCATTTGTATTATCACAATAAAGTATCAATGGTTCAATGATTTCCTCCTTCATACCTTTGAGTAGTTGTTTGATTCATACAATGTTTGTACAATTTACTACAACAACAACATATTCAACTTCAGTAGTAGATTGAGAAAAATAGTTTTGTTTCTTACTAGTCCATGTAACCGGCCTTTTGCCTAAGAAAAATGCTCCTCCTGTGGTGCTCTTTCTGTTATCAATATTTCTAGCCTAATCAACATTAGTATAGGCTCTCAATTCAAATTTCTTTTTTTTTTTGTAGTATAAACCATAGTCTTCTATTCCTTTTAGATATCTCATTATTCTCTTAACAACCATCAAATGATTCTCCCTAGGATTAACAGAGAATCTTGTAACTATTCCTATAGATAATGCAATATAACATCTACTATGTACTACATATTGTAATTTTCTAATCATAGACTTGTATAATGTCTAATTCACCTAAGCTAAATCATCATTCTTTGACAATTTATGTCATGTCACCATAGGTGTACTTACTGGCCTGGAATCCTCCAATCCAAATGTTTGTAGTATCTTCTTTACATACTTTGATTGAGTGATTTATATTCCATATTTCATCTAATGTACTTGCAAACCCATAAAGAACTTGATCTCCCCAAACATAGACATCTCAAATTCTTTCTTCATTTCATTTGCAAAAGCATTATATAAAGTATCTTGACCTTAAAATATGATATCATCAACAAAAATTTTAGATAACAAAATACCTTTGCCTTTCTCTATCTTTAGGTATAAATTGTTCTTATCATTAGTCCTCTCAAATCCAATCTTCACAAGATAATTATGAAGTCTCTCATACCATGCTCTTGGTGCTTGCTTCAAACCATATAAAGCTTTGTGTAGTCTACATACCATGTTGTTTTTGTTAGCATCAACAAATCATTCTATTTTTTCTATATAAACCTTTTCCTTCAATATACCATTCAAAAATGCAGACTTAACATCCATTTGAGTAAACTTTGAAACCTTTGTATGCAAAGTAAGCAAGTAGAGTTCTTACTCCTAACCTTGCAACAAGAGCAAATGTCTTCCATAATCTATCCCTTCTTCTTGTGCATATCCTTTACAGACTAATCTTTCCTTGTTTCTTATGACTTCACCATTTTCATCTAACTTGTTTTTGTATACCCACTTGGTACCAATCACATTTTGTCATCTAGTCTAGGAACTAGAGTCCATGTCTTATTTTTCTCAATTTGTTCAATCTCTTCTTCCATGAGTTTACTCTAGTCCACATCTTCTAAGACATCTTTCACTATTTTGGATTCTTACATACTCAACAAACATGTATCATTTCTCAACTTGTTCCTTTTCATTGGTCTAACATCTTTATCTCTAATGATTTGTGCAATAGGATGATGTCTCTTGACATACTTAGACAATCTTGGTTCAACTCTAGTTTCTACATTTAGTTTCTCAACTTCTAAATCACTATTTAACTCTTTGTCAGGTAGTTCAACATCTCTTTCATGTACACTAATCTCAGAATCAAAATGTGCCTCAACATCATTCTATAACTTGACACTTGAATGTAGCTCGATTCCTGAATGCAACTTGACATTCATAGTACATGACTCAATAGTCACTGAAACTTGCTTTTGGTTTGCAACTTGATTCACAACATATTCTTTCACAGACATACCTTCATAAAAGTATACAAATGATTTGTATTCTTCTAGTTATTTCATAGGTTCAGCCTTATATACTATTGTATATTCATCAAATTTCACATTTACACTTTCCACAACTTTATAAGTGTTAGTATTTAAACACTTATAAGCTTTGCCTTGTATATGTGAAAATGTGGCCTATGCTAACACACACACACTTCAACACGGTCTTTATATGCAGATTCATCTTGGAATGAACATTGGATTGTTCATCAAAAAATTAGTCGGCAAGGTGACCTGTTGCCTTCTATCTAAAGGGAACTACTTGTTAGATATCCTCAAATTTGAGGTGTTAAGCAACCAGACCCTCTACGAACAAAGGATTTAAAAGAAAATGCGACTAATCTATATGAGAATGCAGATTAATCTAGAATGGAGTATGCATGTTTAATCTAAGAACATATAAAAGAATATTATGCTAAAATGTATGCATATTATGCTAAATAATATTAAACTAGAAAATGAATATCTTATGAAAGTAATGAGCTCAAATGAATGCACAATCCAACAACAATTCAATGCAAATTCTCATTCAACCTCTCCCTGAAATGAAGAGAGGAGGGTCTCTTATATGGATTTTCCTGAAAACCTCTGACGGTTGAGATTGATTTCAATCAATGGTTAGGATTGAAGATGAAGTTCAGTCATAAAGGAAGATTCCCAAATTAGAGGAAGTTAATTGATTTCTTTTGAGTGGAATAAGGAGTTAACTGATTTAATTTGAGTAGAAAAGGAGTTAACTGATTTAATTCCTTTTTGATCAACAGTGAACTGGGAATTTCCCTTTTTGAACTGAAGAGAGATTTTGGTGAGATATTTAATTTAATAAAATGAGATATGCTCTCATAATTACCTTTTCTATTTAATTAAATAATTCTATTTAATTAATTAGAGACACTTTTTTTATTTAATTAAATAACTTCATTTAATTAATTAGGAATGGCTTCCCATTTACTTAAATAACTTTGTTTAATTACTTAGAAGTAAGTTCTCCATTTAATTAAATAATTTCATTTAATTAATTAAAATAGGCACATTTATTAAATTAAATAAATTTAATTCCATAGTACATTAGCCTTAGGATATAATTTAATTTAATTAAAGTATAAATACTTAGTAATTAAATTAAATATTAATCAATAGGTTTAATGTGACTAATATGAGTAAATACTATAGGAATTAAATAATAAGCATGCTGAATGCAGATTAGGGTTTTCTACATCTAACAATTAAGTCAAGTAGCAAGTAGTCGAATAAGAATTTTCCTAATTGAATAGGACTTTAGGATTGGTCAAAAATAAACCAGAATTGGTATCATGGCAATGAGCCAATTTTGGGGTCTTACATTTTGCCCCTCTTTGAATGAATGTGTGAGAAACACGTTCAATTCAAAGAAAATCAGAAAGCATGATGCAAAGATGAGATTGGTTTCGAAGTTGATGACACAGAGTCCAATTGATAAGCTTTTAAAGACTATCTCTAGAACAGAGCTTAATCCCAAAGAATCCAAGTAGAGCACCTAGATACCTAAGATTGGTAGCATTTAAAAGACTATCTTCAGAATGGAGCGTAATCTTTAAGGATCTAGACAAAACATCTAGATACCTGAAATTGATAGCATTTAGAAGATTATCTCTAGAATGGAGTTTAATCTTCAAGGATCCCGATAGAAAACCTAGATACCTAAGATTGAAAGCATTTAGAAGACTATCTCTAGAATGGAGCTTAACCTTCAAGGATCCAGATAGAACACCTATATACTCAAGATTGAAAGCATTCAGAAGACTATCTCCAGAATAGAGCATAACCTTCAAGGATCTAGATAGAACACCTAGATACCTGAAATTGATAATAGATAACAAGGTCCAATCATGAGTTATAGAATCATTCCCAGAATGAGGGTTGATCCTCAGGAGTCAGGGTTTAGACTATCCCAATACCTATCCATCAAACTCTAAGAAGAGTTGTTATAAGGTTGATCAATTGATAAAAATATAAGATAGATGGCAAAGATACTAGATAGAAGGGAACAAGATGCGCTAGAGTGATGAGATGCCCCAGTGACGAGAACATGAGATGGGAATGAGATGCCCTGAGCAATAAGTATTCAATGATATAATCATCCTGCCCCCTCGAGAGCAAAATTGCAAGATGACACATCGGAAATATGATTTGAAGCAGTATATCATGAGATATAGAAGAAATCTGAGATTCAGCAGAATATAGAAGAGATCAAAATGATCGAAAGAAGATTCAGAGTTGATTTGAAATGATTGCGAAGTTGAAAAGACCAAGTTTGACCAAAAGTTGATCAGATTTAGCCACAGTTAACTTGAGTTAACTATTTCCAAAATGGAGTTTGAAAATATGGAGAATGTAGAGTTGAAAGGATTCCAAGAATCACAAAGTATCAAAAAGATTTGGGCTACAAAAGCCTTTTAAAACACATTTTTGAGGCTCTAAGGTGTGTCAAATTTTGAATTTGATCCTGAAAATGGATTTAGAACGATCAAATTAGCCAAGGGTGTGATTTTTGCACAAATTTGAGCACTTTGAAAATTTTGGGTCAACAGCTATATAAGGGCCCGAGGGGTCATTTTCAATTCATTTGTGCTTTTTGTCTTCTATTGATTTGAGCTCTAAGAGAGACATGACATTTAGCATGAGACATCATCAATTTGAGCGCTCTAGACGTCACAGTTGCCCAGCAGACTACGGACCACCGATGAGTCATCGATTCCCTTCCTTCGTACTTTCACTTTCATGCATTTTGATGTCATTTATTGCATGTTTTAGCATATTTTTAGGGGGTCCAATCTCTCTTCATGCGAGGCCTATCAAATTTCACACAAAGGTCTTCTTTCTTCGTGTGAAGAAATAGGGTGCACTATTTCTTCGTGCGCGACAGGGAGGATCTTCGTGTGGGAGACATTAGGTTTCGCGTGAAGAATGAGATTCTTCATGCGAGGTGATTTGTTTCTCGCACAAAAATATCTTTTCTCGCGTGGACAACACTTTTTTTGCGCGAGCAACTCTTTTTTCACTTGATTATGTGATTCTTTGTGTGAAGAAAGAATGATTTCGCGTGAAACTGGGAGAACTTTGCACGAGATTTCACAAATTTTGTGCGAAATCTTGTCATAGTCATGTTCAATAATTTGATTTTCGCACTCAAAAATTGCATTTTAATTTGTTCTGATGCATCATTTTGACTTGATACTAATTATTCTTTTTTTTGTTTCTTGTTGTGCGTGTAGGAGGTCTTTGGCGACGTTGCATTCTGATCACATTTCCCACCATATGGGGAGCTATTGCAGAGTCTCGATGATGCTAATTGAGCACACATTGCCCGATTGGGTTTTTCTTCTTTGTGCTGGATTCTAGCCATGATGGTGAATCATAGCCTTCTCACTACATTGGTTGAGTGTTGCCATTCTGAGACGAACACCTTCCACTTGTCAATGGGTGAGATGACCATCACACCAGAGGACATATGGAGGATTTTGTGGATTCCTTTCCATGGTGCTCGGGTTGTCTATGATACAGTGCCCTGAGCAAGGACAGAGGCAGTGTCTATTGTATTTAGGTGAGAGCTATCGAGGGGCATGGCCATCAGCTGGGATGAGCTTATGCACACTTATGGAGCGACACACAGGCTAGCAGCTATGTTGGCTCACCTTTTCCATCAGATACACTAGGTCATCTTCCACGAGAAGAAGACCATGGCAGCTAGAGTGTATGTTTTGCAGATCTGGGCCTAGGAGCATCTTCCCGTATGTAGGTCAATTTTTGAGGATGCTTGAGAGCCCATGGAGCCCTATATTCATATATATCGAGGGCATATTACCCAGGCCCACCTGGGTAAGATAGAGTAGTGGAGGATATGTCTTGATGACCTAGTGTCTATTGTATGGTGACCCTGGTGAGAGACAGAGGACTACGATGATACTCCAGAGAGTTACCATGGATGTTTAGTTCTCGACCTCTGGCAGGTAGGACGACATCTACATTGAGAGATTTGTGATATCACAGGTGTGGTGGTAGTATGGCTGATTATAGGACATTTTTGCTGAGTACTGCACCTATTCTAGGTTGCAAAAGGATGTTGAGCGGGGTTGGCCAGCACAGATGGACCCAGGGCAGTCCATGATAGATATTTGCAGCCTAGTTTTAATTCAGTGGGACTACCTTCAAGAGGTAGTATATGTAGGGATGACGCATGCATATCAGGCATTTTTTATTAGCCATCTATTCCCATGTTTTACAAATCCAGTGGGGATGGTAGAGCAAGAAGAGAGACAATTGCCCCAGAAGTAGCAGGCATAGACACAACCACCAGTTCAGCCACAACAACAGTCACAGGTTTGGCAGCAGGTATAGTAGATGCCGATTCCCCCACATCATATGGGATCAGACCTAGGTGCTGAGGGTAGTGGGACTAGACAAAGTCAGCACTGCAGGTAGAGGACAGAGGAGGAGGTCCCTCAGTAGGAGGTTCCCCAACAAAAAGTGCCACCATAGTCACAGGCACCACCACAGTAGCAGGCACCTAAGATGCTCGATGAGGACATGTTGGATTAGCCTGCAGCTAGGGTATAGGATGCGGTACGATGATATTGAGAGCAGATCTGTCAGGCCTCCCAATAGTTGGGGGACCTGTAGATTGCAGTGGCAGTCCGGGATGCACAGCTAGTTGAGCGACAATGAGACAGAAATCTTTGGAGAGAGTGCGCCGAGACTGTAGAGAAGAGATTGGAGCTGACACAAGATGAGATCTAGTTTTAGTTAGCTTGGGAAATGTATTACTATGTTTTATATACCAGCGCGATGCCAGATGAGACACTCCAATTGTAGTGCTTTTCTCAATATGCACAAGAGTCTGAGGGTGCACAACCTCCTGCCAAACCAGATATGCCACCACCACCTGCACCACCTGCTACTCCTACTCCTCCTAGAGGTGAGGGTACAGGACAGAGTTAGATGCTCTATGCTAGATCTTTGATTTTGATCCCTATCTATGTATTGATTGGTGTGCCAGCACCACATGTATCATTTTTGATCGATTGTGCTTGAGTAGCACCCATTTTTGTACTGACCCATTCTTTTGATATATATATATGAGATCTTGAGCCGAGTATTCTTGTGTACATGTCATTGTCTATTTTTCTTTACTTTGATGTACATGAGATCTATGTTGTACTTGGATAGAATGCATATGTATGGACTGACATCTCACATAGTGTTGTATGTTTTTTACTTGACAGTGACAGGGATTCCATTGAAGAGTGTGAATTGATGAAACAAATGCTTGTGTAGCCATCAAAGAATTTGATACATGTAGAGATGTCCCCCAATCCTTCATTACAAAGGGTAGGAACATAATGACCATCGAATTGTGTGCTCATGCAAATGAAGTATGTAATGCAAGACTATGTTAAATGTAACCCTAGGTCTAGTTACCAAGCCTCAATATTTAATCATCACCAGATATAGAACAAAGCTCATATGTTATACAATTCCCACTGACATTGCAATCATGAAAATATGAATATAATATACGTTATTGGTTTTTCAAGATTAAATATAAGCATTCAAGGCACAAGAAGCAAGAGTGACTAGAACATTTGTCTCTTTTAATGTAGCAAGTTAACATAAGCATCAGAGCATAAATGCTAGGATGACCTGAATGTTTCTTGCATGCAATCATGCTAGACACACGGGAGATCCCTCTTATGTTAAGTATTTAGTATTTATTTTGTTCGCAATGATCCTTGCATTCGTAATCTAAGACAAAAGTGTTCTAGATATACTCGTAGTGAACCATACATTCACTTAGTAGGATGAGTATTAGTATTTACTATAGCATGAAGATTTCACTCCAACAAACAAGGAGAAGAACCAATGTTATTAGCATATTTGTATAAAAGGAGTCAAGGTACACACAACCATCCAATACGAGATGGAGGCTCTTATAGTGGACACCCCTCTTATAGGAATAAATCAACTTATTGGAACTAAACTGCAAACAAAAAGTAAAGAAAAGATCATGCCCCTAGTCATTACTTCTCTAGTCGAAGATGACATCATCAAGTTGCTTGAGGGGATACGATAAAGAAAAATAAAGCAATCAAAGAAAATGCTCAGCATATCCAAACAAGTATATCATTTTTGAGTTCAATGTTTTGGGATTGATGTCAAGTGTTAGTGTCCAGAACAAGTTTGAAAGAAATCTCTTTAGTAGGGTGACGACAGTAGGAAAATGCAGCCAGAACAACAAGTGACTGAGGTCAAAGAGGAATCTTCACGATGAAGAACCTAAGATGGACTGAATGATAGTAGACAGACACAGCTAGGGCGACTAGTGACTGATGCAAGAGAGATCTTCCATAAAGGAATATGGACATATGACCTAAGCAACAGTAGGTAGACATAGCTGAAAACAATCGGTGAATGTTGCGAAAGAGATTCTATGAGGATAATCTTGAAAAGAGTGTCACTGGCGATAGTAGGTAGACATAGTGAGGACCACTGGTGACTGTCATGAATGAGATTCTATAAGGAGAATCTAAAATAGACACTAGCGATAATAGGTAGACATAGTGAGGACCACTGGTGATTTTTGTGAAGGAGATTCTATGAGGAGAATCTCAAAAATCGTGACACTAGCGATAGTAGGTACAC
This sequence comes from Cupressus sempervirens, assembly GCA_028749045.1. NCBI lineage: Eukaryota > Viridiplantae > Streptophyta > Pinopsida > Cupressales > Cupressaceae > Cupressus > Cupressus sempervirens. The sequence continues at coordinate 106,819,910 of CM053783.1, forward strand.
ACAGTGAGGACCACTAGTAACTGTCATGAAGGAGATTCTATGAGGAGAATCTCAAAAATAGTGACACTAGCGATAGTAGGTAGACATAGTGAGGACCACTGGTGACTGTCATGAAGGAGATTCTATAAGGAGAATCTCAAAAAGAGTGACACAAAGGGAGAATGACCTCGAGCTATAACAAGACTCAATCCATGGATACATGAGCAGGATAAGTAGGAAAGGGAAAGCATGAAAGTGACTATATAGAATAGCCAGAAGATGCACTGTAAGATGGAGTATTGGGAACAAGAGGTGCCTATTTACCAGGGTTTTAGCTTCTTGGCAAGATTTTTTTCTTTTTTTGCTACCATGATGCTTGTTTCTAGGTTTTCACCAATGGTACTCTTCTTGTTTTTTTTCAATTTTTTTGTATTTTTCAGATTTTTCACTTTTTTTTGGTGTACCAAGGTGCCTATTGCTAGGTTTTCACTAGGGTAACAATTTTTTTTCAGGATTTTTTTTGATTTTTATGATTTTTTTCAGGACATATAGATATGTACAAAGAACTTGCTGAGATTGAATCAACTATAAAACCGCTTTAGGTGGAGAGTGTTGACAGGTTCTTTGAGCACTTCTCCTTTAGTTGTGGAAAATAAGCACTAGATCCATATACTACAGTGATGATGTACGGACCGAACCAGTTTGGTTCAAACTTTCCCTTTTGTACTCGCTATTGTTGATTCTTGGGATTCTCTCTCAGGACAAGATCACCCAGCTAGAAGTCACGTGGCTTGACCCTTCGATTGTAACTTCTGGTCATTCTTTGTTGATATGCTCATAGATGATCACATGCCACTTGTCATCATTCATCCAGTAACACAAGCTCTTGAAGCTGAGCTATCCTGTAGTCATCATCACTAATAAGGCCTTTCATAGAGATTCTCAAGGTAGGAATTTTGACCTCTATTGGAAGCACAACATCTGCCCCATACACCAACGCAAAGGGAGTCATGCCCATTGGAGTTCTGATGCTTGTCTTATATGCCCACAGAGCTGGATTGATCTGGAGATGCCTGTCTCTCCTTGATTTGCTAACTGTGCGATGAAGAATTTTGAGGATTGCCTTATTGGATGCCTCAACTTGGCCATTACCTTGGGGGTAATAAATGGAAGACCAATGTTGTGTGATCTTGAATTTCATGCATAGTTCCTTGAGGTATTTATTCTTGAATTTTCCTCCATTGTTAGTAATGATTGAGGATGGTACACCATATCTGCAGATGATGTAGTTTGTGATGAAAAGTGCTATAGTTTTTCCATCAACAATTGTGAGAGGTACTACCTCTACCCATTTCATGAAATAATCTATAGCCGTGATAATGAACTTATGTCCATTAGAAGAGGTTGGGTGAATCTGCCCCACCAAGTTGAAGGCCCAATGTTGAAATGGCCATGTTGTAGTAGAGGGAATCAACTCTCTAGCTGGAGCGTGAATAAGATTCACGTGTAGCTAACACTGCTTGCAGGACCTAACATACTTAATACCTTCTTGCTCCATTTTAGGCCAGTAGTAACCAGCATGAAGGAGTTTGCGAGCTAGTGACAGGCCATTGGAATGAGATCCGCAAATGCCTTCATGAACATCAATTAGTGCGCATTTGGACTTGTCAAGTTCTAAACACCTAAGGAGTATTCTGTCAAGACCTCTCCTATATAGATCATCAGCAATAATGACATAATGTGAAGCATTATGGATTAGGTAATGTTTCTCATTTTGGGTTAGACCATTCAGAATGGTTTGATTATGAAGGTAAGAATAGATGTGATGGTAGCGAGATGATTCTTGTCCTATAATAGAACAAATCATCTTGGAATCAGGGGTTTCATAAGCTGGGTAGTGTAACGCTTCCACCAAGAACTCATGTTGGAGATCATTTTTTGGCATTTGTAGCAGGGAGGCTAGAGTGGCCATGGCATTAGCCACTTTATTATCTGCTCGTGGAACTTGTTGGAAGGTGATGTGTGCAAAATACTTCTTCAAGTTATCAACCATGCACTTGTAAGGAATTAGTTTATCATCATTTGTTTGATACACATCATTAACTTGGTTGATGACAAGCTGAGAGTCACCAAAGATGTCTAACTGATCCACTCTCCATTCAGCTGTAATTTTCATGCCATTGATCAAAGCTTCATATTTAGCAATGTTATTTGTATAAGGAAACATAATCTTGTATGCTTTGGGCAATGAGTATCTTAGTGGTGTAATAAAGAGTAATCCCGCACCTAATCCTTGTTGTGTGAAGGACCCATCGAAGAACATAACCCATGTATGATGTATGGTGTGTCAGAATTGACTCATCTAGGAAATCAATGTTCATTGGTAGAAGACTCTGTATGGGTGTCTCGACCAGCTAGTCTGCAATTGCCTATCCCTTTATAGCCTTGCGTTCAACATATTAGATGTCAAACTCACTGAGTATCATGACCCATTTAGCCAATCTTCCTGTGAGAGCTGCCTTATTGAGCAAGTACTTTAATGGATCTATTTTAGCCACAAGCCATGTAGTGTGGGCAATCATGTAGTGTCTCAACTTCTAGGAAGCAAAGAAAACTGCCAAGAAAGCTTTCTCAATAATGCTATAGTTCTTCTCATAAGAGACCAATGTTTGGCTCAAGTAATAAATAGCTCTTTCTTTGTTGTCATTGTCTTCCTGAGCCAACATGATTCCCAGTGATGTTTGAGTGGTTGAAATGTATAAAAGCAAAGGCTTCCCATGCATAGGAGGCATCAGAATTGGTGGATTGAATGGATATTGTTTGATTTGTGTTAAGCTTTGCTCACAATCCTGGCTCCAATTTAATTTCACACCCTTGTGTAAGGTCTTTGTGAAGGGTTGTGATCTATCTACCAATTATGAAATAAACTTGTGAATAGATTGAAGCCTTCCTTGTAGTTCTCTCATTTGACTAATGTTTCGAGGTGGTGGCATGTCCATTATTGCTTATACTTTCTCTGGATCTACTTCAATTCCTTTTGCAGAGATGATGTCTCCTAGCAACTTCCCTGATGTGACACCAAATGCACATTTCTTAGGATTGAGTCGAAGATTGAATTTTTCCATACGATCTAGGATGGGTCCCAAATCTTGCAAATGAGTATTGCATTTATCGCTTTTGACCAAGGTATCATCAATGTAGTCCTCCATGGTTCTATGCATCATGTCATGGAAAATTGTAGTAACAGCCCGCTGATATGTAGCACCAGCATTCTTCAAGCCAAATGGCATCACATTCCAACAAAAGGTTCCCCATGCACATGTGAAAGCCATTTTCTCCTGATCTTCTGGTGCAATTTTTATCTGATTGTATCCAGAAAACCATCCATAAGTGAGTACATCTCATAGCCAGCTGTCATGTCCATGATCATATCAATATTAGGGAGCAGAAAGTCATCTTTAGGACATGCCAAGTTAAGATCACGAAAGTCTGTACAAACCCTAATAGATTTATTGTGCTTGGAAATAGGAACAATATTGGATATCCATTCAGCATAATCAATTGCATGGATGAAACCAGCCTTTAGGAGTTTCTTCAATTTTTCTTTGACGAGAAATGCAACGTGAGGGTGCATTTTTTGAAGCTTCTATTTAACTAGTTTGATGCCTAGTGCTATGGAAAAATGATGCATGATAAGATCAGGATCTAATCATGGCATGTCAGAATATGTCCAGGCAAAATTTATTTTCTTTTCCTTTAAAAAGGCAATGAATTGTTCCTTCTCTTCAGGTGACAGTGACTGCGCTAGATGTATCAGATGAGGATGTTCTTCTGTGCCTAGGTTAATTAGCTGTGTCAGCTCTATTAACACTGGTGATCTCTCCTGAAAGTGACTGGGAAGGACATCAAATATCTCATCCGTGGGTGCCTCTAAGAGGTTTTCACCCTTGGATACGTCTTTTATTTTTACTTTTTTGGGATCTGACACTGCCACAATGTGGTTTTCACAATTGGACCTCTTGCATTTTTTCTTTTTAATTGTGTGACTAAGATATTTGATGTTAGCCTCATTCATGTTGATGATCTGCTCATTGGTGGAAGACGTTATAGGTTTGATAGCATTTAGGTAATAGGCGAGAGCATAGTCATTCTGGAATGTGGGGACTTTGTTAGATGCATTGGGGTTCCAATCTATAAGCTCAGGATGTGTGAGTGAGAGAGGAGTGGCTGGTTCAATTGCATTCATAGTATAGTCATTAAGTGCATGGACCAGTAATTCGAGACCTACGATGACTTCGTCCACAGGTATGTTTAAATGCCTTGAAGTATGAACATTAGTAATTGATGACTCTAGGACACTAGTTGGATTAGACCCCTATGACCTAACCCTAGACATTTCACCCACTTTGATTTAATTTTCATAGACATGCACTTGGTCAATGTCTTTATCAGTAGTAGCTTCTGAAAGATTGTCAAACTTGTATTCATGAGAATCGGTGCTACATGGTGAGAGACTATAGAACTCCCCAATAGTGATAGGGACATACTCTCTTTCAACCTTTGGATTCTTACAAAAATACTCAATACGGCATGAATGACTATATTCTCCCTTTTCTGAATGATATTTGAGTTGCTCAGTATTGTCCTCAGAAGAATCACTAGTATTATCCACAGTGCTAACTCGTGGCACAAATTCATCTGGCTTAGCAAAGAATTTAGAGAGATCATGACGAATAGGAATCCTCATCATCAGATTCTTCCTCTTGAGTATCTGACTTAGCTTGTGACTCATTTTTAGATGAACTCTCAGGTTTTGGGATGAATTGATTTGATCCCAAATGGAAAGGGACCTTCTTAAACCCTAGGCCAGTTGTATCACTGTTGCTTCGAGATTTTTCTTTAATAGAATCAATTAGGCCATTGTTATTGCACTCAATAGGGCCAGTTCCCATGTAACCAAAACACTTCATAAGCCTTCTAGTGCCTGCTCTCTATCACATTTTTCTGGACATATTGTTGCTATTATTATCAGACTATGTTAGACTAGTTTTGTGTTGATGGATTAGTGGTATTGTTTTGAGACTATCAAACATTATGTTATGGATTTAGTTGATGTATGATGAGATCATTTAGACTTTACATTTCATGTATACATGATGATCATTACATTACTTTCAGTTATTGATGATGATTAGTTAGATGTTTTATTATCTCATGTGTTTTATTATGGATACTTACCCCATACTTGCATGTGTATGGTGTGCATGTTTGTTCTTATTGTATGGCGTTTCTGATGTGGTTAAGGAAGGGATTCATAGTCACCTATTAGTCGGGATCTACATGATGCACCACTTCTTGCCATTGCCTGTTTAGCTTAGTATTATATATATATTGTATGTACATGCATGGTTTTTATGCATGTTGTAGGTACCGGGTATCAACTTCCCTGAATTGCTAGGATGAGTGTACCCTATTACACTATCGCAATGATAAGAGAAGGGAGATAAATTTTCAAGTCCAAATCCCAAACTCTTAAAACATTTGTCCTAGTGAGGTAGGAAAAGTATCTAGATATTTTACCCACCGAATGTGTCGGATGACATATTTTATGATTTTTAACCCTTTAGATTGATTTTGTGTGCATTGTTCTATGATGGGTTTTCATATTTTATCTTAGAGGTCTATGGTGAATTTTCTATTAATTAAAGTCTTAATAAATAGATTTAATAAATTAATTAATTATTTGGAGAAAATTAATATAATATCATGATCTTTGATATTTTGATTATAATTAATTAAATGAGAATTAATTACGAAAAAGAATTAAATAAAAGAAATTAGAAATTAAAATTAATAATAATTATAAAATAATAATAAAGTAGTAAATAAATAATAGTAATAAAAGTTATAAAAATTAAAATAAAAGTTATAAGCTTGCCTAGGAGTAATGCACCTTTTTATTTCTCATTTGTCATCAACATGGGGGTTAGTGCACCAATTAAGCACATGGTGTCTATAACCTTATGACTCATCTAGAAGGTTGGAATAGACTCATACTTAGTTGTCTACACCTTCTAGTTGTTTCTAGAGACATTCTAGGTATTTCTAGAGAGTTCTTTATATTCAAGCACTCCTAGAGGTTTAGGGAGAGTGTTTTGGGAGAGCATTTTTGGAGCTTTGGAGGACTCGGCAATGTTGGAGAAGGAAGGAGCTTGCTCTACAGATTCTGAGGCATAGCAAATCAGCATCAGTATCTAGGTGCAGTAATGATTTTTGCATATTTCATTTGCACTCTTTATTCTTCCTGTCGCCGCTAGACTTCCTATCGCAATGCAATTTTGGATTTATAAATCTGTATACTATTTTCCTATTGTCGCTAGACTTCCTGTCACAATGCAATTCTGGATTTATAATTCTGTATGCTATTTTCCTATCGCCGCTAGACTTCCTGTTGCAATGCAATTCTAGATTTATAATTCTGTATACTATTTTCCTATCGCCGCTAGACTTCCTGTCACAATGCAAATCTGGATTTATAATTCTGTATGCTATTTTCCTGTTGCCGCTAGACTTCCTGTTGCAATGCAATTTTGGATTTATAATTCTATATGCTATTTTCCTGTCACCACTAGACTCCCTGTCGCAATGCAATTCTGGATATATAATTTTGTATACTATTTTCCTATTGCCGCTAGACTTCTTGTTGCGATGCAATTCTAGATTTATAATTCTGTATGCTATTTTCCTGTCGCCGCTAGACTTCCTGTCATGATGCAATTCTAGATTTATAATTCTATATGCTATTTTCTTGTCGCCGCTAGACTCCCTGTCATGATGCAATTCTAGATTTATAATTATGTATGCTATTCTCCTGTCGTCGCTAGACTCCTTGTCGTGATGCAATTCTAGATTTATAATTTTGTATGCTATTTTCCTGTCGCAATGCAATTCTGGATTTATAATTTTGTATGCTATTTTCCTATCACCATTAGACTTTCTATCATGATGCAATTCTAGATTTATAATTTTGTATGCTAATATCCTATCGCCGCTAGACTTCCTGTCGCAATGCAATTCTGGATTTATAGTTCTATATGATATCTTCATGTTGCCGCTAGACTTCCTATCACATAAGCTTTCTGTTCTGCCACTGCAGCAAGTTTGAATAGAATCTTATTACTATGCATTAGTTTTATATGGTTTATTAACTAATCTAATTAAATTTAATTTAATTAAGATTAGTTAATATTAGACGAAGTGTAATTAATTATTAATTTAAGTAAATGGATTTTTAAATGAGGTCGATTTAAAAGAAAAGAGATATTAATAAGTGTTTAGTGGAATTAAATAATTGAATTATTAATGAGATTGATTTTACTTAAAATCAATGAGGATTATTTTAAATAAATGATTGTCCTTGAAATGTTTAAAGGAAATTGTAAACTAATTATTTGAAAAGTTGATTCTAATATTTTGAATAACGTGAGTAATTTTATCTAGAAGTCAATGGGTGCTAGTGCAATATTTTATACAAGTATATAATTATCTTATGATTATTTTAGAAAATTGTTTTAAAATAATGGAAGGATAATGCTATCAAGGGAACAAATAGGTTGACTTGTAGGTCAAATGATAAATCTTATATACTTGAAGCATACTTGCAAACAGAAACTAAAACCTCCACACTTAATTCAGCTATGTCGTTTTAGCGAACCAAAAACATGTGTTTGCATTGTCTTTTCTCTATGCTATTTGTTTTGGGTTTTGGGTTGACTAGTGTTGACCAGTTATAAGACGTCTACCAGAGGCTTGGGGGTTATGATTGTGATGTCATGATGATGTCTTATTTTTTATCTTTATAAATCCAACCACGGTTATGTGATGGAATGCTCTATGTAATGTTTGTAGTTACTAATTGTATAGTTGAGATTCTTATGTATGAGACACTTGACTTAACCATTTTTGAGTCATCGATTACTTATCCTTGGTTTATTTTCTAGTCACCATGATGCGATTGAAATTTTGATTTATGATGTCATGTTGTGACATGTTTTGACTCAACCATTTTGGAGTCTTCTATCAGTATGATTTGAGATATATTTTGATTATTGAGAACCAATGGATACTTTTGATTATCAGTGATGCTTCAGTTGCCAATAGAGAGCTGTTGTGGTCATGATTTTCTATGGATACTTTTCAGTTGGTCATGGAGATTTGATGCTATTATTGTGGATATTTTATGTTCTTATTATGAATTATCTTTTTATTTTTCTTTCCAATGTCTTGTATAGGATTGGGGTGATTTATGATTCCATGAGCTTAGGGTAGATTATCTACTTGTAGTGTCAGGAAGTGGCCTGCAATGGGGGTCGGAGCCCTAAGAGGCTGCCAGGGTAACTCATTGTAAGTTGTTTAATAAGTGAAAACATTCACACCTAATACTAACTAAATGAACCTAAAAAGATAATTGTTTTGTTCTCGCTCATGCCTCGAGTGCTTGTACAGACTAGGATGGGAGTAGAGAGAATGCATGGTTGTGACCTTGCATTCCATAGTATGCTTTGTTAGTATGAGAGGATACTAGTGGCCACATGAGGATCAATAGGGACCCATGGAGTTTAACTAACTACCAGGATAACTTCTACATGATATATGCGATGACACTTTCCCGCTTGTATAGTAGGTTTCCTACATGTCATTGTGTGCCTCTGGAAATTAGATGTCAGTTTTGTGATTGGAACCTTTGAGTTAGTATACTTTTAGGATTCCTGGACTTAGAGAGTATCTCCTCAGCATGGTGGAAGTGGACCACTTAGGTACCACGTGATCAGGTGGTAGTGTTTTTCGACTCTTACCATTTGAGATCCATTGAGACATCATGGCTGATGCGTCCTTCATGATGGTGGATATGTATCCTTTCACTGATGATTAGCATATGTTAGATGATGTTATTTTATGCTTATATTTGTAGTGTATGTTAGGAGTGACTTTCCTACTATGTTAACACTGATGATCTCCTCAGTGATTTGGAATGTTACGCACGAAGGGATGGCTAGGATCCACAATGGGCTAATGATGCTATTAATGGTTGGGAGGAACCGTGCACTTAGTTTATTATGTTTGATCTTTTATGATGGATGTCTATATCTTCTATGATGATGTATCATGTTTGACATGTGATTACCTTTACCTTTTTGCATCATGGATTAGAATAGGATGATGTACCTTATTCCACATATGTATATTCTTTTAAGCTTTTCATACTCTGTGACATGTACATTGGATGATTGAGCATTTAGAACTGTAATGTATAAACATTGGACTTATCATTATTATTTCATGTGGTTGTTGTATTAGATGGATTCAATAATGTTAGTTGATTTAGATGTAATTCAACATTAAGGGATCCTTAAAGAATGTAATCGGTTATGTATGATAAGTTTACTTTTAGATGGACATTGCTATTGCTTTCATTATTGTGTATAAGTTATAAGTGGTATTTACTTTCATGTTTAAAAAAATAAAAATGCTTCCAAACTTAGTGATATTCTAGGTTAATTCTTTGGATCCCTTGGTGGGGTGTTACATTTGGTATAAGAGCTCGAGTTTCTACATTGGAAGCTCTGGGTATTTTTGAACAACTAGAACTTTGAACTATTAAGTGTATCTTTTCAAACTTGAAAAACTAGGTGAACTGAAATAGGACTTGAACTGTTACTTGTATATTTTTCATACTTCAACACTTAGTTTTCAAAACTGAAAATTTTACTTAAATTGAACTTAGTCTATTTGCAAAATATGTGCCTTCTATGCTACACAATAGCATGCATTATGGTTGGCAAGTGGAACTAGCCTCAGGCATTAAGGTCTCCATAGATTCTATAGTTCATAAGTGTGGGCTTAGTTTAGGAAGATTTGATACTGCAGTTGACCTTCGAGTTATACCCCTTGGTTCCTACGATGTGGTTTTGGGCATGGACTGGCTCGAATCTCATAGAGCCAGTATAGATTGCAGGAAGAAGATTATTATGTGCCAAGATGACCAAGGGAATGATGTGAAGATAGTTGAGATACAAAGGCCTATATCTCTGCGGATGATTTTTGCTATACAATTGAAGCGGAGTTTTCATAAGGGATGTCAGATATTTGCTGTTATGGTAAATGATCTTGATGAGGAAAATCCTGTGAGGAAGACTGTAGATCACTTGATTTTATAGGAGTACACAAATGTCTTTCCAAGTGAGATTCCAGGCATGCATCCAGAGAGGGACATTGATTTTAGTATTGATCTAATTCCTAGAGCAGAGCCTATCTCTAAAGCTCCTTATCATATGACTACATAGGAATTGGGTGAGTTACATCTTCAGCTAGAGGAACTTTTGGCAAAAGGGAGCATTCTACCTAGTGTATCACCATGGGGAGCTCCAGTGCTCTTTGTGAAGAAGAAAGATGGTTCTTTGCACCTTTGTATTGATTATAGACAGTTGAATAAGTTGACTATTAAGAATAGGTATCCTTTACCAAGGATTGATGATTTATTTGATCAGATCAAGGGAGCTACAGTATTCTCCAAGATTGACCTTAAGTTAGGATACCACCACCTTCGCATTAAGGAAGCCGATATTAACAAGACTGCTTTTCAAACTCACTATGGGCATTATGAGTTCATAGTGGTACCTTTTGGGTTGACTAATGCTCCATCAGTTTTAATGAGTTTGATGAATGTTTTTTTCGATCATATCTTGATAGGTTTGTACTTGTGTTTCTTGATGACATATTGATATATTCTAAGTCTCAGAAGGAACATGAGGAACACTTGCGATTGGTTTTATAGTGTTTAAGAGACAATCAGCTTTATGCCAATGCAGCTAAGTGCGAATTCTTCAAATCTGAGATTCAATATTTAGGGCATGTCATTTCAAGTGATGGTATTTTAGTAGACCCTACAAAGATTTAGGCAATAATAGATTAGCCTACACTGACTAATGTGTCAGAGATTCATAGTTTTATGGGCCTAGCTGGTTATTATCGCAGATTTGTCCAAAACTTCTCTAGGATAGCACATCCTATCACTTCTCTTTAGAGGAAAGGAAAGAAGTTTGTGTGGATAGAGAAATGCAAGGAGGAATTTCAGAAGCTCAAGGAGCTTCTGAGTAGTGCACCAATTTTATCCATACCTGATCCAGAAGGTGATTTCATGGTGTGTATAGATGCTTCCCTAGAAGGGATTGGAGTAGTTTTGTTGTAGAATAGACGGGTGATTGTGTATGAATCATGCAAGCTCAAGGATCATGAGATAAATTATTCTATGCATGATCTTGAGTTAGCAATAGTAGTTCATGCTTTGACAAGGTGGAGACATTTCTTGTTGGGGCACAGATTCGAGCTACATAGTGATCATTGCAGTCTTTAGTACATTTTCACTAAGCCTAATTTGAATGCTTGCCAGAGGCGATGGATGGAATTTCTATGCGAGTATGATTTTGAGGTTAAGTACATCCAAGGAAAGGAGAATTTGGTGGTAGATGCTTTGAGTCACAGGAGACATGTGATATCATCTATGACTCTTAGTGTGGATTTGAGGAGTCAAATTCTTCAGGCACTTCCTACAGATTCTTGATATCAGGAAGTGTGCAGAGAGATAGATTTAGGAAGACCTTTGGAAGGTAAGTTTGCAGGCTACATTCAAGAGTTAGATGGTCTTTTGAGATATTTGGGGAGGATTTATGTGCCATTATTGGATGAGCTTCGCACCGTGATCCTAGTAGAAGCCCATCGTACACCTTACTCAGCACATCCAGGTGTCAAGAAGATGCATGCTGATTTGAGACATTTGTTCTTTTGGTTTGGGATGAAGTGAGACATTATTGATTATGTGGCTAGGTGTCTTGAGTGTTAGAGATTCAAGGCAGAACACCAACACTCGGCATGAATTTTGCAACCAAATCTCATTCCTTCTTGTAAGTGGGATATCATCTCCATGGATTTCATTATAGGATTACCTATGACTATTTGTTGCCATGATGCTATCATGGTCACCATTGATTGGTTCAATAAGGTGGCACATTTTTCACCAATCAAGTCTTCCTATACAATAGCTTCTATAGCTAACGTCTTCATGCATGACATTGTAAGATTACATGACATTCCTAGAAGGATTATTTTTGATAGGGATCCTGTATTCACATCTGCATTTTGGACATCGCTGCAGCATGAGCTTGGAGCACAATTAAATTTCAATTCAGCATATCATCCAGAGACAGATGGTCAGACAGAGAGGGTGAATTAGGTTTTGGAAGATATGTTATGAATGTATGTGATGAATAGGCAAACACATTGGGAGGACTATCTCTACCTAGTTGAGTTTGCTTACAACAACGGTTATCATAGTCCTATTGGCATGGCACCATTTTAGGCATTATATGGATGTCCTTGTCGTACACCCTTGAGTTGGGACAACCTTGAGGATCGCATCCTATTGGGTCCTGAGATGCTTCGTGATATGGAGCAACAGGTAGTGCATATCCGTGAGCACTTGACTACAGCACAAGATAGGCAGAAAAAGTATGCTGATGCACATAGGACAGATAAGCAGTTTGCTGTGGGAGATAAGGTTTTCTTGAGAGTGCATCCATGAAAGAGTCCGATCTGATATGGAAAGGGATCAAAGCTAGCACCTCGCTTTGTGGGAACATTTGAGATTCTAGAGAGGATTGGCTCAGTTGCATACCACGTTGCTCTATCGCCCAGCCTAACTCGCATTCACGATGTTTTCCATGTTTCAGTACTTAGGCAGTATATCCCTGATGTTGTACATGTTCTTGATTGGAATGCATTGCAAGTAGAGGACGGGCAACTGGCTTTAGAGCCGATTCATATTCTAGAGTAGCAGGAGTTGACCCTCAGGGGTCAAACCATCGAGCAGTTAAGGATCCAATGGGACCCTACTGATGATTCTTCAGCTACATGGGAGGATGTAGCTAGATTACGAGAGTTATATCCCTACCTTTTTGTAGGCTTCCAAGAGTAAGCCTAACCCAAGGGGCGGTGGATGTAGTGCCTGCCCTCATTCACATTTTTTTGGACACATTGTTGCTATTATTATCAAAATATGTTAGACTAGTTTTGTGTTGATGGATTAGTGGCATTGTTTTGAGACTATCAGACATTATGTTATGGATTCAGTTGATATATGATGGGATCATTTAGACTTTACATTTCATGTATGCATGATGATCATTACATTGCTTTCAATTATTGATGATGATTAGTTAGATGTTTTATTATCTCATGTGTTTTATTATGGATACTTACCCCATACTTGTATGTGTATGGTGTGCATGTTTGTTCTTATTGTATGGCATTTCTGATGTGGTTAAGGAAGGGATTCATAGTCACCTGCTAGTCGAGATCTACACAATGCACCACTTCTTGCCATTGCCTATTTAGCTTAGTATTATATATATATTGTATGTGCATGCATGATTTTTATGCAAGTTGTAGGTACTGGGTATCGACTTCCTTGAATTGCCAAGATGAGTGTACCCTATTACACTATCTCAATGATAAGAGAAGGGAGACAAATTCTCAAGTCCAAATCCCAAACCCTTAAACCATTTGTCCTAGTGAGGTAATACAAGTATCTAGATATTTTATGCATCGAATGTGTTGGATGACATATTTCATGATTTTTAACCCTTTAGACTGATTTTGTGTGCATTGTTCTATGATGGGTTTTCATATTTTATCTTGGAGGTCTATGGTGAATTTTCTATTAATTAAAGTCTTAATAAATAGATTTAATAAATAAATTAATTATTTGGAGAAAATTAATATAATATCATGATCTTTGATATTTTATTTATAATTAATTAAATGATTTTCTATGGATGCTTTTCAGTTTCTCATGGAGATTTGATGTTCTTATTATAAATTATCTTTTGATTTTTCTTTTCAGTCACTTGTATAAGACTGGGGTGATTTATGATTCCATGAGCTTAGGGTAAGTTATCTGCTTGTAGTGTTGGGAAGTGGCTTGCAATGGGGGCTAGAGCCCTATGAGGTTGCCAGGGTAACTCATTGTAAGTTGTTTAATAAGTGAAAACATTCACACCTAATACTAACTAAATGAGCCTAAAAAGATAATTTTTTTGTTCTCGCCCATGCCTCAAGTGCTTGTACAGACTAGGATGGAAGTAGAGAGAATGCATGGTTGTGACCTTGCATTCCATAGTATGCCTTTTCAGTATGAGATGATACTAGTGGCCGCATGAGGATCAATAGGGACCCATGGAGTTTAGCTAACTGCCAGGGTAACTTCTACATGATATATGTGATGACACTTTCCTGCTTGCATAGTAGGTTTCCTACATGTCACTGTGTGCCTCTCAAAATTAGATGTCAGTTTTGTGATTGGAACCTTTGAGTTAGTATACTTTTAGGATTCCTAAACTTAGAGAGTATTCTTATGATATGTGATTTTGATAGCCTATTTGGGACTTGAGATTATCTCCTCAGCACGATGGAAGTGGACCACTTAGGTACCACATGGTTGGGTGGTAGTGTTTTTCCACTCTTATCATTTGAGATCCATTGAGACATCATGGCTGATGCGTCCTTCATGATGGTGGATATGTATCCTTTCACTGATGATTAACATATGTTAGATGATGTTATTTTATGCTTATATTTGTAGTGTATGTTAGGAGTGAGATTCCTACTATGTTAACACCGATGATCTCCTCAGTGATTTGGAATGTTACGCATGGAGGGATGGCTAGGATCTATGATGGTCTAATGATGCTATTAATGGGTGGGAGGAATCGTGCACTTAGTTTATTATGTTTGATATTTTATGATTGATGTCTATATCTTCTATGATGATGTATCATGTATGACATGTGATTACCTTTACCTTGTTGCATCATGGATTAGAATAGGATGATGTACCTTATTCCACATATGTATATTCTTTTAAGCTTTTCATACCCTGTGACATGTGCAGTGGATGATTGAGCATTTAGAAATGTAATGCATAAACATTGGACTTATCATTATTATTTCATGTGGTTGTTGTATTAGATGGATTCAATAATGTTAGTTGATTTAGATGTAATTCAACGTTAAGGGATCCTTAAAGAATGTAATCTGTTATGTATGATATGTTTACTTTTAGATGGACATTGCTATTGCTTCCATTATTGTGTATAAGTTATAAGTGGTATTTACTTTCATGTTTAAAAAAAAAAAAAATTCTTCCAAACTTAGTGATATTCTAGTTAGATTATGGTGACTGATCAGGAAAGTACTATACATACTTCATAACCCTAAAGCCGACATATTATGGCCGACATATGGCCGACATGTTATAACCCTAAAGCGGTTTAATACTTGTATAAAAAGGGCTTAGGGTTGGGTATTTTTGATATATGTGTTGTGATACGATATTGGTTCTTGCGGCGGTATTGAGCTGTAAGGGATTATGGATTGTAATCAGGTTGTAATCACTAGATTGTAATAAGATCGGACTTGCTGTTTGGTGGACGTAGCCCAGGGATTGGGTGAACCACGTTAAATCTTGGTGCCTTGTGTTCATTTCTGTGTGTTCTATTATTTTTGTTATTGGTTATATTTGCATGTAGTTTTTATTTCTGTCCGTGGTTTATCCTAACAATTCTAGGTTAATTCTTTGGATCCCTTAGCAAGGCATTACAAGCCTAAGACCAGGTCCATATTTCGTAGGAGTGATTTCTCGAGCTTGTTCTGTTAGGTCCATTGGAGCCTCTTCTCTATAAAGCCATGAAACAATGGCTCTGTTTTCACTTTCATCTTCTAAGGGAACTATATACTTGATGAAAGTACCATTATACTTGGTCTGAGGTGTTAGCATGGATGGCTTCTTTGCCTATGAGGGTCTCCCATAATGTCGAGGGGACTTTGGGAGAGATGTTAATGATAGCACTAGTTCAATGTGGTACTCTCCCATACTAGTTTCTTTCAGTTTGAACGACTGCTCAATTTGTTTCAGCTTATTGTCATGATAATCAGTAGACTCATAGTTACCAAGGATGAAAGTTTAAGCAGCTTTGAGCATATTGCAGGTGTAGCTAGCAGTGGCAGGAATGGTAACTTCGCAGCCATGAAATAGGAATTTGATGTATTGGTGGTATGTGGATGGCATAGCACGCATCTCATGTATCCATGGATGTCCCAATAAAATGTTGTAGTCCAAGGGAATGTCAAGCACCTGACAGGTGACATCCCTTTCGACAGGACCAACACAAATTGATAAAACCACAAGACCTTTTGACTTTCATTCCACGTCATCGTATGCTTTAATAGTGATCTTTCGTTGGGGATCAATAGAGTCATTAGAACAATCCAATTGTCGAAGAAGAGCAGGAGAGACAATATTTAGGCCAGTGCCATTGTGAATGAGTACTCAACGAACACGTGTCTAGTGGATCATAACCTCAACATGTAGAGGTTGATTGTGTGGGTGGTTCAACGAGTTATCATCCTTATCAGAGAAGGTCATAAGATAAGGTGAGGTCAGGTGACCTACCATGGATTGAAATCTCTCAAGATCAAGATCTTGAGGAACATTTGCCTCAATGAGGGCTTTGTCCAAAATTTTCCTATGAGTAGGCAAGATTTTAAGCAACTCAAAGATGGAAATCTAAGCATTAGTTCATTTCAATTGATCAAGAACACTATAACTAGTTGCAGTCAAGTTTTTTGTGGGTTTTCTACCTTTATTGGATGGGCCAGCAAGGGCTTTTTCTTTGTGTTGTTCAAAATTTGAAGTAGGAGGCATAGGGCTTTTGAGCACCAACTTGGCATGAGAGAGAGTAATAGTGTTAGCACAGTGTTGTGAAGGCGTATTATCTATTTCATTGGAAGTAGGGCCCCTCAAGACAAATGGTGTCTTAGGTTTGTCATTATCTTGCTTGCCCTTTATAGTAATAACGTCGCAGTATTCAGAATCTATAGGTTCAACCATGTGAATGAAATTGTCATCATTGGAATATGTATAGTTGACCTTATTGTAGGGTTCTGGTTTTGAAGTCTCTCCTTTTTCATAAGCTGGGAAAGGTTCTTTGAATGCCTTGTGGTCAGAGTTTTTGTTATGTCCATCTACCACAAGATCACCAGCATCAATCATGTCCTAGACTTTACGACGCAAGTTTATACAGTTGCTAGTTTTGTGTCCCTTGTTTTGGTGATACTCACAAAATGAGATCTCATTCCACCATGGTGGACATGGTTGTGGATCATAGGGACAAGGGTTATCCGTTGGTGAAATAAGCTTATGTTGTAGCAATGTTTTGTAAACCACATCCAAAGGTTCTCCCAAAGGCATATACTCTTGCTTGGGGCATGTTGTCCATGAGTTTCTCAATTTGTTCCCATATGTCTTATTGTTAGGGGGAGGTTTCTTAACATTTTTAACCGCTTTGAGGCAGTCTGTAAGATTAATTGCCACTTTAGCTGGTTTGGGTGTGATATTTTCAACAACTCCATCATGTACAATTTCTTAGTTCTTGTTGACATGTTTGGTTTTATCCTTGTTGGAAGTGGAACCTTGTTTTGTGTCTCTCTAAAAAGTGAGTTCACCTTTCTTGACCATAAATTTTTCGATATGGATAGCCTATGTAATCATGTCTTCAAAGGTACATGAACCTTGTAGTTGGGCTTTATACCCAAAATTAGGTAAGAGGTTATCAGTGAAAATGTCAAGCTTCTCCGTTTCTGAGATTTTACAGGAATACTTAGTGTATAGTTTTCTCCACCTTTGAAGGAAAGTGAGGAAAGGTTCACCAACCTTTTTTTTAAGGTTGCATAGATCTTGAATATTGATAGGGTGTTGTATGTTACGAGAATATTGCTAAACAAATGAATTGGTAATTTTGTCAAATGTATTGATACCAGGAGGTAAATGTGAGAACTGCTCCAAAGCCTGACCACCTAGGCTTTTAGGGAATAAATACATGAGGTATGTTTGATTGTGTATAAACTCCATAAACAAAGCACCAAATTCTCGCAAGTGGTCTTGCGGATCAGTAGTACCAAGTACTTGTCATATTTGGGTAGTTCTATGCCTCGTGGGAAAGGCAGCATGTTTATACTTTTTTCAAATGGAAATGAACAAAGAGTGTCCACTGTGTATGTCTTTGTGGGTTTCTCTTTCTCATGCATCATCTGAGCTAATTGGTCTTGCATAATTTTCAATTTTTTTGGAGTTTGGAAGTCTCAGTTTCTTCTTCAATTTTGACAATGGTTTCTACATTGAAATGAGAAGGTAACTTTGCTCCCTCTTGGGCAAGTTTGAGAAAGTATTTTTCTTTCTCTTCGTTGATTAGGATTCCCATGACCTTTTGAAAGTTTTTGTCTCTTCAACATTTTGCTATGTGTTCAGGGAGGATTTCCACTTCTTCTTGTTCCTCATCGGTGTCATAGTCTTTCTCTTTCTCTTTGTCATTCCTAGGTGGTTCTTGATGTCGACTATGACTACCATGTTCAAGTTCATGATTAGTCATTATAGGAACGTGTTCAATTTTTATATGTTGTGTTTCAAAAGGGTCTTTGGAGAAAGAATCATACATCATGTTTGGGAATGCAGGACCTCTACCTGTCTTAGTATCCTCTTGGTAAAAAGGATTCCTAATTTGTTGCAAATTTATGGAAAATATTTGTTGAACTCGAGATGACCTGGTAGGTGAGGGAGATCATGAAGATGCTTCAATAGTCAAACTAGATATAGATGTTGTAATGAAAGGTAAGTGACCTCTGCCACGATTATGACCCCTAGCATGACCACGTCTAAGGTTATAGGGATAAAACATGTTGCCACTTCTGGTTGTGATAGTCATAGACAAGGACAAGAAGCTAGAACCTGGACAAGAACTACACTAAGACTGAGTCTCAAAAAGGACAAGATAATAGTAAGAATGTTGTTCACTAAGGCACAAATGGTCTGATTTAAAGGCTAGAACAGCCAAAGATTATGACCAATGCGACACAAAGTATGACAAGTGTTAAAACAAGGATCAAAAATTACTTATGAGACGACACTAGTCAAGGTGGAAGACACAAGTCTTCAGCTAAGAAAATTGTCACTATTTTAGGATTGTTTGCAGATAGAGAGCAATAAACAGACATAGAAAAAGATAGCGTGCAGGTCGTAGATAGCTAAAATAGACCCAAATTGGTAATGCTAACACAAAGTCTCACACGAGAATCTTTCACAGGCTGCGTGAAGAAGTTTTATAGGCCACGCGAATAAGTTTTCTGGATCGCACAAAGATCAATGACAGTGTTTTAATTTTGCGCAAAGAAGTTCACAAGGTCACGTGAAGACTGACGACAAAGGCTTAATTTCATGCGAGAACAAAATGATTTCACATGAAGACCAAATGATTTCGCGCGAGACCCAAATAATTTTGCATGAGAAGGTAGACTAGCTTTACAACAACAACTGATTTTGACAAGGTTTTTGGACTTTTTAGACAGATTGGGTGGATTTTCAAGACAAGTTCAATTTAACAGATAGCGAGGTTGACTCACAAGATGTTTGGACAGTGCTTTCAGTTTGCAATTTTTTAGTTTGATTTAAATGACAAGTATGTAGTCAAAATCAACTCGTTGTTTTGGAAAATTTGATTGTTTTAGTAAGCAAGCAGATAAACAGGCACGCAGAACAGCAAGCAGGTGATATCAAGCATGTCTAAAAATAATGAGCAAGGGCAAAAGCAACTTTGCACATAAACAATCAAGTGACTTAGTACTCGCTGATTCCTAAGAGAGCTAATTGTGTATGCTTTTGAAAGGTTTTGAAATCACACATACATCCCTAGAAAATAAAAGTTGGCCTCTCTAAGGTTTTTAGTAATGTTTAGACTCTGCAACTTTTATGACTCACAGGGGTGACCTCCAATCCCAGCGCACTAAGGTTTCAACATAGTCGAAGAACTTAATCTTCAAGAGCTGCTGGGGAGATCTGACAACCCACAATGAACCACACCTGTGGAGATTTCTTCCACAAGGACATTTATATAGTGGTTGTCACTACCACGTCAAAAATGTCTATTACCACTCGAGATTTTATCCACGCAATTTTCCCTGTAGAGGGATTATCTGCTATGGTTAACCCTCTCTAAAGGTGACCGACTCACAATAGTGTACCAAAAAGGGGACTTAGCTTCCAGATTCAAGGTTTTGACACCTTTTTCACT
This sequence comes from Cupressus sempervirens, assembly GCA_028749045.1. Taxonomy (NCBI): domain Eukaryota; kingdom Viridiplantae; phylum Streptophyta; class Pinopsida; order Cupressales; family Cupressaceae; genus Cupressus; species Cupressus sempervirens. The sequence goes on from CM053783.1 coordinate 106,840,123, forward strand.
TTTAGCCCAATCAAAGCAGACAGATTAATCTGACACGCTAAACTAAGAGTATCTCTTAAAGATCTATGATATCAACTCCCAGTGATCTATCAACCTCTCCAGAGAAAGGATGCCTCAATCAACAAGTTGAAGATTCATCTATCTACGAGATGCTCAAAGTATCCTCCCCACCTACAAGGAATCCGTCATAGAGAGGAGTTTCACTAGGAACCCACTCTCTCAAGATCCATGAATAGTGTTCATGGGGCCTAATTACTATGTGTGTACAGATGTTAATTCCCAAAAGCAAATATATCCAAAAGCAATCAAAGAGCACCGGGTGGTACACTTAATGCTTTAACTAATGTGAGGTGAGTCCAAAGATGTGGAACATTTAACCCCTCACACAAGCCAGCACGAGTCCACAAGTCAGAAACTAGTGAGTTTTATAAAGCACAAAAGGGTTGCCTAGTGGAGCATTTAATGTTTATTTCCTATAGACCCCTCCCCTTTAACGTGGTGTTGATCTTGCAACCACAGGGTGAAACGAGGGGCCGACGGATTAGCAAGTCCAATAACCCAAGATAGCTAATTAGATCTATCACTAGTAACTAAGCTTGCTAGATGAAAACAAATGGAGATCACAACCTAGTATCAAATTATGCATGTGTTGTAAAATGAGAACATGGAAGGAAACACAAACAAGCTTGAGAAGAGAGATGTTTGTTTTAGGTCCAAATGAAGTGTTATCAATCAAAGAGAATTACCTGGTAATCCTCGCAATGCGCTTAGTAGATGTTTTACCTTTTTTTAGCAACTTTATCATGCTTTTTCAATTGTCTCGCAAACCACTGTTATGCTGTGAAAAATACAAAAAACCAAAATTAAGATGCTTTAGAGAAAACACGTTAGTGAAAACAAAAGCTTAACTAAGGGAAAATCAAAAATTAACTTTTTTTGTTCTTTTTTATACCCATAAAAAAGCTTAGAAAATGCTAAAACCTATGAAAACATCGAAAGTCAAAAATGATTTTTTTTTTTTAATAATAATAAATTATTATTTTATCTAGAAAACTAGAAAAAAAAAATTGTCTTCTGTATCACTGTTGTAAAATTTCACATGGAGCCATGCACAGACATGCGCAAAATCATGGATAGAATCACACAAAATCACTTACAGATCTGCGTGAAATCATGGACAAAATTGCGCAAAATTTTTTTCAGGCCCGCATGAAATTCTTTTATGGCCTATGTGAAGAAAATAGGTGCTGCACGAAGTTTCGTATGCTCAAGCACTTTCTCGTGCAATAGCAAAAAATATTCGTGCGAAGATTCTGGATCCTCGTTCGAAAATGAACAATCTCACATGAAGATTCTCGAATCTGTACAGAATAGTACGGATAAAGAACAAAAAAATGACTAAAAAAATGCAGAACAAGGCCAAAGAAATTGATTTTCTCAACCCCACAGTGGGCACCAAAAATGTATACGTGAAAATGTGGCCTATGCTAGCACACACACTTCAACACGGTCTTTATATGCGAATTCATCCTAGAATGAACATTGGATTGTTCATCTGAAAATCAGCTGGCAAGGCGACCTATTGCCTTCTATCTAAAGGGAATTACTTATTAGATATCCTTAGATTTGAGGTGTTAAGAAACCAGACCCTCTATGAACAAAGGATTTAAAAGAAAATGTGACTAATCTATATGAGAATGCAAATTAATCTAGAATGGAGTATGCATGTTTAATCTAAGAACATGTAAAAGAAGATTATGCTAAAATGTATGCATATTATGCTAAATGAGATTAAACTAGAAAATGAATATGTTATGAAAGTAATGAGGTCAAATGAATGCACAATCTAGCAGCAATTCAATACAAATTCTCATTCAACCTCTCGCTAAAATGAAGAGAGGAGGGTCTCTTATATAGATTTTCTTGAAAACCTCCGACGGTTGAGATTGATTTCAATCAACGGTCAGGATTGAAGATAAAGTTCAATCATAAAGGAAGATTCCCAAATTAGAGGAAGTTAACTGAATTATTTTGAGTAGAATAAGGAGTTAATTGATTTAATTTGAGTATAATAAGGAATTAATTGATTTAATTCCTTTTTGATCAACAGTGAACTAGGAATTTCCCTTTTTGAACTGAACTGAGATTTTGGCGAGATATTTAATTTAATAAAATGAGATATGCTCTCATAATTACCTTTTCTATTTAATTAAATAATTCTATTTAATTAATTAGAGACACTTTTCTTATTTAATTAAATAACTTCATTTAATTAATTAGGAATGGCTTCCCATTTAATTAAATAACTTTGTTTAGTTAATTAGAAGTAAGTTCTCCATTTAATTAAATAATTTTGTTTTATTAATTAAAATAGGCACATTTATTAAATTAAATAAATTTATTTTCATAGTACATTATCCTTAGGATATAATTTAATTAAATTAAACTATAAATACTTAGTAATTAAATTAAATATTAATCAATAGGTTTAACGTGACTAATATGAGTGAATACTATAGGAATTAAATAATAAGCATGATGAATGCAGATTAGGGTTTTCTACATTTGACAATTAAGTGAAGTAGTGAGTAGCCGAATAAGAATTTGCCTAATGGAATAGGACTTTAGGATTGGATAGAAATAGACCAGAATTGGTATCATGGAAATGAGCCAATTTTTGGGTATTACATGTGTCTTGTGGAATAACCAATAAATATACTTTCTTCACTGTTTGCATCTAGTTTACCATTTTTGGAATCTTTGAGAATATAACACTTTCTTACAAATACCGTAAAATATTTTACATTGGGTGAGTATCCATACCATAGTTCAAAAAGTGTTGAATGAATACCTTTGTTGACTTGTATATGGCTCAAAGTATAAATAGTTGTACTTATAGCTTCTCTCTAGTATTTCAAAGAAACATTTTTCTCCATCATGAGTGTCTTAGCACAATTCATTACAGATTTCTTCCTCCTTTCAACAATTCCATTTTGTGGAGGGGTTCTAGGAGAAAATGTCTATCTTTTGATTCCTTTGTCATTACAAAACATCTTAAACTCATTTGATGTAAATTATCCTCCTCTGTCACATCTCAAACATTTTAGACTTTTACCTATTTCCTTCTCAACTCTTCCTAATTAACACTTAAACATTTGTAAAGCATCAAATTTCTATTTTAGAAACATAGTTGTCATCATTCTAGAATAATCATCAACAAGCAATGTAATATATTTATCTCCTTTGTAGCTTTGCACTACAATTGATCCACACAATTCAGTATGAACAATCTCTAATATTCTTTTAGAGGTATGACTCTTACTCTTAAAACTTGACTTTGTTATTTTTCCTAATGGACATTGTTTGCAAATTATATTGTCATGCCTTTTCAACTTACGCAAACCTCTGACTCTTCTCATGTTCCCAATACTAACCAAGTTATCAAAATTAACATGACATAACCTCTTATGCCATAGCCACACATCATCAAATTCTACAATTAAACAAGTAGCATCCTCTAGGTAGAATAGATTACCTCTAGTTTGATCACCTTTTCCAATCAATTTTCCATCAATATCATATATCTTAACAATTTTATTTTCAAACTCAACCTTACATCCTGAATTATTCAGTTGTGATGCACTCAAAAAATTATAGTTAAATCCTTCAACATAGTAAGCATTGTCACATAAAAAATAATTTGTGAGCTTGATAGAACCTTTTCCTTTTATCAGACATGGTGCATCATTACCAAACCTTACACTATTTCCATCATAATAATTCATTGTAATGAACTTACTTTTATCTCTAGTCATGTGATGTGAACACCCACTATCAATGATCCCTCTGCCATTCTTTTTCACACAAGATACTAGTGCAGTTGCCTCATCCTCATCAGTTTAGTCCTTCATTGCAACATACGCCACTTCATCATCATGATCATCAGATCCATCTTTTGTTTCCTCTTCAGTAATGTAGCAAGACTTCTTGCCTTTGCCTTTGTAGTCTTTTTTGACTTCATCTCTTCTACCTTTTTACTTATCACCACCTTTGTAATTCTTCTTCTCTATAAATATAGTAGCAATATGACCAACCTCATTGCAATTGAAACACATGATAGGAAACTTATCTTTAAAATTTCCTTTACCTCTGTGAAATCTCCTTGCTAATAGTGTTCAAGTTGATCTACATCTTTCTCATATGTATCACTATCACTAGACACATATTTTTGTTGTATATAATTGTCTAATTGTGTGTTATCTTTGATCTTACACAAATGTCATATCAGTTGTCAATTAGTGCTTACCGAGCTCACTTGGTCATCAAGATAGTTTTCCTTGTCTATTGAGCATTCCTGAAGATTACTCTGTGAAGACAGTGTCTACTAAGCTCAGTCGGGCATTGAAGGAATTTAGGTAGGAAAAAATGTTAACTAAGTTTACATGGTTAGCAAAGGAAAGTTGGACAGAGTCAGCGTTCATCGAGTTCACTTGGTTGCCAAAAGATTTTTGTAAGTTCACAGTGTTAGCCAAGCTTCTATTGGTCAACACAGGAAATTGTCTTAGAACTAGTGTTTATTGAGTAGGGTCGACCAATGAAAGATTTTCTTATTTTGGCATAAGAACCTTATTTATTTTAAGTATTGTTTCTAGCTAGCTATGGTGATGATTATTGGTTATTGTAATTGGTAATTGAGCCAACTTGAAAATCTAGATGATATAAATGAAAGGTCAAGTTGAGAATTTTAGTGTGTGCAAGTGGTGATTGAATTGAGAAGGAATGAGTTAGAGTGAAATTAAAGGATAAGAAAGTATCCTTGTGGAGTAAAAAAGTAGAAGGATCAAGTATGATGCAGAATAGAGATCTATAATCAACAATTCAGTTGCATCACAATTAGGTCATTTGATTGTTACTCTCTAACCATTGTAGCAGTGATCTAAATCTTTTAAAAGAGTTGATTTAATAGCCAATTGTAAATCCTCTAACAAGGTGACCGTTCCATTGAATTTTTTTGAGATCTCTTGCAAGGCCACTCCTAATAGGGTGAATAAATTCTCTCACAAGGTCACACTTAATAGTGTGTTTTGTAACCTTTAACCATGTTGGCTCTTAACATGGCTCACTGCAAAAGAATAAAAAATAGTAACTAGTTACATTGGTGGTTTTTTCTATATTGGGTTTCCATGTTAAATTCTGGTGTCTTATGTGTTCATGTTATTTCTCTTATGCTTGCAAATTAATCATTGAGAATGTTTAAGATCAGCTACAAGTAAATCACAATCTACATTTACTGAGTTACAACATTTTCTATGTATGTTTACTGAGCATTAGCAATAATCAGATTTCTCAGTTTAAATTTTATTGTTGACATCTAAGGGATCTGAGATTTATTTTAGTGGTAATTGATTCATCCCCCCTCTCAGTTACTCCTATATTTCTAAAAATTGGTATCAAAGATTTTGGTGCTTGCAGAAAAGGTTTCAAGGACCTAAGCTAAAGATCAAGATGTCTTACAAGAGAGAAATTCCAAAGCTAAAAAGAGACAACTTTTTAGCATGGCAGGGACTCATTAGACTTCATCTGGCCTCCATTAGTGATTAAGGCTTGAAATACCTTGATGAATAATACACAACCCCTACTGGTACATTATTTGTTGGAGATATTTTAAGAAAATGAACCATAACACCATTATTATTGATATTGCATCTGTTCTTAGCTATGACGAATTTGATAATATCAAGGACTAAAAAACTACTTTAGTATGTGGAACAAGCTAAAGGACATCTGTGGTGGTGATGACAATGTGAGGAGAGCCAAAGCAGAAATCCTTAGAGGAGAGTTTGATCAAATGAGAATGAGAGAAGATGAAAATGTTGCCAAATATGTCGAAAGAATCAAAGCCAATGTCAGTGCAATTAGAGCATCTAGAGGGAAAATCAAGGATGAAACTATTGTAAGTAAAGTTCTCAAAATATTGCTTCCTATATATGCTATTAGAGTATCTTCTATTCAAGAAAAGAGGTGTGAACCAAATCACAAGATAAGTTTGGATACCTTAGTAGGAATATTGACAGCTTTTGAGCTAGACAACTTTGACAATTATGTTCCAGCTTCCAAGAATATTGAATTCACATTTGAAGCCAAACTTTCACTCAAAGAGAAAGGCAAGAAAATAAAGGACATTTAGTTAGAAAGTGAAGAAGAATAAAAGGAAAGTTTTGATAGTGATCTTGAAGTTGTTGAAGCTTTACTTGCAAGGAAATATTCTAGAAGCAGAGGTAAACACAAAGGTAAAGTTCCCCTAATCTATTTGTCATGTGAAGAAATTGATCATATTGTTGTCAGGTGCCCAAACAAAGAAAGTGGTGCAGGAGCACCTAGGTAGGCTAAGTGTGAAACCTAGGTATTTCTTTGTTTTTGGCTTGTAGTGATGCTAGCCACATCACTATTCTAATAATAGGTCCTATGTGGTCCTTAGGTGTGTTTAGGAGACTTGGCAAGACCCAAAGTGACCAAGTTGCTAGAAGTTGCCGACTATTGTCAACTAGGTGACTTAGGTCCGGAAAAGGCTAAAATGGTCTAAAAAGGTTCCAATGGCTTTGAATTGTTTATTTGAAGTCATTTTATGCATATTATATGTCTACTTTATTTTTGTTCCAAATTTGGAGGTCTAACTCCATGTAGAACAAAAGTTGCTAAAATGTTGTCATGTTGTCATGACAACATTTTCTTGCAAAAAGCAACTTTTTGGCATTTGTGTGTTTAGAATGTCCTAACTATTTAGAACAGTTATGGAACTGATGGAGGAGCCTTTAAAAATGTGAGGAAAACCATTTTCAAGGGGTTGGACAAGTTGGTTTTGCATTTTGTACGAATTGAGCAAGTATTTTGTTGCCGGTTTTATGCATTTGAAGGCATTTTTAATAGAGGAGGATTGAATGGCCTGATTTTCATGTTGGAAAAGTTCTGAAATATTTTTTTAAATATTTTTTTAGTGTTGGTTTGATCATTTTAATTCGTTTGCATTAGTGTAGAAAAATCTTTTTGCTCTTGGCAAGTTGCTGATCTGAACAGGGCTGCACTTAGAAAATGGGATCTTAGGGCCACTTCCCACCATTGGAAACCTCTGGTATTTTGGGATTTGGAACTAAGATCCATGTAAATTATGTATCAAGAAGGAGGGCCCTTGAAAGCATCAGCAAGCATTTTTAAGGTGATGCCCTAGGCAAGCCAAATGCAACTTGGCTAGGAATCACAGTTGGAAAATGAGTTATGGAGAGGATTGAGTGTACAAATACCTTAATCCGGCTGCTTCAGTCCAAAGGAGAGGTCTTGGAAAGGTGTCTAAGGTGGTTTTCCATCACAACAACGATAAAGCACTTGAAATCCTCATTTTTGGCCTAAAACTGTACTTTCATTGTACGGAAAGTTTGGAGGCTAGAAAATTACAAAATATTGAAGTACTCTAAAAAGGGTATCCAAAAATATAATTTTTTTGTAGGGTTGTTAAGAAATTTTTCAAGAAATCTTGTTTCCAGCTATTTAGGAGGGCTAATTCCTAGTAGCCTTTTTGGAGCAATTTGGTGTATCTTCCCTAGTAGATTGAATGTGCCTATGAAATCAGCATTGTTTAGGGTCATGGATGTTAGAAGGAGTCTAAAAAAACCCTAGATGAAGAACTGGTACCCTTGGAGCTATAGATGGACTTGAGGGTTAATAGCGGACTGGAGCTGGCTAGTAAGAAATTTGATGTTACTTTGTTGGTGTACCCCCAACTGAAGGATTAGGATCTCTTGAGCAAGGTCCTAGTAATTATAGGGTGTGAAGAAGCCCTAGTGGGTCTAGTGAATGACCTAAGGTAGCCCTGAGAGAGAGCTTGGGGTTTGGAAGCAAGGTTGGGGTGTTACATCAGAGTGGTATCAAAGCAAGTTAAAGATTTGGGAAAGGTAGTTAATGTTGGAAGCCGCTGAAGAATCAGTAGGAGAATCCATGATGGTGACAAATGTGGAGTTAGCTAAAGAAGTTGATGAGCAAAGGCAAAGAAATCAGCTTCTTGAAGAAGCACTAGAAGAGGTGAAGCAAAAACTAGATGCAGTTGTAGAGGCAGCCAAGAAAAGAGATGAAGAAGAAGATGGGAATGGTAAAAAGGTAGCAGAGGAAGATATTGTACCTGAACCTGATCCTATCTTGCAAGAAGAGCCCTTCTTGAAGGCAATCAAAGCCTTAGGAGGTAAAGCTTTGGAAGGAGTGCCACTTTTCAGTGGTAAGATGGATATTGATGCAGTTATGGATTGGTTAGAGGGTATGGAGAACCACTTTGAGTGTGAGGGTATCTCAGAGGCACAGAAGGTTAAGGTTGCTAAGTCAAGGCTTAGAGGCTCAGCCTTAACATGGTGGAAGTATGTACAAGATGAAAGAGTCAGCATGGGCAAGAATCCAATTGCAAATTGGAGTGCTATGGCAAACAAAATCAAGGAGAACTTCCTACCTGAAGACTTTGAGATCCAACTCCATAAAAAGAGGCAAGGACTGAAGCAAAAAGATCTTGATGTGACCTCCTACACTGAAGAATTTCAGAGGTTGTGTTTGAGATCCAAGAAGCAAGAAGAGGAGTCACTCAAGGTGGCAAGGTATCTTGGTGGCTTGAAGTGGAACATTCAAGAGGAGCTTAGCTTATGGGCCCCTACCACTATCCAAAGATGTCATCAGCTAGCTTTGAAGGTAGAAGAAAAGAACAAGAGGAAAGGAGATTCTAACTTCAAAGGTAGAGGCAAAGGCAGAAATCAGAAAAATGAAAGAGGAGGCTACCAAGGCAAAGGTAGTGATCAAAAGAGCCAAAGTGAAAGCAAACCCATGGAGCAAACTATTGACCACTCTTCAAGAGGTGGTTATAATAGAGGGAGAGGAAATCAAGGAGGATCAAGTAGGGGTAGAGGAGGTAGGAGCAGCTCTTACTTTGCAACAATGAAGTGTTACAATTGTGGTCAACTAGGCCATCCTGCCTATAGGTGCCCGGACAAACCCTCTTCCTCAAGCCAAGATAAAAGGCTAGCATATGCACAAGAAGATAATAGAAGTTGCAAGGATGTTGACATAGACCATATTGAGTCTAAAAAAGGTGAGAACCTCATGTTTAGGAGGGTGCTGATCAAGCAACCAGCTTCTAATGAGCCTAGACATAGAAGGGCATTGTTTAAGATCAAGTGCAAGATCCTAGGAAAAGTATGCAAGGTGGTGGTTGATTCTGGATCAACTGATAATGTAATATCAGAGGAGGCTGTTACAAAGCTCAAACTGAAGAAGATACCTCATGACAACCCTTACAAAGTCACATGGCTTAACAAAGGGCAAAGCATCCTAGTGAATGAACAAGCATGGGTGGACTTCTCAATTGCAGGATATAAAGACCGCTTATTATGTGATATTTTGCCAATGGATGCTTGTCATCTTTTGCTAGGGAGACCTTGGCAATTTGATAGGGAAGTGGTCTATGATGGCAAGGAAAATACCATAACATTTAAGAAAGGAAGCAAGACCTTCAAAATTCAGTCATTGTTAGAAGGGGATGAACCACAGTCCAAGGTGCCTAATGTGCTGCTATGTGGAGAGAAAGAGTTTATTAGAGACCTTAAGCATGAGGAGAGCCAAGGATTTGCAGTCATACTAAAGGCTGCAAGTGAAGAAAAGCCAGTCCAAGAACCTTTACCAGCAGAGGTACAAGAGTTGCTTGTAAAGTATAAGGAGATTGTTAGTGATGGTACACCAGCTACCCTACCACCAAGAAGAGTTATCAGCCATCAAATTGACTTTGTTCCAGGTGCCTCACTACCTAATAAGGCAGCCTACAAGTTAACCCCAGATCAGAACCTTGAAGTGGCAAGACAAGTCCAAGAGTTGATGGACCATGGTTTGATCCAAAAGAGCATAAGCCCTTGTGCAGTCCCGGTGGTTTTGGCATCCAAGAAGGGAGGTAAATGGAGGTTGTGTATGGACTCAAGGGCCATTAACCGCATTACAATCAGGTATAGGTTTCCTATTCCAAGAATTGAAGACCTTATGGATTGTCTAGGAGGTGCTATGTATTTCACTAAGCTAGACTTGAAAAGTGGGTATCACCAAATTAGAATAAAGGAGGGAGATGAATGGAAGACAACATTTAAGACTACTGATGGTCTTTATGAATGGCTTTTGATGCCATTTGGTCTTTCCAATGCCCCTAGCACCTTCATGAGGCTCATGAATGAAGTGCTCAAAGACTTCATAGGTAGATTTGTGGTGGTGTATTTGGATGATATCCTCATCTACAGCAAGACCAAAGAGGAACATGTCAAGCATGTAGAAGCGGTTTTGAAGAGGCTTGATGAGCAGAAGCTATCTATCAACCTTGAGAAGTGTGACTTCTTCAAGCAAGAGTTGGTGTATCTAGGCTTTGTGGTGTCTAAAGGAACTTTGAAGATGGACAAGGAGAAAGTTGCTGCTATCCTAAGTTGGCCTACACCTACCACATCTAGTGAGGTAAGAAGTTTCCACAGTTTGTCTCAATTTTATAGGAAGTTCATTAGGAACTTTAGTGGTATTTTTGCACCATTTCTTGATACCATAAAGGGGGGAGTCAAGTCCAAGTTTAGGTGGACTTTAGAGGCTGAAAAGTCATTTGATATGTTAAAAAAACAAGTAGCTACTCAACCCATCCTAAAATTGCCTAGCTTTGAAAAGTTGTTCACCTTAGAATGTGATGCAAGTGGCCTAGCAGTGGGTGGGGTGTTGAGTCAAGAAGGTAGACCAGTAGCCTTCTATAGTGAAAAGCTAAATGAGGCCAAGAAGAAATACTCATCCTATGATCTAGAATTGTATGCCTTAGTCCAGTGTCTTAGGAAGTGGAGACACTACTTGTTGCCAAAAGAATTTGTTGTGTTTACAGATAATCAAGCTCTTAGCTACATCAACACACAGGAGAAGTTGAGCAACAGGCACTTGAAGTGGATGGAATATTTGCAGGCCTTCACCTTTACAATCAAGCATAAGAAAGGACAAATGAACAAGGTTACTGATGCATTAAGTAGAAGGGTTTTAACAGTCCAAGAGATTCAGCTCCATAGCATTGGAGTGGAGAGTTTTTAGAATCTTTACAAGAATGATGAGGACTTTGCTGAAGCCTATAAGGTATGCATGGATTTTGGAAACCACTTTCATAGCAGATTTTCAGAATACACTTTGCAAAATGGGTTGCTATTTAAGGGTAACCAGTTGTGTGTACCAAGAGGTTCCATGAGAGAGAACCTAATACAAGAGAAGCATAATGGCAGCTTGAGTGGGCATTTTGGTATCAGCAAGACAATAGAACTAGTGCAAAGGTTCTATTATTGGCCTAAATTGGTCAAAGATGTAACCAAGTATGTGGAGCAATGTATGGTGTGTATGAAGGAAAAAGGAGGAATGAGCAATGCAGGTCTTTACCAGCCCTTACCAATTCCTAGCAGACCATGGGATTGTGTAAGTATGGATTTCATTGTTGGTTTTCCTAAAACTAAGCAAGGGTATGATAGCATTTATGTTGTTGTTGATAGATTCAGTAGAATGGGACATTTCATTCCATGTAAGACAACTAATGATGCAAGTCATATAGCTCATTTGTTTTTCAAAGACGTTGTAAGGATTCATGGACTTCCATTAAGCATTGTGTCGGATCGAGATGTGAAATTCATGAGTCACTTTTGGAAGACTTTATGGAAGAAGCTTGGCACTAACATGTCTTTTGGTTCAGCTTATCATCCTCAAACTGATGGTCAAACTGAGGTGGTTAATAGAACTTTAGGTAACCTTCTTAGGTGCCTAACTAAGGAGTATGGTCAAACTTGGGATATTATCATCTCACAAGCAGAATATGCCTACAATGATAGCAAGAATAGGACTACCGGAAAGAGTCCTTTTGAAATTGTTTATGGCATGCACCCAAGAGGTGTGTGTGAACTAAGGTGTCTTGGAAACATGGATCAGATTAGTAGTCAAGCTGAAGACTTTGTACAAACCATGAAGGAGATTCAAGAGCAAGTCAAGAAGACTATTCAAGACAACACTCTAAAACTCAAAGCCAAGGTGGATGAAAAGAAGCAGGATGTTCAGTTTGCTGTTGGGGACTATGTGATGGTCCATTTGAACAAAGCAAGGCTTCAAAAAGGCATTCCTACTAAGTTACAGATGAAGAGGGTAGGGCCTTGCAAAACATTGGCTAAATATGGAGCAAATGCCTATAAGGTAGATTTACCTTCCGATTTGGGCATATCCCCTATTTTTAATGTGCAAGACTTGGTGGCATACAAAGGTGACCCGTCTCAGCTCAGTCTCGGTGTTCATGAAGATCTTGAACTTGCTTCAACACCTACAAACAACAAGTTGGAGGTAGAAAAGGTGTTAGATTCAAGGGTAAAGAAGACTACAAGGCACAAGGTTTACATGGAACACCTCATCAAATGGAAGGAGAAACCAGTTTCAGAGGCTACATGGGTTGCTGAGACAGAGTTCAAGAAGGTTGGCATACCTCTAGATTTGTTGCAAACTGATCCACCTTGAGTTCTTTGTTGGAGGGGGGAGTATGGTGCAGGAGCACCTAGGTAGGCTAAGTGTGAAACCTAGGTATTTCTTTATTTTTGTCTTGTAGTGATGCTAGACACATCACTATTCTAATAATAGGTCCTATGTGGTCCTTAGGTGTGTTTAGGAGACTTGGCAAGACCCAAAGTGACCAAGTTGCTAGAAGTTGCCGACTATTGTCAACTAGGTGACTTAGGTCCAAAAAAGGATAAAATGGTCTAGAAAGGTTCCAATGGCTTTGAATTGTTTATTTGAAGTCATTTTATGCATATTATATGTCTACTTTATTTTTGTTCCAAATTTGGAGGTCTAACTCCATGTAGAACAAAAGTTGCTGAAATGTTGTCATGTTGTCATGACAACATTTTCTTGCAAAAAGCAACTTTTTGGCATTTGTGTGTTTAGAACATCCTAACTGTTTAGAAAAGTTATGAAACTGATGGAGGAGCCTTTAAAAATGTGAGGACAACCATTTTCAGGGGGTTGGACAAGTTGGTTTTGCATTTTGTACGAATTGAGCAAGTATTTTGTTGCCGGTTTTATGCATTTGAAGGCATTTTTAATAGAGGAGGATTGAATGGCCTGATTTTCATGTTGGAAAAGTTCTGAAATATTGTTTTTAATATTTTTTTAGTGTTGGTTTGATCATTTTAATTCGTTTGCATTAGTGTAGAAAAATCTTTTTGCTCTTGGCAAGTTGCTGATCTGAACAGGGCTGCACTTAGAAAATGGGATCTTAGGGCCACTTCCCACCATTGGAAACCTCTGGTATTTTGGGATTTGGAACTAGGATCCATGTACATTATGTATCAAGAAGGAGGGCCCTTGAAAGCATCAGCAAGCATTTTTAAGGTGATGCCCTAGGCAAGCCAAATGCAACTTGGCTAGGAATCACAGTTGGAAAATGAGTTATGGAGAGGATTGAGTATACAAATACCTTAATCCAGCTACACAGTGAGTAATGAGAAGGTCTAACCTTGCGCCAGTCCAAAGGAGAGGTCTTGGAAAGGTGTCTAAGGTGGTTTTCCATCACAACAGCGATAAAGCACTTGAAATCCTCATTTTTGGCCTAAAGCTGTACTTTCATTGTACGAAAAGTTTGGAGGCTATAAAATTACAGAATCTTGAAGTACTCTAAAAAGGGTATCCAAAAATATAATTTTTTTGTAGGGTTGTTAAGAAATTTTTCAAGAAATCTTATTTCCAGCTATTTAGGAGGGCTAATTCCTAGTAGCCTTTTTGGAGCAATTTGGTGTATCTTCCCTAGTAGATTGAATGTGCCTATGAAATCAGCATTGTTTAGGGTCATGGATGTTAGAAGGAGTCTAAAAAAACCCTAGATGAAGAACTGGTACCCTTGGAGCTATAGATGGACTTGAGGGTTAATAGCGGACTGGAGCTGGCTAGTAAGAAATTTGATGTTACTTTGTTGGTGTACCCCCAACTGAAGGATTAGGATCTCTTGAGCAAGGTCCTAGTAATTATAGGGTGTGAAGAAGCCCTAGTGGGTCTAGTGAACGACCTAAGGTAGCCCTGAGAGAGAGCTTGGGGTTTGGAAGCAAGGTAGGGGTGTTACATCAGAAAGCAAGGATGAAAAGAAAAGTCACAAGTTCAATGGCAAGAAGGATTTCAAAAATCACAAATCATTCAAGGAAAAAGGTAAGAAGACTTGTTTTATGGCTAAAGATTTTGATAAAAATGAAGATAAAATAGTATACATTGTTGTGAAAGATGAATTTCATGATGAAAAAGATAAGATGACACTTATCTCTCATAAAAATGACACATGGATCATAGACAGTGGATGTTTGCATTATATGACTAGAGACAAAAAGAAGTTTGAACATTTTGAAGACTATGATGGTGGTAGTGTAAGGTTTTGAAACAATGAACCTTGTTGCATAAAAGGGAAAGGTTGAATCTCATTAACTAAAGAACTTGTATGTAACAATGCCTATTGGGTTGAAGGACTAAAACATAATTTTTTGAGTGTGGCACAACTAATCAACATTGGATCCAAGTTGTAATTCATGCATGGCAAGACAAGACTGCTAGATGACAGAGGTAATTTTATTGGATCAGGCAAACAAACAAGAGGTAACCTATTTTATCTTGATCTTGGTAGTTGTTCATGTTTTATTGCTCATATGGAAGAAAGTTGGTTATGGCACAAAATATTATGTCATGTAAACTTTGATAATATGGTTAGGATAAGAAAATTCAAAAAAGTAAGAGGTATTCCTAGTTTGAAGAAACCATATGTTGGTTTATGTAAGAATTGTCAGATTGGTGAAATGGGAAAGACTAGTTTTTAAAGCAAAAACTATCAGTCTACAGATGTTTTGGAAATTGTACATACTGACCTATGTGGACCCATTGGAATAGAAAGCTATAGTGGAGAAAAATTATTTATTCTTTTTGTTAATGACTATTCTAGAATGATGACTATTATGTATCTCAGAGAAAAGTTAGAAGCATTTGAGAAATTCAAACGGTATCTAGCAAGAATAGAGAAGGAAACATGGAAAAGATTGAAATGCTTAAGATCATATAGAGGTGGTGAATTCATTTCTAATTAATTCAATAACTTTTGCATAGAAAGATGAATCAAAAGATAGGTATCAGCCTAATACTCCCGAGCAGAATGGAACAGCTGAAAGAAGAAATAGATCCATCATGGATTTTGAAAGGACTTTAATGGTTGAAAAGAATGTTGCCATCAAATACTAGAAGGAAGCCATCAGCACTATAGTTCATACTTTGAACTGAGTACAATTGAAGAAGGACTCATATAAAACTCCCTATGAGTTATAGTATGGCTACAAACCCAATGTAAGTTACCTGAAAGTATTTGGAAGTAAATGTTATATCTTGAAAGAGTATAGAAAAGGAAAGTTTGATGTAAAAGTTTTTGAAGGTATATTCTTAGGATATTCTTGTAGAAGTAAGGCATATAGATGTTTGAATTTTTCTACTCATAAAACCATAGAAAGTGCACATGTGAGAATTGATGAGTTTGCAGAAAGAACTGAAGAAGAAAGCAAAAAGGAACTAGAAGATTATAGAAGATTTGTTTACTTTGAACCTGATACATTGCCAAACACATCTATCAATAAGACTTCACCTCTCGAGTCTTCCTTAGTTACCAAGTTTCAAGAAGTTCAAACCGAGTCACAAGGACCTAAATCACAGTCTGAAGCTAATAAGCCAATGCTTACCGAATCTGAGCAGCCTGAGCTAGAAGTTGAAGTTCAAAATGAAGATAGTGCAATTCATTCAAAAGGAAAAGAACCTATATTGGCTAAGTATGTTAGAAGGCATTATGCACTTGATTAGATTATTGGAGATAAATTAGAAGGTACTATGACAAGAAGCAAGCTAAAACGTACATGTTTACTTGTTGATTTTGAACCTAGAAGTGTTAAAGATGCATTGGAAAATGAAAGTTGGATTGAGGCTATGAATGAAGAAATAGAGAAGAACAAAACTTGGACCCTTGTTCCTAGGCCTAAAGTCAAAAATGTGATTGGAACAAAATGGGTATTCAAAAATAAGCTAAATGAAGATGGAGAAGTATCAAGAAAAAAAGCAAGATTGGTGTATAAAGGCTACTCTCAAGAAGAAGGAATTGATTGTTGAGACTTTTTCTCCTATTACAAGATTAGAAGGTGTTAGGACTCTTCTTGCATATGTTGCTCCCAGATGATTTAAAGTGTATCAGATGGATGTTAAATTTGCATTTCTCAATGGTATACTTGATGAAGAAGTCTACATTGAACAACTAGAAGGTTTTGTTGATCCAGACAAAAGGGACATGGTCTGCAAATTACATAAGGCACTATATGGTTTGAAACAAGCTACTAGAGCATGGTATGAAAGGTTGCATAACTACCTTATACAAATTGGTTTTTTGAGAACTAATGATAACAATAGTTTGTATATCA
Organism: Cupressus sempervirens; assembly: GCA_028749045.1. Lineage (NCBI taxonomy): Eukaryota > Viridiplantae > Streptophyta > Pinopsida > Cupressales > Cupressaceae > Cupressus > Cupressus sempervirens. The sequence goes on from CM053783.1 coordinate 106,856,658, forward strand.
AGGAAGGACCAGATAACAAGATTTTATTGGCAAAAATATTTGTGGATGACACTCTATTTATAGGGAATGATGATCCATGCAAATAATTTTTAGAAAAAATGAAGAAAGAGTTTGAAATGTCCATGTTTGGTGAGATAATTTTTTTTGTTGGACTACAGATACAAAAAAGAAAGAATGGTATCTACATTACTCAATCTAAGTATATCAAAGAGATACTCAATAAATTTGGAATGGATGATTCTAAACCAATTGAAACCCCCATGTGTAATGGACTAAAGCTTACCAAAGATGATGATTCAAAAGAGGTAGATCATACCTTATACAAATCAATGATTGGAAAATTATAGTATGTAGTTCATACAAGGCCTGATATTGCTTTAGTAGTTGGGATAGTGACAAGATTCTCAGCTAAACCTAGAGAAAATCATATGGTGGCAATCAATTTTTTTTTGAGATATTTGAAAGGTACTGAAGATTATGGTCTATGGTACAAACTTGGAGGAAACTTAGACCTAAAGGTATTCACTGACGCTAATTAGGCAGGAAATCTTGATGAAAAAAAAATTACAATTGGTGGAGCATTCTTTCTTTGTGAAAGATTGGTATCTTGGACAAGCAAGAAGTAAAACTGCACATCCCAATCTTTAGTAGAAGTAAAATATGTTACAGCAACAGTAAATTGTTCTAACATTGTTTGGTTTAAACAGTTGTTGGAGGGCATTAAGGTTGAGATTAAAGAACCAATTTTCATGTATTGTGATAACACTAGTACAATTAACATATCAAAGAACCCAGTGATGCATTCCAAAACTAAGCACATTGCCATAAAATATCATTTTGTTAGAGAACTGGTGCAAGACAAAGAAATCAGATTGGAATATGTTCATACAAAAGAACAGATTACAAACATATTCACCAAGCCATTACCTAAAGATGAATTCTTGTATCTAAGAGGTAAGTTAGGGATCATTCCCCTATTTTGAGCTCACTAAATAAAGCTTTAGTGATGCATCAACAAGAACCAAGTTGAAGATCAATTAGTTGATGCAACATAGTCAAAAGGAATATTGCATATGAATCAGTACTCAAGGTACATTGATACTTATTTGGTATGTGTTGTCTTTGGCATGTGTTGTCAAAGAGGGAGAAGATTACTATCATATCTTTCTAAAATTACTATCATGTCAAAGAGAAGAATCTTTTTGGTAAAAATCTAAGAGGGAGAAACTTCCTATCAGAGAAATTCTTGTTCTCAAATTTCATTGTGCTATGACATGTTGTGTTGCCATCAATCCCAAAGAGGGAGATTGTTGGATACAATTGTCTAATATTGTGTTGTCTTTGATGTTACACAAATGTCATATTAGTTGTCAGTTAGTGCTTACCAAGCTCACTTGGCCAGGAAGACAATTTTCCTTGTCTACCAAGCATTCTTGAAGATTACTTTGTGAAGACAATGTCTACTGAGCTCACTCGGGCGTCGAAGGAATTCAGACAGGAAAGAGTGTTAATTGAGTTCACATGATTAGCAAAGTAAAGTTGGACAGAGTCAATTTTCCAAAGGATTTTTGTAAGTTTGCAGTGTTAACCAAGCTTCTATTGGTCAACACAGGAAATTATCTTAGAACTAGTGTTTACTAAGTAGGGTCAGCCAATGAAGGATTTTGTTGTTTTGGCATAAGAAGCTTATTTATTTTAAGTATTGTTTCTAGCTAACTATGGTGATGATTATTGGTTAATGTAATTTGTAATTGAGCCGACTTGACAATCTAGATGACATAAATGAAAGGCCAAGTTGAGATTTTTAGTGTATGCAAGTGGTCATTGAATTGAGAAGGAATGAGTAAGAGTGAACTTAAAGGATAAGAAAGTATCAATGTGGAGAAGAAAAGTATTATTCGATTAGGAAGGATTAAGTATGAAGTAGAATAGAGATCTATAATCATCAATTTAGTTGCATCACAATTAGGTCATTTCATTGTTACTTTCTAAGCATTGTAGTAGTGATCTAAATCTCTTAATAGAGTTGGTTTAATAACCAATTGTAAATCCTCTAACAAGGAGACAGTTCCATTGAATTGTTTTAAGACCTCTTGCAAGGCCACTCCTAACATGGTGAATAAATCTTCTAACAAGGTCACACCTAACAATGTGTTTTGTAACCTTTAACTAGGTTGGCTCCTAACATGACTCACTTCAGAAGAGTATAAAATAATAACTAATTACATTGGTGGTTTTTCCCATATCCACATTAAATCCTGGTGTCTTATTTGTTCATGTTATTTCTCTTATGCTTGCAAATTAATCATTGTGAATGTTTAAGATTAGCTAAAAGTAAATCACACTCTGTATTTACCGAATTGCAACATTTTTTGTGTGTGTTTACCGAGCATCAACAACAATCAGATTTCTTAGTTTAAATTTTATTATTGACATCTAAGGGATTTGCGATTTATTTTAGTGGTAACTAATTCACCCCCCTGTTAGTTACTCCTTCTATATTTTCAAAAATTTTGTCTTTTTCATCTTCTTCTTCTCATTAGGTTCCTTTAATGACACCTTAGCTTTGAAAGAAGATTCAATATTTTAAGATCTGTTATTATCAAAGTTAGATAGCTCAAAAGTAGTGAGTGTACCTACTAGACCTTCAAGAGTTAGATCATTCCCTAGGATACATCTCAATTCTTGTATTTCAAAAACTCTAATAGCATAAATAGGTAGCAGTGTTCTTAAAACTTTACTTAGTATAGTATCATCATCTATTTTACCAGTAGCTCTTCTTATTGCATTAACATCTTTTATCCTAGAGCAATCTTGAGCAATATTCTCACCTTCTTGCATTATCATATCATTGAACTTACCTATGAGACTTTTAGCTTTGGCTCTTAGAACATTCATGTCACCTCCATAGATAGTGTGTAGAGCATCCCACATTTTCTTTGCACTATCACAACCTTTCATATCATCAAACTTAGCATAGCTTAGGGTAGAGGCAATTTCCAACATTGGCTAGTTGTGTTCTTTCTTCTTTTTCAGATCTTCAACATTTTGGACTCTAGCAAGATCAATATGCTCAACAATAATGGTAGATTGTGCATGTTATCCAATACCTCCTAGGTGTAGGTTCATCAAACTTTTCCATACAAAAAAATTATCTCTATTAAGCTTGGGTACTTATCTTTTAGCATCTTGATCTTTGTGCTTCTAGTACCCTCAAACTAGTCCTCTTATACAGATAGCTCTGATAACAATTTTTGGAATTCTTTAGAATAATTGAGGGGGGGGTCAGTTATCCAAGGTCCATATGTACAATTAAAACTTTTCAAAGCTTAGTGAACCCATATCCATAAAACATTTTCATCATGCATGCATCCATTAGATTATACAATCACTTAAACTTTTAGGTTACCATCGAATCAATTTGTAGAAATATAAACATGAAACATAACAAATTCAATAACACATTTGACACAATAGTTTAACAAGGAAACCCAATTTGGGAAAAACCACTAGTAACATGCTACTCATTCTCACTCTTTTGAAGTGATGTCCTATGAAAGGCCAACCCTATTAAAGTTTACAATGCACATTGTTAAATGATTTCAATCACCCTATTAGGAGTGAGCCTTGTTAGCGGACTTTAGATCATTCATTTGGAATGTCACTTAATTAAAAGATTTACAAATGATTGTTAGGTCAACCTTATTCCAAAGGATTTACGCTAGACTGATACAATGATTAGTGAGTAATTGTAAGATTTGATCTAATAACAACTTACAACTCCATTTGCAAATTACAGATCTCTATTTTATCCTCCATTCTACTTTTCTTTCATACACTTCAGCTTTGATGGCTTGTTCACCCTTCAAGCATCCATACCCTTAAGCCTTCTTTCTTTTCTTGCCAATGTAATTTCTTCTCTTGGGTCATTGAATGAAGCAATACCCTAGATTCCTTGTCTTCATTAGGTTCTAGCACATGGAAACCCTTGGTTCTGACCAACCATCTCTATAAATAGAGAAATATGATACTTTTTCGTTCATATGTAATGTCCCCTTTTAGGACATTAGTTATTTAACCTTTTATTTGTATAAATTTTATAATATTTTCTCTGATATCCTTCTCAATATTTGATATTCTATATATATGCGTGCATTTCATAGTCACATCCTTTTATTAATATAAATATAATTAATTATATATTTATATCAATAAGATTAGTTAAATTAATTAATATAATAATGTATATTATATTATATTATGCTATAACATATATTATTTTAATTATATATTAACTATATATATTATTATATTATAATACTTTATTAATATAATGTTTCTATATTAAATCATATCTTAATCATTATAATATCATTATTTTTTTATAATTATACTAGATTATCATTTAATTCATTTCATATTTCCATATTGCTATAATGCAATGATATTATTATATGAATATATAATATTAGTTATAAAATATTATTATTTTAATGTTATTATTAATATTACTTTATATATAATACTTATTTATTATTTAAATTATATGTCAAAGTGGGGACATCACAGTTCTCCCCTCTCGAATTTTTTTGTCCTCAAGCAAAATCTTTCATAAAGAAACTCCTTTATAGAGACAAAACATATTTGCATATAAAAGACTTAAAAGAACCTTTTCTAAAATATGCATCTTTAATGAAAACATGAAGCAAACACAAAGTAGTCACATGAATGCATGAAGACACAAAGTATACATGATGCAAACAGATGAAAACATGAAGTATACACAATGCAAACACATCATACATTCTTTATTGATTCTCTATAATTTATTTTTCACAATGAAGTAGAATAAAAGGAATGGTTTACAAAATATAGTTCCCTAGTACACTTTTTTTTATCATGAATCCTACAACCACAAATAATTATTAGCATGTACATGTATAAATTAGCTCCGAAGAAAAGTTGAGTCATGATAAATTAGTTCTAAACCAATATCCTACCAAGCCCAAGAGTGAAACTTTGGCCCCCTTGGCCTCAATGGAAGACATCAGTCATCTGATGAGGTGGTCTACTTGGCAGATTCTTAACAGAATTAAGTTGGCATGATGTCAGATTTTTCTTAGCTTGGCCAATCTAAGCCTAGGAGTGAAACTTTGGCCCTCCCGGCCTTGATGAAAAATATTCTACCATTCCATCAAGGTGGCCTACTTAGATGTCCATCTTAACATTCTTTTCCCAACCTAAGCCCAAGAGTGAAACTTTGGCCCTCTTGGCCTTGATAGCAACACTTTAGTATCCATCAAGGTGATCTACTTAGATGAAAATTCTTTTCCTTCTTAAATATCCTACCTAAGCCCAAGAGTGAAACTTTGGCCTTCTTGTCCTTGATGGTAGCATTTGACATCCATCAAGGTGGTCTACTTAGGAGGTAATCTTATTCTCCTTAAATATCCTACCTAAGTCCAAGAGCGAAACTTTGGCCCTCTTGGCCTTGATGGCAACACTTGACACCCATCAAGGTGGTCTACTTAGGAGGTAATTTTATTCATTAATTATTGTAATTTTTTTCTTTACAAAATGCGTACATAAATTTTATATATATATATATATATATATATATATATATATATATATATATATATATATATATATATATATATATATATATATATATATATATATATATATATATATTCATAAAAGGTTTACCTTTTTTGAAGTTTACCCTTGCTTTTATCTGCATGTGCCCCCATGTCTTCTTAGAACTAACCCCTAGTTTGTTTTCACCAATCCTTTCCAAGGATTAAAATCTTTTGTTATGGCTTCAATATTTCCCCTCTCCACCAAAATACATTTTTTCAAGTTCTTGATTAGAGATTTAAGTTGATCTCTTGTGAAGACTCTTATCCACTGGTCATTTTTTCCCAGCATATATTTATTATTTTTTGTCTCCTCTCCCAATCATGTACTCTTCATTATAACTATAATCCCCATTTTATCTGGTCTATGATCTTTTTTGTATTTGGTCTATGGTGGTCGATACTCTTTATGCACTTAGCTATTGGTAGAAGGAATGACTTCTTAGTGTCAAATCCTTATTGTCTACAATCATTGTTTCCTTAACTTGTTTGGTAGATTGAAATTTCTATTTACATTAGTTCTCCATATAAATCCTTTTAAGATGACAAGATGGTCCTTAATATTGTTATCATTGACTTTGGTTGCTAACTCAATTTATTCCTCAGTCACATATGTTTACTATCAACATTGATGAGAGACAAAATGACAAAGGCTCCAAAGTATCAACCTACCTACGTTGGGGATAATCCTTGCACTATTTTTGTTCAGATGATTTCATCCATTTCTTATTAGTTCCTGTTGAGGCAGAGAACTATTGCCTAGGGGTTGCATTAAAAAATGATTAAACTTAGCTTCAACAGCTAATAATGATTCAATTTTAAAAATATTTGTTGTCTCCTTCATAGTCTAGTTGGTTAAGTTGCATGAATTTTAAGTACCATATTTATTATATTAATCAAATGGCTTTTTCCTATTAAGTGATTGGATATCTCTATGGTTGCAGGTGGGCTAGGGTTAAATTTGAGTTTAACGATGTAGGAGAAGGTGCGACGATAGAGGATAGCTATCTAACAAAATAGTAGGTACAAATTCTAAGGTGCGATGCAAGGTTATTGTAAGGGAAAACCACATTATGGGGTTTTGAGTTTTTTAAGCTATAGACAGTTTGTAACATCACCATTTTGTCCAGCCATCCCTTTTGCTTTTGCCCTAAAAACTTGCTAAGTTAATGATGATTCATTTTACTTTAGTATGGAGTTGTTGACAGTTGTGAAAGACCCTGCATGCTAAACTCATGTCTAGAGAACATATGGACAAGTGTTGTGCTTGGAGATTTAATCTACTTTCTATTTCCTCTTAATATAATTAATGTATTAATTATGCTTCTATTCAATGGTTAGAAAGATAGTTATATACTATCTTTAACTATAGTTAAATGAATTACTGTTAATGGATTTCATAATGTATATATCTTTGTTTTTGTTTAGGTAGAAAATTTGGGTATTGTTTTTTGTTTCGCTGTTTATGAGAATTGACTAGATGTTTTTGAAAGAGAATGAGCTATCCTGAAAACCATGAACCAAAACTATTGTTTCTACATGACATCTAGGTCCCTCATCTCTTACAAGCATTTGATGTACTTCTTCTCATACCACACTTTGTAAAAGGGCTATAACATTTGTTCTAATGAAATTAACTTGATTATTTTTTACAATACATCTTGTAGGTTGGAAGGTTCTATAGAATTGCCATTGTAGAAGCTTGAAATGTGTATGTGACAATGGAAAAAATGTGCGGATGAGTAGGGGGTTTGGCATTGCCACTTTGGCTGTTGGCTTTAATTCACAAATAAACGCATTCTCCTTCTATGCATTCAATGAAGGGCTTTATGCTTCTTCATCCATTTCTTATTTAAATTCTATCTAGCAACTCTAACAATTATGCTACTCAGATGTGACTCTTCCTCTAAATTATTTTCGATTGTAATTATTTTTCTTCCTCTTGCATATACCTCATGATGGAATGTTCTAAGCTAAACTTCACATCAATATTTTTCAATCCTTTTTGTAGATCTTGTAATCACTAGTTCTATTCGTTATAGTATCTCCTCTTTCTGATCTTAAGGTATAATGAAGTGTTAAGAGACTCAGTTTTGATTTCTAGTACTGATTCATATAATTCCCTTACATGAATCTCCTTTACTTTTTGGTTTGACAATTTTTTCTTTCACATATTCTCATGCGGCCTGCTTTGAATTTTGTAGTCCATGACTCAAACTCAATACTCCCTATGATCCATTTGTTCAATCCGTGGGCAAACGCTGATGCATTGAATTTTCTCTAATAAACCTCATAGGTTGGCAGGAAGGTCTGCTCTAATACCACTTGTAATGTCCCCTTTCAAGACATTAGTTATTTAACCTTTTATTTGTATAAATTTTATAATATTTTCTCCAATATCCTTCTCAATATTTGATATTCTATATATATGTGTGCATTTCATAGAGTCACACCCTTTCATTAATATAAATATAATTAATTATATATTTATATCAATAAGATTAGTTAAATTAATTAATATAATAATTTATATTATATTATATTATGCTATAACATATATTATTTTAATAATACATCAACTATATATATTATTATATTATAATACTTTATTAATATAATGTTCCTATATTAAATCATATCTTAATCATTATAATATCATTATTTATTTATAGTTATATTAGATTATCATTTAATTCATTTCATACTTCCATATTGCTATAATGTGATGATATTATTATATGAATATATATAATATTAGTTATAAAATATTATTATTATTACTTTATATATAATACTTATTTATTATTTAAATTATATGTCAAAGTGAGGACATCACATCATCCTCCATCATCCAATTTAGGGTTAGGTTGGACTAGGTAGGATTCAATGAGTCTACCTCTCAATTCATTTCATTCCCTTCTATAAATTTCTCCTTTAATCCTCTTTGAATTCACCTCAAAATGGTTTACCATGAATTTTGTGCCACCAGCTCATCATTCTTCTCTTCCACACAGTTCACATAATTTAAGAAATCAAACATGTCAACTCAGATTCATCAAATTATTGATCTTTCTCATAATGTTGACACTCAACATTAACGGGCTTCCAATGCTCGGCACAAATTGTGTTGCTCGACATCCACTGTCAAAATGTTCGGCATGAACTAAAGTTTACTAGTGCTCAACATTAACTAAACTTTACTTGGGTTACACTAAAATTGACTTTTCTTAGTTCCAACTAATTTTTAGCTTGACTTGCACTAACTTTTTTTGATACCCATTGTGCAGAATGTTAATCTTGGAAGACAAACTTCATTTGACTTTTTCTTTTGATCTTAATTAGTATAACCATCCATTGTAATCTTGAGTAGATTATCAATGCACCATAATATCACTATCTTAATTGATTCTTGTACTCCTTTTCATATCATCACTCAACCTTTCCTCTAGGTGTTATTGTTACCTCATTTGATCAAATCCTCTTCATTAATCAAATAAATGATAATACTTATTTCATATAAGCAATTGTCTTACCAACAACTAGCAAGTTTGATATCAATGACAAAACAATGATTGAAACACATGTATTATACTTGTATCAATCTATTTTCAACAAGGGGTTGTGGGTGGGGGTGAATTAGTTATCCTTAGGTCCACATGCATAAATGATATACTTTAAACTTCTAAAAACTTAACCCAATAATTTACTAAGTAAAATTGTTCACTATTTTCCAACTTATTCCATTTTAGTTCTTTTTTATGCATGTGCCAACTTACATAAACTTATCAAAGTCAACAATAAAATTAAACTTAAAATAATAAGTAGCATAAACACACAACAAACATCCACACAATGTTTGACATGAATATTTAATGTGGAAACCCAATTTAGAAAAATAACATGCTACCAATTGTCACTTTTCTGAAGTGAGCTCTATTAGGAGCCACTCTGTTAAAGGTTATAGAACACAATGTTAGATTTGACTTTATTAAAGGATTTAGTCACCCTATTAGGAGTGACCTTATTAGAGGACTTAAGAACATTCAATTATAATGTCACCTTGATTAAAGGAGTTACAAATGACTGTTAGGTCAACCTTATCAAAAGGATTTGTACTACTACCATAATGGTTAGAAAGAAAAGAAAAGTTTGGATATGATAACATACAACTCACTTTGTAAATTCAAATCTTTTTTTGGATAATCTTTAGTTCATTGAGTGGACTATATTATTCTCATCATCTCAAATCTGCTTGGCAACTCTTAAGGAAATACTTCATCTTAAAAACTTCACACTTCTCCTCACAAATATGTCCACCACTTGTCTTTGAAAATTTCCATTCCAACAACCCCATAAGAAATATTAGATACCTCCTTAAATATATAGCTTTGATCTTTTGCTATTTAATCACAATTATAGATCTTAGGGTTTATAGTCAGGTTTAATCCTTATTGTTAACATGTTTTTCTTATTCCAAAATTTCAACTATGTCAGCCACAACTCTTGATTCTTTCATAAACTGTTCTTTTTCCAATACTTCCTCATCATTACGTTATTCTACTTGGTCTTCACTGGATTACTCGGTCATCACCAAATTTTCTTGCTTGGTCTTTACTATATGAATGAGTCAATACTATCACTTCAAAATACTCGGTAATCTCTATCACTTGATAATCTCTATCACTCAGTAATCTCTATCACTCAACAATATTTGTTACTCAGAAAGCATTGTTATGCTCTACAATGCTTAAGTTCTTTAATCTTTTGCTTCAAATCTTTCATTGACTATGCAACATCGATACTCGGTCAAGCTTACAATAAAGCTTGCAACATCAATCTCCTTTGTTCTTCAACTGATCTTTCTTTTTAATGAATAGACACCACATTATCTTGTCAAGTACTAACTTATCAAGTGACCATTGTAATTCTATCTCACTTAAACATCTCAACTCAACCTTTTACTAGGTCATCTCATGATCTATTCTTTTCAAACCTTCTTTATCAATCAAATGATATGGAACTCTACATAGTTAGTGAATGTCTCTCTAGTAGGTTTGACACTTGGTCTTATTATTAGGTTTGACATCAATGACAATATAACAATTGTTCCAATCAGGATCTCAACAATTGTAGCTCCAAAAATTTCCCTCTTTGGCATTGATGGCAACCCCTTTCCACCTTTTCATCTTTCAAAAGATATGCAATATCTTCAAGTTACCATGAAATCCAAAAAGTAAACAACACATTGAGTTTTTAATTGTATTGCTACCTCTAAGTTCGATAGGTAGATCTTCTTAGTTTATTTTGATTCTCATCCAGTCTGTAATAACAATAGTCTTCAACTTTCTTTCTGTCTTATCCATCTCCATTTATGTTTTGTGATGGTAACTACCTATGCTTTTTATCTCCTTCTTTCTATATGTCTTTATTAACAATAATCTTCATCTCCCTCTTTGACAACAATGCTAAAGACATCTTAATCACCATAAAAATATTAGGTACACTATCATACATCTTCTACATGTAGATATCATTAGTCTCACTTATAGATTTTCTCCCTCTATCACTAGGTTCAACCTCAAGGTCATCTCTTTGCATCATTTCACACCTTTAAGAAAATCCTAAAAGTGTAATCTTCTTCATCACTGTGTATGATATTCTAATAATAACATTTGATGCAATGCCACCTCTCAACTTAGTTAACTTTAGAGAGGGGAATTACCCCTAACTTTTCTCTCAAGTACTCATGTGCTTCCTTAGATAATGACTTGGTGGATATATTAGCTATTTGTTCCTTAATATTCACATATTCAAGCCTCACTTCTTTGTCTTGTACCAAATTTCTCAAATAAATGATACTTGATTTCAATATATGTTTCCTCAATATGCATCATGAGGTTCTTTGAAATGTTTACAGAACTTGTATTGTCACAATAGATTACGATAGGATCACTAATCTCTTTCTTCATACCTTTCAACAATTACTTGATCAAAAAAATGTTAGAATTATTTACTGCCACAATAACATATTCAACTTCTGCTATGGATTGAGAAATATAGTTCTGCTTCTTGCTTGTCCAAGAAATCAATTTCTTTCCAAGAAATAAAGTATCTCCACTAGTGTTTTTTCCATTATCAACATTTCTAACCCAATCACCATTAGTATAAACCTTTAGCTCAAATTTATCATTCTTCTTATACCATAGGCCATAATCCTTTGTTCCTTTCAGATATCTTAGTATCCTTTTCATAGCCATCATATGATTAGTAGAAAATCTTAAAAATATTCCAACTTCTAATGCAACGCTAGGCCTGCTATGAACTGCATACTGCAATTTTCTAGTCATTGACCTATATAATATCTAGGTCACCTCTTTAGAATCATCATTCTTTCAAAGTTTATGTCAAATAGTCATAGGAGTTCGAAATGGTCTTGAGTCTTCTATACCAAAAGTTTTCGGTATCTCCTTGATATATTTTGATTGTGTAATGTAGATACCTTTCTTTATCTGATATATTTGTAGGATACCAAAGAATTTGATCTCTCCAAACATAGACATTTTAAACTCTTTCTTCATTTCATCAGAAAATGATTTAGACAATTCATCTTTTCCTCCAACTATGACATCATCCACAAAAATTTCAGCTAACAATATCTTGCTCTCATATTCATTTTCAAGTATAGATTAATGTCATTTGTTCTTGCAAAACCAATTTTCACCAAGTATGCATGCAATCTCTCATACCATGTTCTAGGATCTTGTTCCAAACCATACAAAGCTTTATGCAATTTTCATACCATGTTTGTCTTGCTAGGCACAACAAAACCTTTAGGTTGCTCAATCTAGACTTCCTCTTCAAGTATAATATTTATAAATGTAGACTTCACATCTATTTGATAAACTTAAAAACTTTTATTTGAAGCATATGGAATCAAGTTTCTTACTCCTTCCAGTAGTGCAATCAGAGAAATTTTTTCTCCATAGTCAATTCCTTCTTCTTGTGCATATCCTTTACAAACTAGTCTTTCCTTGTTCCTTGTGACTTCACCTTTCTCATTTAGCTTGTTCCTGAATATCCACTTTGTTCCAATCACATTCTTGTCCTTTGGTCTAGGTACTAGTGTCCATGTCTTATTCTTTTCAATTTTCTCAATCTCTTCATTCATGGTAACAATCTAATCTTCATTCTCAAGTGCATCCTTGACTGATCTAGGCTCATACTCACACAATAAGGATGTATCAATCCTTAGTATTTTTCTTTTTCTTATCATAACTCTTGAATCTTTATCTCCAATGATTTGATATTGTGTATGATTTCTTCTCACATACTTTTCTAGGACATGTTATTTTCTTCTTTGTTGTTGTTGATGTTCACTAGGTTCACCTAGTTCAACATGTTCAATAACTCCATGTTCCTCTTGCTATATTTTTGTCTATATCTCAAGTTCATCATTCTAATGGTCAACATTATCTAAATGTTTCTCAACTTCTATAGTCTGATGCTCAGTAGGCTACTTTTTCTTGGTAGGTCCTTTCTATTATGACTCAACAATGTTCATATTTTCTATTTCTTCAACTTGTCTCTCAAGTTCAAGAATGGTGTTAGGTTCTCCTTCATGTACATATACAAAATGTCTGCATTCTTTAGGTTATTTCTTTTATTCCACCTCATTCTTCTTAGAAAATTCATCAACTCCAACATTTGCACTTTCCACAACCTTGTTAGTGTTAGAATTCAAACATTTGTATGCCTTACTCTTTGTGGAATAACCTAGGAATATACCTTCATCACATTTAGCATCAAGATTTCCATTCCTTGAATCTTTCAAAATATAACATTTTCTTACAAAAACTTTGAAATAATTTACATTAGATGCATGTCCATGCCATAACTCAAAAGGTGTTTTGTTTGTACCTTTCTTGACTTGCACTTGGTTAATAGTATATACTATAGCATTAACAACTTATCTCCAATATTTTGATGAAAAAATCTTCTCCATAATCAATGTTCTTATACAATCCTTTCTAGATATATTCCTTCTCTTAGCTATACCATTATGTGGCGGAGTTCTAGGTGTAGACATTGATTCCTCTATCATTGTAGAACATGTTAAACTCTCCAAATATGAACTCTCCATCTCTATCTAATCTCAAGCACTTCAAGCTCTTACTTGTTTCTTTCTCCACTCTAACCAAATACCACTTAAACATTTAAAAATTATCATATTCTTCCTTCAAAAATATTATTTTCATGATTCTAGAGAAGTCATCAACAAATACAATAAAGTACTTATCTCCACAATAGCTTTGCACTCCAATAGGACCACATAAATCAATATGAACTAATTCAAAAATATCATCAAAATAATTTTTTTTTCTCTTGAAACTAGACTTAGTCATTTTTTCCAATTGGCATTTTTTGCACATTATCCTAATGTTTACTCAATCTTAGCAATCCTCTTAATTTTCATTTCTTGTTAATCTCAACATAATTGTCAAAGTTTACATGACACAACCTTTTGTGCCATAGCCAAACATCTTCATCTTGTGCAGATAAGCACATATCTTTAGATAGGTCTAAATAGAAAAAAATACCTCTTATTTTCTCTCCACTTCCAATTAGCTTAGCAGTAGCATCATAGATATTTTCCTTCTTGTTTAGAACTTTAACCCTATAGCCAAAATTGATCAACTATGTCACACTCAAAAAATTATATTTCAGACCATCAACCCAATATGCATTATCACATTTGAGTTTGGCATTCAGAATAATTGATTATTTACCTTTCATATAACATGGTGCATCATTTCCAAACTTAACACTATTACCATTGTATGAATCAACCTTTCAAACTTACTTGTATCACCATTCATATGATGTGAACATCTACTATCAATTATCCATCTATCATTTTTTATTATATGTAAAATTAGAGTAGTATTTTCACATTTTTCATCTTCATCAAAATCAGCTTTGATAGAAACATACAAAACTTCTTCATTATTTTTATTAGTACCACTACTAGAACTTTCTTCAACAATGTAACAAGATTTATTAACTTTACCTTTGTAATCTATGTTACCTTTTCCATCTCTATTATTTCTCTTATCTCGATACCTTCTATCCTTCCTTTCATCCTTATCTTCTTTGTTATGACATCTTGCAACAATATGAGAAACTTTATTTCATGTAAAATAGATAATAAGAAGTTTATCCTTGTATTTACCATTTCTTCTAGGTAGTCTGATAGCCAGTAACACCTCAAGTTCATCAAGTTCTTCATTTGAGTCACTGTCCATATTCACATGTTTTGTTTTCTTCTCCTTTCTAGAACCATCAAAGTTAGTTTTTCTTCGAAAGCACTTTCAACATTAGTAAGGGAGTAATTATCAAAAATTTCCAACTCAAAAGTTGTATGTCTACTAACTAGAATATCCAATGTGAGATCATTACCAAGTGTGCATCTCAATTCTTTTTTGGAAAACACTCTAATAACATAAATATGAAGTAAAGTTCTCAATACCTTGATCATCACTATCACCTCAGATATTTCACCTCCAACACTCCTAATAGCATTCCCCACTTCTTTATTTCTTGCAACATGTTGTGTTATATTCTCACCTTCATTCATTCTCATGTCATTAAAGTTTCCTCTTAGACTTCTTTCCTTAGCTCTCATCAAATTTGTGTCTCCTCCATGAATTAATGCCATCTTGTTCCATACTTTCTTTTCAATCACACAGTCTTTTACTTCATCAAATTTAGAATAGCTTAGGGAAGATGAAAAATCAATCATCATTTGGTTATGCTCCTACTTCTCTTTCATCTTCTTAATAGTCATGTGTCTTGGAAAATAAATGTACTCATTTTCAAGATAGTAAAGTGTAGAATCTCCAATACTTGATAGATGCAAATTCATCAGCCTTTTCCACATTGAAAAGTTCTCCTTGCTTAGCTTGGGTATCTCTCTCTTGTATCATAATATTTAGCTTTAAGTCCTTCAAACTTTCACACGAGCACCAAGAGCTCTAATACCAATTGTTAGAATATTTGGAATAACTAAGGTGGGGAGGGGTGAATTAGTTATCCCCAAGTCCAATTGTACAAATCAAACACTTTAAACTTCAAATAACTTAAATAAATAATTTACCAATTAAAACGGTTCGCTATAATCCAATTTATCCATTCCATTTTAGTTCTTTGTTATGTATGTGTCGACTTGCAAAAACTTATCACAATCGACAATAAACTTAAACTTAAAACAATAAGTAGCATAAACACACAATAAACATCCACACAATGTTTAACACCAATATTTAACATGGAAATCTAATTTGGGAAAAACCACCAATAACATGATACCACTTTTCACTCTTCTAAAGTGAGCTCTATTAGGATCAACCCCTGTTAAATTAGAAAACACACTATTAGATGTGACCCTATTAAAGGATTTAATCAACCTATTAGGAGTAGCCTTTTTAGAGGACTTAAGAACATTCCATTAGAATGTCACCTTCATTAAAGGATTTATAAATGACTATTAGGTCAACCTTATCAAAAGGATTTTTATTACTGCCACAATGGTTAGAAACTAAAAGAATGTTTTTGATCTAATAACATACAAACCACTTTGCAAATTCAGATTTTTGTTTGGCTCAACTTTGGTTCATTGACTAGATTCCATCATTCTCATCATCAATTCTTCTTAGCAACTCTTCAAGCAATCCTCCACTTTACAAAATTCATACTTCTCCTTGCAAGTATGTCCACCACTTGCCTTTGAAAATATCAGGTCCAACAACCCCATAAGAAATATCATATACCTCCTTAAATAGGTAGCTTTTATCTTTTGTTGCTTAATCACAATCTTAGATCTTATGGTTTATGCCCATATCCAAAACATTCAATGAATCTATCCACCTTTTTGTTCTTCTTCTCTTCTCAATACTTCTAGAAACATCTCCTCAAATCTTAGCCTTTGATTACTTAACTAATCCTTTCCTTGCATTAAATAGTACCAAGGTCAATTGGACAGTGGGTTTGTTGATCTAATCCTGAAGCTATTTGGATAGTATGTTCAGCTGCCTTCCACAACTCCTAACAAGGTTGGAATCTTCTAATAGGGATTAAAAGTTTCCTAATAGGGACTCTTTTGTACTAAATGTTGTAATAGACTCCTAATAGGGTCCACCCTCTAACAAGAAACATTCATATTAGTACATCATCTTGTGGGCATCATTCCCACCAGGGTTTTCCCTCTAATCAAGGGTTTCCCTAGTCAACACTTCTAATGTAATTATTTATGTGCATCTTTATGGTTGTTGTTTACTTTGGTTGAATGGTTAAGTTTGTTTAAAGAGGTTAAATTTTTTAATTATAGAATAACTGATTCACCCCTCGCCCCCACACCCCCCCACCCCCCCCCCTCCTCAATTATCTTGGTGGACTATTGTTTCTAACATCCTTCACCTTATAAAATTTTCACTTCTCCTTGCAAGTATGTCCACCACTTGTCTTCTCAAATATCCAGTCCAGCAACCCCATAAGAAATATCAGATACCTCCTTAAATAGGTAGCTTTGATATTTTATCGTTTAATCACAATCATAGATCTTAGGGTTTACACCCATATCCAAAACATTCAATGAATTTGTCCACCTTCTTTTTCTTCTTCTCTTCTCAATACTTCTAGAAACATCTCCTCAAATCTTAGCCTTTGATCACTTAAATAATCCTTTCCTTGCATTAAATAATACAACTCATCAATCCATATTGTCAACACATTTTTCTTATTCCAAGATTTCAACTATGTCAACCACAAATCTTGATTCTTTCATAAATTGTTCTATTTCTGATACTCAATCATTATTGTTTTCTTTTGGTTGGTCTTCACTGGATTACTCGGTCATCACTGAATTGTCTCGCTCAATCTTCACTATACAACTAGGTCGATACTGTCACACGATAATCTTTTTCACTCAGTAATTTTTGTCACTTGGCAATTTTTTCCACTTGACAATCTTTGTCACTTGGCAAAATCTGTTCTTCTCGACAATGCTTAAGCTCTTTACTCTTTTGCTTCAACTCCTTCATTGACCATGCAACACTGGTACTCAATCAAGTTTACAATAAAGCTTGCAACATCAATCTCCTTTGTTCTTTAATTGATCTTTCATCTTAATGAATAAAAAACACATTATCTTGCCAAGTACTAACTTATCAAATGCCCATTGTAATTCCATTTCACTCACACATCTCAACTCAACCTTTCACTAGGTCATCTCATGATCTCTTCTTTTCAAATCCTCTTCATCAATTAAATGATAGGGCACTCTACACTATTAGTGAATGTCTCTCTAGTAGGTTTGACATAAATGACAATAGAACAATTATTCCAATCAGGCTCTCAACAATTTCAACTCCAACTAAACATGTTTTGTGAGGTCATCATCTTCTCGAGGCTCCATAACTAGGTCTAACTAGATTTTTCTAAAAGCTATCGGGTAGTTTTTTTCATATCTGCAACTAAGAATTAAAGAATCAACCTAGAATTGAACTATAAATGTATGTAAAGGAAAACAAGATAAATGTAGAAAGTCACATTGCTTGTAAAAATCCTTAACCATAAGAATTTTACCTTGTTGTATGTCGTAGATGTTGAATTCGATGTATAGAATGTAAGATATGTAGTGCCTGCCCTAGTTTGCATTTTTTTTTGCTATTGTGGCTGAACTCTTTTAGGATACTTTTATGTTGACGATTATTAGTGACATTATTTTGAGATTATCAGATATTGTTTCAGATTCAGTTAATATATGATGAGATTACTTGATACTTTATATTTCATGTATGTATGATGATTATTACAGTGTTTACAATTATTAATGATGATTAGTTAGATGATTTATTATCATATGTGTTTTCTTATGGATACTTACCCCATACTTGCATGTGTATCGTGTGCACATTTGTTTTCTTTTTGTATGGTGTTTCTGATGTGGTTAAGGAAGGGAGTCGTAGACACCTACTAGTCAGGATCTACACGATGCACCACTTCCTGCCATTGCCTATTTAGCTTAGTATATATTGTGCTTGTACATGTGTGAATTTTGTGCAAGTTGCAGGTATTGGGTATCGACTTCCCTGAATTGCCAAGATGAGCACACCCTATCATATTATCTCAATGGTAAGCGAGGGGAGATAAATACTCAAGTCCAAATCCCAACCCTTTAAGCCATTTGTCCTAATTGAAAATTAGGACAAGTATCTGAGTCAGGTACCCTCCGAATATGTCGGATGACGTAATTCATGATATTAACCCTTTTGGTTTGATTTTGTATGGGTTTTGCTATGATGGCTTTTTCATATTTTACTTTATGAGTTCTTGATGTATTTTCTATTAATTAAGCCTAATTAAAAGATTTTATTAATGGTTTAATTTAATGGAAAATTAATATTTATTTTATTTAATTAATTAGAAAATTAATTAAATAAAATAATTAAGTTTGAGATGAAAGTTATAAATATAAATTTAGAATGTGATGATATTTATTTAGAGTTGATTTTTAAATAAATGCTAAATAATATTATTATTTAAGTTAATAAATATTTTATCAATTAAAGTTTCAGAAATAAATTTAAAAGTGGAAAAGATATTAAAATTATTAAAAGATTCTAGATCAAATGATGTGTGCATGTGATTAGAATATATTAAGATAAAACTAGTGGATTTAATAAAATGAGTCCATGAGACTTAAAATTAATAAATTAATTTTAAAAAGAGTAAAGTGAATATTAAATAAAGTAATGTGCATTATTTTAATATTTATTCACATAGGAGTATGCGAGCTCTCGTGAGTTGTCATGTTGACAACACAAGAGTTTGCACTCTAATTATGCACATGTTGTCTACACTTGGGAGTTAGCACATTATTTGAGCACATGGTGTCTACAACATTATAGACACCTTATCATCTTTATCTTCTTATCATGGAAGTTATGTGCTTAGTTTTCATGCTTATCTCCTAGTCCTTTCTAGACACATTCTAGAAGCATCTTAGAGGCCTTTATATAGAGGCTCTCCTAGTGTGTATGGACATCCTCATATGCTTCTACAAGCACTCCTAGCCACTCGAGGGGGTTTGGTTCTTGGAGGAATTGTGAATGTTGGAGAAGGAAGGAATTTTCGAAAAGGAGAAGGTTCTAAGAGGAGGAGCTTCTCTACAATTTTTTGAGGCATAGCAAAATAACATCAATGTCCAGGTAGGTACTCGTGATTATTTTGCATATTTTATTACGTGCTTTCTTTTCCTATCTTCATCATGTCTATTATGTGTGTCTGAATAATTCTCTATGAACGAATCTTTAATTTTGTAATTTGAAATTTGGGCATCCATATTGTTTCATCCCGTTATGAGAATTAAAATATTATTGCAATCTTCCCTTAGTAGAATCAACATTTAGAAATTGATTCGGGTTTGGGTTTGAATTAAAATAGAATCTTATTATTATGCATTAGTTTTATATGATTTATTAACTAATCTAATTAAATTAAATTAAATTAAGATTAGTTAATAGTAGAAGAAGTGTAATTAATTATTAGTCAATTTTAGTAAATGGATTTTCTTTTAAATGAGGGAAAATTAAAAGAAAAGAGATATTAATAAGTTTTTATTGGAATGAAATAATTGAATTATTAATGAGATTGATTTTACTTAAAATCAATGAAGATTATTCTAAATAAATGATTGTCCTTGAAGTGTTTAAAGGAAATTATAAACTAATTATTTGAAAGTTGATAAGTATTTTTCTAATGTTTTGAATAATGTGAATGATTTCATCTAAAATTCAATGGGAGTTAGTTTAATATTTTTAATAAATAAATAATTATCTTTTGATTATTTTAGAAAATTGTTTTCAAATAGTGGAGGGACAATTCTATGTTTACTTTGAAGAGATAAATGGGTTGACTTGTAGAAGAATCTTATACTCTTGAAAAAAAATCTGAAACCTTATATTTGGCTTAACCTATGATTGCAAAAGAAAACTAAAATATGTGTTTGTATCTTGTTCTTTATGCTATCCATATTTGGGGATTGGGTGGTCCTAGAGTGTTGACCAGTTATAGGACGTCAACCAGAGGCTTGGGAGTTATGCGAATGTGATGGCATGTTGATGTTATTTGGTCTCGATTCTTTTAAAACCCAACCATGGTAATGTGATAGTATTCTCTATGAGATGTTTGTATTTACTATTTGTTATTGCTTTCTAGTCTTCTTGTGTGAAGTTGAGGTGTATGTATTTGAGACATTTGACTTAACCATTTTTGAGTCATCGATTAGTTATCTTTGGATTACTTTCCACTTGCCATGATGGGACTGAAGTGTTGATTTATTTCTTGATGTTATCATGTTGTGACATGTTTTGACTCGACCATTTTGGAGTCTTCGATTAGTATTATTGTTGTGAGATGCCTTTTTGGTTGCTTATTGAGAACCAATGGATATGGTAATTTATCATTGATATGGATATTGAGATTTATACGGTTGCTTGATGAGGATCGATGGATATTGTGATTATCTTTGATATTGTGGATATTTGATGTTCTTATTGTGGATTATCTTTTGGTATTTTTCTAGTCACTTGTATAGAACTGTGGTGATTTTGTAATTTATGATTCCATGAGCCTAGGGTAGGTTATCTACATGTAGTGTTGGGAAGTGGCTTGCAATGGGGGTCGGGGCCCTAAGTGGCTGCTAGGGTAACTCATTGTAAGTTATTTAATAAGTGAAAACATTTACACTAAATGAGGATTAAATGAACCTAATAAGATAATTGTATGTTCTCGCCCATGCCTCAAGTGCTAGTACAGACTAGGATGGGAGTAGAGAGAACGCTTGGTTGCAACTTTGCATTCTGTAGTATACCTCGTCAGTATGAGAGGATACTAGTGGCCACATAGGGATCACTAGGGGGTTAGGATCTATTGTGAGACTACCGGGGTAACTCTAGTGTGATTCATACGATGACACTTTCCCACTTACATAGTAGGTTTCTTACATGTCATTGTTGTGCATTTGGGATTAGATGTCATTCTTATTAGAACCTTTGAGTTAGTCTACTCTTAGGATTCTTAGACTTAGAGAGTACTTATGTTATGTGATTTGTTATCTTGTGTTATGTGATTTGATATCCTGTTTGAGACTTGAGACTATCTCCTCAGCGCAGTGGGAGTGGGCCATTTAGGTTTCACACGGTCAAGTGGTAGTGCTTTTTCACTCTTACCATTTGAGATTCGTCCATAGACATCGTGACTGGAGCATTCTTTGTTGCTATTTATCTTCACTCTATTCGTGGATCATTATGATGGATGTTATTTACTAGTATGTTTCTTTATAATGATGATTAGCATGTGATAGATGATGTTATCAACTTTGTAGATCATCTTATGCTTTATTCCTGCATGTTAGATTTGTTTATGCATATGTTGTAGCATGTTAGATTTCCTTTTGCATATGTTGTAGTATGTTTTAGGAGTGACATCCCTACTATGATAATATCGAAGATCTCTTCGATGACTTGGGGTGTTATGCACAGAGGGATGGCTAGAGCCCACAATGGTCTAATGATGCTATTTATAGTTGGGAGGAAGCGTGCATTTAGATAACTATGTGTTATGTTTATGATTTATGGCTATCTTTTACGATGGATGTTTATATCTTCTATGATGATGTATCATGTATGAAATTTGGTTTCATTTACTTGCATCATGGATTAGAATAGGATGATGTACTTCATTTTCACACATGTATATTCTTTTAAGCCTTTCGTACCCTGTGTCATGTATAGTGGATGATTGAGCATTTTGAATTTAATTGCCAAGAGGCATTCGGAACAAATGTGTAATATGGACATTGGACTTTCTATTTATTCTTTCATGTGGATGTGGTAGTTGTTAGATTTAGTATTAATTAGATTAAATGTGACTCAACATTTTGGGATCCTTAAGGAATGTAACCTGTTATGTATGCTTATAATTGATTGTATGTTATTGCTTCTGTTACTATGTTTTTGATGTGAATGGTTTATCTTTCATGATTTTAAAAAGAAAAATATTTGGAAAACTTTGTAAAAATTTAGGTTAATTCTTTTGGATCCCTTGGCGGGTCGTTACATCTGGTATTAGAGCCTAAGTTTCAACATTGGGAGCTTTGGGTATATTGGAATGCCACTAGTGTTAACTAGCTGAACAAAAAAAATAAAAAATTGAACTATCATGTGTATCTCTTTCACACTGAAATTTGAAACTAGGTGAGCTAAAACATGGCTTAAATTGTTACTTGCATATTTTTCATACTTCAACACTTAGGTTTCAGACCTGAAATTATACTAAAACCTAAACGTGGGCAAAACTAAAAATTGAAACTTATTCTATTTTCAAAACATGTATCTTTCATCTATGATTTAAGGTAGTATACCTTTGATTGTCTTCGCAAGCATTATGTTGATTCTTTGTTTAGAATGTATTAAGGAATCTATTTCAACATTTGTTAAAAGAATGAATGTTGGACCAATATGGTTTTTGGTTTACTATTAAACTAGAATCATATTACTCTAAGTGTGTTGTAGTGTTCTCAATGGAATCATATCCTCTTGCAGGGGAAAAGGGTTCAATAGGACTTGCACAGTGAGTTCTTTAGTATTATCATCTGTATAGGCTTCCAGGAGTAAGCCTAATTCTAGGGGAGGTGGATGCAGTGCCTGCGCTAATTTGCATTTTTTTTGCTATTGTGGCTGAACTCTTTTAGAATAGTTCTATGTTGATGATTATTAGTGACATTATTTTGAGATTATCAGATATTGTTTCAAATTCAGTTGATATATGATGAGATTACTTGGTACTATATATTACATGTATGTATGATGATTATTACAATGTTTGTAGTTATTAATGATGATTAGTTAGATGATTTATTATCATATGTGTTTTCTTATGGATACTTACCCCATACTTGCATGTGTATGGTGTGTGTGTTTGTTTTCTTTTTGTATAGCATTTCTGATGTGGTTAAGGGAGTCGTAGACACTTGCTAGACGGGATCTACATGATAAACCACTTCCTACCATTGCCTATTTAGCTTAGTATTTATTGTGCTTGTACATGCGTGGATTTTATGCAGGTTGTAGGTACTGGGTATTGACTTCCCTGAATTGCCAAGATGAACGTACCCTATCATATTATTTTAATGGTAAGAGAGGGAAGATAAATACTCAAGTCCAAATCCAAACCCTTTAAGCCATTTGTCCTAATTGAAAATTAGGACAAGTATTTGAGTCAGGTACCCTTTGAATATGTCGAATGATGTAATTCGTGATATTAACCCTTTGGTTTGATTTTGTATGTGTTTTGCTATGATGGGTTTTTCGTATTTTACTTTATGAATTATTGGTGTATTTTCTATTAATTAAGCCTAATTAAAAAATTTAATTAATGATTTAATTTAATGGAAAATTAATATTTATTTTATTTAATTAATCAAAAAATTAATTAAATAAAATAATTAAGTTTGAGATGAAAGTTATAAATATAAATTTAGAATGTGATGATATTTATTTAGAGTTGATTTTTAAATAAATGCTAAATAATATTATTATTTAAGTTAATGAATATTTTATCAATTAAAGTTTCAAAAATAAATTTAAAAGTGGAAAAGATATTAAAATTATTAAAAGATTCTAGATCACATGATACGTGCATGTGATTAAAATATATTAAGATAAAACTAGTGGATTTAATAAAGTGAGTGCATGAGATTTAAAATTAATAAATTAATTTTAAAAAGGGTAAAGTGAATATTAAATAAAGTAATGTGCATTATTTTAATATTTATTCACATAGGAGTATGCGAGCTCTCGTGAGTTGTCATGTTGACAACACAGGAGTTTGCACTCTAATTATGCAGTGTTGCCTACACTTGGGAGTTAGCACATTATTTGAGCACATGGTGTCTACCACATTCTAGACACCTCATCATCTTTATCTTTTTATCATGGAAGTTATGTGCTTAGTTATCATGCTTATCTCCTAGTTCTTTCTAGACACATTCTAGATGCATCTTAGAGGCCTTTATATAGAGGCTCTCCTAGTGTGTATGGACATCCTCATATGCTTCTACAAGCACTCCTAGTCACTCGAGGGGGTTTGGTTCTTGGAGGAATTGTGACTGTTGGAGAAGGAAGGAATTTTCGAAAAGGAGAAGGTTCTAAGAGGAGGAGCTTCTCTACAATTTTCTGAGTCATAGTGAATTAGCATCAATGTCCAGGTAGGTACTTATGATTATTTTGCATATTTTATTACGCTCTTTCTTTTCCTGTCTTCATCATGTCTATTATGTGTGTCTGAATAATTCTCTATGAATGAATCTTTAATTTTGTAATTTGGAATTTGGGCATGCATATTGTTTCATCTTGTTATGGGAATTAAAATATTATTGCAATCTTCCCTTAGTAGAATCAAGATTTGGAAATTGATTCGAGTTTGGGTTTGAATTAAAATAGAATCTTATTATTATGCATTAGTTTTATATGATTTATTAACTAATCTAATTAAATTTAATTTAATTAAGATTAGTTAATAGTAGAAGAAGTGTAATTAATTATTAGTAAATTTTAGTAAATGGATTTTGTTTTAAATGAGGGAAAATTAAAAGAAAAGAGATATTAATAAGTGTTTATTGGAATTAAATAATTGAATTATTAATGAGATTGATTTTACTTAAAATCAATGAAGATTATTTTAAATAAATGATTTTCCTTGAAGTGTTTAAAGGAAATTATAAACTAATTAGTTGAAAGTTGATAAGTATTTTTCTAATGTTTTGAATAATGTGAATGATTTTATCTAAAAGTCAATGGGAGTTAGTTTAATGTTTTTAATAAATAAATAATTATCTTCTGATTATTTTAGAAAATTGTTTTAAAATAGTGGAGGGAAATTCTATGTTTAATTTGAAGAGATAAATGGGTTGACTTGTAGAAGAATCTTATACTCTTGAAACAAAATCTGAAACCTTATATTTGGCTTAACCTGTGATTGCAAAAGAAAACTAAAATATGTGTTTGTATCTTGTTCTTTATGCTATCCATATTTGGGGATTGGGTGGTCCTAGAGTGTTGACCAGTTATAGGACGTCAACCAGAGGCTTGGGAGTTAAGTGAATGTGATGGCATGTTGATGTTATTTGGTCTCGATTCTTTTAAAACCCAACCATGGTATGGTATGCTCTATGAGATGTTTGTATTTACTATTTGTTATTGCTTTCCAGTCTTCTTGTGTGAAGCTAAGGTGTATGCATTTGAGACACTTGACTTAACCATTTTTGAGTCATCGATTAGTTATCCTTGGATTATTTTCTAGTCGCCATGATGGGACTGAAGTGTTGATTTATTTCTTGATGTTATCATGTTGTGACATGTTTTGACTCGACCATTTTGGAGTCTTTGATCAATATTATTGCTTTGAGATGCCTTTTTGGTTGCTCGTTGAGAACCAATGAATATGGTGATTTATCATTGATATGGATATTGAGATTTATACGGTTGCTCGATGAGGACTGATGGATATTGTGATTATCTTTGATATTGTGGATATTTGATGTTCTTATTGTGGATTATCTTTTGGTATTTTTCTAGTCACTTGTATAGAACTGTGGTGATTTTGTGATTTATGATTCCATGAGCCTAGGGTAGGTTATCTACATGTAGTGTTGGGAAGTGGCTTGCAATGGGGGTCGGGGCCCTAAGTGGCTGCCAGGGTAACTCATTGTAAGTTATTTAATAAGTGAAAACATTTACACTAAATGGGGATTAAATGAACCTAATAAGATAATTGTATGTTCTCGCCCATGCCTCAAGTGCTAGTACAGACTAGGATGGGAGTAGAGAGAACGCTTGGTTGCAACTTTGCATTCCGTAGTATGCCTCGTCAGTATGAGAGGATACTAGTGGCCACATAGGGATCACTAGGGGGTCAGGATCTATTGTGAGACTACCGGGGTAACTCTAGTGTGATTCATACGATGACACTTTTCCACTTACATAGTAGGTTTCTTACATGTCATTGTTGTGCATTTTAGAACCTTTGAGTTAGTCTACTCTTAGGATTCTTAGACTTAGAGAGTACTTATGTTATGTGATTTGTGATCTTGTGTTATGTGATTTGATATCCTGTTTGAGACTTGAGACTATCTCCTCAGCGCAGTGGGAGTGGGCCATTTAGGTTTCACGCGGTCAAGTGGTAGTGCTTTTTCACTCTTACCATTTGAGATTCGTCCGTAGACATCGTGACTGGAGCCTTCTTTGTTGCTATTTATCTTCACTCTATTCGTGGATCATTATGATGGATGTTATTTACTAGTATGTTTCTTTATAATGATGATTAGCATGTGATAGATGATGTTATCAACTTTGTAGATCATCTTATGCTTTATTCCTGCATGTTAGATTTTTTTATGCATATGTTGTAGCATGTTAGATTTCCTTCTACATATGTTGTAGTATGTTTTAGGAGTGACATCCCTACTATGATAATACCGATGATTTCTTCGATGACTTGGGATGTTATGCACCGAGGGATGGCTAGGGCCCACGATGGTCTAATGATGCTATTTACGGTTGGGAGGAAGCGTGCATTTAGATAATTATGTGTTGTGTTTATGATTTATGGCTATCTTTTACGATGGATGTTTATATCTTCTATGATGATGTATCATTTATGGAATTTGGTTTCATTTACTTGCATCATGGATTAGAATAGGCTGATGTACTTCATTTTCACACATCTATATTCTTTTAAGCCTTTCATACCCTATGTCATGTACAGTGGATGATTGAGCATTTCGAATTTAATTTCCAAGAGGCATTTGGAACGAATGTGTAATATGGACATTGGACTTTCTATTTATTCTTTCATGTGGATGTGGTAGTTGTTAGACTTAGTAATAATTAGATTAAATGTGACTCAATGTCTTGGGATCCTTAAGGAATGTAACCTGTTATGTATGCTTATAGTTGATTGTATGTTATTGCTTCCACTACTATGTGTTTGATGTGAATGGTTTATCTTTCATGATTCAAAAAAAAAAATTGTTTGGAAAACTTAGTAAAACTTTTGGTTAATTCTTTTGGATCCCTTGGAGGGCCGTTACAAGTTATCTCCACAATTGCAATGGATCTATGAAAACCACATCATGGAGCCATGGATGTAAATGTTCATCAATGAAGAAGATGATGAATGCCTCAATGTATATCTCTTCCCTTGATGACCAACAAATGGTAGATCTTAAATGGGAAATGCTATCAAGGGATCCTTGAATGTTTGAGGAAAACTTGCTTGCTTGAATGCTTGAATTCCTTAGGCTTGCACGTGAATTTACTATCATAAAGGTTTAGGTATATGTATGGTATCAAAATGAAGATCCCAAACCTCCTTATATTCTAGTTTTTGGGCGGGAAAACAATACAAACTGATTGGGGAATAAAATTAATGATTGAAGACCCCAAGACACTTTGGGCTCTGAGCCTCAAATCCATGAGGAAGAGGTTGGGAGAGGTCAACCTATTGCACAACAAGTCAACCTATTACTGAGGAAGGGTCCAAAAAGAGCAGCAGAAGATCTCAGAGAAAGTGCAGCCTGAATAAAAAAGAAGAAGAAAGAAATAGGAGAAAGGGGACATTGACCACATACTCATCCATGGTCCAAGATGTTGCTATGTGATGGGTGTTGAAAGGTCTTAAATCATAGGTGCTTCCATTTTAAGATGATACACATAGTATCAAAACTTAAATCAAATTCTTACAATTTTTTTTTTTTTAAACGAAGAGAATTGAATTCTATTTCTATTGATGAACTTAAAAAAACAAGAGCTCTACAAGCTAGAGTCCCACCCAATGCAATATATAATAAAAGAGGAATTTAAAAATAAAATAAAATATAAATAGAGAGTGAAAATTTAAAAGATATAGAGAGAATTTTTTGAAAATTACTAAACTTTAAAATATGTAAAAATTTATGTAAAAATACTCAAATAAAGAATTTAATTTAATTGTTATTATTTATGGTTTAAAATATAATCATTTTTAGAAACTAGAAAATGATTAAATATTCAATAATTTTATAACAATTTTTTTATTAAAGATAAAATTTATTCAATCCTAAATAGTAATCTAAAAAATTAATAACAAAAAGATTTAGGCACTATTATCCATCTATCACCTTCAAATCGACAAGATGTTGCTTTGCCAAATGTCACTCTTTCATTTTTACTAAATTTTTCTTTAGAAAAAATGAAAAGGCTCCAGCAAAAATGGACACAACTAATAGAATAATAGAAAATCAAATTAAAATTTTTCAATTAATAAGTTAGTTTAGGTGGACCATAACATAAAGAGCAAATTTTGAAAATTGTACAAGTGATTAATACAAAATAGTTGATTGTAAATTATAGTCTCCGCCTATTTTAGCGAGACTAATCATAAGAGAAAACATCAAATCAATTAGAATCATATAGTAAAATAAAATGACAATTTCCATATAAAATAAATAATAAGCATAAAGCACCCTTACACTTTAAAATCAACTTCAACAAGATAAGAAGATTGAAAGGCTCCACAAAGCACAACTATTGATCTTGCAATCCATACCAACCCCTTTGAAATATAAAACAACCCACCGAAGGTTGTTGGGTCCATGGCACGTGTAACCAAAGAAGTTATATCTTCTCCTTTCTAGATTTTCAATAATCACCTCAAATGATTTGCTCTATAATTCCCCAAAAGAAAAAACAAACGAAAAGAGGAACCCACTACGCTATAAGGTAAGCGGAGGTAAATCATATCGCTATATCTCAATGTTTGGTATGACAAAGACAACACGTCTTTATCGTTAACTTAACTCAATGTGGGCCAAAACGATCTCAAACACGTTGTGTTACAAAATATCACTCGATAAGAAGGGGGTCCATTTATGATTCTCACCTAGACATGGCTAATCGCTTGGCTAATAAGTGAAAGAGTTGCACAAAGTTTTACATATATTAATAATTAATAAATAATAAATAAATGCCCTTATTCTAAGAGATTTTGGGACCCTTTTACCTCTAGTTGTTGATTGGTAGAATATGATACCCCATTTGCCAAGAAAGTATGGTTTCTTAAATTTTGTCACAATATGTTTGTCTCATTACCATTAAAGGAGACAATCAAGATTTAAGATATATATGTTTAAGAAAGCTAATCACTTAGATAAGGTATGAAGGGATTATATTTATTATTATAATGATTACAATGAAGTTGTTAATTATGTAGATATTTTAATTATTATTGGGATTTTTTTTTCAATGAATTTTATGAGAAATGTATCATTAATGTTTAAGATTTCTTTAATAGTTAAATTACCTTTTACATTGTGTTTATGATTTCATAGTATATTTATTATTGAATTTCATTAGATCTTTTGGATAAACTAATCTCATATTACTCTCTACATTATATATATATATGCTTTGTTATATCTTATATGTATAAATTGATTAGTTGATAATTCCTAATTATTAAGATCAACGATCAATATGCATTCTTGATACAATTATTACTTCAAAGTGTCTAATTAAATATGGAAGGCTCAAATATGTTAGTTTTACATACAATATAGACAAAAAAATCCTCCCTCTTATTCCAATAAAAGGTTGGGCTAATATGCTTTAATTTTTCTATTTTAAATGTATTTGATAGATGTACAATGAAAATAATTAGTTGTTTATTCAATGGCTTCAATGTCATTCTATTGTTTTTGGGAAGAAGATATATTGATTAAAAAGTATACATATAAGTTAAATATGAAATGGTAAAATTTTATTGAATTTAACAAAGCTTGAAAGTTATATCTTGTATGGAGCTGAGCATATTATTATTAATATATGTATAAAAATTTATTTATTCTTTTAAACTTTTAAAGAGTTCAATCAATATAGGAGAGTTTTTTAATATGACTATTTCACATGCCTTCATTGTTATGGCCATTCTCTTTAAAAGCATATCCCTGACACTGTCATTGGCATATGGTAGTCATTGCCATTCAATTCCTACTTCTCCCCTTGCTTGAGTCATAATCTTATCACATCCATGT
Organism: Cupressus sempervirens; assembly: GCA_028749045.1. Classification (NCBI taxonomy): domain Eukaryota; kingdom Viridiplantae; phylum Streptophyta; class Pinopsida; order Cupressales; family Cupressaceae; genus Cupressus; species Cupressus sempervirens. The sequence continues at coordinate 106,887,483 of CM053783.1, forward strand.
TTTGGAAAAGCAAATTTACAAAAAGGGGTATCTTAAAACTTTTTTGTTCTAAAAGATAAGACTAGACATTAAAAATGTAGGAGATAAAGTCACCACTAATGACGACTTAGACATAAGAAAATTTTCTTCTAGTAAAATCCAGAATTTGCCACGTTGGTAGCTACCCAAATCTTCCTTTAGAAATTCCTTCATATCTCATGTCACTAATAAAAATTATCAACACGTTTGTTATCCACCATACATGTTCACTTTTTCAATACTATCGTTACCAAAATATTTTAAATCTTATATCTATGCGGAATGAAAAAAAATTAAAAACAATCCAACAACAACTATTTTTCATAATCAAGAGCTATCAAACATGTTTACTTATATTAAAAAATTAATTAATATTAGATACATATTTCTTAAAAATCTTTTTAAAAATAAAAAATAAAAAATTCTTTTTGATAAATGAAATATTTATGACTTGAAGAATTTCAGTTATACACTAACAAATTATATCTCAAATATATATCTAAATTTTCATGGTCTTTTCTAATTAAAGTTGGGAATAAAAATAACATTAATTATCTCAACTTTAAAATATCAAATTTAATATAATTTTTAAAATAATATATTTGATGCAATTTTAAAATTCAAAATTGACCTATAAAATCTATAAAATAAGATTATCTAACTCAATTAAAAATCTAAAATTTAATTTAGACTAATTAAAATTGGGAAATAAAAATAACATTAATTATCTTAACTTTAAAATATCAAATTTATTATGATTTTTTAAAATAGTATATTCAATATGCAATTTTTAAATTCAAAATTAACCTATTAAATGAGATTATCTAACTTCAATTAAAAATCTAAAATTTAATTTAAGTTTTTTTGTGAATAGTATATATGTAATTTTTTTATATCATTAAAAAATGTATTCATTAAAAAAATTAAAAGAGAGGAAAAAATTAAATAAATGAAGGTTTATTTTTGCATAGATACATATTTTTAATTAAAAGAGAGGAAAAAATTAAATAAATGAAGGTTTATTTTTGCATAGATACATATTTTATTAAAATTTCATTAAATTAAAAAAATTATAATGTAAAAAGGGGACTTCAAATATTGTAATAAAAAAATAACTAGTAAAATAAGTAATTATATATATCGTTTGCAAAAATTATATTCTTAGAAGAAACAAATATGTAAAGCTATTGGTGACTTTTATGCAAGTTATATTGAGCCCCAAATCAAAATAGTCAAAGTGAGAAATGAACTTTAATCAAAATAGTAAGATAAAAATGCTACACAAAAAGGGAAGTGATCGTCAAATGGACTAAATAGAGGTGCCATAAACAAAGGAAAAAAGGTCTCCAAAGCAAAATAGCTAGATACAAATGCCAAACATAAATGACTTCTATTTCCTACAAAATGTAAATCCATATTTCATTTCCCACAAAAGGCAGGGACTCTCACTCCTGAGCTCTTGTTTGTTTTTTATTCATGTATTTGGCTATTTTTCAATTACTATAATGATGAAAATATTATTGTTTTATGAGTGGTTTCTTTAGTTTGAAGTAAAGTTTATGATATGTACAAATATATTATAAATGGTATTATACTTTATCAATATTTAATTGAGTTGTATGTTTGATTATAAAATCTTGAAACTATGATTCAAGTTTTCCAAATACATATTTAAAATATTTTTTGAATTAAATTGTATTTGTACTTGAAAGATCATTCTTACAACTATGTTCTTGATTTCTATAAATGTAAAATCAAAATTAATTTTTTATGTAATCAACACCCCTCTTTTTCTTTACACTAAATTCTCTAATCAAATATACATGAACCTTTAAAATTAAATTTAGTTTTGCATTTGGATATTAAATATATTAACACACTCATTTGACAAGACCACACAATATAAAAAATATGCAAATTTGTGAATCTTTAAATACAAGAACATTCAACAACAACCATTTACATCTATAAAAAATAAAATATTTGATCACACATTTATTAGCTAGTACATATGAATTTATCTCTATATTTGAGGCTCTTACCTATCAAGGCTCTTGTAGATATGTCTTGTTATTGGTTGCTTTTAATATAAAAACGTTGAAATCAATCCATTACATGGTATGTACACATAACTAAACTATTTGTAAATTTCAAGATACACAAATTTAACTATCTTCTTAAGAAACACATTTTTCAAATCATTAAACTAAAAACATCATTATTATTACTATTTATAATATTTTTAAAAAATAAAATAAAATATCCACTCCCATTACAATTTATTAAATTGATTTTATCAACTTATATTTAATTACCATATTTAAATAATTAACCAAGAGTGACATTTCCCCCGTAAGGAACTTTTGGTTGAGAGCCTTTAATTTTCCTTTCAATCGAATTGAACAAAATTATAGAAAGATAAGATCAATTATTAATATATTCCCCCCACCCCAAACCAAAAAAAAAACCACGAGTTCAAGAACGTGGGAAAAATTCTTGGGGGGAGGGAGAAATTTATGCAAATATTCATAGCATGGTAGTATGGTCAACTATAATGTTCCTTTATAAGCCCATTTATTGTCCTCTCCTCTCAAATTAAATATTAGTTGTTGGGTCAATTCATCGAGAGTAGTTGGGAGGTAGTTGATAGACCTATTTTCATTTTCTTTTCTAAACATATTTTATTAGATTTTTTTTTTAACAATAACAATAATTATATTTTATTTATTTATTGATATTCTATTATAGTTTGTTATTTAAAATAAGATAACAATATTCCTAAAATCAACATCAATACAATTATTTTTTAAATTTATTTTCTTAAATATATCTAATTTAAAATTGAATAAATTATTTGTATTTATAAAAAATACAACTTTTTAGTAAATATTATGCCATTTTACTTTAAAATTATATATTATTTTAAAATTATTTTTTTGAAAATAATATTTATTTTATAATTCATTTTTAAATATGTTAAAATTGTATATAAGTTAATTTATTTTTTACTTATAAATTTTGTTAGTGTGAGAAGGGAATCTACTACTCTCGAGATTGACAAAATTTAAAGGGACGAATCGACTCTGTTGCTACCTCTCTAAACTAATGTTCTAGTGAGCAAGGATGATGTATCACGTCTCACTAAAGAACCCTAGAGGAAACTTATATCATCTAGAAGAATATAACAATTCTTTTTTTAAAAGATCAATTACATCTTAATCTAATCATTATGATTTTATTTACTCACAAAGATTATGGGATTAAAGACATAATTACACATTATAATTACGTCTATTACAAAGCATAAGCAGAAGATGGATTACATTACATTAAGAAAACACACCCATTAAGGATTCCTTAACGTTGTTTCTTTGCAATGCAATACAACCTAAAACCTTTTTGACTTGCTAAAGCTTAAATAAAATATATCTCATTGAATTGAACCCATTAACATAATCATTAGCTTCATTATAAACACCAACTCCAAATGTTCCTAAGTTCATACAACCTCAAATGGAGGGTTGATATCAACATTGTTTCAACTAATTCATTTATTACATAATCATAATATACATCAAAACATAATTACAATATCATTAATCTTTATTACAATAATATCATCATAACTATAATAACATTTGGTGATAATTGAAAATGACATGCAAAACTATGAATCACAGCCAAGTCCAACCATAAGAAAAGGAATCCATAAACACTCAATCATCACCCAAAAGAATATTACTTCATAAAAGCCCCATAAAACATGTTGTATAAGCATCAAATCAAATCAAATGCCTTCATGAAATGATTGACTCTCTTATCCTCCTATTTGCCAATATCTTGTATAAATGGAATATGTGTCCTCTTTTTTTTGTAGAATAAAGCATAAGAGGGTGCAGTGAATGGAGATGGTTGAATGATAAAGAAAAATGGTAATGCAAATGATAGTACAATGTTGATATGATAATGATAGTAGTAAGAAAATAAGGATATTCAATAGATATATAATAGAAAAATGGTAGCATAAGATCTCCAAGGTTGCACAAGATAGCATGGGATTATGAAGTTGTTGTATACAATCAAAATGAGAAGAACCTATCTTGTAAAGAATCCCCATGAAATGAAAATCAACAATTAAATTTAAGAGGTGCTAGGAGATTGTATAGGGTGCAAGATTAGGTAGGCTTTTGAAATGAGTGCATAAGATTAAGATGCAATATGAAAATGAGAGTCTAGGTAGAGGAGCATTGACTTTTCAAGGTGCATTGGACCTAGACATGGATAAGATGAGAAATATCAAATAAAGAGACAAGTGATAAGTAGCACAATAATAAGAGTTAGGAGTTGAACCATGTGATTAAAAGTGATTGGCTAAAATCAAAGAAGTAAATAAATTTATTTAAAAATAAAAGGCTTTTATTTAGTAAATAGAAGAAATAAGCTATGGTAAAAATAATAGTAGTAGAGGCTAATGAATTAATAAAACAAACATAAACACATATTTAATTAATGTACCATCTTAAAATGGAAGCACCTCATTTTAGGACCTTTCAACCCTCTTTAGCATGGTTTTGGTCTCTCTTTTTCCTCCCCAATCTAGCTCATGTTTCCATATCATCTCTCAACTTCCAATGTGGTCCTTTATGTGTTGCACTATCACCTTTTTGACCATATCTTCAAGTGGATCCATTATTGCTTGATTATTTCTACACCTTCTCCAAGGCTTTCAGGACTCTTTTCTGTGTGCTTCCTTGAGATTGGTCATCTTGGTCAACATATTTTGTAATAGGTCAACCTAAGTCAACTTGTTCTCATGAATAGGTTGTCTAGGTCTTCCTCTTCATTGAAGAGTTGGTTGCATGGGGCCCAAAGTGCTTTGGGGTTTCCAATTAATCTCTTTTTTTGTCGGGTCAACCTACTTTGTTTCCCACCTAAAAACTATAGTAAAAGGAAGCTTTGGTTCTTCATTTTCACATACATAGATCCATTATTAATCAAGGAAAAAAGAAAGAATGCACACATCCATGAGAGCATCTTCAAGTATTCATCAAGTTCAAGCATTTCCTCCTTACATCAAGCTTCTTCCTTTAAGAAGCTAGTGAATTTTGTCTTCAAAGGAGGAGATCCATCATTCCAAATCCTCCAAGTTCTTCTATCCTTCATCATGACATGTCCCATGCATTCTTATACTTGAGGTTTTGACTTCTTTGATTTCCTTTTGGTTTCATTGTGTCAAGGCTATTACATTTGCATACTTGATCACATATCAAATTCAATTGCATCTACAAAGGTATATGTAACTTTCATTTGATATATTCAATCCTACTATGTCTTATCATTTATTGTATCATTGCATTTTAATTTAAACTTCAAGGCTGATTCATCAATCTAGGCCTTGACTAAGGAAAGCCCTTATCCACCCCAAAAACAAAAAAATAGAGTTACTATGTGCAGGAGAAGGTTAGCAAAATTATGGTTGCAGATCTAGAAATATATCCCCAAGACCTTTTGGGAAATGTTAGGTCAACTTGGTTATAAAGTCTTGGGAACATGATGAATTTGTGAAATGATGTCTAGAAGCTTTTTCTAAGAAAACTAAAATGAACGATATAGTACTCTCCTTTTACATTTACACTATGTCCATAAAGATCACATTTCATATATTTGCATTGTGAAAACACAATTTTTTTGGCATGTAGTCTCTTTTAAAATAATTTCATTTCCTTTCATGGAGTTGTTATCTTTATTTTCAAGTTTTCTTCAAGATCTTCAAGACATTCTATTTAATGCATATGATGACAATTCTGTGTGTTCTTTCATTGAGGCTCCTCTTTTTAAAGATAATGTTGTTCAAACTCGAGTGTGTCATGAAAGTCCTACTATTTGAGATGAACCCTTTGATAAGGACATGGATTACTCCCTTCCTCATAAGGAAAATTTAATACAATAAAATGATAGCATTATTATTACTCTAATGATCAACCACTTTCTATGTATTTCATGGAAATTCCTTCTCTAGATGAGGCCTTGATGAGTTTTGTTTGTCCTTTTGGTAAAAGTTCTTTCTCCATAGAAGATCACACATTGAATGCTTCTTTTTGTTCCTTTCAAGACATGTCTCAATTAAAATTAGATTTTTTTTGAAAATGATTATCATTATGACCTTTTCACTAATCTAGCACTAGATCATAAGGACATTAATCACATTTATCCTATAAGTGGCTTCTCCACTCTTCAAGATTCAACAACCATAGCTTTCACACCAACATTCTTCCCTAAATTTGTTAATCTAACACCTTTATTTGATGAGAATGTACACATTAAATATCTCTATTTATATTTCTATCTAATTACACATAAAAGATCTTCTCTTCCAACACTTCATTACAAAGAATTCATTTATTATGGTATGTTTTTTATGATTTATAATAATGAATGTGGTGTAGGAGCACCTATTATAGAATCATAAGAGAAGGCACCTAAGGTTCCTAAATAGTCTACTTAGGTAAGATTGTCACATTGATCCAGTTGTAAGGCCTAGTTCTATGATTAGGCATAATTATGAGCCCCTCGGTAACTAAGGAAAAATATGATCAATAAGCCCCAAAATGCATAGGATTCTAGGTTTTTAATTTTTTTATATGTTTAGATCCATGTTGGATCACTTACTTTAGGTTTGGACCAAGTTTGGTCTCTATATTTGCATTTTTTGCAAATTCTGCAAAAATTGCTCAAAAGTTGTCAGCAACTTTTTAGCAACTTTGCTAAAGGGTTGTCAAATACTTCAAACCATTCTTCCAAATGGCTAATTAGTTTAAACTAACCATGTAACCATTGGAAAATTCCTACAAAGCCTCATAGGCCAATGGTAGGAACATACTTTTGTAATTTGGCATTCAAATCAATAAAAAATAATATTTTTCCTTGCAAAACATGTGTTCTAGGAATGTGTACGGAATTGTACAGACAAGAGGGCATGTTCAAGTGATCATATAAGTTGGAGAATTTAATCTAATTTGTTTTGCACCAAGTCTCATGTTCTAATTCATCATAGGTTGAGAATTATTAAAATTTCTTCCTTGATGCCTAGGATTCAACCTAAAGATTAGCATCTTGACTAGGGCTGAGTCATTTTGACACATCCCACCATGGAAATTGATGTCCTTTGGTGGATTTAAAGGTGTATACATGTACTTTTATATTTTCCAATTTTTTTTCTAGAAAATGCAAGGAGTTGGGTTTGCCACCATACCCTAGGTGTGCATCTTCATGAGTACACCATATAGCATTTATAACAATCCTTTATAGTTTGTGTTTGGGGATTCTCCAAAAGTTTAAACCTTGGATTTTTGTCTCTTTTACATGCCCCACATGTTTCAATAGTTGGATTGAGTTTTCCCATTATAGAAAGTACACTTGTAGTGTAATTAGAGCCTTAGGCCTAGGAATCTGGTCTAATGTTGCAACATTAGCAACCTTTATTCATCTCCATCATTGGGAACTTTGGCATGTTTTATAAAACCCAAATGGGTATCAAGATCTCTAGTTAAGTCAGCATGTTGTTTGAGGATATTCAAACTTATACCTCATTTCCATTCTAGGAAGGGCTACAAGTCAAATCATTGGTTTTCAAAGCAACTTGATGTTATAAGTTGTCTTTGATGGAAAGAATCTTTGATTCATTGTGAAGAAGACCTAAACAAGCCATATCAATGATTGTAGGCCACCCCTAGTCTTTGTATTTAGTTTTTGGGGTTTGATCCCTTTTTTTGTCAAGGGAATCCTATAGTGCATTTTGTGTTTTTGGTGCTTAGAACTTTGGTGAACCTAGTGATTAGGTTACCTTGTCTTTTGGGCTTGTGATAACCTTCCTTTAAGCTCATTTTCATACATATGATAGGTATTTGGCACTAGGACCCTTCACCTTGGGTGTTGAGGGAATTGGAGACTTTCATCATTTCTTGCTATTGAAGACTTTTTTTGTCCACTATTGCATCATAATAGCATCTTTTTCATGATAATTTTACTTGATACATCTACATCCATATTATGTTTCTCTTAGATTTGTGACATTATTACCAGGTATCTTTTGGGGGCTCATTTTCCTACATTGTGAGCAACATAATAGTTATTTATCTCATTTCTTCACTTGGGGGACAAGGGACCTTTTTCTTTTTTCTATCTATAGCAAGATTCATTTTCTCCCTTTGTTGACTCGTTTTCCTTTTACATTGTGACATATTTTCTTCCATTCATTTATTGTGTTACTTACATATTAACATCCCAAGTGCAATCTTATGCTTTCTTGAAACCTAATGTCTAATTTAAAATGAAAATACTTAGGGAGACATAATGTGTCCTTCTTCCTGTTGGCTCCTGATTTAACAGTGTTTAAACAACCAAGTATGCAAGGCAAGAATGCGTCTATGGGCAACTATCTCCAATAATGGACACACTTCACCAAGAACCTAGGCCAACTATAAGGCTACACTCCTGCACTTCAGGCTTTGTAAAACCTAGGCGGGTATACCTATAGATTCTTTATATGGTACTAGTTATCAAAGCATACATTGAATCTAATGTAAAGCAGATAAAACCCTTATTTCTCCTAATAACTCATGAAATAACATCAATCTACAGTAGCTAAATGCAGATCTATGAATCTCGGAAGTTGAGTGAGGGCATCATATTTAAGTTCTTCAACATGAAAGAGAAATACAATTGATTATTGATGTTGATTTTCAACAAATCCTCAAACATGTAGCAATATAACAAGTGATCATATAACTGATCGGTGCCTAATCCATTGGAAAATTCCATGAATTCAAAACATACATCTGTGACATCAGGACATATTTCGTATACCCAGACATCAGATCTTTCTAATCACCTTGTGATTCAGACATCAGTGTTCATTCGGGTCTCATTCTCACAAAATATCCTTCTCAAGTAACCAATAACCTTGTTTAAACATATCAAGAATTTACTTGGCCCTTTGGTCCAACAGAAAAATACATCAAATGTACAACTTGAAGGGGATGCAAATGGATCTTAGATCTTTGTTCCAAGATCACATAAGATTTACAGATTGCTGAGACAGGAGACAAGAACCAGAATGAAACTAGTGAAATTGCTGCTCATATGCATTCATTTCCTTGAAACTATACATTCAGATGCATAAAATTGAAACATGAAAAACACCTAACATATTGGAACTTCCTATATTATCTGCATTACTGCTGTTCACATGAAAGAATTATGCTTAAGTATGGTATTACAGTCAAGGAAACACATCAAAATTGGAACCAGAATATGGTCTCACAATAATGTGCAAATTTTCTCCCCAGAACTGGAATCTACTAGTTTCTCAGTCACAAAAAATTGGAACCCCTACAATGAGAAAGAATGAGATTGATATAGAGGAAAGAATTCCTGGATTGAATCTGAACTTGACATCTGTCCCTTTAGGATTCTCTCTCTTAGCAACTGAACAACCTATGTCTTCTCTCTCCTTCATGGTGAATCAAATCTTCATCATTCTTACCTCTCAAAGGCATCAAGTATCTCAGAAATTTCATTCACCATCGTAACTGATTTTGGTGTAAAAATGAACTCAGTAAAAGTAACAAATCAGTTCAATGTAACTTCCAAAATGCAAGAAAACTACTTAAGGATGATTTTCTTCACATTCAAATTCCAACAAGCTTTTAGAATTTCCCTCTAACCAATTCTGATGCTTCATGATCAAAACTGCCTGTTCTATTGCCAATGCCCTAGGAAACACAAACTGACCTATATCACGAACTTGTGAACACCTGTGCATAATTTGACTCCAAAAATGGAAAATTCAGCTCTTCCTGGTTCTGATGGTATATTGGAGCACCCATTTTTCCTAGAAAATACTCCAGTTATGGCCTTCTGAAGTTTTCAGTCCTGTTCATGGCTTCCTTTGCATTTTGCAAAAATTTAAACTTTTACTAAAGTTTAAACTATATTAAAGTTTCAAACATTATTTAAAAGAACCTGACATGAGTTTGAAGGAAAAATAATAATGAAACATTAAAAATCGAAAATTCTCAATTTTCCTTTCATTTTTCTACCTAGGTCAAACAAGGTTTGACCGAGCTTGACAATTGTCACCTTCTGATTGGCTCAGACTTGGACAAGTGCCACATGTCACATTCTCGCTACTTCACCATGTTAATTCTCATGCATCTTCTACTTGGCGAGATAGTGAGGGCTGCTCGATTCACCATGTGTCACGATCTCATTGCAACTGGTCTGAACTCGCCATATCATCACCTACTCACACATATTTCCACTTGTCACATGTTGATTCACTACTCTATACCCAAGTGAGACCCATGGAGTTTACTTGGCTCTTTCTAGATTTTTGAGTTTTTTTTTCTGAAAACCTCGCTACTTCACTAATCGGAGCTCCAAGATTTTTTCGACTAGCGAAGTAGCAACTAGCTGGATTTTGAAAGTTTTTCGATCATCTTTCCCTCTGAAAATGTCATCATCTTTTTGCACACATTCCTCCAAAATATATGCTTTTCATCTTCTTGACGTCATCTTCATAAACCCCAACTAAGTGTGGCTTTTCAAAAGACTTTTTCTTTGGATATAATTACATCTGCTTGGCATCATATTTAAAAACACAAAAAGTTCACACAGCGAATATGGGACAAAACTGCTCATTAAATCCTTCCCTATTCTTTGACTGTGGAGTGCTCCTTATAAGCCACCTGCTGTTTGTAACTAGTTAGCTCCTTTCAGACTTCCCTTACTAGCATCGTCTTCTTAATCAAGCATGAACTCCCTTTTAGCATTGATTGTCTCCATGAAGATGAAAATATTCAAGTCTATGTGATTCTCCTGATTTCAAATGGTTGCTGCTTGATCACTAACGGGAATGCCTTGTTGTTGATTGTTGGTCCTCTGCTATAGCAAATGCCCCTGCTCCTTTTAACTCTGCTTGTAGATTTTTTATTTGACGGCTATGGATTGGAAGTCCTCCTTCACTACCTTCCACTTGGTCTTTGGCATCTTGTGTGGAAACTCTGAATTGTTCCATGGGCTGCGACTTCATTTTTTTTCATGGCACGAGTTTTCTTTGTTGCCTGCTACCATGCATTCCTCTTAGCGTGGGCTGTTCTTCTCAAACTGGCGACTTTTGGTTTAAAAATGTGCTCCGACTATTTATGCCTTTTAAACTGTGGCCTACTACCCAACGAATGCAAGTTCCCTTTTAAAAGGGCAGCCTCCTTCTCCTTGGGTCAGTGGCTTTATTTCATTCCTTCTAATGCATTGGTTCTTTCTTTTTGTGTTTGGTTGCTGACGTGGGAAGCTTTCAAAATGCGTGGAGTTTTTGTCTTTATTGTGCTGTGTGTTCCTTTTTTTATGCCACTCCTGCTCTATATTATGGTGTGAATGAGAGTTTATTTTCCAACATGGACGCCCCTGCTATAGCTGCCTACTTACTTTCTTGGTGTGGCTTCATATCCTTTGTATGTTTGCTTTGACTGCGTGTTCTTCACCTTGAATCCGAGGAGCTTTCACTTTGACCTGTATGGAGGCTTTTCTCAGCATTTGTTGTGGATGGTTCTTTTTCATTGGTATTAGAATCTCTGTTTTCTTTTTGAGAAAATGTTGAGCCCCTTTTATTGTGTCAAGTCTGAGCTGCTCCTTTGACTGGCAGCGTTCCTCCTTTAACTCTAATTGTGGATTCTCTATTCCTACCCTGTGGGTGCCTTTTGCATTTTGAATTGCAGTCTTTGATACTCTGATACCATTGGACATCTAGTTGGATTAAATAAAAAGGTGGAAGATGCCTCTGATAGTCTTAAGAAACAACTTCATCACTTGCTATAGGAAGTCCAATATAATCTCACTCCCTTTAATCTTGGGTATGTGAAAAACCCATTTCCTCCCATATTGAATTAGATTTGCAACAGTGCTCAAAAGAATCATAAATTTTTCCTTATAAATCATTTTGACTGGCGAGGCTACAATATGTGGACTTCATTTCTTCACACAAATGTTAAGCATATAAAATGATTTAACAATCTCCACCATAAAATTTACCAATCTCTTCTTTATGAGCAGGAGTTTTGGAATTATTATTGATCTGCCAAACTAGTTTCATTAGCACCTTTTAACCTTTTAACTCAACTGGAAAAGGGCTTAATGGAAAATTTTAATCATGAATAACACTCATAGGTTAATCTGATGAAGATTAGTCAGGCCCCAAGGTGGGTCCGACTAAAAAAAATTTCGTTTCTAGGCAACTGATCCTTCAGATTAATCCATTTGGCAACTCGAATTGATTAGAATCAAGTTCGATCACTGACTGACCGTTAAAAACTCATTTTATCACTTTTTGCTAACTATCACTTTTGATGTCAGGAGGTCTATTGACTAGCCTTAAAAATTGACCCGAACCTCTGATCAAGCTCCGAAACTCAGGATCACTGACTCTTTGCTCCACACTCTTGCACCTCGTCGAATCTTGTCTCATGATGAATTCGAGATCAAGAGATATTCACTGTCAAAGTTGCTCAGTCAGAAATACCTGCAAGCAAACACGTCAGAAAGCAATAAACTGGGTTTGGAATTGGCTTGGAAAAATGGGCAAACTGACACATGGGGGTACAAAAACTAGGGCGTTGGCTCTCTGTCATGAGGACATTATGAATCTGGGATTTGGGCTCATGATGAATAACAGGACGCAAATGGAGAGCAGTCAAAGTGGGCTACCTGGATTTTTTAGAGTAGAAACAATGGCAAAAAGTGATTTTTTGCGAATGGAAATGACCTAGAAAAGTGTGCGAATGGATTCGTCAAAGCTTTCAAACTGGCACACTTAAAGTACTTTTAGTGGACAATACAGGGGTACAATCCATTTGATCTTACCAATCAAAAATTAGGAGATATGGTGTCCCGAACAGGCGTTCCAATCAATCTGCATTTTAAGATACCAGTAAAAAGATAGAAATTCCATTTGGAATCGCATTTGAAAACTGGTCAAACAGATTTGTCATGAGCTAAAACTTGAAACATAACAAGTCTCTGACATCTACAATGCAACACAAAAGGAATTTTCACATTTTGATCAATTGGGTCAAAGTTAGAACACACCAAATAGGGCTTCCTAGAATTGTGTGCAAAGCGCATCAGCATGACAAATTTAAAAGACCAACTTTGAGGGATTCAAAACCTAGTCAAACGGACTTGAAACGACTTGAAATCTGAAACATAGGCTCTCAGTTATGGACACTAGACACTCTTAAAGTGGTCTATCATACAATGTTTCTGGGTGCCAGATATTCACTTAGGGTAAAATGCAAATTTGGTAAATGCTCAAAACAAGACTTCACGAAATGGCTCGGAGTGTCAATTTATCATCATGAAAAACTTAAACGCACTAGATGGAGGTTGTTAGAAACATTGAACACCTTAATGGCTCAAAGTTACAACCAGGTACAACCAGGTACATATGCATTTTAAAAGCGTTTAAGGGCTTGATTCCTCCAAAGGTACTCAAAATTTGGGCTACAATTTTGAGCGCCAACACTTCCCTTGTTAAAATGTATCCAATACCCTTTATGAATTTGCATTATCTTATAATTTGATGTTCTCTCTTTCATGTATTTATTGTGTTACATAGCGATTAGCATCTTGAGTGCAATCTAATGCTTGTAAGTACATCTTTGTTATATGTAGGGCATATATTAGATTTTCTTTCTCTTTTATCTCAAGGATTTTTTATCTCTTTGTTGTTCCTTTCGTGATAAATAAGGAGGTATAACGTGTTTTCCTTTTCCCTCTATCATTCATTTCTCTATAGATTTTTTTAAAATTTTATGGCACATTCTTATGTGTCGATATGCAATGCTTTGTTGCATACAAGATCATGTGTCTCTATCCAGCAATATCTTTTCACACTTTCAATTTTAATGTTTGTAATTTAATAGTCATTTATAGCTTTCTCCATATGTGATATATTTTCTAGAATATTATGTTTTTTGGAATTCCACATGCTATGATGTTTCTTTTTTTAATTCTCTATGGTGTTGCATTATTCTATGATACTTCTTATTAGATATAGGTTTTGTTTAAAATTTTGTGCACAACTAGATTATGATTGTTTCTTGGAGTTCATCTTTATATCTTACAAGAATTTCTTATATATAATCCACCATAGACTTCTCTTTATTCCCTAATGCTTGTGAGGAAAGGCTGTTTGTACATTATTTTATCTCTCTCTGTCTATGAATCCACTTTACCTATTATAGTGGAATTTTTATTTTATGTGACATTGTTTTCCTATAAATAATGGTATCTTGATCATGACTATCTCTTATATACAAGAGGCGCATGTCCTTGATCATCACCTCTTATTTATAATTAGAATTTATGCTTACTCTATGTTTTAAATATTTTCATCTCCTATTCAAGGATCCCTATTCCACCTATACACAAGGAGTTGAATAGGTGTATTTTTGTTCTTCTTGCCCTCTTTTGTTTTGAAGTTGTCTTTGTTCATGACACTCCTCTTGAAGGTATATGTCTTTCACACAAGATATATTACTTTCAAGGTTCACTTCTCATAAGAAACATATCCTTTCATAATTTATCTATTTTTCTTATCTTATAGAGTCAATACTTTTTGCTAAAAGTTTGCATAGCATATATTTTTGTTAGAGGATATATATCCTTATTACTATAAGTATTTATCCTTGATTCTCTTCCTTGTGATGTCTATGGCTACATAGTCATCATAAGGAAGGGGGTGTAAATACACCCTCATTATGTTATAGTTTAGGTTTTATGCACTCTTTTATTTACATGTCACTCCTTAATGGGTATTAGTGACACTTCTCCATCTTGAGGAAATGAATTTTGCATTTTAAATTTTTACATTGTTAAATCTTGGGTATTAGTGATACTTCTCCATCCTAGGGAAATCAAATCACACATTTTCTCTACAGATAATACACCTTTGTCCATCTAAAAATAGAACATACACATTTAAACTCCATGGTGATACCAAGGAATTAACTCATGGGTGGACACACATACACATACACATATACATATACATGCACATGCACATGCATGCATAAGTTGTTGATGAATACACACGATTGAATTTTGAGCACACAAACCCAATATACCATTTGATCCTGCTTTTTTTTTTAGGATTGATTATTAGGTACACAAACCTGTTAGACCATTTAATCCTTCCATTTTTGTAATTCGTAGTAGGGCACACAAACCTTACTAGGCGAGATAATCTCTCCCTCTCTCTCTCTGCTTTCATGTTGGTGGGATAAAATCATGAGGGATTTAATCCTTTATGGGACTCTTTCCTTTCTTATGTGATCACTTATGCTTTGTGATATCCTTCTAAATATGATATTGGTGGGTGAGACATTTTTTTGACTAAGGTCTCTTCACTAGCTAATTTGGGTTTTAGTACTCCCCCCTTTGTATCTTTTAATTTATTTTTTCTTTCATTTCCATTTCTCCTTTGTTTTTGTTCTCTTATACATAGGAATAGAGTTAGGATCTAAGGTTTGGGGGCTAATGTCCTTGAGTTTAATAATGTTCTATCTCATTGTGATATTGTCTCTTCTCTTTTCTCTTATTCCTTTACCACGAGTATGACTTGCCTCATACTCCTACTAAAGTGAGGGCTAAAAATACCATCTTAAAATGGAAGAACCTCATTTTATGACCTTTTATCTCTCCTTATCATATTTTTGGTCTCTCCTTCTCCTCCCCAATATGACTCACATTTCTAGATCATTTCTCAAATTCTGATGTGGTCCTTTAGGTCTTTCTTTATCACCTTTTTGGCCATATCTTGTATGGATCCATTATTTCTTGATACTTTATGACCCTTCTCCAAGACCTTAAGGGTATTTTTTGTGTGTCCTTGGGATTAGGCCGACCTCTTCCCCAAAGATTTGGGGGCATAGGGCTTGAAGTTCTTCATGGTTTCCAATGAATTTATTTTTCTCTTGGGTCGACATAATTTATTTTCCCACTTGAAAACTATTATAAAAGGAAGCTTGAGATCTTCATTTTTACATACAAACATCCATTATAAATCAAGAATACATGTGTTCATGAGATTATCTTCAAGCATTCATCAAGTTCAAGTGTTTTCTCCTTGTATCAAGCTTCTTCCTTCAAGGTGGTAATAGAGTTTGGCTTCAAAGGGGGAGATCCATCATTCAAAATCCTTCAAGTTCTTATATCCTTCATCATGGTATGTCACATCAATTCCTATACATAAGGTTTTTAATTCTTTGATTTCCTTTTGGTTTCATTGTGATGAAGGTTACTCCCCTTAATACCACAAACACATAAAAAAACAAAGAAATAACAACAAATTGTGAGAACAAAATATGGGCTTCTTGTTATTGTCACAAATGTAGAATTATAGAATTTTTAAATAAAAAATAGAATCCACATGGATGACTTCCCTACAATAATTTGCAAGATAGAGCTACGAACTATCACTCAGAGTTGTCCTAGACAATCTACAAGCCTTCCTTATATAAGAAATTTTATACTGTCCAAGATGTTTCTAGACATAAAATCCTAACCCTTGAGGTTTACCAACCCTAAAATTACATATAGAGTTGGCTCAAATCAATTATGATATTTATTTTGGAAATTTCAATTGGCAGAACTTCAGAAGACCATAACTTGTGAACCGTTTGATCTAATTGGCTATTATAACCCCATTATGGAATCCTCAGCTTATAATCTACAATGCCTAATTTGTGCAAGCTCCCATCAACCCCATTCTGGAGCACTCTAGGGCCTCTAAGGCCTTCAAAATTGAGCCTAATTTTTTTCTACCAAAATTATGTTAGAAATAGGAAATATTGAGAGGGGTATGGGTGCATCAGTATTTCACAAATTTTTTCCCAACTATGGATATCTTTAACAATATTTAAGCATGCATATATGATGAAACTAAAAAGTAAACATAACAAGAACACAATGTAACTCATAACACCATTATTTGTTAGCTAGGGAAAATCTGGCCAAGGGAAAACCTAGTGGGAATGCTACCCACATAATGATCCATTAATGAAAAGTATATTGTGAAAGATATTAACCCTATTAGGAGTCTATTACATCTGTATAGTGTATCTACCCATGTTAGAGGACTAGGGCTTGTTAGAAGCCTAAATCTATTGGGAGTTGGTATTACAATTACAAAAGTACCAAGCTAAGCTCACTTCTCAAACATGTATATAAAATAATATATTCTGTACACAAAAGGTATATGTTGGAGTTCTTTTTGGTAAGGAAAATATCAGGTGGTTTAAACCTGATACTAGGAAACAAAAGATAGGTACAAGCCTAAGGATTAGCTAAATCCTATATTCAGCAAGGCTAAATCTTAGTTCTAGGCTAACATTAATACAGTCATCAGGACTCACTTCACTTTAGGCTCTGTAGGGAAAAGATGAGAAAACCTTAGGGATTGATCTTATTAACTTGATACTCTTCTTTGCAAGACTATCCCTTATAGAAAAAATGGTCAATGTTCTTCTATGACTTTCTGGTAAACTTCTTGATTATAGTAGCTAATTATAACCAAAGGGAAAGTAGATGCAAACAAGTAATGATCAACACTTCTAGTTTTTCAATACATAAAAAGGTAAATTGATATTTGATTAAAGATTTGGATCTCAACATAACCCAAGTATGCAATAGCAGAGAATATGTAACCTCTAAGTTGACCGATCTCTTATCCATTGGGCATTAACTAAACATTAACATATAGATGGATATCCTAATATACTCATATACTTAGACATCTGCTCCATCTATTTGGCTTGCAAATAGACATCTATCTTCATAAAAACTCTCATACTTACTGTAATATCCTTCTGGTGAAAACTGTAACCCTGTCCAGGTAAATAAGCATTTACTTGGTTCTTTGTTCCAATAGCAAATCTATCTAAACATACAACCTTGAGGGATTACAATTGAGTTTAAGCTCTTTGTTCTTAAACACAAAACATTGTAGATAATAGAAGAAGGATATAAGAATTAGAATGAAACTAAGAAAAATGAAGCTCTTTTATTAATCTCATTGAAACCAATACATCATCTGTATATCAAAACTTAGAAAATAACATTGAGGTATGACTGTGCAGTATAAAATGCTTCAAAAGAAATGCATTGCTACTATTCATAGTAGAGGAATATTGAGAAAAATGGTATCACAGTAATGGGAAAGGATTTCAACTATATTGGAACCACAGAGTGGTTACACTATAATGAAAGATATCCAAAAATCAAAACCCTTACAATCAGTCGAGAAGAAGAATTTATAGAAGAGAAGATAGTTTCTGGATTTGCAATCCGATTCTAAAATGTAACTTGCTGAAATTGTCTTCATCCTGATGTTTGTTGAAACTGATCTTCTTCATCTGCCTACAATAAAAAATCATTAATTGTTGTAGAAATATCTAATATACCCCCCTTTAAATTAATCAACAAAATATCTTGTGAAGAAAATATTAGATACACATCAAATCTAATCTTGGTTTGTCACTTCTGCTTTTGTTGTGAAATTTAACTATACTATCAGCAAAAATTTCATTGCTTCCAACTGCCTCTAAAATAATCAAACCATCCCTCATAATTGTCAATGAAATCAAATATTATTAAAATTTGGCTATATTTGATCCCAATTCAAACTAAAAACATCAAATTTGCACTTTATCATTGAGGAACCCCTAAAATCACAAATCCTCCTGTAGTTACATCTGGTAAATACCTGTATGAAAATGGACTACAGAAATGGAAAATTCATCTCTTCCCGGCTCCATCAATATATTATAGTGCACATTTTGGATAAAAATCATGACTCTGAGATGCATTTGAAATTCTAGGCCCTAGGCCATGAATAGAGTATAAAAATGAAAAATTTAAAATATTACTTAGTGAGAACTATATAAAATTATTAAATTTATTTAAATCTTCAATTTTTAGAATGAACACACATCTGGAAGCATTTCAATTCAAATATTTCATTTTATCCATTATCCCATGCCACTTGTCGAGTTTCTATTCACACATCACCAAGCGGGACCCACACCATCCTATGAAATACTTGAAACATTTGATATTTTTGAGTATCCTATGATATTACAATGATATGATATTATGATTGAATTGTATTATCTTAACATTTTATCCTTACCTCCCTAATTGTACAATGGGCATATTTGTCATAACATCTTACTTTAATAATCTGGGCTCCCCAATGTTACAAACAAGGCAAATTTCTATAACATCATAAATCTTTAAATTATGCCTTCTAATGCTACAAAAATATCTTAATTTCATAATTTTTTGGGCCCCATCATAACATCTTATACCTTGTTTCTTAGCTCCCCAATCTTATGCAAACTTCACCTTTTGTAACATCGTAAATCTTTATTTCTCATCTCTCGATCACATGACAATGGGCCCCATCATAGCATTGTGGCTCCTTAAACTTTGCTTTATGATCCCTCAATATGATCATAAGATTGCACCTCCTCAAGCACTTTCTTTCAATCTCATGCTGGGTCTCTATGAATTTGCCACATCACCATTCTTCTGCATTGACTATTAAAATATTGCTGACTTTGCTGCCAACTCCACACGAGCTCTTTCTTCAAAAGGCGGTCATCTTTTTAGACACTAATGACTTGAGTACTTGGGTATAAAAAATAAGAAAACTTTTCCTCACACAATACATGTGGGATAAACAAAAACTTGAAAACATTATGTAGAAGCAGGTTACTACTTCATCAATGACCTTTGCATACTTTTCAAGCATGACACCCTTGCTCTAGTTTAATATCATAGGTGTCTGCATTTTTTCATGGATTCCCTTTTATGATGGGTTTCCCCTTTTTCTCCTCATGTGGAGTTGTTCTACCTTTATTGTGGAGCTTGCAGATATCCTTCAACGCTCCACCATGGGGTGCTTTTCTATCGTTGTCATCCTCCTTTACACATGCAATGTCGTTATGCTCCCTTAATGCTGTGGGCTTGGGTGGAACTCCCTTCACCAGCCATGGATTCTCCATCCTTCAATTCCTTTACAAATGGGAAATCATGCCCTTACAACATGAATACTTTCTCATGTGCCATCTGTGTGAATTTGCTTCCTCTGCCATATTCTTTTGTGCTGTAGATGCCCCTACCAAGACATGGTCTTTGTCTCTTTTGTGTGCCTTGATGTGGGGTATATTGATCTTCTCAAGGCATTTCTTAACAAATTGCAGATCTGAACTATCATAAGATAATGGAGATATATTGCAACAAAGTCCCATATAACAAGCATCTGAAGGATCCTTGTCCATACTCTCAATAGTAATCATGATTTTGATGCTATCCCAATGTCTTGAAAAGTATCCTCTCCCTCTTATTTGTACTTAGGTAGTAGCTTGACTTAATTAGTTGGAAATGGTAGTTGAAAATAGTTTCCCATTTTCTAGAATGATGTATCCCTCATGAAAGTCTACTTGAATGCTGCATAGAATTTTGAACATTATGCATTTTACTTAAGGCATGGACCAACTTTGAATCAATTTATCATAGTTTAGGCCCCAAATGCTAGGATCACAAGAAGATGATGATTTAGGGATCCTTCATTTTTATTTCCATATGGAAATATTTTTTTTCTAAAATAGGGCCTTTATTCATATGAACAAAAGTCCCTATGTCTTCTCACAAGGTGGATTAATCCATAACCAACATGTTCTAAATTGTTTGGACAATCTCCTTTTAACATTCAAATCCAACTTTAGTTGCTCCCCTTTGATCAATTTAGCTCTCTCATTACTCATTAGGTATATACATTTACATACCATTTGAATTTCTATTGAGTTTGAAAAATTGTAACATCCTTTAGACATTCCCAATTCCTAACATCTTATTAATTTGATGGGAGATAGTTAGGCCCTAGAGTGGGTCCGACTAAAAAATAAAATTTCAAAATAGAACAACTGACTTCCCAAATGATCAATCAATCACATGATACTAATTTGATTAAAAATCAATCACTGTCACAACAATTAAAACTCATTACACCATTTTCTACAAACCGTGATTTTATTCCCTACTGCCTCTGAAACTGGCCTTAAAAACTGAATGAAACCAACAATTTGGCCTTGAGATATATCATACCAATTCTTTGCTCAAAATACTTGCACCCTATCAAATTTCATTGCATGATGGCACCTGGGTCAAAATATATTGATCGTCAAAGTTGCCTAGTTAAAACTACCTGTAGATAAACTTGTCAGAAAACCATAAAAATGCATTTGGTTGTAGCTTTGCAAACTGGACAAATAGATGCCTAAGGGTACAAAAACTAGGGAAATAGTTTATTTCCATGAGGAGAAATAAATAATATGATTTGGGCTCATAATGAATAACAAGAAACATTTGGCAAGCGTGCAAAGTGGGCTACTTAGAATTGTAGGATAGGGGGCATCAGTAAAAAAGTGCTTTTTGCAAATGGAATGGCCCTAGGAAAGTATACAAATAGATTCATCAAGGTTTACAAACTACCACACTTGAAGTATTTTTAGAGTAGAATTTAGTGGTAGAAATTTTTTTATCTCATCTATTATAGAATTAGAGTTATGTCATCCCAAATAGGGGTACCAACCAATCTGCATTTTATGACACTAGTAAAAAGTTATAAATTGCATTTGGGATAACGTTTGTAAACTAATCAAATGGATTCTTCATAGGCTCAAATATAGAGCATAGCAAGTGTGTGACCTCTAAAATCCAATGCAAAATGAATTTTCTTAGTATGGTCAACTAGGTCAAAGTTATAAAGAGTCAAGTAGGGCTTCCCAGATTTCTAAGAAATATTCATTAGCATAACAGAGATAACTAACCAACTTTGAGGGATTCAAAACCTAGTCAAAAAATATCAAAATGCCTCAAAAATTGAAACATAAGTTCACTAATATGCATATATCCCAAAGAGGTGAGTCATGAAACATAACCAGGTGAGAGATATTCAAATGCAAACTAGGCCTTCTATTGCTATTTGACACTTAGGCAAAAATGCATAATTGAACACTGCTCAAAACAAAACTTCGTAGAATGACTCAAAATGTAAAATAATCATTATAGAATGCATAGAAATGCTGAATGAAAGGTGTTAGAAACAGAAAACACATTTTACACCTTAAAACAATAGTTAGGTACACAAGCAAGAAAATGCACATTTAGGGCTCAAAGTGACTAAAAAATTGGAATGGTAATCAAAATGGGGAATGAAAATTTGAGTCCGATTAGTATAGATATAAAAACCTTCATGATAATATTGATAACTTAAACATCTATTTTGTCCTTGGTGGCTCTCTTTACAAAATGCCACATAAACTACCTTTGTTCTACTCCAACACAAAGTTTAGATCATATAATGATCTCAATACAGTGACATAGTCATCACATCACTTCACATCCCAAAATATTTTCTTTATACCTATATATTTTGTTCCATTGGCCTTCAAGTCTTCACATGTATCACAAAGCATAAAATCACTTCATTCTAAGTTAGGGTTAACATCTAGGATGTAACCCCATAATAGTTAAGCAATTATTTTTGATGTAGGAGCTTCTTGGGTGTAAGAGAAATCTTGCATCACCCAAAAGTATTTCCTTTTTGTTTCTTGAATAAGGGTTATCTTAGTGCAGAGTTGTTGTTTCTAGAGGCTTTCCACTTTGTAATTTAGCCATACAAGCTCATAATGTCCTGATTTCAGAGGTGGATGTTCACCTTGGATATATCAATCCACTAGTTGAGGCTTAGTGCCATATCATAAATATTCATGGAGTTATTATAGATTTTTGGTGTGCAATTTTGGTATAAAAATTTTAGGCTCATCATTGAATATCTTAGAGGCTCTAGATGGGAAATGAAATGGGATAAAAAAGAGCTTGCGCTAGTCGGGCCCTATAGATCAAAAGCCGAGCATTTCAAAGAGTGGTTATAATAGACAATGGGAGCAATTGTTTGAATGTTATGGCCTTCCAAAGTTGGGCCAACCAAAATTTCCAAAATAAGTGTTAAAGTGTATTAGGCCAACACTATATGTAATTTTAGAGTTATTTGGTCTCAATGGTTAGGGTTTGATATCTAGAAAATTCCCAGGTGGTGTAGAATGACTATTTAAGGAATGCTTGTACATTATCTAGGAGAGTTCTGGGTGATAGTTCATAGCATTATGTTTCAAATTATTTTAAGGAAGGCACCCCATGTGGGTTTGCATATTTTATTTCAAAATTCTATAATTCCACTTTTGCAATGATAATAAGAAGCCCATATTTTGTTCTCACAAATTGCTATTATATCTTAATTTGTATTATGTGTTTGTGGTATTAAGAAGAGCACCCTTCATCAAATGGTATTAGAGTAGGAGTTCCTGAGTGTGTAAATAGATCACTAACTATGAGGTAGTTAAACCTCACCAAACCATGGTGTTCTATCATAAGACATGATTTGTCTCAATACTATCATATCCACTATTACTTACATGACAAGATTGTTTTAGACACTCTAAACCAAAATGATAAATATCACCTTATTTAAAATGCTTTGTGATCTGCCATCATTGCTAACAACTTGTGTAGTACAACTCTTGATGGTACACTCCTTAGGTGTCTAGAACCCAATGAGTCAAAATGTGCATTAGTTGAGGTACAGAAAGGAATTTGTGGATCACACTCAAATTGCTTGACAGTGGTTCACAAACTTATTAGAGTTGGTTACTATTGGCCATAAATAGTGAAAGAGGCAATCAAATGTGCCAAGTCTTGGAAATAGTGCCAACTTCATGGGAATCTAATTCCTGCTCCAGCTAGGGAGCTAATTCCTTTCATCACACTTTGTCCATTCCAACAATGGGCCTTTGATTTGGTGTGTTAGATTCATCCATGTTCTTTGAATGGATACAAGTTCATCATTAAAGCTACACACTACTTCACAAAATGGGTACTAGCAGTCCCTCTTTCTAAGTCCAATGGAAATTTTTTTATCATTGTTTATTCTCAACTACATCATTTGTAGGTATGGTGTACCATCCTCCATCATTACTAACAATGGATTACAATTCAAAACAAATATCTTAAGAGCTATGTTCAAAGTTCAAAATCATGCAACATTGGTCTTCCACCTACTACCCCCAGGATAATGGACAAGTGAAAGCATCCAATAAGGCTATTCTTAAAATTCTACATCACACAGTTAAAAAATATTGAAGGGACTATCACTTTCAAATTAATTTGGCTCTATGGGCTTAAAGAACAAGTATCAAAACTCCTATGGGAACAATGCCCTTTGCTTTGGTATATGGAGTGGATGTTGTACTTCCAACTGAGGTTGAGATTCCTACTTTGTGAATGTCTCTGAAAGGCCTCATTACTAATGATGACTATAGAATATCTTAGCTACAAGAGCTAAAACTACTGGATGAATGTTGAAAAGTGGCATTCGATCATCTATGAGCTTATCAAAAGTGAATATCCAAAAACTACAATAAGAAAGTCAAACCATGTGACTTCCAAGTGGGCGATCTCATTTTGAGGGAAAATCCTAAGAATCAACAACAAAAAATACATAAAGGAAAGTTTGAACCCAACTAGATTGGTCCATACATAGTCATTGTAGTGTTTGGATCTAGTGCTTATGAACTCTCAACTACTAAAGGAGAATCACTCAAAGAGCCAATCAAAACCCTTCATCTGAAAAGTTTTTATAGCTGATATGATTTTGAAGTTCTTTGTACATTTCAAAATGTCTTGGAAAATGTCTAAAATTGCAAAAAAAATCCTAAAAAAAATCTATCATCCTGGTGAAAACCTAGCAATAGGCACCTTGATAATACCAAAAAAAATCAAAATATTGAAAAAAAATAAAAATTTGAAAATACACAAAACATGCCATTGATGAAAAATTGGCAAATAGGAATCATGGTAGAAAAATAGAATCTCTACCAAGAAGGTGAAAACTTGATAAACATGCACTTCTTCTTTCAAATGCTACATCTTGCAACACATTTTCTGGCTCCTATACAATTTCTTTCCCACTTTCATTATTTTGCATCTTTGCTATAGTTTCCTTTTTTCTCTCATGCATACACTCTTAGTTATATTTGAGACTTTTCTTGATATCTACATGGATTGAAATTGATCATAGTTTAGGGCATAATACCGTATGGTTTTTAGAGGATCTCTTTCACATTAGTCACCAATTGTCCTAACAATGGCTATCTAATGTCATTTAGTTTACTAATGAGATTTCTCTCAAAGAAGATCTATTTCGTGGCAATCACTAGTTATTCTAATTTGTGTGTGTCTACTATCACTTAGTCTACTAAGGAGAATCCCGTTGAAGAATATCTCTTTCACATCAATCACCAATTGTCCTAACTATTTTTGTGTACTATCACTTAGTCTACTGATGAGATTATTCTCATGAAAGATCTCTTCAATGTCAGTCACTAGTTGTCCTAATTGATTCTATATACTATCATCCCACTACTAAAGAGATTTCTTACACATATATTTTGACCTTCAACACTTGACATCAATCCATTGACGATGAAACATAATTAACTAAAACTGTTGAGCTATGATGAGCTTTTCTTTGTGTGTTTTTCTTTGTATTTTTCATTCCCATTTGAGAAACTTGAGGATGCATAATTTGAATAAAGAAGAAATGACTGGAGGTATTCTCTTTTCTTTGTTTTCTACTTGATATTTTAGTCCTAAAGATCTAAATGATACATATAAAAGGGGTGTCCACTATAAGAGCCTCTATCTCATGTTGGATGACCATGTGTACCTTGACTCATTTTATATGAACAATTTAGTAAGGTTGGTTCTTCTCCTTGACTACTGGAGTGAATTCTCTATGCTATAGTATAATATTGATACTTGTCCTATGAAGCGAATGGACGGGTCATTGCGAGTATACTTATCACACTTTTGTCGCAGGTTACGAATGCAAGGGTCATTGTAGATAGAATACTTACTAATTACTTAGAATGAGAAGGATCTCTCACATGTCTAGTGTATTTTTACACAAGAAACATTCTATTCATCCTAACATTTATGCTCTAATGCTTATGTTCACTTGCTACATTAAAAGGAACATATCTTCTATTCATTCTGGCTTCTTGTGCCTTAATGCTTACATCTAATTCCAACAAAACTATGACACATGTCATATTCATATTCTCACAATTGCAATGTTAGTGAGGATTGTATAACATTTATTGGCCTAAATAAAAAGCTCTATGATCAAAACTATCTTACAGGTTCATTAACTAGTACTAGGGATTGCATCTAGCATAGCATTGTATTTCATACTAAATTTTCATTAGTACATGATTTTACTTACTTCTTTACTTGAATTCTTCAACTTGAGAGGTCGCTGATTTCTTCAATGTACCATGTTTCATCTTGATTGCACAAGAATTTGATTCCTTCATTGATCTTTATGAATTTGCAGGAGCACCTGTCATGAGAAAATAATTGTAAATCTTGCATGAGATGTTGGTAAATATTCATTTTGCATTATTATATCATTCATCTACACATTAGTAAATCATGTCATAAATATACATTAAATTTTTATATCTCATTCATCACATTTACATCATAATGTAAATCTCATCTATGCTACATGTTCATACATAATACACATTTGCATAAATCAAAATCATTTAGCTACACATCTCATGTATGGAAAATCATAAGAAAAAAATGTGACACATGTGATGATACCACATGAAAGCTCTCATATATATAAATATCCATTAGAGTCAAATATACATCGATACAATGATAAATGGTACTCAAGCACTATCAATCTCAAAATTAGACAAAAAGATGCTGATACATCAAATATACATGATAAAAAACTAGATAGAATAGAGTAGGATAACTGCATCCTTCCCCTTCATCCCTGGGTGGAGGAGGAGGAGGCACATATTCTCTAGATGGTGGCTATGCACCCTCTAACACTCTGGCTTACTATGAGAAGTGAGGCACCTACTTTGCTATCTCTTGGACTACACCTACATAAGCTGCATAATAGTATGCTTCTCTCACTATCTATGCCTAGACCTTGTACTGCTGATGCTCTAGCTTCTCTCATAGCTCTTAGATCTCTTGATCTCTCTCTTCTAAACATGCATCCCACACTATGGCCTAAATCTACAACTCTCCAAGATACCACTATGCCATCCTCACCCAATCTTGGGATCTCCTCAGAGAATCCTATGTTTGTACTAGGATATCTTCACCCTATGGCTCAGGAGAAGGCTGATCCTGTATCTCCTCATTGCCTCCTCCATGCTCTACATGCTGTGTAGGCTGATCATCTACTCTTTGCCTCTAAGCATCACCTCTGATGGAACCCAACGTTCCCATCTCTCCATGGGCTCTCTGCTGACCTAACTCACTCCCACTAGTACCTAGATCTACCCTCATCTATTGAGATGGAATGGGGATCTAGGTAGTCCTCTATCAAGGTCCCTATTGTTGTCCCTACTATTGTGGCTACTATGGTACCTACAATGGAGCCTACACTAGCTAAACTGGTACTGCCATCCCAATGGTTTTATAAATTGTGGAAAGGGATGACTCAAAAAATTCTCCCTAAACTCAGGAGTCATCCCTCCTTTATCTACAACTGGCATATAATCCCAATAGGTTAGTGTAAGGCCTCAAACATCTATCATTGACCTCCTAGGGTCTAATCTAACTGACCAACCCTTCTTCACCTCCTTGATGAAGTGGATATAAGCACAATAATCTTGAGACATGTCATATAGATGACCATACTACCTCTACACATGTGTTAGAGGAAACCTCTCAATAACATGAATTGATCAACCAATCAGTGGCTGAGAGGTAAACATATAACCAAATTATGCTTAGGCATCATCCCATGCCTCTGTCTCTCCTTGATGAAGTGGATATAAGTGCAATAATATTGAGACATGTCATATAGATGACCATACTACCTCTACACATGTGTTAGAGGAAACTTCTCAATAAAATGAATTGATCAACCAATTAGTGGTTGAGAGGTAAACATATAACCAAATTATGCTCAGGCATCCTCCCATGCCTCTGTCTCTCACCAAGGTTTCCATATGAATACTACAAGATCAACTTGCTAGAAATGTAAGAGGAATAACTTAGAGGGGAGGGGTGAATTAGTTACCACAAAAGAAATCCTTGTCCCTTAAATCTCAATACAATATTTCACTTATCATACAATACTGAATATCTCAGTTAACACTAGAATATAACTGATGCTTAGTTAAAAAAGAAATCTTAAGATGTATTAATCTTTTTTATCCTTTAGTGACTTAGTTGTAGAAATATAAAACATAAGTAAATGACATGAACATAGATGACACCAAGATTTAACGTGGAAACCCAATTTGGGAAAAAGCACCTTGCAACTAGTCACAATAATTTTCACTCTTCTAAAGTGAGCCCTATTAGGAGGAAACCTTGTTAAAGGTTACAAAATATATAGTTAAGTATGACCTTGTTAGAGGATTTGGTTCACCCTATTAGGAGTGGCTTGGTTAGAGGTCTTCAAACACTTCAATCTAGAAATGTCACTTTGTTAAAGGATTTACAAAATGACTATTAAGTCAACTCTGTTAAGAGATTTCTTTATTGCTACAATGGTTAGAATGTAAAAAAAATTTGATCTGATTTGTGAAGAAACTTTATTTGCTGATTCAAATTTCTATTCTAGCTTGATCTCTATATCCTTGCTAATCAGATGTTTCTTTGCAGTTTAACTTTCACACTTTCTTGCACTGCCTTACCTTCACTCACATATCCATCTCTTTCATATTAATCTTGATACACTTCTTGTTCTCACAACTTGATGTTTCTTATATATCATAAGCTAGGAAGATTTGGCTTGAAAACTCTTTCAAAACATAAATAAATATCCAAATAGTTAGCCTCGATTAATAAATTTTTTTGTAATTTCAATTTGCTATCACTTCGTCAACATTAGAACTGAACACTTAGTTGACACTATGACTTCTTCATTGCCTAACCACTTAGTCAATACTGAACTCTTTCAATGCCTAACCATTCAATCAATACTAAACTCTTTCAATGCCTGACCACTTAGTCAATATTGTAAGTAAGAATCCTTTCATTAACCAACAGTTTAGTTAATTCTGGAAAGGCTTCATTACTTGACTACTTAGTCAATACTGATATATACAAGGTTAATACTATAAACTCTATATTTCTTAGTTAATACTAACATTTGTGTAAACATTAATGACAAGATATAATTGAATAATTGATTCCAACAAAATCCATCTTTGACATTGATGGCAATACAACATGTCAACATAAATTGATAAAAGTACAAGAAATTATATAATATCCTTAGTTTCATTATTATTCTCATCCATACTAGCTCCCTCTGAGATTTTTCTTGATTTATCTCTGTTGCTTTCCTATTATTTCTCTTCTATCATTTTTTCCCTTTTAGTTGTAGATTCCATCATCAAGACTTTCCCTCAATCTCATTAATACTAAGCTTTTCACAAACTTTCATATCACTCTTCCATGTCAACAACAGATAAAAGATGATGTATAGTTTGTTTATGCTATTTGCAATAATGTGAAGAATGATTTGCAGGCCCTTGATACCAGCATCAAGAAATTGAGAAAATATTTAGAAGAAGAAAGAAAATTGTATGGATAGTGAACCATGTCATACAATTATATGAAAGACATGAATGATGAGATAAGTTCAAAGGTGATTGAACTTCATACATTGATATCAACATTGCAGCAACTCAATATAGTGATTGAAGATCTTGAGGCCATAGTATCTAAAGTTCATGATGATATCAAAATCACTGAACTTCAGAAAGAAAGAGTGATCAAATGGTTCTATCTACTAAGAGAACATTGACAAAAATGGTTAGTATTGTATAGAAGAATTTGGATGAATGCCTTATTGCTAAGGCATCTTATGAGAAATTTTCCTATACAAATCTAAGTGTAGTAGAAGTAGCCTCTTATGGCTTATGTGCACTTCTCAACACTACAATGGCAGAAATAGAAACTTGGAAAAAGGAATTTGATTTTCTAAAGACAAATTCTTTAGATTGTCTTTCTAGGATCTCAAATTAAAAAGACAACCATCTTTTTTTTGTATATACACAATTTTGACACCTTTTTCATTGATGTCAAAGGGGAAGAAGTATAAGAAAAATTGTATATAGCATATGACATATGTAGAAAGTGGGAGTAAGTGAGTAATATCTATGTGAATTATATTGTAATAGGAATAATAAGGACATATGGTTATAAATGTAATTTGATCGACAATTTTGCAATGTTGATTTTTTGCAAAGGCTAAATTTTGAAGGAAGTTTTTTATCAACATTTTGGGAGTTAGCCAATCTTCCCTTATGTTGCCATCGATGTAAAAGGGGGATATTGTTGGAAATATGGCTAAGTAAGATAAGTTGGTACAATGATTGGGCTTCCATTTATGGAAATACATATAGTTTTGATGTGTATGGATGATAGTGTAATAATTGGCATGTGTTTAGTCAAGGATAAGTAGTATATTATGCTAGGATGACGTGACTAAGTACACAAGTCTGTATAGATAGTACAAAAGGATTTATGCAATAAATACTAGTAAAGGCAGTGTACAAAGAAGAACAAAGCATATCAATAATTGGGTAATTATGGGTTAAAGAATTATTTTATTTTCAAAACAATTATTTAATTGATTAGGGAAAAAATCCTAGATCTTAACCCTAAGTTAGAGTGAACTAATTTTGTATTGTGCCAAGTGTGTGAAAGCTTGAAGGTCAACTAGGCAGTTTTGATGAAATGTAAAGGTATAAAGGAAAGATTGTACTATGCAAAGTAAAGTGTAAGTTGAATGTGATATATGAAGTGTTATGAAAACTATATTGATGTGAATTATGATTTATAATTAGAAGTATAATAAGAGAAGAAAAAGAAAGATTAGATATTGAAGATATCAATAGTAAGAGGTTTCTATATCTATATCTTCTGTATAAAGGATCTATATTGCATAATTGCATGTTTGGGTAGTGGGCATCTTGCATACATTTGTAATTGTATATACCAACTCCCAAAAGAGTTGAGGCTTTTAATAAGGCCTAGTCCTCTTACAATGACCAAGACACTATATTTACTTAATAGACTCCTAACAAGGTCAACATCCTTGACATGACATTTCTATTTAGTGGATCATTTTGTGGGTACCATCCCCATTGGGGTTCTCCTTTGGCCACGGTTTCCCTAGTTTAAAAAAAATGGTGTTATGAGTTTTCTTTATGTATGGTTTTCATTACAGTTCAGCATTATTAGTTTACTTGCATATGCATGTTGTAAAGTAAGTAACAATGTTCACTTTTTATATAAAATTTATAAAATACTAATTCACCCCACTCTCATTATTCCCTATTTCTAACAAATACAAGTAAAAAAATATTTGCAACAAATTCTTTTCTAAATATAGCCTCTTGTCAACTCACTATGCCTCAAGTAGACCAAACACTTCTCTAATAGAAATATATTCAATATCAGGTTCACTCGATCTCAGGATGATTACAACTAAGGAAATCATCCTTCCTTTATACCAAGTCCTAAAACTAATCATTGATAGGCCTTGAGGATTTCCCCATTTACAGTTATAATATAGGACCATATAAAGATACATTTACATGTTATATTACAATATTACATCTTTTCACCATTATAACCAAACTGTTGGCTCACGGTCTTTGTAACTCTTCACATGTGTAGCCTCTGGATGTGCACTCTCTACACCAAAATGTCTATATCTCAAACTTTGTGCTTGATTTTTAGGATTTGGGACCTATTTAGGATTCCTAGATGTTCAGGGCCCTAATTATCAGGGATAGAGTACATCCCTAACCAATTAGGGATGTAGTGTGCCCCTAATGGACCAATCAAGGATCTAGTGTGTCCATGAGTGGGCCCTAATTTTAGGTCCTTTTTTTGGGTCCATGTCCACTTAGTTCATGGTGTTAATTCCTAGGTAGGTTGGCCTATGCAAGTTAATCAATTCTAAGCCCTTTATAAACCCCTCCATTTTCTTCATTTATCTTCCAAAATATACAAGAATCCATGATCCATCAAGCTCATATTAAAGTGCTTGCACTCAAGTTCTCAAGAATTCTTCAAGAGTTCAAGACATTCAAGAAATCTCTCCATTAAAGATCAAGGATTCATGAATTCAAGCTATTGAAGGAGTTTATGCTAGATCTTTTATTGCATTTTCAACATTCAAGATCTCCCTTCATATATTCTAGATCATTTATGGCATATTCTACATTCATCCTCTTAAGATCTACATTCATAAGGCAAATTTCAAGCACACTCATTCATGAAAGTTTTGGTGTCACTTTAATTTCATTTCTAGGGTTTTAGAAGTTGAGTCAAGGCTATTACATCCATATACTTGATCACATTCCAAATTTAAGAGAAAATTCGTAGATTTATATCATTTTGTTAGAAATAAATAAAACTAAAGTGGGGGGGGGGGGGGGGGGGGGGGGGGTGTGTGGGTGAATTAGTATTCTACAAATATTTTCCCACAATTGGATATTATTAATTACTTTATAATATGCATACAAAAGTAAACCAATAATGCTGAATAGTAAATAAATCCATACATAAAGAGAACTCATAACACAGTATTTTGTTAACTAGGGATAAACCTTGGCTAAGGGAAAAGCCCAGTGGGTATGGTATCCACAAAATGATCCACTATACAAAATAATCTTGTTAAGGATATTGAACCTATTAGGAGTCTATGAATAATTACATATAATGTCTCAATCCTTATTAGAGGACTAGGCCCTATTAAAAGCCTCAACCCTATTAGGAGTTGCTTCAACCTTGTTAGGATTTGGTAGAACAATTACAACTATATGCAAGAAAAGCCCACCGCCATAACATGAAATTATACAATTCAACACCTTAAAAAAAATAAGATAGATATAATAACCTCTTTCTGCTGATTGCTATACTTTGCATATCTTTGATATTACATTAGAATCCACATCATAGATTTCTCATATAAGTTTTCATGTCACATACTAAGATTGCATATACACCATAAGCTTTGCATTCACATACTTTACTTTGCAAGTAATAATTTCTTACTTATTCCCTTTTCTTTTACAAAGCTCTATTTAGTAGGATTGATGTTTCCACACGTTTGGCTATATACAAAATTAGCCAATGCTAACTTAGGGTAAACATCTAGGATGTCATCCTTGAATAATTAAGTAATTATTTAATGACCAAAAATAATTGCTTAACCTATTAATAAACCTTTCTTGTTATACTCTATTTTGTCTCATTCACTATCCTTAAATTGGTGTTTGATTTGTAACTTCATTCGTACTATTTGTACTAATATTCCCACTTATGCATGTCATCAGGACACTTGGTTCTACCTGTCCTTAACTATACATGTGAAAATTGTCACTACAGACTTTGCAATATCAAAATTACCTTTGTACTAATATTAAATTATCTGATACTTAGACAATTTTCTACCTTTGAACATGGAATCTTCAACAATAAAATCTGTAATCTCTTCAAAGATATATATTTCCATAGATGAAGACCCTTTACACAATTTAGTTAGCCATATTTCCAACAATCTCCCCCTTTGGCATTGATGGGAACATATGGGAAATTTGGCTGTCCCAAAATGTTACATAAAAAACTTTTCCAAAATTTGACTTTTACAAAATTTCAAAATTTGTGGATCATTACATATAACCATATTTTCCTTATATCTCTTAATACTACTACTCCCCCTTTCTTCATATATTTATGCAATCATTTTTTACTCTCCCTTTCATTATACTTTATACTTTATACAAATACTTCTCTGATGATTTTCCTATATACTTCTTCCCCTTTGACATCAATGACAAAGGTTTCAAAACTTATTTCCATATCAAAATTTGAGTTCATTACCTCTATACTAGGCTGATAGGTGAGAAATATAGTCTCCAAAGTTGACTATCAGACTCTTCATGTTCTTTTCTCATGAATCCTTTACTCATTTTAAGATGCTAAGGAAAACACACAATCCTTAAGATGAAATCTCCACTACATTCAAATCTAAGTAAATAAGATTATCAAAAGATGTCTTGAATGATAGACATTCATCCAACTGACACTCAATGGTGTATGACTTCACAGATACATGTTATCTTAGAAGTGGTAACCTCTTTGTGATCCTTGTCTTTATTTCTTCCAATAGACTTATCTCATCATAAGTCTTACTAACCTGTACTTCAATTGCTTCCATCTTTACACCAAGTTGACTTACCTAATCTGCCAGTGCTTTCACTTCTACATGCTTCTTCTTAAGCTCCTTATCAATGTCTTTTGTAAAAGTGAAGGACATTGCACACTTTGCATACAAGTTTTTAATTTCAAGATTGCAATTTATCAATGCCTTGATACCAATACCAAGATCTAATAAAATCATTTTTGATGCTCTAATAGACAATGTTAAACATTTGTGCATCATGCTTTGCTTGAGCTTGTGCTATTGCTAGTTCTGAAAAACTCGTGAATTCAACATCAAATGCTTGAATCATAGATTTGGCCATATCTTCAGGGTTTGGATCAAGGGATTTCATCATCAAGGTTTCTTATAACTTCTTAATTACCTCCATGAGATTTTTATGCAAACTCTTTACCTATCTATTCTTGTTGATGATCTTCCTAAGTGATGATATCAAAATTGATTGATCATCATCATCTAATCCTATGAGTGCTACAAGGGTAAGAGTAGTGCTTGGTGCACTTTATTCTTCATTTATTCTTTTTTCCTTCTTCTCATCTACTTCTTTTCTCTTCTTCTTCCTTCTTTCTCTTCTCTTCTTGTTCTCTCTTCTTCTCTTCTTCTTCCCTCTTTCTATTTTCTTCCACTTATCTCTTCTCATTTTCTTCTTCTTTATTTCTCTTCTTCTCTTCATCTTCTCTCCTCTTATTTTCTTCCTCTTCTTTCTGATTCTTTTCTACCTCTTCCTTCCTTTTCTTTTCTTCCTCTTCTCTTATCTTTTTCTCTTCCTCTTCCTTATGCTTCTTCTCTTTTTCTTTTCTCTTCTTATCTTCTTCAATCTTCTTCTTATTTTCTTCTTCTTCACTCTCTTTTTTCTCCTCTTCTTCATTAGAGATATTTCCAAAAATGGAGGGACCAAGATCCTTAAATGGATCCTTTGCATTATTTAATATCACCTATGTGGCACCAACTTGCATGGTGTTAGCTCCAATTATGATCTGTGGCACTACTGCTGCTGATTTCAAATCCTACATCATCTACACTATTGATTTTTCTATTTCCACATTCACTTCCTAATAGTTGCCTCAAATAATTAATATAACTCTCTTCTTATTCCTAAGATAAGGTTCCAGCCTTTTAATAGGATTTCCATGTGTTCACCACTATTAGTTTGACACAATTTTCTAAGAAGATTATGTCTGATGTTCCTATCTTCCTCTGCAACTCTCTTTCTTATGTTTATCAATATCTCATAGAGATCCTTAGGAATATCATCCTTTACATCTTCAAACTTATTATTAGACAAAATAATATGTCTAATCACAACATTTTCTAACTGCAATCTATCTATACCAGTGTACAAATGGTAATACTTATTTAATTGGACAATACTTCCATCATTAATCATTGTGCACTTTACCTTGTCAACTTTAGGCTTCTAAGCCTTCCTTCCTAATTGTTAATTGTTCACTTTTTGATTCCTTCTCTAAGATCTCTTGAGGTTATACCTTGCATCTTCTTTCTTGGTATGATAGGAGTGATTTCCTTCTTTCTCTTGCTTGAACCAGAGGCCATAGCCTTCATTATTTTCTTCTTTGGGGAGCTAGGTGATTCTTGTTTCACCTCTATAAGTCTTTTTGACTTCCTCTTGACCTCCACAATCTCAACTTCTTTCTCCTTAGACTCCTTGAGTGGAATATGAGGAGTCATAGGAGCTTGATGTTGTGAGACTACTGCATAAGGGGCAATATGGGCTATGGTAGGGGGTGTGACCACTGCCATAATTTTAGTTGTTCCTTGTCAAGCCAGGTTGGAACATTCATCATCCCTTGCTAACCTATATGTTGTATACTAGTGAGAGTCTATCTCATTGTACTAGCCTCCTTTACTATCATCCCAACTTGTTCAAGTTTCTTCTTCATTACTACTTCTACTTTCTTCTTCACATATTTCTCTATCTGAATTTAGCTAGTTGATTGCATCAGCTCCTCATAAGTTCCAAAGCTGTTAAAATCTTCATCTTTATTTTCCTTAAGGATAATTTGAGCATATCCTTCTATCTCTACTTCTAAAAACTCATACCCTAGAGGTTCCACATAAAGAATTATAGGTTCAACTTCTTTAATGTAAATGAAGTCAATGTC
This sequence comes from Cupressus sempervirens, assembly GCA_028749045.1. NCBI lineage: Eukaryota > Viridiplantae > Streptophyta > Pinopsida > Cupressales > Cupressaceae > Cupressus > Cupressus sempervirens. The sequence goes on from CM053783.1 coordinate 106,924,092, forward strand.
AATCATGAAGAAAATGTCTTCACTATACTTGTCTACCATAGAGGGTAGCACTCTGAATCTCTCCATTTTTTTTTGATAAATTTTCACTATTAGGTTTGCATTGTCATTAACCTTGTCAATAGGGTGTCTATTGCATATTCTTGAAATCTTTACATTGGTACAAGGATGACTACTCATCAAGGTTGATGTCTACATAAAATGGAATCTCCCTATTAGGTGGAAAAACATGTATGTAATAAAGGATTAGAATTTGAACTGATTGTTCTTCACTTTCTTAATCCTCTCTAGCTTTTTAGTCAATTGTGTCCTCAACATTTTGCACAAGTTGACTTTATCTTTATCGATACAAATCTTATAAGCTACTAGTATGAAGCTAGCTACCATGCCATATTCTCTAGAACCATAAGATAATTGAAAGAATTTGGCTTAGGCCAGAGTTCACCCAAGAACTAAAGAACTCAACACAAGCACATAGTAGACCAAAATAGACAGAGTATGATTAGAATGACGATATTCATTCAATAACTGGATTCAAGAGTACACTAGGAGTTCTTGAATATAAAGGCCTCAAGAGAGCTTCTAGAATGCATAGAAGTTAGCATCATGATATTTCATACAACTAGGCTCCTGTACACCAGATATGGGTTATCCTCCATTAAGCATAGGATTAAGTGCAATGATGTGAGGATAAGCCTACAATGGTGTCGCACACAAATCAATGGTGTAGACAACATGTGCTAAATGAGGAGTGCTAATAATTGTGTTGTCATCATGATAACTCAGTGAATGATGCATACTCCTGTGTTGTAGACACCATGTGCATAATTAGAGTTGCGTAACTCAATGAGAGTACACAAACTCCTAAGTGTCTCACCTAAAATAATAATAAAATAATGCAAAATAATTCAATAATGCATTAATCTAAGTAAAACTTAAGTAAGTGTAATAAGTAAATACTTATTTACACCAACACCCCCCCTTAAGTGCAACTTAGGGTAATTCTCTAAAGCTTATGAAATCTAGGATGAAATGTAGGATGGGTCCCGACTACTAGGCCATGTTAGGTACCCATGTACATAATGATATGCAATCTCCCATAAAGTGAGGAAAGAGGGAAAACCTCATGTGAAAAACCCTCCCCTAAAAATAGAGATAAATAGGGATGTATGGATGGATGGAGTAATCAAGACCCCCCCATTATGACAAACATCCAATATGTACATAAGAGAATGATGAGAGGAGGTAGAGAGATAGGATGGGCTCCCCCCTCAAAGAAGAATGCCGAATAGTGATTGCTCCGATGAAGAAGCTGATCCAAGACTACAGAATGGTGTTCCTCCCCTTAGGAAGAAACAATGCCAAGGGTACAAATGAGACACTTCTATTGTGTGTGGAAAGAATCCCATGGATGAGTGATGTCTCTAAACCTACTCAACTGATTGAAGAACTTGTACCAAAGAACTGTCTATCTCTGCAACTGATGAAGAACCCTATTGCAATTGTTGATCATAAGTATCCACAATCACTTCAACTTGTGATGATTGATCATGTAGAGAATGAACAAGAGAGTCAGATGGAGTTCTTGTGACAACTGAAGAAGGTAATTTTGCATCAAGAAGAAGAGGTAGATCATGAATACTATCCCCCAAATATGTTACTGAACCTGTATCTGGAAGACTGAATGTACCCTACTGTTCTGGACCTATCACTATGGCGATGTATGCATGTGGACATAAACTGATGAAGTGACCTCTCACTGTATCTATTGATAGAACCCCATGTGTCTAAATCTATTGAAGCACTATTGTTGGAATCACTATCAGTATCCACACTGTATGATGTACGAAGAGGAGTAGAGGATAAGCTTGGAGAACTTTCCTCAAAATGTACATCCTTCTCCACAAAAATTTGATGTGTCTCTGGATCTAGAAGTCTATATGCCTTCACACTGTCTTCATAACCAATGAAGGTACAAGGCTGAGATGAATGTGCCTTGCATTCCCTGGAAGATCTATTTGCCCATGTAGAACAACCGAAGACTCTAAAGTGTGTCACAATAGGTTTTCTACCGCACCATGCCTCAAAAGGAGTTTTGCCATCTAAGGCTAGATGAGGAGAATGATTAAGAATGTGAGTGGCACTTGAGATTACTTTGAATTCTAATGATGGATCTAGAGACTTGGCATGAATCATGCAACTTGCCATAGACTTAAGAGTTCTAATCCTCAAAGCTGCAACATCTGTCTTATGTCGACTGAATGGTGTTGGAGTCTGAAGATCAATTCCCTCATGTCTGCAAAAGTCCTTAAGTCTTCTATTCACATCCATGTTTCCATTGTCCATGCAGAGTATTTTGATGGCTTTCCTAGATTTCCATTCAACATGAACCTTGAAGGCTAGAAATTTGTCCAACACTTCACCCTTACTATGCAGAAAGTAGACCCAAGTGAACCTTGAAAAGTCATCAACAAAAATGAGTATGTAGCGACCTTGGCTAAAAGCAAAAGGACCTACTAATACCATGTGAACCATATGTAGAACACTTGTTTCTCTAGAAGACTTCCCTCTTTGTAACTTCCACTCTGGATGCATATCCACTAAATCTGTTGAACATTCACCCTTAGAAAAGTTGATTTGAGGTAGACCTTTCACCATTTGGTATGTGCAAAGTTGCTAAAGATAGCGATAGTCAAGATGACCATACTGCTCATGTCATAATTGCATGTTTGAATTGGATTGTGATAACAAGGCCTTTGAAGGAGTCTTGGGTACAAAATCAGAGAAAGAGTACAACCTCTTGTGATCATTCACTTTCCCCACTGCAACCAAGGAATCATCTCTAAGACGGTGCACTTTTACTGAGTCTGGAAGGAACTCAACTCTATGTCCATCTCTGAAGTGAGTGATTTGGTAGATTGAAAGGAGATTTGAACTTAGGTTTGGAACATAGAGAACCTCTTGAAACTCTCCATTTTCCATCTCCACATTTCCTTTTCCTTCAAATTCCATTTTGCTATCATTCCCTATGAAGATGTGCAATACCTTTGAGTGATTCAATGAAGAAAAATCCTCCTTTGAAAAACCCATATGATATGAGGCACCTGAGTCAAATATCCATTCCTTTGAAAAGTTGCATTAGCCATGAATGCTTGCACTTTTCCCTTTGAATCTGAAGAAGACCCTTTCTCCTTGTAAGTATTAGGCAATGGAACATTATGTCTCTTCATGATGTTGGTTAATTCATCAATCTTTTTGAGATAGCACTCATGCTCTTCATGACCCAATTTTTTGCAATAAGCACACTTCTTCTTCTCCTTATTGTTGTTGTCCTCTTTCTTCTTGAAATTTGAGGACTTGCCTTGTTGATTGGATTGTGGTGTTGTCTTTTCTGCATCCTCGGATTTACTCTTCCATTTCTTCTTACCCTTTCCTTTATTTGAAGACTGTCTAGCTGAATGTTGAGAACCCTCATTGGCCACCAATGCTTTGGACTGAGTTGATTTGAGAATCCCCATTGATTTCAACTTCTTTTCTTCATCATCCAATAGTTTTGCATATTCATTGAATGTGACTTTCTTGTAGGCAGACCCTAAGGTAGTCTTTGAGGTGTTAAAAGAAGATACAAATGTGGAATATTCTGATGGTAGCTTGTTATGGATGAGATAGATCAGTCTGTTATCTTTGATAGAACTCCCACAATTAGTAAGCTTTGTCCTTAATTCATTCACCTTGATGATGAAGTCCTGTATGGAGTAATATGACTTAGGATCTAAGGAAACAAGCTCATCTTCAATTTTGAAAACATCCTCTTCAGACACTTTACCATAAAGGCTTTCGAGGGTATCCCAAGCTTCCTTGGATGTAGTACATTTCTTGATTTGATACATGATTTTATCATCTACCCCCAAACATATATCACCTAGGGCTTTTTTATCCATTGCTACCCATTCTAAAATTTCACTTGTTGATACATTATCACCTGCTAGTTTAGGAAGAGTACCATCTACATATTGTGAAACTCCATTATGCATTAAGTGATACAAAATTTTGATTGACCATGAAGCATAGTTATGAGGAGTTAATTTAGGAAACTTAAAGTTGCCCATAATGTAGAAAATGAAAGAAAATTGTAGAAAAGAGAGAACACAACACCAAGAACACCCCCCCTTTTTACTAACTCAAGAAACCCCCCCAAAATAGATGTTTTGGGAACTTTATCAGTAGTGCGATTACAATGGGCCACTTGCCAATTTTGGCCTTCATGGACTTCTGATTTTGCTTGTTACAACCTTTTACTGGAGTACAAATATGAAACTTTACAATGTGTTGTACAATACTGAAGCATTAGAAAGCAAAGAAAGGCCCTATGCTAGAAGTGACAATTTTGTCCACACAATACTATGATTTGATGCTAGATCTGGAAAGTAGATGAAAATATATATACTTTCAAAAAAAATGAAACCTGTTTTCAACTCCAGATGTGCCCTTACAGAGCATTTGAAGTTGCAAAATGTAGGATTATCGAGGTATAGTCACCAAAAAATGGAAATTTTGAACAATCCATGTACCAAAACCAGAAAATAGCTACACCACTAAAAAATTTAGAAAATTTTACCCAATTTCAAAAAAATTGCACCTGATTTAGAGTCCGAATGTGCAATTTATGGCCTCCTGAAGTTGTATTGCAAAATCCAAAATTGGTTTGGAGAAGGGTTGCATCAGTGAAATATGTAGTTAAATTTGATGATCATATGGCCGTCACAGTAGTTCTATATTGCCCTGGAATGACATCTAGATGGGCGTCAAATTTAAGCTCATAAATAGGATGACATTAGCAAAGATTTCGGCCACTGATGACATGTCAGACGACATGTCAATCCATACCATATGGATCGTATGGCATGGTATAGAAAAACCATGTGGCAATTGGCTCAGTAGATCAGTGGGTTGCTGACGTGAGCTAACATGGCTACTTATAATCAATGCTGACTGTGTCGAGCGCAGAGGGTGATGTGGCCACTTGTTAGTGATGCAGGGCTTCCACCATGTAGTGTGAGTCTATAGGCAGAATAATTTAAAGTGACACCAAGAATTTACAATGCCGTGTCAGAGATCAAGTTTTTTGAGTAGATGTTGCTGGAATATCGCCAGAATATGCACTGCAATTTTCTACAAATGTGACAAAATAAATTGTTTCTGCTGGAGATGATTGCTGTGCTGTCAGGAAACTCAATGCTATTCACCAGAAAAATGCGGGTTTAATCCCACATTTTTTGGGATGTAGGTCGTGTGTTGCTTAACTACGAGATGTCGCATTCCTTAAAGCGAAGGAACACATGTTATGTGGGCACTATCGCATAATTTCTACGATAGCCAGAGAAGTGTGATCTGCCACCGGTTGACCTTGGCCTATGCACTGTGTGCAATAGTAGAGGCTTACATGTCGCTTGTAGAATAGCCCACGAATCAAAAATAAACCTTGTGAATTATTACAATAATCCACTACCAATATATAGCGCCGAGCCGGGGTGTCACTGCCTGGTTCAGAAATTTTTTTTTCTCTGACTGCTTGATTGGGCAAATAATTTCGAAAATACAGTTTGAAAATACAGATAATTGCAGAGAACAAATTAAATTCAGATTTTTTTCTCTGACTGCCTGATTGGGCAAATAATTTTGAAAATATAGTTCAAAAATATAGATAATTGTAGAGAACAAATTAAATGTAGATCTGAACAATAACAAATAAGATCAAATAAAATAATCATACCCAATTGCAAATCGATGCCTTTTGGTGCCAATTTGCAAAATTTTTTTGCCTCGTGATCAACTTTAGTCCAATATAGGAAAATTTATAGTCAATCTTCATCGAATTGACACTCAAAATGCAATGGTAAGGTCAGATCTTTCTCTAGATGCTCCCAATTTTTGTGGATTCTCCAGATTCGTGTTGAGGTCTAATACCATGTAAGAATTTGGCTTAGGCCAGAATTCACCCAAGAACTAAAGAACTCAACACAAGCACACAGTAGACCAAAATAGATAGAGTATGGCCAGAATGATGATTTTCATTCAATAACTGGATTCAAGAGTACACTAGGAGTGCTTGAATATAAAGGCCTCAAGAGAGCTTCTAGAATGCATAGAAGTTAGCATCATGATATGTCATACAACTAGGAACATGTCCACCAGATATGGGTTATCCTCCATTAAGCATGGGATTAAGTGTGATGATGTGAGGATAAGCCTACAATGGTGTAGCACACAAATCAATGGTGTAGACAACATGTGCTAAATGAGGAGTGCTAATAATTGTGTTGTCATCATGACAACTCAGTGAATGATGCATACTCCTGTGTTGTAGACACCATGTGCATAATTAGAGTTGAGTAACTCAATGAGAGTACAAAAACTCCTAAGTGTCTCACCTAAAATAATAATAAAATAATGCAAAATAATTAAATAATGCATTAACCTAAGTAAAACTTAATTAAGTGTAATAAGTAAATACTTATTTACACCAAAAATAATGTTATATAAATGATTCTTCTCAAGAATCTAACATCATGTTTCCTAATCTTGCTAATGACCATTCCTCAACCATTATATATTGCTTTCGTGTTCTCACTTACTAGATAGTTAACATTTTTCTCATTCACAGGTTTGCAACCCTCATTACATAATTTTATCACTTCATGAATCAAATTTTTAGAAATTGCTACTACATTATCACTTAACTAGAACTTTCCATCATAAATTCTACTTAGGATTATTCTTGTCTAATCCTCATTGTAAAAGTCATAGTGAAATAGAAAATTGATTAAGTCATTATCACTCAAATACTCAAATTCTTGTTTATAATTCATGTTTTGATTATAGATGTTGTCAAATTCCTTAGAATGTGTTCTTCTTCAACATTTTCAAACTTACTTCTTACATAACTACTAACATATTCTAAATGAATGATATTTTTTGGTGTTCTTTATATCGTGTAGCTAGGGTTATCACTAGTATCTCTAATAGGGTTAACCTTGATTTTAGGTCTTTCAACATCTTCCACATTGTGAATTAATGATCTATCCATGCTTGCAATAGAACTTTGTTCACAACTTTGAGATTTAAAAATGAAATACCATGCTAAAACACGTAACTAGGGTTCTTTGAACTTCACACTTGCAAACAATTGAAACCTCCTTCAATTCATTGTCAAATCACTCTTGAAAGCTTCTTAACTCTTCACATGATCAAATGATACCCACAATCATGCTCTCACAACATATATCTTTCCAAAATGATCTCCACATTAATTGTACAACTACATAATCCATAAAAACTTCCCTCTATTAACCAATTAATCTATTTTCATTCATATGGTTTGCACAAACCCCAAATGGATTGCACTCTTAGCCAAAGCTTCCTTGTGACCTACTTAACCTTCTATTAATTGTACAACTTTTAACTTGGCCTCTAACTTCTTTTCCATCTTTTTGATGCTCTATCTTTGATAGAAAAGTGTTTAATTCAAGTAAGATAAATCTCACACTATGGCCAATTTCAATCTCTGATCAGGTGCTTCAAAATATTGTTCCTCTAAAACTAAATTTGAGATTTCTAGATCATTTTCTATCACGAACACTGCCTTAAATCATTCAACATGCTCTTTAAGTGTCTCTTTTTGACTATTATTGCTACTAATATAATTTCTTCTATTATTTCTGTTATTGTTCCTTTTGTATTTTGGATTCCTATAAAAATTCCTTCTATCTATTTTGCAAAATCTTTCCATGTGTCCAAAGTTATTGTATAATTGACATACTGGTGTATTCTTTCTCTAATTAGGTCCATCCTGATTATCTGGTGCTCTACAATTCCTTGTAATGTGTCCAAAGCTATCACACTTATAGAAAACAATGTTCCTTCTTGTTCCATTATTTCTTTCTCCATCATTGGATCTTCTTGAGGATCTCCTTCTTTCATTACTAACTGCAAGGTTAGTACCTCTAAAATTTTTACTATTACCATTATTACTATTGAACTTAGGTTTCTTACAATCAACTACTTTATCTCTAGAACCTTGAAAATTATAACAATACACATTAGTAATAGGTTTGAAAGACTTACCTAAAATATCTCTTCATATGACCAAATTCATTGCATATAAAACATATATAAAGGCATGCTATAGCAAATTAAAAATCTTATGAAATCTACAAGTTGAGTGAGGGCATCCTTTCAACTCTTGAAGAGAAAGGGAAATGTATAATTCATTTAAGTTTGATATCAACGAAATCCAAATATGCAATAGCAATAACATGTTGATCCTATAGCTGATTGGTGCCTTATCTATTGGGTAGTTCCACAAATCAAAAACATACATCCATGATATCAATGACGTATCCCATACATCAAGATATTGGATCTATCCTATTACTTTATGAATCATATATCAATGCTCATAAAAACCCTCATACTCATGGAATATCCTTCTCATGTAACAAACAACCCTATCAAATATAAGTTAGAAATTACTTGGCTCTTTGTTCTAATAGAAAACCTAATAAGACATAAAACTTTAAGGGGCTGCAAATGGGTTTAAGTTCTTTACTCCTAAACCAAAAAAATATTGCAAATAACATAGATAAGAGATGAGAATTAGAATAAAATTAAGAAGTTTTCTATTTCTTGTATTCATTTCTTTGAAACAATACATTCAAGATGCATGTAAACAATTGAGAAAAAAACTCAATAAACTAGAACTATCTAGATTAAATTTATTATTTCTGTTCATACAAGAGAGAATGCTGAAGAATGGTGGAAACCCAACTGAGAACTTACTTAGAAAACTTGGGAACCAACGCTAGAGAAAGGAAGAAAAATAGAAAGATATAGGAGAGGGAAGAAATCCTAGATCTAGTCTAGAAGTGACACATGTCCACTTAAATCTCCATCTCCTATTGCTGCATAGCTTCTCTCTTCTCTCTACAACCAAAATCTGAGAAGAATCTCATCATTGAGCTTCAAAAAACTCAACATATTTCCTCCAACTGATGAGAAACCATCATTCTCATAAAAAAATTAGATATGCATCTAAAATGCTGATAAATCATTTAATAAACTGATTTGGAGGTGAAAAGACATCACCAACTACATCTTCACTAACTTTGGCACACACCCAGTTCATCATTTCACCAAAAACCAAGTTTGAATTACCATACCAAAATGTAGTTGAAAAATAGGTACCTTGAACAAAAACCTAAACATGTCTCACATATTTCTTCCTATACAAAAATAAATGGAAAATTTGGAAAGGTCATTCTAAGATTTTGAGATCTTTTCGTTGATATATGATAGTCATATGTCCCCTTACAGGAGATGTCCAAGAGATCTATTTGAAAATCAGGTTTAGACATGCATACTAGGACTATATTTATTTTGAAAATATTTATCTTTTCCTATGTTCAAAACTTCATAATATAATATCAAAAGATTTAAATGACCTTGCATGTTGAACTCTAGAAAAAAATAAAAAATTAAGTTTTATGCATTTCAAAATCTCTCTCTCATCTCTGAATCTAGGTCAAACCTAGTTGACCACCTGCGACACGATTGCCATGTGATTGGTCTAGCCTTTTTTCTATCACCACCACCTGGGAACCATGTGTTACCCTCTGATTGGTCCACAAGTCACCACCTATCACCTGACACATTGCCACATGGAAACCTTTGATTAGATCTCTCATGTATGGTCACCTTGCCATGTCATAAGCTTGTTAGGCACCCCACCATGTCACTACCACATGACATCACCTAATTCATTGGAACTATTGCACCATCATCCATACCCACTACCACATGTTGACATGTCACTTTCCCATTTTAGTTAACTTCCTTGAAACTTCATTTTGTGGGAAAGAGACATCCGTTGATCTTGCTATGTGTCATGATCTGGTGAATTGCTCCTGATTGGTGCAACACCAAGAGCCATGAAACATGTTGCTTCATTGCTTTCTTACTTTATTTAACTTCCCTACATATTCATATTGCAATAAAGAGACAACCATCAATTCTACCATGTGTCACAATCATGTGCCTTTGATCTTGGAACCTGCCATGTCATCAACTCCTAAATTTCCATACCACTTGTCACTTTCTTATTGGTCCACCCTAGGTGCCACATGGTATGTTTTGGTTAGTCTGGTTGGCTATCATGTCACCTTTCTCAATTTTTGTGTTGTCAAAATTCCCTCCTTATCTGATAGAATTGGGTCCCATGCAAGAGTTTGTGGATTCCAAAAGCCAAGTGTCTTTAAGACAATATACAATTGTGTGGTCAGATTTTTAAACACTTAAAAGAATTTCCACCAATTCAATGTGGGATTAAATTTCTTGAAAATAAATAAAAAACCTTCCTTATAGACTATTTGCATTGAGATAAAGGATGTTGCACATATTTCATAATATTGTTATATCGTATTATTTTATTTTATTATGTAATATTGCATCTAGATGGACGTGCAACATGTAAAGATTCCCATGGGATATATTTGATGAGTTATATTGTAACATTGTGATAATATTTCATGCAATTATTTAATATTGGGGAAAAGGATTAAATTTCCAATATAAAATGTGGGGTTAATGAGTTAGGTAGCACATAGTTTATGTAATACCACTTAGTAGTTTTGTGGGACTTGCTACTATATAAGTAGCCACAGGGGTAGTTGTTGATGTGAGAAGATAGAAGGGAAAAAGAAAAGAGTCGAATGGGACAAGGCTTGATAGGTTAGCCATCGGAGAATTTTTGAAGGTTGGAAGCATGGCATGGGATGTGTGGATTCATGCTTATTCATATGGATTTCTCAATTGTGGCTATGGCTTTGAAGGCTTCCATGGTTGTATTGTAACCATAGATTGAATCCATGGGAATGAATGAGAGGATAAAAGAAAGGGCAAGATATATGAGTTGTTTATTAAAAATCTAAGGGTTTTAGGTTTGCTATTATGATGGGATATTGGTAGATTTTGGGCATATGAAATTGTTCGACAAAAGGGTTTTTTGGATGTTTCATTTAGATGAGGTTTTTAGGGGGTGGCTTGTCATAATGACCTCTTAGGCGAAAATAGACCTCACCATTGGATTCGGGTCAATGCTTCAATAAATTTTGATATATAATATGCCCTAGTTTGGTCATGTTCAAAGGAAATGAAAGAGTTTTTTTAGTTTTAGCCTGTGATGGCCATCAAATTTAATCCCATCAGAATTTTTTGTCACAACAAAAAAATCATAGTGAAAATGGTAAAAAGACTGTCTTAATAAAATGACCATTACTTTCTCTCAAGATATTGGATTTCAGACTTCTTATAGGCTTTGGAAAGCTAATTTAGAGCACTACAACTTGGTATAGGTTTGATTTTGTGATTTTGAATTTTTTAAAGTTTTTAAGAGCCCAAAAGTTAGATATTATTTATTTTGAGCATAGATTAGGGAATAACTTGGGCATAAAAAGTCAGATTTTGGACTTTGAGTAGTTAACAAGAAGCTCTTGGAGAGCTCTATATATTAGTTTAGATTTGGTGTAGGTTTGACATGGTTTATTTTTTGATACACTGATTTGAAAAGTTTATGTTATATATTGACCATGGTAACATTGTGAGTTTATGATATTGTATGTTTGGAGATTTAAGATTTGATGTCATTGTATACTCAATTCATATTTTAGATTGGTCTCATGATGATATGGTTATCCATGTTTGGTTTGAATATGTATTATGAATTGTTGGGTCTACAAGTTGTGCAATGTTGTAAGAGGTCTACACTTATAGGTTGCATTAATGACTTGGATATGGGTTGTCTTTGCCCATTGATCTTTCATTATTAATGCATATTCAAATTGGTGTCTTGGATTTGGATTGTCTATGCCCTAAGTCACATGATTTGTTGATTTTTCTTCATGTAAAAGGGATGAGATGTTACCAAGTACAATCATGGTGGAGATTTGTGGTTGACTATTTTATGTTGACAGGTTGGACACTTTTAGAGTTAGTTTCTCAAGTGATGGATGTGATCATGGTGCCATAGATTTTAGCATGACATGATTGGATATACAGATACATCCTTGATGCTCATTAGTTTAGATTCCTAATATGGTTATGGTGGTATATTATCTTTTTGGTTGAGGATCATGGTTATTTGGTTTCTTTTGAGGAACTCATTGTGTACACTTTGATTTCTTTGATGGTTTGATTCCTTGGTTGATTCTCATGGTTAGAGAATAATTTTTTCATCACAATGTCAAGGATAGCTTGGATACATAGTTTAGTGGGAGCTTGTGATAGTGAGTAGGTGACAGTGTAGGATTAGTTTCTGGTTTGGTTGTGTGTATAGACCTAGAGGATCTTCATGGAGGAGATGAATTTTATGATTCCTTGGTACAATGGTTGAGTGGGAGTTTTTGGCATCAATATATTTATTGAGTGTTTGTAGATGTTGGAGGTTTGTCTTAAATCATGCTATTATAGAAGTATCTTTGAAATTTACATGGTGCACTTTGTTATCTTCATGGTGTGTGAAGATGGTTAGATCTTGTGGACTCATGGGGTTCTTGGTTATCTTCATAGTATGCAAAGATGGTTCTTCATGGTATGTGAAGATGGTTTTCTTCATGGTGTGTGGAGATGGTTGCATCTTGAGGACTCATAGGGTTCTTGGTAAAGGTGTGGTTTATTCTTTAATTTGGCATGTTATCCTTGGTATGAGGATGGTTTCATATTATGTCATGGTATACTCTTGATACACATTTAGAGTTTTGACATGTTATGGTGTGTTCATATGGAGCATGTTATCTCTTTGGTTGAGATGGTTAAATCATGTTGTCATGTTTATGTTCTTGAGACCATGGTTGGAACTTTGATAATGATCTTGGTTTAGTTTCTTGGTATTGATTATATTGATTATAAGCTATATACTTCATGATATTGCTATGCTGCATTTGGATTTTACATGGATTGATTGGTTATAGGTGCTCATGGATATTTAGAGGTGGTGGTGATGTTGATTTCTCTTGGATTAGAGAATTATTTGTTGGGATAATTGTTTGGTTTCAACAGGAGAGTTTGAGAGGTCTTTAGAGGAGATTTTTCCTAGATGAGTCTTGGTTAGAGACTTGGATATATTGATGAGAATTCTCATTCCCACTCTTTGCCTACTTGACAGTTTTCTACTTGAGAGGTATAGCTCATTGTTTCTCTCATGTGCATTATGTTTATGCTTTTCTTTCATGGATATGGATCTTGAGCTATGCTACATGAGTTAGTTCTGGAGGGTTCATTTGAGAGATGGTTTACTATTGGTTATCTCCATTTGCATATATTGTTATGTTGGTTGAGTTTGAGATCTGATTTTATATTGGGCATATTCCTTTGATTAGGAATGGTTATTCCTTGGTTTATGAATGGTTTATGAGTTTTATCTTCTTATGAGAGGCTTACATCCATGATGAGTTATATGGTATGGCTTGGGTGTTGTTAAGGCTTCTTGGTTGGGGTTTTATGGAGGAGATCATACTTGCATAGTTTACATCTAGAGGTGTGTGTAGAAGGACATGATGTAGGTTATAATTTGTATGGTTTCTCTTTGGTCTTGGTTATATTCTTGGATGTTCAATTTTATTTACATTGGATTTGAGATTAGTTAGAGACTATGATCACTATTTTGTGTTTATATATTTCATGTGAGAGATGACATGGTTATTTATTTATCTCTTTCCTTTATTGGTTGTGAAGAGATTGAGAGACTATTGGATATTTTTTATGAGAGTTGTTCTTGTAGGTTAATTGTTTATTTATTTTGGATGTCCTTGATACTACATGGATTCACTTCTTTGAGATGTTGTGAGTGGATTGATTATAGATTTGACATTATCTTTTGCAATGAGAGCTTCTTGGTATACATCTAGTAGGTATTGCTCTTGAGGCTTGTTATTATAGGTTATAGATTGGACATGTTGATGATTGTGAGATTCAATTGTTATAACTTCAGAGGTATGGATAGTTGGATGGGTTTGGCACTTTCTGTGGGTGTTGTTTCAGCTATGGATATTTTGACAATTGTGGATACATGCAATTGCCTTTGGATTAGGTTTTTGTGCTTGGAATTTCAATTGGTACAAGATTTTATGGTTTCTAATGTGATAGGTTAGGTGGCTTTCTCTTTGGATGGTTTCTATGTATGTTTGGTGGCAGTGGCATAATAGGAGGTGAAATCATTCATGTTTGAGATGCTAGATACTTTAATTTTGCTGTGGGTACTAGGATGGAGCAAATTGTGTACTTTGATCCATTATAGTGGATGTGCTAGGAGGGATTGTTCCCTTGTTCATTTATGTGGCTATAGATTGACCTTATGCAATGTATACAACAAGTCAAAGATTGTTGAGATAACAGATGTTGCACATATTGCATAATATTGTTATATTCTATTATTTTATTTTATTATGTAATGTTTCATCTAGATGGATGTGCAACATGTAAAGATTCCCGTGGGCTATACTTGATGAGTTTTTTTGTAATATTGTGATAATATTTCATGTAATTATTTAATATTGGGGAAAAGAATTAAATTTCCAATATAAAATGTGGGGTCAATGGGTTAGGTAGCACATGGTTTTAGTGGATGGTTTTAGCACATGGTTTATGTAATACCACTCGGTGGTCTTGTGAAACTTGCCACTATATAAGAAGCCACAATTGTAGTTGTTGATGTGAGAAGATAGAAGAGAAAACAAGAAAGGGTCGATCAGGACAAGGCTTGATAGTTAGCCAAGGGAGCATTTGTGAAGGTTGGAAGCATGGCATGTGATGTGTGGATTCATGCTTATTCACATGGATTTCTTGGTTGTGGCTATGGCTTTGAAGGCTTCCATGGTTGTATTGAAATGGTGTATTTTCTGAATTATACATGGTGATGGATGCTTTTAGGGGCTAGGATTTTCCCTCAATGAGGGTTTCCTAGGGTATATCTTGTGTCACAATTTTGTGTGTATGTTGTCTATTCTCTTGCATGTGGATTTCAATTGCATATTTATTTTAGATCTATTATGGGTTATGTGGAAACAATTATATTATTTCTTGCATGTTTCATTACAATTTTTGCAAATGCTCTCATCTAGGTCCCCTTAATGGTAGGGATAAAATCTAAAACCATATTCAAAATTCAATCTAATACACTCTATTTTTGCATTCCAAATCAAAACACAATAGGCATTTTTTTCATTAACTTGATTGGGCCTTTCATTCAAAAATTTAAGGAGAAGGAAAAAATTACAATTGGTGATTGATTTTACTCTACATGCATTGTAAAATGGAAGGAGTGATACACAAAGAGCTATCTCATAAAGGAGTTGAATGCACTACTGAGTAGATGTTGGTAAAATGAGAGGATTTAGGAGTTTTAATCCATTTGCCTTTGCAGATAGTGATCTGACCAGAGGTTCTCCATGAAATGTTTCCAAGGAACTCATAGCTGTAGGAATTCCATGAGTTGGATGTGAGGATCTTCTTAATTGATTACATAGCCAATTAACCAAACCTCTAAGAACATCATCAATAGTTTTAAATGTTTCTTTTGAACTTGAAGCTTCCCCATTTTAAATGGTAGTATCTTTCATTGATTTTTTCTTAGAGCTTATTATCAAAGTGAGTATTTTACAACTTTTCTCTTGGATGAACTAGTTTCCTTTGGATAGTAACCTCCAAAAGGTTGATAAACATCTTCATTTAATAGTTTAATATCATAGAAGAGTTTTGCATGCATTGGGTTTTCTATAAGAATTTCATCAATAAGAATGAGTAAACATTCTAGAGTTTCTTCTTTACTAATGTTAGACAAATGGATATAAATACTTGAATATAAGCAGGACCATTAGCATTGATTAAAGTTTCTTGAACATTTTCTAGTCTATGGTCATAGTGCCTCAACAATTATAGAAATGTCTTGGTGATCAAATTTTTTGTCATGTAAGTTTCCAATGGTATATCCCTCTTGAGAACCTACTCTATTGTAAGTTTTGCCTACTTCATATCTCATTTTAGATTAGACTACCCATTTTTCAAATTGAAATGATGATGTGCACTTTGAAACAAATGTTTTCATGGATTGGTCAAGACAAGTTTATCCTCATGCCCCAATCATACCACCATCACTTACATCATCATTAGATTGTGATGTTTTAATAAACCAAATTCAGTCTACTCCCTTTTTTAATCATCTTGAAAATGCCATGATGCTTTATCAATCTATAGTCAAGCCCCAAAGTGGGTTTGGCTAAAAATATTACAAACTAAAATACTCGACCCTTAAAATTGATCCATTAATCACCTATCATTGATTAAATTCAAATTTGATCAATTCTTGAAAACTTAAAACTCACTTTAACATTTTAAGCAAGCTGTCACTACTACATTATAGGTCATTTTTCAATCTTTATTTTTGACCTAGCTCTTAATATGCTTGATGAATAATTTTTTTTTTAAATGCCTGAGTTGGTCAAAATTTCAACCAAATTAGGTTTTCCCATTTGGTTGAAATTTTAACCAACTTGGGTTACATAAAAAAAAAGAAAAAAAGTTTTGTTATTTCATGTCGACTGGAGGAGGTTTTGTCTACATCACCATGGGAGATTTTTGAGGTGAGGAAAGTCTTTTTAGGGTTTTTGTAGTGATGCTTGGAAGTTGGATTTCATATAGTAGACTTTCATTATGATGCCACTAATGATGAATTTCCTACAAGAATTATTTGAACAAATATTTTGAGACATTTTATTAAAAATGCCATATAAATTTCAGCTAATACATAAGAAATGGTCACAATCAACAAAGGAAATAATTGAACATCTTCAATTTTATTAGGATAGAATTAAATTTGGGAGAGCCACTTGCTATGAGTAAGAAACCCTCCCAAAGAGGGGTGAGACAAAACCCTAATTTGTGGCACCTAGCTAACGAAGAACCTTCAACCCTTTATTCTCTCAAGAAACTCACAAGGAAGCACTGCATATTTTCCTTGAACAAGATCAAGATGAATAGCCCACAAAAATGCTGATTTCTTGCCTCCAATCCCCACACAAACTCCATAGGCTCTTCATTAGATAACACAGTGATGCTTTTGAAGCACACATATACTACTAATGATTCTTCTTGTTAGTTCTTGCCATAGCAGAGAACTATTGCTTAGGTTCAAACTTAACCCATGATTAATGCTCTTCTCTATGCCCAATAAAAATACTTCATTGCTCTCCATCAATATCCAATTTCAATATTTCTTCATTTTAATTAAACAAAATGATCGATAATTACCCACTGACTGTGCAGATGAATGTTTTCACAAGTTTCAACGGAAGAGAAGGGGAAAAAATGAAGGTTATAGTCTTGAAGTTAGGTTTTTTTTTTCATATGAGAAAGAATGTACTCCTTAGAAGTACACATAATTTTAATAGGCATTGCCAAATTGAAAACTTTAAGCCTACGATTATGGTAAACTATAGAGCATAGAAATAATTGGAGAAAAGATAATAGTTTTGGTTGCATGTAGAAGACACCTAGACACTTGGAGTAGACTCTAAGGAATTTTCTTATATGACAGTGGAGTGGGTTTTAGTTGGAGCATATTTTTCCATATGATTTTTCCTGCATTGCTAAGGTTTGTGTGTATGCAAAGTGGTATTTTTGGCCATGATTGGGTGCATTTTAGATTGGTCTTACCTTACAAAGATTTTGTGTTTTTTGTTCCCCCTTGATTGGATAAAAGTAACTCCCTAAATCCATTTATAGACATCTTTACAAAGGAAAGTACTTCTCTAAGATCATGCGTTTTATTAAATGTTGCTTAGTGAATTGTTTGCTTTATAGTTTTAGCCACTTATTGCACATTAAAATTTGTACAATGGCTATAGGAAACAACAATTGAAGGCCAAAAGACTAGCCTTGTGACAAACTATCTATTGAGGGTTTATTCTAAAAAAATCTATATCAAGAGGTACAAACTCTTCCAATGTCTTGAATTTTAGACAATTCATCTAGTTAACTAGACCCTTATGTATTATAGCTTCTAGGACTAGATATTTGTGCTAACACAGTGATAGGAAATCAATTGGTTTTCTTTGATTTTTATGGAATTTGGAAATAAGTATTTTAAAAAGAAATTGATTTTGGTTAATGTTGTGACAACTTCCAAATAATTCATTATGTTGAAATCAACTATTTCCCCCAAATTTAATTTTTAAAATTCATTCTAACGTGGAACAAATGAGTTCAACATTTGTATGGATCATCAATATCTTCTGGTTGGGGAGTTTATTTAGCAATGGACATTGTTTGCTAGGACTTTTTATTATTATTCTACACTAAAAAAGTGATATGTTGTTTTACCTTTTGTTTGTGGTGGAGCTTAGCATTCTCAATTTCCTTGTGTATCTATTTCACCGATCCAACAAAGGACCCCAAATATTAGCTTCCTAAGAACTCCAAGATAATGTTCCTTTAAATCCCTTCAAAATGTATCTGAATGCATGAAATCTACTCCTTTTGTAGTCTTTCTAGCATATTTCTAGCTTCTAGGACAATTTTGTCATTCCCAAATTATGATTCCAAATCTAGATGATCTCCGTCTTTGATGAATTATAACCATAAGCTCCCCTCTCCTTCTAGATAGGCTTGGCAGCCCAATATCCCTAGTAGTGGATACAAAAAAACATTATATTTTTAATTCATTCAAACCGCACAATATTACAAAATCTAAATTAATAATTCTATTGACAAAATTCAGTAATAATAATTTTAATTTTGTAGGAAATGAAGGCTCAAATCATAAAGAACTATGAAAATTTTATAAAGGTAACAAATTTTTTATGATTACATTTTGTTGAGCTATCATTTTGCACGATGCTTAATGATAGGAATCCTTTCGAATTCCTCTCTTGAAAAGCTAATCCAAGGATCAACTCCAAGGTTCTGGGTGATCTTGCAACCTACTGGAATCTACTCAGTTGAAGATAAATGTAAATGTTTATGAGGAGGCCTTTGTTGGTTCAAACCAATTTTGAATAGATGACCAATCTACTTGCTATTTCAAAATTAACCACAAAAGAGATATGTTTTTGGTATTTTCTATTTTTAAATGAATGTAATCTAACAATTCAACTATATGAATTCCTAATTTAACCAAGGGTTACCAAAGAAAATAATGAAGATAGGGTAACAAGAAATGAAAGAAAATAACATGAAAGGGAAATTCCTAATGGACATAAACCACTGTAACAACATGTCTATGAGTTAAGCCTTTGAAAAGATCGATATTTAACCAATGAAAATAGGAGCAACACTCCTTAATTCCACTGATGCAATCATCGATCGGTATTCAATAACCATAATATGTTTCACTTTTTAGATCACAAGGCCACAAAAAGTGTGCTCATGTAAGATAAAAAGCTATGTAGGAACAAAGTGGATGATCTCTTCTTGAACTAAGTACATTAGTAAAATTTGTAAAACTATATAAAACACCAAAATTAAAAGATCACTCAATCAAAATAACACAATAAAACTATTGGCTCAATTAAATTCCATGAACATACATTCACAAAATATAAAACACTTAGGCAAGAATCACTACACTCCAAATGCAAGCACCAAGAGCATATATTATTGCATCAAAATAATGCTGACCTGGAATACATGTTACATTCCTAAATTTATAAAAAAAATTCTCTTCAATTTGTGTTGAAAGTGAGAGATTTATTTATGCAAAAATATGCTTCTAAACTAATAAAACAAATCTATTTATGTACAAACTAACTCTCTAACTAGTGCTAAGTAGAACTACATCCATATTTACATCATTAAATGGATGCATGAGCCTTTACATGTCTTAAAATAAAGAAAGCACGAGAAAATAAGAAGAAAAAACCATTAGATGATGTAGGAGTCTTTGGAGATTCTAAAAATAGAAGCTCCACCTTTGCTAGATGTTGGTAGGAGTTAAATTGCCTTTAGAATGCATTTTTGGTGCATGGAAAGCTCTAAATTTGGAACTGACAGTTAACTGTCAGTACACCTCTAAAGAAGCACACCTTGGAATAAGTACACCTACACACTTTGTGCACCAATGCACCAATGCACCAATGGACCAACACATCTCAAATTTTTTTGTGCAAGGTGCTAAATTCACCAAAAACTCAAAGTTCTCAGTTTTGAAAATGGTTTTTGAGTTTTGCTCAAATGGGGTTTTAAATCACTTTTGTGTACTTACTTTGATCCTTTTGATGATTTATACCCTCTTTATAGCCAAACACTTTCATAGACTTAAACTCCTTCTGCTTCTAAAATCCTAAGGAACCTGTGTTGAATCTTGTCATTAATAGTTACATAAGATGAAGAACTTGTTTTGGTTCATGTATCCAACCTTCATATGTTTGATCTTTAGTGTAAATTGCTTTATTTTTTCTTCTCTCCAACTACCTGATACTTCCCAATCAAACACTAGGTGATCCAAATTATCCAAAATGATCAAATGTTTGAAACTTTTCATACTTTTTTACAATTTTTATAGGTCCTTTTAACTGGCTTTTTCAGAGATCTTCAGCTCAATATTTCAAGTTGAAAATTTCATCGATCCCTAAGATTGGGTAGCTGAAGGCTCACTGTTTGAGGGACTTAAATTAAATTTTTAGTTCTTCTTTCCAACAGTGTAAATGGTTTTTAAATTCCAAGCTCTAGGTCGAATGTTATAACCCTGACAAGTCAAGGATGCCTTTTTATCTGCACCAAGAAGCAAATATTAGTCTGAAAAGTTCAAAAAATTAATGATAATGTAGTGCCTATTAGAAACACTCAAAAAACCCTACTTCTAGCTCCAATGGACAAAATTTGGTGCACCTTACGCACCTTAAGGGTGCGCTAGGTGCACCTTATCTCCTAAGCACAAAACCACCACTAAGGGTGCACACCTAGCACACCTCATGGGGTGTGCGAGGTGCACATCATTATGACACAAAGGGATGTTTAGACTAAGTGAAGGTGTATAGCTAGGCACCTTTCACTTGGTGAAGGTTTAGCTTAGGTCTTTCTAGAGTTTTATTTATGCAAAAAAAGAGGTACACCCCTATGCACCTTGGATAGGTGTTCAACTATGCACCTTTTCTTTGGTGTTGTTTAATGCTTTGTGTGTTGTGTGCAGGTGATAGAGGGGGAATAGCTGCACCTTGGGAGCTGTAGAGGTGCGATAGGTGGGATCTACACATCTCTAAGAGGGATATGCTTTTTCCTAGTGCTAGTGCACTAGGTGCACTAGTGCACCAGTTTATTAAAAAAATTGATTTCTCTCCTTCAGAATGGTTTCTAGCAATAAGGTTTTTGGGTAGAGACCCAAATTAGGAAAAAAAAGTAGGTAAAATCCTAAAAAATACTTAGACCCTAGACTATGGATCTTATAAGCTAAAAAATTAAAGTAGGGGGTGTAGACACCTAAATTTGATTACACCGCTTTAGTAATCCTATTTAGTTATCTCTAAAGGCATCATTAATTAAATTCCTATTTAATTAATCCTTTACCATCCCCTAGTTGATTAATTTAATTAATCATCTATAGTCCTAATTGATAAATCAAATAACCTATTATTTATCAATTAAATCCTATTCTTCTATCTAATTCCAAAATCCCCATTTATTAAATAAATCTATTTGATAAATAAAACCCTCAAATCTAATAACCCCTAAACTATCCTAAATCCCCCTTTTTAGCCTAATCCACCCCATCCACCCATACTAACCAAGCTTAGCCACTAACTCACCCACCCTCATTGAATTCCATCCACTTGCATATCTCTAACAAGCTTAGTCTAATTCTAAATCACTTCTAATCCACCCACTAATGTTGTCGCATTCCCTAAGTAAGCTTAAGACTTTCCTAAGCCAAGCAAAGTCAACAATCTCAACTCCCTCCAAAATATCCCAACCACTAAGCCTTCAATGCTCTTACAAAGGACATAAAGAATCTTACAAACCCATTCATTGCTCTTACAAGTCATTTATGAGGGTCTTTATGAAGATATTATTCCTTGAGCCTCCTTTGTTGACTCATCCATCCCCTTGCCTCCATCCACTCACCTTGTGACATGTGTCACTCCCTTGATTGGCTGTAAGGAAGCACAATCCATGTGCTCTCCTCTCATGCAATCTAAGCCCTCCATAAGATTTTTCATTTCTTTCCATCTTAACCCTCCATCCCTCAAGCCCTTAGCTTATAAATTGGATCCCCTCCCAAGCCATTTTATCACAATCCTTGAGTTAAAGTTATAATGCTAGTTTGAGAAACCAAAGCCCTTAACCATACTCTTATGATGCCAAATTGAGAGCTCATAAAGCTACCAATTTGCCATTACCCAACATCCATTGAAGCAACTTTTGAGCACTTGAGCATACATCCCAATCCTTAGACTCATCTACCAAGCAAAGAGCCAAATCTTATTGGGAGAGTCCATTCATTTGGCTCACATTTCCAATTGGGGTTTCCTCTTTAGTCTCTCATTTATGTTAAGGTATTTTATTTTGTAAATGCTTTTGATTTCTTAATTTAGTGTTTCTAACATACTAATATAGCATATACATTTTGACACACCTAGTGGGACCTCACTATGGGTCATTCATTCATCCATTTCACCCTATGTTTTGTTCTTATAAACTAACCATCTAATGTTTGTTGTTGTTTGAGTGGGTTGTAGGATGTTTTGCTTATTTTTGCAAATTAAAGAACGCACTTAGGAAGAAGACATACCCTCAAAAATTGGAAAAAAAAAAGAAATTTTTTTTTTTTGGAAAAAATTTGAACATTTCAGTTCTTTTCGCGCAGTGTCATCTTCGTAGATTAGCGTCTGCGCGTGCAAACTATCGTCTCCACCAGCTACTCTGTCGTCTCTGCAACTAAATTGTCATCTTTGCTTAGTCTTCTATTATCAGCGCTACCACTAGACTGTCATCTCTACATCCTTAAACTGTCATCTCTGCAGATCAGCGTCTCCGCCAGCTACTCTATCATCTCTGCCACTGCCAACCTAAACTGTCATGTCCACAAATCAGTGTCTCCACAGTTCAGCGTCTTCGCCTAGTTTCCTATTTTTTGTGCCGCCAAATTGAATTGTCATCTCCACCTCTTTCTTTGTCGTCTCCACCTCTTTCTCTGTCGTCTTTGCAGATTAGCGTCTTCGTAGTTTGGTGTCTACACTTGATGAACTGTCGTCTTCGCCTGTCTTTGTTGCATTTTTGTTTTAAAATCTTTATTTTTGCACTTTATAGTTTTTTTTTTTTTTAAAAAAGAGTATAAATCAAAATTTGACTTTTAGTGGTTCCGTAGGAAATAGACCATTCTAAGCATTTTTATGCATATCAAAAAGGACAAAAAAAGTTAGTTTTTTTTTTCCCATAGTTAAGCTTTCATTTTGGAAGATTTTGGGTAACTAATCAACTTGCCTTTTTGTCTCATTGCAGGTTGGAGCAACGAACTTAATCATGTTTCTTAGGTTTTCCTTGGAATGAACTTGAATGTTTAAGCATTTTATTTGAATGAATGTTGCTCAAAAATAATCTTGAATGCAATGGATTAAAATCAATCTTTTTTGGAATGCATGCTTAAAACAAACAAACTCAATCTTGAATGCATAAGATCAATTAACCATTGCAATATCTCACATTTCAATTTTTGGGCATAAAAAGAATCTAAATCCACATTTTTGTAACCTTCTAAGTTATAAAAACAAATAAAATTGCTTTGAGTGAGTTTGTCATTGGACTCACCCTCTTTAATCGCCCATCAATTTAACCATTGGTTGCAATCTCAGCGCCATCTATGGGGATGGGTCCACCTAAGAGGGTGTTAAGTGCTCCACGCAAATCAAACTCCACTTACTTGGGTTTTTATTAATTTTTCTAAGTTAGAAAATTCTTTGAATACTCATTAGCTTCGCTAACACTTCATTTGGGTATAATAATTGAACAAATCTTGACGTGGAGAGCCTCTGGGTGCACGCTTGACAAATCAAGTTTCACATATCTTTGTTTTGGGCTTAAAACAAACTCAAACTCAATCTTGAATGCTTAACAATCAATGAACATCAAATGGTTTTGACGCATTTTCAATGACGCTCACATTTCTTATGTTGACAATCTCTTGACTTCCATTATGCTGACGATGCTGTGAAATTGGAATGAACATTGTATGCCATAATCACAAGTGTCTTCAATCATAGCTTACAAAATCTAAATCATCAATTGGAATGAACACGTGTCTTTTAAAACCCAAGATCATGTATGTGGTCTTGTTTTACACTTTTTAGGAGGCCTGCTTGGGGATTTCATCACCCTTGGACGACCTCAACTCCAGCATTTCGACGGAGTATAAAGATTGGGAGTTCAATCCAAAGACACCTCTCTTGAAATCAAGATTTTGTCACTCGGGCTAAGCCTCAAGGAACTTTATACCCTTGAGAAGTGAAAGAGGAGAAGTGGGTTACCGCTCCTCTTGGCTGTGTGACATCTTTTTAGTTTCATCTACGGATATGAGCCTCATGTACCTTGCATATATCGAGGACTCCCTAGCTAAACTAAATTTCATCCTTGTAGAAATCTTCCTAGGATGTTGATGTGTTTGATGTGCTTGCTCTAAACTTTTGTCTGCTTATTTTTTCATAGCTTTTGAATGAACGTTTTCCAACTTTGGTCAAAATCCCAAAAAAGCAGAAATCTCCTAGCTCAAGGCATACTTAGTGTAGTCATTGCCTCATCAGAAAATCATCCAAGCTCCTTCGTTGCAACTAAATCTATCTAGAATAATCCCAAATCATCCCCCCCAGCCAACTAGAAACCCAATCCAAAATCGCACCCAAGCCTTTAGAGAGTTGTTGTCATTCTGCCAGAATTTGCTATCCAATCAATCTTACCAATCAACCAATCTCACCAAGGTTATCCCTCTGACAGAGCATTGTCTAGGTTAATCCAGCTTTGTCACTTGTAGCCCTCATCACCTTGAGCTAAAGGTTGGGATCCACAAGTGGTCAATCTTGTGTCATGCCCATAGGATCATTAGTCTATCCTCAAGTTGACACAAACTCCACCAATCCAGCCCATAGAAAAGCAAAACTCTCACTTTTTGATAGCATGCCCTTGAAGTCTTCCATCCATAAGAACGCCAAAAATCTCCAGCCAATCCTCCTTACTTCTGTCATACATCTTTTGACTCTCCCTAGGAAATCCTTCATCAACCAATCCAAAATCTACACTTAATCCAAATCCAACCATGAGCTTTCGTGTTCATCTATATGCAAGACCCCATCCCCATCCGACTCATCATCAAAACATGAAATCCCAAACCTATCATGACTTGTTTGATCAGATTGTCCTTGCTCCCGCCACCTCCTATTCCAATGATGATGAGAATCTTGTTGACTATGACGAGTATATTGAAAGCCTTAGAAACATTCCCCCAAGAATCCCCCAAAATCCACGTATTCTTCCAAACTATCTAGTCATGCCATCTGATATCCCAACTTCTCCTCCATCACCCAATCGACCAAGCTTCCAATCTTCCACCCCCATCACACCAGCTACTCCTATCAATCCTCCATCTCCATTTTTGATATGTGAGTCTCCAAGGAAAGTTATAGAGGAACGACAAGCCAATCCATCTCCTCTAGCCGATAAGTCATGTCATCTAATACAACCATGTGAAGTAGTTAGTGATGAAGCTTCCCCATCTATAATATCACCTCCATCTCCTATAGCTATTATCCCCATACCATCCATCAAATTGCTTAAAATCCTTCCACTTCCCACAAGCATCAAAATCCCACCACCTGTCAAATCCCTCCAAATCCCATCCACATCACCTCCAAGCATTTCCCAAATCTCCCGTAATGACCCTTATGCATCCATCTTCTACTCACCCATCTCCACTACTGAATCTCCCATCTATCCATCCGCTACCTTTGAAGAGTCCATCCCTTCACCTCTTATCGCACCATCCACTCCAATCCAATCCTATCAAGATCCTACCCAAAAGCATGTTGACATCCCCCAAAGCATAAACACAGATATCATTGTACTATGTCTTCCATCCATAGTGCAGTCACCACCCCCTCCATATCCAAAACCTCAAGCCATACCTCCTCTACTGCAGGATATCTTTTCATCCCATCAGCTAAATCTAGATCCTATCCTACCATCTCCTCCACTCCATGCTTCCATGTTACCACCTATCCAAACTATTCCGCCATCTATAATCTACCCTCTTGGTTCACTTACATTCATCCATGGTGGTCTCCTCTCAGTAGAAGAATTAAGAACAATAGCTCCCCGTTGCAATACATCTGATAAAGCACTTCCACCATTTTCTGCAAGAAAAAAGTATCCTCAGCTAGTTCAAATGCTCAATCAATGGCATTATCAAGGTCAAGGTTTAGGACCAAAAGAGAAAGGAATTAGAAAGCCTATTATTGCACAAAAGAATCTAGGATTTCATGGTCTTGGATATGTATCCAAAGGCTCACCATCTAAAAGTGTTGGTACATGCCATCCCCAGACTAAGCCTATTTCTAGGCCCACCATGCTAGCCTCCCATCACTCCTTCAAGAAATCTTATGTCATCCCCCCTCCACCATCTTTGCAACCCAAAACAACCTAACATATCCCCCCTTCATCTGCTAAATCCATTTTGGGTCCCTATGTCCCAAAATCTACCATCCTCCATCCTCCTATTAGCCATCATAAAAATCCTATTCCCTTCATTCCTATACAAGATCAACAAAGGCACATATCAGGGCGCATCATCCATCATCATCCCCCTACAGACTCTTCCATATCCTCTCCATCTCACAAAGCTTCTCCTAACCATCTCCCCAAAGCTTAACATAGCAATGTGAATGCCAACTTTAAAATGCATAAAGCTAAAAATCCACATCCTAGGAAATCATATGTCTATTCTAAAAGACATACTCCAAAAAGGAAAAATCCAATCAAAGAATGCAAAATAATGCAAAAGCCTATGAAAAGAAAATTTAAAACCATGTGGATCCCAAAGAAAAAAGTTGAAACCCAATGCATAATGGCATCCACCACTGCTAATCCACCATCTAGTGACTCATGTCCCCCATCTCCTAACTCCATCTTGGGTACCTATATCCTCAAGCACGCTTCCACAAATCCACCATCAAGCCCGCATCTACCATCTATCCCCCATATGCTCTTTTCACACCTGTCCCAACATGTGCGAATGCTGATCCTACAAGCATCCCCATCTCATGCTCCTTTTTAGCCTTTTCATCCCTCCATCTCCTACCATCAATCCCATCTAATCCAATCTATTGCATAAATCACACATCCAGTGTACCAATAGCTAGCAACAAAATTGAACATTCCAACAGTTGGTGAAAATCCCAAAAAAGCCAAAAATAGCTGAAAAAAGCCAAAACCATTCTAGCTAAGTCCAAAGTCAAAAAGTCAAAAAAGAAAAGAAAAATAAAGCATCCATTGGTGAAAACTTGGCAATTCAAGTGCCTTGGACAAGTACCATGATGAAAACTTAGTAAACAAGCATCATGCGTAATCCAGCCATCCCCAACTTAGCCTATCACCCTCATGCTTTTGGTCATCTCTTGACATCCAACTCCATCTTCCAATCTATCCACCTATCGTCCATCCTCCAGCTTTTATCTATCACCATACACTTATCTTCTGTAGCTTCAGCCCATCATCCTAGCTATCCTCCATCTTCGTAGCACCTTCAACTTTTCCATCCTAGCTTCAATCTTATCACATCCATTGTAAGACCTCCTTCCACATGTCATCTTTTGACTGGGGGCATTGTATTCCTTGGAGATCTTGTCTTGTCCATCCTTCCTTGTCATTGGTATCTCGCTCTAGGCTATCCTCATGCAAATCCAATGTCATCCTCTCATTAGCCATTCACTCTAGTGCCATCTATCAGCTCAACTACCACCAACCTTAGCATTGTCCCCATCCTTGGTCGTACAATCTCTCATCATCATTGGATGCATCCTGCCAAATCCATATCTTTTGCTATCACCCCATCCTTAGCTTTTGCTTCTTGCACAACATCGAACCATCCCGCTATCCTATCATCCTGAGCTTTTGCCTGCTTGTAACTATCTTGGTTAGCTTCAACTTGTAAATATCTTGGTCTGTCAGCTTGTACATCCTCTTTAGCTTAGTACCATTGTATCTATCTAGCTTTTATGTCAGTTCCTCCTTGGTCAACATCTTGCACACATCGCACAACCATTGGTTAGCTATTCCAATGCATCCTTTAGCTAGATTTCCTGTCACCAAAGTGTTATCCTTCTTAGTTTAGCTTGCCAGATGCATTACTCATCTAGATCCATTAGCTTAGGTGCTCTCTGATAGATCATTGTAGGATATAGCTTTCCTCATGTTTGGTCTTGTTCCGTTAGTACCTCGTCCTACCCATCTCATTGGAAAATGATTCTCTTTTGGATTTTTGCTTTCTTTTGATTTGGAATCTTCCCTTTTGGGTCTTGAAGTATCTTTTCCAAGCAATCTCCTTGTTCCCTCCTCAAGGTTGCCACGATCTTCCATATCATGGTATGCTGCGAATGAGGCAATCTGAGCACAAGGTCTTGATCAGGTCTTTTGTTTTCTTTTGTTTTCTGCTTTTGGGTTACCCAGTGTCAATTCCACTCTGATTCTTTCAAGATTCATGTGTGATGCTAGGGCAATCCTTGTGTGTTTATTTTGAGTCAATTTGTCAGTCCTCTGGACAGTTGGTGAAAAGACCTTGATGTTCTTGGTAACCTTGGAAATTAACCAATAGTCCTATAGAAAATCTAGTGCTCAACTACATGGTGGTACTTCTCTTTGAAGTATCCCCCTACTCAAAAAGCTTCAATGGATTCCCTTCATCTCCATTATTCCCCATCCATATCTAGCATATGTCTCTCCTACCCTAGCTTATGCATCAATATCTCTTTGAATCAATCTTTACTTTTATCTTTAGGGATGCACAATTCTAGTCTTAGGGATCCACCAATCCAATCAATCCACCAAGCCTCCTCTTTCGAGATCCACAATCCTAGTCCTAGGGATCTTCGAAACCCATCTTCCACCAATCTAACTCTTTGAAATCCTATTGCATCAGCTTTATCATCCCATCATCCATCTCCTTATCTTGGATTCCTTTTATAGTGCTCTGCTCCTTCATCCTTCCCCGAATCTCGAAAGTCTTAAGCTTTCTTCCTCTTGTACCTTTGATTCTCTCTTTATCATTCTCCCATAGTGAGAGTTTGAGCTAACTAAACCTCTTCTCTTAAGCCAATCTGATTCTCCTTGCTCATCTCAGATTCTTGTACTTTTCAAGAAGCCGTTGAGCCTCGCTTTCTCTTCCCACTGCCTTCTTGAGGGGGCATCATCTAAGTCTAGTCTCTCCTCTTCTTATCTGAGACTGGGGCAACCTTGTTGCTAAAACATCTTCCTCATGTTTTCTTCATTTGAACTTCTTTGAAATAGCGTTGTCTCAACACTATGTCAAAGAGGGGAAAAATGTAGACACCGAAATTTTATTACACCGCTTTGGTAATCCTATTTAGTTATCTCTAAAGGCATCATTAATTAAATTCTTATTTAATTAATCCTTTGCCATCCCCTAGTTGATTAATTTAATTAATCATCTATAGTCCTAATTGATAAATTAAATAACCTATTATTTATCAATTAAATCCTATTCTTCTATCTAATTCCAAAATCCCCATTTATTAAATAAATCTATTTGATAAATAAAACCCTCAAATCTAATAACCCCTAAACTATCCTAAATCCCCCTTTTTAGCCTAATCCACCCCATCCACCCATACTAACCAAGCTTAGCCACTAACTCACCCACCCTCATTGAATGCCATCCACTTGCATATCTCTAACAAGCTTAGTCTAATCCTAAATCACCTCTAATCCACCCCCTAATGTTGTCACATTCCCTAAGTAAGCTTAAGACTTTCCTAAGCCAAGCAAAGTCAACAATCTTAACTCCCTCCAAAATATCCCAACCACTAAGCCTTCAATGCTCTTACAAAGGCCATAAAGACTCTTACAAACCCATTCATTGCTCTTACAAGTCATTTATGAGGGTATTTATGAAGATATTATTCCTTGAGCCTCCTTTGTTGACTCATCCATCCCCTTGCCTCCATCCACTCACCTTGTGACATGTGTCACTCCCTGATTGGCTGTAAGAAAGCACAATCCATGTGCTCTCCTCTCATGCAATCTAAGCCCTCCATAAGCTTTTTCATTTCTTTCCATCTTAACCCTCCATCCCTCAAGCCCTTAGCTTATAAATTGGATCCCCTCCCAAGCCATTTTATCACAATCCTTGAGTTAAAGTTATAATGCTAGTTTGAGAAACCAAAGCCCTTAACCATACTCTTATAATGCCAAATTGAGAGCTCATAAAGCTACCAATTTGCCATTACCCAACATCCATTGAAGCAACTTTTGAGCACTTGAGCACACATCCCAATCCTTAGACTCATCTACCAAGCAAAGAGCTAAATCTTATTGGGAGAGTCCATTCATTTGGCTCACATTTCCAATTGGGGTTTCCTCTTTAGTCTCTCATTTATGTTATGGTATTTTAGTTTGTAAATGCTTTTGATTTATTAATTTAGTTTTTCTAACATACTAATATAGCATATATAGGGGGTTCCCATTTCTCAGCAAAATGAGGCATGCATTGTGAAACCACAACACATTTCAAGGCCAAATTTTCTAGAGTACAAAATTATTTGTAATGTAGTATCAATTTTAATGACATTTGAGCATAAATTGTCCATGCAAGTCACAAGACCTATTTTTAGTTTAGACCTTAGTAAAGAGAGTCAACAAGAATCTTATAATATGCCATCCAGTATATTGTTTCTTAGCTCGCTATTACTTCCCATAATAAATCAAGGTATTAAACATGATCAACTTAACTTTGGGTTGGTATTTCTCAATTCTCAAGAACTATGAAATATGACATTACAAAAGGAGGTTGAAAATGATATTTGAAGTTTCACAAAAGCAAGTTGGGAAAATCACCATTAAGCCAATTACACTAATTCTGTGATTGCGGATAAATTTCTAGAAAGCATACTTTTAAATATTTTTGAATAAGAGATGTTCTATTAGACAATAATTTTATTTTGGAAGGAATTTTTACCTAGGTTTAGTTGAAATTGTTTCAATCTAAAGAGATTTATGCAAGTTGTGGTCTAAATTAGCACAATTGGAGTAAGATTTTGATTCTTCATTGCTCCTCATTGTAATTAGTTTCTTATGTCAAAAGAGATACATGTAATTCAATATACTTAGAATGCACATGGATGGAATCCTCAACTTCATTTGCAACAAATTGGCTGCACTTGACAAAGGGTTCCAATGGTGTAGATTATAGATAACCAAGTAGGTGTAGTCTTGGGCTTCCCTAGTGTTACCTAGGTCTATCCCAAGTACCTTGGGAAAAATACAAAGCCATCTTGGCCATTGAATAGGCTTTATTGGTAGAGAGACCCAATAATTTAGCTTTTTAAAAAAAAAGTCCTAATTCAATTAAATAGAAGCAACATTCCAATTAGTCTAACTACATCACTATTCTCTTTCATAAAATAACAACAACTTTCTAGGTTCTACAATCTTATCTTGGAAAGTAGCTTAGAGTTGAAATGGCTTTATGAGGTGGTTTAATTTTGTGAGTAACATGAGTCATGGAGGAATTACTTTAGTGATTTTAGTCATTACTATTATGATTAGAATTATTATTGTCTAATATTGTTTGAGGTCTTGGCATAAATTATCAGTCCCAACAAAAGCTATCACCTAACTTATTGCAATGAAGGGATTTAATTTAGATGTAAAATATATCTTTTCCACTAACTATTAATATGGAGAGCATGAATCTAACTCAACTCAAAAAAGTCATTTTCTTCAATAAATGATATTTTTGTAAGATTCTCCATTTATGAGATAACTATATGACCTTGACCATCTCATTAAGCTAGACATTTGATTTGATATAATGAATTAATTTGATGTTATCTAGAACATAATTAAAGTGTTTTCCAGACTTTAATTTTATATGCACACTATCATACATATTACACACAAATTACCTAGAAGGAAACTAATCAAACCATTAATATAGTTATAAAGTTTTCTTTCATTTTGTATATAACACTAATAGTCTTGCATAGTAGCATATAGAATGTGGAGACATCTAGGACACTCAAATAGAAAGTAGATGATTGAAATTGGCAGTCTTTCCCCATGAGGGAAAATAGAAAGTAGAACCTATCACATACTATATTCAACAACAATCTCAATTACTCAATCACATCGAATATTGTAGTGGAGAGGAAAGAATGCATGGTACTGCAATTGCATCATAAATTCAACACAAATCTCCACTCCAATACATTAATTGATGGGAAATATTCATTGGAACCCAATACTACCATTAAATCTCATGGCATGGGATGCCTTCTTCCTATTTACTTCTTTGGAATTCAAGTCAACAATCAATAGACTCTCTATAGATGAATTGCTCACATGGAATCAGATAGGCTTCTTCCCAAAGTCAAGGTACATGCATCACTTTGTTTTTAGTTTTCAATTATATACTAAATTCTAGAAGGAAAATTGAAGAGTTCTTAAAGATTTAAATAGGCTTGTGAAATTAGGTCCATGCCCTACTCCCTTTCACTAGAGTTCTTTTAGGTGCAATATGATTTGTGTTTTCCTTATATGATTTTTTCTCTAATTATATTGGGAGGTGCTTGTACTGAAATGAAAATCACAGTTGAATAATTAATCTTTGTTGTGAAGTTCATATTTGTTCTATTTATGTTAGTGTCATATTTCATAGTTGTTACTACTCTATATCTTGAATGTTGTATACCAAAACTAATGGGGTAATCCTTTGTCATCTCTAAATTATTATAATTTAAGAATAGAAAGCAAATTGATAATGTTGGTTGGATCAGAAAATGAAGTGCAAAAACAATTCAATGATATCATAGTAGATCTTATTTTTCATACAATATTTGGAAAAAAATTTATAAAGGGAAGGAATATATTTGAAATGCAAACCAAATAGAAGATTCTTGCAGTGGAATCACTTTATAGTATTTATATTTTATGTTTTAGGTGACAAACTTCAATGATTGTAGAATTTTCAATCTTAAATTGTACAACTCATATATATGAGACCATTTTGTATTTATAGATTTTTAGGGAAAAACTTACTTTTAGATTATGTTAAAAAAATCATCAATGATTCAAATTTAGCTTTTATTATTTGTTTTTTAGTTTTTCCTCTTTTTTCTTGACAAATAAGGGGTTAAATTGGAGATAGTTTTGATTAAACTAGAAAAGTAAAAAGCTTACAAGAGTCAAATGCTAACATTTTCTACTAGAATAGGTGAAACATCCTAGAATATTGTACAACATGAGAGTGATTAGGATGAACAAAAACTAAATTGAATTTAAAGTTTTTAGTACGAACACTCTTCCAGATTCATAGCAATGCATGCGTTTCTGAAGATTATATCTATTCTCATTTGAAGGCATATAAACAAGTGGAATCTACTATTTTGCAAAGCATCAACACTTTGCATTTTGCTCCAACCTTCTCATGTGCTTTCTGAAAATTCCTAAATACACTAGAACTTGCAGGTTGCAAATGGACTTTCTCACTACCATGAAAGAGCACACAATTAAGAAGTAGGGCTCTTCTCTTTAGTTGAGGTACCTAAAAATTCCCTCCTCCCTATTTCAATGAAAACTTCACATTCAAGCATGAAACTTCTAACATATTCAGAAAGAACTTGGCTTTCCTCCATCTCTTGTTTATTAAGCCACACTTAACAAGACATTTTTTCATTCCATATGCTTCTTATCCCATCTCCATACCTCACTAGAAGCAAACCGATGGAGAACACATTGTTATTATTGAATTTAGAATTCAAATCAAACAACACGGGTTCCTCTAGTTCCTCATACATGTTAAGTAGAACTAAGGAATATTTCTTAGCATTTTACACCTCACCCAACATGTACTCAAACATATAATCTCTAGCATTGGTTATAGTCAGAAAGCTTGGAAGATCTTTCACACATAGAGTTTCCATCTCAGGAACACAAGTGATGACATCACTCTTGCACCCATCTAATCTCTCATCTATACCCAAATCAACAAAACTATATATTACATATGTAGACCTAACCATGCACTTATGCATAAATATGAGAAATAATAAATTTTTAGTATCTATGTGATTTTATCTTTGAACTCAACTCATTCTAATTCTTTGAATGATAGAGACTTGAAATTCTTTTCTTTCACTTTGTCATAATATAGTACTTTGTTTTGGAATGCTCACAAATAATACTCTCTACATTATAATAGTTCCTTGTACATTGTAATTGCATATAAATTTTCTAGCCTAATTCTATTTTTAAAGGTATTTTAGGAATATCATTCAAGATTACATCCAAGAGAATCATCTACAAAGGCATTGAAATTGCAACTAGAAGTTATAAAGCCAATCCCTTCAACTCCACTTCAAGAGTATAGGTTAGCATTATTTTGTTAGAGAATATTTAAGTTTAGTAATACATGTTATTAATTATCCAAAAATTATGAGGTACTTTGTGAAAAGATTCTTAACATCCAAACATTTTTCCATTTACAACTATACTTTTCTTTAGGATTAGGATTTGATGCAATATAACAAAACACCTTTAAATCAGACTCATAACTCATAATATATACATTAAAAAACTCACTACATTCCATACACAATAGATTGTAACACAACAAATCAATTCATTTACTCCACTACTTTTCCATTCTATGTTGTTAGCTTGAATCTAATATTTCAATATTCCTAATTTCTCTATCCTCATTTAGTAATCTCTTCATGTGCTTTGTTATGTACAATTCCTCACCCCACTCCTCTCTATAATTACAAATTCTTCTATTGATAATTTTTTTATAATAATTGGCATAAATGAGGATTTTGTCTGATTTAATGCTTACCTAAATTATCTTGTACTAACTTTTTCTTTTATTTCACATTTGAATTTGCATTATGTCATTGGGTAGATCTCCATGCCCTTGTTTAATGCTCTCATTTTAGCACAGGCAAGTAGGAAACTCCTACATTGGATACACCCATGAGAATTTTTGTGAGCATAAGATCACACAATTAGAGTTGAGTGATAGAATTACCCTTTGAGATTGTGAATAATTTGCAATGGACTAATTTTCTATGCACATGAAACTGTTTCTTTTCCCTCTTCTTCAAACATCTTGCTAGAACAATTATCACCTTCCATCTTACTACTAGTTGAGGAGCACCATGTACATCCTTGCTAGCATAA
The DNA here is from genome assembly GCA_028749045.1 of Cupressus sempervirens. Lineage (NCBI taxonomy): Eukaryota > Viridiplantae > Streptophyta > Pinopsida > Cupressales > Cupressaceae > Cupressus > Cupressus sempervirens. The sequence continues at coordinate 106,959,579 of CM053783.1, forward strand.
AATATATGGTAATGTGAACATGTGGTCATAATCAAGCTACTCGAATCTTTTTGTTAGAGAATATGGGTAGGCTAGACTTTTAACCTAACATGCCCTTGTTTGTGACCAAGCTAAATTTGGTGTTTTTCCTAAGATTTACAAGATTGCCAATTGTGATAACTAATGCCTTATATTGAATCAATGCAATTTTGATTTGATTAGATGCTGTGAGAGAGCTCAAGAAAATAGTTCACTTGTAGTTATTAGAAATTAAACTCTTTGACTTCTTCAAGTTGAGAATCAAATTTTTTTAGCATCATGTCAGATTTCCTTATCTAAGACCATGATACCAACAATTTATATAGATCAATGACTTTGAATGAGAACTACACATTGAATTGTAATAGCAATGGTATAATCTTTAGAATGAGGAAATAATATAATATTTAGAATGAGGTTTAAAGAAAAACTATTTTTTATGAATATTGTTGTGATCATGAGAGATGAGTTTTTATATTTCACAATTTATTAAATATGGGTCAAAAAGTTCTTCTGAATAATAATTTATAAAACACAAATCAATATGTCTGATATGTTCTACCTATTGTATTGGAAAATAATTCTTTATTATTAGAAGTTTATCTTAAAACCTAAGTTCCAATTCACCTCTGTGAACATCACCTAGGTGTAATAGTGAATTGTACCATTCATTCTCATAAGAGATGAGTTTATGAAACATTTTCTTTGACAATAATCTAATTCTGCAAGAACTTTTGTTCACAACCTATTTACTGAACATTTTTGGGCTAGCAAACATGTCTTTCAAGTCTCACTTTGTGAATGTGAACTCGTGTACTTATCTCTTAACAATCTCTCATCCAGTTACTTTTTATTTATGGGATATAAGTGTGTTAGAGGAAGAGGAATAGAGTAATTAGTTATCATTTCAAATGAATCTAAAATATGAAGATGCTACATTAGTAAGTTATTTTCTATGATGAACCTAAAAGAGAGAGAAGTTCTATCTAAAAATAGTCTTATGTAGAGGAATCTTGGGTTGAGGTTGTCTATAGAATGTATTGGCTTCTATACCATCTTCATACATATAAGAAAAATTTGGTAAGATTTTTATTTCTATTGAGAAGTCCCTTTTTTTCTTAGCAAAATTTTTTAATATTTTGATGCTTGTGAGAGCTAGGAAATTGCCTAATAAGCATTGCAAATATAATTCTTTCTTTTAATCAATTTTATTAAGGAACATAGTGACAATGTCTTGTATTACACTCTTGCAAGTAGAATACTACATGATTATTTAAAATAAAATATTTGCATGAATCTCTTTATGTTAATGTATTAGAAGTGTGTGCATTTATCCAAATGTCTCATATTAGATCTCAATAATATTATCAACATTTTGTACACACAAACTTTTAACTTATCATACAAAAAGTCTTACTACCTCATTCTATGTTTTTATATTTATCTTATTCTATTTTTGTTTATATAAGGTTACAATTTTTCATGGGCTTGACATGGGAGGAGCTGCAAGTTTTGTAGTTCTAGCCACATTTTCACTTGTTACAGAAAACATTGTGAGTTGTTTTCAACCCTACTATGACTTTCATTAATATTTTAAACATTGCAGATTGGTAAGTCTTGAATGCATTTGTAAATATAGTTAGCTGCATGTATGAAGCAATGAATTCTATTTTTGTGCTTCCTATTCATACAAAATGTACATATGGTAGGTGGAAACGCTTAGTCAACAATATTACCTAATCTAATCTTGGCAATTTTTGGTTATCTTTTGTATAGTTAATAACCATTGAGCTCCTCTAATGACTCATGGACAATGTAATATGGTCATCTTGTTCAAAATAGATTGAAGAAGACTATTAAAGAGAGAGATAGTTGAGAATAGATTGATAAAAGTATGATCAATATGCTTCAATCATTATTTTTTCATTGATGTTAAACTTGCTATTTGCTTGTAAGACAACTACTTATATGATTAAGTAATACCACTTATTTGATTGATGGAGAGTATTTAATCAAAAGATGTAACAATAGCACCTAGAGGAAAGGTTGAGTTATAATTTTGTAAATGAGTACAAGAATCAATATAGATAGTGATAACATGATGCACTGATAATCTACTTAAGGTTGCAAAGGTTGGTTACACTAAGAATGTTTAGAAGAAAAAGTTACAAAAAGTTTTTCTGCCAAGCTTGATCGAGTGGATAGTAGGTTCGAAGAAAAGTCAGTACACGTCAAGCAAAAAATTAGTTGGAGCTTAGTAAAAGTTTATTCTAGTGTATGTTGAGAAAAATAGTGGATGCTGAGTAAAGTTTAGTTGATGTCGAGCACCAATAAACTTTAGTTCATGCTGAGTGATTTTATAGAGGATGTTGAACAACATAGTATGTGCTAAGAATGAGAAGCTAGATAATGATGAGTGACTACATTATTTAAAAGATCACGAATTCAATAGATATAAGCTGACAAGTTTGTTTTATTGAAATGTATGAACTAGGTGGAAGATAAGGTTGATGAGCTGGTGGCATAGAATTCAAGGTAAACCATTTTTAGAAAAATTCAAAGAGGATTCAAGGAGAGGTCTCTAGAAGAGATATGGAATGTGGGATAGATTCATTTTATCCTACCTAATCCATCCTAACCCTAAATTGGATGATGGAGAATGAGCAGAAAAAAGAATTTAATTTCCTATTTATAGGAATGACTAGTAAGAATCAAAGTGTCATGTGAAAGAACCTAAGGAAGAAAAGGAGTCAAGAGTTTTGCTTAATCAAGTGACCTAAGAGAAGTGTCTGCATTGGCATGTGAAGCAAGAAGGCTTAAGGATATGAATGCTTGAAGGGTGAACAAGCTATCAGAGCTGAAATGTATGAAGGCCAAGCAAAATGGAGGACCAAAACAATGATATGCAATCTCCAAATGGAGTTCTAAGTTATTATTAAATCAAGCCTTACTATTACTCTCTAACAATTGTATCAGTCCAGGGTAAATTCTTTGGATTAAGGTTGACCTAATAGTCATTTATAAATCCTTTAACCTGGTGACATTCCAAGTGAATGGTCTAAAGTCCTCTAACAAGGGTCACACCTAATAGGATGATTGAAATCCTTTAATAGGGTCACATTTAATAGTGTGTATTGTAACCTTTAATAGGGTTGGCCTTTCATAGGGCATCACTTCAGAAGAGTAAAAAAGAGTAGCATGTTACTAGTGGTTTTTCCCAAGTTGGGTTTCCACATAAATCATTATGTCAAGTGTGTTGATGAATCTATTATGTTTCATGTTTAGATTTCTACAAGTTGATTTGATAGTAACCTACAAGTTTTAAGTGATTGCATAATCTTATGGATGCATGCATGAAAATTTTTATGGGTTGACTAAGCCATGAAAAGTTTTATTTATTCATCTGGACCTTGAATAACTAATTCAGCCCCCCTTAGTTATTCTAAAAGAATTCCAAAAATTGGTATCAAAGCCATCTACTTAAGAGGACTAGTTTGAAGGTATTAGAAGCATAATGATCAAGATGTCAAAAAGAGAAGTACCAAATCTCGGTAGAGATAACTTTCCTGCATGGAAAATTTTGATGAAGCTACACCTTGGAGGACTTAGAGATCATGCAAAATCTACCATCATTATTGAGCATGTTGATCCTGCTACAACACCAACAACCAAGGGTATGAAAAATAAGAAAGAACATAAATAAGCAATGTTGGAGATTTCCTTTGCCCTAAGTTATGCCAAATTTGATGATATCAAAAGTCTTGACAGTGTAAAGAAAATGTGGGATGCCATAGCTACCATCTATGGAGGAGAAACTAATGTTCTTAGAGCCAAAGTTGAAAGTCTCAGAGGTAAGTTTGATGATATGAGAATGGAAGAAGTTGAAAATATTTCTCACTATGTTACAAGGATAAAATAAGTTGTTAATGCAATAAGAGGAGCTAATGGTAAAATAGATGATGATACTGTGCTAAGAAATGTCTTGAGAATACTGCTACCTATATATGTTATTAGAGTTTTTGCAATTCAAGAACTAAGATACATACCAAGAAAAAAATCTTTCACTTGAAGGTCTAGTAGGTAGACTTACTACTTTTGAGCTATCTAATTTTGATAATTAAAAAATTATTGAATCTAATTTCAAAGCTAAGGTGTCATTAAAGGAACTTGATGAGAAGAAGAAGAAGAAAAAGATAAAGTACATGTCTAGTAATAGTGATATAGATGAGGAGGATATAGAACAACTTGAAACAGTAATGGTAAGAAGATTCCACAAAGGTAAAGGTAAGTTTAAAGGTAAACTACCTAGCATTTGTTTCAATTTCAATGAGGTTGGTCATACTCCTACTAGATGCCTAGAGAAGAAGAACTATAGAGGTGGTGACAAGTACAGAAGTAGGAGAGACAAAGATAACAAGGACTACAATGACAAAGGAAAAAAGTCATGCTACATTACTAAAGAGGAAACAAAAGATGAATCTGATGAACATGTTGATGAAGTGGTGTATATTTCAATGAAGGACAAATCTAATAAAGATGAGGCAACTGCACTTGTGACTTGTGTAAATAGAAATGATAGATGGATCATTGACGGTGGGTGTTCACATCACATGACTGGAGAGAAAAGAAAGTTCATTATCTTAAATGGTTATGATGGAAATAATGTAAGATTTGGTATTGATGCACCATGTTTGATAAAAGGAGAAGGTTCTATCAAGCTCACAAATAAGATTCTATGTAACAATACTTATAATGTTGAAGGAATTAACTATAATCTCTTGAGTGTGTCATAACTGAATAATTTGGGATGTAAGGTTGAATTTGAAAATAAGGTTGCTAAGATATATAACAAAAATGGAAGACTGATTGGAAAGGGTGATCAAACTAGGAGTAATCTATTCTATATTGATATAGAGGATTCTACTTGTCTTGTTGTAAATTTGATGGATGTATGGCAATGGCACAAGAGGTTATGTCATGTCAATTTTGATAACCTAGTCAGTATTAGTAACATGAGAAAAGCTAGAGGTTTTCCTAAGTTAAAAAATCCTGATAATATAATGTGCAAATAATGTCAATTAGGAAAATGACAAAGTCAAGTTTTAAAAGTGAAACTCGTACCTCTAAAAGTGTACTAGAGATTGTTCATACTATTGGAAACATTAAATAAATGATAGGTTACTAAGAGGGGAGGGGTGAATCAGTAAACTTTATTTTTTTTCTCTGAATTAGTCACAAACCAATCTATGCTACTGTATGCATTAATACTAAAAGTTAAAACACTCACCACAGAAAAGAAAACAATATTTTGGTGACCCAAAAACCTTTCAAATAGAAAGTAAAACTAGGGTGGGGATGATACCCAAAAAACTTCAATACTGTAGCATAAAGTTGGCCTGTTAAGGCTTACATTGACCATTTTTGGTGATCTTCCCTGTTAGGAGCACAAAGGACTGATAGGTCCACCTTGTTAGAGGATTTGCAAACATACAATGAAGTATGCACACTATTGAGAGATTTGTACAAAGACTATTAAGTCTACCTTGTTAGAGGATTTAGAAAATTGGTTCACCTATTAAGATGAAGTAGTGGATCTACTTACAATTGATTTCTAATAAGATCCCTTTCTGCACTTATCACCTCATGTGATAGATATAACTTTTTTGCCTCTAAATTGACCTCGTTGTGCTCCTTGAACTACTATTGATAATCTTTCACATATACTTCTCATTACTTTTCTATCTTTTTCATACATGATATCTTACAATATACTTTACATATATACCTTTCAAATTTACAAATCTGCAAGGTCGACCAAAACATAAGTAAACAAATACTTTACAAAGTTGGCCCTATAGTAAATAACTTAGTTTCACTAAACTGATTCGGTGACCTTCTGATACATGGTGTTCACTAGATTTCTTGATATCATCATGCACTCGATAGAAGTGAAGGCTCAGTCCATAATAATCACTCGATGTAGTTCTAAACTCGATGACCATTGGTGACTCAATAGATGTAGTGTCACTTGGTAGATACTGAGTTTAGCTTGCTTCACTCGGTAAACACTAATTCTCCCAATGCTCGATTTACACAGAATTTGCATGACACAAGCTTATTGCCTGGTAGACATTGTGAAGCTTGGTAGACACTGTTGATCTTCATATTGCCTATATTTTCTTGGTAGCCACTATTTTCTTGGTGTAAACTTTTGAACTTCTTCAAATCTTGGTTAATACTAGAATGCTTGGTGAGAGTAGAGAATTAAGTGTTGAGCTTGGTAGCTATACCAATATGGATAAGTGTTGTCACTAATGACAATACTAACTTAATGCCAAAAATCTCCCCCTTTCGTATTAGCGACAAAACACTTATAAGCCAAAACATATGTACATAAACTGACTCACTAAGTTTTAGTTTTTCAAAATTGATCTTTGTAAAGCTACTGCATATACATTTCTACATATATCTCCTTGATGACATATAATGTATATATAAAGATGCTTATGTACATAGCTATACACATATACATGCTAACTCTATTGAGTGCTATCTCCCCCTTTCACTTATACAGAATTTCCCTTTTTGCTAAAGCTAATAATCTCTCCCCCTTTTTGACAGTAATGCCAAAGGGCTACATGTACTATCTATATAGTTACACCAAAATGAGAGATAAATTCTTAATGTACCTTAAGAATGAGAGAAAATGAAGTATCCCAATTCTTTGCAAAATTTTGTAGTTAGAGAGAGCAATTTGTAATTCTACTGATAATTTGATCATGTGATCAGCCACTGAGAGGTTCTAATCTTGAACCAATGTCTTGCAATGAGCAATATGTTTCTGCATTGTATCCATTTTTAGCAAGATCATGTTCTGAATGTCAATCAAGGTTTCTCTTATTCTTTCTTCTTCTCTTAGGAGTTCTACCTACATTTCTGCTAGATATTTTACCTTAGTGTGATGAGAGGAGCTGGAAGAGGGGTCAGGCTGCAACTTTGATGCACTAGATTTCATGTTAGCATCAATCTTATTTAGCTTCTCCTCTATTTCATTGGTAAAACTAGACATATCGTAAAGTTTTGCAACAAGTGATGCTGCATTACTAAAGGAATTTTCAAAATTTCCCAAAAATGTGGACAACTCCACTTGTTTGATTGCAATCTACTGAGCAATATGCTCTAGCACTTTGGTATCAAACTTCCTTTTAGCCTTTTCAATTAGCTTCTCTTGTCTAGAGGAGTCCTCATTATATTTCTGTACAGCCTCTTCTAACTGAATCAAAATATGTTGAGTGGAATTCACTTCAATACCTATAGAATCTTTAATTATATTCTTGGCATTTTCAATTATTCTGTACTCTTTATCCCTTTCAGACCTAAGTTGCTTCTGCGTAGCTTTCTTCTCTATGAGTTGACTGGCTAATCTCATTTCTTCAATAGTAGTAATCTCATAGTCAATCTTAGGTATTAGTATCTTTGTGTCTAAGTCAATGTCTTCTTTAATTTCCTTTCTAGTGATTAGAAGTTTCAATGGTTTCCTTGGTTTTACTTCAGTGATGACTAGTTTGACTTTTGGAACAGACACAATAGTAGAGATAGAAGGGCTAGTAGTGAAAAATGGAATAGGGCCTGAGGATTGAATGGCATTATAAGGGTATGGTTAAGGGATTTGTTTCTCAAACTAGCATTATAATTTTAGCTCAAGGATTGTGATTGAAATGGCTTGGGAGAGGATCCAATTTATAGGCTAAGGGCTTGAGGGATGGAGGGGTAAGATGCAAGGATGGTGAGATGGTGAGGAAGGGCTAGGATGCACTCAAAGGGGAGCACATGGATTGTGCTTGTTTAGCACCAATCAAAGAGTGACACATGTCACAAGATCATTGGGTGGAGGAAAGGTCAAGTATGAGTCAACAAAAGGAGGTTCAAGGCCTTAAATGGCCCTCATAATGGCTTGTAAGAGCTTTTAAGAGCATGTAAGAGCATTGAAGGCTTTGTGGTTGGGATAAAGTTTTATGGTTGGGATATTTTGAGGGAGGAGACTTTGGTTTGGCTTTGGAAAGTCTTAAGCTCATTTAGGGAATGTGACAAGGTTAGGGGGGGGAGTAGGCTTGGGTTAGGATTAGATTAAGGATGTTAGAGATGTGCAAGTGGATGGCATTCATGAGGGTGGGTGAGTTAGTGGCTAAGCTAGGTTAGTATGGGTGGATGGAGTGGATTAGGATAAAATGGAGGATTTAGGATAGTTTAGGGGCTATTAGATTTGAGGGTTTTATTTATTAAAGTGATTTTAATAAATTTAGGATTTGGAATTAGATAGGAGAATAGGATTAATTCATAAATAATGGGTTATTTTATTTATCAATTAGGACTATAGATGATTAATTGAATTAGTCAACTAGGGGATGGCAAAGGATTAATTAAATAGGAATTTAATTAATGATGCCTTTAGAGATAGCAAAGTAGGATTACCAAAGTGGTGTAATTAGATTTAGGTGTCTACATTTTGCCCCTCTTTAAGATAGTGTTGAGACAACACTATTTCAAAGAAGTTCGAACAAAGATGACATGAGGAAGATGTTTTAGCAACAAGGATGCCCCAGTCTTAGATAAGAAGGAGAGACTAGACTATGAGATGTCCCCTCAAGAAGGTGGTAGGGAGAAAATGAGGCTTGACATCTTCTTGAAAAAGAAAATAATCTGGGATGAGCAGAGACACATATTAGCAAAGGGAAGGGGCGGAACTAGCTCAAACTCTCACTATGGGAGAATGATAAAGGAGAATTAGATGCACAAGAGGAAGTAAGCTTAAGATTTTCCAAGAGTGGAGGGAGAATGAAGGAGTGGAGCTCTATAAAAAGGAATCTAGGATAGGGAGATGGATGAGGGGATTATAAAGCTGATGCAACAGAATTTCAAAGAGTCAGATTTGTGGAAGATGGGTTTCGGAGATCCCTAGGACTAGGATTGTGGATCTCGAAAGATGAGGCTTGGTGGATTGATTGGATTGATGGATCCCTAAGACTAGGATTGTGGATCCCTAAAGCTAAAAGTGAATATTGATTCAAAGAGATACTGATGCATAAGCTGGGATAGGAGAGACAGATGTAGGATATGGATGGGGCATAATGGAGATGAAGGGAATCCATTGAAGCTTTTTGATCAGGGGGATACTTCAAAGAGAAGTACCACCATGTAGTTGAGCACTAGATTTTCTATAGGACTCTTGGTTAATTTCGAAGGTTACCAAGAACATCAAGGCTATGTCACCAATTGTCCAGAGGACTGACGAATTGACTCAAAAAAAATACGCAAGGATTGCCCCAACATCACACATGAATCTCGAAAGAATTAGAGTGGAACCGACACTGGGTAACCCACAAGTAGAAAAGAAAAGAAAAACAAAAGACTTGATCAAGACCTTATGCTTAGATTGCCCCATTTGTAGTATACCATGATATGGAAGATTGTGGCAACCTTGAGGAGGGAATAAAAAGATTGCTTGGAAAAGATACTTCAAGACCTAAAGGTAAGATTCCAAATCAAAAGAAAGAAAAATTCTTAAAGAGAACTGTTTGCCAATGAGATGGGTAGGATGAGGTACTAATGGACTAAGATTAGACATGAGGAAAGCTATATCCTACAAGGATCTATCAGAGAGCAGAAGACAAAGAAGAAGATAAAGCTACCTATGAAACCTATCAAGACACCTAGCTAGATCGCACTATCAGATTTAGCAAGCATCCAGGAGTTAACCCTGTGAATGTCTTACCAACTAGGCATGATTTTGATTAGGCCCCCTTGTTTCTCCACATCTTCCTGCATAAGTTTCACTTTAGAGTCATCTTTGTAGGAAAGTCGTCCATTCTAGGTTATCCCATTAAGCATTTTAGCTCATCCATCTCATTTAGATCTTTTCCTTAGAACCAAACCAATCCCCTCAAACCTAGCTAGCATCCCAAAAGCCTAATTTTCACATCTAAGCCTTCAAAATTGTTGTCACCTTGCCAAAGGTTTTCCATTCCTACCATCTTGAAAATCCACTAGCCTCACCGAGGTTATCCCTTTCACAGAGCTTTGTCTAGGGTAATCTAGCTTTGTCACTTGTTATCCCTCATCACCTTGAGCCAAAGGTTGGGATCCACAAGTGGTCAATCTAATGTTTTTCCTAAAGGATCATCAGTCTATCCTTAAAGTTGATGCAATCACCAGCAAGCTTGCATATAGGAAAGTAGACCTTTCATGCTTTGGCAACATATCTTTGAAGTTAGAATCCCCAACCCAATCCTCCTTAGGTCTGTCATGCAGCTTTGACTCTCCCTAGGAAATCTTTCATCAGCCAATCCAAAATTTGCTCTGAATCCAAATCCAACCATGAGCTTCTGTGTTCATCCATATTCAAGACCCCATCCCCATCCAACTCATCATCAAAACATGAAATCCCAACCCTATCATGATGAGTTTGGTTAGATTGTCCTTTCTCCTGCTCTGTCCTATTCCAATGATGATGAAAATCTTGTTGACTATGATGGGTATCTTGAGAGCCTTAGATGCCTTCCACCAACCATCCCCCAAAATCCAAGCATTCCTCCAAACTATCTATTCATGCCATCTCATATCCTAGCTTCTCCTCCATCACCCAATCAACCAAGCTTCTAATCTTCCACCCCCATCACACTAGCTATTCCTATCAATCCACCACCTCCACCTTTGACACATGAGTCTCCCAAGAATCTCCTAGAGGAAATACAAGAAAAGCCACCTCCAACAATCAATAAGCCATGTTATCTAATCCAACCATGTGAAGTAGTCAGTGATGAAGCTTCCCCATCTATAATATCACCTCCATCTCCCATAGCTATCATCCCCATACCATCCATCAAATTGCTTAAAATCCTTTCACTTCCTACAAGCATCAAAATCCCACCACTTGTCAAATCCCTCCAAATCCTATCCACATCACCTCCAAGCATTTCCCAAATCTCCTGTAACGACCCTTATGCATCCATCTTCTACTCACCCATCTCCACTACCGAATCTCCCATCTATCCATCCATTGCCTTTGAAGAATCCATCCCTTCACCTCCTATCACACCATCCACTCCAATCCAATCCTATTAAGATCCTACCCAAAAGCATGTTGACATCCCCCAAAGCATAAATAAAGATGTCATCGTACCATGTCTTACATCCATAGTGTAGTCACCATCCCCTCCATCTCTAAAACCTCAAGCCATACCTCCTCTATTGTAGGATATCTTTTCATCCCATTAACTAAATCAAGATCCTATCCTACCATCTCCTTCGCTCCATGCTTCCATCTTAGCACCTATCCAAGCTATTCCACAATCTATAATCTACACTCTTGGTTCACGTACATTCATCCATGGTGGCCCCCTCTCAGTAGAAGAATTAAGAATAGTATCTCCCGATTGCATTATATCTAATAAAGCACTTCTACCATTTTCTACAAGCAAAAAGTTTCCTCAGCTCATTAAAATGCTCAATCGATGGCATTATCAAGGTCAAGGTTTAGGACCACAAGTGTAAGGAATCAGAATGCCTATTATTGCACAAAAGAATCCAGGATTTCATGGTCTTGGATATTTATCCAAAGGCTCACCATCTAAAAATGTTGGTACATGCCATCCCCAAACCACGCCTATCTCTAGGCCTACATGCCATCCTCCCCTCACTCCAAGGAATCTTATCTCATCCCCCCTCTACCATCATTGCAACCCAAAAAAACCTACCATATCCCCCCTTCATCTGTTAAATCTATTTTGGGTCCCTATGTCCCAAAATCTACCATCCTCCATCCCCCTATCAGCCATCATAAAAATCCTATTCCATCCATTCCTATGCAAGATCAACAAAGGCACATATCAGGGCACATCATCCATCATCATCCCCCTACATGCTCTTCCATATCCTCTCCATCTCACAAAGCTTCTCCTAACCATCTTCCCAAAGCTTACCACAGCAATGTGAATGCCAAATTCAAAAATCATAAAGCTAAAAATCCACATCGTAGTCAATCATATGTTTTTTCTAAAAGACATACTCCAAAAAGGCAAAATCCAATCAAAGAATTCAAAACAACGCAAAAGCCTATGAAAAGAAAATCCAAAACCATGTGGATCCCAAAGAAAAAAGTTGAAACCCAATGCATAATGGAATCCACCATTGCTAATCCCCCATCTAGTGATTCATGTCCCCCATCTCTTAACTCCATCTTGGGTGCCTATATCCCCAAGTGCGCTTCCAAAAATCTTCCATCAAGCCTGCATCTACCATCTATCCCCCATATGCTCTTTTCACACCCATCCCAACATGTGCCAATGTTGATCCTGCAAGCATCCTGATCTCATGCTCCTTTCCATCCTTTTCATCCCTCCATCTCCTACCATCAATCCCATCTAATCCGATCTATTGCATAAATCACACATCTGGTGTACAAACAATTAGCAACAAAATTGAACATTTCAACAGCCAGTGAAAAATCCGAAAAAAAAGCCCAAAAATAACTGAAGAAAGCCAAAATCATTCCAGCTAAGTCCAAAGTCAAAAAGTCAAAAAAGAAAAGAAAAATAAAGTGTCCACTTGTGAAAACTTGGAAATTCAAGTGCTTTGGATAAGTACCATGATGAAAACTTGGAAAACAAGCATCATGCATAATCTAGCCATCACCAACTTACCCTATCATCCTCATGCTTTTGGTCACATCTTGCAATCTAGCTCCATCTTCCAATTTATCCACCTATGTTTCATCCTCTAGATTTTATCTATCACTATCCACTTATCTTCTGCAACCTCACCCCATCATCCCAGCTATCATCCATCTCCCTAGTGCCTTTAGCTTTTCCATCCTAGCTTCAATCTTATCACATCCATCGTAAGACCTCCTTGTGCATGCCATCTTCTGACTGGGGGCATTGCATTCCTTGGAGATCTTGTCTTTGCCATCCTCCCTTATCATTGGTATCTCGCTCTAGGGTATCCTCATGCAAATCCAATGTCATCCTCTCATTAGCCATTCACTCTAGTGCCATCTATCAGCTTAGCTACCACCAGCCTTAGCACTATCCCCATCCTTGGTCACACATCTATCATCATCATTGGATGCATCCTGCCAAATCCATATCTTCCGCTATCACCTCATCCTTAGCTTTTGCATCTTGCACCAACTTGAGCCATCCTACTATCTTATCATCTGAAGCTCCTATACAGCTTGTAAATCTTGTACCTCAGCTTGTAAAATTTATACCTCATCTTGTAAATCTTGTACCCTAGCTTGTAAATCTTGTATCATCCCTTGTATCATAGTTTGTATATCAAAATATTTTCCATAGCTTGTACCATATTCCAACCTATATTATATGCGAAACCTTGTATCCTAGCTTGTATCCTATCACATGCACACAAAGAATCCCATTTTCACTTAAGATTTTTGCAAACCATCTACCTATTTTCCTATCAACTCCAACTATCCATCCAACACACTCTAAAACATTTCCATCTCACAAAAATCAAAACATGAACAACCTTGTACATTTGTATCATATCTTGGTCTGTCAGCTTGTACATCCTCTTTAGCTTAGTACCATTGCATCTATCTAGCTTTGGTGTTAGTTCATCCTTGATCAACATCTTGCACACATCGCACAACCCTTGGTTAGCTATTCCAATGCATCCTTTAGCTAGATCTCTTGTCACCAAAGTGTTATCCTCTTAGTTCAGCTTGCCAGATGCATCACTCATCCAGATCCATCAGCTTAGGTGCTCTCCAATAGATTCTTGTAGGATATAGCTTTCCTCATGTCTAATCTTGGTCCGTTATTACCTCGTCCTACCCATCTCATTAGCAAATGGTTCTCTTTTAGATTTTTGCTTTCTTTTGATTTGGAATCTTGCCTTTGGGTCTCGAAGTATCTTTTTCGAGCAATCTTTTTGTTCCCTCCTCAAGCTTGCCATGATCTTCCATATCATGGTATATTGCGAATGGGGCAATCTAAGTGTAAGGTCTTGATAAAGTCTTTTATTTGTTTTTCTTTTTTGCTTGCAGGTTACCCAATGTCAGTTCCACTCTGATTCTTTTGAGATTCATGTGTGATGCTGGGGAAATCCTTGCGTGTTTATTTTGAGTCAATTTGTCAGTCCTCTGGATGGTTGGTGACATAACCTTGATGTTCTTGGTAACCTTGGCAATTAACCAAGAGTCCTATAGCAAATCTAGTGCTCAACTACATGGTGGTACTTCTCTTTGAAGTATCCCCCTACTCAAAAAGCTTCAATGGATTCCCTTCATCTCCATTATCCCCCATCCATATACAATATCTGTCTCTCCTATCCCAGCTTATGCATCAGTATCTCTTTGATTCAATCTTCACTTTTAGCTTTAGGGATCAACAATCCTAGTCTTAGGGATCCATCAATCCAATCAATCCACCAAGCCTCATCTTTTGAGATCCACAATCCTAGTCCTAGGGATCTTCGAAACCCATCTTTTTCCAATCTAACTCTTTGAAATCCTATTGCATCAGCTTTATAATCCCCTCATCCATCTCCATATCTTGGATTATTTTTTATAGAACTCCACTCCTTCATTCTCCCCCCATTCTTGGAAAATCTTAAGCTTGCTTCCTCTTGTGCATCTAATTCTCCTTTATCATTCTTCCATAGTGAGAGTTTGAGCTAATTCTGCCCCTTCCCTTTGCCAATCTATGTCTTTTCTTATCCCAAATTCTTGTTTTTTTCAAGAAGCCATCGAGCCTTATTTTCTCCCTGCCACCTTCTTGAGGGGCATCTCATAGTCTAGTCTCTCCTTCTTATCCGAGACTGGGGCAACCTTGTTGCTAAAATGTCTTCCTCATGTCATCTCCATTCGAACTTCTTTGAAATAGTGTTGTCTGAACACTATGTCAAAGAGGGCCAAAATGTAGACACCTAAATCTGATTACACCGCTTTGGTAATCCTTTTTAGCTATCTCTAAAGGCATCATTAATTAAATTCCTATTTAATTAATCCTTTGCCATCCCCTAGTTGATTAATTCAATTAATCATCTATAGTCCTAATTGATAAATCAAATAACCCATTATTTATGAATTAATCCTATTCTCCTATCTAATTCCAAATCCCAAATTTATTAAAATCACTTTAATAAATAAAAACCTCAAATCTAATAGCTCCTAAACTATCTTAAATCCTCCATTTTAGCCTAATCCACCCCATCCAACCATACTAACCTAGCTTAGCCACTAACTCACCCACCCTCATGAATGTCATCCACTTGCACATCGCTTACATCCTTAATCTAATCCTAACCCAAGCCTAATCCCCCCCTAACCTTTTCATATTCCTTAAATGAGCTTAAGACTTTCCTAAGCCAAACCAAAGTCTCCTCCCTCAAAATATCTCAACCATAAAACTTTATCCCAACCACAAAGCCTTCAATGCTCTTACATGCTCTTAAAAGCTCTTACAAGCCATTATGAGGGCCATTTAAGGCCTTGAGCCTCCTCTTGTTGACTCATCCTTGCCCTTTCCTCTGCCCATTCACCTTGTGACATGTGTCACTCTCTAATTGGTACTAAAAAATCACAATCCATGTGCTCCCCTTTGAGTGCATCCTAGCCCTCCCTCACCATCTTGCCATCCTTGCATGTTACCCCTCCATCCCTCAAGCCCTTAGCATATAAATTGGATCCTCTCTCAAGCCATTTCAATCACAATCCTTGAGCTAAAGTTATAATTCTAGTTTGAGAAACAAAGCCCTTAACCATACCCTTATAATACCATTCAATCCTCAAGCCCTATTCCATTTTTCACTGCTAGCCCTTCTATCTCTACTATTGTGTCTATTCCAAAAGTCAAACTAGTCACAACTGAAGTAAAACCAAGGCAACCATTGAAACTTCTAATCACTGGAAAGGAAATTAAAGAATACATTGACTTAGACATAGAGATAATAATACCTAAGATTGACTATGAGATTACTACTATTGAAGAAATGAGATTAGCCAGTCAACTCATAGAGAAGAAAGCTATGCAGAAGCAACTTAGGTTTGAAAGGGATAAAGAGTACAAAATAATTGAAAATGCCAAGAATATAATTACAGATGCTATAGGTATTGAAGTGAATTCCACTCAACATATTTTGATTCAATTAGAAGAGGCTGTATAGAAATATAATGAGGACTACTCTAGACAAGAAAAGCTACTTGAAAAGGCTAAAAGGAAGTTTGATACCAAAGTGCTAGAGCATATTGCTTAGTACATTGCAATCAAACAAGTGGAGTTGTCCACATGTTTGGGCAATTTTGAAAATTCCTTTAATAATGTAGCATCACTTTTTGCAAAAATTTATGATATGTCTAGTTTTGCCAATGAAATAAAGGAGAAGCTAAATAAGATTGATGCTAACATGAAATCTAGTGCATCAAAGTTGCAGCCTGATCCCTCTTCCAACTCCTCTCATTACACTAATGTGAAATATCTAGCAAAAATGTAGGCATAACTCCTAAGAGAAGAAGCAAGAATAAGAGAAACCTTGATTGACATTCAAAACATGATCTTGCTAAAAATGGATACAATGCAGAAACATATTGCTCATTGCAAGACATTGGTTCAGGATTAGAACTTCTCAGTGGCTGATCACATGATCAAATTATCATTAGAAGTGCAGATTGCTATCTCTACCTGCAAAATTTTGCAAAAGAATTGGGATACTTCATTTTCCCTCATTCTTAAGGTACATCAAGAATTTCTCTCTCATTTTGGTGTAACTATATAGATAGTACATGTAGCCCTTTGGTATTACTGTCAAAAAGGGGGAGAGATTATTAGCTTTAGCAAAAAGGGAAATTTTGTATAAGTGAAAGGGGGAGATAGCACTCAATAGAGTCAGGATGTATATATGTATAGCTATGTACATAAGTATCTTTGTATATACATTATATGTCATCAAGGAGATATATGTAGAAATGTATATGCAGTAGCTTTACAAAGATCAATTTTGAAAAACTAAAACTTAGTGAGTCAGTTTATGTACATATGTTTTCACATATAAGTGTTTTGTCACTAATGCCAAAGGGGGATATTGTTGGCATTAAGTTAGTATTTCCATTAGTGACAACACTTATCCATATCGATATAGCTACTGAGCTCAGCACTTAATTCTCTACTCTCACCAAGCATTCCAGTATTAACCAAGCTTTGAAGAAGTTCAAAAGTTTACACCGAGAATATAGTGGCTACCAAGAAAATACAGGCAATATGAAGATCAATAGTGTCTACCAAGCTTCACAATGTCTACCAGGCAATAAGCTTGTGTCATGCAATAATTTTTTTAAAAATATGATTATGATTATGATGTGATAATGAGCATAAAGATATGATGATTAAACCTACAGAAAACAAGGTAGAATAAAAACATGCACTAGAAAATGTAAAAAAAATTGATTCTAGCAGATATTAGAGTGAACCTATAGGTTAAGAACACGTTCCCGTAGGCGCAAGAATGTGAGAACTGTTAGTGGGAACATGAAAAATGTGAAGTAGATTTTTTGTTAGAAAGGCAAGGTGATCCCAGTGGAGTTCCTATTCACAGGAATGACAATCCTGCCACGAATCTAGACCACGAGAATGATAGGAAAGACTGTTAAAAAGAATTAAAACTTCGAGCCAAAAACCTAAGAGCTCTTTTTGACAAAGCGATCCCTTGGGTTTATGCTGTTACAACATTCCCACAAGTGGGAATGACGATCTCACTGACAAAATTTTATTACAGTCTTGAGAAGTTTAAGATAGGAAATGGCAAGGCAAGAATGATGATCCTGATGTTTCTGAGGCACATTCCTGCTGAAGGATTTGTCAGTGGGGATGAAGATGCTATTTGGTGATATGTGGTAGAGACTATTTGTTGATGAAGTGCAAACTCATGGTTGCGGGTTTGCGTTCCCACCGGAGTGTATCAGTGTTCCCACATAGCGCGATCATGTTCTTGGGGTCGCGAAGATGCAAAAAAAAGTTTTTTTCTTAGGATTGACTGGGTTAAAATGGCTTATAGGGTTGTATGTGCATTCCTGCAGTGGTCAATAGTACCCTGCAAGCAAAAACCACAAGACAAAGACACAAAATTTAAAGCACAAAATGTTAGTTTCCCATGGTTAGTAAAAATATGAAAAGATATGTGAAAATAACAAAATGGAGATTAAAATGACCCTTACGGGCTCCCACCGGGCGTGCCAAAATGTATACACTAATATGTTAGCAAGAAACACTAATCTATTTAAGAACCAAAGCATTAACCAACAAAATCAATATAAACTTTTAGATGAGACAAAGTGAGGTCCTCAAATGAGAATATGAGCCATGGATGGGCTCTCTCAATGAGGATGCTCACTTGATTTGGGGAGGTGTCCTTTGATATGGATTTGGGATGTATGCTCAAGCTTCAAAATGCTTCAATGGAGATGAATTTGTGATTTTTGGTGTGGATATGTGAAAATGGTATGAACTTGGCTTCTCAAACTAACGTGGTGACTTTAGCTTAAGGATTGTGATTTCAAAAGGGCATGGTAACTTTAGCTTAAGGATTTGTGATCTAAAATGGCTTGGGAGGGGATTCCTTAAATAGGCAAAGGGCTTGAGGGATGGAGGGCTAAGATGCAAGGAGAGATGAAAGCTTTAGGGAGGGCTAGGATGTATTCAAAGGGGAGTACATGGATTGTGCTTGTTTAGCACCAATCAGGGAGTGACACATATCACAGGGAGAGTGGGTGGAGGAAAGGGCAAGGATGAGTCAACAAAGGAGGCTCAAGGCCTTAAATGGCCCTCATAATGGCTTGTAAGAGCTTTTAAGAGCATGTAAGAGCATTGAAGGCTTTGTGGTTGGGATATTTTGAGGGGAGACTTTGGTTTGGATTAGGAAAGTCTTAAGCTCATTTAAGAATGTGACAAGGTTAGGGGGGGGGATTAGGGTTGGGTTAGGATTAGATTAACGATGTTAGAGATGTGCAAGTGGATGACATTCATGAGGGTGGGTGAGTTAGTGGCTAAGCTAGGTTAGTATGGGTGGATGGGATGGATTAGGCTAAAATGGAGGATTTAGGATAGTTTAGGGGTTATTTAGTTTTGAGGGTTTTATTTATTAAAGTGATTTTAATAAATTTGGGATTTGGAATTAGATAGGAGAATATGATTAATTGATAAATAATGGGTTATTTGATTTATCAATTAGGACTATAGATGATTAATTAAATTAATCAGCTAGGGGATGACAAAGGATTAATTAAATAGGAAATTAATTAATGATTCCTTTAAAGATAGCTAAATAGGATTACCAAAGTAGTGTAATCAAATTTAGGTGTCTACACTAACTGGACCAAAAAATGAAACACTTCCCAAAAATGGTGCCATACTTGGTAGAATACTTATAGAAGTGTCTGAACTAACTGGAATTGAAGTAGATGTAGACAATGCAGATGAAATGAAAACTATAGAGCGTACTAGAATTGATGAAGAAAAAATTGTAGATCTTATTGATGCACAAACTGAAGATGCAAATATATACGGAGCTAACTTGGTAGTTAAAGAGGTAATAATCAACTCTGTAGATGAAGTGCTTGATACTTCTATTGCGAAAATTTGGAGCTGGGAGGTAACTGGTGAAGATTGAGCAATTGATGTTGCTATTGTGCTCACAATTTCACTACTAGAATCTATCTCCATAGATGTGGCAATATGTGGTGGAGTGTGAGGAAGAGATGCAATAGCTTTTGCTGCAATTCTAACTGGATCATCTTCATCCTTTTCTTCCTCGTTTGCTTCTTCCTCTTTTCCTTGTTCATCCATTTCTTCTACTTCCTCCTCCTCTTCTTCCTTCTCTTCTTCTTCCTTCTCTTCCATTAGAGCATGCAATTCAGCTTCAGTAACTGTGATGTAAGGAGTGTTGTCATCATCATTATCATCACTATCATCATCTTTAATTACAATAGTTTCTTTTGATGGCTTGTTGAGATGATATACATCTCTCTAGATGTTTGAGGCATGCTTAACCATTGATTCTATGTTATTCATTAATATAAAACATGAGTTAAGCTTTATAGTCATTCTATCTTCATGTTGTTTCATTTCCTTCTTTACTTCAGCATTAGTTGGATTAGGTACTAACTATCTTAGCTATTGTTCAAAGATGCCTTTAACAGTTTGCACCGTGTTCTCCCATTTGACTTGAATTTTGGCAAAAAGATTTGCATGGATTTGAGGTTGAATTTGTGTAGAGGAGTATTTCCAAATACCCATCTTCTCCATGACTAAGTCCTCAATTAATTTTTGCTTAGCTGGAGTCTAAGTCTCATATTTGAGAACTTTGAAGTTACATATTCCTACTCCAATTCTTATCTATTTCATCCTTTCCTCAAATGTAGGTGGAGAGTGAATGAATACTGGTTCATTTTTACCTTTCCTACCTCTCTTGGAGAATACTGTAGCAGGTTTCTTTTGAGGTTTAGTAATAATTACTCTACCTTTCTTCCTTGCTGGTTCCTATTTCTCTGATTCTTCTTCTTCACCATCATCATATTCCTCTTCTTCATCCTCACCCTTGCCCTTGGTAAGCATTAGAGGATCTTCAACTTTCTTCAATTTTGCAATCCTCTTCTTGCCTCTATTGAGAGCTTGAGGAATCTTGATATTGAGTTCTATCCTCTTCTTGACTTCCTCATAAGTTCCAAATGTAGGAAGATTTGGATTGGTTGGCTCATTTATTAAAGCCTCCATGATATCTTTAGCTTCGTCAATGTTAATTTCATAAGGCAATGGTTTTACACATGCCACTCTTGGTATGACTGCTTGAATGTACACTCTGTCATAGTCCACCATGAAGCATATTTCATCCTTATAGTCTACCACAAGCTTGGTTGGGATTCAAAATTTGTTATTCATTTTCTCTTTGAATGCCTCAAAGTAATTATCCAACACCCTTTCAAAGTTTTCACCCATTTCTTCAATAAATTCATTTATTTGATAAAGAATAGGTGTGTCTTTTCTCCATACAACTGTGCCCTTAGATGGAAGGAATTTTTGAACATAAAAGAATAAATAGGTAAGTAATGAACTAAACTTGAAGGAATTGTTCTTGGAAGTCTTCACACTTTCAATATTTTTGTTCAATTGCTTCAAAAGTACATCTAACAAATCAAATTCAAGGTTTTTCTTTATAACCTTTTATGCTATGTCAACTGCGTCACAAGGAACACTGTTTGACTGACTCGAGCTATAGATTTTATGTGCAATGATATGAATGCCAAACCTAAGCTCTATGTCAGTGACATCATTTAGTTTCAAACCTCTACCATCCCATTCAGCTAGGGTTTTCTTCTGCAGTTCCTCCCAACCTAGGGTTTTGGTTGATTTGGCCTTGCTTAGGATTGGACCAATTGAAGTGAAAAGCTACAAAGGAGATAAGTAAATTATGCTATTTGTTGATGATTATTCTAGAATGATGATAGTTATGTTTCTAAAATAGAAATTCGATGCTTTCCAAATGTTTAAGTGGTACTTAGAAAGAGTTGAGAAGGAAATAGGTAAAAGTATGAAGTGTTTAAGATCTGATAGAGGAGGAGAATTCACATCAAGTGAGTTTGAGATGCTTTTTAATGACAAAGGAATTAAAAGATAGACATCTACCCCTATAACCCCTTCAAAAAATGGAATTGCTGAAAGAAGGAATAGACCTATACTGGACTGTGCTAGAAAACTAATGATGGAGAGAAGCTGTAAGTACATCTATCTATACCTTGAATTGTGTACAAGTCAATAAAGGTACTTATTCAACACCTTTTGAAATATGGTATGGATACTCACCCAATGTAAAATAATTTTAAAGTATTTGGAAGTAAGTGTTACATTCTAAAGACCTTAGGAATGGTAAACTAGATGCAAAAAGTGAAGAAGGTATATTCCTAGGATATTCCACAAGAAGTAAAGCTTATAAGTGTTTGAATACTAACACTAAAAAAGTTGTGGAAAGTGAACTTTGATGAATATATAGAAGTACATGAGGTTGAAACTATGAAAGAAATAGAATAATACAAATCATTTGTATACTATTATGAAGGTATGCATACTGAAGAAGATGCTACAAATTAAGCTAAAAACTAACAAGTTTCAATGATTGTTGAGTCCCACACTATGAATGTTGAGTTGCATTTAGAAACTGAACTACATTTAGATTTCAAGTTATAGAATGAATTTGAAGTGCATTTAGATTCTAATATTAGTGGAAATGTTGAGTTACCTGATAGAGATGTACACAATGATTCTAAAGCTGAGAGACAAATTGAAGAAACTAGAGCTAAATCAAGATTGGAAAAATATGTTAAAAGACATCATCTTACTGAACAAATTATTGGAGATAAAGATGCAAGACCAATGACAAGAAATAGATTGAGAAGTGATACATGTTTACTAAGCATGATAGAACTGAAATTAGTGAGAGATGCATTGGAAGATGTATATTGGAGTAAAGCCATGGAAGAAGAGATTGAACAAATTGAGAAAAATAAAACATGGACTCTAGTTCCTAGTCCAGAAGACAAAAATGTGATTGGCACCAAGTGGGTATTCAAAAATAAGCTAGATAAAAATGGTAAATTCACAAGGAACAAGGCAAGATTAGTCCACAAATGATATGCACAACAAGAAGGAATTGACTATGGAGAGAAATTTTCCCCTGTTGCTAGATTGGAAGAAGTAAGAATGTTACTTTCTTATTCTACATACAAAGGTTCCAAAGTTTATCAAATGGATGTTAAATCTATATTTTTGAATGGCATATTAGAGGAAGAGGTTTACATAGAATACCTAGAAAGATTTGTTGATATTAACAATAAAAAAATGGTATGTAGATTACAAAAAGCTCTATATGATTTGAAACAAGCACAAAAAGCATGGTATGAGAGACTTCATAAGTATCTTGTGAAGATAGGATTTGAAAGGACTAATGATAGAAATAATCTATCCATAAAGGCATAAAAAGGGAAAGGTACTTTGTTATCTAAAATTTTTGTTGATGATATCATATTTGGAGGACAAGATGCTTTATGTAAGTTTTTTGCAAATGAAATGAAGCAAGAATTTGAAATGTCTAATTTTGGATAAATCAAATTCTTTGTGGGTTTACAAGTATATTAGATGAAGTATGGTATATACATCACTCAATCAAAATATCTCAAAGAAATATTGAAAACTTTTAGATTGGAGGATTCCAAACTAATAAGTACACCTATGGTGACATGACACAAGTTTTCATAGAATGATGATTCAGTTGAGGTGAATCAAACATTGTATAGGTCTATGATTGAAAAATTATAATATGTAGTACGTAGTAAAGCTAACATTGCATTATCTATAGGGATAGTTGAAATATTCTTTGTTAATCCTAGGGAGAATCATTTGATGGCTGAGAAGAGAATACTGAGATATCTGAAAAGAATAAAGGAGAATGGTCTATACTATAAGAAAAATGATTTTTTTAAAATTAAGAGCCTACACTGATGCTGATTGGGATAGAAACATTGATGACATAAAGAGCACCAGTGGAGGAGCATTTTTCTTAGGTAAGCGGCTGGTTACATGGACTAGTAAGAAATAAAACTGCACTTCATAATCTATTGTTGAAGCTAAATATGTTGTTGCTACTATAAATTGTACAAACATTGTATGGATCAAACACCTACTGAAAGGAATGAAGGAAGAGATCACAAAACTAGTAACACTTTATTGTGATAATACAAGTGCTATCAATATATTAAAGAATCCTATGATGCACACAAAGACTAAGCACATTGCAATCAAGTATCATTACCTGAGAAAATTAGTTCAAGATAAGGAGGTGAAGATGAAATATGTTAACACAAAGGAAAAAATTGCTGATATCTTCACAAAAGCATTATCAAGATGCTCATGAGTATCTAAGAGGTAAACTAGGAGTGATACTCCTATCAAAGGCTATCTATGTCACAAAAGGAATGCCTTGCATCAAACAAGCTACTTTTGAATACTAAAAATTGATGTAGAGGATCTTAATTTAGGAGCTACCTAAAGTAACCAAAGAACTAAAACTTCAAAATCAGTCACAAGTAATGTGATAGAGAGAGAAACTAAAGAAACTGAAGAACTTCATATCTGCATGTTAAGATGACAAGTCTTTGGCATTGTTGTCAAAGAGGAAGATAATTGCTAATCAAGAAAATATAATTACTGAGGGAGATAATTACACATAGTTACTTATCAAGGGAATGATCAAGGAAGTAATTGTTGAAGGAGATAGTTATTTATTAGAAGAATAAAGAAGGAGAAATCCTAATGTCTACTTAGTAAGAGGGAGATATAGCAAGAAGAAATTCAGAGGGAGTTATAAGGAATAATTTTGTAACCTACTCAGAAGATGGAAGTTGCTGGTAGAGAGATACATTTCAATACAAGGAATTATTTTCATTTTGGTATTGTCTTACTATTTTAACCTAGTCAGTTTGGTTGATTAATTTGGTTTTCCATCAATGCCAAAGAGGGAGATTTTTGAAAATAGATTGAGGAAGACTATTAAAGAGAGAGATTGTTGAGAATAGATTGATACAAGTATGATCAATATGCTTCAATCATTGTTTTATCACTGATGTCAAGCTTTCTATTTGCTGGTAAGACAAGTGCTTATATGATTTAAGTACTATCACTTATTTGATTGATGAAGAGGATTTAATCAAAAGATGTAGCAATAGCACTTAGAGGAAAGGTTGAGTTATGATTTTGTAAAGGAGTACATGAGTTAGTTAAGATAGTGATAACATGATGCATTGATAATCTACTTAAAGTTACAAAGGTTGGTTACACTAAGAAAGTTTAGAAGAACAAGTTACAAAAAGTTTGTTTGCCAAGCTTGACTAAGTGGATAGTAGGTGCCAAGCAAAGTTAGTACAAGCCAAACAGAAAATTAGTTGGAGCTGAGTAAAAGTTTATTCTAGTGTATGCCAAGAAAAATAGTGGATTACAAGTAAAGTTTAGCTGATGCCAAGCACCTATAACTTTAGTTCATGCCGAGTGATTTTATAGAGAATGTTGAGAAACACAGTATGTGACAAGCATCAAAAGCTAGATAATGCCAAGTGGCTACATTATTTAAAAGATCATGAATTCAATAGATTTAAGCCAACAAGTTTTTTTTCTTGAAATGTGTGAACCAAGTGGAAGATAAGGTTGATGAGCTGGTGGCACAAAATTTAAGGTAAGTTACTTTTAGGAGAATTCAAAGAGTATTCAAGGAGAAGTTTCTAGAAGAGATATGGAACATGGGGTAGATTCATTGTATCCTACCTAATCCTTCCTAACCCTAAATTGGATGATAGAGAATGAGCAAGAAAAAGATCTTAATTTCTTATTTATAGGAATGACTGGTCAAAAGCAAAGTGTCATGGAGGAGAACCTAAGGAAGACAAGGAGTCAAGGGTTTTGCTTCATCAAATAACCTAAGAGAAGAGTCTGCATTAGCATGCCAAGCAAGAAGGCTTAAGGATATGAATGCTTGAAGGGTGAACAAGCTATCAAAGTTGGAATGTATGAAGGCCAAGTAGAATGGAGGACTGAAACAATGATCTATAATCAACAAATGGAGTTGTAAGTTGTTATTAGATCAAGAATTACTATTACTCTCTATCAATTGTATCAGTCTAAGGTAAATCCTTTGGATTAAGTTTGACCTAACAGTCATTTGTAAATCCTTTAACCAGGTGAAATTCCAAGTGAATGGTCTAAAGTCCTCTAACAAGGGTCACTCCTAATAGGGTGATTGAAATCCTTTAACATGGTCACATTTAACAGTGTGTATTGTAACCTTTAATAGGGTTGGCCTTTTACAGGGCATCACTTTGAGAAGAGTGTACTGGTGATTTTTTCCCAATTGGGTTTCCATGTAAATCATTATGTCAAGTGTGTTGATGAATCTATTATGTTTCATGTTTACATTTTTGCAAGTTGATTTGATAGTAACCTACAAGTTTTAAGTGATTGCATAATCTTATGGATGCATGCATGAAAAATGTTTATGGATTAACTAAAATATGAAAAGTTTTATTTGTACATATGGACCTTGAATAATTGATTCACTCCCCCTCTCATTTATTCTAAAAAAATTCCAACACATCCAAAAAAACTTCTTAGACCATAATTTTCTTATATTTTAATCATAATTTAATCTTGTCTCAGAAATATATTGTCTATGCAATGATTGCAATAGGTATTTACAACTTCTAAGGCTAGATTCGGATTTCACACCAATTGCAGCTTCTCATACATTGTTTCCCATCTTCCAAGACATCTAGGTACAAACCTATTTTCATGTTTGCATAGTTAGTATTGATGTTTCACTTAATATGATCCAATGTTTTCTGGAGTTTACGATATATACATATTTGAAAGAGGTGATGCAAGTAACATCTATAATGTCAGTTATAAACTACATGCTTTTAATCCAAAAGGAAATTGAATATGAGAACTATTATATAAGAATGTGTTCCTTACAAGCATTTCAATTACTTTTAGTTGAATTCATGGATAGCTAGTGAAGGAATGCAATATCTACTATTAAATACAAAAAAATTTCTTTGAGAATAATCTAATAGTTTTTGTTGTTGGACTATTAATTATGCAGGGGAATATTTAGCATTAAAAGGAGTACATTTTGATGGGGAAGAAATGGTTACAACTGGTCTTGTAACTCATTATGTTCTGAATAAGGTATTGTCTTAACTTTTGATGTCTTTGTTCCTTAACTAGTTAAAAAAGATCTTTAGATATCTGAAAGGGACTTCCTTCCCCTTTTCTTGTTACTCTTTGCACAATCAAGAGTTTCATTGCTTAAGTTAGTTTGGTTTCTCCATACCCAAGATGCTCCAATTCAACTAATAGTCTCTTCATCCCTTACTCAAGTCATTTCTTCCTCTCCAAGTTCTATAATTTGTGCAATGAGAAATTATTTCTCTAAAGCAACCTATTCCTCACACAACATCTCTTTTGCAAACCTTTCAAGTATATTACTCAACACTTCATTGCAAAGACATTAAACAAATGGATTAATATTTTTTCTTGTAGCACCCTTGATATTGGTATTTATCTTTTCCTCCTCAACTATCCCCATGTCTTTACAATTAGTAACTTTTTGGATTAGATTGTGATACAGGAGCATCCTGGGTTGCATTGTTATCCTGCATGTTCTTAGTTTTTCCTAGTTTTTCCAAGTTGCAATGTCTTGCATTACCAAGCTTTTAGTAGTTTTTGAGCATTAGAGACACACTAGGGAACCTTTTCCTATCTACATAAAGAGATTGGAGTTATCATGTTAAGGTTTGAGCCATTTTTACCTTGTTGTTGGAGCTGTGTTTTTCTGGTTTCTAGGTACCTATTGCAGGCTATGTAACTAATTTTTTGCAATGGGTTAGAGGCTAAAAATTTTAGGTATTGAAGAGGACCTAGTGTAATCATTTATTTCAAAGGAAAAATTCCTAGTTCATTATAAGTTGGGAGATATGGAAATTATCCTGGAGTATCAATTTTTTGGATGTTTGCACGATGGGTTTCTGTGCATGGCTTTAGGATGGATGTGTATATATCCTTAATGAATCAGAGTTTTGACCCTTAAGGGGTTGTAGAGGACCTAAATTAATACTATTGGTTCAAAGAAAAAGTTCTAATTTAATTGAGACTAGGAGATATCACAATTTTTCTTGGGTATTTATTTTTGGGCATTTAATTTATGGTGGAGGCCAACTTGTGGCTCTTCAAGTATTTAATGTTAGGTTTATTTAGTTCTTAGCATTCTAGGAAAACTTGTGGCATATATTGGTATAAGTATAGGTTATGATTCATCCATCTTGAAGGAATATAGATGATAGAAAGAGGATAGGAAATTGAAACCATATGTGTCTAGAAATTCAAACTTGAAGCTAGATCTTGGATTTGAATGTGTTTTGTATCTAGCGTAACCCAGAAGGTCTTATAGTTGGGCATGTATGATGATATTTTCATAAATCAATAAAGAATATTGTTCTATCTCTCTCTCTCTCTATGGTGCTATTATCTTTTGTGTTTGCTTCCATTGTATTAAGTCTTGCATGGTGGTCTGGGTAGTTGAGTGTGCCAATTAGCCTTAGTTACTCACACCTCCCTATGTTAGATTCTGTGCTTATTTTTAACATCAATGTTTTGAATCACACCCAATGATACATCATTAGGATGCATGTAACTAAGGTTGATTAGATTATGTGTGGATCCCCACGTCATCAAGGATTACTTTTGGCTCAACAGAATTTGTCATAACCCCATTTTCTACTATCTCTTTATCATCTACTTCCACAATTCTAGGTTCCTCTCTATTCTAATGAGCCTTAGAGGGATTCCTAGCAATATTAATGTTCATTTTCCCAAGGTCATCCTAGAGAATGCAACCATAATTATGATTTAATGAATGGAAATGAAAAAATCAAAAACTTGAATTACTTTTTGTTTCTAACACCTGCACTCCTTGATTCTTCATATATATATATATATATATATATATATATATATATATATATATATATATATATATATATATATATCCACATTCCCACTCAAGAGGTAATTCATCTACCTAGTCTTTTAATATTTTGGCCTTTTGATGGTTCAACTCTAATTCATTCTTTATCACACAATTATTTGAGTAGTTTCACTTCCTTTGTTCTTTGTTTTCTTACTAACTATTCTTGAATAATTTTTAGTTAAAACTTAAATTTCAAATTAATCACACATTTTATTACTCTTTTTTTTCATCTTCCTCCTTTACTTATGCCCCTGTTTAGTTCTATATGCTAGAAATTATCCTCTTAATTTAATGACTATCCACTTTCTTCTCACTCTAAAAAAATTGATTTCATTGTCCATAGATATTTATCATAGAAATACCCATTATATTATCTTGCATTATCATATCAAATTGTGAAAATAGATAATGCATCAAGTTTATTTGTCCTTACAACTATATGGATATCCTCAAATCACCTAATAATGGACAAAGATTCAAAAACTTTCTTGTTATAGGTAGCTCTTTAATTTATCTTTGATGCTCCTACATTAAAAGTACCCAATGAAAATTTTTGTGAATGTAAGCTCATAATCTAGAGCTAGCCAATGGAAGGCCAATGGAACTACTCATACAAGTTGTGAACAACTTGAAACATAATCCCTTGTTAAAACTAGTACCTATAGTTTACTTGTTCCTCCTCTTTTAACATCTTCTCAGAGAATTCATTGTCTTCCTCCAATAATTTTTCTCTCTACTTCTTTTTCTCCTAGGTTTAGGCATACCGTAGCTTAAGCTAGTCAAAAAAATGCACCTTTATCTTTTTGTCTTTCATTGATTTGCATCTTCAGTGTGTAGATCTCTTCTTCCAAATACTTTTTCCACTTCTTCCCTCTTCCTTGGATTTTGATTCACCACAAGTTGACAACCTACAACATCCCCTATAGTTTTACAAATATGTTGAGATAATGGGTGTTGCACACATTGCATAATATTGTTATTTTATTATTTTATTTTATTATGTAATGTTGTAGCTAGATGGACGTGCAACATGTAAAGATTTCCATGGAATATTCTTGATGATTTGTATTGTAACATTGTGAAAATATTTCATGTAATTATTTAATATTGGGGAAAAGAATTAAATGCCCAATATTAAATGTGGGGTCAGTGGGTTAGGTAGCACATGGTTTTAGCACATGGTTTATGTAATACCACTTAGTGGTTTTGTGGGACTTGCTACTATATAAGCAGCCACAAGGGTAGTTGTTGTAGATAGAGAGAGAGAGTGACAAGGAGAAGACAAAAGGCAAGAGTCGAGCAGGACAAGGCTTGACAGGTTAGCCAAGGGAGCATTTGTGAAGGTTGGAAGCATGGCATGGGATGTGTGGATTCATGCTTGTTCACATAGTTTGCTCGGTTGTGGCTATGGCCATGAAGGCTTCCATGGTTGTATGGAAATGGTATTTTTGCTGAATAATACATGATCACGGATGCTTTTGGAGGCTGGGTTTTTCCCTCAATGAGGGTTTCCCAGGGTATATCTTCTGTCACAATTTTGTGGGTATGTTGTCTATTCTCTTGCATGTGGATTTTAATTCCGTGTTTATTTCAGATCTATTATGGGTTATGTGGAAATAGTTATATTCTTTGTTGCCAAGTTTCCTTACAAGTGGTATCAGAGCTATGGTTTTATTATTTGTAACCCTAGATTAAATCCATGGGAATGCATGAGAGGATAAAAGAAAGGGCAAGATATATGAATGTTTTATTGCAGATCTGAGGGTTTTGAATTTGCTGTTATGATGGAATGGTAAAAGATTTGGGCATGTGAAATTGTTGGACAAAAAAGAGTTTTTCGGATGTTTCATTTAAATGAGGGTTTTAGGGGGTAGCTTGCAAAAATGACCTCCTCGGTAAAAAAAAGACCTCACCATTGGATTCGGGTCGACATTTCCATAA
This sequence comes from Cupressus sempervirens, assembly GCA_028749045.1. Taxonomy (NCBI): domain Eukaryota; kingdom Viridiplantae; phylum Streptophyta; class Pinopsida; order Cupressales; family Cupressaceae; genus Cupressus; species Cupressus sempervirens. The sequence continues at coordinate 106,990,173 of CM053783.1, forward strand.
AATTTGATATATAATATGCCCTAGTTTGGCCATGTTCAGAGAAAATGAAAGATTTTTTTGGTTTCAGCCCATGATGGCCATCAAATTTAATCCCGTCGGAATTTTCGTCACTGAAAAAAAATTAAAAATGAAAAATCGTACTGAAAATGGTAAAAAGACTGTCTTAGTAAAATGGCCATAACTTTCTCTCAGAATATCAGATTTCAGAGTTCTTATAGGCGTTGGAAAGCTAATTCAGAGCACTACAACATGGTATAGGTTTGGTTCTATGATTTTGAGATTTTGTCAGGTTTTAAGAGCCCTAAAGTCAGATGTTATTTATTTTGAGCACGGATTAGGGCATAACTTGGGCATACAGAGTCGAATTTTGGATTTTGAGTAGTCAACGGAAAGCTCTTGGAGAGCTCTACACATTGGTTCAGATTTGGTGTAGGTTTGGCATAATTTATTTGTTGAAATATTGATCTGAACAGTTTATAGATATATTTTAACTATGGTAACTTGTGAGTTTATGGCATTGGAGATTTAAGTTTTGATGTCATTGTATACTCAAGTTTGGTCTCATGATGATATGGTTATCAGTGTTTGGTTTGGATATGCATGATGACATTTTGGGTCTACAAGTTGTGCAGTGTTGTAAGCAGTCTATACTTACAGGTTGTATTTATGGCTTGGTTATGGGTTGTCTTTGCCCATTGATCTTTCATTATTGATGCATATTCAGATTGGTGGCTTGGATTTGGGTTGTCTATGCCCTAAGTCACATGAATTTATCTTCATGTAGAAGGGATGAGATGTTGTTACCAGGTATAGTCATGGCAGAGGATTGTGGTTGACTATGCTGACAGGTTGGACACTTTGAGAGCCAGATGCTCAATTCATGTACAGGTACATCCTTGATGTTTATTAGCTTGGATTTCTAATTCAGTTATGGTGGTATATCTTCTTGGTTGAGGATCATGGTTATTTGATTTCTTTTGAGGAGCTCATGATGTGAACTTTGAGTTCTTTGATAGTTTGATGCCTTGGTTGATTCTCATGGTTAGAGGATGGGTTTTCATCATGATGTCATGGATAGCTTGGATACACGGTTTAGTGGGAGCTTGTGATAGTGATGGGGTGACAGTGCAGGATTAGTTCCTGGTTTGGTTTATATCTTCTTGGTTTGGAGAGGATGGATTCTATGATGCCATAGGTGACTTGGTACCACGGTTGAGTGGGAGTTGTTGGCATTGATATATTTATTGAGTGTTTGCAGATGTTGGAGGTTTGTCTTAGATCCTGTTGCTGCAGAAGCATCTTTGACATTTGCATGGTGCACTTGTTATCTTCATGGTGTATGGAGATGGTTCTTCCTGGTATGTGGAGATGGTTTTCTTCATGGTGTGTGGAGATGGTTGCATCTTGAGGACTCATAGGGTTCTTGGCAAAGGTGTGGTTTATGCTTTTATTTGGCATGTTATCCTTGGTGTGAGGATGGTTTCATTATTATGTCATGGTATACTCTTGATACGTGTTTAGAGTTGTGACATGTTATGGTGTGTTCATATGGAGCATGTTATCTCTTTAGTTGAGATGGTAAGATCATGTTGTCATGTTTATGTTCCTGAGGCCATGGTTGAAACTTTGACATTGATCTTGGTTTAGTTTCTTGGTATTGAGTACACTAATCATAAGCTGGATACTTCATGATATTGCTATGTTGCATTTGGAGTTGGCATGGATTGATTGGTTACAGGTGCTCATGGATACTTAGAGACAGTGGTGACGCTGATTTCTCTTGGATTAGAGAAGTATTTGTTGGGACAATTGATGGTTTCAGCAGGAAGTCTGAGGGGCAGTCACCTGATATAGACTTGAGAGGAGATTGTTCTTAGATGAGTCTTGGTTGGAGACTTGGGTATCTTGATGAGCATTCTCATTCCCCACTCTTGGTCTACTCGGCGGTTTGCTACTTAAGATGTATAGCCCATTGTTTCTCTCAGTTGCATTATATTTATGCTTGTCTTTCATGGATATGGATCTTGAGCTATGGTACATGAGTTAGTTCTAGAGGGTTCATTTGAGAGATGGTTTAGCATTGGCTATCTCCATGTGCATATGTTGTTATGCTGGTTGAGTTTGGGAGATGGTTTTATATTGGGCATATTCCTTGGATTAGGAATGGTTTTATTGAGTTTGATCTTCTTGTGAGAGGCTTACATCCATGATGAGTTATATGCTATGGTTTGGATGTTGTTGAGGCTTCTTGTTGGGGTTTTATGGAGGAGATCTAACTTGCATAGTTTACATCTAGAGGTGTGTGTAGAAGGACATGATACAGGTTATGATTTGCATGGTTTCTCTGGTCTTGGTTATCTTCCTAGATGTTCAGTTTTGCTTACATTGGATTTGAGATTGGTTAGAGATTGTGATCACTGGTTTGTGCTCATGTATGTCATGTGAGAGATGACATGGTTATATTTTTATCTCTTTCCTTTGTTGGTTGTGGAGATTTTGAGAGACTATTGGAGACTTGTTATGAGAGTTATTCTTGTAGGATATTGGATTATGTATTATGGATGTCCTTGATACTACATGGATTCACTTCTTTGAGATGTTGTGAGTGGATTGGTTATAGATTTGACATTATCTTTTGCAGTGAGAGCTTCTTAGTATATATGTGGTAGGTATTGCTCTTGAGGCTTGTGATTGCAGGTTATAGATTGGATATGTCAGTGATATGAGATTCACTTGTTATACCTTTGAGGTATGGATAGTTAGATGGGTTTGACACTTTTTTGTGGGTGCTATTTCAGCTATGGATATTTTGACAACTACAGATACATGTTATTACCTTTGGATCAGGTTATTGTTCTTGGAATTTTAGTTGGTACAGGATTTTATGATCTTCTAATGTGACAGGTTGGGTGGTTTTCTCTTTGGATGGCTTCTATGTATGTCCAGTGGGATTGGCATAATAGGAGGTGAGATCATTCATGTTTGAGATGCTGGATACTTTAATTTTTTGTTGCGGGTACCAGGATGGAGCACTTGGTGTATTTTGATCCATGATGGTGGATGTGCTTGGAGGGATTGTTCCCTTGTTCATTTATGTGGCTACGGATTGACCCTATGCAATGTATACAACAAGTGGGAGATTGTTGAGATAATGGGTGTTGCACACATTGCATAATATTATTATTTTATTATTTTATTTTATTATGTAATGTTGTACCTAGATGGATGTGCAACATGTAAAGATTCCCATGGAATATTCTTGATGAGTTGTATTGTAACATTGTGAAAATATTTCATGTAATTATTTAATATTGGGGAAAAGAATTAAATGCCCAATATTAAATGTGGGGTCAGTGGGTTAGGTAGCACATGGTTTTATCACATGGTTTATGTAATACCACTTAGTGGTTTTGTGGGACTTGCTACTATATAAGCAGCCACAAGGGTAGTTGTTGTAGATAGAGAGAGAGAGTGACAAGGAGAAGACAAAAGGCAAGAGTCGAGCAGGACAAGGCTTGACAGGTTAGCCAAGGGAGCATTTGTGAAGGTTGGAAGCATGGCATGGGATGTGTGGATTCATGCTTGTTCACATAGTTTGCTCGGTTGTGGCTATGGCCATGAAGGCTTCCATGGTTGTATGACAATGGTATTTTTGCTGAATAATACATGATCACGGATGCTTTTGGAGGCTGGGTTTTTCCCTCAATGAGGGTTTCCCAAGGTATATCTTGTGTCACAATTTTGTGGGTATGTTGTCTATTCTCTTGCATGTGGATTTTAATTCTGTGTTTATTTCAGATCTATTATGGGTTATGTGGAAACAGTTATATTCTTTGTTGCCAAGTTTCCTTACAAAATAAATATGTAACATATTCACAAAAACCTCTTATCACAAATTTCATTTACCCATTCAATACATACACTTGCACTACATCTTTCTTATTCATCTCTTCTACATGCAAATCCACATGAACTTTCTTATCATAATTTTTGTAAAAAAAAATCATCATTTCTCATTGGCCCAACATCTTATTTTCTATCACCCATTATCAGTGCCATCTTCATCTCCTCCTAAGGACCTATCATTGTTGTAACTTTTCCTTGTCTTCAAGGTCTACAACTCTATTCATTTCACAATCACTATTGTAAATTTAATTTTTCTTCCCTCTTTTACACCTTCAACAAGGGATTCTCTTTCAACACCACTCTTCTTTTCATCATTCATTTAAAAATTTGCATAAGGGTCTTTTCAATCCTTACTATTGCAACTTTCTTTTGTTCTTCAACAGATCCACCATCCATCCATGTATTCTTCAATGGACAAGTTATGTACAAACACTTTCCTTTCTATCAAAATTGCAACCACCTTGATATTCTCTCTATCACACCCTCACAAAGATATATTTTAGTTGCAAACTCCTCCATGTCTTTTCTTTGAACCTCTTACATGAGAGTCTATTCTCCAATGTCATAGGTTTAATAGCTTGCTACAACTTTTCTCTTGATTGCAAAAAAAGCACTATGAAAGTAATTATTGATGTTATTCATCTTCTCTTCTCTGTGCAACCAATTAATTCTTCTCCATCAACCCTTTAATCTCAACAAATTTTATATTTTCTTCATCTATTTCCTTAATAAGATTTCACCTTTGTCTTCCTTAACCTCATCAAATTGAGACCATCACTATCCATGAATTTGATCTTCAAACACTCTTCATCCACTTCATATAACTCATTTCATTGACATATTATTGTTACAACACATGTCTCATTATCATCCCCACTTGTGTGATCTTATCCCTTGACTCAAACCCTACCAAATGGCTATAACACACATTTGATTGGTTTTTTTGGGTACTCTTTCAAAAGAACACCTTTCTTCTCTAATCTTTGTACTTAATGAGAGTGATTCACTTCTTCACACTCATTTCAATCCTCATTCCCTTCCTTGGCATAGAAATTTATTATTTCCATGTGCAACTAATATTCACACTCATCCTCTAATGTCCAACCACTTATGGTTTCTCAGAGTTATCATCTAAGCATTGGTTGTCAACATGGTCTTGCAAGGATTTTTTTATAGATGAAGATCAGATATTTGCATGTTGTGAGAATGATGGAGGTAATGTGATTAGTATTCAATAGGTGCTGGAAGTTTGACTTGTTGATTAAGAGCATCCTTACACTTTCATTCATTTACAAGTCAAATGGTTAACTTCTCACCCCCTCCAACCTCTATGTTGTCTAAGTTTTCTTACTTGAGACTTGCAAAAATATTTGTAAGCCAAGACCTATCTAGGAAAACTACAAAATGCCAAGCAAAAGGTTTCTGATGTATGTCCATCTATAATGGGGTGATGGAGTAAAAATATCACATGTAATTTGACTTTGTTCAAGTATTTATATAATTACCCAAGAAAAAGACATTTTAGGTCTTCATATTTTGCATGTTCAAGCACAAAGGATGATAAATCTTTATAATTATTATAGAAAACTAATAGAGGCAAAGATAACCTATTTAAAAAATATGAGAATTGAATTTGAAAAATTTAATTTGGGAATCTGACTTTGATATCATTAAAGTGGAGGAAAATTACACTTTTTTAGTTATAAATTATCTTGCATTGTTTTACGATATTCTTAAGTTTTTTATAAGAAGTATTTTCTATTGTAAATCGAAATGACAAAATATTTTAGACTCTAGTATTGATTTGTGGCTTTTCTTGTGTAAGTGAGTTCTATTATTCATAATTCATTTATGATTTGGCTTATTGTTTGGTGTTGAAAATGATATTTAAGGGTGCCAAAATTTCACATTGGTCATTGTTAAACTTCACTCAAAGTGTCCTTACTAGAGTAGTTAAAGAATTTTGTCAAAGCCACCTAACCTGTGTAAGCAATATGACATGGTAAGTCACTGATGGATTGATTATTGCACCACATCACACATCAACTATATACATATTCGATTTCTTTTAGAGATGGTTATATTTTATGCAGTTTAAGCCATCCTTTTGATATTGTTTGTATATTGGGTTTGGCTAGTGAGGTTAAGCTTTATCATGGTACTTGAATTGTTTGTAAAACATGAATCCTCTACCATCAACACCACCTATAAATGAGGTACATGAGAATGTTTATGGTGTGGTAAGACATCTAATGTGGATTTGTATGGATAAAAACAAGAGTCCTCTTGAATTGATTATGTGTATTATGCTCCAAACAAAGAACAAGAATCTATATAGTTTGTAATGTAAATTTTTCAATATTTTAGATTGTTTTTAAAATCACCAAATGAAAAATATATTGTTACCATAGAACACTATAATAATTTTTTTTGCATCAATTGTAGCTTTTGTAAAGAAGGACTAAATGTTTCTTGGTAGATCATGTGAAAAAACTATAAACCTAAATACATTTCCAATGTTATATTAAAAATAAATGCAAAGCTGGATGTTCCTTTAGAAGAAAATGATTTTTCTATCTTAATATCATCTTTGGTATTAACTAGAATGGACCATGTAAAAAAGTGTAAACCTTAATACATTGCCATTACTATATTAAAAATAAATGCAACGGTGGATGTTCCTTAAGAAGAAAATGATTTTTCTATCTTAATAGAATCTTTGGTAATAACTAGAATTATTTGACAATTTTTATTAAATAGTTAGGAGGAAAAAATTCACTATTGGTTGATGAGGAGAGAAAAAATTCACCTCTTATATCAGAAGTACCTTCACTAATCATTGGTGTTGACATCTCACATTCAAGGATTGGAGATGATAGTAGTCCACTAATTTTATTTGTAAGTATCTAAATCACAAATTTTGTTTTCTCATCATCGAGTGTTGTCTAAAACATAATTTAGTGTCAATGAAAAGAGTCACTAAATGATTCAATGAGGTCCCCTTTTTTCATTTAATGGTTTCTTGGGGTTTAGATTTAACTATCATATGATATCATTATTTTTTTGATACCCTAGGCCCATATGACTTCATGACTCCATGATTTATGAATCTTTTTGTGTGGTTAGAGTTTGTTACAAATTTAGATGATTCTAAATTAATGGTAGTTTGTAGCATTGTTATGTCATATATACCATCCAATACCATTTTGAGGGAAATGTGTTAATGATGATAATATGAAGTATCCCTATTTGTTGGTTATTTTATAAATTATTCATATTTCTATTGCTATTGAATGATTATTTTATGATTCTTCTTTTCTATATGCCGATTACCTCATAATATAAACAAATGATTCCATTATATTAAGTTTCTAAAACTCATGGAAAGTCTGTAGTCTTGAAGTTTCCATTGTGATATTTCTTTATTGAAGTCTCTTTCCATATGACTCTGATTGGTAATGTAGAGGTAAAGAATGGTTTGACATGCTAAGAGGTGTCCTTCACCGATTAAATACTAGGGACAAATGGGAAACCTCACTTATTGGAGGCTTATCTTATATGTAATTTTTTTATTTAAATTTATTGACAATGGCCCTTGTTCCTAGGATATTGTATGTCATTACTTGCATCACATATTTTTATCTCTATGTTTTAAATTTTTGATACACACATTCTCCAACAACATTTAGCCCTCTTATTATGGTAGGAGTTGCTACAATTTATGTTGTTCTTTTCTACTAAAAATCCTTGCAAGTTATAATAACAAGAATCACCTTCCTCTTGGTCGAAGTGGTCTTTCCCTAATTCAACACATTCATATTCTTCTTGATAGTAAAAGGCCAATTCACAAGATCTTAGCTTCTCTTGCTAAAATCTATGGACTAGTTATGCATGTCAAATTTGGCAGCCACCTTGTTTTGATAATAATCTCTACAAAGTAAGCCAGAGAGTGTTTCATAGTGAATGACAAGGCTTTGGGATTGAAGCCTAGGCTTTCATAAGGGAATCATTTGGGGTACAATTATTCAATGGTTTTTAGGCTACATATGGCCCCTTCTAGAGAATTTCTCTAAGTATTTGTGTTCTTGAGCTTCTCTCTCCCAAGAGAATCCAATATTTTTCTCCCAAGATATCCCAACAACTTTGTAAAGGAGTCACTTCTCTACTTGAGCAGGCTCAACTATACAATAGTGTTAACATGGAGAAGTTCTTCTCCTTCTTGAAATTTAAGACGTTGATGTCTATGATCATTAATGAGCCATATTTTGGAGAGGAGTTGAGGGTCTCATAGGAGATTATTTCCAAGACAATTAAGGAGTCTTTTATGTATCATGGGTTGGGGATTATATTCCCTAATTGAAGTGGCTTGATTTGCAAGGATATGAGAGGGAAATGATCAAAGTATAATCACATTTTGAATTGTGTATACAGACAATATCAAAGAACCTCATCTATCTGTAGCAACTTGTACTACCATCAATAAAGGTTTGTAAAATCACATCTCAAGCTTGTGGTAGACCCACCAAAGACCTAAAGATAAATACCCAAACTAATCATTGACCAAGCTGTCATCAATGATTACTTTGGATATTTATCTTCCACTAAGTTTTTTTTAAACAAATCATCTTGGTCAAAATTTTGACCAATGTTGGTCAAAATTTCCACCAAAGTTTGGTCAAAATTTTGACCAATACATTGGTCATAGGTTTGGCATGTTGGTTGATCAAGGACCAACATTGGTCAAACTTTCGACAAAATATTGGTCAAAATTTCAACTGGTTCATTGGTCACAAGTTTGGCATGTTGGTTGATGAAGGGCCAACATTGGTCAAAATTTCAACCAATTCATTCGTTGTGGGTTTGGCATGGTTGTCAATGAAGGGTCAACATTGGTCAAAATTTTGACCAATTCATTGGTTGTAGGTTTGGCATGCTGGTTGAAGAAGGGCTAGTATTGGTCAACAATTTGACCAATGTTTGGTGGGAATTTTGACCAAGATTAGTCAAAATTTTGACCAATAGTTCTTACACCAACATAAGCCTTTTTGGATAGTCAAACTTTTGACACATATAGATTTGTCATAGGCTCAAATTTTGAACATAGAAAGTCCCTAACCTCTAGAATGAAATCACTAGTAAATTTTGACTAAATTTTTAATGAATTTTGGTTGAAATTTTGACCGAGGTTGGTTGAAATTTTGACCAAGCAGTTTGTGGTAATTTTTCTCTTCAAAATTTTGACCAACTTGTATGTTGGTCAAAATTTTGACCAATACATTTGTCAATTTTTAAAAATTTTTGCTAGCTCTGATTTGTCATTGTTGGTTGAAATTTCCACCAATGTTTGGTCAAAGTTTTTATAGAATTGGTGGAAATTTCAACCAATTCTTTGTAGAAAACTATCAAGAATTGGTCAAAATTTCCACCAATGTTTGGTCAATTTTTTTTAATAATTGGTGGAAATTTCAACCAAATCTTGGTAGAAAACTATCAAGAATTGGTCAAAATTTCCACCAATGTTTGGTCAATTTTTTTTAATAATTGGTGGAAATTTCAACCAATTCTTGGTAGAAAACTATCAAGAATTGGTCAAATTTTTTTCCATGCTGTATCAAGAAATTGTTTCTTATCCAAGCCATTTAATTTGCAACCTTTTAAATCTCTACAAAGATAAAGCTGGAGTAGGAGAATTTTTCTTCTCAAAGATGTCCTCTGACTATAAAGCATCAATTCCATTATCTATTTGTTGCAAATTAAATGGCTTAGATAAGAAATAATTGCTTGATATAGCATGGAACAAATGGATATTTATGCATAAAGAGATGAATCAGAAACATATCAAACTTCTTGGCATCTTAAATTTGATTTTGTTATTCTAAGAGCATTATTGATATTACTAAAATTGACATAATAGATATAATTGTTTATATAAATTTATTGAGCCATTATCTGAAGTAGTCTAGATATAAGGTTTATATAGCTGATATTTGTTTGATCCAGATAACATCCCCCAATGGTAAATAGTTAGCCTCTCATATGGGAGTCTTGAGTTAGAAAAATTGAAAACAAATTCAACTATGCAAAACACACTTTTTTTTACTAGATTTTTTATGGTTTTGTAGAAATGGAGATGAAGATCATGAGGAACAATTGCTATTTCTTTTGTAAAAATCCATTGTGTTTTGCACAATCCAAAAATAGTATGGTAGGGCATTCTATTAGGAGCTTAGGCACACCCATATAAACCATTAGTTTAATACTTATAGTATAAGTCAAATGGGTTCAGTACAATAGTCTAAGTAATGGCTTTTCATTTTGGAGACCTAGGTTCAAAACCTTATGTGACACCTACATTGTCTAATTTATTATTTGCTGTTATAATTGAATAAATTGTGTTTATTACCCCATCCACTTCTAGGAGTGGGAAACCCTAGGGTAGGTGCAAGTCTCATGAGGGTTTGATGGAAGTGATAACCTTCATTTGTGGCATCTAATAAAAAAAAACTCCCTGCATCTAACTAATGTCTTTTACTCTGATTCTCATTTCAAGGCATATAGTTGATTAATATGAGAATCAGGCTAAAAACAAAAGTCTGCAAAACACAAACATTTTTGTTAACTTGTTTGCGACCTATTATTGAGATAATAATTTATAAATAAAGGAGGAAATGAAAAATAATCTAACACTCTCAATGCTTCCAACTATGGAAGCTCATTTTTACTATTAGAAGATCATTTTTACTATTAGATTTAGATAATATCACTGCTTGATTGTCATAAAAATGTTCTCCATATTTTAATGTATAAGTAGAGGTTATTGACTCTCCCATAACCAACACTCATAATTCCTCATCTTAGATATACCCAGCCTTAATATTTAGAGGAATACTACCGATAGCTACTAAAATTCCTTGCAGTTTTACCAATTTAGGTAATCTTGATAGCAGTGTTCCATAGGGATACATGATCCCTAAATCTCATCATTTCTAAGAGGAGGGGATCCTTCGAAGGCTAATATTACTAGTGGAATGCTCAAAATATAGACAAATGAATGCTTAGTGCACAAAGTTCTTTATAGATAAGATGCATAAAAGAATCCAAATAGCTTGGAGTGTTCCATAGACCCATAGAGCTTTGAGTGCATGCACATCATCTTGTACATTGTTTTTGGTAGAAAATTTATATAATAGTAATACATATTTATCATTTTTACTAACTATTATTATATATTCTAAGAAAGAATGTGAATCCAACAATTATCCTTCTTAATTTGTTTAAGATCATAAATTAGTCAAAAAGTGCAGTCACAAAAGCATTCTGACCAATTTCTAACTTCAGTTTTTTTGATATTTGATGGAAAATGTTTCCTCTATGATTATATTTGTGATCCTCTAACACCCACTACATTCAAATGGAAAATGATGAATACCACAAGACATAGGTGCCTTAAGCTTTCTGAACAAAATATCAAATAAGGAACACATAGTATGCAATCAAACAAACAATAGAGAACTAAGTATCAAAAATCTCTAGATGTGGTGAGGTTGTAATTTGGAGCACTAAGAAATTTTGATATGAGAAAATATTAAAAAAGCTCTATGGAAAAAGAAAGTAAAATATTATCTCATTAGAATAGTATGTACACTTCCCTACCTATAGCAACACTATTTGTATGCTTCCTTAAGATCAAATTTGGAACGATTAACCCTAATCTAGTTAATAGAACCTTCACTCACAAATCATACAACTTAAATCAATTTAGTATTTGCTCAAGTCCGACCCCATATGAATGAGACAAAGATGTCTTTACCAAAATCACTTCCATTAAGAACACTATATTCCAAAATTGAAGCCAAAAATATACAATGCTAAAGTAACTGTCTTACTTACAACCATAAAAATAAGTGCACTAAGAGCACTAGACAAGAAAATGGACTTTGGATGACACATTTCCATGAGTCCAGCAATAATGAAAGTCTCATCTCCAATCTTGTAGGGAAAAAAAACATGTAATTAGCATACGAGAAGCCTTAAAAGTCATACTGAAAGAAGCAATTATGGTGCAATGATCTTAGTGAATTCAATTTAAAAGAAAAATGATCAAAAATAGAATACTACCTCACTAAAAATGATCATAGAAAAACTTGCAAAAAAACCATCAAGAACACCCAGTCCAGGGGATTCTAAAGCATCGTTAATTATATGCAAAATTGCACCACTACAATTCAATGCAAGTATGACACTCTTTGCTTGCATCAGCATAAAGTATGATTTAATAGATTTAAGTAATGTCTTCCCTACAGATAATAAAAACATTTAACTTAGTTTATGACAAGCATGCCAACTAATATATAAGACATTCTATAGGAAAACAAAACATCCATGACTTAGGTAGCCAAAAGTTGAATCAAATCACACATTTAATATCTTCATAAAGCAATATATTGACATGTATTCAAGCTATTTGTTGGATATTAGAAACAACCTCCAATATATTTCTTAACAACATCCCTAATTTTGAGCATGGATCTATTACCAAAGCATAACCAGCTTGAGACAAAGGCAAATAGGCACAAGTATGGAGATAGAGATGCCAATCAAATTAGAGTCCATGAGCAAATGAATAAGATAAAACTAATATATGTATATATCAAAAATTGAGAATGTTAAGAAGGAGACAAAGGTTTAGACTTTGTTCCTATAATGAATTTTCCTAGTAACTATGATCCAAACTCAAAAGTCAAGAACAACATTTCCAAGAAAAAATATATATATCACACATGATATTTCCAACTAGAAAAGGAAACTCCAAAATAACTAACCTTACTATTGAGTACTAATTCTCTGTAGGGCTACCATGATAGCAAAAGAATGATCCTTTTGTGGCCATGTAATGCTTATAGTATTCTTCCCTTTCAAAGTCATACATAACTACAAATTGGTAATGGGAATGTGGCATTTGCAGATTAAATTCATCCTTGAGTAGATTGAGCTACAACCTATTAGTGAACAACACAAATATGAGAACATTGTGTGGAAGCCATAAGTCTTTAACAAACTCTTCCCTCAAACCTTCATAGGAATCAGATTTATCAATTGTCAGAAATTTTTTCTCTAGCCACTTTGAGGGAAAATAATTGATTACATTCAGGAGCATTTTTGAAAGCTCCCTCATGATTACTAGCAATATCACATCATATAAAATGAGTTATATCCAACACAAAGTCACTAGTATACATTGTAAACCTTGGGATTGTCTTAGTTGATCACATGTTGCCAAATTGTTTAGAATCTAAGATTTCCTTGTTCAAGAGAGAATATGATGCTTGGTATTTTACTCTACATGTTGGAGTGGTCATAAAACATAGAAAAAAAATAATCAAATTTTCCCAATAAGGATTTGTCGACACATTGAAAGAGATGCAATTAGAGTACCAAAAATCAACACATGCAATGTCTGTATATTCACACACCTCCCTGTTACACCCCTTTAATTATGGTTGTGCTTTTTCTAGGCACAAAATAATAATGCAAAGGCATGATGTTGGTGCTCTACCAGAAGTAGAAGTGGTACCCATGGTGTAGGTAGATGTTTTTGGATATATGGGCCACAAAAAGAGCCTATTGTCCTTTGAAGGCATCTTCATCTAATTCAATATTGAGTAGTGCACCTTGAGCAGCAACTATGGATGCTGCCATGGTTTTCCTTGACCTCTCACTTTGTAAATTTTTCTCTTCTACAGTTGCAAGTATGGCCTTTGTTTCTTTGTTTATTTCCTCAGTCGTTCCATCACAACCCTTGGCATTGTGATAGCAGATGCAATGAAGGTGGTACTTGAGGTGGCTTATGCCAATATGTTTCAATTTTTCACATTCAATGAAAAAATTGACCTAAGTTCTAGTCCTTGATAGGCATCCTTTCAAGCAGGGTCTCTAGCTCTTGGAGAATGAGTGCCTATAGATGATGGTTGATATTGACACTGATGGGGTAGAAGCCTAAATTTGATTTGGTTGTAGAACCTTCTCTATTGTCCATAAAGTAATCTATGCATACAAAAAGAAATCACAAATTGATAATATGTTCATTAAAACATTCAAACAAAATAAATTAGTTTAATTCAATATAGTTTAGTTGAAATTAGTTAATATTTAACCTGAATTAAGAATCTAAGTAGTTTCTTTAAAAAAGGATTCAAATAAAATACAATAGGTTGCATAGCAAGCCAAAACTGCAAAGGTTGCAGAAAATAAAGGGTCATTTCTTTGGGGCAAATCTTTTGAATTACAATGCAACTCTTCCATTCCTCTATCTACACTTTACTTTTTTAAAAGACAACTACTGAGAAAATTAGAGGAACAAAATTCTGAATTAATATTAACAACGGAAGAATAGAAAACTACTTCTTTGTCATTTTGGTATTTGGTTATACCCATAGGGTTGTATGAGCACTAAAAATCATGGAGAACAACATCCATAAGTAATGAATCTAATCTCAAATACTATGCCCTGGTAAATACTTTTAAAAGACACTACAGATTCACTAGTAAACTTACATCCACTATGGTAGCTTGAACTTTTGGATTCTAAAATGCCATGGCAACATCAGGATTTGCCATGATTTTGAAATCAACTCTTCTAGTGTGAGTCTTATTTTCTTTGCATAGAATAACCACACAAAATTAAAAAATCAAGATATCAAAATCAAGGCTTCCATGAATGATATTTTAGTGACAATAGTATATTGCTGAATCGAATAACATGCAAAAGAGGCTATGGAGTGTCTAAGGTAAACAAGATGAAGCTAATAATGATAAAAATATAATTTATGATTGAGCCTTTCAAAGGTTCCCCATAACACAACACAATCATCCTATGCCTCAAATACAAAGGTTATACTCATGATATTCTAAAACAAATTAAAATTCTTGATCTCAAACAATGTCTAGGTATTCTTCCTATTTCCTCAAAGTTGGTAAACACAGAGTATCAAAAGTTAATATTTTGAACTTTGAAATTAAAAATAATCTCATTTGGAAATATCAAGATCAAACAATAACCAAAAATAATAATCATCATTAGCTTCAAATGAAATGTAGAAACATTAAAAAAAGACAACCCTATTGCTGAAATGTGGACCCACTTGAGGCCAACATGCACAATTAAACAATGTGATTAATTAAATAATGTATGTGATAACAAGAATATTTCTTTATTGCATGTTTGGCAATTATAAAGATATTGCTGCCACAATAACACTGGGTGATACATGGAAAGAGGGACAAATATAATTGATGGAGTATAAACTCTTCAATCACTTTAGCTCAAAATTATTGAGCATAACTTTGAGTTCATAGGAAGCCTTACCAATGATGTAGTGACTGGATACATATCTACAATAATCATTAGAAGTGCCAAAGTGGTGCACATGAAAGATACTCCTTGCAAAGACCTAAATGTTTCTGTGTGATATCCCAACAAGGGTTATATTACTCCTTAGACTTGGCAATTAAAGGCCTGTGAGACCTGAGGTGCAAAGTAGTAGATTGCAAATAGTACATTGAGGATAGACAATGGGAGAAATTTCACCTCAATGGTATTCACCAACTTTTTAAATCAATGGGGAATCCATCAGTAGTGTACGACACCATGTACTCCATGATAGAATGGAGTGATCAAACACATTAATAGGAAAATTGTTGAAATGGCTAAGTGTATAATGTATATTCAAAATGTAGCATACCATTACTGGGCAGAAGCAACACAAACTACTATACACATTCCCAATTGATGTCCTAGTGAGTGTTTGCAAGATACTACTCCTAAAGAGTTTGGATAGGTCTTAAGCCTACCATTGATGATTTTTGTATTTTTGGGTCTATTTCTTTTGCACTAGTTAAATATAACACTGAAGATAAACTAGATGTAAAATTTATAATTTCAACTTTGTTGTCTATAATGAAAAATCAAAAGCATATTGCTTAATTGATGTAACTACTGATAAATTAGTTATTAGTAGAGATGAAATTGTTCATTAAAGAAAAGACATCTTACTTTGCAAAGTACACACCAAAATTTTAATTTCATGTATTTAAGGTTGTTTATCATAAGGGTGACTTTCAAAATACTCTGTAAAAATATTATGATATATGAGCAAGCCTAACTTTTAAAACTACAGTGAACATAAGTTACCAATTGCCAAAATAGAAATCACCTTTAGATTACCCTTGCAACTTAAAAAAAAGATTTTTTGTTTAAAAATATATCAAAATAGTTGTTAATGGATAGAAAAAGACCATAAAACATTCTAATGCAACATTTACTAGTCAACCAAAGATAGATACCCGAACATCAACTTCATTCCATTTGGGTCATAAAGCATTGTGCTCAGGAGGAAAAGAAGTAGGTAAGTCATAGCACTACATTGCAAGCTGAATGCAATCCATCTAGTGATAAATCTCAACATTGGGGTCTCTCTCAACTAGAACATATTTCACTATTATCTACAATTAGAAAAAAATCATAAGTGATGGAAATTTTCATTCCTAGCAATTAAAAGGTTGGCATATTTTGCATTAAAAGAATGTGCATCAGGATATTTTTTTAGGGAAAATATAGTATTTACTTTTAAACATATCTATTTTAGCATATATGTATTGTTATATGAAAACCCATAGTATAATGATATTAGGTGGGTGTGGGAAACTTTTTTACTATTACAACTTGCTTCATGAAATCCTAAACTAAATAAAATATGGGTGTGTTCATTTTAGTTTTAAATTCTTCAATCTAAGACAATCAGACATCTCCTTTTGAGAATTCCTATAGACATACCAACAAAGAGCTTAAAATTTCTTTCTTTCAATTCTACTTCGTTTCTGATTATCTACAACATCATTAATATGTTAATGATTTTTTACTTCCTATAACATTGTATCAAAGCTAGAGATTATTTAAGATTGAAGATTTTGATGACAAGAAAGGGAAGATTTGTATTTTTTATGGGAATAATTATCCTCAACTAGCTAGGTTTTGAATTTTTTTTTTCAAAAGTGAGGTTCACTAGTCAACAAATTCTTGAAAAGCTATTCACTAGCAGTTCCTACAAAGTGTAGGTAATGTCATATAATGATTTATATAGTTTAAGTTACTGACATTGTGTTTTTCTCAAAATTGGCCTCCAACACATTACTCATTGTACCTCCAACTAAAAGCATGGGATACAATTTCACACAAATTTTTTACTACTAATCATTTTTTAGTGAGGCTAAACAAGAAATATTTTGTCAACGAACTTGAGTAGATCTTGCAAGAAAGTTTATTTTAGGTATCATTAAAAGTTGATAGGGTTCTTAATCAACATATCTAATGTTAAAAAAAAGGCATAATAGCCAATTAAGCTTTAAAACCCCATAAAAGTACCATACCTACAATTGGTTTTTGTAAATAGTAACCCTACCTTGCAACCTCACCAATCAACCAAACTGCACATGTTTAGATTGTTCAAGAGCCAATGCAAAAAAAAACATTCTAATTGAGGCTTTTGAACCCTTGAATAATATCTGGAAGTAAGATGATTGAGCTAGAGAATGCATGGGACACAAGCGATGCCATCATCTACTAGAAATTTAAGAAACTTATCTTTTCTTTCCTTGCTAACAACCACACCCACCATCTCCACATTCTTAATAGGCTAGCCCTTTCTCTAGAAAGTGTCTAGGTCTCCCAATGAAGTAGGGTTTTTAAGGGAAAGGAGATCAAATGCCAAAAGCTTCACATGTGAGAGATAGATAGGGTCTAAGCCTAATTCCCACATTGATCTTCCTTCACCCACCAAAATCTAGTTTACTAAGATGGATAGTCATAAAATTTCATTTACTAACACTTCCAGTAATGAGGTGCAATGTCTATGCTAATAGTAGCATACATTGTATGATATTTTTTGACATTTTGAAAAAGGGTAGTTTGTACTTGAAATTCAAAAGAATTGGGTATTCATATGCAAGCTAAATTCAATAATGTGTAATCGAATACTCCATACACCTATAATGAGTTGGTGCCTTTTAGCATCTCCATTTGAGTCCTTATCACAATCTACAATGAAAAATATCACATCATGAGAAATCTATCCATTACTATATAATATACAACATGGGTGTCCTTTAGAAAACAATATAATACTTTGCATACAATAGTAGAAGTAAACTAAAATTATTGATGAAAGCATCATGATGATATTAATAGCACCAAACTCTCCTGTACAGGTATTAGGCTATTAGATAAACAAATTCTAAGCCGATGAGGGAATATGTCAATAATTAATGCCTATAAAAACAAACTCCAAGTTGGATACACAGGCAGTCAAGCTATACAAGTTGCAGACCAAATCAATTTACTTATGGCAGTTTTATTAGATCTTGGGCCATTTGTATAATGATCATGATGAAATCAAGAATGAAAACAATTTTGTGACATTACTTTCCAACCATGAAGCAATCTAACCAGTTTATTATAAACTTTAAATGTCATAGTTTAATGGAGATATGAAATTCAAAGTAAGAATTAAATAAAATCTTCTAACCCCACAAGAGGATAGACAATCAGTTACTACTATAGCTCTTCTTTATGACTCCACGCCCTTTAAGTATTTCTTTCCTTTATTTTCTATAGTTTTCACATTAAAACTTTAAAGTTTTTAATTGCTTAAGCTAAAATCAAGAATGAGATTATTGAAGTAAATTATATATGTAAATGAATTTTTCATAGTAAAATATGCCATACATGATCTCTTATACCATATTTCTAGCTGGGTTTAATTAAATTGAGAATTTTACCAAATTTCAAGTAGGCATACAGATGTACATACAACACCTTTGAGAGCCTTGCGGCAACTGTAGATCAAACTGCCTTACATCCATTCATATTCAACTTAGCACTACAAATTTTTTAGAACCGTTTGTTTGTACTTGAATACAATATGAGATGTTTTCATTTGAATTTTCAAGTGAATTGTGAATGCAATTCATTAGATAGAGAAGACACATATCCAAAAAAATGGAATTGAGGAAACCTTTGCTAACATCCTCATTGTCTACGCCACAATGGGAGCTTTTAAATAGGGCATAGAGGATAGAGGAGTTTTATTAGATGCTTTTTTTCCACATGACAGATGTTAAATATATGAAGCACTAACACTATGGGAATTATTTTTCACCATGACTCAAAGAAATGTGTTCCCTATGGGCATTCATCACAGCATTATAGATAGAAAAAAATATGGTATTGATCAGATAAAAATGTGTAGAACATCAAAAGTAATGAATTGAACTAGTGGAAATGGTGATCAAGATGTCAACAATCAAAGAGTTGGCAAATAAATGACAATGGAGGGGTCACCTATTCCATCAATTTGTGATGATGTAATTTAGTGGAATACACATCTGCAACACTAAAGAGTTCAATTTCCAAGATATCTTTGTCCAAGGTTTATAAAATCTATGCTTACAAAAATGATATGAAATTTAAGTTTGCAACAAATTTAACTTTTGTAATACTTATATACGCATTGTTATGGAAATTGTAAACGTTTAATATAGATGCATATGAAGTGTTTGACAAAATGGTGAATGATATGTATTTGTATCAAATGATAGTAAAGGTTACAAAAAAATATTCATTTAATTGGGGATAACAAATATACCTGAAAATGTACTTACTAATCATGATCACAATTGAATCCAAAACCCACATGAACAGTGCCCACAAACCACAAAAACATGAAGATTTCATTATAAACCCCATCTATTAGAAATTGCAAGACTTTCAAAAAAGTGAAGTCCATTAAAGCCCAAAGTGATCTTATCTTCATGATAATGCACTACAGTTTCATTCTTGCAACACTCCCTGTAACCCATTATAGAAAGCAAACAATGTTGTGTTCTACCATATATAAAACATGGAGTATCCATCAATTCAAGGAAAGAGACTTCAAGCTCTAGTGCAAGATAGTAAAGACAAGTATAATAGTCATGAACATAGAATGGTTCTAGAATGACAACAATCAAATGTTGGACTGTTGATAGTTATGCACTTATCAAAAGATGTATTGAGATCAGTAGCACCAAAATAGAGAGGAAAACCACCATAAACATGTAATATAAACATAATGAAGATATTTATATTCAAGAAATGGAGAAAAAATCATATAAAGGGTGTATACAGTTTCAACAACAAGATCATGATCAGGATTAATAGTTGTGCTATAGAGATGCAACCATACGCTTAGTAATGGAAACACAAAGAAAAAACATATCAATTAAAAGCCTTTAACATGATAATGAATCAAATGAAGACAATTGCTAACAAAGTATTTTTAAAATTTGTGAGTTTTAGTGGGGGTTTTTAGGACCATTAGTAGGAGACATGCATAGTGTTCAAGAGAAAGAACTTGGCGGTCAGGGTGTAAGAATTTGTTAAGAATAAAGTACCTACTCATATGTCAAAACCCATTTTTGCATTCAAGTAGTTACTAAAAATGTCATTGTGAGTATTCAAAGAACATGGTGTTTAATGCTAGAATAGGTCAAGTGTCACAAAAGAACTGGAAGATATTAAGAAAGTGTCATATGTCTTCATTGTTTATTGATAGTCTCGAAGTCGAAGCATAAGAGATATGTGAAAACCTTCACAAATTTTTTTTAATCCACTATCTAGTTTAAAAGGATAAAGAGGCCTTTACAAAATCTTCAAAATAATTAACTTAGATTCAAGAACCCATGGTTGTGTAGAAAATTTGGAAGTCATCTACCAAAATCAAGAAAAACCCTCAATGATCAAATCTTGACTTCAAGACTTTAAAAGAAAAACCAAAACAATACAATAGTTGCAGTTAGGAAAGAGAGCATAATAAAATTGATAGCCACCAATATGTCAGGAAAATCTGAAGAGAATAACACACCATGGAGATATCTTCCACTAAATGAAAAATAAGCCACCATGGAGACTTGAATTAAAATCTTGAACATGCCTATTTATGCCCAAAACCTTGTGCAACCTGTGCTATTAGAGTAACCAGTCCCTTCATAGCCTAGAAGACATTGTCATTGGAGAATATTTTTTGAAATGTGGCAAAGAAAGGAATGAAGAAAATATACCTATCTTAGGCACTCAAATGAATCTTGCCTGCGCTCATACCTCGCGAATGGATGAATTTTTTTCCCTTGCCCATAGCTTGCAAATGAATGAATTTTTTTCCTTTTTACTTGCGAATGAAACTTTTTTTTTTTTTTTTTTGTTATAACATTGAGTTGGTTCAAATTCAACTTAGGAAAACATAGGTTGGTCA
This sequence comes from Cupressus sempervirens, assembly GCA_028749045.1. Taxonomy (NCBI): domain Eukaryota; kingdom Viridiplantae; phylum Streptophyta; class Pinopsida; order Cupressales; family Cupressaceae; genus Cupressus; species Cupressus sempervirens. The sequence continues at coordinate 107,011,421 of CM053783.1, forward strand.
AAATTTTGACCAAAGCAGGCATATAATTTTTTTCGACCAACACGGGATTGAAAACAAAAAATAAGGAGGATTCATAGCTTTGGTTGAAAAATTTGGTAGAAAATTAGGTGCAAATGTACTAGTGAATTCAAAAGAAAATTCTTCATTTTGGTCAACTGGGTCAAAATTATAATTGGTCAAACAAGGCTTCCCAAAATTTTGAGAAACATGCATTAGCATGACAATAGTAAACAACCAACTTTGAGGGATTCAAAACCTAGTCAAAACATATTGAAAAAACTTGAAATATGAGAAATAGGTTCTTTGATATGTATACTAAACACTCCCAAAGTGATGATTCATGAAACATAACTGGGTGAAAGATATTCAATTACAAACTAGGCTTCTTGTCATTGTTTGAAACTTAGGCAAAAATATAGATTTGAACAATGCTCAAAACGAAACTTCATGAAATGACTTGAAATGAAAATTTATCATTATGGTATGAATGCATATACTAAATGTAAAGTGTTAGAAATATTAAACACTTTATAGGCCTCAAAATGATAGTCAGTACACATACATTAAAAACACTTATAACGGTTCAATTTGACTCAAAATTAGAAAGGTACTCAAAATTAGGGATGCATTTTTGTGTCCCAATAGAGTGTTCTTGGCTAATTCTTCTCCAATAAGATATCCATGACCTATCTCATCATAAGAAGATCTTTGATAGAATAATTGTTCATCATTTTTCTCACTACTAGAATATAGCTTTTCTAATTGTTGCTTAGCCCGGGTCAACTCTCCTTTCACAATGATAGTGTAATTTTCTAATTCTGCATCTTTATCTTGATGGAGTCTAATGCATATGTCACTTTTTTATGATGATATCTTAGATCCACATTCTTAGATTTCATATTTGAATCAAACTTGCCATCATCTTTCTCCAGACTTAACTTCAGTTCAATAATCTTCAATTAATGTTTCAAAATCTCATTTTCTTTGTTAAGGGTTTTTATCTCATCACTATCACTAGTCTTCTCTCTAGGATCTTTTCTAGATTTGAAATAATCAATATCATCTTTCGGTTTACCAATATAATCTTTAGCATCTTCATATCTTTCTTTCAAGTTGTCTCTTTCTTTTGTAAGAAGGTCAATTTTCTCAAGGGCTTCTTCAAGATTTCTCTTCAACTATTCAATATCCATAGGGATCTTACTCAAGTTGTTAAGCTTATTATGAGTATCTATTCTCTGATACCAATTGTTAGAAATAGATAATACTAGAGGGGGGGGGGGGGAAGGGGGTGAATTAGTATTCTACAAATATTTACCCACAACTAGATATTATTAATTACTTTATAACATGCATATGAAAGAAAACCAATAATTTTGAATAGTAAATAAATCCATACACAAAGAGAACTCATAACGCCATTTTTTTTTCAACTAGGGAAACTCTAGCTAGGGAAAATGATCCACTAAACAAAAGAATCCTATTAAGGATATTGACCATGATAGGAGTCTATAATATATATATATATATATATATATTGGTCCCTTTTAGAGGACTAGGCCCTGTTAAAAGCCTCAACCCTATTAGGAGTTGGTAGAAGAATTACAACTGTATGCAAGAAGAGCCCATTGTCCTAACATGCAATTATAGAATTCAGTGTCTTAAACAAAATAAGATAGATACAATAACCTCTTTTTGTTGATTGCTATACTTCACATATCTCTGATCTTACATCTAAATTCACATCATAGATTTCTCACATACGTTTGCATGTCACATACTAAGTTTACATATACACCATAAAATTTTCATTCACATAATCTACTTCACAAGTAATGATTTATTACTTATTCCCTTTCTTTCACAATACTTTGTCTAGTCGGTTTGATGTTTCCACATGTTTGGTCATTTAAAAAAATAGCCAATGCTAACTTAGGGTAGAAATAGAGGATGTCATCCCTAAATAATTAAGTAATTATTTTGTGACCAAAATAATTCCTTAACCTATTATTAACCCTTTCCTATTATACTCTTTTCTATCCTTATTAGTGTGTGAACTATAACTTCATCTTTACTATTCGTACTAATCTGCACACTTAGGTACGTCATCAAGATACTCAGTTCTACCTATCCGTAATTGCACACATGCCAATTTTTAGTATAGAATTCATAATATCAAAATTACATCTATATTGATATTAAATTTTTTGACACTTAGACAATTTTCTATCTTTGAACATGGAATCTTTAGCTGTATAATCTGTCATCTCTTTATAAATATATATTGCCATAAATTATGAAAACCCCTTACAGAACTTACTTAGCCATATTTACAACACATTTCATGTTAGATATTTTAATACTACTTGATATCATTCTATCTTTATTTTAATTCAAGGTTAATTCCTAATCTTGGGTTTGACTGAGGTAAACTCCCCAAATAATGAACAAACATACCCTTATTTTTTAGGTTTTTGATTACATTCTAGTGAACAAGTTATAGATCTTGATACCCTTTTTAGATTTCTTTAGAACTACAAAAATAGGATTTCTTCAGGGTTGACTAGGCCACCCTTAATGCTTCAAAATTAACCACATCAACCATGTTAGATTGCAAAATGATTTATGGGGTTTTCCCATCACATAGTTTTGAACCTAGATCCTTGATTTCAACAATTTTTGACATCATTTGACAACCCATTTTTAGTTTTGTATTTCGTGAGGTACATAATTTTCCTATTTTGATTTCAATATTTTACATTTTAGTTTTAAATTATTTTTCTTTCTTAAACCCTCTTGAGGTGGAGGTGGGAGGGAAATAAAACTGAGCTATTCATCCTTTTGTATTGGATTTAAATATTGGTACTTATTTTTGTCTCAATCAAACCTAATTCAAGGGGTGTATCTTTGTCTTCCCACTTCATTAATGTATTTGTTTGTCTTCTTGCATTTTCAAAACCTACAGTAACAACTAGACTTGGTGCCTATTTAATTATTATGCCCCTAACATGAGGGCTAAGAGATAGGTAGTTTGGAATGTAATCTCTAATTTTTTAGATAAAATAAGGGGCTCAAATTTATGTGTATGGGTGATTTCAACACTTAGTATTTTCCCTCTAAACATTGGGTGGAGTTATTGATTTTACTAACAACATGGAAGAATTGATAGATTTTGTTAACATTAATGATCTTTAGTGGGACACAGTTACTTGGTCAAATAACATGAATGGTCAAGACCTGATCTAGGTGGAATTAGATAGACTGTTAGTTTCTATAGATTGGTAATAGCTATTCACATCCACTTTCTCTTCTCTACCTCATATTGCATCAAATAATTCTTCCATTCTCTTCAATTAGTCAAATAACCTTTTTTGTGGCCCTATGCTTTTTCTTCTCTATGAAGTAATTATTGAAATGAGATTGTTGAAGTGAAGAAGACTGATTAAATTATCATGGAACAATCATTATTTTGTCACTGATGTTAAACCTACTACTTGTTGGTGAGACAATTTCTTACTTTGGCTTGGACACTATCATTTTTTTGATTGATGAAGAGGATTTGAAAAGAAATGATAACAAGAGAACCTAGAGAAAGGTTGAGTTATTTGGTGTATAAAAGGAGCACTAAGACCAAGCAAGACATTGATGTTATAATGTATTGTTTATTTACTTAAGGCTATAATGAAATTATACTTGAGAAAAGAGTATAAGGAGGCTAAGTAAAGAAAAGTGTCTACCAAGCTTGACCAAGAAAATAGTGCAAACTAAGAAAATTTAGCATAGGCCAAGCAAAAAATAGTTGAAGCTAAGAAATAAAGTTTAGTACAATAGTACATTTGTCCTCTATTTTTGATGAAAGTTTTCAATAAGAGGCCAAATTGGCTTGTGAACTACTTTTTTTTTTTTTGTTCATGCTCCCATGTTCATTGAAATAGCCATGAACATGGGATGTCAAAATAGCCATGATCATGGGATTATATTTGAAAAAAGAAAGAAAGTTGAAACACATTTTGCATTGTTCACAGGATTTATCGTTTGCAGGAGGAGGCGGGTTCGCATACAGAGGTGGGTTAGCATACAAAGGTGGTAAGTTTTTTTGAGGAAATTAATTGCAATGCATGAAAATATTGAGGGACCCATTTTGTATATACTTAGGATCATGCATTATTTAAAATTCCTACATAGAAACCCCATAGCTGGCTAATTTAGGTGATTTATTTTAGGAATTATGCTTATTTTATACACATCTTTTCTCCTTGTTCAAAACCCTCTAATTTTTTTACAAGGCTGCAAGTGTATTGTTTGGTAGGGGATCCCCTGAAGACAGACCGAAACACGTATTGAGAAAGAATGGGTTACCTTTGCCAAAGTAGAATCCCCACACAATTGTTCTTCTCAAATGTGACAAGGGTAACTTGAGAGCATTCCTTTGAAAATTGACTAGCAAACCTTTAATCTAGGGTAACACAAGAGCACTCCAATGTAATATTTTGCATGATTTCAATCGAACATGGAGAGGTGTAGATAAAAAAAATTCCAAGTAATTTTTAGGAACCCATGCAAGGAAAGAATGTGCTTTTAATTATTAGAATGTGGCTAGTAAATTGTTATAGCGTAAGGTTTTTGAGTGTGTGAAGTTGTAGCAAGGTTTTTTCCGTTAGATGGGTGGATAAAATATGGATATAATATTGTGAAAATAGTATGATAAGATTATATTGATGTGTGAAATATTTTTATTAATTCTGAAAACAAGATTTTTGGATTGGATACAAGAAATTGCAGATTTGGAGTAGACTGTCATGACATGATAGCAAGGTATAAAACTTATTTTTATTTCATTTGATTAAATATATTTAGTGTGTTAAGATGGTTGGAGTTTTGGAAAATCAATATAGATGTTTAAAAGTGTCTTTAATAGTAGGGGTAAGGAAGATACTATATGTTAAGGTTACTAGATGGTTGTGTTAACCTATATGCCAATAGGAAAGTGCAAACTTGTCAAGTTTAGGTTATGGGCAATGTAAATGCTGATCACATCATGATAATAGTGTCTTTAATGGTAGGGGTAAGGAAGATACTATATGTTAAGGTTACTAGATGGTTGTGTTAACCTATATGCTAATAGGAAAGTGGAAACTTGTCAAGTTTTGGTTATGGGTAATATAAATACTGATCACATCATGATTCCTTGTAAAGTATTCCAAAGGTGTAGCTTTTCATCAGAATGAACTTGTAGAAGGGCTTAGTATCCTTTTTAAGTCATGCAAACCTTGATTAGATTTGTCATGTTTTTTTGTGAAGGATGATTGACCTGAAATAGGATAGTGTTGTGGTAGGTCAGACAAATACAATCATGATGAATTCAAAGAATTAAATAGGGAGAGAGATAATTAACTATGAAAGAGTTTTCAAATGATACATTAATGATGTTTTATGTGTATATAGGTGAAGACTAAGAACTAATCTTATGATAGGGAATATGTATGAACACAAAATCCTTTCACCAAGTGAGAATAATGTCCTCATGCAAGTTGTTGGTTGGTGGATACAATGTTAAGGTTTGGTAATCCTATGGTCTTGATTGCAGGAGTTATGGATGATACCTTAAGAAGATAATGTTTAAAATTGATTATGTAAAATTATTATCCATATTTTTATCAAGGGTTGAAATTTATGTTAAAAATTTTCAATTGATATTGAGATTATTCTTGTTTCATTTTGATAATGGATCATTAAATTGTTTGATTGAAAAACTCAAACATTTAAAAAGTAAAACAATCATATTGTAGTTTATAGGTTGTGAAAAACTAATATGAAGAATCATTTAAAAATAAATCACTAGTCCTTTTTCTTTGAATGTATTTACCATCCAAGTTTGAAATCTCATGTTCTCTGAGCAACGTCTTGATCTTCAATGAAATCCGACATTGGTTCAAACAACTTGGCATTGAAAGTTGTACTAATGCACCCTCTTTGTTTCTTCAGCATGCAAGAAACATCATTTAATTTGTAACATTGTCTAAAAAGTATACTTGATTTGAGTCCTAGTTGATCCATGAAAAACTCACAAAGGAATTACCTTCCTCCATTGAGTTAACCTTCCTCCATAGGACCTCTTTTTATTGAAAATAGAAGTTTGAAAAAGTAGGTTGAGACCTTGAAATGTTGCCTATACATATTGACAATAGCAGAATGGGATAAAAGTATGTTGTGAGCAACTATGTAAAGTTCTATTGAAGAGTTCCCTTGCTTACAAAGAAAGTGAGAAAGTATTGAACATCTTCCTAGAGCTCAACCTTAGATGAACACACCCACCACCTTTAAGAGAAAATAGTTCTTTCAAGGAGCCCTTCTCAACAATAATTGGGGTTACAATCTCTACATATGAGTTCATATTTTAACTTGATGAGCCAAATATTTTGAACATATTCTCAATCCTATATATCAAGATGGAACTCAAAAAGTTCTTTAAAAACAAACCTATTTGAGAAATGGTGTCAACCTTTCTATCAAGAAGTGACACCATTAGATTTTCTTGAAGATTCAGTATAGGGCTGCACCAAATTGAGATCATTAGCAGAAAAAAGAGTAAAAATTATAGTTGCAGAAATAGTCACTTACAAAGAAGAATTTGAATTCCATGCTGCTACTTTTCTTCCATTTAGTTCAGAAAAAACTTGTCTGGAATTCTCTTTTTCCAATACTAATTGAATAAAAAAGGAAAACCAATATCATTTCTTTACACTTTACATCCATGATTCATTTTAGCACACCTTAAAACAACATATCTTTAATTGATATGTATTTTCCTCTTATTCATTATCAAACAAAGTACTATTAGAACCTGGCTAGATAGCCTTGATAATTCATTATTGCACCATGTTTCCCCCAAATTACAAACCAGAATAATCGAGGAAGGTTGAAAGGATAGAATTAGGTTTTCTTATCTATGAGAAATTTATTAGTCTTAGGATTTGACAAGTCAAAGCTTGTCAATGGGAAAAATGTTTAATATTCAAAAGTCATTAGAGTGGATTATATAGGGCATATTGGTCACGCATAGTTTGACAACAAACTAGTAGCTTTAACTTAGAATGGAAATGTTTATTAAATCAAGAACTTACAAAATAAATTTACCAAAAACAAGGGTTGATTGAAGTAATTTTTATTTCTCACCTATGGCTTCTGGACGCAAATCTATTGACTCAAGAACTACATAAATGAAGAAATAGTAAAAGATTTATTCCATATGATAGCATGCTATTCAAATATATAATTCACTTCCACCACTTAATGTTTTTGTAGAGTCTTGCTCATGTATGGATGGTAGAATCAAAATCATTTAAGCTGATTTCTTGTTAAACACATAAACTAAAATACAAGTGAAAATAAATTACATATGCTTAATCCACCATGAATTCAAACTTAGTTGAGATGAGTTTAGGCAAGACACCTGATACTTGGATACTTCCTAGCATTGAATTGTTTCCCTCTTAATTGCCTCTACTTTCATTTAAGTTACAATACAATTAGAAACTAATTTGATATCTCTCTATGTATAGTTTATCCTATAGAAGGGTATCCAAACAAAATGAATGAATTTCTTGCTCTTTCAAACTATTAGTGATACAACCCAAGTTGCGGGTAGAAAGCCCTATGCACAAAAATAAAGAGATTAAAACTACCTATTTATGTACAAGGAATCATCATAGGTGAAGGAAAAAAAATTGAAACTATTATGTGTGTGTGCTAAAATGTTGACACACTTCTATGAGTCATCATATCCAAGATTGCTCAAGAATGAGATCTCAAATGGCAACTCATAGATCTCTATTGATGGAGTGCAAGGGTTTGTACTAGAGGCCCTCAGTTTGACCTAGTTTGTGCCCATGCAACTACACCATAAAATGAGAGATTCAAAGATAAAAATATAAATGCAAATGAAGATGCAAGTTAATCTAAATGATAATAATGCAAAACAATGCAAGAAAGAAAATCTAATGTATGAAAGGAAATAACAATGAAATATTAATCTATGAAAACAAATATGACTCTAAGATAATATGAAAATGCAATAATGAAACCTCATGATGGAAGCCATGGATGCAAGAAAGAATAAGACAAGAAGAGAGAAGTTGCAATGAAGCTCCAATGTCCAAACCCTAAGGCTTAAACTTCTCCAAAATCACTCACTAAACCTATAGCATAAAAATACTATAGCAATGAATTATTTTCTTTATATCTCTCTCTATTGCTCTATATTGCTCTGTATTGCTCTATATTTCTCTATATTGCTCTATATCAAAATGAGAAGGAGAGGGCTCCTTATAAAGAAAAATGTGGAGGTGGGAGGCTTCTCACAACCAATATGGGATAATAGAGTTTGATCCATGTGAGACAAAATTCCACCAATGAGAAAAGAGGAGTGTTTGAGAAGAAAGTGGAAAGAGGAGAAAGAGGAATCCCACTTAGAGATATGTGCATTCAAGTGTAGAGAAAAATGATTTATTTATTTATTTTTATTTAATTTATTTTCTTTTTCAAGTGGGTTTAATTTTTATTTATTTAATTTCCTTTTTCACATGGGATTTCATTTAATTAAAAGGGAGCAAGTTATTTTAATTGAATAGGAAATATTTAATTAAACTAAAAGAGGGTTTTTTCTCTGATTAATTAAATGTGGATTAATTATTTAATTAAAAGAGAGGTTTTCTTTTAATTAAATAAGACTTAGGATAAAATGATCAAACTTTAAGAAATGTTGAAATAATTAAATTAATTACAATTTAATCAAAGAAATTGATTTGAATTGATTTAATAAAATATTGCAATGCATTGATTCAAGAAATTTGATAAATTGAATAATGGGGGCCCATAGTCTAGGCAACCATTTTAGGGTGCATACATTTTCCCCTCTATGACTAATGTGTGATCAATTTGGGAAGACATGTAGTCAAAGAAAGAAATTGAAATGTGAGATTGATTTGGGATCACAAAACAACCTAGATGTGCGGTCGATTTGGGAACACAACAAGACAAAGAATACAAATAAATTTTGATTTAAAAAAGTTGAGGATAAAATTGATAAAATTGAATTGAGGATTGAAGATGATAGGCCTCAAATGTCCTAAGTGTTTCAAGGGAACAATAAGAGACACTATAGAGCTTCAAGACCATGCCCATAAACAAAAAACAAATAAAAACATGCCCCATACCCAAAGTCCTCTATTTATGCATCCTAGAGAGACTTATTAGACAAGGACACTCAACAAAAATCAATAACAGTCAGCACACAAAGAAAAGATCATGACATAGGTCAAGCATTAAGTGTTTTTGTTTAAAAATTGAAGTGTGTTAATTGATACTATGTTCTAAGGATAAGGATCAAATGCTTGTAGGCAGGTAAGATCACATGATGAAACTGGGTAAGACCAAAGTGATAAGTGTTGAAAAAAACTTGATGTTAGGAGTTGTATTGAAAAAACAAGTTGGGATGGTGTTAAAAAACACCATTTGCGAGGTTTCCTAAAGACTAACACAACCAAGAGACCAAAGCTAACATAGTTATGTCCCGTAGACAAAGAATAATTCCAAACCAAGGCAACAAGGGTAAGGCATGATGGAGAAAGGCCAAGTGTTAAGGACACATGCTAAGAAACAAGTGTGCAAAGACCTCAACTAGCACTCATTTCCAGGTTTTCAGCACTTGGATTTTTCTTTTTGTTTCTTTTGAAATATATTATTTTTTTTGTATTTTTTAAATATATCATTTTTTGTTATTTTTAAGGATCAATAAATATGTACAAAGATGCCCCTCAAACAGAACAAGCATAATGGATAGAACTTTTTCAGGTGCAAGACATTGATAGGATCATGGAGTTGCTCTCCCTCTATTGTAAATAGCAAATAGGCACCGGACCCAAAAGTTTCTATAATAATATAAGGTCTAAGCCAATTAGGTTCAAATTTACCCTTTTGATGTCTATTCTATTGATTTTTAGGATTTTCACAGAGGACAAGATCTCCCACTTGGAATTCTCTAGGGTGAACCTTTTTGTTGAATTCTTTTTACATGTGCTTTTGATAGACCCTCATATGCTCAAATGATACTTGGAATTTCTCATCTAGAAGTTCTAACTCTTGAAGTCTTATGGCACGGTAGTCTTGATCTGTAACTAGACCTTTAGGGGAAACTATGAGTGAAGGAATCTCAACCTCTAAAGGTAACACTGCTTTAGCACCATATGTAAGGGCAAAAGGAGTATCCTCAATAGGAGTATAGATACTTGTTCTATAGGCCTAGAAAGTTGAATTTATTTGTAAGTGCCAATCCCTACCATTCTTATGAACTATTCTATGTAAGATTTTGAGAATGGTTTTATTTGATGCTTCTACTTGACCATTTCCTTAGAGGGAGTAGATGGAGGACCAATGTTGTGTTATCTTGAATTTCTTACAAAGTTGTTTAAGGTACTTATTTTTAAACTAGCCTCCATTGTTAGTGATAATCTTAGAAGGAAATCCATATCTATAGATAATATGATTTAGAATAAACAGAGAAACTGTGTGACCTGAGGCAACATAAAGTGGGATAGCTTCTACCCATTTAGTGAAGTAATTAGTAGTAGTGATAAAAAACTTGTATACACATGATGAGTTGGGATGAATCTGCCCAACAAGATCAAAGGCCCAATGTTGAAACAATTAGTGAGAGATAGAAGTAATGAGTTCCCTGCTTAGGGCATGTATCAGGTTACCATGTTTTTAACACTTTTCACATGACTTTACAAAATCCACTGCATCAATTTGCATCATAGGCCAATAGTATCCCACCCTAAGCAACCATCGAGCCATGGAAAGACCATTGGAATGTCCTCCATAGATGCTCTCATGGATGTCAACTAACATTTGATTAGATTCTTCCTTTTCTAAGCATCTAAGAAGTGTTCCATCTAGACCCCTCCTATACAAATCTCTAGAGATAAGGAATGGTGAGAGGGATTTTGAATAAGGTTTTTGCATTCAAATTGGTTAAAGGTGTTAGGTATAATACCATCACAAAGGTATGAATAAATGGCACCATAATGGGGTGACTCATGATCAACAAGGGTACAAATAACATGACTTTCTTTGGAATCATAGATAGGGTGATGTAGCTCTTCCACTAGGAATTCAAATCTTGATTCATGTTTCTCTAATTGAAGAAGTGAAGCATGTGTAGCCATAGCATCAATTACTTTTTTTTTCTACTCTAGGGATTTGCTGAAATGAGACAAATGTGAAGTAGCATCTCAAGGAATCAACCATTTGTTTGTAAGGTACCAATTTCTCATTTTTTATTAAATAATTGTCATTGATTTGGTTGATTATCAGCTATGAATCCCCATAGATGTGTAACTCTATAATTCTGCATTCTATAGCCATCTTAAGTCCATTTGTTAAAGTTTCATACTTAGTAATGTTATTTGTACATGAAAATAATAACTTGTAAGATTTATGAATCGTGTACCCACGAGGAGAAATAAAAAACACACCAGCTTTGGAACCATTTTTGCATAAAGGACCCATCAAAGAGCATCTTCCATGTTCTTTCAATCATATACATGAGGTGCTCATTTGGGAAATCAACTTGCATAGGTGCATTATCTTGTAGTTGGAAATCAACCAATTGATTGGCTATGGTTTTTCCTTTGATTGCTTTATGATCAATGTACTCTATGTCAAACTCTGAAAGGATCATCATCCATTTAGCAAGTCTACTCATGAGGGAAGCCTTACCTAGTAAATACTTAAGTGGATCAATTTTTTCTATGAGGTGTATAGTGTGCACAAGCATATAATGTCGCAACTTTTGGGAAGCAAACACAACTGCGAGGAAATATTTCTCAATACTAGTGTAATTAACCTCATATGAAACAAGAGTATGATTAATGTAGTATATTGCTCTATCTTTCCCATGTTCATCCAATTGAGATAATAATGATCTAGGTTGATCTAGCAAGACTAAAATTTTCACAGTCTCAGAATCTCTCAAATTCAACATCATTCCAAAGATCTCAAAAATTTAGACCCGACATAACTTGAATGGGGTCAAAAGGATCTCATATGCAGAAGTTATGCTTAGTCAAAGGTTTGGTGAAATTGGCAAATTAGAGAGTTTAGAAAAAGGTGAAAGAAATAAAGTTATGAAAAATGGTCAATATTGATATCATTGTAAAGAGTTTTTAAAGAGCTTTACAATGATGTTTATTTCATCAAAATCTGAGATAAAATATGGAAGATATTGCAAAATTACTTTTACCTTAGAAAAAAGGAGCTCCTTATTTTCAAGTGCCCCTATTTTGGTGGGTTTATTTTTTCTAACAAAATGGCCACAAAATTATTAAAAAACAAAAATAAAAACATATGTCGTTTACTAAAGGCTTATGAATAAACCCCTATAAAATAGCAAGATCTCTCAAAATATATCTTCCCTACAATTAAGGATGCAAATGCTAACACTATTTATAAGGAGAGCCAAATAATATTAAAATTATAGATTATTCATTTTTGGGAACTATATTATTGTGTACGAATTTGTTGTAATGGAGGGATTGTTATGTAAAAATGGGAGATTTGTCAAATATTATGGTTTTAACCATAATACGCAAATAAGCTTGTATAAAAGTGGGTTATTTCTCTCTTGTAAGGACAATAAGTATTAGAGAATTTTCGTAAATTCTTGGGGAGAAATTTTGTAATTCTTGAGATGGAAATTAGTCCTTAAGGAAAAAAAAGAAGTCTTGGAGAACTTTTTCAAAGAGAGTTTTTGTAAAGGAATAGTTTTCCTTGTGAGAGAATTTGTAAGCATGAAGGCATTGGCTAGTACTTTCAAGTGCATAGAAGAGATTGTGAATGTTCAAAGCTTGGATTCTATAATAAGTATTTTGCTTGGCAGAACTAATAAAGTGGTCCCCCAATTGAGAAGTGGACCCAGAGATGTAGTCCTACCTAGATGAACTCTGTATCAAATTGCTTGTGTCTCTGTGTTCTCTTTCTTATTCTTTCAATTCTTTAATTTTTTATTTTTATTAAACACATAGTTGATTAATTATGCTTAAAGCATAAATTTTCTTGTATTTCAATAGTTTAAAATACATACCATGCAATTACTACCTAGATCAGGGATTAAATATGTACTTGGATTAAAGTTATAAAACTTGTAAATCCTAGTTTTATAGATCAAGTTTGGTATTAGAGCCTATTTTTGTAGAGAAATTATAGGTTGTGAATGTTGACTAGGTTGAAGTTGAAACAAGGAGAAGGTGAACTTGTAGAGTTCAATCTAGAGATTGGGAAAAGAAGAACATTTTCATGAGTCATGGCATTTGAACAAAATATTTTTGAATTTGATGCAGAAGCCTTCCAGAGAGCTTTGGTGGACATTCTTCTCCAAGAAAGGCATGAAAAATAGTTGAGAAAGGAAGATAAGGCTAGGAAGAAAGAAGAAGCTAATCCTAAAAAAAGATGGCAAAGGAAAAGTAGTAGGAGGTGGTAATGACCCTCTTGAACCTTCATCTAAATCTTCTTCATCTTCTTCATCATCATCTTCTTCTCTATCTACTTCTTCTAAAAAGAAACATTCTGTGAAGATGCCCTTGTTAAAGCTTAATGTAAAGTTTGATTTTCTTGTATATAATAGTGAATTAGATGCTGAAAAACTAGATAATTGGTTTAAGCAATTTAAAGTGTACTACAGGGTTCAAAATATTTTGGATGATTCTTCCAAAATCTAGCTAGCTACTCTCAAAATGGGAGGTACTACATTAGTCTAGTGGGAGAGTAAGATCTAGGATGATCTTGTTGCACATGGTAAAGTCATTTCATCTTGGTATGAATTTACTTCTTTAAAGAAACAATTTTATCCTTTGGATTATATTCAACAAGCCATTATGGATTGGAAAAGTCTTAGGCAAGGTAAACGATAGTCTATACAAGAGTATACATAAGTGTTTAGGAAGAAGGCATTAACTCTTGGGATTCCTATTTATACACAAGATAATTTGTTGAAGTATATAGGTGGAATGCATTCTTATTTGAAACATACCATATTGATGTTTAGTCCTTCTAACTTTGATGAAGTATGTGCTCAAGAAATCGATATTAAAGTAGGTGGAGGAAACACAAGTTCTAGTTCAAAAAAGGAATTTGTTCCTCTTGAAAGCAACAAGAAGGGAAAGAAAGCAACCACTATGAAGAAAGAGGAAGGTGAAAAAACTAGTTGTTCACATTGTAAAAAGAAAGGGCATGTAGATGCAAAGTGTTAGAAACTACATCCTGAGTTGAAACTAAAGTGGTTTAAGAGAGATCATAAAGGAAAGCAAAAGACTATAGTTATTGTTCAAGATCTTGGGTCAGATTCTAATGATGAAACCAAGATATCAATTTTATGTTTAAAAGGTAAATCTTTTGCTAATCCTTCAACTAATGTTTCATGTTCTACTTCCAAAACTCATGATGCTCCTGAAGATAGTAAAAGAAGTGAATTATTTCATATAAGGGTGATTTCAAAGAACACTAAAAGTGACACATTGATAGATAGTAGATCTCAAGTTAATTACATTTTAGAGGAAGTTGTTAAACAATTGAGATTGGAAACTAAGCCACATAAGAGACCTTATCCTTTAGGTTGGGTGTGCAATGATAAGAGATTGTGAATAACTAAGAAATGTAGGTTAAGATTTTCAATTACTTCCAAATACATAGATGAGGTTGACTTTAATGTGGTTCCACTTGACATTTATGGCATTGTGTTGGGTAGCCCATACTTATATGATAGAAAAGCTATCTTCTATAGGGAGCATAATAAGTATCATTTGTTTAAGGATGGAATTGAATATATTGTAAAGGATCATCACATGAAGAATAAAGGATCAATTATAAATATAGGGCATTTGAAAATGATTGTAAATGCAAGCAATTGACTGACTCTCATGTCTACCACAACTAGTGAGGATCAGATGCAATTAGAACCAAGTCTTCAACCAGTGATGGTAAAAGAGGGTTTGGATTATTCATTTTCTAATGATGTTCCTATGCAAGGGATCTAGAGAGTTGGTACTTTTCATTTTTCATTAGTTTATTCAGTGTTGTTGCTTCTTTCTCTACCAGTTGTTACTATGTGGGTGACAAATGCAACAATAAATCTTGGTGGATGTATGGTTAACTGTATCAACAATGCTATCTCATTTATAATTATTTTTGTGATGAGTGAGATATTTAGAAGTGATACCAAACAAGTGAGGAAAACATACCCTCACTTTCATTCTATGTAAAAATAGACTTTTGGAGGTCCAAAAGCTTCTCAGTGGGGAGGAATGATCTAGGTGGACCTAGCAAGACTAAAATTTTCATAGTCTTAGAATCTCTCAAATTCAACATCATTCCAAAGATCTCAATAAATTAGACTTGACATAACTTGAATGGGGTCAAAAGGATCTCATATGTAGAAGTTATGCTGAGTCAAAGGTTTGGTGAAATAGGCAAATTAGAGGGCGAAGAAAAAGGTAATAAAAATAAAGTCATGAAAAATGGTCAATATTGGTATCATTGCGAAGAGTTTTTAAAGAGCTTTCCAACAGTGTTTATTTCATCAAAATTTGAGATAAAATGTGGAAGATATTGTAGAATTACTTTTATGTCAGAAAAAGGAGCTCCCTATTTTCAAGGCCCCCCTATTTTTGTGGGTTTATATTTTCTAACAAAATGGCCACAAAATTATTAAAATAATAAAATCAAAACATATGTCATTTACTAAAGGCTTATGAATAAACCCCTATAAAATAGCAAGATCTCTCAAAATATATCTTCCCTACAATTAAGGATGGAAATGCTAACACTATTTATAAGGAAAGCCAAATAATATTAAAATTATATATCATTCATTTTTATGAACTATACTATTTTGTAAGAATTTTTTGTAATGGAGGGATTGTTATGTAAAAATGGGAGATTTGTCAACTAGTATGGTTTTAACCATAATAGGCAAATAAGCTTGTATAAAAGGGGGTTATTTCTCTCTTGTAAGGACAATGAGTATTAGAGAATTTTTGTAAATTCTTGGGGAGAAATTTTGTAATTCTTGAGATGGAAATTCATCCTTGAGAAAAAAAAATAGTCTTGGAGGATTTTCCAAAGAGAGTTTTTGTAAAGGAATAGTTTTCCTTGTGAGAGAATTTGTAAGCGTGAAGGCATTGTCTAGTACTTTCAAGTGCATATAAGAGACTATGAATGTTCGAAGCTTGGATTCTATAACAAAGTGGTTTTCTTGGTAGAGTTAATAGAGCGGTCCCCCAATTGAGAAGCAGACCTGGAGACGTAGTCCTACCCGGATGAACTCTGTATCAAATTGCTTGTGTCTCTTTATTCTTTTTCTTATTCTCTCAATTCATTAAGTTTTTATTTTTATTAAATAAATTGTTGATTAATTATGTTTAAACCATAAATTTTCTTGTATTTCAACGGTTTAAAATACATACCATGCAATTACTGCTTAGATCATAGATTAAATCTGTATTTGGATTAAAGTTATAGAACTTGTAAATCCTAGTTTTATAGATCAAATAATACCCCCAAGGAAGACTCTTTTGTTGAAATGTATAGACTAAGTGGTTTCCCTAGGATAAGAGGCATTAAAATAGGAGGTTTTTCCAAGTATTTCTTGAAATAAGTTCTTATACAAGTTGATATTCCATACACATTTGATTCTATGGATCATGACCTCAATATAAAGGGAAAGATTGTGTGGATGGCTCAAAGATTTATCATCTTCCTTTGAAAAGGAAAGGTAATGAGGGCTAGAAATATGAGTAACCATGTTCTAGAATTGATTTCCATCTAAATTATTGGGGATATTCGCTATGCACAAAGCATCCTCAAGGACTTGTTTGTGTCTCAGAGACAACTCTAAAAGCTCAAAGATCAAAATTTGAGTAGGGTTTCTTCACAATTGATCAACAAGATTATAATTCAACCTAGGTTTGACCATTGATCTTGAAGGAGCATACATGGATTGCACTTGTTTTGGCTTATGTGGTTGGTTTGAACTAGGTCCTTTGATGACAAGGGGACCTTGACTTTGTGTAACAACATTAAGAATTTGGGAAGACATTTTCTTAGGTTTACTTGACTAGTTTGAATTGGGTCCTCTAATGACATGGGGACCTTGAGATGATTCTCTGGAGTGAGCACCCCTTAGCACCAAAAAGGGTTCTTCACCAAGGATAGGAGAGCTATGCTTTAAATCATAACCACTGGGATCTTTATCTTCCATCATGTTGAAACTTTCTTCTACAACCTCAAGCATATTAACAACATTTTCTACATGTGCATAAGTGTAATTGATTGTAGCCTTGCCATTCTTAGGTTGGGAAGATTCCCCTTTCTCATAGTTGGGCAAAGACTCTTTGAATGCTATGTGATCAACATTGATATTTAATTGATCTATTTTAAGTTTTCCATTCTCAATAAGATCTTGAACAATATGCTTAAATCTCCCACAATTTTCAATATCATGCCCAATACCATTGTGAAGCTTGCAATAGGCCTTCTCATCCTACCACCATGGCTTAACTTTAGGTATGAAAAACTTTGCAACATCATAAGGGTGCACAAGATTACAAGAAAGGAGCTTCATGAATATCTCTTCATATGACTCACCTAATTGTGTAAAGTTATGTTTCTCTCATTTAGGCTTTTGTTGATATCTTGTCTTGTTACTTTGTTGATTAGCACTAGCCAAATGGAGAATGACTTGGTCTTTAGGATTAGAGGAATCCACAGCTCCATCATTAACCACTTGTTTGTTCTTATTCCAATATGTGTTCTTTCCTTTATCCTTTTTATTATTGTTATTCTGACCATAGTTGTTGTTGTTTCCATTTTTTGTCAAAATAACTTGCTCTCTTAAGACATATTGAATTCTAAACGTAGCTTCAACCATGGTATCAAAGGACTCAGTAACCATCTTCTTAACTTCATACTTCATCTTAGAAACCATTTTACTATTGAGGATTTCAATCTTTTCTTTCTCAATAATAATCCTAGAATAGAAAGAGCACTGTCATCTCCATCTTTGCAAGAAAGTAACAAAGGATTCTCCTTGATTTTTCTTTGCATGACATAAGTCTAATAGTGAGATAGATCATGCAAGATTGTATGCAAAGTGTTGAACAAATTTCTGAATTAAATCAGGGAATGTCTTAATAGAGGGAGTTATATTGGTAAACCATTATATTCCTTAACCCTTAAGATTCCTTGGAAATAATCTCATAAGTTATGAGTCCTCATGATGAAACTCAAAACTCATAGTATAGAATTGATGCACATGATCATTCAGATCTCCATTTCCATCATATCTATCATATTGGGGGATCTCAATTTTTCTAGGAAAATCAAGTTCATGTCAACAGTCTTATCAAAAGGATAAGGAAAAATTGAATCAAGTGAAAAAAGTTAGAATAAATAATTAATTAATTGTTAATTATTTATTCTATTTACTTAAGCTTACTTAGGAAAATGCATTTATTTATTACTTGTAGTTTAGGAGTTCGTTATAAGTTGTTGACAATACGGGAGTTTGTTCTCTCCTAAGTCATACTTATCCTCTCACATTGTTCGAGGACTTTACACCTTATGTGGATGTATGCTTAGTTGTCACACTTATCTCCTAGCATCTTCTAGCTTGTTTTGGATGATTCCTAGAACTCTTTATATTCAGGCTCTTTCTTTGTATTTTCATCATCAAGGTATATTGTAAATACATATTTTCTTGTGTTTGCATACTTGTTGTCTCTCATGTTTGTTTAGGGTTTTTCCCTTGCTCCTCGCCCTTCTCTCCTTGGCTCTTCTTTGACAGGTTTTCATATGCAGGTGATCTTGGGCATCTTCAGAGTTGGATTTCATCAACTCCAACATGGTATCAAAGCCTTCCTGCTAAAGCTTCGTTGAGGATTTTTGAAACCATGATTTGGAGACACAAACCCTAGTTTATTTGTGCATTTTTCTTCAAATCAGGGGAACAATGATTTTTTGGAGCACTTTCAGCCCAAACAAACACTGCCATTAGATCTGGAAGGCCATTTGCAGTTAGGATTCATATAAAACTTGTCATTTTTGGAGACAAAGCTCCAGGAGGCAAATTTTTTTTAGCCCTACAGGGTTCCGTATGGATCATACTGATAATTTTTGGTGAAAAAAAATAAAAAAAGAAAGTTTTAGGGTATGCCACCCAGTGGCCACCAACACACCACCACCGCTCAACCCACACACCACTTAGGCATGACCCGTTGTGGTAGTCACAGGCAATGCCACCTGTCTGCGGCGGTGCTTCTCTCTACATCGCCTCTGCCAACGTCTGCCGCTCTGCTGTGGCACAGTCTTCTTGCTGCCTCAGCTAGTTTTTTTTCTTTGTCGATGGATCCTCTGACATTGTCACTCAGACTACATCCAGCCTTGGCCACGACTTTCCTGCCACTTCCTTCTGGTGGTGACTCCTATTTGCACCACTTTGCCAGAGTTCACGACCATTCGAGCCCCACTCTATTTTGATGGTTCAGCTTTCCTTCGGTGCTCTGCCCAGATCCACCACCTCCACTAGTGGTTCTATTAATCGTTTTGCTTCGACAAAAGATCTGTGCCTTTCTACCACCAACCACAATAGTTATCTGCATGGTGCAGTTACAGTTAGCGAGCATGTGACATGTGACATGGCTGCCATGTGGACATTGCCACGTGGCTCCTACCACGTCACTCCTTTGCCACATGGACCTACCATGTGGCATCTTTTTTGTAGTGATAACCACATGGCCATCAATTTTTTTCCTATGACTTGCTAACATCAGCACTGCATCATCTTTCTTGAACCTCTCCTAAGTCATTTTTGGACTTACTTGTAATTTTTTGGCCATAACTTGAGCATACGAAGGTATTTTTCCAATCCGAAAGAAGCATCGAAAAGGTAGTTCTAAAATGGAGACATTGGTGCAGGTATTTTTAGGTTTTGATGCATTTTTATTTTCTATTTTTTTAGTCAAAGTCCAAAGTCCTATTTTTGACTCTGGCAAGCATATCTTCTGCGTTCCATGCCCATTTTTTGAAAAAATTATATTTTTGGAAAGCTAGTTCTTTCACCTTTTCAGAAATGTGATCCTTTTTCTTAGTTTTTGGCCCATGCTCTTTCTATCCTAGTTTTAGCATTTTTCTATATGGTGGATATCTTGAGTGTTTTAGGCCCGAGGATCATTTTACTAGCATGGTTTCTGTTGTTTTGAGATGTACTTTGTTTTGTATGAGCTTGTTTTTAGTTTTGATAATTGTAGCTATCATTTTGAACCACTTTTATGTATCACACTGAGATAAAGTGATACTCTTGCATTCTGGGGGTCATGAACATTGTTTTGAGTTAGTTGTACATGCATTATTTTTATAAAGCACCATGGGGGGGATAGTTGTTTGCTATTTTAGGCATTCTCCCTTTGTTAAGTGAGTGTACCTTCCATGACATTAGCCCCATGTAGCATTTTTGTGACTGTGTCTTTATAGGTGCCTGTACCTCTTCCACTCTTGTCATTCTTGGTTTGTCTATAGGAGACTTTGGCCAACTTTCGCAGTTGCCTGTCATCACACCCCATTTGTATTAAGGGGGGGTTATGTTGTTGTTTTAATGCATTCGTAGTTCAATGGTTTGATAGTGTGAACTATGTATTCAATGGTTGATCCTATGTACAAGGTGATTGTAGTGACTGGCTACCTATGCATTTCAGTGAGATGGATCATCTACCATATAGACATGTTCAGTTCATGCCTTCTTCTTCTATAGAGGTTCTTTAGATCAGCAGTTTGGCAGATTTATGACTTCTTTATGCTTCAGTGATAATCTTCATGATCACTCCTTGTTCCTATTTTTGGGGACAATTTCCCTAGTTGAAGGCTTCTTCAGTTCTTCACTAGGTTACCTCTTTTTGGGGGAGGGTTTTTCCCACATGGTTTTCTCTCTTTCCCCATTTTTAGAGGTTTCATCTTTTGCATTTGTACATGGGTACCTAACATGGCCTCATTACTGGGACCCATTCTACATTTCATCTTAGTTTTGTGAGCTTAAGGCATTTCCCTAAGTTGCACTTAAGGGGGGTGTTAGAGTAAATAATTAACTAATTGTTAATTATTTATTCTATTTACTTAATCTTACTTAGGTAAATGCATTTATTTATTACTTGTAGTCTAGGAGTTCATTATAAGTTGTTGACAATACGGGAGTTTGTTATCTCCTAAGTCATACTTATCCTCTCACATTATTCGAGGACTTTCCACCTTATGTGAATGTATGCTTAGTTGTCACACTTATCTCCTAGCATTTTCTAGCTTGTTTTGGAAGATTCCTGGAGCTCTTTATATTCAGGCTCCTTCTTTGTATTTTCATCATCAAGGAATATTGTAAATACATATTTTCTTGTGTTTGCATACTTGTTGTCTCTCATGTCTATTTAAGGTTTCCCTTGTTCCTCACTCTTCTCTCCTTGGCTCCTCTTTGACAAGTTTTTGCATGTAGGTGATCTTGGGCATATTTGGAGTTGGATTTCATCATCTCCAACAAAAAAGAACTCTTGGGTGTTGATATTTGCTTCAATTTTTCAATTTCCTCTTTCATAGAGGAATTATGCCTTTGAATCTTTTTGTCTACATCAAAGTTGTAAGGGACCTTAACACCCTTGTTGATTAAATTTTGAAAGCATGCATCTCTATTTTGGTCTATATATGGTTCCATATGTTGCTGAAAATGTGGGTCTAGTTGCATAGCCATGAAATCATAAGAATTATAGTCAAAGTTTGAGCTACCACCTCCAAATTGTGAACCATGATAGCTCGTTGTGAAGGTTTTCTTGAAACTCTAGGAGGTGTTGGTCTCCTATTAAAATCATGTCTTGTAGCTCTTCTTCCTCTAGGGCTAGGAGATCATGAAGGTGTTCTTAAGTGTCTTCCACTTCATGGAGTCTTAGGAGGGGTGGGTAGAGGAGAGTTGTTTCTTCCATTAATGTGCACGTTGTTGAATTTATTGTCAAGTTATGAAGCCATGAGAAGGTCTTGTGCTTCTTGACAAGATTTCCTTTCCAAATCAATAATGACTTTCCTTTCTTGCTCTAGGTATCTAAATTGTTCTTCCTTCTTAGCTTGTTCTTCTAGAAGGGTTTTTCTCTCATGCTCAACTACTTTGAGTCTATGACTCACATAACCTAAAGGTTTCATGAGAAGTGTACACGGTCTTGATTGCCTAAAATGGTTACCAATAGATGTTGTATTCACATGAGCGCTAGAAGGCTCACTAATTTGATCATCATATTGAGATTTCTCTTCTTAATATGCATAATGCTTAGCTTTCTAAGCCCTTTGGTATGCATCCAAATATATATCCTCAATATGGGGTGAGGTTGGTCTATTTTCACAAGTGTGATCACCACTCAAGAGGTCAACATAGTATTCACCACTTCGATTTTTCTTTTGTGGAGTGATTATAAAATCCATATCCATATCCAAGTGAGGTGATGCTAAAGGTGTACTCAACTCAATAAGGTCACTACTAGTGTCAAACAAAGCTTGTAGAATTTTCTTAGGTGATTGAAAAAACATAGGTTCTTTTCCCTTACATCTTTGATGAGTTTAACTAAAGGTAATTTTTTAAAGATGACTTAAGGTCACTTTCCTTGATCTACTTGATATCTTGTTGTAATCAGCATGAAAGAAAAAGTACTAGGTGATAGGATAACCCTAAGAAATATTGATACCAAACTAGGATAGTAAAAGCACTCACTTATCCAAAAGAGATGTGATGAGATAGAATTTTGTAACAGGCATAAACCAACACTACCACAGAGGTGCCCACAACTTTGGGTGAATACCCTAGCAAATATGGACCAGGAGGATGATTTATCCAAATTATAAATAATTAAAATTGAATTTTTATGAAAGTGGATGGATAAGAAATTACTAAGACTCTCCAAGAATAATATCAAGGAATCTAAAGGTATATCTTTCTCAACAAGGATACTCTCTAACTCACCAACTCTAAACAAGGTCACTTGTGAAATCAAAGATAACTAATTTAAGGGGTCAAAGCATAATAACCCAAGGTGAAAATAAGTTTCTAACAATGGGGTAAGTAGCCTAATCTAAACTAGATCAACCTAGGGAGACTAGAAATAATAGGACAAAAAAGAAATTTGATCATAAAGTCTTGATTTAGGAACTCAAATTTTATTTATTTTAAATATCCATCTAGATGTGATAATTTTTGAATCATAAACTAGGCATGCAAAAAAAATTCAAGAATTTGAAGAAAACATTCTCAAACAATGAACAAGGGCAAAATCAACCTTACACATAAACAAGAATAGTTTCATAGTATCATTTTAATCCCTAGAACCACCACTGTGTATGTTCTCAAAATATTTTTCAATCACACAAATAGTCCTAGAAAATAAAATTTGGCAGCACTATGGTTCTTAGTAATGTTCAACTCTATAGCTTTTGTAATCTAGAGTGGGCAAAATACAATCTCAACACACTAGGGTTTTGACATATTCCAAGAATTTAATCAATCAAAGATATTGAGGAGATTTGACAACCCAAAAAAAGACTACACCCATGAGGATTCCCCCCACAAGGACATTTATATAGTGATTGCTACTACCATGTCAGAAATGGTTGTTACCACTTGAGGTTTCATCCATCTAGTTGACCCAATAAAGAGAATATCCTCTATGGTTAACCCTCCATAATCAAGGAAGACTCACAAAGTTGTACCACATGGGGACTTAGTTTGAATTCAAGGGTTCCAAATTTTTGATGTGCCCAAAAGGGAATAGAGCATACTCCTCTAGCCTCTTCACCTTACCCAAACATAGCAAACAAAATTCTTTGAAACACTAATTCAAAATCACCTCACCAAATTTTTGGAAAAGCCAACAACAAACACCACCAATCTTAAAAGAGAAAGTACTAATGGATGTTGAGGACAAACCCAAGCATAATAGTGAGATAATAATAAATATCCTTCCCTACCTACAAGGGGATCTATCATCAAGAAGAGCTTCACATGTAAGGCAAGTGAATGAAGCACATTCCCTCAAGAACTCCAAAAATAGTGTTCATAGGGCCTAATTACTCTGTGAAATATATGTGCATGAAAGTAAATCTAGATCCAATTTTGGAGCACCAAATGAAGTGTGAATCTATGAAAGCATGTAAAAGCACTCAAGCCAAACACATGAGAGGGTTCATTTTACTTCCAAATCCAAATGTTAAAGAGATCCAAAAAAATACCTGGTAATCCTTGTAATGGTTCTTTTCTCTATTGTACCTTTTTGTTTAAGCTTGAACGCTCACTCACAATGAACAAAGCAACAAGAAAAACAAGCAAACACAAGATATGCAATATTTATCTAACTTATACAAAACTAGGGTTACATCTAAAAATCTAACTATTAAAGGTGATAATAACTAATAGGTAACTCAAATGAAATCTCACATCATGCATTGATCCATATGAAAATTAAATGCAAGCTATTCATTAAATGCCTGTTCTGGAATATTGATTTTTGACCTAGTCAACAAGATTGGACCTATATGATATGAATTTGGATCCAAAACCCAAATGTAAAAAAGAGGACCCTATCAAAAATTAGAGAGCTTCCCAAAAATGTCAAAATTTTGAAAAGATATTTTCACTTGTGCCCTAGAGAGCCATTTTGTCAAAAGAGAACAATTTTTGCAAATCAAATTATAGAGCCCTAATATGATCTCTAAAATAGAAATAAACAGAACTAAATTTGTTTAGAATTTAGAGATCTTTTCAAAAATATAGAATTTTCCAAAAAAATCATTAATTTGTGCCCTAAAATGATTTTTCATGAAAAATCAAGAAAAAGTTATAAAAAATTGAAAATAGCTTTGAAAAATCTAAAAATTAGACTAAATGTTGTTTGATATGTTGCCACCATGGAAAAAAAGTTCAAACCAAAACACCAATCTGTTTGGGGGATATGATCAAATCTTTTAGATCTAGGGTTTATTTGTCTCCAAACAAATTTTTACAAGGAGGTTAACTCTAAAAATATCTAAAATCAGCAAGTAAAGGTGGGTTGCCCCATGGTGGGTGCCAAAAATGTGTGTGCTAAAATGTTGACACACTTCTATGAGTCATTATATCCAATATTGCTCTAGAATGAGATCTCAAATGATGATTGAGAACTCTCTATTCATGGAGTGTAAGGGTTTGTAATGGAGGACCTTAGTTTGACCTAGTTTGTGCCCATGCAAGTACACCATAAAATGAGATATTCAAATATCAAAATATGAATTCAAATGAAGATGCAAGCTAATCTAAATGATAACAATGAAAAGAAATGCAAGAAAGAAAATATGATCTATGAAAGGAAATAACAATGCAATATCAATCTAGCAAAACAAATATGACTCTAAGAGAATATGAAAATGCAAGGATGAAACCTCATGATGGAAGCCATGGATGCAAGAGAGAATAAGACAAGAAGAGAGAAGTTTCAATGAAGATCCAATGTCCAAACCCTAAGGCTTAAACTCCAAAATTGTTCTCTAAACCTATAGCATAAAAATACTTTATCAATGAACTATTTTCTATATATATCTCTCTCTATTGCTCTATATTGAATACATTATGAATCCTATTGTCTAATAGATTTAAGAAACTACTCTTTACAATTGTTCGTAGATTTTAATAAACAAGTTGTGTAGGTGGAAAGGGGATGCCTTTTTCTTTAATGCTGGTAATCATAATTTTTTGTTTGGTAGGGAATTTTATTTCTCTTTGAGACTTCTATAACACTATTCCAATTTATATTAATCCTTCACCAGCTTGGAAACCACAACCAAAAGACTAAAGAGATGATTCTTTAGCATTTTGCAAAAGCAGGATTCTTTCACTTTGCACTTCCCTTGTCAATAGAATTAATTATAAACCCACATGACTAAAAATCCAAATGAAATTCAATTAGCATTTCTTGTGCCATACACTTTCAAAAAATTAGTATACCTATATGCTCAGTAAAAGCTCTGCACCTGCAAGGGCAAGACTTTGAGCTTTAGGCTACACTTAATAAAAACTACATTATTTTTCAAAATTTAGGGCCCCTTGGAAGAAATATTTCCTATTAAGGGTGGTGGATGTGTTCATCTATGTGTTTCATGTATTGCTAATTGATATCAGTCCCTACCATAATCAATGATTATATTATTACTGGTGATGTAAAGATATTCCTAATTAGTCTTGTAAAATAACCAAGGAGAAATAATGCAAGGTTAGATAATATATGATTAGTTTATAATGTGAATATTAATGAGTGCTAAATATTAATAGATTTATATATTATTTTCAATCCAACTATCACCCTATCAAAAGGAATCTTGATTATTAATGTTGGATGTTCTTTTAATACACTTGATATAGAATCTACAAGTTTCAAAAAAATCATCCTTCTTCCACCAATGAGTCATTCCATTGAAGACAGACCATGTTTGACAAAATCAACACACAATGGAATAGGGAGACAATTGCTAGATTGTGGTCTAACTTAAAAAAAAAAAGTGATGGAAAATGTTATTGTCCTTGCAAAAATTGTAAGGGCTTAAAGACTCAAAGATATTTAATCAAAACAACCAAGGAACATTGTAGATAGCATGGTCACATTGAAGGGGGGGAACAAATTTCATCCATTGGTATGCATTTTAATAATTTATAAAATACATAAGACATGATTTTATGGTGACATCATAGTCATGGTTAATATAAGGTCATAATTTTGATATAGGCCATCCACCATAGGTTTCATGTTATGGACCATGAAAATTCAAAGAATGTGGATTTCAAAATGAGGGAACATGGTGGTGTGAATATATAAGTAGAAGGTAATGATCCAATTGAAGAAGATGATGATGATGAAGAAGATCATGATGATCAAGATGATGATTATGATGATAATGATGATGATGATGATGATGATAATATTGAAAAAGACCTTGATGTACCTATACTTGAGAAGGAACACAAGCCCATATATGAAGGCTCCCAAACAACTCTTCTTGCCAATGTATTGTTGTTGGTGAACTTGAAGGTTATGAATGGTTTATCCAACGTAGCTATGACACATACGTTAAGTTATGTTGTCTTTTTTAATTTTTTGAATCATAATTCACTTACAATTAACATTAGGTGAATTATATAGTAATTAATATTCTTTATATTAACAAATTATATTTTTTATTGTAGGTTGATAGGTGAGTGTTTGTTAGCACCATCAAACATTCTACCTCACTTGTACCGAGAATTAACTGCCATTATGAAAGATATTGGATTGGAATATCAAACAATACATGCATGTCTGAATGATCATATTATATATCATAAAAATATGAATTTACAACACAATACCCTATTTTTCATATTAGTAGATATCGATCAAATTTAATAACAAAAAATGTACCTTGCAAGGTTCTTCGGGTTATTCCCATTATTCCACATCTACAACAATTATTCAGGTGCAATAGCTTGGCACATTTAGTGGATTACCATGCACACAATAGAAGTCAAGATGACATTATGTGAATGCCTACAAATGGTTCAACATTTAATGAAATAGAGGAAAAATGGCCACACTTTAAGAAAGAACTTCATAATCTCATGCTTTCATTAGCAATAGACGATGTCAATCCATTTGGAGAGATGAGATCTACTTACTCGGTGTGGCTTATTTTTGTTATCAACAATAACATTCCTCCTTAGATGACCATAAAGAGGGAGCACATAATGTTGGCACTGACGATTCCATGTATTTTTTCATTTAATAGTCATCTAAATTACTTTATTATAAATAATCTATCAAAATGGTCATAATAATTATGTAATTTTTTTGTTCATTCAACTAGGTAAGTACCAAGTTAAAGATATCAATGTATATATTGAACCCCTTGTCAATGAGTTGATGGTGTTATGGAATATGATCACTATGCATGATGTATCTAGGCAAATAGGACAGAGACAATTTTAATTCCATGCAATGCTTGTATGGACAATTCATGATGCCCCTAGGCTAACACATTTTTGTAGTATGTTCTTTTCTTAACACCTCTTTTCTGGTATGTTATAGTGCTAACACAAATTTAATGTATTTAATCCAATTATATATGATCTTTTAAGTCTGCAAACAAAGGGAAAAGTTTCATGTCTAGTTTTTGGTTCAAAGATGAAATCTCATCATTCAAAAAATTTAGGAAAGTAGGTGTTTGATGAGAATAGACACTTTCTCCATAGAAATCATAAGTATCGAATTATCGAAAACCATCTTTTTAATGGGAAAGATGAGACTACATCAAAGCCATGCAGAATGAAACCTCACCTATGAAAGTTGGAATACAATAAAATAAATCATAGAGGTAATGTAATTCCATCTGATATTTTTTTGCTTGAAATTCATATTTTGATTTTGTTAACTGATGATGTAAATAATGCTCCTGAAGGTTATCAATGCATTAATGACCAACTTCCAGAAGGAGTAAAAAGTTATCCTACACAATTTAGTAGGTTTCCATACTATAAGAAACTCCCAATTGTGCATTTGTTTGATCCTATGCATTTTTGAAAGAATGTAAGAGACACATTATGGAAAATCTAGGACAAAAGGCGTGACAAAGAAAAAATTGTCAAAATTTGTAGTGACATTGAAGAATCCAACCATGTAGTGAAAAATTTCATTCAATCAAATAAAAATCGAGACCAAATTGATACAACTGCCCTTAGTTGGTTATTGTTAGAGTACCAAAGAAATGCTATAAAAGAAGTCATTAAAAAAATATGATTTCTCACAAGATTTTTTGCGAACATAAACAATCTCAGATCAAAGAAAAGTGAATTTGGGCCAGGGATGAAAACACATGATTGGCATACATTTACTAAGGTAATTCATGTTATTTTGTATTCATTATATATTTTTATACTAAACATAGTTTTTATTGCATTCTTTTATAAAATATTGATAATCTCATTTTACAAATATTGTAGTACATTCTACCTCTATCTCTCCCACACCACTTCAAGAATAGTGTCAAACAATTTATATATGATCTTGGAAAATAAATGAGGTGGTTGTTATCAAAAGAAATCAATAAAAAAGATATAAAATATTGGAAGAGAAAAATTCCTAATTTTATGTGTGAAATGAAAAAGTTTCTACCTCTAAATTTTTTCAATACACAAGAACACTATCTCATACATGAAGTTGAGGAGATTGAATTGTGTGGACTTGGACCAACTAGGTCAACGTGGATGGTTGAGAGGCCCTTGAAATTTTTGAAATGCTTGGTTCAACAAAGAGCACATCCTGAGAGTTCTTTGGTGGAGGGATATATGGTATACTAAACCATGGTGTACATTAGTGAATATCTTGCTAAGTTTGTAGCAAAGATCCATGTAGATTGTATTTGGGATCCGAACACCATTAAAAAATTTGAAGGGGAGTACTTGATGGGAAAAGGTAGATTGAGAAAAGTGAAGCTAAACATAAGATGTTATTGTAGTTAATTAATTCTTATAAATCTTCAATATAAGTTATTTATAATTGGTGTATTTTTAAATATAGTTGGTCAAGAGTGGGATGTAATACATTTGTATATTGCAAAGAATCTTGATTGGGTGATGGTATGAATTGAACAATGTCAACAAAATGGTTGCTCATCAATGTGGGAAGGTATTGCTTCATTAGTTATAGAAGCTCATCGTAATGGATATTCTAATGTTACGTCAATGGTAGTTGTTCTAGTAAAGGGTTTAAGAGGTGGATGGGTATGTAAAAATTTATTAATGATCATCACTCATATGTTTCATATCAACTCATGATGAAAATAATTGTCACATGCTTCAAAAATTGTAGGTTAAGCACCACAAAGCTATATATTATCATGGGCACAAATTTTGCATAAAAAAGCTAGACGATACTAAGAAAACTTGTGATTCTGGGATAACTGCTATTTTCAAGGTCACTAATATATCATCTAGAAACAAAATACATCCTAAACAATCTCAAAATTGATACTATGGCATCTTGGATGATATAATTGCATGCAAATTTAACTCCTTCAAAGTAGTTCTATTCATCGTCAAATGGTATAGGCCACGACTAAATCAAAATGATCTAGATAGAATTGTTATTCAACATGATAATAAATTTACAATGATTAATACAAGGTCATTTTAGGTAGTTGGCGATGAGCCCTATATTCTTCCAAGCTAATGTGAGAAAGTGTTTTACTCTAAGGTTCCACAGAAATAGGGTTGGTTATTTGTTGTTAGACTTGAACTAAGAGGAAGGCCAATACAGTATAATGTTATGGAAGAAGAAGATGTTGAAGATGAAGAAGAAGAAGATGATGATGAAGAACAAGATGATGGTGATGTTGACAGCAATGCTGGTGATGATGACGATGATGATGATGATGATAGTGGTGATGATGATGATGATGATGTCAATGATGATGATGATGATTGTGATGATGACAATGATGATGGTGATGATGATGATGATGGCGATGATGATGAGATAGATGAAGAAGATGATCAATGACATGATAGAAATGTACAAGGTATGTGATCAATGACTCCTACTAAGCTTTGATTGCTAAGTACAACATACACCAATTTTTCTTTCAAAACCATATGTGTAGATATAAACATTAAGTAGAACATGTCCAAATTTTTAAAGATATAAATGTCTCCTAATAAGCTTTGATTGTGAAGTACAACATGCACCAAATTTTTCTTTCAAAACCATATGTGTAGATAAAATTATTAAGTATAACATGTTCAATTTTTTTAAGATATACATGACTCCTAGTAAGTTCTAATCATTTCACATTCAGGTGTCTTGAAATAAATTGAGTGAAATGTTCATGTTGTCTTCTAAGTTATTTGTAGCTAATTTAAGATAAATGATTAACATATGTAGAAAAATTAACCCCTTTGGTGAGGATCATGCACAGTGACATGGATCAGCAGCTATAAGTCAATAAATAGACATAATTTTCTTATATTATTCTATTTTAAATAGACAAAGAAGAACCATATAGACATGTAATTATATAATCACTTTCAACTTAGTACATTTTATATCTCTCATGTATAAACAAAGAAGAACCATATGCATGGGTCACAACTTGATTATTCTATGTATATTATTTAATTATTATCAAAATTCTCTAGTAGTTGAAGAGGGGACATGACAATATCTCAATTGATGGATTGCAAGTACCACCAAATAGGTACTTGTCAGATCTATCTACATCAAATGAGGGAAATGAGGGAATGGTAGATGAAAGTTCTACATGTACTACGACTAAAATAGGGAAATCAACTAGAGGTCAAAAGATTAGAAAAAAATTCAATAAATGTATGCAATTTTTCCTTGCTAAAGAGAGTCATGTTCTTATGATGATGAGAGCAAAGGTGACATCAAGGTGCCCTTTCAACACACATATTGAGAAAGAATGGGTACCTAATTAGCTACCTCCAATTAACATTGATTTTTGTGTTAATGAGAGGATATATCACATAGCTCCATCCTCAATACATGGTTTGGGCATAATTTCCATGGATGGAATAAAGGTATGTTACAAAAAAGTTGTTGAATTGATGAAGTATGTTGGTTTGTGATACAATTACAATGATTGGATGCAAATTGTTCAATAAAAAAAAGCATGGATAGGTATGCACTATCTGCAAATTATATACAATGGAAAGAAAATTATCAATGTAAAATATTTGCTATGTACATTGATGGGAGATCAAAAGCAACCAGTAATATTATGGATTTTATAAATAGTATGCGACATTTCTAAACTAATAAGCAACCCAATTGTATTTTTGAGGCACGTGAGGGGAATCAAGTTTTTATATGTATGATAAAATCAATAAGTCTAGGGAAAAAACTACTAATAGATTACCATTTAAATCACATAGATATAAACAAAGTTACTATCATGAGGGTGGTAAGTACTATCTACCATTTTATTAGTAAGTTTTTTTTGCTAAGATAAGTGGGCTGAAGTTTTTATATTTAATCTTTGTCACATGATGATATGGATCAAACACAGGATAGAGGCCACAAGGATGCTCCTCCTACCCATTCTTTGGCCATGGTAAACCTAATTAAAATTATAAAAATTAGATAGTTGAAGAATGTTATATTATTATCAAGTTTGCATGGGGATGGGAGTACTTTGGATACTTAGGGTACTGGTATGACTATTTTTCATAATAGGGGATGGGGGTTCTTGGTTATCAAACATAAATTTTAATTATACTTTAATATTCATAGAAAATATGAAATTATGAGTACGAAAATTGTTTTTAAAACAAGAAAAATGATAAAGTTTGCTAATGTAATGTATTGTTTTTTATTTTAGATTGTTGTATGTTTGTAATAATAATATATGATAACTATTTAGATGCATAATAGAGAAAGTAGACTTTAAACATGAACAAGAAGATCATAATTGGTAGAGAACTAGTTTAAACATGAAATGTTGAAGCCTAGTAGGATGAGAAATCACTGGTGTTTGAATCACTCATAAATGCTTTTAGACTTTTATTATATAAATAATAATTTCATCCCCTTAGTTAATAATTCATTGAAATAACAATGCTTTGCTAGAACTCTCTTGTCAAATGAACACCATAGTAATGCAAATAGAACTTCCTTGCCATATAATATAGAATTGCAAAACTAAATTACTACACGAACAAATCATTTCATTCTTTGAACCTTTCATAATGTGAGAAAATAGAACATGTCATTTTACTCAATTATCCATTTGATTGATAGAGGAGAACTGGTAGCCTCAAAATGTTAACTGTTATATGGAAAATCTAAAATTAGGAGTCCTGAAAAGGTTTTTTTTTAAACAAGAACAGTGATAAAGTTTGCTAATGTAATGTATTTTTTTTAGTTTCATATTGTTGTATGTTTGTAATAATAATATATGATAACTATTTAGATGAATAATAGAGAAGGAAAACTTTAAACATGAACAAGAAGATCATAAATCATATGACAATGATATATTGCAAATGATAAACTTCTGACTTGAACAGTGATAAAGTTTATTGTTAATCAATATTGTATCAAAGTTCCAAATTGATTAGGTATTGAATTAAGCTTGATAAACAACAAGTTGATACATAAACAAAAAACCAAAAAAATAATAAAAAATCTTAATCAATGTCCTTAGCTATGATTTTGGAGTTTTTATGAAAGTTTTACTAATATTTCTATCACAATTTGATGTTCAAGATTGGGAAAGAGCACCTACAAGAACAAAGGCAACTACTAACTCTTCTGATGAGGATATCGCAAATGTCCTTAATTTAATATACAAGATGAAAAAAAAATTAAAAAATATATCAATATATAAATAATGAGAATTTTTTATGATTGTTGAATTTTTTATATTTAATCTTTGTCATAGGAAAATATGGATCCCCCAAAGGATAGAGGCCACGAGGATGCTCTAGCTCCCACCCATTCCTTAGCAATGGTAAGCCTTATTAAAATTATACAAATTAGATAGTTGAAAAATGTGATATTATTATGTTATTTTATTTAGGGTTTTGGAGTTTTTTATGAAATTTTTACTAATATTTTTGTCACAATTTGATGTTTAGGATAGGGGAAAAGTGCTTACAACAACAGAGGCACCTACCCCTTTTGATGATGATATCACATATGTGCTAAATTTAATATATATATGATGAGGAAAAAACTGAAAAAAAACAATTTAGAAATTATGAGCATTTTCAAGGATCCAAATCCAATGGAGAAAGTGCTAAAGAGGCAACATGAATTGATGGCCACAACACATCATTTTGAAGTAAGTAGTAATAAATATTTAATTATAAAAAAAGTTAATAAAGGTTAATTTTATATTGTGAACTAAAACATGTATGTGTTCTTGTTACAAGATTTTTTGCAAACTCAAGTGCCTAGTTAAGGACATCATAGTGAGGTCAATACTAGTGGAGCTCTGACTACCTTAGGTAAAATGATCCTTAAGTTGACAAGTTACAAGGAATTTTTTCTTTCATTGAACATTCAAAAACTTCTTAGGTTAACTCTTACTTTTATTATATCAGAATGTCTTTGCTAACAATGTATTGTTGACTAGGTCATTAAGTGTAGGATACTCCTAGGAGGTTAATGGAGGTCCATCAGAGATTGTTGATTGCAATATCAGCAACAAGGGCCATGCAAACATCCACACCTTCATGGTCTATGCTTGGTAAATTGGTTTTGTGTTAATTATGATTTGATAATTTGTACTTTAATCATGCATGCATCTAGTAGTACATTCATTGTCGAGGTTTGTGACACCAAATATAGATCATAGTACATGTATTGGTGATAATTCACTATCATTTCTTGGATCTACCCATATTTCTAGCACAGGAGCTACGTAGACACCATTGTTGATTGATGACAATGAATTGATGCCTTTGAAATGTCCTAAGCTTCTCGGTACTTTTAAATTAATATTTTTTATATTGTAATATGCATTTACCTATTCATAATAAGTTTTGGATTGATGATCCCATGACATTTTTTGCAGGGAATAATTGCTTTTATAAGATGCTTTATGACCATGCACATAAGATATTCAGGCCCACCATATGTATAAGGTATGCAACTTTTCTTTTAGTATATTCAAGGTACACAACTTTAGTTAATTTTTCTATCTAACAATTTTGTGTTTTTTCTTAAAAGGTGGAACTTGCAAGATAAAAATTAAAAGATCAATTCATTGCAGATTTAGAGCATGAGTTTGGTAAAATTTTTAAGGAGAAGAAATTTTTGGAAAATGCTGCAAAAAATCTAAGAATTATGAGGGACTACTATAGAAGGAGTCTCATCCACAATCCAAAGTATGAGTATCATCCCTTTATTTCAATGAGGGATTGGAATGACTTCATTTTGGATGCAAAGGAAAAAATGGATGTTAAAAGAGGAGTTACACCTGCAAAAGAGAAAAGAAGGTTTGAAATAGTATTAACTTAGTACAATGTAATAATACATTGATCAACAATATTTATATCTATATCATCTAACACATTTCAAACTTTTCATAAGTTGTAGGATACATCAAAGGAAACAAAGGCCAGGTTGGAAAAGATTGGGAAGCACAAACTTGGCTTTGGTGGATACTCAAAAATTAAAACATAAATTGTAAGTAGGAGTAAATAGATTCCTGAAAAAATTATTTATAAAATAGAAATAATTTTGTTTAATAAAAAAATGTAGGGCTCTAAATTTAATTTAGAGGCCACGAGAGAACACCAAAAAGTTGCCTTCAAGGAGGCTATCAAGTTGTGCCTACATGACTATGCCAAGCTTCCACTAGCCCAACCCAAGAGCCCCCTGCATCATGTGAACATGTAAATATGCAAAAAGAGAAAAAATTAGAAATTGAATACTTGAGCAAAAATCTATTTGATAATAATGTGTGCATGACATTGCAATGCATGTTGGTCTCAGATTGGTTTTGACATTTGAGTGTCAACACCCTTAATCAATTCTTCAGTTAATGCTAAGTATAATATAGAAGCCGAGCTACTATGTGTGCCAAGCTAGAGAATTCAATAGGTGCCAAGTGAACTTCAAGTGTTGAGTGATAAGTGATGCTGAGTCAACTACAGGTGCCAAGAAAATTATAGATGCCAAGTGAAACAGAAATGCTCTAGATGTCGAGTGAGACAAAATTTCTATATGTGCCAAGCATCAGCAACTAGTAAGTGTTGAGTAACACAGAATCAACATATGAGTTTGTATCTTCAAAAACTTAGATGTAAACCATTTTTGAAGCCAACATAGGATGAATCTCAAAGAATCTTGAAGATAAGATCAAATCTTTTGCAATACCTATGTAATCAACATGCAACCAATAAGAAAAATGGAGAAGGCATGCAACCAATAGGAAAAGTGCAAGAATTGAGCAGGAAATGAAGATTTAATATTGATCATAGATTCATACCTTATCCCAAGTCTTCAAAATCTTTAAAAGGAGGACGAAACCCCATTATGCATATGTGTGAGAGAAGTGTATGGGTGAATTATAGAAAATTGCAAAAGGGTGTAAAGACTTAGTGAAGAACAAAGCAACATTGTAGAATCCAGTTGATCAAGAATAGAGTATCAGAACTTTGAAGAGTGACATATTAGATCGAGCAAGGATTAGATAAGATAGTGTAGAACAAGGATCTAGATTCAACAATTGAGGATTGCAAGTTATTAGGGTGGCATTCCAAGTGAATGTACTAAAGTCCTTTAACTAGGCCCACTTCTAATAGGGTGGTTAAATCCTTTAACTAGGTCACTTTTAACATGGTGTAAAGTCTTTAATAGGATAGGCCTTTCATAGGGAAAACCATTGGAATTGTTCAAACTTTGTAACCTTGAATAGTTACATATTGTTGTAGTGATACTTTGAGGGTGTCATCCCCACCCTAGTTTTACCTTCTCATTTTGGAGAGTTTCTGGGTTACTAAATCTTGTGTTATCTATTTTCATGCATGTCTTTACTTTCATGTTTATTAGATGAATTAGATGCATGTGAATTTTTTTTAGCTAAAAGGTTTTGAAAAGATTAAAGTTGGTTACTTCTTATTTACCCCCCCGTCAGAAGTAAATCTTCCCACTTGTAAATTCCAACAATGCAACCTCCTAATTTGAAAATACATCCTTATTATACACTGCATGATGAAGCTCTTGATGTGCATTGTAATGTAGATGGAGGTGGTTATTTTCTATTTAACAATACTTATGTAATTATTAATACAATTCAACATCTTAAATTGAACTTGGTGTAAGTTTTTTTGTGTATATTTTAGAAGATACAAAATGTCATGCTAAACAAGTGCCAGAGGATGTTCAAATTGATCACCATGTAGATCATGTGGTATATTTAGGTAAAGAAAATCTATTTTTTGTTCATTTAAATAATTTTTTGATGTATAGTTCTTTCACTTAATTAAATACATATATATCACTGCTATAAATGGTTTGAATTTAACTCATGATGTAGTTGTTTTTGCAGTAGACTCCCCTTTTCCACAATGACCACATGTTCTTGAATAGATGAAGAGGAGACATGCATTGGCATTAAAATCAGTAGACGAGGGGAATGGTGAGGACATTGATATTCCTCTTACAAGATACTTTAAAAAAAAAAACATTAAGAAGCCAAAAAGGAAATGATGTTAATGAATTTTATGTGTTAATGAAACATTCATGAATGTTGTGTGTTAATAAATGTTATTAGATGTTCATGAATTTTATGTTCTAATGAATGTTATCATGTGACTATAACAATTGAATGTTTTATTTCAAAAATGGTTGAATGAAGGAATATTATTAGATGTTAATGAATTTTATGTGGTAATGAATGTTATCATGTGATTATAATGACTGAATTTTATATTTCAAAAATGGTTGAATGAATGAATCAATGAATGTTATTAGATGTTAGTGAATTTTATGTGTTAATGAATGCTATCGTGTGATTATAATGGTTGAATCTTATATTTCAAAAATGATTGAATGAATTTTATTAGATGTTAATGAATTTTATGAGTTAATGAATGTTATCATGTGATTATAATGATTGAATATTATATTTTGAAAATGGTTGAATGAATAAATGTTATTAGATTTTAATGGGGAATTTAGAGTGATGTTGGGTAGGGGGGGGAGGGGCCAAATGAGCTTCCACCTTCATGTGGTTGGCCTTGTTAAGTAGAGAATATTAAACTATTCTTGAAACCAAGTGAAGCTCAAACTAAACTAAACAAAAATAAAATTTATAAGGCCAACTATATATAATCATCTATGCTTTATTAGATAGAGGATGTTGATTATATTCTATGAATGCACTTTGTAGCTTATAATTAACCACTAAACTCTTTTCTTCTAGTTCATTACCATTCTCATCAAATTTAGTACATACATGGCATGGAAAGAAAATGGACTATTACATGTTTGATTTATATTTTTGGATATAAGATTAATGATTTCTTTCTCACACAATTCTTGCTCAATAGTTTGTTTTTCTTCTTGGAAGAACTGGCATCCCATCAGGCTACAGTTTAGTGGTAACTACCTTCAAGATTCCTCTTATATTTGTGAAGGTATTTAGTTAAACTGTTTCAGAGAAATCTTGCTTGATTTTCCCAATTCTGATTGTACTTCATTTTGTTGGTTCAACAACCAGATCTACTTTACCGGGGTGGAAGAAACATTGAAAGGTTGCAAAGAAAAGTATAGGAGAATAGGCACGGGCTTTATTGAGTTGTGGGAATGTGCCAGTAGAAAATATTATTTTGGTACCCCAAGGTCCTATGTCATAAGGTCCAAAGTTCCACCATTACCCTTATATTATTCTTCTTCTTTTGAATTTTTTTTTATAGAGTGTAATGATAAAGGTTGAAAGTTTTAAATCATTAGAGTCATATGCTAGCTTTATATGCACACTACTTCAATTCTACACTATTTGGTCAGTGTAGGGGTTTTCAATCTTGTGCATGCAATTTGCAAGTGTTGGATACTATTGTGATGCAGTTGGAAGAGGCTACTAATGTTGCAAGAATAATTGTTGGAATATTCAAATGTGGAAAGAGTACTTATGGGAGGGGGGGGTGAATCAGAAGTACTAAATTTTTTCCTATTAAACTTTTATGTGGAAATAAATTGCATGCATGTAAATACATTAAGTAAACATGAAACTAACACATGCATCAATAACACATAACACCTGAAATTGGTAACCTAGAAACCCTCTAGGAATAAGAAGGTAAAACTGGGGTGGGGATGATACCCACAGCAATATTGTTTAACCACTTCTGATGGTTTACCCTGTTAAAGGCCTGCCCTGTTAAAGGCTTTACACTATGTCAATAGTGACTTGGTTAGAGGATTTAAAAACACTTAACATGAAGTGTCACCCTGTTAAAGGATTTAATCACCTATCTCTAGGATTAATGAAATAGCTATTAAGCTAACCTATCACCATAGGATTTCCATGCTAATACAATGGCTAGAAAGTATTAGGTAAAATGAACTTGATAGTTTACAATCCTTGATTGCTAAATGCTGGCTCTGTTATGCTTTGTCTGATCTTGATCCTTTGTGATCTAATATCTTTCGCTTCTGAAAATAGTATATCAACCACTCTATATCTTCTCCTCTATATCATCATCTTCATCATCTCCTTCTCTATCATATCTTCTCTATCATGTCTTCTCTATGAGATATCGTCTTCCTTATAAAGACATTCGACAATTTAGGGTTAGGTCTGAATCTACGATCCATATTCAATCTTCATTTCCACTTAATACTTATCTTTTTCTGATTGGTTCCATGCCTTTATCAATTTTCTTATTGGCTGCATGCAAATTACATAGGAAATATAAAAGATTCGATCTGATCATTAAATCCTTCGAGATTTCCTTATGTTGGTTGTAAAGACTATTTTCATCATAGTTTGTGTGATTCCAAACTCTTATGCTGATATCTTGGATTAGTCGGCTCCTAAAATATTTTTGTTGATCGGCACATGTTGTTCTACTGAGTTACTCGGAACTTACACAAAACTGTGTTACTCAGTATCTAAACTTTACTCGGCACCTGATCTTCGCTCGACATTTACATTTTACTCGGCACCTACACTTTACTCAGCATTTACACTTTACTCGGCACCTACACTTTACTCGGCACCTGAAGATTAATCGATATCTATTGCACTCGGCACCTATTATTGATCTTGGTTAAGTGTATTGACACTCAGTTGTCAAATTTATTCTTTAAGCTAACACTTGGATATGGTTGTACAATTGATGTTGCACATTACCAAGATGTTTTGTCATTGTTTTGCCCACTTATAGAGAAAACAATTTCCAAGATAATTAGTACTATTGTTCACACTCAATAGGCCTTGTTGATGCTCATGGCACACATGGAACATTTCATTCTTCATTTTTTAGTAGTACCACAATTGACTATTCATGGTTAATCTCCTGGAATATAGATGTTCTTTTAGATTCTATTAAGGAATTGGCAATTCTTCTATGATTTACTTAACTTGTTGTGAAGTTATATATTTTATTTGTGTCATGCTTTAAGGAGCTTTGGATGAAGTTGATACTAGTTGTTACTAAAGGTCCCATACATTAGTTGGGCTAAAGTAATGGAGGCTTTAGATCATGAAGGGTTTTATATACTAGATCAACAATCATTCTCAATGCTAATGTCAACCTATGCAAAAATTTGGTAGGTAAACATGGCAAAGTTCTATATCACCATATCCTATTTGCATGCTTATATATTTTGTGTATTTCTATAGTGCTCCCTAAATAGGGAAAAAAAGGTTTGCTAACCAGAAATGAAGAACTAAATATAATTGGTTTTGGATTTTAATTGCCTACAAGATCCACTTCTTGTTTAGACATTTTGTG
This sequence comes from Cupressus sempervirens, assembly GCA_028749045.1. Classification (NCBI taxonomy): domain Eukaryota; kingdom Viridiplantae; phylum Streptophyta; class Pinopsida; order Cupressales; family Cupressaceae; genus Cupressus; species Cupressus sempervirens. The sequence goes on from CM053783.1 coordinate 107,052,027, forward strand.
GAAGTGTATGGAAGAATGATGAAGGTTAGCTATCGTTCTTCTTCTTGAGATTTGTTGTATCCATATCAACTGAGATTTTGACATTTAAAAATTCAAGAAGGCTATAGGTGATGACTTAGCTTACAAATTCATCTATTTTTTTTATTGATATTCTAATGGTGGAGTGCCCTTTAGCTTTCAATGTTAAGAGTGGAGTTATCTCTTCAATCAATTTCTCCATAACTTGCACAAACCATTGCCCATTGGAGTACAACATACTCAGAATTGGATGTAGTGGTTTACCTAGTTTAACGTTCATCTTTTATTCCAAATAAACATAATTTTTTTTTCTTTTGGGATTTGAACATAGCTCTCTAGTCTAAAATCTTTAATGATTTAACATTTTATCCCATCACATTTGACATGACCCTTGTAGTTGTTATGCCATTTTTCAATTTTTGATTAATTAAAAAAAATCCCACTTTGAAAGTAACCCTTGGAAGGTCCACATGGAAATAAAATTTTATTTCGTAATATGAATCAGGCATGGTCGTCTATTGATTTGGTAGAGGTATTGTGCCATTTGGTAAAGATGGGGCATGGAGCTATTGTGCATTTGATGTTTGAGTAACCTATTAATCATTGTCCAAAGACTTTTCTCATCATTATTTCCCAAGTCAAAGTTAGTTTCCTATGGCATTTTTGTTTCATTTCTTTTCTATGTTTGTAACACTTAATTTATGTTGACTAATCAAAATACAACACCATTTGTGTAGACCAACTTCAACATGCTTCAGTGTGATATATTTTCTACTCCTTTTTCCTAATGCCTTGGGGGAAATCTTAGTAGTAGCATTTTTCTTAACCAACTTTGGCATATTAATCCTCAAATTGTCCTTTGGAGTATGATGGACATCCATTAAAAAAATCCTAGTAGTATCTCAAAAATTGCAGATGCATGCCAAGAGATAAAATTAAGATAGTGAATTCATTACAACACAATTGCGTGTGCATATTTTTATTATTGTGTATGTAGGAATGAAGCTATATTGTTTGCCCATATTTTAACATGAACTATTTATGCATATCATGTCTCACTAATGTGCCATAAAGAAAGAAACAAGAGCCACAATTGTTGGTAATTTTGGGTAAAAGTCAGTAGTGGAAACATTAGCCATGTCATTGCTTAGGGATTGTGTACTGGGGATAGCTAGGGAACCCCATGTTTTCCTTACCCTCTAGTAAATTTCAAAGAAAAAACTAGAGAGAGCCCCTATAATTTATGTTTTATTATCTTAGAGTTACTTTTGGTTTAATATTTAGGTTATTGTCATCATTATTAAAGACATAACTTGCAATTTTTAGGCATTGTCTCTTGTGTTGGACATGACAACCTTTTCTTTTGCAATGGAACTTGCAACTTTTGCATCCAGAATGTAGTATTTGAATTCAGAAACATGACTAAATGACAATTTTAGCACTCATAGGGATACCTTATTTTAGGTAAAGGTTTTGAATGATGCTTATCCCTTTCAAATTGGTTATAATGAGCAATGTTGTATGTTTTTTTAGTGACATGGATCTTATTTTTCTCTCCCTAATATATTTAGAAGTAGGGTATAATTTAGTGGCTAATAATCGTAAATTGGCTAATTTTAGAATTTTTTGGCTAGTAATTTGGCTAATAATTTAAGATTTGATACAACCTAAATCGGCATAGTTTTATAAAATTTAGTTCTAGAATATTTAAAATCGCTCAATAATTTATTTTATTAAAAAATTTAAACTCAAATATTCACCACAATATTTGTTACATGAATAGATTTGAGTTACCTAAATATAATATATTATTGGAGAAATTAAATTGAACTGACCAATAATTATCATAATTATTAGTTAATTTAGGGATATATCACCAATATTTATTATTCACTATTGATTTAAAGTATATGTAATGATTCTCATAACATTCCACAAGGTAAAAAAAATCAATTTTGATTTGTAATATTCCATGGTGATTAATGAACTTCCTATTATTATTGAGATTCGTCAATATTTTATACAAAAAAAATTATGATTCAAAAATAATCGCCAAAATTAATCATATTTAGAATAAAAAATTGAGAGTTTTGCCAATATAAATAATTTTGTTTTTTCAAAATAATGAAAAATTCGCCAATATTTTATATCTTTTTTTGGAGGTGGCTTTCTTAAAGTTTACCCTATTTAGAAGGAATGTATGTATCTTTCTTTGCTATAGGATTGTGATTTTTTTTAGGTCTTATGTGTAATGTTGGCCAATTGGAGTCCCAAGATCTTGTGGAACAAATGAAATAGTTATATTCTACAATGGTCTATGTGAACCCTTGATTATTAAGTGTTGGTGCTACAGAGTACTCACCATATGAAGTATTTTCTGCTGATATTAATGAAGAGTCAAATTCTTATTTTCAGAAGACCTATGTTGGGTAGTTGACTATTGAGGATCTAGTGCAAATGCTTATATGCTTCAAGGATTCTTCTAAGAAAAGGTATATTACTTGCTAACCAATTAGCTAGTACAGTTGACTATTGCAGCTAAATAAGATGTCATTCAATGGATTTAAAGTCTACATTATTTTCATTTTGTTCTTTTAAATTTTCATTCATTCAAAAAAGCATGCAAACTATCTTATATTGTTTTCCTTTCAGATCATCTAATATCATGGTAAACATAGCTATACATTTTCACTAGTATTGACCTACTCAGTCATATCTGGGGATTAACCCATTTCATTCTTTGTTTTCTCTACCTTGGGGGTAGTACCCTTTATATTGATCACCAAAAAATAGATACATATGTTATAAAGAAGATCCTCCAATACTAAACTATAAATAAATCCTCAATGAAAAATGTATCCAATACCCTCACCAATTGGGGCCAACCTAGCTACAAAATCCTCCAAAAAAGGCTTGTCATTAACTTGATAAAATGACAAAAACTTTTCCATATCATTATCTTTAGCAACATAGTTCTTGAAGATCGTCTAGGTTTTTTTCATAATCTTTTTCTTTTCCTTATCTTCCAGAGAAAATAGTGCCTTTAGTAGCCCACTTGAGAGCTTTGCTAAAGATGCACTAGACCTACTCTCCTATTGATTACCTCAACTCCACTTCCTATAGACACTTACAACTAATTCCCATCATCTATGCCATTTCCTTCCTTATCTCTATAAACTACAAGTCCTACAACCAAAAAATGGAGAGATCTACCCTATCGAGGGGTTATTATTAAAAAAATTTGTAGTGCCATAAAAAGTGGCAAACACTCTACACTTGCTTATGGAGGCTGCCATTAGAGACCTCGAAGGACTCTACAATAATCATGTGTGATAACAAAAGGAGCTTGTCCTTCCTACGCAAACACTCTAGACTTTCCTATAGAGGTTGCCATTGTAGAGCTTGAAGGACTTTGTAATAGTCACACATGATAGAATTACATATTTTAATCAATATGAATGTCACAATTTTGACAAAAGAAACCACAATTTTTTGATAATGATGCTATCTATGTGATGTGAGTTTTGATGTGTATTCATTGCCATTTTGACAGAAAAGCACATAGCATTTCGATGAGGATGCAATATGTGTGACATGCATTTTGACATGTAGTCATCACAATTTCGATGGCAAAAAGCATCTTATTTTGATAAGGATGCTATATGTACGATGTCACTTTCAACACGTATTTGTTGCACTTTTGAGGGCAATGTTGACAATGATGCTATACATGCGATGTGAGTTTTGATGTGTATTTGTCACAATTTTGACAATAAAGAGCATAGCATTTTGATGAGGATGCTTACAATGCTTGCATGTTGAGGCAGATATCCCAACAATAAATCCATCGATATATTAACAATAGTAACATTGAAATTTTGACAAATAGTTTGGGTGTTGTAAGATTGACAAAAAAAGATTGATGACAATGTTCATCATTTTATTGACATAGTGGTGTCGAAATTGTGATGAATCCTTGTCAAAAATTAGGTCTAAATTTACTAGTGGTATGTGCTGAGTGAAGAAAGTTAAATCTAGTTGGTGTCAATGAAGAAATTTTAGTAATTTTCGAGCACCAATAAAGACCTAGAAGATTGCATGAAACCTAGTGTTGGTCGAGCATCAAAACACAATGTTAGTCGAGCAAACAAAGTGTTAGTGCTGAGTGCTAGTATAATGTGTTAGATCAAAGATTTAATGAATTTGAGCTAGCAAAGTTGGTTTCTTGAATTGTGTGAAGCATGTGGAAGATTTCTATGATGAGTTGGTGGTACAAAATTCAAGATAAATTATTTTGAGGAGAATTCAAAGAGGATTGTATAGGAAGTTTCTAGAAGGGACTAAAATGGAAAAGTGGGTAGGTTCATTGAATCTTACCTAAACTTAGAATGTATAATTGTGGTTAAGTAAAAAAGACCCAAATTCTCTATTTATAGAGATAGAAAGCCAGAAGCAACAATTTTCATGTATGAGAACCTAAGGAGGACAAGAAGTCTAGGGTGTTTCTTCATATGGTGGAGTCTGTAATTGGCATAAGAAGAAAGAAGGCTTAAGAGGATGAATGCCTAAAGGGGAACAAGATGTCAGAGATGAAGAGGATAAATGCCAAGTAGAATGGAGTACTGAATGTGAGATCTATAATCAGCAAGTGAGTTTTAATTATTATTAGATCAAGTCCTACTATTACTCTCTAACAATTGTATCAGTTTGGATAAATCCTTTGGATTAAGGTTGACCTAATAGTCATTACTAAATCCTTTAATAGGGTGAAATTCTAATAGAATATCCTAAAGTCCTCTAACAAGGCTCACTCCTAATAGGGTGATTGAAATCTTTTAATTAGGTCACATTTAACATTGTGCATTATAACTTTTAATAGGGTTGGCTCCTCACATAACTCACTTTAGAAGAGTGAAAATTGGTAGCATATTGCTAGTGGTTTTTTCTAAATTGGGTTTCCACATAAAATCCTTGTGTCAAAATGTGATTGATTTTTTGATTTTGCATGTTTACATTTCTATAAAGTTATTTTGACATAGGACAACAATATGCATATCTTTAATAAATTGAATGGTCAATGCATGCATAAGGATAATTTGCAGTACTAAAAAGTTTTATTTGTACATTTAAACCTTAGATAACTAATTCACCCCCTTCTTAGTTATTCTAAACTATTCCAAAAATTGGTATCAAAGCACCAAGTGCTTATGAAGAGAAATTTTGAAGGTACTTAAAGCTAAAGATCAAGATGTACATAAAGGAGGTGCTTAAGTTAAATAGGGAAAACTTTCCTAAATGACAAAGTTTGATGAAGCTGCACCTAGGAGGTCTTGGAGATTATGCATAGACAACTATTACAATTGAGCATGTTGATCCAACTTGAGTCTCAACTATTGATCAATTGAAACAAAAGAAACAACACAATCAGACAATGCTAGAGATTGCATCTACCCTAAAGTACTCAAAGTTTGTGATGTAGGAGCATCCAGAGGTATAAGGGAAATCCTGTGTCACCCAAAAAAATGTACTTAGACTTAGTTTCTATTTCATGTGTTTTCATTTTTGGATACCCATTTGGGTCAAATAAAGGTTCCAACTCTCACAGTTCCACTATCAGTGTTCAAGGATAGAGTATTTGAACACCTTGGGAAACATGTAAATGCCAAAAAAATAGGAGTATGTAATTGAGCCATCATTTTGGTGAACTAGGAGGTGTAAATTGGCTAGATGAATGTAATTGTAATTTAGAGCATTCCAGAAAAAGAATCAGGTCAAAAGGCCCCACGGTTTGAAAGTTATCGCAGTTTTTCGAGTTTTGGAGACCTCCTAAGAATGCTTCAAAGTTAGGTTAGGGGCATTAAATGACCTCAAAAAGGGCCAAAAAATGGGGGACGAGTGAAGCTCCTCCATAGGGCTATAGAGCACTTTGAGAGCTTTTTGGAAATGTAAATAGTTCATCAATCAGAGCTACGGTTCAAAAGTTATGCCTGACGGAAGTTTGATTACCATTTTTGGATTCTTCTAGATTTGCACCAACTTCTAACATGGCTTCTAGAGCCGTCTACTTGGTCAGTGGATGCCTACTAGCACTTTCTGGAATGTATTCCTAGACCTTAACCCTCCAGGGTCTATTTAAGGACATTTCTAGCATTGTAAAAGGCAGTTCGGAGTGGAGTTTGAGAGGAGGTACTGAAAGGAGAAATTATCTCTAGATTTATGTTATTGTAAGCCCTTAGGGCATGTTTTGAAGTCTATTTTCTTTGTACTGAATGTACTAGCTTATTTTCATAGTTAATACAATTTCCCTTTTCCTATTGTGTCCATTCTGTGCATGGGTTGTGTCTCCATCAGTTTGATGACATCAAAGAATGTGATTCTGCTAAGAAAATGTGGGATTCCCTACAAGTGATCAATGGGGTAGATAAGAATGTGCTGAGAACCTAATTTGAAAGCCTTAGAGGAAAATTTGATGAGATGAGAATGCAAGAGGCTAAGACTATAGTCTAATATTGTGCAAGGATCAAAGACATTGTAAATGCAATTTGAGGATCTGATGGAAAGATTAAAGATGAAACTGTGATAAAAAAAGTATTGAGAACCATGTTTCATACCTATGCTATTAGAGTCTCCACTATACAAGAACTATAGTTTACCTCTAGTAGCAATCTGATCCTTGAAGGACTAGTTGGTAGACTCACTACTTTTAAACTTTCAAATTCTAAATAATTTCAAATCTAAAAATGTTGAATTTACTGTCAAACCTAAGCTAACACTAAAAGAGCCTAAAGGTAAGAAAAAAAAAAGGTCAAACCTACTACTAGTGATAGTGATACATATGATGAAGAGCTAGAAGAACTAGAAGCATTGTTGGCTAGGAAGTTTCATAGAGGCAATAAAAAATACAAAGGTAAGTTACCTATCATATGGTTTAATTTAAATGAGGTTTTTCATATTGCAACAAGATGTCCAAATAAGTTAAAAAACAAGAATGAAGAATAATTCAGAGGTAGAAAAAATGATAGTAACAAAGGCTACAAGGATAAGGGAAAGAAGGCTTGTTACATTAATGAAGAAGAATCGAATGATGAATTTAAAGATCATGATGATAAAGTTGTCTATGTTACTATGAAGGATAATTTTGATGAAGATGAGACAACTACATTGATATCTTATGTGAACAAAAGTGATAGATGGATCATTGATAGTGGATGTTCACATTACATGTTTGTAGACAAAAGTAAGTTCATTACCCTTGAGTATTACAATGGGAATAATGTTAGATTTGGTAATGATGCACCCTATCTAATTAAAGGAAAAGGATAAATAAGATTGATAAAAAATATCACGTATGAAAATTCTTACTATGTAGAAGGACTAGACTTTAATATGTTGAGTGTGTTAGAATTCAATAGTTTAGGTAACAAAGTTGAATTTGATAACATAAAGGCTAAGATCTATGACAATAATGGAAAACTAATTGGAAGTGGAGATTAGACTAGAGGTAATCTATTTTATCTTAATATGAATTATGCTACTTGTAAGATGAAAAGAGTCAAAGGTTTACCAAAATTGAAGAAATCCAATAATGTGATTTGTAAACAATGTCAGTTAAACAAGATGACAAAGTTTAGTATTGAAAGTAAGACTCATACTTCAAAATAAATTCTTGAATTAATTCATATTGATTTAAGTGGACCAATAAATGTACAAAGCTACAAAGGTGATAAGTACAATATCCTATTTGTTGATGAACTCAAGAATGATGACTGCAATGTTCTTAAAAGAAGAATATGATGCTTTTCAAATGCTTATGTCTGAGAGTTGAAAATGAAACTAGAAAGAGCTTGAAATGTCTAAGATTTGATAGAGGTGGAGAGTTTACATCAAATGAGTTTGAACACTTCTATAATGATAGAGGAATCAAGAGACAAACTTCTACACCTAAGACCCGTCCAAAAAATAGGATTTCTAAAAGGAGGAATAGATCTATAATATATTGTGCTAGAACATATATTATGGAGAGGAATATTTCTTTGAAATAATAGAGAGAAGTTGTCAATACAACTGTCTATACCTTGATCTAGGTACAAGTGAAGAAAGGTACAAATTCCACACCTTTTGAATTATGGTATGGATACTCACCCAATATCAAATATTTTAAAGTATTTGGAAGCAAGTGTTACATTCTTAAGGACAACATCAATGGTAAACTTGAAGCTAAAAGTGAAGAAGGTATCTTCCTATGTTATTCTACAAGAAGTAAAACTTATAAGTATTGAAATACTAAAACTAACAAAGTTGTGGAAAGTGCAAATGTAAAATTTGATAAATATACAGAAGTGCATGATGGTGAACCAAAGAACTAATATAAGAATTAAAAAACCTTTATGTACTACTATGAATACATGTTTGTTGATGATGATAATTTTTCAAATCAAGTTGCTAATCAACAAGAATCAGTGACTCTTAAGTCACATACAATGGATGTTGAGTTGTAGTTAGGAGTTAAGTTGCATTTGAAGAGCCAAGTTACAATTAGAAGCTGAGGTACATTCTAATACTAAGATCAATGTACATGAAAGGAATATTGAGTTACCTGGTAGATAATTTCACAATGAATCTAAAATTGATAGACCCATTGTAGAAAGAAGAGAAGAACCAAGGTTGTCAAATTATTTTAGAAGACATCCCCCTACTAGCTAAATTATTAGAGATAAAGAAGAAAGACCAATGCCAAGGAATAGGTTGAGAAAAGATACATGTTTGTTAAGCATGAATGATCTTATGCAAATCAAGGATGCATTAGAGAATGAAGAATAGAGTAAATCCATGAATGAAGAGATTGATCAGATTAAGGAGAACAAAATATGAACTCTAGACTAAAGAACAAGAATATGATTGGAACCAAGTGGGTGTATAGAAATAAATTGGATGGTAATGGTGAAGTCACAAGAAATAAGGCAAGATTAGTTTGTGAAGGGTATGTACAAGAAGAGGATTTAAGCATGGAGAGACATTTATCCCAGTGGAAAGATTGGAAGGAGTAAGAACTTTGATTTCTTAGTAAGAACTCTGCTTGCTTACTCTTCTTACAAAAGTTTCAAATTTTATAAAATGGATGTGAAATCAGCATTTCTAAATGGTATACTTGAAGAGGAGGCTTACATATAAAAACTAGAAGGATTTTTTGATCTAAAAAAAAAGAACATGTTGTGCAGATTACACAAAGCTTTATATGGCTTAAAGCAAGCTCCAAGAGCATGGTATGAAAGACTTCATGAATATTGGTTTTGAGAAGACTAATGATAACAACAATCTATACTTTAAGATAGAATGAGGTAAAGATATTTCACTAAATGAAATATTTGTTGATGATATCATATTTGGAGGACAAAATGCATTGTCTAAGACATTTGCAAATGAAATGAAGAAAGAGTTTGAGATGTCCATGTTTGGAGAGATAAAGTTCTTTGTGGGGTTTTAAGTATATAAGATGAAATATGGTACTTACATCACAATAGTCCAAGTATGTAAAGGAAATATTGAAAATTTTTGGTATGGAGGATTCCAAACCTATCACTACTCCTATTGTGATAGGAAACAAACTATCCAAAACTAATGAATCTATTGAAGTAAATCAAACATTGGATAGGTCTATGATTGGAAAATTGAAATATGTATTTCATATCAGACCTAACATTGCATTATTTTTGGGATTATTATGAGGTTTTCTATGAATCCTAAGGAGAATCATTTAATGACTATTAAAAGGATCATGGGATACTTGAAAGGAATAGAAGACTGCGGTCTATACTATAAGAAAAATGACAAGTTTTAATTAAGAGGCTATATAGATGCTAATTGGGTTAGAAACATTGATGAAAGAAAGAGTACAAGTGGAGAAGCATTTTTCTTAGGAAAGAGATTGTTCACCTAGACTAGAAATAAATAAAATTGTATATCACAATCTATTACTAAAGCTGAATATGTAGCTGTTGTAGTGAATTGTACAAATGTAGTATGGATCAAATAGCTACTCAAAGGAATGAAAGAGGAAATTACCGAACCTATGGTACTTTACTCTGACAATACAAGTGCTATAAACATATCAAAGAATCCCATAATGCATACAAAGACAAATCACATTTCAATCAAGTATCATTAATTGACATAGTTGGTTGAGAACAAAGAAATGAGAATGGAATATGTGAATACAAAAGAATAGATAGTTGATATATTCACAAAGGCTTTACCTAAGGATGCACATGAATATCTTAGAGCAAAACTAGGGGTGATACTCTTATCAAAAGATACTTAAGAAGCAAGAGTAGTGCCTTGTATCAACTAATTTGAATGATATATTTTATAAATTGATGCACTGGATCTTATTTTAGGATCTCCCTGAAGTAAGGAAGGAGCTGAATTTTTTTTTTTTATGATCACATGCAAAGTGATAGAGGGAGAACTTGAATTGATTATATCTACATGTATAGATGACAAGTCTTTGGAATTGTTGTCAAACAGGAAAATATTAGATAAAGAGGGAGATATAGAGAGATATAAGGCTAAGGGAGATATAAGAGAAAGAGAGATACCATATGAGATCATAAATCAAAGGAAGGCACTCATATTGATAGAGCTCAAGATTTCAAATACGAGGTATTGTAATACGCCAAAATTGGCTCATTGCCATGATCACCAATTCTAGTCTATTCTGATCAATTCTAAGACCTATTCTAATAGGCAATTCTCATTTTGCTACTAACTACTTGACTTAATTGTCAGATGTAGAAAACCCTAATCTGCATTCATCATGCTTATTATTTAATTCCTATATTATTTACTCATATTAGCCACATTAAAAACCTATTGATTAATATTTAATTTAATTATTAAGTATTTATAATTTAATTAAATTAAATTATACCTTAAGGCTAATGTACTAAGGAATTACATTTATTTAATTTAATAAATATGCCTATTCTAATTAATTTAATGAAATTATTTAATTAAATAAGAAAAGGTATTTATGAGGTCATATCTCATTTTATTAAATTAAATATCTTTCTTGATTCTACCCTTCAGTTCTAAATGGAAACTTTGAGTAAACTCTTTCTCCAATCAGAAACAATCTAGTTAACTTGTTCTCACACTCATGAAAAGCTCAGTTAACTCTCCTTTCTTAAGGAGTTTTCCATTTTAACTAAATCTTGCTTCAATCTTGACCGTTGATCCGAGTTGATCTCACCCATTGATGGATTCTAAGAATTCTATTTAAGAGACTCCTAATTCCTTACCAAAGAGGTTGAATTTTCATGCTATCAAATTGCTATTGCATTTTGCATTCACCTTGCTTTAGCATATTCTTACATCTTTTCATTGTTAGATTAATTGACATTTAGATTTAATATTGCACACATTTAGATTAATTTACTTTATATGTTCTTAGATTAGAATGCATCTTTCATTCTAGAATACTTTGCATGATCATATAGACTAATTGCATTTCATTTAAATCATTCTAGATAGAAGGTGACAGGTTGCTCCATTGGATCTCTTGGATAAACAACTCAAAGTTTATTCTAGGATGATTCCGTAGGTAATGACTATGTTGAAGTGTCTATGAGGTTTAGAGGCCCACAATTTATAGGTACATTTTTGGCACCCATCGTGGGGCAAAGAAAATCAATTTCTTTGGCCTAATTTGCATTCTTTTTTTTATTTGAACGTTCTATCCATACTATTTTGTATAGTCACTCAAATCTTCACGCGAGACATTCTATTTTCACATGAGGATTTGAAGATCTCATGCAAAGTTCTAAACTTTCTCGCATGAAAAAGTGCCCTATTACACAAGTCTTCGCGTGGCACCTCATTTCCTTGCACAAGACAGTGAAGGACTTTGCATGAGCTGTGAATGATTTCGCACACACAGACCATTTCTTCGTGCGGGTCTACATGATTTCGCACGGATTTGTATGTGATTTTGCATAGGTCTTTGCAAGATTTTGCGTAAACCTATGAATGATTTCATGCAAAATTTTGCAACAACAATACAAAATACAGTTTTCATAGGTTTTAACGTTTTCTAAGCTATTTTATGGTTATAAAAAAGAACAAAAAAAGTTAATTTTTGATTTTCCCATAGTTAAGCTTTTGTTTTCACTAACGTGTTTTTTTCTAAAGCATATTCATTTTGGTTTTTTTGATTTTTTACAGCCTAATAGTTGTCTGCAGGACGTTTGACAAAGAATCCTTATAAAAACTCTCCAAACATAGACTGACTGTTTGCTTGCAGGATGCTTGTCAAAGATATGCTTGTCGAAGACCATATTTCAAACCCACAAAACAATAGTGTGTCTGCTTTTCTTGCTTTCCAAACTAGTCTGATTAGGGGCTTGTGAAATTCTTAGGATGTAAGATAGAAGAATAGGAAAATATGCTCTTCACTTCTCGGAGGTCATGATTGAGAGTGAATCAGAAACCTAGACACTTCTGAAAGATGACATTTCGAAGAAGGCAAATAGCTTAATGGTTCTCCAGTACTTGTTCTCTTCTATGATAAGATGGTGATTTTCTTTTAAGGGAATCCAAATCTTTAAGGAAGAATAAGGCTGGATTGATTAAGCTAAGTCGGTAATTAACCTATTTTGTGTATTTGGGTGAGAAAGTAAGGTAGAGGAGTATGCTCTTTCCCCTTGAGGGAAATTATAAACTTTGACCCTTGCGATCAAACCACCAGTTCAAGTCAATCCTGTAGAGGGCCTGTCGGAGTGATCCAACCTTCGAGAATGACCCAAGTGAGCACACTCCTTTCGCCAAAGATTCCAACTCATTATAATAAAGAAGCTTTGTAGAGCAAAAGACTCCAAAGCCAAATTAATTTCTTCCCCTTAATTCTTGATATTGCATATCAAGGGGAAGCTCTATCTGTGCACTAGTTGGCACTGGCCCCTGGCTTTCTAAGCAAGTAGTGTGCACTTTCAAATGCTAGTGTGGGCTGCTAGCCTCTACTTCACTTGCGGAGCCATCGAGAATTAATACGAACGGAAGCTAAGTAAAAACCTCCTAGTTAGAAGCTACCCGGTTCACCTTCAAAAGGAGGCATAATCTTTGTGCAAGGAGGGGAAATAATATCTCTTGTAGAACTCACCATAGGCATGCTACTAGATGTTTAAAGGTGGTATATGTGCTCATCCCCTACCACAAGGGTGCTCATTCAGCATATACTATTGAGTCCTTTGAATATACCAAAAATATGGTCATCCTCTAAGGGGTGACACGGTTGTGTGAGGTACACGCATGCACATAAGACGTGGGATAAAGGTTTTTCCTTCTCTACCATTTTTTGTTTCTAGGGATAAAGCATGTTTGTTATCGAGTCATCAACAAAGTCCAAACCATTTTACAACAAACAAAAGTCAAGACTCCCCTATCCCTTTGAGTTGCTTTGCCCTCAGTTGGATTGTATTTGACTATTGCTTGCTTCCAATGCCTTGTTAAAAAAACTTGCCTTATTCAAAACCAAATATTGTTTAAACACTTAAAAATCAACCTTGCTATCTGTCTGAAATCTACCAAACAAATCAATAATCTATCCAGAACTATTTGAAATCTTCAAAGTCTTTCAAAAATCTAGTTCAGTTGTTAGTTTGGTTTCCATTTTTGCACACAGTTTGTAAAATTTTACGTGAATACTTGTTGTCCTACCACTTCTTCATGCAGCTCTGTCCAAGTTCTTATGCAAATAGTTGCACATCTCCATGTGAGATCTTGCCTCAGATGTCCTTATTTTTTTGTTAACCTTGCACTATTTTGTGTGGTCTAGAGCACATCCTCATGTGAAATCTTTATGCTATCTTGAGTCTTTGCATGGCCCTATGTACTTTCTCATGTGACTCTCAGAGGATCTTCACATGAGATCTTGAGTCTAAACTATCAAGTTAGTCTATTAGAGCTATCTATGCTTTGAAACAAGTCTATTTCCTGCATCAGTTTACTGCTTCTCTGTATGAAAACAATCCCAAACAGTGGCATCCTACTTAGCTAATGACTTGCGATCCATACTTTAACTAGTCTTGTCTCTCAATTATCTTGCTCTTTTCCTTTAGTGCTTGTTGTACTCTATGTCATGATAGTCATAATCTTTGGTTGTTCTAGCCTTCAAATTAGACTATTCGTACCTTAGTATATTGCACTCTTATTTTTCTTTTTTTTGAGACTAAGTTCTAGTGTGGTCCTTGTCTAAGCTTTTGCTTTTTGTCATTGTCTATGACTATGGCAACTTGAATTATGTTCTAAAACTTGTCTATCACTACTTGAAACATAGTACATCAAAATGGATAACAAAAAATGTGCTAAATCCAATATTCCTAGTGAGGAAGAAGGGATTCTAATTACAAACATGAAGAAACAAATTGAAATGATAAGTGCTCAACTTCAAAGACTAAAAGAAGAGGAAAACACATCATCGAACAAATTCTCCTTGAGAGAAATTTTCTCTTTCTCCTATGACAACCAAAAATCACATTCGTGTGATCTTGAATCCAAGACATCTTAGAACACCTCACATACGCCCAAGAAATGTAGGAATATCTTTGAAGACAAACCTTGGGAACCTAAACCAAAGTGTGATTTCACACCTTTGGGAAAATCTTATGAATTAACCTTAGAAGAACTTCTTGAAGAAAAACTCATTACATTACCTAAGCTCACTTTGGCGAGAGTTTCCTTTATGAGTAACTATTGTGTCTATCATAGACATAATTTACATAAAACTTCCCATTGTAAGGAGCTGAAAAACAAGATCCAAGATCTCTTTGACAATGGTATAATTCAAAAATCTAAGCTCTCAACTACTAAAGATTCTACTCTCAAGAAGGATCAACCTCATGAAACCATGTCTAGTAATGGTTCAAACACAACTTCTACTTCCTCCAACATATATCCACCTTCTAAATTGTCCAATCTTTCCAACACATATTCACCAAAAGAAATCATTACTCCCCCAGTTGACTATGTGTACCCTCAAGGACTACCTTTAAAGGAAACTCAAGCTAATCTTGACTTAGCTACAAACCTCTCCCATACTACACAAAGCAAAGATCCAAAACCTCCATGTGTTTCTCCTTCTATTATCCCCAATCCAACTATTCCTTCATTGTCCCTTCAAGAGCCTATTATGGAGACTCTATAAATATATTCAAATACAGATTCAGATAATCCCCCATCCTTGGATTTGGTTTCATGTCAAGAAGGCCACTTAAATGATGAAGAAACAAGTGTTGATCAAGACCAAGATTCCTTCATCCCCTTTCAAGTCTTCCAAGATCTCGTGCCTCCATCTCAAGAGCCACATAGTCCTCCATCTCCCATGTCATGCACCTCTACTAAGAAAGATCAAGATATTCCTTCCACCATCCTTAATGAGATTAGAAAAAACCAAGAGAAGGATACTTTTCCTATGTTACCCAAAATTCCTTTTGAAGAGAAAAGTGTTCCCTCGCTCTCTTATTCTACCTCACTACATTCACTTCCAAACTATGCTCAAGCTTTAAATACTCCTGTCAAAGGTATTACTCCTATAACAATTACTCATAAATCTATTGATGACTTTGGTCATATTGCTCACTCTAAAGATGTTGATATCCATACTCATGGTTCATTCACATCTTCTAAATCTATCCTTGGTCCCTACCCATCTAAGCTAAAACCTTCAAGTCTTCCATCCATATTGGGACCTTATGTTCCTCTATCTCCTATTGCAACTACTAGCTCATTACACGTTCCTCCTACCCTTCCTCAAGATCAACAAAGATACACATACTTGAACTCTTCACACACACCTTTCCATCTAAACCAGTCATATTGGCCTCATTCATCCATAACTCCCAAGTCCTTTGGAAGAAATTTGGATGATCAACTCAAACACAAGTGCATGAATCCATCCTCAAAAGTTCACTATGTCTCCCCTAATTGTAATGTGAATGTGAAGAAGGAAAATGTGCAAAAGAGACTACAAAGGTCCACTATTCAAAGAGCTCAACCAAATAAAGTATGGGTTCTTAAATCTATTATTGAAGAAATGTGTTCCAAAGCATCTAATGAAAAATTAAAAGCTATATGGATTCCCAAGTCTCTTTTGAAGGAATTGAATATTGAAAAAAAATCAAAGTTGACATTTAAGCTTCCAAAGGCTGTCACTCCATCTTCTTCCCAACATCTTCCTAAAAATGTTTCAAAACCTTATACTCCACCTTCCTCCAAAATTATTCCACCTCCTCATACATCTAAATCTCATACTATTTCATCCATACTTCCTCCATCATTCCACTGCCCTTCAAGGTGTGTGTCAATGTTGATCTTTCCCACTTTTTCTTCTACCCTTGCACATCCCTTTCAATACCCTATCCACTCCACCTTATATACTCCCCCTTTTATCCTTCGATCCCATTAATCTCATCCATAGCCTAAAACTTTATCCTCCATATATCTTTTCTACTATCTCCCTTCCATTACTCTATCAACATCTTTGAGCATACCTTTCTATGGTCTTGGCTTATCATAATTTATCCTTCCAATAGGAGAACTATTCAAATTGAAGAAGGCTTGAATTCTTTCCAAAAACTCTAAAAATCCCAAAAAAAGAAAAAAAGAAAAAAGAATATATAAAAAGTGCCTTGGTGAAAACCTTGAAACAAGCACCTTGGTAGAAAAAGTAAAGATAAATAAATCCATCCTATGGTGAAAACCACTTCTTGTGGCACCTTGGTCAAGTTCCATGATGAAAAACTGGTAAACAAGCATCATGTGTAATTCTTCTATCCATGACATCCTATCATGATATTTCTTATCCTTCAGATGTCCTCATTTCCAAAGTCCTCATCACTCATAACCTCCATAAAAAACTTTGTTATCCTATTCAGTTAACGCTTTGGTCTTGATCAATGAAAGAAAGAAGAAAACTCAATTCTTTGCAATCTCTTGACATGGTCACTTTCTTGGATTACTTACATGACACCCTTCATTACACTATGAGCTTATATGTTATATCTTTTTCCCTAGCTTGGGTAATCTTGTGAAGACTTTCCTTGAGGGTAACATTCACTGCTTCATACTCCTTGCCTTTCCATCTCTACTTATCCACTAGCTTGTTACTACATCTCATCCTACACCTTGCTAGACACTGGAACAAAATCAAGGTGATTCTTCTTGAGAGCTAGTAATCTCTGACAAAGTTCTAAAAATTTGAAAAATCCTAAAAATTGGAAAAGGTCCTGAAAAAATTGTTACCCTGGTGAAAACCTAGCAATAGGCGCCTTGGTAACACCAAAAAAAGTGAAAAATCTCAAAAATTCAAAAAAATGAAAAAAAAGAAAAATACAAAAAAAAAATTGAAAAAGAAAAAAAGTGCCATTGGTGAAAATCTAGAAACAGGCATCATGGTAGCAAAAAAAGAGAATCTTTTCAAGAAGGTGAAAACCTGGTAAACAGGTGCCTCTTGTTCCCAACACTCCATCTTGCAGCACATCTTCTGGCCATTCTATACAGTCACTTTCATGCTTTCGCTTTCCTGCTTTTCCTACTTTTTTCTCATGTATCCATGGATAGAGTCTTGTCACAGCTCGGGGGCATTCCCCCTTTAGTGTCACTATTTTTCAAGATTCTCCTCATAGAATCTCCTTCGCGATAGTCACTAGTGGTCCTCGCTATGTCTGCCTATTGCTGCTAGTGTCACTCTTTTAGAGATTCTCCTCATAGAATCTCCTTTGTAACAATCACCCGTGGTCCTCACTACACCTACCTACTATCATTGGTGACACTCTTTTCAAGATTCTCCTTATATAATCTCTTCTACAATAGTCACTAGTTGTTTCAACTGTGTATACCTACTATTGCTAAGGTCATGTCTCCAAATTTTTTTATGGAAGATCTCTCTTGCATTAGTCAGCAATCGTCCTAGCTGTGTCTGTCTACTGTCACTCAGTCCTTCTTAGGTTCTTCACCATGAATATTCCTCTTTGACCTCAATCACTAGTCATTTTGACTGTGTCTGCCTACTGTTGTCACCCTACTAAAGAGATTTCTTTAAAAGATGTTCTGGACACTGACACTTGACATCAATCCCAAAAGATTGAACTCAAAAATGATATACTTGTTTGGATACACTGAGCTCTTTCTTTGTTTACTTTGTTTTTCTTTATCATATCTCCTTGAGAAACTTTTGTGGTTTAGTTCCATTTAGTTGACATATTCTTATAAGAGGGGTGTCTACTATAAGAACCTCCATCTCATATTGGATGGTCATGTGTACCTCAACTCCTTTTATATGAATACATCAATAACATTGGTTCTTGTCCTTGTTTGTTGGGGTGAACTCTTCATGCTACAGTAAATACTGATACTCATCTTGCTAAGTGAACGTACAAGTCACTGCGAGTATATCTAGCACACTTCTATCTCAGGTTATGAATGCAAGGGGCATTGCAGATAGAATAAATACTAAATACTTAGCATAAGATGGATCTCCTATGTGTCTGACGTGTTTGTATACAAGCAACATTTAGGTCATCCTAGTGTTTATTCTTTGATGCTTATGTTAACTTGCCACATTAAAAGGGACAAATGTTCTGGTCATTCTGGCTTCTTGTGCCTTGAATGCTTACATTTAATCCTAACAAACCAATAATTTATGTTCTATTCATATTCCCATGATTGCAATGTCAATGGGAATTGTATAACATATGAGCTTTGTTCTATGTCCAATGATGATAAATTGTTGAGGCTTGGTAACCAGACCTAGGGTTGCATTTAACATAGTCTTGCATTGCATACTTTACTTGCATAAGCATGCGATTCAATTGCAAATCTACTTTCACCTTCTCTGATGAGGGATTGCTGATCTCTTCAAAGAATCATTTTCTTTTATGAACTGCATAAATGATTGATTAATCAGCCTCTTGGCTACTTTGGCTGCTCAAAACCCATTTTTTAGGATCTAATTCAAAATCTGACACACTTAAGTGACTCAAAAATGTATTAAATTATTTTTGTGCAATCCAAATTCTTTTGATACTTTGCGATTCTTGGGATCTTTTCAACTCAAACTTGGACTTTTGGTCCTCAAAATCACTTCAGATGAACTTCCAAATTTCTTTAGAACATTTCTAATCTCTTTATATTTCCTCAGATCATTCTGATCTCTTCAATTTCTTCTAATCATTATGATCTCTTCATCTTTTCTTTAGATCATTCTGATCTCTTCTACATTCTATTGAATCTCAAATTTGATATACTGCTTCACATCATATTTCTGGTATGTCATCTTTCAATTTCGCACCTGAGGGGGTAGGATGATTACATCATTAAGTACTTATTGCTTAGGGCATCTTGTTCCCATCTTATGTCCTCATCACTTGGGGCATCTCATCACTCGAGGCATCTTGCTCCCTACTATCTGGCATCTTTTCTATCTATCTTATCTTTTCATCAACTGATCAACCTTATAAAAACTCTTCTCAGAGTTCAATAGACATGTATTGGGACAAGCTAAACCCTAACTCCTGAGGATCAAGCCTCATTCTAGGGATGATTCTATGACTTATAATTTTATCTTTCTATCTTTTATCAATCTCAAGTATCTAGGTGTTCTACCTGGATCCTTGAAGGTTAAGCTTCATTCTAGAGATAATCTTCTAAATGCTTATCACTCTTGGGTGTCTAGGTGTTCTATCTAGATCCTTGAAGGTTATGCTCTATTCTAGAGATAATCTTCTAAATGCTTATCACTCTTGGGTATCTAGGTGTTCTATCTAGATCCTTGAAGGTTAAGCTCCATTCTAGAGATAATCTTCTAAATGCTTTCAATATTAGGTATCTAGACATTCTATCTAGATCCTTGAAGGTTAAGCTCCATTCTGGAGATAATATTCTAAATGCTTTCAATCTCAAGTATCTAGACGTTCTGTTTGGATCCTTGAAGGTTAAGCTCTGTTCTGGAGATAATCTTCTATATTCTTATCACTCTTGGGCATCTAGGTGTTCTATCTAGATCCTTGAAGGTTAAGCTCCATTTTAGAGATAATCTTCTAAATGTACTGGGAATTAAATTGATTTAATTTAATAAATATGCCTATTCTAATTAATTGAATGAAATTATTTAATTAAATAAGAAAAGGTATTTATGAGGTCATATCTCATTTTATTAAATTAAATATCTTTTCTGACTCTACCCTTCAATTCTAAATGGAAACTTTGAGTGAACTCTCTCTTGAATTGGAAACAATCTAGTTAACTTGTTCTCACACTCATGAAAAGCTCAGTTAACTCTCCTTTCTTAAGGAAGTTTCCATTTTAACTAAATCTTGCTTCAATCCTGACCGTCGATCCGAGTTGATCTCACCCATTGATGGATTCTAGGAATTCTATTTAAGAGACTCCTAATTCCTTACCAAAAAGGTTTAATTTTCATGCTATCAAATTGCTATCACATTTTGCACTCACCTTGCTTTAGCATATTCTTACATCTTTTCATTGTTAGATTAATTATCATTTAGATTTAATCTAGCATATATTTAGATTTATTTACTTTATACGTTCTTAGATTAGAATGCATCTTTCATTCTAGAATACTTTTCATGATTATATAGACTAATTGCTTTTAATTTAAATCCTTCTAGATAGAAGGTGACAGGTCACTCTGTCGGACCTCTTGGATAAACAACTCAATTTTTATTCTAGGATGATTCCATAGGTAATGACTATGTCTAAGTGTTTGTGAGGTTTAGAGGCCCACAATTCATAGGTACAAGTATTAAGTTTCTTTTCATACTATTGTTGGTATTAGTTTTCCATCAATGCCAAAGAGGGAGATGCTTGAAGTGAAGAAGATTGATGAAACTATCATGGAAAATCATTATTTTGTCTGTAATGTCAAACCTACTACTTGTTGGTGAGAAAATTTCCTACTTTGGTCTGAACCCTACCATTTGTTTGATTGATGAAGAGGATTTGAAATAAAGGATAAAAAGAGAACCTAGAGAGAGGTTGGGTTATTTTGTGTATAAAAGGAGAACTAAGACCAAGCAAGACATTAATGTTATAGTGTATTGTTTATCTATTTAAGGCTATAATGAAAGTATACTTGAGCAAAGACAAAAAGGAGGCTAAGTAAAGAAAAGTGTCTACCATTCCTAACCAAGCAAAAAATGCAAGTTAAGAAAAATTATTATAGACCAAGAAGAAAATAGTTGACACTGAGCAACAAAGTTTAGCATGTGACAAGTGAAGAAAGTTAGTATGAGTTGAGAAAGTAATATCTAGTTGGTGTCGAGTAAAGACAATTCAATATGTACTGAGCACCAATAAATACCTAAAGGATACCAAAAAACCCATGTTTACAATTGGCTAATAGTGATATGTAATTATTGTCATTTATGGTAACACATGATGTACATGCTCACAAGAAACCTCAAAAATAAAGATACTTAGTGTTTGGTAATCAAAAAAAATTTCTAAGTACAGAATTTGGTTTATAGCAGTGTATTGTTTTGTTTATAACTTGTTGCTAGCATCATATTATGACTAATCAAGTTAGATGGAGCTAGTATACATGTTGGTGATGACATGTATAACCTCATAAGTTAGTACAAACTATACAAAACAAAGATAATCATGTTTAAATTGAAACAAGATGATAGAATTAAAGGAAAGGATTATTTTGTTTACAAGATGATTACTTTACCAATTAGGGCTAACATCCTAGATGTTTACTTTAAGTTGGAAAAGTAGATTGTGGTTTTAGCTGACCCAAAAAAATTTTGTGTAAAGGCATGGTATTTACACAAAGGACATCTTGCGATAAGAAGTGTAAGTGGTAAGTGATTTGAGATTGTGATTGCAAGTTCTATCTTGTAATTGTGATTATATGAAAACTTTTGTAAAAGTGATATATGCAAAGTTTTATATGAGCTATTTTGTGATTTGAGATCAAGCTAAAGATCAAAGATCAGTCAAGGAAGAAGATACAATACTTATATTCTAGAAGTTTGATTAATTGTTTGGGCAGTGAGCTCTTCTTGTAATTGGAAATGAATCTTTGGGTAGTGGGATCATCTTGCATTTACTGTACTACAACTCCTAATAGGTTTGGAATATCTTAATAAGGATTCAAAGTCTCCTAATAGGGACTCTTTATACTAAATTTTCTCATTGACTCCTAATAGGGTCCATCCTCTAACAAGGAACTCATATATCACTATATTATATAGTGGGTATCATCCCCACTAGGGTTTTCCTTGGCCAGGGTTTCCCTAGTTAAAAAAATATGGTGTTATAAGTTATCTTTGTGAATTGTTACTATTACTATTCAGTGTTACCTTATTGCTTTGTTGTGCATGCTTTAAAGTAATAAATAATATTTAGTTGGTGACTAAAGTTTGTAGATTACTAATTTAAACCCCCCCCCCCCCTCTCAGTAGTCCCTATTTCTAACAATTGGTATCAGAGCACAATTACTTTAAAGAGGCTTAACAACTTGAGTAAGATCTCTATGAATATGAAATAGTTGATGAAAAATCTTGAAGAAGCTCTTGAACAAATCGATCTCATTACTAAAGAAAGAGATAAGCTGAAGGATAGATATGAAGACTCCAAAGTATATATTGGTCAATTGAAGGAAAAGATTGAACATCTCAAATCCAAGCCTAAATTTACTAAATTTGGAACTAGTGATGATAATTATTCAAAGTTGAAGATAGAGTATAGGATCTTGAAGCATGAATTGAAGATTACAAATTTGAAATTGACTTTGAGAAATGATCCTAGAAAAATTGAATCTAATTTGAAGACTAAGAATGTAGATCTAA
The DNA here is from genome assembly GCA_028749045.1 of Cupressus sempervirens. NCBI lineage: Eukaryota > Viridiplantae > Streptophyta > Pinopsida > Cupressales > Cupressaceae > Cupressus > Cupressus sempervirens. The sequence goes on from CM053783.1 coordinate 107,074,910, forward strand.
GAGCAAGTCTAGAAAAGAAAACATTTAATTTTGAAACATTGAAAGAAGATCATGAAGAAATTCATAAGTACAATACTATTGTGAAAGGTGAGTTAACTCAGTGCAAGTAATAGCTTGAGAAGATTTATTCTAGTAGAGAAAATCTTGATGATTCAATGTCAATTCAGAGACCTACTTATGATAAGACTAGTCTTGGTTACCTAAATAACATGTCCACAAAGAAACCTAAGATTAGTTCAAATCCAAAAGAAAAAGATAAATCTGATGATAAGATTTAATCTAGTAAATCTGATGATAAGATTTAATCTAGTAAATCTTCTGATAAGTTCAATGAAGTTGGACAAGACAAGGAAGTTAAAATTTTGGATGAACCAAAGCATGTGGAATCTCCTAAGGAAACTAGGTATGAATTTAGAGGTAAGTGTTTTGAATGTAATGAAATGGGTTATATGAAAAGAGATTATACTAATACGTCATTAAATCATGTTAAGGAATTTTATTTTCATAATTGTCAAGATATGGGTCATAATGCAATTGATTGTAGGAAACCTAAGTAGGATAATGATAGAAGAAATAGTAGAATGTCTAGAAATACTAACCCTACAAATAGAAGAAGATATAATGAAAGGACATCAAGGGAAGGAAGATCTTATGAATACAAAAGATAGATTGAGTATTATAAGTGTAACAACTTAGGACAAATTGCTTGAAATCATCATGCACATAATGATAAACAAAATTATAGAAGTAGAGCACTAGTATGTTAGTTATGCAAAAAATTTGGACACACAACAAAGTACTACAAAATGGACAAAAAATTTGAAGATATAAGGAACAATGGAAGAGACTTTAGGAACAGAAGGAATGATGGAAAGAACATCAGAAATAATAGAAGAAACCATGAAAGGAACTCTAGAACTAACATAGACAATGAGGAACATAGAAACATTGTTAATAAACTTTGAGAAGAACTTAATGAAGTATTTGTGAATGGAGTAGATATCTTAAAAGAAAAGCTAGATGATGAGACAGGAAGATCAAAGTTAGTTATTAAGTTTGATTCAACTAAGTTGAATTAAGCTTGTTCACAACATCAAAATTTGAAAACTTTTTTTAGAGATCAAATTAAAGGTAGAAAAGTTGATAAAAAGGTGTATCCAGCTATATTTAGATGGTACCTAAGCTTGTTTGAAATTTGGAGCTTATCTAAACAAGTTATGAAGGAATTCAGAGTTACTGGTATTACATTAAAGGTTAATTTTGTAGAAGATGAAAATTATGTTTTTTAGAGAACTTCATGATGCAAAGTTTAGTAGAGTTTTTTCATGATGGAAACTAGCTAAGGAAAACCTTATGTGACTCTAAAGATCAAATAGATGATCTTGAGTAGTTATTTGACTATAGAACATAATTGACAACTTTTTCATGTTTGCAAAGTACACAATTAATGAAAGTTCAAGTTGATGGAAGAAATGGAGCACATAATTAATTTTCACTTCATTTAAAATTCACCCAAAGAAAAGAGCACTCAGAAGTGATTTGTCAGAATGATTTGAAGAAAACCCTATTTTTGGAAAGAGGTATTTTATCATTTTTCCAAAAAATTGTTTGCTAAAAGTTCTTAATTGATAAAATCATGGATATGTTAGTAGTGTACAATGTTGAGAATGAGGATAGACCTAAGTTAAAGGTTGTTTCCATAAAACCTACTAAAGGAAACCCTAACTAATGTTTTTGATCACTCTGAATAGCACAGTATATCTTGAAGATGTAGGAAGTTATCTGAATAATAAGTTTGAGTCTATTGGTAGTGATTTCATGAACAAAGATATGGAATTGGTTTTCAATCATGACATGATTGTAAAGCTCAGATTTGAAAATCTAAAGGAAATACACCTATTTAAATATCACTTCCACCATGATTTGGACATAGATGAATGGACATAGATCATATTGAGTAGGATACATGATGGAAAACTATGGATTCAAGATAATGTAGTTGACATATTTGTTGATCGTATTCATGAAGTAACTAGTCTTAGTAAACAAGGTAGTGTAGCTATAGGTGAGAAAATGGTCAAAAAAAGGTTGAGAGCTACACTAAAGTAGTGTATGATGGAAATGCTATGGTGATCAACACTATCAATCAAGATGATGTAAGATTTTTGAGTAGAATTATTGCCTATTTTATTTGTGCAAGTTCAAATATTGATGAACTTTTAGCAAGATTCATCTATGTAGCATATTAGATATGTATAGAGAAGGAAAAAAGTGAATCTTAGTAAAATTTTGAGAATGCAACTCTTAGAAAACCTAGAAAAGATCAAGAGGACAAAGAATGGTGTGTTTAGATTCTAGTCATTGATCAATCACACATTCTTTCATGTACTTAAAAGATTTCCTTACTTATCAGTCACAAACATAATGAGTAGTAATAGATGTAAAATGGAAAAGATTACAAAAGTATGAAGAAGACATCCTACATATAAGATATTAGATAGTGGCAACCTAATAATGAGAAAATTTTAGAATGAAATGAAACAAAGATTTAGAATTGCACCTACAATTGTGGATAGATTTAAGGAAGATATTTGTATTTTGGTTGATATAGATTATATCTATATTCAAGCAGTAGAACCTGAGGAAACATTTCTTGATCCCCTAGGTTATGAATTAAATGATGATATAGGAGTCGTTTATATTGATTTATTATTGAATTTAGATAAATAAAAAGTACAATACAAATTTGGTAATTTTGATGAGATCGCACAGTCAGCTCATAAGGCATATGTGGAGAAGGTATGACACAAGAAAATAGAACATATAATGAAGAAAGCATATCATAGGCTAGAATGATAGAAAGTGAGTCTAAGGCTATAAGACAAACTATGAAGCAAGGAATACTAAATATTCAACCTTTGTTAGTATCTTTTGTAGAAACATCTTCAAAATAGAGCATTCCATATGCAACAGTGCTAGATGTTTAGCATAATGAACTAAAAATAAAATCTAAAAGATTGGTGGAAGTAGTGACTACTAAGACAAAGAGGGTCAAACAACAAGCCACTAGACTAGGAAAATGAAAGAAAACATTATAGATAATTGTTGAGTCTAGTGATGAAGAGGAAGAAGAATAAGAGATCAAGAAAGAAGAGCAAGTGACTCCATCAAAGAAATCAATAGGCAAAGCTTAAAAACCCTAGAAGTTGATGATAGAGAAATTCAACACAACTATTGCAAATAAAGGCCTTTGTTCAGATGAACAATTTTTATGATTTATATAATAGTTTTGAGAAGGATCATATTCATGTATCTATTGTGAGATATATTATAGAAAACAATCTAAAATTGAAGGATCTTGAGAGCATAATTAACCAGAAAGTCTATGAAAGACTCATTTAGAAGAAGGCTCCTACAAGGGAAGAATATCTAGAACTTTGGAAGTCTATGCTTAGAATTATTTGCAAGACTAATGATGAAGAAGAGATTAAAATATTTTTTAATAAACCTCACACCGTATTTGAGAAAAAAATTGAGACCATTTCTATTTATGGTTGGTGAAAAAGATAAACTAAGAAGTGAGACTTTGACAAAAATCAGTCAAATGTTGACAAATTCAAAGGCAACATCTCCTCCAACACCTAGAACCTCAAAAGTCTCAGTGAGTGGTAAAACTAAGCAAATTGATTAGACCAATGTTACCATTAACATTGGTGATAAAATTCCATTTGAAGGTTTTTAACCTAATGAACTAGATACTGAGGATATTGAGGACAAATTGAGATAGATTGAAGAGGAGAAGAGGCTATTTGAAGAAGAGAAGAAGAAAATAGAGAAGGCTAAGAAAAAATCTATTGAGGAAGAAAAGAAAAGAAAGTAAGAGGAGAAAAAGAGGAGAATTGTAAAAGAAGAGATAGAAAGAAAATTGCGGAAGATGAGAAGAAAATATTGGAAGAAAAGAGAGAAAAGGAAAGAGAGGAAAGAGAAAAGAAAGAAGAAGAAGAGAGAAGAACAAAAGAGGCAACTAAGAAACAAAGGGAGGATGATACTAAACCATCTAGTTCATATAATTTTCTCTCTCTTTCCATTTTAGCTACTGATGGTGATGATCAAACAAATTTGATCTCATCCCTTACAAAGATTATTGAGAAGAATAGGAAAGTGAAGTGCTCATAGAGAACTTTAATGGAAGTTACTGACAGACTGCATAGTACCTTGGTAGTACAACACATTGAATCAAATCCTGAACAAAGGGCACAAGTAGTGCTGAAATAATTTGATGAAGAGTTTACCAATTTGTTGAATGTTGTAGAAGAAAAGGCACATATTTCCCATGATGCTAACTTGTTTAGCACCATTTGTCAAAACATTAAAAATGACTTGGTTAATCTTGATACTTGTATCAAGAAACTTCAAAAATTCCAATAGTATGGGAAAACTCTTTTTATGTCAAGTGTACCTTATCATAAAAACTAACCAAAGACATTGATAGTTAGATAGAAGAAAATATGAGTGAGCTAGAGGCTCTATCTAGCCAGATCCATCATCCATCTTGCAAAGTAGATGATTTTGAAGAACAAGTGGCTAGTATCCACAATGATAATAGGAAATTGGAACTTCGAAAGGAACAAATTTGAAGAGGATAGTAGATTTTAGAGAATCTATTGCTGTAAAATTATCTTTTTTTGAGAAACAATTGAAGGAATGTGTCAAGGCCAAGGACACATATTCTAACTTTTTGTATTCAAATCTTAATGTAGTTGAGATTGCATCATATGCTTTATGTGCAATTCTCACCTTAGTTGAATCCACCAAGGAAACATGGACTAAGGGTATGGATAGTCTAAAGGAAAATTTTGAGGATTGCATGAAGAACCTATTAACATAAGGAAGGATAATATTTTTGATTGTTTTTTGGACAAATTTTTGACATTTTGACCTTTGTCATTGATGTCAAAGGGGGAGTAATTGCAAAAAAATGGAAAGTACTTGAATTATCAAAAGGGGAGAATATTGTAAGTACATAATGTGAAACATATTATAAGGGGGAGCATATGTAAAGTTGGACAAATTGTAATAGATGTAATGTTATATGTTTATTTTTGTTATGTTAAGTTTTTTTCACTTAGCCTATTTTACCTATTTTGTTGCCATCAATGCCGAAGGAGGAGATTGTTGACAATTGGCTAATAGTGATATATAATTGTTTTCATTTATGGAAACACATCATGTACATGCTCACAAGAAACCTCATAAATAAAGATACTTAGTGTTTGGTAATCTAAAAATTGTCTAAGTACAGAATTTGGTTTACAACAGTGTATTATTTTGTTTATAACTTGTTGCGTATGTCATATTATGAGTGGTGAAGTTAGATGGAGATAGTATACATTTTGGTGATGATGTGTATAACCTTAGAAGTTAGTACAAAATGTACAAAATAGAGATAATCATGTTTAAAGTGAAGCAAGAAAACAAATTGAAGGAAAGGATTTTTTTTTTACAAGATAATTATTTGTCCAATTAGGACCAACATCCTAGATGTTTACTCTGAGTTGTAAAAGTAGATTGTGGTCTTAGTTGACCTAGTACAAATTTGTAAAGTAGATTATGGTCTTAGTCAACCTAGTAAAAATTTGTGTAAAGGCATGATATTTATGTAAAGACATCTTGCAATAAGAAGTGTAAGTGGCAAGTGATTTGTGATTGTGACTACAAGTGATATCTTGTAATTGTGATTATATGCAAAATTTTGTGAAAGTGATATATGAAAAGTTTTATATGAGCTATTTTGTGATATGAGTTCAAGTTGAAGATCAGATATCAGTCAAGGAAGAAGATGTTGGCGCTCAAAATTGAAGGCCCAATTTTGAGCACTGTTGAGAAAATCAAGTCCTTTAAATGCTTTTTGATGCCTATGTACCCGACTATACCTTTGAGCCGCATGAGGTGTTTAATGTTTCTAACACCATCCATTCATTGCATCTAAGTGTTCCATGAAGCTAAATTGACATTCTAAACCTTTTTGTGAAGTCCTATTTCGAGCACATTTCAAATCTGCATTTTCACCTAAGTGTCAAACAACGACAAGAGGCTATGTTTACATCTGAATATCTTTAACCCATAAATGTTTGATGATTTTCCTCTTTGGGAGCATCTAGTGTGCATACCTGAGAGCTTATGTTTTAGATTTTGTTTTTTCTTGAATCCATTTGACTAGGTTTTGAGTCCTTCAAATTTTGTAGTTTATTGTTTTCATGTTGATACAAATTGTATATATTCTAGGAAGCCCTATTTGATGTGTTATAAATTTGAACCAGTTGACCAAAATGTTAAATTTCCTTTTGTGTTACATTTTAAATGTCAGAGACATGCTATGTTTCAAGTTTCAGCTTATGAAAAATCTATTTGATCAGTTTGCAAATGTGATTCCAAATGGATTTTTTATCTTTGTAATGGTGTTAGTATTTGCAAATTATTTGGTACCTCTGTTCGGGATGTTATAACTTGAGATTTGTGATTTCCTATATCAAATGGATTGTACCACTATGTTCTGCTCCAAAAATACTTTAAGTGTGCAAGTTTTTATGTCATGATGAATCCATTTGCACACTTTTCCAAGTCAATTCCAATTGCAAAAATTGCTTTTCTATCATTGTTTCAGTCTGCAAAATCCAAGTTGCCTACTTTGACCGCTTGCCAAATGCATCAAGTTATTCATCATGAGCCCAAATCATAGATCCATATTATCCTTGTGATAGTTAACCAATGCCCAGTTTCCTTCTTCCCAAGTGTTAGTTTACACAGCTTCTAAAGCCAATTCCAAACGCAATTTGTTGTTTTCTGACATGTTTTCTTGCAGGCTATTCTGAAAGGGTCACTTTGATAGTGAGTATCTTTCAACAAAAAATTATTCACGAGACGAGATTTGACAAGGTGAAAGAATGTAGAACAAAGAGTTAGTATGCCAATTTTTAAAGTCTAATTAGGTGTTTTGGTCAGTTTTTAAGGCTAGTCAAAGGACCTCCTAGCACAAAGTCAACAAGTTGCAAGAGAGGGATAAAATGACTTGTAAATGATAGTTCAGTGGTCAAATTTGTTCAAAATTAGTGCCAGATAGTTAATGGATCATTTTTGTAGTGTAGTCATTTGGAAATAGAATTTTTTTTTAGTCAGACCCACTTTGGGGGTCCTACTAATCTGCATTCGATTACTAATAGGTTATGGATTGAGATTATTCAATTGAATTTTCCAATGGATCATCATGTATGCAAGTTGAAAAAAGAGAATAGACATGCGATACTGCCTGTGTGCTATAGGCTAAATCCTCTAGAAAGACACAATATTTCAATATCCAATGAATTATTGAAGTTTTTGCCACCAATATCTAGGTCAATCAAGCCGGCTGCTTTAGTGGTACCCCCATCATTGGTAGGCTTAATTTGATTTCTAGTATCCCACATAGATCCCTCTCTTCTTTTCCCCACAAATATGGGCCATACTAGAAATTCATACACCTTTTCTAAATCAATTTACAACAAGTGAGTGCGAGATATATATACAATTCATGGACAACAAAAGCTCTAGGTTGTTATTAATTTTGAAGACTTGGATGAATTAGTTTCCAAATTTTGGTGATTGTCAGAGATCAAAGGTCAAGAAAGGTAAATTGTAGTGGATAATGGACACATATCAACAAAGAGAGCATCAAAGCAATATTTAGAACATGTAGTTATAATCAAGATTGGCATTAAATTTATGCAAAGTGGATGTGACCCAGAGTAAAATGGTAAGATTAAAAATGTTATGTATGCTATTGACAAGAAATTTTGGATCAGAGTTTTAGCGTTCATTGTGATCATGGTTGCAATCAGTACACAACTCACTCTTCCCAAAAAAAATTCTCAAGATGGGAATGTAGAATATGGGAGCTCTACAGTGGTTTATGACATAGGAAAGTTGCTGTGAAATGAGGAGGTGCCATTCTAAAGAAAGAAATGAGCCTCACACCATCAGGCAATCCATGCTCATAAAACAAAGAGCCCCCATGTTTTGAGAAGGGGGTGAGGAAGTGTTTTAAGAGGGACTAATTTGGATAACCCATGCATCCAAAGTAAATTAAAGAAGAGCCCCACGTGGAAGCTTAAGTAGGTAATACCCCACATGAGTAGGGAAAAAGGAAGTCCATGACATTAATAAGAAGTTGCATGTGAATGAAAATACTTTATAATAAATTCAACAAAAGAGATATGGCATAAAGAAGAGATTCATGCTAAGAAAATAGCCATAGACCCTAGGAGAGCTCACATAAAAGGTTGAGGAAGCTGGCCTAGGAAGCTAGCACAAATGGGGAGGCCATCCACACAAGTCAGAGTGAAAAAACCATGGGGGAGCACTAAAAGCTCAGACTAACATGCTTAAAATTGAGGTAGCTACTTATAAAAGATAAGACAACTCCAGACAAAGATCAAACCACATGCAAATTGAAAAGAATATCCATGTTTCAAAGAAGCGAACACCATTGAGAACCACTTATCAATGAATAAACCACAGTCAAACAAAATGAAGAACCAACACATTAAAAAAGGATGCCAAGCTTGAAGATAATGTTGCCTATGATGGGTAAAGCCAAGTCTCACACATTTGAAGGGATAGAAAATCATGTATAAAGGAAAGGGAACCCTCACGCATCTAAAGGGAATGAAGAAAAAAGCCTTCATGCATAGTCAAAGCCAAGGAAGTTTTAATGCCAAGCAACAAAGGAAGCATTTGGCACTAGAGAGGATGGGGCAATTTAAAAATGGAGGAGCCTACATCTTTTAAAAAGGGGATCTTTGAGAAAAATAGAAGATGCCACATGTAGTAGGGTAATCTATTTTATCTTTTAAAAAATGTAGTTAAAGCATCAAAGCAGTAGAGATTAGAGAAAGCTCATGCTAGTTTAAAGGAGTAGCCAACAACATTAGAAGGAGCATCTCACACAAGGAACATGTCAGTCAAAAGACAAGTTCAGAATTAGAAAAAATGTGTAAGCAGGGGAGGCATCCAGTAACTGATGCTCATGCCATAGCAAGTTGCATGTAAGAAAGAGTTCACTAGGCATGTTAAAGTAAAAGAAACCACCATGCAAGAAAAAGTTGTCCTTATCCTTGGAGAGAGCACAAAAAATGAATGAAGCTTCCATAAAAAAGGAAGAGCAGGTTAAAAAAAATATCCCACATTCACTATGGGTTGAACTATTCAAGTCTTTAAATACCTTTTCACACAAAAGGTAAAATGCATTAAAGAAAGGGCCTTTTGAAAGGAAAGGCTATGGCATGCGGCATGTGGGTACCGGATGACGATGAGCTAGATTTTGTCGAAGCATAAATTTTTAACTAAGATGCAGTCCAAAGATGGTGACATCAACACTATAGGTTGCCTAAAAAGTTAGAAAATTTGGCAGCTTGCTCCCTCGCTAGCTGGAAAATCCAAGGCTTTTCAACTGGCGACATAGCAAATTGCTAGAAAACCTCAAAATTTGACAAGATAGCAATGGGTCCCTGACACAGGCAAGGGATGAATAGCCAGGGCCAAAGGCTCACCCAGCTATCCAAACCACCCTGCAAGAGTTAACACAACGGAAGCAAACACAAGTAGACAGCAACCAAAGGAGGAGAAGGGGGAAATACTTCTATTGATTCATCAAAATATCTTTATACATGCCTAGATATGAGGCCTTTTGGGTTATGGCTAATTACAATACATTCACATTCAAAGATCCAACAGAAAATTTTCACTTATAGTTTTGCTCCCTCAAAACTTTTCTTCTTCTCCATAACTTCCTTAGCTATAAACCTAAACTCTCTATTTATACTTGCCAAAATGGCTTATAGATCATTCTAGAATCATTACATAAGAGGAAGGCTAATCCAACAATGGTTTGGACTCATCCCAAGAAAAGATCTTAAATTAAATGCCGCAAATGAAATAATTCCCACAAGTCAACTCCCAAAAATCATGTCCAAATACTGGCACTCGGCATACACTGGGTAATTTGGCACTTGAAGGAATGCTATAGTAACTTAGCACCTAAAGAGTGCTACAGTAACTCGGCACTTGAAGAGTGTGACAAGAACTCGGCACCTAAAGAGTGCTATAGTAACTCAACACCTAAAGAGTGTGATAGGAACTCAACACCTAAAGAGTGCTATAGTAACTCAGCACCTGAAGAGTGCGACAGGAACTCGACACCTGAAGAGTGCTATAGTAACTCGGCACCAACTGCAAAATGAATAAAAATGAGTAGGATAACAAGGAAACCCAGGATGCTCCTACATCAGACAACTGGGGTTGGAAGAAATGATTCTCCTGAATCATTGAGATGTCCCAACCTGAGGTGAATCCATCTCAAATTGAGAAATCCATGAAGCATCTTCAATAGGTCTATTCTTCCACTTCACCAAATATTCATAGTAATCTTTTCCTCTTGTACTCTTGCCAACTCTCTGATCCAATATCTATTCAACTTCCTCAATCTATTTCTTAGGATAATCATCTAGTATAACAACTTCATCGTCTGACTCATGATACTTATACAAATCAGAAATGTTAAATATAGGAGATATATCCATGTCATCAGGTAACTCAACTTCATAAGCATTACCATTGTCAAAAAAATTCAAGATCTTACAAGGTCCAAATTTCTTCATCTTCAACTATCTATATGTTCCAACTAGGAATCTTCCTTTCTTTAGATGAACCATCACCTCATCCCCAACTTGAAAATCATGGTGTCTTCTAGACTGATTAGCATTCTCCTTATACTTTTGATTACTTTGTTCCAACCTCAACTTCACTTCTTTATGCAAGGACTCCATAAAGTCAGCAAATTCTTCTCCTACAGTGCTTTTCTTTTCTTCACCAACAACATCTTTCAAATCTGATATACCTCTAGGATGCATTCTAGTAACAATCTCAAAAGGTGTCTTCCTTGTACTCCTATTCACAGAATTGTTATATGCAAATTCAGCTTGTGCCAATACCATCTCCCAATTGCTCAGTTTATTCCCAACTAAACATCTCACCAAATTACCCAAGCTTCTATTCGCAACCTCTATCTATCCATCTATCTGTGGATGGAATGTAGAACTAAACTTCAATTCAGTACCCATCTTCTTCCACAAAGTCTTCCAAAAATAACCAACAAACTTACTATCTCTATTTGAAATAATGCTTCTTGGTAATCCATGCAATCTCACAATCTCTTTAAAGAAAAGTTTAGCAACATGCTCTGCATGTGATGTCTTCTTATATGGTATGAAATGAGCCATCTTAGAAAATCTATCCACTAAAACAAATATGGAATCATACCCCTTCACCATTTTAGGCAATCCAAGAACAAAATCCATACTGATATTAGTCCAAGGTTTCTTAGGAATAGTAATAGGTGTACACAAACCAGTATTTTGACTCACTCCCTTTGCAACTTGACAAACCCGCTAACTCTTTACAAATTTTTGAACATCATTATGCATTTGTGGCCAATAATATTTCTCTTTTAACAAACTCAATGTTTTATCAATTCCAAAATGTCAAGCTAAACACCCATTATGATTTTCCTTAATAAAATTCAACCTCATAGGACTTCTAGGAATACACAACTGAATACCTTTGAACAACATACCTTCTTGAATGAAATACTCATCATACTTACTTATGTGATCTGTCAGATTTTGTGCTCTGCACTCTCCCCACACCCCAAAAAAATTAGGATCAGCATCATATAACTCTTTCATCTCATCAAAACCAAGAACTTCAACCTTCATTTCAGTCAACAAAGAATGTCTTCTACTCAATGCATCAGCAACTTTGTTAGTAACTCCACTCTTATGCTTGATCACAAATGTAAAATTCTGCAAATACTCAACCCACTTCATCTGTCTTTGATTCAATTTATGTTGACTTCCCAAGTATTGTAAAGCTTTATGATCAGTGTACAACACAAACTCCTTAGGCATTGAATAATGTCTCCATTTCTTCAATGCTTGAACAATAGCATAAAACTCTTGATCATACACATAATATTTCCTTTTAGCATCATTCAACTTTTCACTAAAGAAAGCAACAAGCTTACCTTCATGACTTAATACAGCTCCTATTGCATTACCACTTGCATCACATTCAACTTGAAATACTTTGTTGAAATCAAGTAAAGCCAATACAGGTAATTCAACAACCTTTTGTTTCAAAGTCTCAAAACTCTTATCAGCTCCATGCGTCCACTTGAATTCCTTTTTATCTCCCCTCATTATTTCAGTCATAGCATTACAAACAACACTAAAATTCTTTAAAAACTTTCTGTAAAAACTAGCCAAACCATGAAATGATCTTACCTCACTCACATTCTCAGGTGTAGGCCATTCCAAAATTGCTTTAACCTTTTCAAGATCCATCTTCAAACCATCAGCTGAAATCACAAACCCCAAATACACAATCTCTTCTTTCATAAAAGAACACTTTTTTAGATTAATCAATAAATTTTCCTCTTTCAACCTCTGCAATACTTGCCTAATATGCTCAAGATGTTCTTCCTTAGTCTTGCTGAATATCAGAATATCATCCAAATAAAAAATCACAAACTTACCCAAGAATCTTTTGAGAACTTCATTCATCAACCTCATGAAAGTACTAGGTGCATTAGTCAAACCAAAAGGCATAACCAACCATTCATACAAACCATCTTTTGTCTTGAAAGCAGTTTTCCATTCATCACCTTCTCTGATTCTGATTTGATGATAGCCACTCTTCAAATCAATCTTGGTAAAATACTTTGCTCCACTCAAACAATCCATTATTTCATCCATTCTTGGCATAGGAAACCTATATTTCACTATTATCTTGTTAATGGACCTAGAATTAGTACACATTCTCCATTCTCCATTCTTTTTAGGTGCTAATACAGTAGGTACAACACATGGACTCAAGCTTTCTCTGATCAAACCTTTCTGCAATAGTTCATGCACTTGTCTGTGAAGTTTTTCATTCTCTATAGGTGTGAATCTATATGGTGCTTTGTTTGGCAAACTAGCTCCAGGGATCAGGTCCATACAATGACTTATACTTCTTACTGGAGGTAAAACATCAGGAATATCTTCAGCAATAATGTCTTTATACTCATTCAAAAACTCTATAATTTCTCCTGGCACTTGGTCAATACTACCATTTGTCACTTGGTCACCACTGAATGGCACTCAGTTAACATTGTTTTCTAGCACTCGGTCTCCATTGACAAAACTTGGTTTTCTTGGAATTATAACAAAACAAACTTGATTCTTTTTTACTTCTTTTTCAAATTGTTTCCCATTAACCATGCAAATTTTTATAGCAGTACAATTAACCTCATCTGGAACTTCAATCAAAGGCAACAATGTTTGTTTCTTCCCATTCACCCAAAGAGTATATTTATTCAATCTTCCATCATGTACATCATATCTATCATATTGCCAAGGTCTACCCAAAAAAATATGAAAACAATCCATGGGCATAATATCACACAAAACTTTATCAACATAATGTCAAATTTTGAATTTCACAAGGCATTGTTCACTTACCAATATCTTATGCTCATCTTTGATCCATGAAACATGATAAGGTATGGGATGTTTTACCCTCTGCAACTGCAACTTTGTAACCAACTCTTCTAATGCCAGATTTGTAGAACTTCCACTATCAATGATCACTTTACAACATTTTCTAGCCATCTTACATCTTGTCTTGAAAAGAATTCTCCTTAAAATAGGTTCCTCATCACTTCCCTTATTGCATAAGGTTCTACTCACAATCAAATTTTCTCCAACCTCGGGTCCACTTGGTGAACCCTCATCATCTTCTTGAATCACAGTATTTCTATTATTTTGCCCACCCTTAGAAGATCTACATTCAAATGATCTATGCCCTTCTTTGCCACATCTAAAACAATTACCATGAAATCCACCTCTAGAATAAGAATTACCTCTTCCTTGGTAAGAATTAGTGCCTCCTTAGTAAGAATTACCACTTTTCCATTTAGTCTTGCCTTTGTCATCATTCTTTCTTTCAGATCTGCCTTTATCCTACATAGAACTTTCAGATCTACCACTTTCTCCATAAGAGCTACCTCTGCCTCTATGGAATCTACCACCTCTACCTCTTTGTCTTTGTTCATGCTTCTTTGTCAAGATCTCCTCAGCTTTCAAGGCATATTGATATGCTTCTTCTACACTTTCTAGCTTCACAAAACTTATTTCATCTTGTATTCGAGATCTCAATCCATTAATGTACCTTGCAATTTTCTCAACATCATCATCCACATGTCCAGATCTAATGTCCAGTCTATAGAATTCCTCAGTATAATCTTTCACAGTTATGTCTTTTTCTTTCAAATTTTGCATCTTTCTCAACAAGCTAACTTGGTAATTAGTAGGAAGGAATTTGTTCTTTACCTTGTTCACCATCTTTGGCCAAGTTTTGATCTTCTCCTTTCCTCTCCTTTGTTTATCAATTTGTAAGTGTTCCCACCATAATGATACATGACCTTTCAGCCTAGTGACTGCTATCTTCAACTTTCTATTATCAAGAGTATTTTCATACTCAAAGAACTTCTCCATATTAGAGATCTAATCCAGTACAGCATTGGTATCCAATTTTCCATCATAAGGAACAACTTCTACAGCAGGCTTTGAATTTTCTCTAGACAATACTCTCAACAATCTTGCTTCATCTTGTCTTCTTTAGTTTCTAGATTATAGTTTGGTGCTACTGCTTCATCATCACTTACATCATCAAGATGTGCTCCTCTCCTCTGGGATGTCTCCACAACATCTAATCTAGCTGCAATTTTTCTCAACTGATCCAATATAGCATTATCAACATTATTTCCTCTACCACGAACCATCTTTACAAATTAGGTTCCTGCAAGATCGTAACCCTCTGCAAATTATAGGTCAAATCTGCAGATCTACCACCCTACAACCAAATCCAAATTAGGGTTCTACATAATCCAATCTCCATAAGGACAAACCTCAAGCTCTAATACCAACTGACACAGGCAAGAAGGATGAATAGCAAAGGCCAAAGGCTCACCCAACTATCCAAACCACCCTGCAAGAGTTAACACAATGAAAGCAAACACAAGTGGAGAGCAACCAAAGGAGGAGAAGGGGGAAATACTTCTATTGATTCATCAAAATATCTTCATACATGCCCATATGTGAGGCCTTCTGGGTTATGGCCAATTACAATACATTCACATTCAAATATCCAACAGAAAATTCGCACTTACAATTCTGCTCCCTCAAAACTTTTCTTCTTCTCCATAACTTCCATAGCTATAAACCTAAACTCTCTATTTATACTTGCCAAAACAACTTATAGATAATTCTAGAATCATTACATAAGAGGAAAGCAGACCCAACAATGGTCTGGACTCATCCCAAGAAAAGATCTTAAATTAAATGTTGCAAATGAAATAATTCCCACAAGTCCACTCGCAAAAATCACATCCAAATACTAGCACTTGGCATACTCTGAGTAATTCAACACCTGAAGGAATGCTACAGTAACTCGGTACCTAAAGAGTGTGATAGGAACTTAGCACCTAAAGAGTGCTATAGTAACTTGGCAGTTGAAGAGTGCGACAGGAACTTGACACTTGAAGAGTGCTATAGTAACTCAGCACCTGAAGAGTGCGACAGGAACTTGACACCTGAAGAGTGCTACAGTAACTCGGCACCAACTGCAAAATGAGAAAAAATGAGTAGGATAACAAGGCAACCTAGGATGCTCCTGCATCAGTCACTATGGTGATTATGTGGCACCAACAAAAAACCAATGAATGACATGTGGCAAATAGGTGGTGACGTGGCAAGTAGAAGCAACAGAAGAACAAGATGCTAACATGTCTAAGATCCGACAATTGTCGCTACCTCACCATACGAAGATGCATGATGGTTAACCACATAGTGAGAGTTGATGTGGTGATGAAACATGGTAGCAAAGGATGAGGTCATCATCCAATCACAAAGTGACATGTAGTGCCTACCCAAAAAGCCAGTGTAGGCTTGACAAGTGGCACTATCAGATTGGTTGAGGGGTAAAGGAGTTTAAAATTAAAAAATATTCCTAGGTTTCACGTTCAAACTGCAATTTAAAATTTGACTTCAAATTATTAATTTCTATAGTTTAACTATAGAATATTTTAAATTTTAAATTGTATTCTTTTATTGAGTTTGGTCATGGAACAAAGTTCCAATCTTCAAAAGGCCATAAAAAGAGCAATTTTTAACCAAAATGGGTGTTCCAATATACCACCAAAATCGAGAAGATCTAAATTTTTCAAATATGAAGTCAGTTTGTGCACAGGTCTTCACCAGTTCATGTTATAGGTCAATTTGTGTTTCCTAGGGTATTGGCAATAGAACAGTTAGATTTGATCATTGAACATCAAGAATATTTAAAGGGCAGGTGTGAATGCTTGTTGAATGCTGAGTATTGAGGAAAACTATTCTAAAAAGTTTATTTTACCTTCTGAGGTCATATAACTAATTTTCACTTTTTACTGTGAGTTCATCTTGGCATCAAAAATAAATTATGATGATGAACCAAATATCTTAGATTCTTTATGCCTTTAAGAGCCAAATTGTGGAGATTTGATATGCAGTTATAGAGAGAAGGTAGAGAGAAGCTTTTTCATCTTCTTGGGAAGGAATTCTGAGGGTACACATGTCAATTATAGATTCAATCTGAGATATGCTTCTTTCCATTTATTCTTTCTTCTTCTCTTTTGAAGGTTGTTGGTAGTTTTCTCTAGGTAATACTAGCAAGGTTCTAGTTTTTGTCACTAAGAAACCAATTGATTCTAGGTTTGAGAAGAAAACCACTCACTACTGAGACACCATTCTTCAACATTTCTTCTTATATGAACAACAACTAAGTTTTTATGAAGATAGTTTTCATTTGTTAGGTGATTTGTGAAGTATTTTTGTACATCTTTCATGTATTTGGTTTTAAGGAAAGTAAATAAAGAGCAAGAAAGGGATTTAAATTTAGTTTGAATCATGTCTCCTGTTTGTGGATCTATAATTTCTTCTAGTTTGTGAAGGAAGAGCATAAACTAGGTTGCATTTTGTTTAGAAGTGTATGTGATTGAAGTATCTTGCTGATGGAACAAAGAACCATGTAATTGCTTAATGTTTATCACAGAGTTTGCAGATTCCATGATAGGATTGTCTAAGTATGAGATTCATTCTGATGTAGATGTTTGTTCACAAGGTGAAAGATAGATCAAGGATCTTGATGTAGGAATTATATCAAAGATTCCAAAAGATGTATGGTTATAACTCATTTAATTGTCCAATAAATAAGGCACTAATCAGAGATAGGATCATTAGGTTTTGTTGCTTATACTTGGATCTTGTTGATATCAACATCATTAATCAAATGATTTTCCCCTTTCATCTTGAAGAGCTATAATAGAATGCCCTCACTCAGCTTATGAAGTTCATAGATTTGCAATTTGCAATTTGCTACTATAGATCTGTGTTATTACATGTGTTATTAGGAGATATAAGAGTCATAATCTTCTTTGTTAGATCCAGGGATATGTTTTGTGTGGGTACCATATAAATAGGATCAGAAGTTTACCTGCCTAGGTTTTGTAGAGCCTGAAGTATAAGAAGGGTCATGCCTTATAGTTGGCCCAGTGTCTGATAATATATGTTGAAAATGGGAGTTAGCTACCCCTAGATATATTTTTTTCTCATTGGGGTGATTGGAAAAATGCAACATTTTCAAACACCAACAAAATGGCGACTCTACTAGGGACATAAGAAAAGAACTAGAATCTTTGCATGAAGAATTTGCTACAAATAGTTGGGTTATGAGATGCTTTCCATTTCTCTGTTGAAGTTTCATGTTCCCCAATGTTCTTATCCATTGACAAAATAAGTTTGATTGAATTGAATGAAATTATAAGATCAAAGTCATTTGGCATTTTTATATATTGCTACCAGAATTTAGAATTGTTGTCAAGGTTCTTTCGCATTGTCAAGAGTATGAAATTCCTAAAGTATTTTTGAATTAAGTTTTTAAATACTAGTTGTAAATTATGGACCAACTTGTCATGTTTTGCAAGCTTGGTAAATATTTTCTTACTAAGTGAGTGGCAACTCAAGATCAAATCTCTATACTAGTGCTTCATGAATGTGAAGGTATTATAATGGAAACAACAGTTGGAATGAAAATTTGAAGTATTCATCTCAAGTTCTTGACAATGGTCAAAATATTTGCATGAGATGTAGTGCATAATTTATTAAATCTAGATGAGCTCTGAATCTACTGTTATGTGCAGCATTGAGGTAGTTGGAAGCATCCATATCAAAAGGTATTCTCCACTTTCATGTGTTTTCATTTACATGAAAGTAAGATTTACAATGTTTCTCCATCAAGTGGATTTTCCAACACTAAATAGGAGAATGGTGTAACACATCTTAACATACATTATGAGAGGTAGATTCATAAAATGTGGTCATATTTTGAAGTATGTTTGAAGTTGAGTTGGTAGAAGATATTTATAGATCCATTACAAGTTATGCATTCTGAAAGTGTTTAATGGTGAATGAGTTTTAAGTTTGAGAAATGTCAAATTTCCCTTCATCTAGTATGCAGTTAGTTAGTAAGAGTTATAGATTTATGAATATCAAAGGATATGTGCCATTTTGTTATAATAGCATACTTGGTTTCCCTAATAAAATCCCTGATGAAATCATAAGATACTTGCCAAAGTTTGATAGAAACCAATCCCAATCAGCCAATAAGCATGTCCAAGTTTTTTCGGACTTGATGTATGACTTTGATGTGTGTCATGAAGATCTATGGATCCAATTTTTTGTGCAAACTCTGAAAGGAGATGGAAGAGATTGGTTTTCATGCTTGCTTAAAGCTTCAATTTCTTCATGGGATGAGTTAAGTTCATCTTTCATTAAACAATTTGATGGGTGAGTAGATGTAAAATTAATGTTGGATTGATTGATGGAAATTCAGATTGAACAAGATGAATTGATCCCAAGCTTTAATAGTCAATTTTATGAAACATTAATGGATATCCTTAAAAATTGTAGGCCCCATGATCAAATTTGTTTAGTTATTTATTTGGGTGCATTGGGTCAGAAGATGGGTTTCTTACTAAGGGATAAGCAACGACAAAGTTTATATCAAGCTTGTGAAATTACAATGGATATTGAATGCAATCTCAAGTATGGATTTATAAGAAGGTGTACCCCTACTATTGTAAAAGATCTTGCTGAAATTTTAGAATTAAAAACATGTGTAGCTAAAGATTTTTTGTTGGAAAGAAGAGTAGATTCTTTCCTTGTTGAGAATAGTGCATATGTTTATGATGTTACAGTAGCAAATGATAAGATCACTTCACAAGATTAGTTACATATACAAGGTATAAATTTAGTTATGCATTCTTCTATTGATGATTAGCATTGTGTTGAAAACATAACCAATAATGAAGTTGAAAAGAATTCATTTCAATATGAGGATGAAGAGGCTAGAACTGATGTGTCAAGTGACAATGGTGAAGTTGCTAACCTGACCTATTGCGAAGAAGCATCATATGAAGATGATGATGAGATTTTTTGCTCAAGTCAAGAAGAGGATCATGATAGCATGTATTCATCTTCATATGAATTAGGTGCAAATTGGGAGGAAGAAAGTAATGACATAGGTGAGTACTCTTATGTGAGTAAAGGTATGAGTTCTCCTCTTAAATCTGAAAATTAATTTCCACTTCAGAATTATGCAAGTCAGCTTAAGGATGAAGGTTGTGAAGAAAAGTTGTCTACACAATCCAAAGGCAAAGAGATTATCTATAGGGATGGATTGGTTGATTGTGTAGATAAATGTCTTATAGATAGATGAAGTAGTAACCAATAGTATACTAATGATTTTGAGGATAATGCATCATCACTTAATGATGAGTGGTTTCCAAGACATTCAAGTTACTTTGATGAAGAAAATGAATATAGTATTGATTTAATTTCTATATGCTCTATTGATGGAGAAGAAAATGAGTCATCATGTGGTTCTGATTTTTCTTCATATGCTGCAAGTATTTGTGACAATACATTGGGTAATGGTTTCAAAGAGTTTGATAACATTTTATATGATGAAGATTGTGATGACGATCAGCTTATGGTTTTTCAAGATGTTCAACAAGGATCATTGCATGGAGTCATTAACACATTGTTCAAAGAAGACATGGAACTTTCAAATTTAGTTGAAAATGATCTTAATACTAATACTTTATCTTATTTTTGTAAGAGGTCAGATGGTTCTTCTTCCGAGTATGATGATGAAAGCATTGATGAGATTACATCTAATTATGATAACAAGGTGTTTGATAAAGATATTATTGAAAATCATCATGCACCTTGTAAAGATTTTTATGATGAACTTTCTGATGTGAAAACTAATCTGTTTTCTAATTGTGAAGAACCATTTGAAGATTATGGATTAGTTTTAGATTATGATATTGATGACATGTGTGAATACTAGTCAGATTGTTCTTCAGAGTACCATCCAGATATGCATAAGGAAACATAATTTCAAGGTGTGTGTGATCCTTTTTCCTATGTTGAATATGAAGCCTTCATATTTGAGAATGATAGCATGCATGATTTGTCTAATAAAGAAGAGTTTCAGTTTTAGTTTGATATGTTTGAGCATGCTAATCATTATTTTCATAATGAGAAAACAGTTGAGAATGAAGCAATTTTTTATATGCATTATGGAAGTAAGAATGAAGATTCAGTTTTACTAAGTGTTCAGTTTCAAGATGATGATCTAATTGGTGAAACTGATAGGAGAAGTATTTTTAGTTTACCTCAT
The DNA here is from genome assembly GCA_028749045.1 of Cupressus sempervirens. NCBI lineage: Eukaryota > Viridiplantae > Streptophyta > Pinopsida > Cupressales > Cupressaceae > Cupressus > Cupressus sempervirens. The sequence continues at coordinate 107,095,823 of CM053783.1, forward strand.
GCATGTTTAGATGAGAATCATGTTTATGATAGAGGTAAACATTTTTTATCAAGTTTGATGGCCCGAGGTCATCATGTGTACATAGTAGAGGTAGTTGTTATTTGCTTTCAATAAAGCTGTTCGAGAGAAGTTTTTAAGTTTTGGGAGTGGCTTGCTTCCTCCAAAGATTTGAATCCTTTCCATTCCTGAAAGGGAAATGTATCCCCAGATAGGGCCACTACTGGGGCTCAAAATTGAAGGCCCAATTTTGAGCATTGCAGAGAAAATCAAGCCCTTTAAATGCTTTTTGATGCCTATGTACCTGACTATACCTTTAAGCCCCATGATGTGTTTAATGTTTATAACACCCTCCATTCAATGTGTCTATGTGTTCCATGAAGCTTCTGAGCCTTTTTGTGAAGTCCTGTTTCGAGCACATTTCAAATCTGCATTTTCACCGAAGTGTCAAACAATGAAAGGAAGCTATGTTTGCATTTGAATATATTTAACGCAGAAATGTTTCATGATTTTCCTCTTTGGGAGCATCTAGTGTCCATACTTGAGAGCTTATGTTTTAGATTTTGATTAATTTTGAATCAGTTTGACTAGGTTTTGAATCCTTCAAAGTTGGTAGTTTACTATTTTCATGCTGATACAAATTGCACATAATTCTAGGAAGTCCTGTTTGATGTGCCATAACTTTGACCCAATTGACCAAAATGTTAAATTTCCTTTTGCATTAAATTTTAAATGTCAGAGACATGCTAGGTTTCAAGTTTTAGATTATGAAAAATCCGTTTGATTAGGTTGCAAACATGATTCCAAATGGGATTTTTATCTTTGTACTGGTGTTAGTATTTGCAAATTTTTTGGTACCACTATTCGGGATGTTATAACTTGAGATATATCATTGCCTAGATCAAATGGATTATACCACTATGTTGTCCTCTGAAAATACTTTAAGTGTGCCAATTTTTATGTCATGATGAATCCATTTGCACACTTTTCTAGGTAAATTCCATTTGCAAAAATTGCTTTTCTATCACTATTTCAATCTGCAAAATCCAAGTGGCCTACTTTGACTACTTTCCAAACATGTCCAGTTATTCTTCATGAGCCCAAATCTTAGATCCATATTCTCCTTGTGATAGTGAACCAACACCCCAATTTTTGTCTTCCCAAGTGTCAATTTACCTAGCTTCTGAAGCCAATTCCAAATGTGATTTGTTGTTTTCTGACATGTTTTCTTGCAGACAATTCTGAAAGGGTCACTTTGATAGTGAATGTCTTTTAACCCTAAACTCTTCATGAGATGAGATTTCATAGGGTGCAAGAATGCAAAATAAAGAATTAGTATCCCAATTTTCAAAGTCTGATTAGGTATTCTGGTCAGTTTTTAAGGCTAGTCAAAGGACCTCTTGGCAAAAAGTTGACAAGTTGCAAGAGAGGGATAAAATGACTTGTAAATGATAGTTTAGTGGTTAAATTTTTTTGGAATTAGTGACAAATAGTTAATGGATCAGTTTTGTAGTTTAGTCATTTGGACAAAGAAAAAAATTTAGTCAAACACACTTTGGGGGTCCGACTAATCTGCATTAGATTGCTAAGAGGTTATGGATTGAGATTATTCAGTTGAATTTGCCAATGGATCATCATGTATGCAAGTTGGAAAAAGAGAAGAGACACGTGATACTTCCTGTGTGCTATAGGTTAAATCTTCTAGAAAGACACAATTTTTCAATATCCAATGAAATATTGAAGTGTTGGCCACCAATATCTAGGTCAATCAAACTGGCTCCTTTAGTGGTGCCTCCATCATTGGTAGCCTTCATTTGATTTCTAGTATCTAACATAAATCTCTCTCTTCTTTTGCCCACGAATATGGCCATACTAGAAATTCATGCATGGAAAGCCAATACTTTCACCTTTTCTAGACCAATTTACAACAAGTGAGTGCGGGATATATATACAATTCATGGACAACAAAAAATCTAGGTTGTTATTAATTTTGTAGACTTGGATAAATGGGTATCCGGATTTTGGTGATTGTCAGAGATCAAAGGTCAAGAAAGGAAAATTGTAGTGGACAATGGACACATATCATTGAAGAGAGCACCCAAGAAATATTTAGAACATGCAGTTGTAATCAAGATTGGCATTAAATTTATGCAATGTGGATGTGACCTAGAGTAAAATGGTTAGATTAAAACTATTATGTATGCTATGGAAAAGAAACACGGGGTCAGAGTTTTAGTGTTCATTGTGATCATGGTTGCAATTAGTACACAACTCACTCTTCCCAAAAAAAATCTCACGATGGCAATGCAGAATATGGGAGCTCTACATTTTTTTATGATAGAGGAAAGTTGCTGTGAAATGAGGAGGTGACATTCTAAAGAAACAAATGAGCCTCATGCCATCAAGCAATCCCTGCTCATAAAATAGAGAGCCCCCATGTTCTGAGAAGGGGATGAGGAAGTGTTTTAAGAGGGACTAATTTTGATATCCCATGCATCCAAAGTAAATTAAAGAAGAGCCCTGTGTGGAAGCTTAAGTAGGTAATAGCCCACGTGAGCAAGGAAAAAGGGAGTCCATGGCATTAATAAGAAGTTGCATGCGAATGAAAACACTTTGTAAGCAATTGAACAAAAGAGCTACGACATAAAGAAGAGGTTCACGATAAGAAATAGCTACAGAACCTAGGAGAGCTCATGTAAAAGGTTGGGGAAGAAAACTTAGGCAACTAGCACAAATGGGGAGGCCATCCATGCAAGTCAAAGTGGAAAAACAGCAGGGGGAACACTAAAAGCTCATGCCAACATGCTTAAAATAGAGGTTGCCACCTATAAAAGGCAAGACAACTCTAGAAAAAGATCAAACCACATGAAAATTAAAAAGAATATCCATGTTTCAAAGAAACCAATACCATTGAGACCCACTTATCAATGTAGAATCTGCAGTCAAACAAAAAGAAGAACCCACACATTAAAAAAGGATGCCAAGCTTGAAGATAATGTTGCCCATGCTTGGCAGAGCCAAGTATCATGCATTTAAAGGGATAGAAAATCACGTATAATGGAAAGGAAACCCCCACACATCCAAAGGGAATGAAGAAAAAAGCCTCCATGTGTAGTCAAAGCCAAGGAAGTTTTAATGCCAAGCAACAAAGGAAGTAGCTTGCACTAGAGAGGATGGGGTATTTTAAAAATGGAGGAGCCTACATCTTTTAAAAAGGGGAGGTTTGAGAAAAATAGAAGATGCCACACGTAGTAGGGTAATCTATGGTATCTTTTTAAAAATGTAGTTAAAGGATTAAAGCAATAGCAATCAGAGAAAGCTCATGACACTTTAAAGGAGTAGCCTGTAGCATTAGAAGGAGCCCCTCACACAAGGAACATGTTAGTCAAAAGACAAGTTCACAAGTAGAAAAAATGTGTGAGTAGGGGAGGCATCCAATAATTGATGCTCACGCCATAGCAAGTCACATGTAAGAAAGAGTTCACTAGGGACATTAAAGCAAAAGAAACCACCATGCAAGCAGAAGTTGTCCATGTCCTTGGAGAGAGCATGCCAAATGAATGATGCTTCCATAAAAAAGGAAGAGTAGGTTAAAAAAAAATCCCACATTCACTGTGGGTTGAACTTTTCAAATCTTTAAATATCTTTTCACACAAAAGGTAAAATGCATTAAAGAAAGGGCCTTTTAAAAGGCAAGGCTATGGCATGCGGCAGGTGGGTCCCAGATGAGGACGAGTTGGATGCTATCAAAGCATAAATTTTTAACTAACAAACAGTCCAAAGATGGTGACATCAGCATTGTAGGCTGCCAAAAAAGTTAGAAAATATGGCAGCTCGCTACCTCATGTTGGCACTCAAAATTGCAGCCCTGATTTTTTTGCACTGTTGAGAAATTAAGCCCTATAAACGCTTTTAATGCCTATGTACCCAGCTATTCATCTAAGACCCCTAATGGTGTTTAATTTTTCTAACACCCTTCATTCAGTGTGCCTAAGTGTTCCATGATGATAATCTATCACTTCGAGTCATTTGACAAAGTCCTGTTTTGAGCATTTTACAAATTTGCATTTTACACCAAGTGTCAAACAACAACAAGAAGCCTTGTTTATGCCCTAATATCTTGCACCCAAAATTGCATCATGACTTTCCACTTTGAGAGTGTCTAGCACCCATACCCAAAAATCTATGTTTCAGATTTCAAGTCATTTTGAGTTCGTTTGACTAGGTTTTGAATCCCTCAAAGTTGGTCAGTTACTGTTTTCATGTTTTTGCAATTGATTCCTAATTCTGGGTAGCCCTGTTTGATGTGCTGTAACTTTTGACCAGTTGATCCAAATGTTGAAATTCATTTTTCATCACATTGTAGACATTAGAGACTTGTTATGTTTCAATTTTCAAGTCTTGATGAATCCGTTTGATCAGTTTACTGGTGTCAGCAAGTGTAGATTGTTTGGTACAACTGTTCAGGATGTTATATCTCTTGACCTATGAATGGTAGGACTAGATGGTTTGTTCCCCTATATTATCAACTAAAAATACTACAAGTGTGTCAGTTTTCAAGTCTTGAAAAATTCACCTTCACACTTTTCTAGGGTCATTCTATTCGTAAAAAATGATATTTTACTGATGTCCACTATCTTGCAAATCTGGATAGCCAACTTCAGATGCTTGCCAAATTTGACCTGTGATTCATCATGAGCTCAAATCACACAATCATATTCTCCTCATGAAAAATTACCAATGCCTTAGTTTTCAAAATTTCACGTACCTATTTGCCCAGTTTTCGGAGCTCAAACCAAACGTACTTTTCAGTTTTCTAACATGTTTATCTGCAGGTGATTCTAAGAAGGCAACTTTGACATTGAATATCTTGTGACTGGAAATTTTTCATAAGATGAAATCTGACAAGGTTAAAGTATGCAGAGAAAAGATTTAGTTGCCAATTTTAAGAGCCCGGTTAGGTGTTTGTATCAGTTTTTAAGGCCAGTCAACAGGCCTCCTGGTGCAAAAGTGACAGTTGCAGAAAGAGGTGAAATAAGTTTTAAAAGGTTAAAAAATGATGCAAATTGATTCATTCTTCATCAAATCAGTATTAGATGTTCTATGGATCAGTTAGACAATTCAGGTGTTTGAAAATGAAAAATTTTTAGCTGGACCCACTTTGAGGCCCGACTAATCCTGCCAAACTAATATGGTGTTTAGACTGGTATGGTATGAGAGCATCGTTATGAGTCAAATTGGTGAATGGATTCTATTCATGATGAGTCATCAAGACACACCTATTCCAAAAGGCGTGAAGAAGCAAAACTTTTGAAAGGAAAGGGAATTTTAATAAATATTTGCAACTTCTAAAATTGAAAAGTTTAAGATTGAAGTGGTGGATGGAGGGTCTAGAATGCTAGAGAGACAATAGATTATATTGATAATGTTCCATTTGAAGAATTTTCTTTTCATAAAGATTGACAAGGAACAATCTGGGCAGAAGGTGCATTAAAGAAGTCAGGGAGCAGGCATTAAAGAAAGCCAACTCATGCATTCACATAATCTAAACAGTCAACATATGCAAAGGATGTGTTGAAAACAAAAGGCCTAGGTGCTAGATTTTTAATAGCTCCAAGAGCGGTATTGGTCACTGAATTTGAATGTGTAATGTAGCAAGTTGCTAAGGAGTTTTCCTTAGAAAGCTAATATGAATGTGATTCAATTTTCTTATGTTGAGACAAAGAATGTTCACTATATGCATCAGCCTATGGAAGCTTTGTATTTGTTGCATGTAACTAATAAGTAGAGGATGAAGTTATCTTAACAGGTCACAAGGGAGGTGTGAAAATTGCACAAATCAAACAATATTGTGAAATGGGAAGCCAATCGCATGTCTTTTAACAAGGAAAAGCATTCTAAAGGAACAAGCTCCACGTTGAAATAAGCAAAGCAGTAGGGCAGTTTGGAGAATAGAAGACATGAGCATGGGCGACAGGAAGAAACCACATAGCAGAGGACTACAACAATAAAGTAAGAATGTAGTCAAAGCTCGTGCATTTGAAGAAGAGAGGCAGAATTCACGCCAACCAAGAATGTACCAATCACAACATGTTTAAGAAGGTAATGCCACGAAATATGAAAAGAGGCCATTGGCAAGGAAGCCTGCACCAAGTAAAGAAGACCATGCCATCACATTTAATAACAAGCACATAGATAAGAGGAAGTCAACTTTAAAAGAAGTGAAAATAAAATTGCAAGCTCACGCAATATAAAGAAAAGAAGTGCCACCCATAGCAAGAGAAATTGCAATTAACGCATGGGATATCATGTGGAAAGATAAACCCATTCAAGAAAAGAACAACTTATGCATAGAAAGGGGAGGCGATTTGTAGAAGGGGCTGTCCACATACTCCATCCCACATCCAAGATGGTGGCAGTTGCAGTTTCTGAAAGAATGGGGAGAGGAGCTTCAAGTAGTAGTCAATATCCAATCAAGAAGCATCCCATGTTTAGAGCAGAGCATGGCATCAATCGCAATATCCACAACATCCATGATGTGAAGAAAAGGTAGCAGAGGACATGAATGGAGGCTGGCAAGAGATGAAGAGAACATTGGTCCAAAAAAATGTTGAAGCAGACGCAGGGAGATAAGAGGAAATTATGTAAGAAGAAGGCATAGGAAACTCCCATGTTTGAAGTCGCATATAGAATTGGCACCCTGCATGCAGTCAGAGAGCAATCCACACCATGAGCAAGGTGTAGAGCAGGGAAAATGTATAAAAGGGGTTTAATCCCACATTCATAGTGTGGGTGTTACTTTTACTATATAAATAGGAAAGTGCTCAACAGTAAGAATGTCTTGAAGCTGAGAGGTCTTTTGTAGACATTAAAGGTTGTATGTGGGGCTCATGCCTCATCTGTGACTAGCTTGGATGGTGACATCAGCGGGGTCACCTAAAGCAAATTTTAAATGAAAGTGCACTAATGTTGATGTGGCGATGAGGGTTGAGATTTTGACACATGGCTAGATCGACGAATAGCACTTCCTCGCAATATGAAGTTGCAGGGTATTTTAAAAATGTGGGGAAGTGCATTTTTGACATGTGGCAGTGCGGGTCTCATGGATGATGAGATGGCAAGGATGAGCAGTTCAAATAGGATGCACAGGATCATGACACATGTCACGATCCAATGATTGGTTCTTCCTCGCAATAAGAAGTGCGCACTCAATAAGTAATGCGAGGAAGTAGATTTTTGACACGTAGCGTGGGTCTCGGTAGTGTTGATGTGGCAGATGAAGCAAAGCTGGACCAATCATGGAGCACCATGTGGCACCAATCAAACAAAGGGTTGACCCGGATGGGGGCATAAAGGGAAAAATAAAATGGTTTAAAAAAATTTATTTTAAAATTGCTTTCAAAAGGATACGTGCAAGTTCATTTTAAATTTAAAAAGGGCTTAAATGTAAAGTTTGAACTTTAAGAAGATTTAAAATTTTTGAAAATTTTAAAATCAAAAGAAGTTGCAAACAGACCAAGGTTTTCTAATAGAGGAGCTTTTTTCAAATCGACCTTCTGGGCATTTTCAAGAGGCTAGGTATGCCTTATCATATGTTGCTGAAATCCTGGAAGTCTAAATTTTCCAATTCCAAGGTTAGTTTTTGCACAGGAAGTAGCTGGTTCAAGTTACAGGGGGATTTGTCTCAGGTACCTGAATTGAAACAATATTCAGGAATGGAAGTTCAAATTTGATTCCTAGCATGGTGATGACCTAAATTTGGTTAAAAGGCAGTAAAAATTCAGTTTGGGTCAAATTCTGATCACATTCATTCAGTAAAAATTGAGATTTTACTAGCATTTCAATGGGTAAATCAGATATCTTAGTGAATCAAAAGGATTTCATCATTAAGCAGAGATATTTTGCAAATCAGTTGCAAACAATGATGAAAAAAAATCAAATCAGATGGGATGAAAGAAGAAATAAGTTATTAAGTTACAGAGGATTACATTTCAAATGGACACTTGTCACTTGAAGATCAGATCCAAGAATTCTTTCTCTTCTATATCTTTCTGTCTTTCATTCTTTGTGGGGGTTCTAGTTTTTGTTACTGTGAGACCATTGTTGGTAGGAAATTTACAGTCATTCTATGAGACCACTTTGTTGGATCCAGATCTGTGATTCCACCTTCATTCTTCAGCATTTTTCTCTTATGTGAATAGCAAGTGTAAAGATAATACAGATAGTTCTGATGTGTTAGGTTGTTTCATGTTTTGATTTCATGTATCTGAATGTATATTTTCAAAGAAAATGAATACATATGAGCAACATTTCATTAGTTTCATTCTGGTTCTTGTCTCTTGTCTCAGTAATATGTAGTCTTATGTGGTCCTGGAACAAAGTGCCAAGTAAATGCTTAATGTGTTTGACAGGGTTACTAGTTATGTTGAGAAGGATATTTTGTGAGAATGAGATCTGAATGAACATTGATGTCTGAATCACAAGGTGATTAGATTGATCTGATGTCAGGGTATACAAAATATGTCCTAATGTCACAGATGTATGTTTTGGATTCATGAAATTGCCCAATGGATTAGGCATTGATCAGTTAGAGGATCATTAGGTTTTGCTGCATGTTTGAGGATTTGTTGAACATCAACATCATTAATCAATGTTTTTCCCTTTCATGTTGAAGAGCTATAATAGAATGCCCTCACTCAGCTCATGAGATTCCTAAAATATGCATTTAACTAATGTAGATTGATGTTATTTCATGAGTTATCAGGAGAAATATGGGTTTTATCTACTTCATATTAGATTCAGTGTATGCTTTGACAACTGGTACCATATAAAGAATCTATAGGTCTACCCACCTAGGTTTTGCAGAGCCTAAAGAAGAAGAAGGGTCAAGCCTTATAGTTTGCCTAGTGTCTGAATGGGCATGTTGAAAATGGGAGTTAGCTACCCCTAGATGTGTTTTGTTCTCATCAGGGTAATTGAAAACTGATAACATTTTCAAACACCAACACCTCGCTAGCCAAAAAATCCAAGGTATTTTTTTTCTAGCAACATAGAGAATTGCCAAAAAACCTCAAAATCTGGCAAGATAGCAATGGGTCCCAATGGTGATGATGTGGAACCATCAGCAAACCATTGAATGACATGTGGTGAGCAGGCAGTGACGTAGCAAGTAGATACAACAAAAGAACAAGATGTTGACATGTCTAAGATTTGACAATCATCACTACCTCACCATAGGAAGATGCAGGATGGTTAACCATAGCAATATAGCAAGCATTAATGTGGTGAAGACATGTGGTAGCAAAGGATGAGGTCGTTAGCCAATCACAAAGTGATACGTGTCACTTTCTCAGAAAGCCAGTGGAAGTTTGACAAGTGGCACTGTTAGATTGGTTGAGGGGTAATGGAGTTTAAAATTGAAAAATATTCCTGGGTTGCATGTTCAAATTGTAATTTGAAATTTGACTTCAAATTATAAATTTCTATAGTTTAACTATAGAGTATTTTCAATTTTCAATTTTATTCTTTTATTGAGTTTGCTCATGGAACAAAGTTTTGATGTTTAGAAGGCCATAATAGGAGCAATTTTTAACTAAAATGGGCACTCCAATATACCATTAGAATCAAAAAGATCTAAATTTTCCAAATATGAAGTTAGTTTGTTCACAAGTCTTCACCAGTTCATGGTATAGGTCAATTTGTGTTTCCCGGGGTATTAGCAATAGAACAGGTAGATTTGATCATTGACCATCAAGAATGGTTAAAGGGAAGATGTGAATGCTTGTTGAATCTTGGGTATGGAGGAAAACTATTCTAAAAATTTTATTTTGCCTTTTGAGGTCATATAACTAATTTTCACCTTTTAGTGTGAGTTCACTTTGGCATCAAAAATTAGTTATGATGATGAACCAAATATCTGAGATTCTTTATGCCTTTAAGAGCCAAATTATGGAGTTTTGATATGCAGGTATAGAGAGAAGGTAGAGAGAAGCCTTTTCATCTTCTTTGGAAGGAATTTTGAGGGTACACATGTTAGTTGCAGATTCAATCCGAGAATTGCTTCCTTTCTATTTATTCTTTATTCTTCTCTTTTGAAGGTTGTTGGTAGTTTTCTCTGGGTAATACCAACAAGGTTCCAGTTTTGAGAAGAAAATCACTAACTACTGAGACACCATTCTTTAGTATTTCTTCTTGTATGAACAGTAACTAAGTTTTTATGCAGATAGTTTTCATTTGTTAGGTGATTTCCGAAGTATTTCTGTACATCTTTCATGTATTTGGTTTCAAGGAAAGAAAATAAAGAGCAACAAAGAGATTTAGATTTAGTTTGAATCATGTCTCCTATTTGTGGATCTATAATTTCTTCTAGTTTGTGAACAAAGAGCATAAACTAGGGTGCATTTTATTTAGAAGTGTATGCGATTGAAGTATCTTGCTAATGGAACAAAGAACCATGTAATTGCTTAATATTTATTATAGAGTTTGCAAATTCCATGATAGGATTGTCTAAGTATGAGATTCAGTCTGATGTAGATTTATGTTCACAAGGTGAAAGATAGATCAGGTATCTTGATGTAGGAATTACATCAAAGATTCTAGAAGATGTATGGTTATAACTCATTTAATTTCCCAATAAATAAGGCATTGATCAGAGATAGGATCATTAGGGTTTGTTTCTTCTACTTGGGTCTTGTTGATATCAACATCATTAATCAAATTCATTTCCCCTTTCATGTTGAAGAGCTATAATAGAATGCCCTCACTCAGCTTATGAAGTTCATAGATGTGCAATTCGCTACTGTAGATCTATGTTATTACATGAGTTATTAGGAGATATAAAAGTCATAATCTACTTTGTTAGATACAATGATATGTTTTGCACTGGTACCATATTAATTGGATGTGAGGTTCACCCACCTAGGTTTTGCAAAGCCTGAAGTAGAAGAAGGGTCATGCCTTATAGTTGGCCTAGTGTCTAAAAAGATATGTTGAAAATGGGAGTTAGCTACCACTAGATATTTTTTTTTCTCATTAGGGTAATTGGAAACCTACAACATTTTCAAAAACCAACAGAAGATACAATATTTTATATTCTAGAAGTATGATGACTTGTTTGGCTAGTGAGCTCTTCTTGTAATTGGAAGTGCATCTTTGGGTAGTGGGTTCATCTCACATCTGCTAAACTACAACTCCTAATAGGGTTAGAATCTCGTAATAGGGTTTCAAAGTCTCCTAATAGGGACTCCTTATACTAAATTTTCTCATTGACTCCTAACAAGGTCCATCCTCTAATAATGAACTTATATATCAATATATTATCTAGTGGGTATCATCCCCACAAGGGTTTTCCCTTGGCCAGGGTTTCCCTAGTTAACAAAATATGGTGTTATGAGTTATCTTTGTGCATTATTATTATTATTGTTTAGCATTACTTTACTGCTTTTTTATGCATGGTTTAAAGTAAGAAATAATATCTAATTGGTGACTAAAGTTTGTAGATTACTGATTCACCCCCCATCTCAGTAATCCCTATTTCTAACAACCCAGTGTTGGTCAAGCATCAGAACATATTGTTAGACAAGAAAATAGAGTGTTAGTTCCAAGTTCAAATAAAATGTGTTAGATCAAAGATTTAATGAATCTGAGATGACAAAGTGGATTTCTTGAATTGTGTGAAGCACATGGAAGATTTCTATGATGAGCTGGTAGCACAGAATTCAAGATAAACATTTTGAGGAAAATTAAAAGAGGATTGTAGAGGAAGTTTCTAGAAGGCACTAAAATGGAAAAATGGGTAGATTCATTGAATCTTGCCTAACCTTAGAATGGACGATTGTGGTTATGCAAAAAAAGACCTAAATTCTCTATTTATAGAGATAATAGGCCAGAAGCAACAATTGTCATGTGTGAGAACCTAAGGAAGATAAAAAGTTTAGGGTGTTTCTTCATATGGTGGCCAAATAGAAGAGTTTGTAATTGGTAGACAAAGAAAGAAGGCTTAAGAGGATGAATTCTTGAAGGGTGACCAAGCTATCAAAGATAAAGGGGATGAATGGCAAGTAGAATGGAGGATTGAATGTGAGATTTATAATTTGCAAGTGAGTTGTAATTGTTATCAAATTAAGTCCTATTATTAGTCTTGAACAAATGTATTAGTTTGGATAAATCTTTTGGATTAAGATTGACCTAATAGTCATTAGTAAATCCTTTAATAGGGTGACCTTCTAATGGAATGTTCTAAAGTCCTCTAATAAGGCTCACTCCCAATAGGGTGATTGAAATCCTTTAACTAGATTACATTTAATAGTGTGCATTGTAAGTTTTAATAGGGTTGGTTCCTCCTAGAGCCCTCTTTAAAACAATGAAGGTTGGTACTATGTTACTGGTGATTTTTCCCAAATTTGGTTTCCACATAAAATCCTTGTGCCAAAATGTGTGATTAATTTTGTGGTTTTACATGTTTACATTTTAGCAAAGTTATTTTGACATAGGACAACAATATGCATATGTTTAAGATATTTAATGGTCAATGCATGCATAAGGATAAGTTGCAATACTAAAAAGTTTTATTTTGACATTTAGAGCCTAGATAATTGATTTTTTTAAGTTGATGAAATCTCAACCCCACAACTCCTTAGAATCATTTGCATGTAAACACCTATCATAGAAAGAGAAAAGCAAAAAACAATGGAGTCCAAAATTCCCATATCAATAGATGAGACATTCTTGACAAGAAAAAAGAGAAATTTCTATAATCAAAAGTGAATGAATGAATTACAAAGAGATCAATCCTTATAAAAGGAGATCAAAACCCTAATAGGTAAAAGCTAGATTGCATGATAATAATTAAGAAAATAATTAATTATTATATGACTAAAGTTTAGCTTAAGTAAAGCTGACATAATATGTGACTTAATAATTAAACAAAAATTATTTAATTAATAAGACAATATCTTATTAATCTAACACCCCCACCCTAAGATAAACTTAAAGAGTAGCCAAAAACCTAGAAACTAATACTAAATACAAATTAGGTCATGACAATGAGGCCTAATGAGGTACCTAAGCACAACCAAATTTTTGTAAAGAGGAGAAACATAGAAAACCACATGGGAAAAAACCTACTCCAAGAAGAGATGGAAAGAATGTTCCAGAAGATAGGAACAAAAGGATGATCATGAAGAACACCACTAAAGCATGAAGCTACAAACACTACCAAACTATTGATCTAAACAATCTCCACTATATAATACATGACCAAATAGAGAAGAATAGGTGTGAAGAGTTGATTAATCAAAGATGGAAGGTATCTTCATGGCCTCCAAAAATAGGAATAAAAGAATGTTTATATGGTAAATGATCCATCTCATCGAAATGCATAGGTATCTAGCTACTGCAATTGCCTAGTACATACAATCAACTATTGAATACATAGATCACTCCATTAAATCAAGAAAGAAATATAATCAACATAATCCCCCTATAATATTGAGAGGTAAGACATAAACAATGTAACTAAATGCAGTATCTCCTATAGAAAGAAGAACCAAGAACATCAAGAGCACAAAAGAAGTACAAACACCTATAATGGTGCATGTCATCAACACATCAAATGATTAATATCATGAAAGGACCACTCAATTGACAAAGGAAGATAGTGAATATGGCCAACATGAAACTACCCAAGGCACTTTATAATGTGGTGCAAGTTCAACAAAACATAAAGATGTCCATGATCCTAGAATGCAATAGAGTGTCACTTTATTTTAGTTCATTTGCAAAAATACTATAAACGGATTTTAAAAAAGATCAAAAGAGACATAAAGCTAATAAAATATATATTATAGCCTATGAAAAATCATATAAAACAACAAAATCGATCCCTTGACCTAAAATAACCAAGATATCTATCAGAATGCAGAAAAGAAAAAAATAAAATGGGATGTGCCTGAAGCAAAATATATAAAATAGAATGTCTCAAAATATGTCTCTCATAGTGAAAAATAGAATTTCTAACATTGATAGCCAAAATAGGCTACCAAATAGTATTAAAAAATAAAATAAACTACACCATTACAATAGGATTAGAATCATCTTTTTAACACTTATTTTAGATTGAAAAATGAAGTCTAGATGAGCAAGTTATGGCCAAAAGACCACATCAAAAAAACCCTACTATAAAAAGAGATAGAAAGAATGTTCTAGAAGATAAGAACAAAATGATTATCATGAAGAAAACCATTGAAGCATGAAGCTACAAACATTGCCAAACTATTGATTTGAAGAACCTCCACTATATGGAACATGACCAGGTAGAGAAGACCAAATCTAAAGAGATGATCAATCAAATATGGAAGGTATCTTCATCAACTCCAAAAATAGGAACAAAAGAATGTATATATGGTAAATGATCTCATGTATTAGGAAATTTTAGTGGATGGATACCTATTCATTTCAGTGAGATGGATCATTTACCATATAAACATTCTTCATTCCTATTTTTGGGGGGCCATGAAGATACCTTCCATATTTGATTGATGAACTGTTCAAACTTAGTCCTCTCCACCTAGTCATATTCTATATAGTGGAGGTTCTTCAGATCAATAGTTTGGCAGTGTTTATAGCTTCATGTTTCAATGGTGTTCTTCATGATCATCCTTTTGATTTAATTATTAAGTCTCTTATTATCTCTAGTTTACTTAAGCTAAATTTTAGGCATATAATAATTAATTATTATGATGTAACCTAGGTTTTATCTATTATGGTTTTGATCTCCTTTTATAAGGATTGATCTCTTTGTAATTCATTCATTCACTTTTGATTATAGCAATTTCTCTTTTTTCTCATCGAGAATGTCTCATCTGTTGATTTGGGAATTTCAACCTCCATTATTTTTTGCTTCTCTCTTTCTATGATAGGTGTTTACATGCAGGTGATTTTAGGGAGCTATGGCATTGAGATTTCACCAACTTCAACATGGTATCATAGCTCTAGATCTTCATGCCCCTATTCTATTTATGAGAAGTTTTTCTTGCCATTAAAATATATGTTTTTCTTCTTTTAGAGGGTTTCAATTTTTAGAGTTATTTTGTATTGAATATGGGGGGTCACTGATTTTTGGCTCACTTTGAGCCTAAGTAGACATCACAGTTGAGCTTAGAGTGCCCAAAAGCCCCTATTTTCATATAAAATTTATCAAATTTGGACACAGTTGGAATTTGAGATAAAATATTGTTGCTTCTAGATTGGATACATTTCTCGAGGCAAAAAAATTCTAATTTTGGCACATTTCTTGAGGCATTGATTTTTAGATTTTTTGGCATGCGAATCAAGATTTTTTACGCCTCCTGAGGCATCAATTTTCAGATATCTAATTACTCTAACATGATTCACCCCTACCTCCCTTGACCCCCTTTTAGTTATTCTAAATTATTCCAATAGTAATGTGACACTCTCACAAAAGTTGTATCATAGAGTAGTGGGATATTTTTGTTGAAGGCAGAACTATGTATAGGTTGTGTAAAGGGATGAAAAAGGTGAATAGGAATGCTATTGATTGGAAAAATCACTCATTTGGTGATTTTTTTTTTTAAATTTGAATTTTGTGAAGTTTTTTTTTTAATTTGAAGTTGAAAAATAATGGATATGATTCTATTACTACTCATAAGGATGATGAGAAATAAAGGAGTAAATGGAAGGATAGTATTGCTAGAAAGGAAATTTATAGGAAACAAAGATCAAGAATCTAATGGCTTATAGAAGGTGACAAAAACACCTCTTTATTTCATAGATCTACTTCAAAGCATAAAAATATAAATACCATCATGTCTTTGGAGGATGGAAAAAATAATCAATTGGAGGATCAAAATAGAATCGAGAGGTAAGTTGTCCAATTCTTCTTTGAGGCATATGATAGACCTAAAAAGTTAATTGATACCAATATTAGGGACAAACTAATCAAATCTTTGATTAGAGTGCTTGATGTTGAAGATAGTGGTATTATTTACAACCCTATCTATAAGGAGAAAGTTAGAAAGGTAGTGTTCTCCATGAAATAGTGTAAATCCCCAAGCATAGATGACTTTCCCCTAGACCTCTTTCAACATTTTTGGGATTTCATATAGTTGGACTTGACCAAAGTTATTGGGGAATTCTTCAAGATAGGTAAGCTCTTAAGAATTTTATTTTTATTATGCTTATCATGTTGGAACTAGAAGTCCTCATTGAATTTAGAACTATTAGCCTTTTTAATAATGTTTATAAAGTCTTATCCAAGGTTCTTGTTAATTGAATTAAACCTTTCCTTGTTAATTTTATTAGATCTTCTCAAAAAGGATTTGTCTCGACTCAAAAGATCCTTAACATTGTAATAACCACTCATGAAGTCATTCACTCAATGGATAAGAGAATAAGCCCTTATATGACACTAAAATTGGATATATCCAAGTATTATAGTAAGGTTAATTTGTCTTTCCTCTATGAGGTCTTAAGGTAAGTGCACCAAGATGGTGTGCAAAAAGGGGGTAATAAGTGGATACCATTTTTTTATAAAATTAGGTAATCTTGATCTTGGAAGACCCATTTGAGAGTCATGCACTCAAAAGGAGAAAATGTGTAAAACATAAAAATTGTATTAATTTGAATATAGTTTCTAAACTACTAAAGTTTTTTAAAAATTGATAAGGTTAAGAGGATCAAACCCTTTATGCACAAAATACAATTCTTTTTTTTAAATGAAAATATAACATAGTTGTTTTTGTGTGCTCCACAAAACATATATTATATTTAGTATTTTGAAAAACCATTTGGTAGGATTATAGTTAAGAGTGAGGTATAGAAGTTGTGTATTTTTTCATAATTTTTTGATGAGTAGTTTTTTTTCTATGATCTTTTTAAGTGACCCATCCTAAAATTATGTTACATCTTCAGGTGTTGGGCGTATCTTGCATCAAAATAATCTAAAATCAACACTTAAAAAAAAAATTATATAATCAAGCATAGAATAGTGATATTTAATTTATTTTGCATTTGGTTTAGTACATCAAAATTTATTAAATAAATGGTAGACATGTGTTTGAGAGGACTATCAAGAAATTGATATAAAAAAATTAACTTCACAATGCTAATCTTGTCTGACATATATATATATATGGTTAGAAAGGTAAGAATATGTGTGAGATTATGGTGGTGATTTTAGAGTACCCACTTCACCTATTGAAATTTTTTTGAATACAAATATAAAAATTTATCTTAGAAGATGAAAAAATGTCTAAAGCAACACAAATGAAGGAAAAACATCAACCCAAGCCTTTGGGTAGTTTAATAGGCTTATTAACAAGCCTAAATGTGATCACACTTTTTTGTTAACAAAACACTATCATAATATACCTAGTAAGAGTAATTTTTCATAGTAGACATAATATCACCATGTTGTGCTTAGTAAAACTATACTAGTAATAACACGATCATGTTATATCTATGTAAAAGTAAAGTTAATTATTCAAAGGCCAAATAGGCCTAATTAGGCCTAGTTAAAAAAGAAACTACCCAAAAAATGGATTGATTTCACCATATAAATGATGGGATCAGCTAGGGCACTCTAAAAAAATTCTAAATCTTGAATTTTATACTTAGAATTAGCCATGCATGGGACACATTAGAACCATCAAATTTTTTCAATCACTTCATCATCTAGCTTAGAATATTGTGAGAGTAATAAAAGGAAATGCTATAAGGAAAACATGTGTATTGCCAAAGACCACCCAAAGCCAACTATAGAAGGAGTGTGGTGGAAGCATGATCCATAATGGGTTTTATAGAAAGATTCAAATGCAAATTCTATATGTTGGCTCTTGATTTGACAAGATTTTAACTACCTTTTGAAAATGTAAAGGATACCTAAGAGTTAGCTAAAAACCATGTTAGGTATTCCTTAAAAAAATCAATAGGGCCAACTATTAAGACTATTTTTAGTCTTGTTCCCTTTGAATCTTGCAAAATTTAGGGGGGTATAGCTTATAATCACCCTTATGCCATTTCACAAAAATTATGCAATATGACTCCAATTTAGTAGACTAAATGCCTATAAACCTTCTAATTCAAGGATTGTAATAAAGGACAATGAATTGCTAGATCTTTCAACACTTTAACACACCTCAAATCAAGAACAGAAAAACATTTCAAGTCAACAATAATAAGGATTTTGAGAGATTTGATTGATTAATTTTGCACTACATATCATATCCAAATCTTAACTTCAACTATGTGGCCAATGTTTTATCCACTGGGCTATTTAATCATAAAATTGATACATGACATCAGATCTATCTTCCCACTTTCTAAAGAAGAAATCAAAACCCAACCCTAGATATCATTCTTCTCAGAATATTTCCATGAAACCCTTAATTCTCTCAATTCATATCAATCATTTACACAATCATTTTGAATATTATCAAGATATGAGACAAGATATAGCTCTAAGATGAAATATAACTGAGAATTTAGTAAAATCAGCTCTAATAATTAGAAATTTGAGAAGAACATAGACAATAGACAAAATCTCTATCGAATCACCAAATATGCCAAAAATTTGCATTATCTTTCTTTGAAAAATATACAACTCAGTATGAACTTTCAATAAATGAAAAAATCTAAGAGAATAACCTTGTACCAAGCATGTCCCTTTCTATGTGGTTTTTCTTCTTCTCAGATATTCGGTGGGGAATCTACAAGGTTTGATGGTATGTACTTCTTCATCCACTCTCCAAAGTCATTATCAAATGGCCACGTATGTTCTAAGATCTAATCTACCACCTACTTATAGGGAATATATTTAACTATTTTTTTGGTGACTTCTTTCTCAAAACTCTAATAGAATATCTCTAAATTGATTAGCTTGGAAATACATTCTTGAAAAAGGATCATGTCCATATTTTTAGTGATCTTTCTAACCAAATCATTCATTGTTGTTATCGATTCTACTCTCCAACTAACAAAATATTTAATAACCTTGTCAGAATTAAGAAGTGGTGGCACTAGGGTATTCTTAAATCCTTCCATCTAGTCTTTCAGTTCCACCACTTTATTTTTAATGAACTCTGGCAATACTAAAGAAATCCTTAATGATTTAACAAGTTTCACAGTGTCCATGGCATTAGGAAGAGCATCTGGATCCACTGTTGCACAAAGTTAAATTTATTTTACTTTTTCCAATCTCCCTATCCATTTTTGATATGTAGGCTTGATCGATTTAGTATCATCCTCTATTTTGTTGACTGGTACATAAAGATTTTTTCATACCTCATGGACTCTAAATAATTTTGAATCTATTCTCTCAAACAAAAACATTAGTGTAATCCAAACTATAACTTCTTTACTATAATAAGATCCACTTTGTTTTCTTTCTAACTTCATCTAAAGATCTATAACCTCATTTATTAAATAATCATCACTCCTTACCTTTTTTGATGGAGTCTCCCTAGGAGGTATTGGCAAAACTGTTAGAAGAAAATGTACCATTCTTAACTACCTAGATGTGGTGCCACCCCCCCCCCCCTGAAGTAAGTGGTTGGTCCCTACTATATCTTCTTGTTTCTTCTAACTCTATTATCCTTTTCTCTAGTGAATTTATTTTTATTTGTAAACCAACATTATCCTTTGTCCTTTGTTCATATGCATCATATACATGATTGTGTTTTCCTTGCAATTGTTCATGTTTTTCCTCTATTCCTTTTGGTGTAATATGAATGTATGCCATATAATCTTGTACATTCTTGGTACAGTGGGTAATTTGAGCATCTTCAACTTAGTGGAAGATGAAATTACCCTAACTCCACTATCTTCACCAGTTTCCCAACTTGAATGGGAAGGAGAGATAGATCAAGTAGCCAATGCATCTAGGTCTTTATTATAGTACATCCTAGATGTGGATATTTCTACCTATCTTTTGGCTTTCTTTAACCTCATATGCTTCATAATAGAATCAAAAGAAATTGTATCTACACTATTGAAGTTTGGCAACAACTAGAATTATGATTCTTTCACTATCCTATCCCTTCCTCTAGGCTAATGGAATCAAATATGATCATCATTCCTTGCTCCGCTTCTTTGCCAATGTCATTAGGATCATCATCTAGGTTTTGCCTCCTCTTTTCACCTATCATTTTGTGACAATCCTCTCTAAAATAATTCCATAATAGTTTCTTGAAAGGGACTGATTTGACTAATTCATCATTATATCATCCACTTTACAAGACTATATTCTAAGCTCTCTTAGAAATAATTCCTTTATCTCATGAATTTTAACATTTGAAATTGATGCTTTACAAACTTGGAGCTCTTCTCGAGTAGCATCATTCTTAGGAATGTGTGTGTGTGTGTGTGTGTGTGTGTGTGTGTGTGTGTGTGTGTGTGTGTGTTTGTGTGTGTGTGAATATTCCTCTTACTCATCATCATCATCCCCATAAGGAAAATTTAACTCCCCAAATTGTTCTAGTCTTAGAGTATGCTCAGTCTCTACTAAAATCTCCCCCTTGTTAATCTCTCCCTCCTCTTTAGGTATATCTTCACTATTCTTTTCATGTGGAGAAACCATAGGAGGTGGTCTAGGAAATTCATGTGATGGAGATCTTCTTGCTAGATAATCTAGTGCTATAGCCTCCATATTTGAAATTTATACCATTATGGGATAAATGAGATTTTCTCCCATTCTTCTTCTTTGATTAAAACTTAAACCCTCTAGATTTTTGAGATCTTTGTCTGGTTCAACATCATGGACTTCTATTTGTTTTCTAGCTCTCTTCTATCCCTTTCTCTCTTTTGGGATTATATTAGTGGATTGCAACACCATTTTAAAACTTTCTTCATTATCAACAATAATTACTTTTGTTTTTCTTTCTCTCCCTAGCTTCTCAATCAATGTGTTATAAATACTTATGAAATTTTCCAAAAGCATCCTCAATCTCTTCTCTAAACTTTTGTAATCTAAGAGTGGATCATAATTGGGGTCTTTTTCCCTTATCTCTTCTAAGGTCTCTTCATTAATGCACTAATATGCTTTCTTCTTTTTATGAACCATTAGATCATCTTCATTTTTGATAATGTTCGCAAGGTAATCAAATTCATGCTTACCCCTTGGAACCTTGTTTGTCTTGCACATCAATCTTTGATAAAACTTCTCAATGTCATTCATCCTTTTTGAACTCAGATTCATATTTTAGGGTTTGATTAATTTAATTAAATTATTTCTCCCATCTTTGATGACAAAAAAATAATGAAAGATTGTTAACTTTGGAAATAAAGTTTCCTTCTTGTCCTTCTCTGGTAGAAAGTCAGTATCTTGTAACATGGAAATTTTTCTTGCAACTTCCAAGAAACCAATTCTTAATGAAACATATTTTAGAAGCACAAAAGGCCTTCTAGGAAAATCATATATGTTGATGACTATTATGAAAGGATAATAATATATATCTATGCAAAAGTATGATTTGTGGAATGGTATGGCTTTAGTTGGTGGTTTGTTTTCACATTCTCAACTTCTGCAAAAATATGATTGGTGGAAAGAATTAAGTTAGTGGGTCTAGCCATGATTGAATTGCAAAAGGATTCTAATGTTTCAAAATCCATATAGTCGAATGCACTATCAGTAAATCTACATCCAATTGAATAGATTTTTTGGGATTCAATTGGTGCGATTAATTCTGATTGGCTTGTAGATAGTTCAAAATTTTGATTTGGCTTGGGAATTCTTTTTGATGGACTTAGATTTTCTGGTCATGGTCTGGTATCTATTTGGGTAGGATTGAAAGGTAGTGTTTCTAAAGGTCCCTTTCAAGATATATCATCATCAAGCGGTGTTATCTTTTGTACATTACAACTCCATGTCTAAGTACTTCATGCCAAAGCTATTGTATTTGAATTTTGTAGAAGCTTAGATTTGGTTATCTTCAGGAGTATACTGCTAGGTGATAACCCTTTGTAATTGCTTGCTCATAATATTTAAATATATGTAAACATTAGGGATGATACTAGATTTTCTTCACTGATTCTTTCCCAATTGACCTTGTTGAGTTAGATTAATAAATATTATAGTGGCTAGCCACTTTTGCCTAAAAAATAAAATAAAAAATGATATATATCTCCCCATTTATGACACTTCTTTTGTACTAATTTACAATGAATAGGTCTTAAGAAAATATTTAAAGACAAGGGAAATTTATAAAACTTATGTAGAATTTTCTCCTTAGGGAAATTCCAAAATGGTTTTCAAACAATCTAAACTTGATCCCTCCCAATCCATTGACATAATAGTAGAGCATAACTAGATAGGTAATTTCTCTATCTCCTTGAAATTAAAGGTCCATTTTCTCTATAAAATAGTATTTATTATAGAAGAGAAGCATATGCATCAATAATGAGTACCATTTGAAATCAATAAACTCTCCCTTTTTCAAACTTGTTAATCCTTCATTAATATTTCTCTCCAAACATCTTCATAAATTATAAGCCAAAGGATCCCCATACTTCTATATACCCTAGGACATCTACATTATTGTCTTGCTAAATTTTCTCCTATTTGCTAATCCAAATATTGGGTACAATTTAGTGAGGGTGTTGACCATAGGATCATTATAGTTCTCACAATTTCCTATTGTGTATGAAATAAACAAAGGAGATAGTTTTACCCCATATATTTCTTTCAAGAAAGAGATTATCAAATTTTGTTGCACATCCTTTCCTACCCTATCAAAATCTTCCTCAAAGATCTTAAAATCTATAACATCAGTTACCTCTTTAGTAAGGTGAAGACCAAAATCTTGTTTGATTGAATTAGCATTTATCTTCAATAGAACACCCCCATCTATATCCTTGGTCACATGTGATGAAGGACCATATCTATCTACCAATTCCAACAATAGGTCAACATTCAAGAAAACAGTAGGCATCACCAAGTTTCCTAAGTTATACTACCATACATTAATTAGTGGTATTCCTTTATTAGCCTAGCCATATCACCATCTAAAAAATTCTAGGTCTTTCATAGGCATATTTGTGTCACATAAATCTCCATATTTATCCTTCAACACTATTTATACTTCATTTCTTAATACCTTCCAACTTTTAATGGATTCTCTGCCCTCCCTCAACATAGACAATTCTTCAAAGAAGTCATCCCAAAGTCTCCTATCTTCATAATTGAATTTTCTAGAATAATTCTTCAAAGAAATTTTCTTAGAGAAGATGATTTTACTCAACTAGGGTTTTTTTGGGGTTTAAAGAATAATAACTAGAGCTTTCTATGTAGTAGAAATAAACCTCAAGTAACCAAATTGATAATGTTGTAAATATAGGGGATTTTATAGAACTTGTAACAAATTTGAGGAGATTAGAACCTTTAAATATATTTTATTAGCATTTATCATGAGCTTGTGTGAATTAGCTATCTATTTTCCATGCTAAAAAACTCCTCTCCTCGGCTACGTAGTTCAAATTTAAAAATGATTTGTTGATCAAATTTTAACTTTATATCAAATGAATGAAAAACCTTTGACTTTTTTTTACTATCGTATTCATCTCTCAGGCCCATCAATAACCAATGGCAAGCTAGCAAAGTGATTACATAAGATTTACTAAAAATTCAATGATTTTTGGGTGGGAGGGACACATGGCCAAATCATGCTGCACCACCATATGAGTATCATCACCTTGGAAGAACCCATGGATGATCTATTTGCCAAATCTTTCTCAAATATATGGATGACTAATATTAATTGAGCGATTAAGTCCCAACCATCAATTCAAAACTCATGCATTATTCCCTCTTTAAGTGGAAATATATTCATCTTACCATGGGTGGGACATGTTGAGGGATCAGACTGCCTCACTATGAGATGACCAATATTTAGCAAAGAAGTAAGGATTGTTGATTATCACCTTTTAAAATGGGCATGGGTACCTCATGATTAAGCATGATGACATTATCTACATGGCTCAATCATCTACCAAGTCCATGCTGATTCATTAAGGTCTTACTAGGAAACTTTATTAGATATTAAGACATGTCTCATCATCTCCTATTCTCTCCATAATCCTTATTAAATTTTGAGATGCCACAACATTGCTAAGTCATTAGAACAATTTTTTTTGTTGTTATATAAAAACTTAAACCATTAATTAATCCATGTGGTAGAATCCTATTCCTTCCAATACACATCTCCTATCCTTTCTTCATTCTTCCTACAAACACAATTACACGGACCAATTAGAGAAGAACTTGTCCTAATTAGTGTTGGTCCTACTAAAAACCTTAGATCTAAAGCCAACTCCATGTGTCATCATCCTGCTTCATTTCTATGAGAGAAACTAAGCATAGTGGGTTAACATGGGTCATAGATCTGCATCATTATATCTACTAACATAAAGGCTTCCAGTTGGGCTCATGTCACTATCACATTGTGGCACCATATAGGAGAGGAAAATTAGCACAAAAGAGATGGCCATTGATATGTTGCAACTATAGGCTTAGAATAAAAGGTACCTAGCCCCACCATTTCCACATGGTGTAATCACACAACTTTCCTATTGTGGGGATCAGATCTAGTGCTAGTAAGTGTACCATTGATTCAGAGAGACATTTTTTTTATGTTCTTAAAAAAGGGAGGCACCAAAGTTATTAAAATGAAGCTTTAATCATTGATTGAAAATAAATGGAGAATTTAGGCCCAGTTCATGTAGAAAAACCCTTACATAAGTGAAACAACACATGGGAACCAAAAAAATTTAAATTGACCTAAAACCCTCCACTATTTAGGGTTTTCCTTGTGCAAAGGCATCACCAGAGGCCTAAAATTCTAAAAGAACCTCACTAATGGAAAAAGGAACACAATTTCTTGAAAATAGACCAATAATGGCTATTCATGAAAGGGCTCATAATTTATGGATGAAGCAAACCACAAAATTGACAATGCTATAGAGAGAAAATGACTGCACAAAAAGGAAAGAAAACACACTATATGTGAGAGAGAAAAACACTATGCATAGAACCTATCTACTATTCATGGGAAGGAAAAGTATTTTCTAAGGAAAAATACCTCTTCAACAACTGTCCATGAACTAAAAGTTCAAGAATATCTCTAGAGAGATCTTTCAATATGTATGACTCTTCTCCCCACCTACAATCTATTAGGTAAGGGCTAAGCCATATGGGATCAAACTTTCTATGCTCCCCCTTGTCCTCTATTCTTTCTTTCTACATTATTGCAAGGTTTTCAAGCTCAATTTTTTTCTCTGTTGTCCTTTTATCAAATAGATTCTTTACTTTTTTGAAAAAAAGTATTCAATTGTATATTTTTATTGATATTACATAAATTTTACACTCTAATTAAGCACATCTAATGTTAACCGAACACAATGAGGAAACATGGAAGTTTCGAGTATCAACCAAGTAGATTAGAGTATAAAAAAAGTTAGGTTAGTCAATGAAGAGAGTTAGTATAAACTGAGCTAGGTTGGTAAATGAAGGAAGCTAGTATTAATTGAGTTTAGTCACTTATCAAATAAAGTTTTGTATTAATTGAGTGTTCAGTCTAGTGTTTTTCGAATGATAGTTAGTTATATTTGTTAATTATAATGTTAATACAAGCTAACTAAATAGATTCTCGTTGATGTTTTGAAAGGGCTTAAAATCCAAATTTTCCTTAGTTTATGATATATAATAAAGGTCAAGTTGTGGGGATAAGAGAGAGTACAAAGTTGAATAAAAGAGATAGATATAGGAGCAAAGAGAAGGAAGAGAAGAAAGTGTGAAGGTTAAGATGCAAGAAAACATTTGATTAGGAAGGACCCAAAGGTTAAGCTATTAATGATCTAAATTTGCAAAGTTAGTTGCTTCATCAATCAATTAAAACTATTGTTACTTTCTAACCATTGTACCAGTAAAGAAATCTCTTAATAGAGTTGAAATAATAGTCATTTTTAAAATCCTCTAACAAGGTAGCATTTCTTGATTAAAGTTTCTAAAGAGCTATAACAAGACCACTCCTAACAGGGAGATTAAAATCCTCTAACAGGGCCACACATAATCATATCTTTTGTAACCTTTAACATGGTTGGCTCCTAATAGGGCTCACTTCAAAAGAGTGAAAAATTGTAACGAGTTGCATTGGTGGTATTTTCCATATTGGTTTTCCACATCAAATCTTGGTGTCTCATGTGTTCATTTTATTTTATTAATGCTTTATTTTTTAGAAACTAAGTTACTAAATGTTAATACACACTAATATCTTAAGATTTCTTTATTTAACTGAGTTACAGTGAATATCTAGTTCTAACTGAGCAAAGCAAGTATTTGGTTTTAGTAAAAGTTCGTGTTGACATCTAAGGGACTTGGATTTTTTTTGTGGTAACTAGGGATAACTTTAAGAAACCCCACTTTGGAAAAATTTATAAAATTGTGGCAAATTCAACATTATTTTAGGGGCAAAAAATTAATTTGAATTGGCAATTTTTTTAGAAAATAGGAAAAACTTAATTTTATTAATGATTTTTTTCCCATCATGTGATAATTTGGTAAAACCATGGCAAATATTTAATTATTTTAGAAAATCACAACCAAAATTAAAAATATATAGAAACACTAAATTAGTATCATCCAAGATACAATAACCCTATTTAATGACTATTAGATGATCCTAAATCAATGGTCTAAATCCCATTTCAGGCTAAAAAGTTAAAGTGCAATAATTTCTAGAGAAAGTTTATTAAGTAATGATACTTGTCCACTGTATAACATATTTTAGGCTTAAGATTAGAAGGATATAATTTTCCTAAGAAAGTCTCTAGAATAGAGACACTAGTTAAATATATATATTTTACATATAACTTGACTTAAAGTTTTACAATACATTAGTGAATGTGATCATCAATTAAGACACAGTGAGCAAAAAGTGTGGGTGAAAACATTTAATTTTCCATGTAGAAAGATTAGATTCCATTGGTGAAGTCATCATCAAAATAAAAATGATTATCATTATTAGTGATTCGTCTAAACATGCAACACAATTTTCATGAATTATAGGCAATGGTGACACCTAAAAAGTGCCAAAAAAATTTCCAAATTCAAAATCTCTGATGAGTGAGATTATCCATTTGGAAAATATTTTCCACTAAAGTAAACCCTTGTGGAAACTATTACACCCCTCCCCTCTCAATTACTAGGCTTACATTTCCAACAATTGGTATCAGACCATTGGTCCTTATAGGAAAAAAGTTTTAAGGACCTAAGCTAAAGATCAAGATGTCTTACAAAAGGAAAATTCCTAAACTTAATAAAGAAAACTTTTCAACATGGAAAGAGTTGATGAAGCTTCATATATCAAGCATCAATGATGATGGTTTATTCTATTTGGGGAATAAATATGTGGCACCACCCAAGCCTATTTCTATAGAGAAAATCAAAGAAGCAAAGGAGCACAATATTATGATGATTGATATTGCATCCTCTTTGAACTACTCTAAATATGATAAACTCAAGGATTTTTGTACTGCATTTGGCACATGGGAAAAATTGAAGAAAATCTTTGGAGGTGATAAAAATGTGGAAAGAGATAAGGCAGAAAGCTTAAGAGGACATTTTGATTGATTGAAAATGAAAGAAAGTGAGAACACCACCTAGTATAGTGAAAGGGTCAATGAAAGAGTTAGTGCAATTAGATCTTTAGGTGGAACAATTGATGAGTTTTTTGAAAAAGGTGAAGAAAAAAGTAACAAAGAGCCTGAGGATTACATAAGGTTTTTATACTATGAAGAACCTAAAACCTTACCTTAGAAGTGTTGGCTCCTAATTTAACAAAGATTTCAACTACTAAGGAGACAAGATGAGATTGCATCTAGGGGTAGCTATTTCTTATGATGGATACAATTTTTCTAGAACTCTTACCAACTATAAGGATGAACTCGTTCAACACTTTAGGCTTTGTAGGACCTAGTACACCTCAGATTCATTTATATGGTACCAATTGCCAAAAAATGCATATGAATAAGAAAAAAGAAGATAAAACCCCAAATCTTCTATGCTTATGAAAAAAAAAGACATGCAATAGTTACTAAAATAATCTATGAGATTCACAAGCTAAGTGTGGTTATCCTTTTTATCTCTACAACTAGAAAAGGAAATTGATTTTGATTAATTGTTTGATATCAATAAAAACCATATATGAAACAACAATATACTTGTAGATCTTAAGAATTATTAGTGCCATACCCATTGGGTATTTCACAAATCACAACATACATCAAGTATTGGTGATCTATCTATTTACTTTGTAAATTAAGCATTTATGTTCAATTTGAACCTCATACTCATTAGTTATCCTTCTCATGAAATTCACAACCCTGTCAAGATGTATCAAGAATTTACATGATTCTTTGAATAGAAGGAAAAACATATCAAGAAATATAACCCAAAATAAATTGCAACTAGGTCTATAATCTTTGATCACAAACCACAAAAGGTTACAAACAAAAAAGATAGGAGACCAGATTTAGGATGAAAATAAGTAACTTGATATTCTTTGTATTCATTCCTTTGAAATAAGTACATTCAAGATGTATGAAAGACTCATAAAACACACATCAAATCAAAATTATACACTATACTTCATTATTTGTTGCTCATACAAGAGATAAATGCTCATAATGGTGGTATCACAACTATGAAAACTTGTCCAAAAGTTTGGAACTAACCTTGTACAATGAGAGAAGAAAGAAGGATATAGAAAAAGGAAGGAATCCTAGATTTGATCTAGAATTGGCACTTATCCACTTAAATCTCCATCCATCACTCTTGCAAAACCTCTTTATTCTCTCTAGAACTAAAAACTGGATCAAATCCCATCATTGTGCCCAGCAAACTCACAAATATCTTTCAAGAATGATGAAAAAAGCCTCTTTCTAATAGAATATCTAATATTATATCAAAATGTTTCCAAAATCCCCATTGAAGAAATGTTTAGGAAAACCATATCACAATTAATACCCTCTCATAATTTGGTGGATACCCATCTAATCATTTGGCCACAAATTAATTTTGAACTGCCCATACCAAAACATAGTTGAAATTTTAGCACCTTGAAAAAATCTGATCATAACTGCTTCCCATTACTGAATGTGTAAAAATTGATAACAAATTTGGCAAGTAGATGTGGAGACATTTCTGGTGATATATAATACTCTTATATTGTCCTCAAGGACATGCCCTAAGTGTCCATTTGAAAATCTAGATTGCAAAATTAATTATAGGCCTTTGAATTTGCAAAAATAAAAAATTAACCCAAAGATGAGACTTTAGAAAATAAAATAGTTGTAATTTAAATGCCTGCACGTAGAATGAGGAAAAATATATTTAAAAATCAAATATTGGAACTTTGGAAATTTTCACTTTTTTTCACTTCGGGTCAAACCTAGTTGATTAGCCTTTCTACATGGCATTGCTTGACTAGTTCATGAAACTTACTGGAATGCTACATCATCACCATGTCATTTTTATTGTTTGGTTCAAAATTTCTTGTCATTACACCAAATTTTGATGAGAAGGCACCATGTGAAAGATGTCTTCTAGTCTCCAAGTGTAGAGTTCTTGAGATATTTAACACTTGTGCACTTGCTGATCTCATATTAGTTTTGACTAGTGAGTTTCAACACACTTAAGCCATTTACTTAGTTCATGCTAAACTATTAATACATGTCAAGTACAACATGTAAATATTAGACCATGTCGATTTGTAATGAGTGTCAAGTCACTCATGTGTTGAGTCACTCAAGTGCTAAGAACATAGACCATGTTGAATAATTCAGGAGCCAAGTAAATAGTAGATGCCGAGTAATGCAGGTGCCAAGTCAAAACATAAAGAACATTTCATGCCAAGCATTAGAG
This sequence comes from Cupressus sempervirens, assembly GCA_028749045.1. Classification (NCBI taxonomy): domain Eukaryota; kingdom Viridiplantae; phylum Streptophyta; class Pinopsida; order Cupressales; family Cupressaceae; genus Cupressus; species Cupressus sempervirens. The sequence goes on from CM053783.1 coordinate 107,125,749, forward strand.
ACATCATATGTTGAGTGACATAGTTTTGACATATTTGTTTGTAATGGCCCAAACAACTATGTAAACCATTTTTGAGCTGACTTAAGATTAAATTATGATATTTTTGAGATAAGGACTAATCTTTATTTTGATTCCCTATACAATTACATGCAATTAATTAGAAAATGGGAAGGATTAAGTGACAAAATGGATGAATCTTAGTTGTAGATTCATACCTAACCCAAAGCCACCAAAGTCTTCTTAAGGAGGACAAAGCCCTAAAATCTTAATGGAATGAAATGGAATGTTTAAGTAATTGAAGGAGTGAACAATATAGTTTGCATGAAGAGCATTCATGGTGACTTAGAAGTTATCAAGAAAGAGTGAATTGAAGAATTAGTTAGAGAAGAAAAGAGGATAGAGAAAAGGATACAACATTAAGACATCCAATCATTAAGGATCAAGAAGACATTGTTTAGAGGTGATTTGTTATCAAGCAAGCAAGTGCCAACCACAAAATCTATACTTAGACATTTTAACAGGTGATTTTAGTCAAATCTCTTAATAGAGTAGTCCCAATAGGCTATATGAAATCCTTTAATAAGGTGCTTACTTAGTAGTAAGTTTAAGTCCTCTAACAAGGAACACTTCTAACTAGGTGTTGAAATCCTCTAACAAGGTGAAACATAACAATCTTTGTAAGCCTTTAATAGGATAGACTTTTCACAAGGTAGATCATGTTTCATGGTCAAAACATTGTAACTTTCATTGGATACACTTTATTACTATAGTAGTGATGATTTCTGGGTGTCATCCCCACCCTAGTTTTACCTTCTCACTTGGAGGGTTTTTGGGTAATCATATTTGGCATTATGTGTGTGAATGCTTACATGGTTATATGATTTAGATGTGTATTCTTTACATGTTACTTTATTTTACTTATTGAATGCATGTGATGAATGTATGGGTGAAAGTTTTATGGGTCCAATTTTGAACTACTATTTCAAACCCCCTCACCTCTTAGAAGTTTATCTATCCTATTGTAATTCCAAAAAAAATTATTAGAGCCTTGTTCTTTAAAAGAGAATTTTTACAACTTTGAGGAAAGATCTTGAAATGGAATTCTACAAGTTGGGAAAGACCATTGAGAACAAAGAGATTGAAATACATCTCATACTACATCAACTGAATAAAGCAAGAGAGGAACTAAAGAAATCCTAGAAGAGAAGGAAAGAGATTGTTATTGTGGAGAATGACACATAATACAAGGAGATACACACTACTAAGCTATTTATAGATGGAGAATCCAATGAATTTCATGTAGCAAGTGCAAATCTAATGGAAAAGAATAGAGTCCAAGCTGAGGAAATAAAAAATCTCAAGATAGCACAAGAATCACAAGCTATACTACTATGTGAGGTAACTAAACAAAAGAAGAAAGCTATGGAAGATAAATCCATGATTGAAGAAGACAAAAGAATTCTAGCCAACAAATTGGATGAGAAATCAATAGAGCTAACCAAGATTTCCAACATTTAATTGGATACTCTAAGTCAAATGATGAATTCCAACTATGAATTGAATGTTAAGGACATTGAGATAACTACATTGAAGTTGTAGAATGAACAATTGTAGAATGACCTAAAGAGAGAAAATAAATTTGCTGAAAGTTTCAACAAGCCAAATAAAGTTATCAAATACTTTGAGAAATTATTGAGATCTCCTAAATCTAAGAATGATACATTAGGACTAGGCTACTCAAGCACTAAAGATAGATAATCATTAAAAAGTGTAGAAGAAAGGAACATCAAAGGTAATAACTCCAAACCTACTTATCATAATTGTGGTAAGAAAGGACATACTACTAATGTGTGCAGAAGAAAAATGAAAAATTTGAATGTCAAGCCTAAGAATATGACTGATTTTCATAAGTGCAACAAGAAAGGTCATCAGGCACATGAATGTAGAACTAGGACCATGCATACACAAATATTTGAAGGATATTGCTACAATTTTTAGAAGTATGAACATAGAGATTTTGAATACAGATCTAAATCCATGTGGTCATGAAACAAGCAAACAAAGGTAAGAAACAATGAAAACTCTTATAATTAGGATTATAATACAAGATATAGTTTTCATTATTATTAGGAATATGGACATGTTCCTAAGAACTATATTAGGACACACTTGTTAGGATTAAACCACAGAAAAAAAAAAAAAACAATTAAATGCAAATATAACCAATAACAAAAAATAATAGATCACATAGAAAAGAACACAAGGAACCAAGATTTAATGCAGTTCACCCAATCCTTGGGCTATGTCCACCAAAAAAAAAGTCTAATGTTATTACAATCTAGTGATTACAACTTGATTACAATATATAATCCCTTACAACTCAATATTGCCGCAAGAACCAATTTTGCATCACAACTATATAAAAATGCTAACCCTAAGCCCTTTTATACAAGTATTAAACCACTTTAGGGTTACTACATGTCAGCCATAAATTGGAAAATATTAGCCATTACTTTAGTGGCAAATCTATGAATGGTGAATCTACGAATAGTACCAAAAAAAAATTCAGGGTGATGGCCCAAGCCCCAAAGAATTTATGAAGTATGTACAGTACTTTCCTAATCAATCACCACAAACTAACAATCTCCCACTGGGAGACTAATTAGGCTCCACACTAAACAAAAAGCTCCCACTTGGAGATTGATCCTATAGTGATGTCACTACTCCATGAGGCTCCCATTGGATAAAACCACCTTGGACTCTGTTGTTCTTTTATTCATGTTTAGTTTAGAAGACCAACCAAAGCTAAAGAAGAGTTTGAATTCTCTCTTGTTACTACCTTTGTCAACATATCTACTATATTTTCATTTTTATGTATCTTCTCAAGCTTTAATTGTCCATCCTCCAAAATTGAGCAAATCAAATGATACTACAACTGTATGTGTTTAGTCTTTGAATGTAGAGTTGAATTCTTTGCAAGATGAATGGCACTTTGACTATCTGTAAAAAAATAGTTATCCTTATGAGGGTATCCCAATACTTCCAATAAGAACTAAAGCCATATCATCTCCTTGGCTTCCTCTGGAGCAGCTACATACTCTGCCTCTATAGTGGATAAAGCATTAACCTTTTATAACCTAGAAACTCAGCTCAAGGCTGCCCCACCAACAATAAAGACATAACCTGTAGTACTCTACCTAGTATCAATATCCCCTACCAAATCTGAGTCAACATAGCCCTATAAATTAGTATTAGAGCCCCCCAAAGTGTAAATAGTTATTGGATGTTCCTCTCAAATATCTAAGAATCCATTTGACTACATTCCAATGCTCAATTCCTGGATGACTCATATACCTGCTAACAACTCCCACTACATGTGCAATATCTAGCCTAGTACATACCATAGCATACATCAAGCTTCCTATAGCTGAAGCATAAGGTACCTTAGACATCTTATCCTCTTCTTCTTGTTTCTTGGGACACATCTCCTTAGTCAACTTCAAATGACTAGGTAAAGGTGTGTTGAAAGATTTAGCATTCTCTATAGAGAAACATTGCAACACCTTCTCAACATAATTAGCCTAAGATAGCATCAATGTTCTATTCTTCCTATCTCTACAAATCTTTATACCAAGGATTTTTTTTTCTACCCCCAAATCCTTTATAGAAAATGCATGTGCTAAGTGGCATTTCAGCCCCTTAATATGATCCATGTTAGACCCAGCTACAAGCATATCATCAACATATAAACATAAAATAATGTAGCTATCATCATCCAACCTTTTAAAATAAATACAATGATCTGAATGACACCTTTTATAGCCATGCTCATGCATAAACCTATCAAATTTTGGATACCATTGATTAGGTGCTTGCTTCAAGCCATACAAGGTTTTATTCAATTTGTACACTAAGTTCTCCTTACTTTTGACTGAAAATCCCTATAGCTGAGCCATATATATTTCTTCATCCAAATCACTATGAAGGAATGTTATTCTAACATCAAGCTACTCTAAATGAAAATCTTTAGTAGCCACAAGACTTAAAATAGTATGGATAGAAGTCATCTTAACAATAGGAGAAAATATCTCATCAAAATCAATGCCCTTTTTCTGTGCAAATCCTTTTACAACTAACCTAGCTTTAAATATTTTCTTACCTACTTCCTCTTCTTTCAACCTATAAACCCACTTATTTTATAGAGCCTTTTTACATGTAGTCAACTTGCAAAAATCTCATGTCTTATTCTTCAACAAAGAGTTCATTTCATCTTTCATTGCAGACTCCCACTGAATCTTAGTGTCCACCTACACAGCTTCATCATAACTTTTAGGTTCACCACCATCAACAAGTAAAATAGAATACAAAGAGGGAGAAAATATTTCTAGAGGTCTAATTTTCCTTGTTGACCATCTAAAAGTCACTAGTGTGTGTGGTATTTATTGTTGTGGTTGTTGCACATCAGGAGGAATGGCTGGAAAATCAACTTTTTGAGTATCATCCAACACTTCATAATCATCTTTTTTCTTTTCATGTTGCTGCAACAGATCTTTGTACAACACTTTCTCATTGAATATGACATCCCTACTTTTTAAGATTTTATGATTTTGTAAATCCCAAAGCCTATAACCAAATTCATTAATGCCATATCCAACAAATACACATTTCTTTGACTTAGCTTCCAATTTGGTTCTATTTTCAGAATTTGTGTGAGCAAATGCTTGACAGCCAAAGGTTTTGAGAAAAGAATAACTCACCTTCATACTAGTCCATGCTTCCTCTAGAATACCACAACCCAAAGGAGTAGAGGGACCTCTATTAATAAAATATATAGTAGTATTGACAACCTCCAACCACATGTGTAAGGGTAACCTAGCATGCAACCTCATGCTCCTTGTGCTCTCCATTATAGTCCTATTCATGCGGTCAGCAAGTCCATTTTCCTGTGGAGTCATTGGAAAAGTTTTTTGTCTATAAATACCATTAATGGAGAAATAATCTTCAAATTCATGACTTCAATACTCACCACCAGTATCAAATCTGAGACATTTTAATTTCTTACTGGTCTCATTTTCAACCAAGCATTTCCATTTCTTAAAAGTTTGAAATACATCAAATTTATATCAAAGAAAATAAACCCATACTTTTCTAGTTGTGTCATAAATAAATGTAACATAATGATGAGATCCACCATGGGAAGATACCTGAGTTGTTCCCTGTACATCGATATGCACAAGCTCTAATTTCTCCTTTTTGTTTTCCTTCCCAGCCTTCACAAAACTCACTCTCTTTTATTTTCCATACACACAAATTTCAAAAAAAATCCATATTAACACATTCCAAACCTAGCAAAACTTTCTTTGAATGAAGTACTTTCATACCTTTCTCACTCATGTGCCCAAGTATGTTGTGCCATAGTGTTGTATCAGAATCTACAATAGCTATTTGTTCTCTCTACTCAATTGTAGCAATTGTTCCTGAACATTGATTTTTCTCTGAAACAATTAAAGTAGAAGGAACAATATGACCTATACAAAGATATAAGGTTCCTACTTTCACACCTTTTTCTACTACAAGGGAACCTCTTGAAACCTTCCAATTTTTATCATTACAAGTAACTACACAACCCTCATCACCAAGTTGTCCTGCTGAAATTAAATTCCTACTTAGCCTTGGAACATGTCTTACCTCATGTAGTAGCCAATGATTCCCATTTTGCAAATTAATCTTAACTTTTTCATTTCCAACAATCTAATAGGGTTCATTATCCCCCAAATAAACAAGTCCAAAATCCTCTTGGACATAATCAATGAAATAACCTCTATGAGGTGTAGCATGAAATGAAGCACCAAAATCAAAAACCCATGAATCATCAACACTTTCTAAAGATATAAGCAAAACATCCTCTTCAGATTTGTTACTTATCACATTTTCTTCCTTGTATCCATCTGATTTATCTCCTTCATTTTTCTTTCGATTCCAACAATTTTTCTTTTTGTGCCCTGGTTTCCCATAGTACCAACAATCATTGGGTCCTCTCGATTGAGACCTCCTCCACTTTGACTTTCCTCTTGATTTCCCACAATTTCCAAAGTTACTTCCTCTCTTAGTCATTTTTCCCCTACTTTGTGCATTCAAAGAACTTCCTAATGTAGATCCACTTGAGATTTTCCTCACTCAAAAAAACACCACTCACATCTTCACATTTTTGGGTACTAGATCCAAGAATATAATTACTCATAGCCATTACCAAGCCATTCCATCTTTTAGGTAAGGAACACAAAATCAAAAGAGCCCTACTTTCTTCATCAAAATTGATACCCACAAAAGATAACTGACTAGTAATAGTACTAAACTCATTTAAATTATTTTCAATAGATCCACCTTCTACCATTTTCATATTATATAAAAACTTCATGAGAAATACCTTGCTTGAAGTGGAGGGCTTTTCATATAGTTTCGCTAGGGTTTGCATCAACTCTTCTGTTGTCTTCACTTTTGTAATATTAAAAGCCACCAATGGTGCTAGGTATAATTGAATTTTTCCAAGTGCCTTTCTATTCAAAACATACCATTCATCATTTGATATAGATCTCTAATTCTTATCTTTGCCTTCTAACAGCTTCCATAAATCCTTCTAATAAAGATAGTCTTCTATTTCCATCTTCCATAACTAAAAGTTCTACCCATTAAACCTATCAACCCTAAGCTTACCCTCATCTTCTATCATTCTCACTCAACTGTGAGATTTTCTTGTAGAGGATAACTGTAAAAAAAGCCTTGCTCTGACACCACTTGTTAGGATTAAACCACAAAAAAAAAAAAAAAAAAAAAAAAAAAAAAAAAACAATAACATGCAAATATAACCAATAACAAAAAATAATAGATCACATAGAAAAGAACACAAGACACCAAGATTTAATGTGGTTCACCCAATCCCTGGGTTACATCCACCAAATAGCAAGTTTGATATTATTAGAATCCAATGATTATAACCTGATTACAATCCATAATCCCTTACAACTCAATACCACCGTAAGAACCAATTTTGCATCACAACTATATAACAACCCTAACTCTAAGCCCTTTTATACAAGTATTAAACCACTTTAGGGTTACTACATGTCTTCCATAAATTGGAAAATATTAGCCATTACTTTAATGGAAAATCTACGAATGGTGAATCTACAGACTAACAACACTGGTCACATCAATAAATATTGTTCAACTAGGTCAAAGGCACGAAGTTGTGAATTTGATAAAGGAAAGGCATATGTTGAGCACATTAGAGATGAGATGAACAAGACATGAAAAAAGAAAGATGTTTTTTGCACATTAAATGAAGAAGGGATCACTTCACCCAATGGGTTATGTGGTCACACCTTGTTAAGCTAGCAAATAAGAAGTATGTGGGGCTGATATTTAAAGGCTATATCATACATCAATTCCAAAAAGGAGATAGTACTAAAAAGAATACATTAGCATGAATAAATATGCAAGATGTTATTAGAAATTCAAGGAAAATGTTTACGTTTTTCATGTTGTTTCCAAGCATGAAAATTTTCCTATATGTGTCAAGTGGAATTTTAGAAGATACTAACCTATCAGACTAGGTAGTTGATACCAAGCTGGTAGTAGTTGTTGAGTGATGGAACTATCAATGGATGCTGAGTGAACTCAAAATTGGTTAATGTTGAGATTACAATTGTGTAAACACTCAACATTAAATGCAAGGTTTTTAAAGGGTATACAATAAATTTGAGCTCATTTTCCATCATTTTGAAATTGAGAAAGAGCAAGAAGAGTTGGAGGTGATCTAGATATTCTTTAAAAGTGATTGTAGAAGATTTGTGCAATGATTCATCACCATTTTGATTGATCTTCCAAGGTATTTATCAAGAGCTAAGCTAAGTAGTTTAAATTTTCATAAACCCTAGCTTGACACAATGGCACTGAGTTCAAAAAATGTTGAGGGGAAGGATGTTTTAAATGTGTAGCTAGTTAGTAATGAAGTTAAGCATTCTATATTTAAAGCCCTTCTTTACATTGCTTATAAATAGGACCCTTCTAGCACATTATCTATTATCTTGCCAAATGTGAAAATGGTACAAGATGTGAGTAAGTGTTACAATTGAAAGATAGGAAGCATTGGTGACATGGAAGTAATAAGTGCATACAACAGGTTATGTGAAAATAGTGTTTTGAAAGAACAATTCAAAATTGTTGAGAAAAAGGGTTTAGCACAAGCCCCAAATTTTCCTGATGTATTTAAAATAGAGTGGATATGAATTGTTCTTAGTCAAATTCATGATGGTTCCTTATGGCTAGAGAGTGGACCAATCAAAATTACCAAGAGAATAATTCATAGGGTTATTGGCTACCCAACCCTAGATAGGCCTAAGACACTAAGAAGAGATTCAAAAGAAATGATTGAGAAGAATACTGGAGCAGTCTAAAATAAGAGAGGTAAGACTATAGATAAAATCATAGATCCTCTTATCAACTTTTTTGTAGGGTTAATCTCACACAAATTCTATAAATTTAGTAGATTGAATAGTGTACCCTGTATAGTTATAGATGTTGGTTATAAAATTGTTAAGAAAGATCATACATATGATTTAGCAGAACTTCAATTGCAACAACTAATGGAGAACCTTGGAGCAATAAGGAGAACCAAGAGTACACAATGCAAGTTTGGTTCAATATTAATCTAAATATTCTTCTATGTATAAAATACATTCCCCTCATATGGAATAGTAGGATGGAAGACCAACATATTAGTTGCAATATAGATTGAAGCATAGATTGAGCAACTAGGAGAAAATTTTGAATCCTTAATGACTAGCTACTTTGAAGACTTCAAGAAGTCAATGAAGTAGAGACTAAGGATACTAGTTTCTTTAGTTGAGAAACATTATAATGATGTTTTCTTTCTTGTTGATGCTAACTACACATTTGTGCAAGCTACAACACCAAGGGTAAGATGGTGTAGACCTTTAGGGTATGAGGTAAATGTAGATGAAGCCTTTGTAGCAATAAAAACTTTACTTGTAGAAGAAGTAGAAAAAACTATAAAATTGTTTGAAAACTATGAGATGGTAAAATCTAACATTACCAAGGATTTAAAGACTACCTCTATCATGAAGAAAAAGGAAAAGATAGTAAAAAAATTAAAAGTAAAATTTGGAGAAGGTGCCAAGGAAGAAGAGGAAGAGGAAGAAGAGGATGAAGAAGAAGATGAAACTCATGCTTAAGAACCTCTAGCACTAACATAGGGAATGGGAGAAGATAAGGAAGAAGAGGAGACTAAAGATACCGAGGGAGGAGAAGACAAGGAAGCACCAACTCCTGCCAAGAAAAAGAAAAGAAAGGCAAAGAAGTGACCAGCGGAAAGGACAAAGAAACTTGTCAAACCAAGACAACCAAAGCCCACTGCACCTACAACTAGAGCCAAAATACATGCTACAACAATAGACAAAGTAGCCAAAGCAAGGAGGTTAGGAGCAAAAAAGATAGAGAAGGAAGTACGTGGCTCAACTAGATTCTAATGAAGAGAAGATAGAATTATATGACAACAACCAATTCAAGGTGGTAAGTCACAATCTTCTCTCAAATCTTGAGAATTTATGTGAAAATGTCAAGAATAATGTAGATTTATCAAGTTTTAGTCATTTTGGTTTTGAAAAATTGGGTAAAGAGGAGAAAAACTAAGTGGAAGAGGCGTTATATGCCATGATGTCAAAGTTTAAGACAACACCCTAGAATTTTCCAAATTAGTACCTAAAAATCTATATGACATAGTTGAGCAAAAATAGCATTATTGTCTAAATATGGGAAGATAAATCATGGAGACAACACTAGCCCAAGTAATTCATGAGTTGACTAAGGGGAAAATTGCTAGAGAAGTAAAGAAATATGCAATTAGGTTCTCACCTAAATACAAAGCCTTTAGAATTCTCCAAAATAATATTGAAGATGTGGTTAAGAAATCAACACAAATATGGAAAATCATTTATGGGTTAACCATAATGAAGAAAGGAGAAACTAACCCTTTAGAGGTTGAAGATGATGATAAGGAAAATGATGATAAAGACAACATAGTTGGAGGAGAGACAAAAACAAAAGAAGATGATAAGACAATAGCTAAGCATGAGTAGCAAGAAGTACAGAGTGTACATGACACACAATTGCCGAGTGTCACTCCTCACCATGACACAACCAAGACAACTTAAACTATAATTTTCAAAGATGTCTATTATCCATCAGCTTAGAACATCACTCCTCTTACTAGAGAATATTTAAAGAAGATCTTAGATCAATCTAGTTTTGGTTAGTGTAGAAGAAGTACAAAAGGTAGTAATTGATGTCACAAGGGAAAAGGTGAATCCCCATGAACCACCTTCCATCATCCCTTTAGTTACTAATGTACAATATTTGATCAAAATGGTAGTAGATACATCTACCAAGCTTGATACAATTGAAAAGAAAAAAGAAGAAGAGAAAGACACCACTACAGGACAATAGAAGGAAACATGATAGATAGATTCATCTGTAGCTATAGTATAAGAGCAAGGTGCAAGCCAAGTCATAGTGATAGAATAGGGAAAGATTGTAGAGACAAACCCAAAGGTGAAGGAACAAGTATCCATCCAACCACTGGTAGCCCTACCAGTATTTGGCACTACTTCCACACAAACTCTTTAGAAGCTAAGCATAGATGCTGCTCCATTACAAATTTTAGTGCCAAGCCCAAGCTCATCAAAAGTTGAAAAGGTAATTCATTATGGAGATATAAGCCTTGATGAAGAAATTTTTATACCAACATATGATTATGATACTATGACATGGGAAAAAATAGGCATGCTACAATAGGCCTTAGAAAGGAAAAAGAATCAAGAAATGCTTAGGAGAGAACATGGGCAGAAGCAGGCACTTCAAGATATTAAGGACATCTTTCTAGATGGATTTAGTCTACCAAGTCCTGAAGAGACCAAGCAATTAATAGAATAGCTAACATATATAGTGGAGAAGGTTAGTAATGAAGACCTAGATAAAAATGCAAAACTATTAGAATGATTAGAAAAGAAGTTCCAAAACAAAGTAAATGAGAAATATTTGGTGATATAGCACATACTCAAGTTGCATTGGCATCCAAGGTTGAGGATGTGAAGAAGGTACTTGAGAATATTTTCTCATTGTAAAAAAATCTATGCAATCCTACACTCTTCACCCAAGAGACCAAAATTCACATTTTGAGCTTGGAAAGCCAAATATCTACATCAGGTGCAAGATTACCATCAAATCTAGCTCAAAGTGAGAAGAATTTTAGGATATTACTTTAGACACAAAGTTAGCTATCTTAATAGTAGATGAGGCTAACATTAGAGCCAAATTGACAAGCATACAAGATACCCTCACCCCACACATGGAGATATTGCACAAGGAGCTAGGCTATGTTGAAACTCTACTAAATAAAGACCCCAATCTTTCTACTTTAGATCGTTTAGTACAACTTGCTGCTGAGCTTACAATCCAAATTAAGTCATTGGATGGTGCATGTGATAACTAAGATGCAGCCCTTAAGATAATAATGGATGTCCATAAATCTTTTCTAGACAAACACACACTAAGTGTATAGCCCATTTGACATAAGTGTCAAACATGAGTAGAATAAAAGAAAGGGGGAGAAACACAAAATATGGGGGAGAATAATAAGAATTATGGATATATATATATATATGTATGTATGTATGTATGTATGAATGTATGTATGTATGTATGTATGTATATGTATGTATGTATATATATATATGTATGTATATATATATATGTATATATATATATATCTATGTATATATATATATCTATGTATATATATATATATGTATATATGTATATATATATACATATGTATATGTATATGTATATGTATATGTATATATGTATATGTATATATATGTATATACATATACATATACATATATACATATACATATACATACATACATACATACATACATATATAAAGAGAAGAGCCAAAGGGAGAGATATCACCTAAGGGAGAGCATATTAGACAAAAGAATATCATTAACGCGGTGCATTGAAGTCAAAGTGTAACAACAGAGACATATTTACTCAAAGGGAAAAAAAAAATTTTCGATACAATATACACATATTAACTCAGGGGGAGTTATCAAATTTTGAGGTATATGACTTATTGCAAAATTTTGAAATTTTGAAGTTTTGTATACATTGGTGTAAATATGTATTTACTATTTACACTTACTTAAGTTTACTTAGGTTAATGCATTATTTTATTATTTTATTTTGTGAGACACGAGTTTGTACACCTTTTTGAATTGTCATGTTGACAACATAGAAGTACGCAACTCTATTTCAACACATGGTGTCTACAACATTGGAGTTTACATCATTCACTAAGTTGTCATGTAGACAACACAGTTATTCACAATCCCTTTTTAGCACATTTTGATACTAATTTTCATGTTACACCCTTGTAGGCTTATCCTCTCATCATTGCACTCACTTTCGTACTTAATGGAGGATAACCCATATCTAGTGGATATGTGCCTAGTTGCATGACTTATCATGATGTTGATTTCGAGGCATTCTAGATGCATCTCAGAGGCCTTTGTATATAGGCACTCCTAGTGTACAATTAAGGGCATATTGAATGAATATATCATCATTCTAATCATACTCTCTTTCTAGTCTACAATTGTACTTGTGTTTGAGTTCTTAGTTCTTGGGTGAATTTTTCCCTAAGGAAAATTCTTACATGGTATCAGAGTTGGGAGATTTTCTCTTCACATAGCCATTCGAGACCATTGTTACTTTAGCACCCCCACTCGAATCCAGAGTATATAGAAATTAGGAGTATCTAGAGCCATATTTGACCTTTCCATCGCATCTTGAACACTAATTTGGTGAAGATCAACTATAAACTTGGCTACCCAATGCCAAAGTCAATAGTGAGGCAAACTTTTTTTGCAAATCAGCACCTAGAGGTCCTGATTTGCAATTCAAGTATGGTCTTTTGTAGATCTATTTGATTAATTTTTGGGGTTTGTAATTTAATTATTTGCATTATTTGTGTTTTTATTATTTCAAAAAAAAAAATTCCCTTTGGGCAGCCAGCAAAGAATTTTTAAATTTTTTTTTTGCAAAACCAGGCAGTCACACTTCGGCTCTGCAATGTGGCACATTCCTTTTGGTATAGGGAATATTCTTTTCCATAGTGGGAATATTCTTCATAATTTTTAGAGAGTGGCCTAATTAAATTCAGCAAATTTCACATTAAATCCATGGCTAAGCACATTCATTACGACACATCTCTCACCGGAGACTGATGGGCACAATATCATCTAGGCAAAGTGACTGTTATATTCCAATCATTGCAATGTGTGTTTAAAAACTTCACAATTCTCAATGTATTGTATGTGGGATAAATATTTCCCATGATGACTACTTTCTACAACACCCAAGAACAAGTAACCAGCCTACAAAAACTTGCATTTCTGGTGAGGTACTTCCATTCCTGTGACCCACTTAACAGTGTCATGCAACATCTTCCTACTATCCATGAACCTACCACAAAGTCACTATGAAAGGCCTAGTCACTACACACATAGGTTGACATAGTGCCTAGGTACCTACCTCATTTGCAAATCTAGCTTAGACACCAAATCAATAGTGCCACGTCAGCACATATGCAGTCAAAGCCCATGTCGGATAGCTATACACACAAGTATCACACACATTAGCCACATCATAGGACATGTTAGCACCACATGGACCACAACTTAGCTTGACATGTTAGTGGACATGTCACCCATCTGTACATCATACATTTTCCATGTCATCAATTGTATGGCCCAATCACCTGACACATCACCAGGTCGTTGATTTTTTTGCTAATGTCATCATTTTGCTATGTTAAAATTGACAATTATCTTACCATCAAAACTAGGCCTTTTATAATTATTGTGATGACTATTTGATCATTAAATTTAAGCTACAAATTTTCCTACCAGACCCCTCTCTAGATTGCTTTTTGATTTGGCAGCCTAACTTTGTGAACCCATAACTTGGTCATCCAAACTCCAATTCAGGTGTGATTATTTTTGAAATTGGGTAGAATTTCCTTAACTTTCTAGTGGTGGTTTCCTTTTCTAATTTTGGTGTAAGGATTTTTTAGAAATTCTATTTTTTGGTGATTGTACCTATTTAATCCTACATTCTACAACTTCAAATGCTTCGTACGGGCACATCTAATTACTTTTTAAGGTTTTTTTTTTGTTTTTTGAAAGTGCATTATTTTTTGTCTACTTTCTGGATCTGTAGTCAAATTCTAGGCTTGTGCAGAAAAAAATATCACTTTCAAAACTAGGGCTTTTTTTGCATTGTAAAGCTTTGATTACTTTTCAAAATTGTTGTGCATGTAAGCTATAGTGTTTAGTGATAGATTTGGGCCTCAAAAGGTAGTTGTAAAAGAAAAATCATAAAGTCCACTTTATTCATTTTGACAAGTGGCTCATTGAGTAGTGATTCATTGGTTGCAATGGGAAAAGTCAATCATGACAAGAGGCTTTATTCCTTCTTTGACTTTGTACCTAATTCTCCTTCTCAAGCATTGTTGACTCACTCTACTTCACACATGAACTTATGCCATGAGCGATTTGGTCATCTTGCCTTCCACTATCTTTAGCAACTTTGCTCAAAACACATGGTCAAAGGTCTACCTAACATCAACTTTTCTAAGGGTGAGTGTTCCTCATGTTTAGTAGATATGCATCTCAAGGAGAAGTATGATAAAGGGAATTCTTCTAGTGCACTAGTGGTTTTTTGGTTGGTTCACATGGTTTTAGCAGGACCTTTTGCAGTGACTTCAGTCAACCAAGGCTGCTACATCCTTACCTTTTTTGATGAATTTTCATGATTCACATGGGTCTACCTTCTTCATCACAAGAATGAAGTGGTTGATAAGCTTTGAGCCTTTAAGTCTCATGTTGAACACAAATCAAGGAAATCCATCAAGGTTCTATGGGTGGACAATGCGAATAGATATGTGGACAAAAGACTTAGAGACTTTTGCAAACTTGAGGGAATTGATCTTCAGAACCCACTAACATTCAGTCCACACAAGATAGATATTGCAGCACTAAGGATTAGGAATATTAAGACCATGGAAAGTTACATGATAAACACCAAGTCTATTGATCCTACACTTGAAGTTGAAGCCATTAGTAGTTCTACTAACATACTTAATAGGTCTCCTCGTACTACCTTAGATGGGAAGACTCATTTTGAGGCATGGTGCAGTAGAAAACTAGTTGTGAGTCACTTCCAAGTCTTTAGTTGTCTAGCATGGGCAAGCTTATCTTCCAGGGGATGCAAGGCACCAATACCTAGGCCTTTTACTTTCATTGGTTATGAATATGGAGCTAAGGCATATACACTTATGGATCTAGAGACTCGTGAGATTTTTGTGGAGAAGGATGTTTACTTTGAGGAAAGTTCACCCAACTTATCCTCTAATCCTCTCTGCACTTCATACATAGTGGAAATTGATAGTGACACCAGTGATAGTGCTTTAATAGATTCATACACATGGGGTTCTATCGACAATTGCAGTGAGACGTCATGATATCAGTATAGTCTACATGCATACATTGCCATAGTGAAAGGTCTAGCACAAAAAGGTCTTGACTACATGGCAAACATTATAGGTTTGTTTATGCAGTCACACACCATAGACTTGGGAGACAATCTTGAGGATTTACATCTTGTCTTTCATGAAGATGATCCTTCTACAATTGTTGTGAGGGCTCACTCTGACCCTCATGTCCATTTTCTACATGATCAATCTTCACAAGTTGGCGTGATTGTGGATCCTTATGAACAATAGTTGTCGGAGGTCTCTTTGTCAGTTGAGAAGATAGATGGGTCAGTGGAAAAGGTTCAATAGACATCCTTGCTAGATTTGCATTTATTCTTTTTAACATAGTTGGAAGGGGTGAACATCAATATCAACACAGGGATACTTGAATAGGTTTCAGGGCCACCATACATCTTTAGGATTTTATCTTTTCCATTGTTTCTTCCAAAGGGAAGGAACATCATCCTATACTCTTGCACTAGCCTTTTCCATGGAGTAGCACTCATTGGTTGGCATTCTTCATTTGGGTTGGGGGGGGGGGGAGGTCAAGTGAACTACCTTGTCTCTCTTTCTTATGGGGAGGACTTTTTCCTCTTATGAGGTCTTATTCTTCTCATTCTTCTCATTCTTAACTTTTGTATATACTGGATGTACATCATAATGGGGGGGTCTTGATTATTGCATCCATCCATACATCTTTCATCTCTCTTTTTGGGGGAGGGTTTTTCCCACGAGTTTTTCCCTCTTTCTCCACTTTATGATAGATTGCATTTCATTATGTACATGGGTACCTAACATGGCCTAGTCACTTGGACCCATCTTACATTTCATCCTAGTTTTTGTAAGCTTAGGGGCATTCCCCTAAGATGCACTTAAGGGTTTTATTATTGCATTATTTTATTATTTTATTTTGTGAGATACTTAGGAGTTTGAACACCTTTTTGAGTTCTCATGTTGATAACACAGAAGTATGCAACTCTATTTTAGAAAATAGTGTCTATAACACTAGAGTTTGCATCATTCACTGAGTTGTCATGTAGACAACACAATTATTTACACTCCCTTTTTAGCACATGTTGTCTACAACATTGATTTGCATGTTACACCCTTGTAGGCTTATCCTCTCATCATCACACTCATTTCCATGCTTAATGGAGGATAATCCATATCTAGTGGACATGTGCCTGGTTATATGACTTATAATGATGTTGATTCTGAGAAATTCTAGATGCATCTGAGAGGCCTTTATATACAAGCACTCCTAGTGTACTTTTAAGGGCATATTGAATGAATATATCATCATTCTAATCATACTCCCTCTTTTTGGTCTACATTGTGCTTGTTTTTGAGTTCTTAGTTCTTGGGTGAATATTGCCCTAAGGAAAATTCTTATAGTATATAAGCCAAGTCATGGATATGTTATGCTCAAGAGATTAAGAATGATAATGTATATTCAAGTGTTTTTGACACTCATGTCAAAGGTGGAGATTGTTGATCTCAGATTAGTTTTGACTAGTGAATGTCAACACACTTAAGCCATTTACTTAGTTCATGTCAAACTAGTAATACATGTTGAGCACAACATGTAAATATTAGATCATGCCAAGTTGTAGTGAGTGTTGAGTCACTCAAGTGCTAAGAGGATAGACCATGCCAAGTGATTCAGGAGCCGAGTAAATAGTGGATTCCAAGTAATGTAGGTGTCAAGTCACAATATAAAGAATAGTGCATGCCAAGCATCAAAGACTTCATATGCCAAGTAACACAGTTTTGACATATTTGTTTTTAATGGCACAAACAAATATGTAAACTATTTTTTCACTGACTTGAGATTAAATTATTATATTTTTGAGATAAGGATGAATCTCTATTTGGATTCCCTATACAGTTACGTGCAACCAATCAAAAAATAGGAAGGATTAAGTAGTGAAATAAATGAATTGCAGCCGTAGATTCATACCTAACCCTAAGCCACCAAAGTATTCTTAATGAGGGTGAAGCCCTAAACTCTTAATGGAATGGAATGGAATTGAAGGAGTGAATAAGATAGTTTGCATGTAGGACATTCATGGTGACTTAGAAGTTATGAAGAAAGAGTGAACTATAGAATTAGTTAGAGAAGAATAGAGGATAGAGAAAAGGATACAACATTGAGACATCTGATCATGAAGGATCAAGAAGACATTATTTAGAGGTGATTTGTTATTAGGCAAGCAAGTGCCAATTGTAGGATCTATGCTGAGACATTTTAATAGGTGATTTTAGACAAATCTCTTAATACAGTAGTCCTAAGAGGTTGTTTGAAATCCTTTAACAGGGTGCTTACTTAGTAGTAAGTTGAAGTCCTCTAACAAGGCACACTTCTAATAGGGTTTTGAAATTATCTAACAAGGTGAGACCTAATAGTCTTTGTAAACCTTTAACAGGGAAAAACGTTCATAGGGTGGAGCATGTTTCATAGTCAAAAAATTGTAACCTTCATTGGATACACTTTATTACTACAATAGTGAAGATTTGTGGGTGTCATCCCCATCCCAATTTTACCTTCTCACTTGAAGGGTTTTTGGGTAATCATATCTAGTGTTATGTGTGTGAATTCTTACATGGTTATATGATTTAGATGTATATGTCTTACATGTTACTTCAATTTACTTATTAAATACATGTGATGAATGTATGCTGAAAGTTTTATGGGTCCATGTTTAAAACAACTGATTCACCCCCTCTCCCCTTAGAATTTACCGTTCCTATTTTAATTCCAACACATATTAAAATTACTATAAATCCACACACATAAGCAATGCAAGATAGATCTTTATTCACTTATTTCCACATTAAGCATCATAATCCCTCTTAATGCAAAACTAGGCCTACATAACAACCTCCACTTCGATAGATGATGTCATCCTTTGTTATTGTTGGTCCTTCATATACTTAGCAACAATAAAGCATATCCATTCATCATGGTCTTCTCATCTATGAGAAAAACATCTTGCATCACCTTGTTTCTCCCTAGAGATCGATCAACTAAAGCTTTTGTACATGCCTCTTTCAACACTCTAGATAATTTGAGAGCCTTAGCTCTATACTTTCATTTATTTAGGAAACATTATGACTTATCAGCTTGGAAACATAACTCATATATTTACTTCCTTGGCTTCCATTTCAACACATACTTCAAATTATACAAAAATTTAGTGGATGCTTGAGCATAAAGCAAGTGATACAACTTGATTACCCCTTGTATGGCTACATCTGCAGGTTGGGGTATCATTCAATATGTCTTTGGTTGGTACTTTCTACAAGCATATTAAAGTCAAATTAACACTTTGCAAAATACACCTATTGTGCAGTATGTTAAGTTGGAAGTTAGATAACTCCATTTGTCTTTTGATTTTCCAATCTCTTGGTTAGACTTATAGTCCAAGGTGTATTGGCCTTTGGCCTATGCCTTGGCTTGGCATTATAATTGCTAGAATCAAGGAGTGCAATATCATAAACAAATTCCCTTTCTTCTATGAATTTAGGCTCCATGTGCATCCCCTATCATATTACCCATATAACATTTCAAATGTAGATTTGGTAAGAGTAAATAGAGCAGATCAAGTAGGGGAAATCCTCTCAAAACATAGAAAGAGTGTTCCTCTACTTCTACTATACTTAAGGTGACACTTCTCCACACAATCTTCCATGTAATCTACTCCCATCAACAAAAACCAACTCCCATATGGACAATTTGATCTCCCCTGATCATATTTGAAATCACAAACCATCCCTAAACAAGAAACATTAGACTCTCAAAGGAAAGCATCTAGCATTAAAATGAGCTTCTTCAGTAGACTGAGTCCAAGATACTACTCCGTTTGTGAACTTTTTTATCATAGAGAGACAAAATAATCAATGATTATTTTTTATTCATGGTCTTCCTATGCCATGTTCAAAATAAAACTATTGTTGAAAAAAAAATCAACCATTATAAATCTTGGTACCTCCATAGAAAACTTAATTCCATTCTTTATTGTTCTCCTTGTGTGTAACACCACATACTCAATTGATATCTAATGATGATATTTGAATTCAAAAAATAAAATCATCCCATTTTTTCAAACTGAAAAGATGTTATCATTGAAATCATAAATAATTCAAACAATAAAAGCCACACAATCAAAATTTAGGAGGCAAACATATGATGATAAAAGCTAGGTCATGAAGTGGCCTGAATTTAAAAAAATCAAACACAATCATTTTAATTATCAAAACTGATCCACTGAAATCCTCATATTGATTGGATTCAAGTTTGATCACTACTCAACCATTTGAAAACTCATTTTCAACCTTTTTGTAAGTTTTCCATTTATTGTTAGGATAGAATTGACCTTAAACACTGACTAAATCAAACAACTAGGCCTTCATATCTTACATTCATGTTCTCTTTCATTCACACTATTATACTGTTGGCTATATTTTTTCCTTATGTTTTTATGAATTTGTCATTCTATGATTTTTCCTTGTTTTTATGAGAAAATTAGGGTTTGGTTCCTTTTCAAATGATTAGCCCTAACAAAAACCCTAATCAAACCATATTGATGCCCTAAGTGAGCCCTTTAGGTCATATGGTTCACTTTTGAAAAGTGAGTGGGAAAAGTCATTTTTGAAAATATATATTTTGGGAACCTTTTAAACATTTTCATTTTGGCTCCATATTTCCCCAAAATATTTCTTATTGTTAGATCTTTCTAAGATCTATGGCGGTTGCCATGTCACCACTAAAAATTGTAAGGTTTTTACCCTATGCGACATGTTGACCATCATAAAATAGAAACACGGTGAGACCCAATTCCAAAAGATAGGCACTAGGATTTTTATTACCATTTGTGATTTTTGGCAACATGATGAGAGATTAGAAATTTTAGGTGTAGTAAAGAATATATTGGTTAGAACGTTCTATTTTTTATGATGCTAAATTTTTGTAGAGTCGTGGTGGTCACTATGTCACCAGTAGGAATTGTAAGGATTTCATCAGATACAACATGGTGACCTCTCGTGAAAATGAAAACATGACATGGCCATGAAAATGAAAACATGAAATGACCAACAATGAAGATGGGTGTCATAAAGTTCTTTGTCATTAATTAGTTGTTTCATCATTGTGGAGAGTTAGAAGTGAAATAAATAGAGTATCATAACGAGAACATGATGATTTCATGGAGCTAGTTTTCTTTGAAGTATACAGTGGTCGCTATGTTGCAACCAGGAATTGTAAGAACTTCACTACTAGGAACATGGTAACTTCTTGTGAATTAAAAATATGGTGGGACCCAATTTTAAAAAGGTAGTTCCAAAAGGGCTTTCAGTTATACATGACTATGCTAGTGTGTCAAGGTGTTTATATGTCACATACCATGTGGATCTGCACTCAAAAAAGTATACATGTTGATTGGAGCCATCAGATCAAAAATGTGTCAATGGTGGGTACCATGCCACTATGGAAACTTGCCTAACCTTTAGTGCATGAAACATGGTGACCAAAGGAAAAATTAAGGAACCGCCATAGTTGCATCAAAACATTTGTAAAATATGCATTGCTAGATTAAGATGAATCAACGATGGTTGATATGTTGCATACAGAAGTTGTTTGACATTTATGCATAGCAACATAGTGAGAGTGTGACACATGTCCATGAGTGTCAGTGGGTCCAAAATAACTTTCCAATAGTAGATGGAAAAGATTACATGGAGAAACTTGATTGGGTTGACTGCTAACCTAGCAAATTGAAAATGATTCACTCGTGGTTTTGTTCCTAGATTGTCAATTTTTTTTAGAATTGACAGTTTTTTTTCAAAATTAGGAGGTTTTTCCATCCTATTCCTCCTTACAAGTCATTTATGAAAATTGAAATCTCCCTATGTGAACCAAAACCAAAGATATATTGCAAGATTTCACCATTTCTTCTCTACAAAAATGAATTTCAGAATTACCAAGAGCTAAGAGCTAGCTGAAGAATTTTTCCTCACACATTTGAAATTGAAAAAGATTTTTAGTATCCACCATTTATTTCAAAATTTTGAGAAGGATAATGAAAAGCCAAGTAAGTATCTAAATTTGTTAGACAATGAAAAAATCTAATATTTCTATATCACTAGTAAATATGCCTCCAAAGAAATTTTTCTCAGGAAAGGTAGATTATACAAGTAGAAATATACATGATGACCTTCTTCAATTATTTCTCAAGTCTACAAATGAGTCAACCGAGATGAAAAAACTAATTTCTATGAACCCTAGGCTCAAGATTGTAGATGACTTGTATGATAGATGGAATTGGGTTAGGGATGCTACTACTACTAAAATAGGGCTCCATCTTTTTAAGAAATGGCTCTAAGAAAGAAAATTGTTTGCTCCCCATGGAAACATTTGGAATTTTGATTTGGGAAAAGTAGTGGTCTCTAGTGTTTTTATGGATTTTGACCTACTCATGGCCATTTCCCAAAATTATGACCCAACAGCCAGGATAATGAGAAGAATGGATGGGGAATTCCTAGTAAGAATAAATCCTGAAGAAATTTGAGAAGTTTTTGGTCTATAGCCATTTTTAGATTATCATGTAACCATTGACCTACCAAGACTAGAGAATGAATACTTATCTAAGAAGGATAAGATCAGGTAGGGTGCACTAAGGGCACACATAGGTTCAATTTGAAATTTTCTAGTGGTTACAACATCTACTTATGAGCCCTTTGAAAAGGAAGTTTTCACTTCTAAGACCATAGAAATATATATGACACTGTGTAGGGTTTTTGGTGAGGATGAGCAAAATTTTGTGCCAATAAAATTTGTGTATATGTTGACATAGATCTCCACTTTTAATGTTGATATTATTTTTTATTTTGCATCATATATAGCAAAGGAAATTCATAAAGGGTTAGTTGGAATTGCGAAGAGTAAGGTGGAAAAGACTTTTGGCCATTATTCATTATTAATGCACATGTTCCTATTTAAAGGGGTTACACATTTTGAAAAGGAGATGGTTTTGAACTAGAAGTATGAAGAATAAGATCTGCTAGTCTAGTTGTGTAGTGCAAACATGACCTCGAATGTAGAGGAGGCTAGCTTTGTTAGATTTTATAGGTACTTTGCATCTAGGTTAAGATGCCTCATATTAAGGGACAATCCTAGAATCCCCAAGGCACTATTGGATTTCATTAGACCAATTGATAATCCTTTTGATTTGAAATGATCACATAATTGGGTTGATATCATACCATACCCTATTTCAATAGTTGTTAGAGTTTATGGTTTCCAAGGGACTCCCCATGTACTACCCTACCAAGTGCCTTTGAAGGTAGGGATAGCTAAGATGTTGTGGTAGCTACAAGGATTGGAGGAAGCACTATTGGTTAGAAGAGACAGAGGCTCAATTTTCCCCACTTGTAGTGTGACCCATCATTTCATAATCACAAGGGGTGGTTGGTTATTCTTATATAAATTATTGGACCAATACAAGATGGTTGTGTCTCATCCTTATTTTTGTGACACTGAAGGATTTTTTGATGTGTTCAAAAGAAGGGCTAAGGTGGGTGCAAAAGACCACCAATTCTATTTCCCTAAAGAAATAATAAGGAATGATTTCTCTCTACAAGAGAAGGAGATCAAAATGGAAAAATGGAGGGTTTATTCTAGGGTTTTAGAACTCATTCATTATTTTGATAATAATTATAAACCTCTAGCTAGTGTAAAAATAGAGGCAAACAAATTGAATAAACTTATGACTACTTTTTCTAAAATCATGGAAGTCATGAATGAGAAGAAAGTATTCTTTATCAATTCTTTTCTAGAAAAAGCCAAAGAGGTCATGAGGAGGTTATCCTTTACTCCTACAGTAGGGTTAGGACTGTTAGTTGTTCAAAGAAGACCTAGATACAATATAATTCAAAATAAAAGGGCCAATGTAGATAAAGGAAAATAGATAATGGGATCAACTAGTGTTGTTCTTGAGGAAATACTTGATGAGCCCTCACCCAAGCGACAGAAAATAGGAAAGGAAAAAACACCTCAAATGGATGAGTATTCCCCTACTCAATCGCCATTACAAATAGGAGATGAATAGATCACTAGGGAGTAGGTGGAACATTTGGGATCCCAAAGGGGAGTGTTCACTACTCAAAAAAGAATTAGAAGAGGGAAATCCTCAAGAACCTCCAATGCCAAGCCTTGAATTAATAGTGGTAGACTACAGAGGAAGAGAGTTGGACCCTATAATGGAACATGCCAGCCATGAATTCATTTCTGATGATAATTTTTTCAAATCCAGAGTCCTCTACCAATTTTCTTGGAGGAAAAATATGAGATTGTTTGAAGACAAATGCAATAAGATAAAAATAGAGCATCTAGAAATGGAGGAGGAAGATGTTCAAAATCAAATAAAGGAAGAAATGATGCAACAATTCAAGAGCTTGACCCCTAAAGAAGGGAGACAAATGATAAAAGCATCTGATATTTTCCCTGCTACCCAATTGGGATATTGCAGATGCTTTGGTTTTTAATTCTGTTCAAGATAAAATGAGTACAAAGGATCAAGAGAAGAAAGAAATGAAAGGTGCCAAATTGATTAGAAAGATTGTTTAAGAAGACCATCTATTTCAATTATTATTTTGTCACTAATGTCAAATCTACTATTTGCTGGTAAGACAATTACTTATATCTTTCAAGTACTATCACTTAGTTGATTGATGAGTAGGATTTGATCAACAAGATATAATAAAAATACCTAGAGAAAAGGTTGAGTTATGATTATGTAATGAAGTAAAAGAATCAATTAAGACAGTGATAACATAATGTATTGATGATTTTCTTGAGGTTAAAAAATGGCTAGCTACACTTAGAAAGTTCAAAAGAATAAAGTTAATCAAAGTTCATTTTCCAAGATCGACCAAGTGGATAGTAGGTTTTGAGAAAAGTTAGTTCAAGCTAAGATAAAAGTCAGTTGGAGCCAATTGAAAGAAAATTTTAGTGGATGCCAAGCAAGTTAGTAGAAGCTAAGAGATTTTTAGTTGATGTCGAGTGATTTCATAGTTGATGCCATGTGACGCAGTATGTGTCAAGCATCAAAAGATTGATAATGCCAAGCTATTGCATTATGACAAAGATCAAAGATTTGCTATATAAAAGATGACAAGTTTATTTTCTTGGAACTTGTGAATTTAGAGGAAGATAATATTGATGAGCTAGTGGCATAGAATCTTATGTAAACCATTTTGGAGGTGAATTCAAATGAATTTTAAGAGAAGTTTCTAGAGAAGACAAGATATGAGGTAGATACATTGTATCTTACCTAATCCATTGAAAAATCTAATTTTGATGATAGATAATGAGCAAGAAAATGTTCTAATTTCCTATATATAGGAATGTGTGGTCATGGAGTAAGGGAGTTAGAGAGTTTAAGGTGAGAATCTGGTAAGGAGAAGGAGAAAGGGGTTTTGCTTCATCAAATGACCCAAGAGAAGAGTTTGTAATGGCATACTAAGAAAAAAGGGTTTAAGAAGATGAATGCTTGAAGGGTGAACAAGCTATCAAAACTATAAAGAATGGAAGCCAAGAAAATTTGAGGACTAAACAGAGATCTATAATCTGCAAGTGAGGTTGTAAGTTATATTAGATCAAAGCTCTATTGTTACTTTCTAACAATTGTATCGATCTAGGGTAAATCCTTTGGAGTAAGGTCAACTTAATAGTCATTGGAAAATCCTTTAATAGGGTGGAATTCCAAGTGAATGGCCTAAAGTTCTCCAATGAGGCTCACTTTTAGTAGGGTGACTGAAATCCCTTAACTAGGTCACATTTAATAGTGTGTATTGTAACCTTTAACAAGGTTGGCCTTTAACAAGGCATCACTTCAAAAGAGTGAAAAAGGAGTAGCATGTTACTGGTGGTTTTTCCCGAATTAGGTTTCCATGTTAAATCATTGTGTCAAATGTGCTGATGGATGTATAGTGTTTCATGCTTTACATTTTCACAAATTAATTTGATAGTAACATATAAGTTCTAGTTGATACACTATGAATGCATGCATGGTATGAATGTTTTATGAGTTTACTAAATTGTGAAAAAAAATATTTGTACATTTGGACCTTGAATAAATAATTGAACCCCCCCTCTATTATGCTAAAAGAGTTCCAACAATTGGTATCAGAGCCATCTTCTTAAGAGGATTAGTTTTAACAGAGATAACTTTCTTGCATGGAAAAGTTTGATGAAGCTACACCTTGGAGGACTTGGAAATCATGCAAAATCTTGCATTTCAGTGGAGCATGTTGATCTAGCAAGAGCCCTAACTACTGAAGATATGAAGAAGAAGAAAGAACACAATCAAGCAATGTTGGAGATTTCCTCTGCCCTAATATATGCCAAATTTTATGATATCAAAGGCCTTGATAGTGCAAAGAAGATGTGGGATGCTTTGGCCACCATCTATGGAGGAGACAAAAATGTTCAAAGAGCCAATTCAAAGAGTCTCAGAGGTAAGTTTGATGACATGAAAATGGAAGAAGGTGAGAATATTGCTCAATATGTGGCTAGGATAAAAGAAGTTTTTAGTGCAATAAAAGGTTCTACTAGTAAAACAGATGATGATATTGTGCTAAGAAAAGTCTTGAGGACATTATTTCCTATTTATGCCATTAGAGTTTCTATAATCCAATAATTAAGATGTATACTAGGAAATGATCTAACCCTTGAAGGTCTAGTAGGTAGACTCACTACTTTTGAGCTATTTAATTTTGACAACTACAAACCAAAGAGTATTGAATTAGCTTTCAAAGAAAAATTGTTATTGAAGGATTCTAAGGAGGTAAAGTAGAAGAAGAAGAAAAGATAGATGAGGAAGACATTGAACAATTGGAAGCATTGCTGGTAAGAAGATTTCATAGAGGAAAAGGCAAGTTCAAAGGTAAGTTACCCATCATTTGTTTCAATTGCAATGAACTTGGTCATATAGCTGCAAGATGTACATAGAAGAAGAACTACAAAGAAGGAAACAAGAAAAAAAATAGAAGAGAGGATGATGGTAGATACTATAGAGACAAAGGAAAGAAGTCATGCTACATTACTGATGAACATGACTCAAATGAACCTAATGATGAAGTGGTGTATGTTGCAATGAAGGATGAATCTGATGAGGATGAGGCAAATGCACTTGTGACTTTTGTGAACAAGAATGATAAATGGAATATTGACAATGGATGCTCACATCACATGACTAGAGACAAAAGTAAGTTTTTTACCTTAACTTATTATGATAGAAATAGTGTGAGGTTTAGTAATGATGCACCATGTGTGAAAAAAGGAAAAGGGTCTATCCAACTCACAAATAAGATTTCATGTGACAATGCTTACTATGTTAAAGGATTGAATTATAATTTGTTAAGCATGTCACAATTGAACAATTTTGGATGCAAAGTTGTGTTTGAAAATAAAGATACCAAGATATATGACACAAATGGAAACTTGATTGGAGAAGGCGATCAAACTAGAAGTAATTTGTTCTATCTGGATATAGAAAATGCTACTTGTCATATTGCAAAATTTGATGATGTATGGCTTTGGCACAAGAGATTATGTCATGTTAATTTTGATAATCTAATTAGTATTAGTAACATGAAAAGAGTTAGAGGTTTTCCTTAAGTTAAAGAAAACTAATCATATAATATGCAAGAAATGTTAGTTAGGCAAGATGACAAAGTCAAGCTTTAAAAGAAAAGCTTATAACTCTAAAGAAATACTGGAAATTGTTCATACTGACTTGTGTGAACCTATTGAAGTGCAAAGCTACAAAGCAGATAAGTACATAACATTATTTATTGATGATTACTCTAGGATGATGACAATCATGTTTCTAAAACAAAAATATGATGTTTTTCAAATGTTTAAGTGGTACTTGGCAAGAGTTGAAAAAGAAATAGGTAAAAGTCTAAAATGCTTGAGATCAGACAAAGGAGGAGAATTCATTTCAAATGAGTTTGAGATGTTCTATAATGACAGAGGAATCAAAAGGAAAACATCTACTCCTAAGACCCCTCCACAATTCCTAAAAGAATAAATAGTTCTATAATGGAATGTGCCAAAACACTCATGATGGAGAAGAATTTTTCTTTGAAGTACTAGAGAGAAGCTGTAAGTACTATTGTATATACTTTGAACTATGTGCGAGTCAAGAAAGGTACACATTTAACACCTTTTGAACTATGGTATGGATATCTACCTAATGTGAAATACTTTAAGGTATTTGGAATAAAATTTTATATTCTTAACGATGTTAGGAGTGGAAATTTTGATGCAAAAAGTGAACAAGGTATATTCCTTGGTTACTCCACAAGAAGTAAAGCTTACAAGTGTTTAATTACTAACACTAACAAAATTTTGGAAAGTGCAAATGTGAATTTTGATGAGTTTACAAAAGTACATGAGGCTAAACCTACAAAGGAACCCAAAGAATACAAATCATTTGTATAATTTCTATGAAGGAATGTTTGCTAAAGAAGATGCTATAAATCAAGTTGCAAACCAATAGAAAGTCTCAATAACTGCCAAGTCACAACCTATTAATGCCAAGTTGCATTTAAGAACTGAGCTGCATTTAGATGCCAAGCTATAGAATGAACAAAATGCACATTCTAATTTTGAGATCAGCATACATTGAAGAGACGATGAAATACCTAACAAAGAAGTACATACTGATATTGAAGCCACTAGTACATTTGAGGTCATTTTTCCACCAAAATTTGTGACCATCTCTTAAAATGTTTTAGATTGGTTAGAATATGGAAGGAAAAATCTCTTTTTTTAAAAATCCATCCCTGTGTTGGTCAAAATTTTGACCAACACTTAGTTGAACATGTCAAAATGAAAAAGGGTTGCACCCATCCATTTCATTGTTTTGTTAAATAAGGGTTTCGCCCGCCCATTTCATTAATTTGTTAAATTGAGAGGTGGTAGATTAGCATAGAGGGTGGGAGGTATATCAATCGTAGGGCATGTGCATCTCAGTTTGAATGTGAATATGCTTGGGCAATGAGGTCAACATAATCTTTCTCATCTCCACTGGTTTCAAAGATTCTACAAAGTGCGTGCGGGGGAGCTGCACAAGCAATTTAGGAGAAGAGATGAAAATTGAGGAAGAGGCAAGGAATCAAGGTGCTTATCACATTTTTCTACCATTTTTTGCTCAATCTTAGCCATGGCACCCATTAGGTCATTTTGAACAAAGTTTTTCTCTGCAATCCCTTCAGCAATTTCTGCCACATGTATATCACGCTTCATTGCCAATTGATGCTTTCCTATGTATGAGCACCCAATTTTCTTAATCAACCTATTGCATAAACTTTGCTAACTCTTCTAGGCTAATGTATGGTTGAGAAGAACAAAAATATCTCCTATATCATTTTGGACATTTATGGAGTCTTGGAGTCGTGACTACAGTATCTACAAAATTCTTCATAAAACACATAAATTGTTTTGTTTCCTAGATATTTCTATGAATGGGAACTGATTCTAGCTAAAAAGGAAAGGTTTGAAACCCATCGAGTCACTTTTTCAATCATCTGAGTTTCTGGCCTAAACAATTGAGATGCCCACTAGGCATTAATGTTTTGATAGTTGATTTATGGAATAAATGATAGTAGTTATATTTGAAAGTTATATTTTCAGTATTTAATTGTTAGATGGGTTAAACTATTCAAGTGAAGGGATGAGTTTCCCTATACAACTAAATCCAAAAACTCTTGTATCAAATCTTTTAGGTATGTTTTGCTTTAGTGCCTCATAGGCCACATAACATCAACTCAATGAATATGAAATATTATGACAAATTTTTAAAATAGAAAATTTGGTACATGAAAAATGAAATGGCATTTGAAACACCTAAACAATTGATGGCAAGGAGTCTATTCCATCCAACAACGAGCCTCCTTGGCATCAATGCTTTGATTGTTGATGCATTGCATGAATGGCAATAGCTAGATTTGATGATTATGTTTGCAGTGTTCAATTCTTAGGTGGGTACACTATTCAACTGTAAAGATTAATTTTTGTTTACTGTTAAATCCAAAAACTCAAATTTCACAAAAGTTAAATCTCTTTGCTATGTTTGGCTTTAGCACTACTTAGGCTCCATAGCATCAACTCAATGAATATGAAGTTTTTAGAGAAATAATGAAATTAAAAAATTGGGTACATGAAAGATGAATTAGCATTTCAAACACCTGAAGTATTGATAGTAGGGAGTCCATTTCATCTAGTGGGAACCTTTAACTGGGACACCAAGAACAGTAAGTGTAGTCATCAAAGCTATCATACCTGTGTTATAACTTAATTGTTTCATTAATAAAGATTCAAGAACCTATCAAACATTTTGTTTCTTTTTAGAGATGTGAACCACAAATGACTTTATACATTATTATTTCATTCATTAGAGGTTCACTCACTAGGCAGGGGTGTTGCTCCACCTGCACTTACTTTTATGACTTCGATTCCTTTTCCATGGGCCTCTTTAGCATATTTTTCCATTCCATCAAGTGTTCAATGAGCAGATTCAATGGTTATCTCTAACACAACTAGAATTCAAATATCTTATCAAAATGTGTGGTACCAAATATTGTTGCATTGCATTCACTTAGGCATTTCTTACAATTATTCTTCAGGAAATTGTGTGCAATTCAAATAGGCTTCACAAACCAACCTCATATGAGACATTAAATGATTTGAGAATTTCTACAGTAGCTCTCATGACTGGCAGATTAGAATTTGAGCCCATTATAATACCCACTTCTGGGCTACCTGTAAGAAATAGACAAAAGGAAGAAATCTTAAGACAATAGTCTATGTATGTATTGAAAAAAAATCATAGAATGAAAAATAAGACAGAAAATAGTAATGCAGAAGAATAGAGATATTGGAACTACAAAATCAATTGGGATAGACGCCTAAAAATATTGAATAAATAATAAATAGTCAATTTGCAAAACTGCAAGCATATGTCATGATCAATGAGTTGATATTGTTGTACATCAAGGGTCTAATACACCAAGATGATTGAAATGAACTTAAAATTATTCATCTATCAATTGGAATTGCTCCATTTTGCTGATTTATGTGCTGCTAATCCTATGTATTCAAGGTATGATACATTGAGATGTTAGAAGGGAACTCAAGCTTGATGGACTGTGAAGTCTGATTTGCAGTCTCTGTGAGCTATTATCATCCAAAAAAATACTCCCTTTCATTCATCTATCCATGAGCTATTTATTGTGATTGTGTTTGTGATTGAGCTTGTAACTCAATGACCTACTTTGGTTGCTAGTGTAGTTTTAGTCTTTTGCTTACTTAGATTCACTCCTTTGTCACAATGTAATGTCCCCAAATCTTATTTGATATACTAACAAATTAGATCTAATAGAGTAAATATTATTCTAAATAGAATAGAAAAAGGTGGATTATAATTAATGAGGACTATCATCAACATTTATTTTCCAAATATAATTTTCAAGCCTCTTAGGGCATGCAAGGGAAAAAGCTGACATAGCTTATGAAATTATGCTATGCTCTTATTCTACGAAACGAATTTTTGTTGAGGTTGGATACCAAACATATTACCTCACAACCATGTTAATGGTTGATAAGGCACTATTAGAAAAGATTTCTCAACATATTCATTTTGTTAGAAAAGAGTCAATGCACACAAAAATTCATCAATGCACATAAAAATTCAAAAATCATTCCTAATGGATATATAAAATTAATTAAATAAGGGGGATATGATCATATTGTGTGACTTATGAAGATAGATATTGGAACCCTTAATATGAACTAATATACCACTATAACCTTGTTAACATGTTTTTTTTTTACAGCAGATGATCTGTGATGCAGCCACATTGTTCTTCGGCATTGAGATCACGATCATGTTTGGAGGCTTCATAGTTCAAAATTTACAATTTTTTTTGACTGATTTTTGAAAGATTCATAGATTAATTTAAAATATTTTTAGTAATCTTCAAGGGGTTCAAAAAAAAAATTCACTTTGTGTGATCTACGAAGGCATCAAAGATAAAGTCATGATATTTTCAGTTATCTTTGAAGACTTCATAGATAGATATGTCAAATTTTCCTAAGTTCAAAGATTTTAGAATTTATGTATTTTAGAGAAGGATAAATCCCACGGCATAATTATATTATTAGTATATATTTTCTCATAAACTAATTGGAGAGGATTATATCATTGAATATATAGATTTTAGTGGCTTAAAATGAAATTCCATGTGGATGCATGGCCAGGATTGATATAATACCTGGATATCCAAAACATCTCAGGGATAGGGGTATTGCAAAATGTAATGACACACAAAATGATTACCTAGAGACTCAATATTAATAAAGTAGTGAAAGTCTCAATTAACAAGAGTAACAAACCATGTCTAATAAGGATAAGAATGAAAACTAAGAAAATATGACAACTAAAAGAATAAAATAAATTTCCAATCAACTAGAATGTTAAAAACCTTCAACAAATCCAATCTAATTGGATAAAATGACTCACCTCTAGATTTTTGAAGCAATGTTGGAATAGAGCAATGCCACCACCACCCATGACACCCATTCAAAATGCAATTCGAACCTACCAAAACTATAAACCTTATAGAAAATCCAATGCAAATGGATATTGGGCCCACCCCTGAACCTCATTTGAAGCTCAATTTTATGAGGAACAAAAGAAATTATACATACCCCAATTCACTCCCATTATACCTACATAATCAAAATAAAAATTAAAACAAAACATTAAGATCAAGATTCAAGGATATGGAAGTCAAATCACAAAAAAAACATTTATAATAAAACTTGACGCTATAATCTTCTCCAATTCGGATATGTATCTACCAAAGGATTCAAT
Organism: Cupressus sempervirens; assembly: GCA_028749045.1. NCBI lineage: Eukaryota > Viridiplantae > Streptophyta > Pinopsida > Cupressales > Cupressaceae > Cupressus > Cupressus sempervirens. The sequence continues at coordinate 107,158,368 of CM053783.1, forward strand.
CTACAACATAGCTTTTTTGCTTTATAAACTATTATCCAAACCAAAACTACTCTCATAAGGAAGATAGGGCTCAACCTTTTAGACCAATAATTACATGGAAATGTATGTGAAATGTCTGATCCTATAACCCACTTTAATTCCCTAATCATTTTTTTTTGTTCTCTCTCATAAGATTTGGCAGACATTTGTTGGTTTTTTGTCTGGATGAACTAATTTTAGAAGTTTACATTATAATATTTGTGAAATTATCCTTCCAAAATTGAGAAGGAATTCCATTTACAAGAGAGATTCTTGGGTGAATCTATCCACTTATTTACAGTAGCTATCTTTATCTAAAGGAATTTGGCAACAAAGAAAACTTGAGGAAATATCACCCTTGTACAAATGGCTTTATGTCTTGAATATGTTGATTTGATTGTACAAAAAACTAAGTTATCAGTTTGGCACTCATAGTCCCTGGATCTCGGTCTGATATAAAGGTTATTTGAGATCTAGTTCGATGTAGTAATTCCTATGGGTTAAACCCAACAAACTCAAAATGAACTAAGTTGGCCCCTCTCTGGAAGAATGCTTTTATTTATCATCTTAAAATGAAAGGATGTTATTTTGTTTGTCTAGAAAATCTTCTTTAACTCTTTGCTCATGCTTTTGTATAGACTATTTATAAGGAATTCTTCCTTGGCCAGGCAAGAGCTAATAAAGCCCTATTGTATTCAGTTGTCTACTGTCATAGAGTCTTCCCCAAATTAGGCCTTTTTCTGCTGTGTGTCATCCAATTATTTTCATTTTCATTGTTTTTGTTTTTATATTTCAATATGTGCAGATGGAATATACATGGACATGATGCAACATAAAGTACTACAAGCAATATCTTGGTGGGCATCAATATAGTACAGTGTCAAATAGTACCTGATAGGTTGTGATGTGTGCTGGAGAGTTAGAAAGTGCTTAAAACACTTTATGCCCTCTTGAACTTCTCAATCGAACCAAGAGCAGCTTTTTCAAAATTAGACCATTGAAAATAGGTAAATACAATGGAAGTTTGTATGAACCAATTTTAATTATATTTAGGACTATGAAAAAGACAACAAATGGTTGTGGGCATCATTTCTTAACCTTTTTATTAGAGTAGCAATAGTAGAGTTTTGTATCTTCCACTCACCATCAGGCTTTTAACTATCCAAGGGAAAATAGGCAAGAGAAGCCATTGATAAGTCATTGAAAGAGATCATTCAAAAGCCTTGTAGCATGGAAGGAGTAGATTGTGAAGACTTCTAGAAATTCTATTGGCTTACCAAATGACATATGTTGTTACTATAGACATACTTTTCTTCAGTGGATAAGAAGTAGAAATCCTTAGCACATATACTAAAGTTGGATCTCATCTGCTACATCCAATATGGATAAGAAAAAAGAGTCAACTTCCCTTAGTAATGGCAATCCTCTCATCACTTTTCCATATGCCCCTTGAGTTTTGTTTTCAAAGTGTTGCTTCTTAATAATTAGTAGGTAATTTATCATGTTTTGATGGGAATTGTGCCATTTAACTAACAGTTCCCACATAGAGTGCCTACCAAACTGCATGCAGGCTTTTTATTTTCATCTCTTGAAGTTTTACCTACATGGGTGCATGTGTAGTTTTTAATGTGCATGAGAGTCCCTCATACAAGACCTCAAGGGGATCATTTTAAAGTTTTTCGAGTTAGTAACTCTAAACTTTTGATCCTCTTTCTTCTCCTTATTATGTGACCATCTTATTCCATCAGCTTGTGTGTTGGTCTAGGTCACAAAAGCCTTGGGCTTATCATCAAAGTGGTATTCTAAATCTCAGATGAGGATTTTTTGTATTATAATCTAGTATTATAAACTATTATAGGAGTAGTTATGCATATAATTTCATACATCTGCATTGTAATTTTATTTTTATGCATGGTTAGAACACTAGCTATAGTTTCTTAGTTTAGGAATTGAAGCATTATATAAACAAGTATGTACAATGTAAATAATATTGACAATTTTTTTGCAATAAAGCTTTATGAAATTGTTGCTTCACTCATGGTGTGAGAATTCCTATATCTATTTCATTTGATTTTTTTCCACATCTTGTTCAAAACATATAATGCAATCTCATCTATGAAGTGTATTAAAAGCTAAGGATTTGGAGTGACTTGCATTCAATTCATTTTTTGTCATTTCATTATATGGTTTGAACAAGTGTGGAAAAAAATCAAATTTTTATTATGAATTTTATGTTCACCAATCTATGTTAAACTAATCAGCAAGGTCACTTTCCTAATACTTTATGAACTTGATGCTATTTGCAAGGTCAGTTTCCTAATACTCACTATAGTACTTGCTATTCAACTGAGATAGACAAAGCGCATTAGTTTGTTTGTATTCTCTTTGGATTTTGTTAAAGAAGATAGTTGAATGCTATATGAACTAAAAGTTATGTGGTTTCAATAGGCTTGTGCATCTCTTGAGCCAAATTACTAGCCCCAGTGACATTTGTTTTTGTTCAAAAGCAGCACCATACTAGACTATTTGGAATTAAAAAATACAGATAGGCATTCTATAGATAGACTTGGGAACATCTTGCCAAGTCTTCAGTACATAATAAAGCAACTAAATTTCATAAATTGTTTTTTTGATAGTTGATTTGTTTAAATATTGCCCATCAAAAATTACTTAGTACATCTCATCTTTTTTTTGCATAGGAGCTTGCAGTTCTAAAGAATCTGATAGCAAATAATTTCAAGAAGATATTGTAGCAAAGGTATATTTGGTGTTCTTTTTTAAGTGAAAATGTGATTGGAAATTTTGTATATTGTCATATTTCACTTGCAGACAGGTCAAATTGTAAATAGAGGTGAAGTTGTATGGATTTAAGTTTCTTCTTCATTATTTATAATGCTATCAATTCCTCCTTTGTAGTTGTAACAATAATTATTTATTTTCACCTTTCCAAATACCCTTTACCAGGTTCTTCAAGATTCTAAAATATCTTGGGCTGACCCTACTCTAGCATGTCCTACCTCCTACTTGGTTCAGAGACCTAACTCCTTTTTATATGTGTCTTCCTCTTACTACTCCATCTGCAGGTTGCAAACAAATCATCCTTCTTCCACCAACGAGTCATTCCATTCAAGAAAGACCATGTTTGATGATATCAACGCACAAAGAAATAGGGAGACAATTGCTAGATTGTGGTCTAACTTAAAAAGAAAAGGTGATGGAAAATTTTATTGTCCTTGCAAAATGTGTAAGGGCTTAAAGACTCAAAGATATCTAATCACAACAACTGATCAACATTGTAGGCAACATGGTCACATTGAAGGGGGAAATGATTATCGCCCATTGGTATGTATTTTAATAGTTCATAAATTACATAAGACATGATTTGATGATGACATCATGGTCATGGTTAATATAAGGTCATCATTTTCATATAGGTCAACATCCCTGAGTTTCATGTTATGGACCATTACAATTCAAAGAATGCAGATTTCCAAACAAGGGAACATGGAGGTGTGAATATTGAAGTAGAAGGTAATGATACCATGGAAGAAGACTAGGATGATGAAGATCACGATGATCAAGATGATGATGATGATGATGATGATGTAGAGCTTGATGTACCTCTAGTTGAAAAGGCACACCAATCCCTATATGAAGGCTCCAAAAAAACTCTTCTTGCCATTGTATTGCTATTGGTGAACTTGAAGGTTATGAATGGTTTATGGAATGTAGCAATGACACGTATGTTAAGGTATGTCATCTTCTTTCATTATTTTACTTGTAGTTCCCTTATAATTAACATTCGGTTCATGTAGCAATTAATATTCTTTAAATTAAGAAATTATATTTTTGGTCGTAGGTTGATAGGTGGGTGTTTGTTACCACCATCAAACATTCTACCTCACTCATACCGAGAATTATCTACTATTATGAAAGATATTGGAATGGAGTATCAAACAATACATGCATGTTTGAATGATCATATTATATATCATAAATAGCATGAATTTGCAACACAATGCCCTACTTGTCATATCAGTAGATATCAATTAGATCGATTAACAAAAAAATGCCTCGCAAGGTTCTTCGACATATTCCCATTATTCCACATCTACAATGATTATTCAAGTACAATAGCTTGGCACAATTTATGGATTACCATGGATGCAATAGAAGTCAAGATGACATTATGTGAATGCCTGTAGATGGTTTGGCATTTAAGAAAATAGAGGAAAAATGGCCACACTTTAAAGAAGAACCTCATAATCTTAAGCTTTCATTGGCAACAGATGGTGTCAATCCTTATGGAGAGATGAGATTTACTTACTCGGTGTGGCCTACTTTTTTTATCAACAATAACATACTTCCTTGGTTGTCCATAAAGAGAGAGCACATAATGCTGACACTGATTGTTCTAAGTATTTTTTTATTTAGTGGTCATCTAAATTAATTTATTGTTACTAATCCATCAAATGGTCAAAATAATTATGTAATGTTTTTTCTCATTAAACTAGGTAAGTACCAAGTTAAAGATATCAACATATATATTGAACCCCTTATCGATGAGTTGGTGGTGTTATGGAATGGGGTTACTATGTATGACATTTGTAGATCAATAGGACAAAGACAATTTCAATTTCATGCAATTCTTGTATGGACAATACACGATGCCCCTGGGCTAACACATTTTTGTGGTATGTTCTCTTCTTGACACCTCCTTTTTCGTATGTCAAAGTTAACACATTTAATCCAATTATACATGATCTTTTAGATCTTCAGACAAAGGGTAAATTTGCATGTCCAGTTTGTGGTCCAAAGATGAAATCTTGTCATTCAAAAAGTTTAAGAGAGTAGGTGTTTGATGAGAATAAACACTTTATGCACAAAAATCATAAGTACCGAATTATCAAAAAACATCTTTTCAATGGTCTAGAAGAGACTACGTCAAATCCATAGAGAATGACACCTTGTCTATAGAAGTTGGCATATAATAAAATAAATCATTGAGGTAATGTCATTCCATTTGATGGTTTTTGTTTCAAATTTATATTTTGATATTGTGTTTTGTTTACTGATGATGTGATTGATGCTTTTTAAGGTCGTTAAGACATTAATGACCAACTTCCAAAATGACTAAAAATTTATCCTACACAATTTACTAGGTTGCTGTACTATGAGCTACTCCCAATTGTGCATTTGTTTGATCCTATGCATATTGGAAAGAATGTAGCAGAGACATTACGGAAAATCTTGGATGGAAGGCATGACAAAGATCAAATTGTCAAAACTTGTAGTGACATTGAAGAATCCAACCATGCAATGAAAAATGGCATTTGATCAAATAAAAATGGAGACTAGATTGATAAAAGTGCCCTTAGTTGGTTAATGTTAGAGTAGTAGAGCAATGCTATAAAAGAAGTCATAAAAAAAAAACAATTTCCCATAGGATTTGCTGCAAACATAAACAATGACATATCAAATAAAAGTGAATTTGGGCTAGGGTTGAAAACACATGATTGGCATACATTTATTAAGGTAATTCATGTTATTTTGTATTCACTATATATTTATATACTGCATGTAGTTTCAATTCCATTCTTTTATAAAATATTGACAAGATCATTTTACAAATATTGCAGTACATTCTATCGCTATCTCTCCCACGCCACTTCGTCAACAATGTCAAACAGGTTATATATGATCTTGGAAAATACATGAGGTGGTTTTCATCTAAAGAAATCAATAAAGAAGATATAAAATATTGGAAGAGAAAAATTCCTCTTCTGATGTGTGAAATCCAAAAGTGTCTACCTCCAAGGTTTTTCAATGCACAAGAACACTACCTCATACATCAAGTTGAGGAGATTGAATTGTGTGGACCTATACCAACCAGGTCAATGTGGAGGGTTGAGAGGCACTTGAAATTTTTGAAAGGCTTGGTTCAACAGAGAGCACATCCTGAGGGTTCTATGGTGGAGGGATATATGGTATACTAGACCATGGTTAATATCTTTCGAAGTTTGTAGCAAAGATCCATGTAGATTGTATTTGGGATCCCAACTCAATCAACAAATTCGAAGGGGAGTACTTGATGGGAAAAGGTAGATTGAGAAAAGTGAGAGGTAAATCTAAGATGTTATTGTAGTTAATTAATTCTTATAAATCTTCAATATAAGTTATTTTTAATTGGTGTATTTTTTTGAAATAGGTGGTCGAGAGTGGGATGCAATACATTTGTATATTGCGAATAATCTTGATTGGATGACAGAATGGATTGAACAATGTCAACAAAATGGTTTCTCATTAACATGGGAAGGTGTTGCTTCATTGGTTACAAAAGCTCATCATAATGGAGATTCCAATGTTATGTCGATGGTAGTTGATCTAGTAAAGGGTTTAAGAGGTGGAGAGGTACATAGAAATTTATTAATGATCATAACTCAACATATGTTTCGTATCAACTCACGATGCAAATAATTTACACACTTCAAAAATTTTAGGTCAAGCACCACAAAGCTATGTACTATCATGGCCACAAATTTTGCATAAAAAGGTTGGATGACACAAAGAAAACTTGTGATTCTGGGATAATTGCAATTTTTGAGGTCACCAATATATCATCTAGAAATGACATACATCCTCAACAATCTCAAAATCAATACTATGGCATCTTGGATGATATAATTGAGTGTGAATTTAACACCTTCAAAGTAGTTATATTCGTCATCAAATGGTACAGGTTATAAATAATTCAAAATGATCCAGCTAGAATAGTTATTCAACATGATAATGGATTTACAATGATCAACACAAGGTCATTTGAGCCAGTTGGAAATGAGCCCTATGTTCTTCCAAGCCAATGTGAGCAAGTTTTTTACGTAGAGATTCCACATAAATAGGGTTGGTCATTTATTTTTAGACATGATCCAAGAGGAAGGCTGAGAAAGTATAATGTTATGGAAGAAGAAGATATTGAAGATGATGAAGAAGAAGATGATGAAGATCAAGATGATGATGATGACGATGATGGTGATGGTGATGGTGATGATGATGATGATGATGATGATGATTATGGTGATGATGATGATGATGATGATGATGGCAATGGTTATGATGGTGATGATGGCAATGATGATGGCAATGATGGCGATTATGATGGCGATGATGATGGCGATGATAATGGTGATGATGGTGATGATGATGATGATGATGATGATGATGATGATGAAGATAATCAATGACTACAAATGTCATCACCCCTTCTATTGATGATCTTGCATTCCATATATAAGGTAAATTTGTTCATGTTTATGATGTTGCATATTGTTCATGTTGTCTTCTAAGTTATTTGTAGCATACATGTATCATGTAATTTTTAGCTAACTTAAGATAAATGATTAACATATGCAGGAAATTTGATTACATATTTATTGTGTTCATTTCTAATGATTACAACATATGTTATTTATAGTTACCAATGTTTATGTTGTGTCTGATTATGACCCTTTTTGCAAATAGTCAATTGATTATAGGTACATCGTCACCCAGGGTATGTGCAAGATCATGGTGTGCCAAAAAGTGGCGATCTGAAAAATTTGTAGTTCTAAAATATCTCAAACCATTTCAAAATCTATTCTAACTTTTTTCCCACCCACCCTGATACTAAATGAAAACAAATAATATATTTATGAGGTCTACTATATCTTTTGATACCAAACCTATATGGTCAACTTTAAAAACATCCTAAAAATGTGCTTTTGGCATGTTTTTATATATTTATCTTCAAACATGTAGCTAATGACTTGTTTTTCACCAAAAATTGATGAAATGAAAAGGGTTTCTTAAGAATGTTCTTATCTTTCCATAAATATAGGGTTTGTCAAATTATAAGTTTAGTAAGAAATTATTACTTATTTTCTAATGGAATTGCGTATAAAGTGTTGACTGACACACTACTTGAAAAACAACTATAACTTTCAAATGGTACAACATTTTTTAAATTGAAAAGATGCATCACATTCTATGTTTCTTCTACTATAAGAAAAAAAGTGAAAAATTGAATTTTGTAGAGTTTTGAATTAGTTAAGGTGGTTAGACATGAGAGTTTTTTTATTCCAAAAATACCAAAGTCAAAAATTAATTAATTATTATTTATTTAGAATAAAAACACCCAAAAATTTGAGTCACATCTAGGCATGAGTTTACTACTTATATCTAGAATATTATTAAAAAATATTATCATTTGATTTTGATTAAGGTGGTTAGACATACGTCTACTTCTTATTTTTGTTCTAAAAATTTTGTAATATTACATTAAAATTCAAAATTTTGACCAATCAATTTTTATATTTTTGAGATAAGTCCTAGTAGTTTAGAAATTAGATACAATTTCCTAGAGATTCTTTTCTCTCAACCTTTTGATATAAAGTTAATAACAAGTAGAAAATTGCATGTCAAGTTGACATAACCCTGATTTTCTGATCTTTTATTGCCACTTAAGAGCATAGTTTGGTTGACCATGATCCTACAGTACCCTCCCTTCTATTGATGATCTTGCATTCCATATATAAGGGAAATTTTTTCATGTTTGCAATGTTGTCTATTGTTCATGTTGTCTTCTAAGTTATTTGTAGCAAATGTGTATCATGTAATTTTTAGCTAACTTAAAGTAAATGATTAACATATTCAGGAAATGTGATTACATATTTATTGTGTTCATTTCTAATGATTACAACATATGCTATTTATAATTACCAATGTTTATATTGTGTTTGATTTTCACCCTTTTTGCAAACAGTTAATTGACTATAGGAAATTTGACCCATTTGGTGTGGATTGTGCACAGTGACATGGATTAACAGGTATAAGTCAATAAATAGACATAGTTTTCTTATATTCTTCTTGTTTATCATTGAGCACGTATGTTATAAATAGACATATTATATAATCATATAATGTATATATAGACAAAGAAGGTCCATATAGAAATATAATTGTATAATCACTTTCAACTTACTACATTTTATATTTGTCACTTTCACTTTCCATTTGATGGATTGCAAGACCCACCAAATAGGTACTTGTTAGATCTATCTACATCGAATGAGGGAAGTGAGGAATCGGTAGATGAAAGCTTTACATGTAGTACGGAAAAAATAGGGAGATCAACTAGAGGTCAAAAGAATAGAAAAAGATTTGATAAACACATGCAATTTTTCCTTGCTAATGCAGGGTCATGTTCTTATGATGATGAGACCAAAGGTGACATCAAGGCGCCCTTTTGGTACTCACACATTGAGAAAGAATGGGTACCCAATGAGCTACCTCTGATTAACACATATTTTTGTGTTAATGAGAGGATATATTGCATTGCTCCATCCTCATTACATGGTTTGGGCCTATTTTCCATGGATGGGATGAAGGTATGTTACAAAAAAGTTGTCGAATTGTTCAAGTATGTCGGTCCATGTTACAATTACAATGATTGGATGCGGATTGTTCGATATAAAAAAAGTATGTGTAGGTATGGGGTGTTAGCTAATTATATACAACAGAAAGAAAATGATCAAAGTAAAATATTTTCTATGTACATTGATGGGAGACCAAAAGCAATAGGTAATATTGTAGGTTTTATAAATAGTACATGACCTTCTTCAACTAGTAAGCAACCCAATTGCATATTTGTGGTGCGTGAGGGGAATGAAGTTTTTGTTTGTGCAATAAAATCAATAAGTGCAGGGGAAGAACTGCTAATCGATTACCATTTAAATTGCATAGATACAAAAAAAGTTACTATTATGAGGGTTGTAAGTACTATTTACCATTTTGTTAATAAGTTTTTTTTTTGCTGTCTATTGCTTTCAGTTAGCTGAATTTTTTATGTTTAATCTTTGTGACAGGACAATATGAATCTGACAGATGATAGAGGTCACCAGGATGCTACTCCCACCCCTTCTTCAGTGAGGGTCAACCTTTTTGAAATTGTACAAATTAGATAGTTGAAAAATGTTATATTATTATGTTATTTTATTTATGGTGTAAGTACTATTTACCATTTTGTTAATAAGTTTTTTTTTTAATGTCTATTGCTTTCAGTTAGCTGAATTTTTTATGTTTAATCTTTGTCACAGGACGATATGGATCCAATAGATGATAGAGGTCACCAGGATGCTACTCTCACCCCTTCTTCAGTGAGGGTAAACCTTTTTGAAATTGTACAAATTAGATAGTTGAAAAATGTTATATTATTACATTATTTTATTTATGGTTTTTTACTTTTTATGATAGTTTTACTGATATTCCTCTCACAATTTGATGTTTAGGATAAGGGTAAAGTAGCATTAGTAAGTGCCAAGCCACTAGCTACGTCTTCTGATGAGGATATTGTTGAAACTCCCAATTTCATAAAAAATGTTGAAGAAAAAATTTTAAAAAATTAATTTAGAAGCAATCAAAATTTTGGATGAGGCAAATATGGAATCTAAGGAGATGATGAAGAGCCTGTCAGATTTGAGAGCGCAAGCTCATCATTATGAAGTGAGCTCCAATGAATATTTAGCTATACGAAAAGCTCAATAAAGATTTATATTTAACAATCTTTTATGTTGTGAAGTAAAATATGTAATATGTGCAAAAATACTTTATTGATGCAATTTTTTTAAAGAGTTGTAAGAAACTTTAACTACTAAATTCTTGTTATGTAATAATTTTTGGCAACTGATCCATAACTTGGTCAAGGACAATGTAGTGAGGCAGGTAGTAGCAGAGCTTCGACTACCACTAGTAAAATAATCATTTAGTTGACAAGTTAGAAGGAATTTTTTATTTCGAACATTCAAAACTTCTTAACTCTTACTTTGATTATTTCAGAATGTCTTTTCTAACAATGTATTGTTCAAGTCATCCAATGCAGGAGACTCCTAAGAGGTTGACGGACGCCTGTATGAGATTGCCGACTGCAATGTTGACAACAAGGGGACGTCTAGCTGGTAAATCCTTGTTTTGCTATATTTGTTTTTATGTTAATTATTTGTTGATAATATATACTTTAATCTTGGGTGCATCACATAGTGTATTGTTTTTTTTGTGGCAGGAGATGCACCATCTAGTATGCTGCCAAATGTAGATCATAGTGCATGTATTGGTGATAATTCACTGTCATTTCTTGGAGCTACCCATATTTCTAGCACAGGAGCTATGCAGACATCATTGTTGATTGACGATAATGAATCAATGCCTTTGAAATGTCCTAAGATTCTAGGTACTTTAAATAATATTATTTTATATTGTAATAAGGATTTTTTTGCAAGACATGAACATGATAGGAAGTGGTGAATGCAAGGGCTTTTGATGTGGAGTGATGCCTCATGACCTTCTTTAGTATGTCATATTGTGCAAGTTGTTTAATTATTCTGGGATTCCTTTTTATTAGGGGTTTTGTAGGATCATCTAAATTATCAATGACCTTTTGTCTATACCAGTAATTCTCTAGTTTAGTAATTCGGTACATTGCAATTTCATGCTTTCAGTAGAAGATACTAACCAATTTTTCTATAGAGAACCAAAAGTGGGAGTCTTCTTTCATATTCAATGTTCAGTTTTCAATGATTTCCCACATCATTTCTATTGCCTATTAGAGTTTTAGAGTGCTCACTTTCAGCTTCACTATCTATTTTAGCAATATTTTTTTTCCATAATATCCCAGGTATGATCAGTGACAACATCAATTAAGAATGACAAAAAATGAAGGTCATGGAAAGTTATATGTATTATTCACTATTTTTTTTTCAAGGTATACTGATTAATATAGTCACAATACATTTTTTAGTTTCAAAACATCAGTAACAAAACCCTGGTAGAGTTTGATTGGTTTTAGACATTTTGAAATTTTTTCCAAACTTCTTTTTTGATCAATTTTGATCAAGTTGATCCTCCAACCCTGAAATAGATCACTAAAAAGATGAAATGTATCTCATTTTATGTATTTATTTTTCATTATGAAAAGTATTCTTCACATGATTCATTTTAATGGTTCTTACTATTAATTATCCAATGACATTTTGTGTAGGAGACGATACATTTTATAGGAGGCTTTATGACCTCACGTTGTGAAGATTCGAGCCCACCATACGTAAAAGGTGGAACATCATATCTAAACTAATTTTATCCCACTATTTTTTTTCATATCATTAATTGGTGCAACATTTTTCCTTTCATTCGGGTCTTTTCTTATACTAGCTATATCTAACAATTTTGTTTTTTTTCTTAAAAGGTGGAACTACCAAGATCAAAAATTAAAAGATGAGCTCATAAAAGATATAGAGAATGAGTTTGGTAGTAATATTTTTGATCATAAGAAATTTTTACAAAAAGCTTCTAGACATCTTAAGGTTGTGAGGGACACATATAGAGAGAGCCTCATCCTAAACTCAAAGTACGAGCATCCCCCCTTTGTTTCAGTGAGGGATTGGAATGAGTTCATTTTGGATGCAAAGGAGAAAAGGGAACATCCAAAAGAAAGTACACTAGAAAATTCAAAAAGTTATGCAATGGTATTAACTACTAATACATTAATGAGAAAATTTAGGTTCAACTTCAGTATCAACAATTTCAACTAGCTCAGTTTAATCTATCTATTGATGAAAGGTATGTAATTCATATGCTGACACAATTGCTTATAAATCTCAATCTCAATGCTGACACAACTATATATATCTCAATCTGGGAATAAATCCTACATAAGATATAAATAGTGCGCTTATAATTTCACATATAGCTATATTATGTCTTGAAAATATAGTAATGCTCAACTACATCTACCATAGTTGTATTTGTTAGTAGTATAGGTGATAAATGATATTGAGTAATTATAATGAGAAGTACAATTTTTTTGAAAAAATTTGCAAGAATTTTACTAATGGTCAGTCTCCTAAAAGTAATAAGCATCACGTTCAATGCTAGAAACACAAGTTAATGACAACAATCACATTCCTATATTTGAGGACTGACAACAACCCTTGTAGATTTATATTTATTGGTATTGTGGAGAGATGATCTAGCCTACACTAGGTAAGAAAAACTATTTGAGACTTCATTTGGATGACATGATGTATGTTACCTATAGACCATGGCTAGGCATAGAGCCATAAGATGATGTCTTCTCCTAGCTAGGATTCATGTTGGTATCTTAGCCACTGAAAGGCCATTCTTCATTGAAGATAGAGAGATTTCCACTAACCCGTTTCTAGAGACAGATTGACTATCAATACAATATATCACAGGAGTACTGTAGTTACACCTGCTTCACCAAGGAGGTAAAGAAACATTGTTCTCCTAGGTTGGACCCAATCAGATGTATGGAAGATGTCAGTGACCTTACCATTTATAGGTGGGACTACTTTCTAGATGTAGTGAATGATGGTGTCACTCCCTAGTACATAGAGCATTTGGCCACACATTCATTTCCTCATATAACTGATCCTATAGGGGTAGTTAGTCAGGCACCACACCCTAATGTTTAGCAACCACAAGAACATCCTTTGAGGGAGGAGATACCATTATAATGGCCACTGGTAGTTCTTGTTACAATTCCTTCTCATAATATTAGATTAGATCTTAGATCAAGCAACAATGAATAGGCACATAGGCCTAATCATGTGAGAACTCACAAAGAGATGAGCACCGTGGGTGTAGTAGGAGATGATGCTAGGAGACATAGGGTAGAGGAGCCACCACAATAGGATGTGGGTGGAGGAGGGGATGATGACATGCCAAATTAGCCTCCATAGGTTTCACCCATAGGAGATGTATTAGCACAGACTCCAGATTCTCTATGACATGTGAGGGAGAGATTGAGGACTTCTCAGAGGTAGGTGGGCAAGTTACAAGTGCAAGTTATAATTAGAGATGCATAACTAGCTAGAAGAGGGGAACTATGAGATAGTAGATCTATGGTCTAAGATCATAGAGCTAAAGAGATAGATAGAGTTAGAGCGAGATGAGACTTGTCATCATACCTCTCGAGCTACTCATTGTTATGTAGTATATGAAAATGCAGTACCTCTAGCTCAACATGTCTCAAGGTTCTTTGATTATGCTTGAGCTTTTGATGGTGTAGTGCCTCCTGCACATGCATATGTTACTCCTCCTCCTCCTCTTGGTGATGAGGGGGAAGGATGATGTTAGGTCCATGCTATCTTTTGTTCCTTTTTGTATCTTTATATTGATCATGAGATTCATTGTATATTTGATGTATCATTTTGAGACTTGAGATATTGATAGTGCTCTGATTAGCACTTAGTTTTTATCTTTTGATTGTATCACCCCTCTGACATGTTAATGATATATATATGACACTGGATGCAAATTGTCCACTCATAGAAAGCATTAGAATTATTGATTGCAGTTTTCCCAGTAAGATAATGGTGAGCTTCTATTTACCTAAATGTCTTTATTTGGAAATTGGCACTCAACTTTTGGAATATTTTGCAAAAGTGAAATCGATCAAGAAAATCACTTGTTTTGATGATGAAGATTTTGCTAATGTCAAAGTTCTACAATTATTTCCTTATTTGGAGGAGTTGTGCATGCATTCTCCATTATTGGCCATGTCCTCTACAAGTGTAAGCATTTATGTTATTTTAATCTGCAAGAAAGCATCTGTTTGCAAGCATTTGAAGTTATGAAATTTTTTTCGAAAACTCTAACCCAAATTTCATTCTTATAAATAATGCTGATAATTTATGCTATTTCTTTCCACTCTATAAAATTTATTGTTTCTTAAACTCTTATACCTTATTTATAGGATCAAAATTATGTGGCATTATTAAAGCAAATGGTTTAAACATGATCACATACTAATTTTATTAATTTCTACAGTAAAAGTGTTGAAGTTGAATTTTTATTTTTTTATATCCTTAATTCTTCTTTTACTGTGTGACTTTTAAGAATAGTTGAAGCTTATCTACACAGTTTTCTATCCAAATGTCAGCTTTGAAATCATTTGTTGTGGATGTAGACTATATGAAACATCCTCCAAACTATGATGTAACATTTCTGATCTTCTCAAACATTTTGAATGGTGCTCCACTACTAGAAGAAATCAAAATAAACATAGATTAAGACAAGACTTAAGTCATGAGTCTTCTGCTAGAACAATGCTAGGTAGTTCTTGTTAGTTGCTAGTTATCTTAGCAAATCAGTGGGGATTTTGTTTTAGTTACAACCACCATTATAAAATCAATTCCATGCAGTGTAGAGGCTAAAGAATCACTTGATGCACAAAGGTGATGTATTTTAAATTGAAAACAAAAAAATACTTACTTTTCAGCTATGGGTAAAAAGGAATGCTACTAAAACAATCTGAAATTTGACATTCACCCTCAAGTTTATACTTGTTGTAGCCTTGGGGATAAAAACACTTTGAGTGTGGAACCTATGGATACTCTATAGGAAATCAAGAACCAGTAGATAATGATACCAAGGTAATGCTACCAAACTCATGCCTTTCCACTAAGCATATAGACTCTAAACTACAGTTTAAACTAGTGGTTCCTCCATGAAGCCCACCGCCCCCCGCACCCCCCCGCCCCACAATTTACCAAATATGTTCACATCCCATTCAACTAAACTGACTTATCTTTGATGGAAAAAAAATTTAATCTATATAATCTACTAGTTGTTTGAACTTTTAGCTTATCGTTTACTTTGTGTGACAATGGATAATATAGGCTGTCGAAATTGATGTGTAATTTTATGGAGAGGCATGTCAGAATATGGATAAATAGCATGATTACACATGTCAATTAAAGGTATGATGCTATAATTTCTTCCATTTTTTCATATTTTTGGTGGAACATGCTACTTTATGCTAAAACCTTCATACCAATATATAATAATCCACTATTTAGTACTAATCTTTATATCTATATCATCTAACATATTTCAAACTTTTCATAGGTTGCAGGACACATCAAAGGCAACAAAGGTGAGGCTAGAAAAGGTTGGGCAACACAGACTTGGCTTTGGGGGATATTCAAAAATCAAAGAATGCATTGTAAGTAGCAATAAATAAATTGCAAAGAAAAATTATTTATAAAATGCAAATAATTTTTTTAATTAATAAAAAAATGCAAGGCACTAATTTTAATCTAGAGGCCACAGAAGAACACAAAAAAGTTGCCTTCAAGCAAGGCTATGCAGCGGTGGCTGAATGCCTACGGAAAACTTTCATTACCCCAACCGAACAATCTCCTGCATCATGTGCATAGTTAAATATGCCAACATATATATTAGAAATTGAATACTTGAGCAACAATTTATTTGATAATAATGCGCATGACATTGCAATGCAACCTATTAATCGTGACAGAAATCATACGTAGCATCATGAAGCCCCTAATGTGCATTGTACTATCGATGGAGGTGCTCATTTGTTATTTAAAACTAATTATATAATTATTAATACAATTTAACATCTTTAATTGAACTTGGTGTAACCTTTTTGTGTTGAGGATATAGAATCATGTTGTGTTGAACGAGTGCTGGAGGACGTTTAGACTGATCAGCAGGTAGATCATGTCACACATTCAGGTAAAGAAAATTTATGTTTTGTTCTTTTAAATTATTATTTTTATTTATAGTTCTTTTACTTAAATAAAAACTCATAATTCACTAATATAAAATGGTGCAAATTTAACTCATGGAGTACTTGTTATTGTAGTGGACCCCCCTTTGGTGCAATGGCCTCATGATGTTCCTGAATAGATGAGGAGGAGACATGTGTTAGAACTAGTAGAGGAGGGGGATGATGAGGACATTAATATTCCTTTTAGAAATTTTATGAAAAAAATAAATGGAAAGAGAGAAAAAAAGATATGATTATTCATGAATGACTTACTCTTGAATATTGTTAATGAATATTATTCATTAGTGTTGGGTGTTAATGAATTATTTATGAATGACTTACTCTTGAACGTTGTGTGTTAATGAACTTTGTGTTAATGAATTATTCACAAATGTTGTGTGTTTATGAATTTTATGTGTTAATGAATGTTATCATGTGATTATAATGATTGAATGTTATATTTCAAAAATGGATGAACTGAATGTTATTAAATGTTAACGGGGATGGTGAGGACAGATATTCCTCTTAGAAATTTTATGAAAAAAAGAAACGACAAGAAAGCAAAAAAGATATGATTATTCATGAATGACTTACTGTTGAATATTGTTAATGAATTATTCATGAATGACTTACTGTTGAATATTGTTAATGAATTATTCATGAATGACTTACTTTTGAAATATTCATGAATGTTGTGTGTTTATGAATTTTATGTGTTAATGAATGTTATCATGTGATTATAATTATTGAATGTTATATTTTAAAAATGGATGAATTGAATGTTATTAAATGTTAATGGGGAATTTAGAGTGATGTTGGGGGGGCGGGGGGAGGGACCAAATGAGCTTCCACCTTCATGTGGTTGGCCCTATTAAGAAGAGAATATTTAACTATTCTCGAAACCAAGTGAAGCTCAAACTTTAAAGATAAGCTTATAGTTAATAGTGACAACCAATTAGCAAGTCGAAATTAAGTTTTTCGTTACAAATACTATTTTAGTTTTTGAAGCACGATAACATGTTTTAATATTGTACAGCCTTTTTTCTTAAGTTAAAGTATTATTTTACTATAACAACATAATTTATGACCATTTTAGTAACTACTCTAACATCACTTTATGACAAATCTTGTTTTGGCAAAGATGGCGATACGTGGTGCTATCTATTCCTTGGGAGATTGGATTGCATAGGTCTGTATCTCAACATCAACATGGCAAATGGTGTGAAATTGCACTTTCCTTAGTCATGGTTGCATACCTACTACACTCTTTCATTTGAAAAAATGAATAGAAATACCATATCTAGTAGCTTCTCTATGTTGTATTCATTTATTGGTAATGATTTAATGTCATGCCATTTGAAGGTAGCTTCTAGAGTTTCATTTAGTTGTAAGGTGTGTCTTATCTTTTCAAGTTTGTATACTCCATTTGGTAGTTTGGTATTAATCGATGATGTCTGGGATCTTCTACCTTCACTATAGTCTTCATCATCATCAAACTTGTTGTTCGGTATTTTCCATGTTATCCTCTATTTCCATGGTCTTCAACATGGTTGTGTATTTTATATATCTAGTTCAAAGACTCTATGCACCTAAGGTGGAAGAAATTTAGAACTAACAGTTGGAGAGATCATGTTTTGCCTCGTAAAACTAGAAAATTTCATGAGCTTAAGGTCAAGAAGGAAGAAGTCGTAACATTTTGAGTAGAAAAATATGCTTAAAATTACATATTTAGTCAATTCTTTGGTGAAGTTTCTTATTTCAATTCAATTGATTTTGGTTGTCAACCAAATTCCTAACTCCAATGTATATTGTATTTCAGTGCTACATTTTCATAGGGATCTAAGTAAAATGATAGTTGACTATTATTTATATTTGAGAATTTGTGTTGTGCCTTACTATGATCCTCTGATAATAGAGGAGAAATCAATCTAAATTTGTTTTTCATGTCCCATGTTTGATGCTTCTTCTTGTGGAACTAACCACTTTTGATGTGGGTTATGAACTCTAATGCTAGTATGCTATTACACTGCCATTTATTATAGAGTAGATATAATAAGTATATCTGAATATACTGTAAGGGTCTCTAAACCTGAGTAAAGTAGTATTACATAATGTAGATCTAAACTCAAAATTCATGATGTTTTCCACTTTGGAGAAAGAGGGGAACTTAATATACTCGTAACACACCCCATCAAAAGAGATCCATTGGATTGTTTTTGTTGGGATTTGACTCTCTTGGTGTAGTACTAAGCTAGGCTTCTAAGTGCTAGGATAGTTTCTCTTGTTGGTGGTTCTAGACCCGTTGAATGCTCTAGATAATTGTCTATCAAATTTTGGTTGAAGGAGCTATGCTTGGGCTGTCAAGTCTTATGAAAATTTTTTCCTATTTTGTGGTGATAACATGGACTTTTATCAATGCAGAAGTATGGTTTATAAATTCTTAGTCTCTAGTGCCTCTAAGATTTACACCGTTGGGTGACTAATTCTTTGAAGTCCCTAATGTTTGGTGACATTGAGCTATACCTATGTGAGTTATGTTTGGGTTTTCCTTCCTCATCTTCATTTCACTTTTGTGAGTTGTTTTTCCCAAGGCCATTGGAATTTCCCTTTGCTAGTTCCTAAAATTGGATGGATCTAGTACAATTTTGGGCTATTCTATATTTGTATTCTAGTTGAAATAGAGATCTCTCCACTTCAATAATGGTTGATGAGAGGCCATGGGTGAAGCATTGAATATGAGGGTTTTCCATTTTGTTTTAGAGATTGCATCTCTATAGGATACATGCCTAATGATTGCCATTTTTTGTTGGATAGGTGTTGTCACTTGATGGAGGGCCATGAAAAATGACCATTTGATAATTAGAGCCTCTGATTCTATTTTAGATTTTCCTTTTGAGGACTTGTTTTCTAATGAAGAAGAAACTTGTGTTGATTATATTGATGATTCTCAAGCTGTTGGCCTGAGCTAGACTTCTATCGCTTCCATTCTTGTCACAATTTTGGATGTTAGACCGTATTTTAGGTGCAATGCCTGCTAGCCTTGTGGCCTATGTTGTTGAAGTTATTGCTCCCACTTTTTTTTTGAACAAAATTCTACTAATAATGTTGACTCTTAAATAATCACTCTTGGGCCTTGTTGATAGGTTGTAGTGGGGTTTCCTTTGTTGCAATCCTAACAATAGCATTTCTTAGACTTTTGTCCAAGTGCATAGGAAAAGGTTTTTTTTGTTGTGTTGTTGATGCCCTATTTTTATGCTTTCATCCCTTGTTTGTGTAAAGGTTAACAACCCCTTGTTTTGGCTGTTATAGAAAAACAACATATCAATATCATCCTTTTAGATTGAACAATACTAGACAAGTAATGATACTATCTTGAAAAATACAAGAAGCCAAGACTACAATATACAGTAGTTTGATGAAGCAAATAAAATCCTTCCAACAATAATTAGTTAGAACTATCAAAATGAATTTTTAGGATTGTATAAACACAATTGGAAAATGGATCAAGAAGATTTCATGTCTTTCTCATGGCAACTTTGGTTATTATGTGTAAAATTGGCCTCATTCTTTTAACAATTATTTTCATGTTATTCGTAGAATTTTTTTTATCATTTAAGTTTCTTGTTCTTGCAAGATGAACTATGAGATGTAGTGTAATTGGTGTTTTCAAATAAGTAGGATATTCCCAATGCAATGAATGCTACAGAGATCATGATAAACTTGGGTTGCATTCTCTTAGGTAGTGACACTTGTGAGTATTACATTCTTTATAATTTTTAGTATTAAAAATTGTAGATATTAATCATCTATTATGCTGCGCTATTTCTACTTTGCATATAGTTTATCATCACTCTAGCAAACAAGAAAAAAATTGGAATGTTTAGTGTTGCTTGTGAAATAGCTTGTATCATGTCCTAAGGTATATACAAAGCATCTATGATAGTTTGTTAGAAATAAATCCTTTTATTTAAATTCTTATGGCTTTTTTTTTATTTTGCAAGTTTGAAAGATTACAGTGGAATAGGGTTCAAAAATTTTGTATTACCAAAACGTCTTATTTCTTTATTGATACAGATAGATTGAGGACATAAAAATTAAGTTTTGATGCATACTCATATGTACGATGCAAACTTATTTTGATGTGACATTATGTGTGTTCTCTTTCACATTTTACTATCAATTTTCTATCTAATTTAATGACCCAAAACTATTGAGAAAAATTGTGAAGGTCACAATTGCTATTAAAATCTTGTACTACCTTTTTATGTTTATCACTTACCTATCAACAACTCCATAATCGATATTGAAAGTCTCTTTCCATCACCATGCAACTAAACTAATTTATTTTTATTGATGCACCTGAACTATGAGTGCCTTTTGTGTTCTTGACAAATTCTAAGCTTTCAACTTTTGTGAAGCCATTATGGATGCAAATGAACAACTAGTGAGGTGTCAATTTTAAGACAATTTTTTGTTTCTATAATGTATAGTTCAATTGCTAGAAATATTTCATCTATATTGTTAATTGATAGAATGTTAACTTTTCATTTCATTTTCTACTTTGGTTGGGTAGTTCTCCTTGCATTTGTCAATCATAAATCTTGTTGCAGTCTTTAGCCTAATGACAGTTTGGTATTACATCCAAGGCGATAACATAGTTGACTTAAAACTTTGGATTAAAGAAAACATCAAGGGATAATATTTGAATTGTAGATATTTGTAAATTATGCTGGTTTTAAACATAGTTATAGTTATAGTTATATATGCACTCTTATGATGATGTAATTGGGATAGTAAGTTTTTTTGTCACATTTATCTGTTTGAAAAATAGATAAAATTATTGGCTTTCATTCCTAATAAATAATTCTTTCCTAATTTTATTCTTCCCTGTAGGAACCAAAATTTAGACTCATTGTGCCAATTATTGCAAAGGCTTTGCTCTCATAGGAGCCTTTTAAACTGCACAAAATTTGAGTTGTAAAGCATAATTTCTCGGTGGAGACTCAAGATATCGTGCACATTTCTTCCTCCTTCCCATTGTTTTGTATGAAACAATGGTGTGGAGGTAGAAATGTGCACGATACCCTGACTCTCATGCACCGAGCAATTACACTTTAGAGTCAAGTTTTGTGTAGTTTAGAAAGCTCCTATGAGAGCAAAGCTTTTACAATAAATTGGATAGCTCGTCGAAATTTCTACATATCTTGGTCTCAATTTCAACACAAATGCAATATTTTGGTCAAAATTTTGACACCAAACTGGTCACCCTTAGCATCGCATGTATGGAACTGACGTAGAAAATTAAGTTGATTTCATCACAATTTTGACGCCAAATTATGTAGGTTTACATCAAAATTTCAACCAGCACCACCCGCAAATGAGGAAATACCAGTTCAGCTTGGACTAGGGAAATCGATGAAATTCGTGTCGGTAAGTCCACCTTTATGAAGTCAAAATTTCAATGCAGAATGTATGTGGTGAAAAACCAACCAAAAAAGACCAAAAGGAAGCTTGGTCACCTTATTGACCTACTCTTGTCAAAATTTTGACCTTTTCGTGTCAAAATTTAGGCCTAAATTTACTAGTGAGCTGAGAGACAAAATGTAGTTACAAGAACTAAGCCAAGATTTTCCAAATATGTCAAAAGAAATCATCCTAAAGATCAAATAATTGAAGAAAAAGATGCAAGGCAAATGACAAGAAATAGATTGAGAACTAAATCATGTTTGTTAAGCATGAAGGAACCCAATATAGTGAAAGATGCACTGGAAGATGATGACTAGTACAAGGCTATGGAAGAAGAAATTCAGTAGATAGAGAAGAACAAGACATGGACTCTAGTTCCTAGACCAAAAGATAAGAATGTGATTGGAACCAAATGGGGATTTAGAAACAAGCTAGATGAGAATGGTGAAGTGGCAAGACTAGTTTGCAAAGGGTATGCACAAGAAAAAGGAATTGACTATGGTGAGACATTTGTCCCTATTGTGAGAATGGAAGGACTGAGAATCTTGCTTGCTTATGCTGCATACAAAGGTTTCAAATTTTATTAGATGGATGTTAACTCTACATTTTTGAATGACATATTAGAAGAAATCTACATAGAAAAGTTAAAAGGTTTTGTTGATAAAAATAATAAGAACATGGTATGTAGACTGCATAAAGTCTAATATGGATTGAAATAAGCACCAAGATCATGGTATTAGAGACTTCATACTTATCTTGTGAATATTGGATTTGAAAGGGCTAATGATAAAAACAATTTGTACATGAAGTTAGACAAGGACAAAGGTATATTGTTATCTAAAATATTATTTGACAATATCATATTTGGAGGACAAGATGCTTTGTGTAAGGACTTTGCAAATCAGATGAAGCAAGAATTTGAAATGTCAATGTTTGGTGAGATCAAATTCTTTGAGGGACTAGAAGTATATCAGATGAAATATGGTATATATATTACTCAGTTAAAATATGTCAAAGAGATATTGAAGATATTTGGACTAGAGGATTCCAAGCTAGTAAGTACACCTATGGTGACAACACTCAAGCTATCAAAGAATGATGATTTAGTTGAGGTAAATCAAACATTATATAGATCCATTATTGGCAAATTGAAATATGTAGTACACAATAGACCTGATATTGCATTAGTTCTGGGGTTAGTTGTAATATTCTCTACTAATCCCAGAGAGAATCACTTGATGGCTATGAAAAGGATAATGAGATACTTGAAAGGAATAGAAGAGTTTGGTTTATACTATAAGAAGAATGAAAAATTTGAACTGAGAGCCTACACCAATGTTGATTGGGTTGGAAACATTGATGATAGAAAAAGCACCAGTGGGGGAGAATTCTTCTTAGGTAAAAGACCTGTTACATGGACTAGAAAGAAGCAGAGTTGTACTTCCCAATCTACTACTAAAGTAGAGTATGTTGCTACTGCTATTAATTGCTCAAACACTGTATGGATCAAATAGGTACTTAAAGGAAGGAAGGAAGAAATCATAGAAATAGTGACACTTTGTTGTGACAATACAAGTGCTATTAATATATCAAAGAATCCTATGTTGTATACAAAGACAAAGCACATTGCAATAAAGTATCATTATGTAAGGGAATAGGTTCAAGATAAAGAGGTGAAGATTGAATATATTAACACAAAGGAGAAAATTGCTAATATCTTCACAAAAGCATTACCTAAGGATCCTTATGAATATCTAAGATGTAAATTATGGGTGATACCCATATCAAAGGCTATGTAAAAGACAGAGGGAGTGCCCTACATCAATTAAGGTGACATTCATTCAATACAAATTGATGCAGTGGATCTTACTTTAGGAATTGCCTACAGTAATCATGGAATTGGAACTATAAATATATCACAAGCAAGGTGAAAAAGGGAGAAATTGAAGAACCTACAAAAGCCTATATCTACATATATTAAAGATGCCAAGTGTTGAGTATATGTCTTTGGCATTGTTTTCAAACAGGGAGAAAATACATTAAACTATTCAAGTGCAAGAGGACCAATAGAGAAAGTACATCATTAGAAGATCAAAAGAAAGAAAGAGGGAGGAAGGATCAAAAAAGAGAGGGAGATATTCTGCTGATAAATTCAGTATGAAAAAGAGAAGATATAGAAGGAACTTAGAGGGAGTATTTTTTAACCTAATCAGAAGATGGAAGTTGTTGATAGAGGGAGGAATTTCAATACAAGTTTTTCTTGTGGTATTGTCTTACTATTTTAACCTAGTTAGTTTAATGGAACAAGATGTTCATCATTTGATTGACTTGGTTGATTAGTTTGGTTTTCCATCAATGCTAAAGAGGGAGATTGTTGATATTTGATTGAAAACACCATTGATTAGAAAGATTTTTGAAGAAGACTATGTGTTTCAATCATTATTTTGTCATTGATTTCAAACCTGCTATTTTCTAGTAAGACAATTTCTTATATGTTTCAGGTACTATCACTTAGTTTATTGATGAGGAGGATTTGATCAACAAGATGTAACAAAAGTACCTAGAGGAAAGGTTGAGTTATGATTATGTATTGAAGTACAAGAATCAGTTAAGATAGTGATAACATAATGTATTGATGATTTACTTGAGGTTACAAAATGGCTAGCTACACTTAGAAATTTTAGAAGAATAAAGTTAAATAAAGTTCATTTACCAAGCTTGACCAAGTGGATAGTAGGTGTCGAGCAAAGTTAGTTCAAGATGAGCAAAAATTCAGTTGGAGCCAAGTGAAAGAAAATTTTAGTGGATGCCAAGCAAGTTAGTAGATGTTGAGTGATTTTCAGCTGATGTCAAGCACCAATAAAATCTAGTTGATGCCAATGATTTCACAATTGATGTCAAGTGATGCAGTATGTGCCAAGCATCAGAAGATTGATAATGCCAAGCTATTGCATTGTGATAAAGATCAAAGATTTTTCAAATTAAAGTCAACAAGTTTTTTTTCTTGGAACTTATGAATTAGGAGGAAGATAAGATTGATGAGTTGGTAGCACAAAATCTTATGTAAACTATTTTGGAGGAAAATTCAAATGAATTCTAAGAGAAGTTTCTAGAGAAGACAAGATATGAGATAGATAAATTATATCCTACCTAATCCATTGAAATCCCTAACTTTGGTGATGGATAATGAGCAGAAAAATGTTCTAATTTCTTATATATAGGAATGTTCAGTCATGAAGCAAGAGAGTTAGAGAGTTTGAGGCAAGAATCTGATAAGGGGAAGAAGAAAGGGGTTTTTCTTCATCAAGTGACCCAAGAGAAGAGTCTGCAATGGCATACTAAACAAAAATGGCTTAGGAAGATGAATGTTTGAAGGGTGAACAAGCTATCAGAACTACAAAGAATGGAAGCCAAGTAGAGTTGAGGACTAAATAGAGATTTGTAATCTATAAGTGAGGTTGTAAGTTATATTAGATCAAATCTCTATTGTTACTTTCTAACAATTGTATCAGTCTAGGGTAAATCCTTTGGAGTAAATTTGACTTAATAGTCATTGGAAAATCCTTTAATAGGGTGGCATTCCAAGTGAATAGCCTAAAGTCCTTTAACAAGGCTCACTTTTAGTAGGGTGACTAAAATCCCTTAACCAAGTCACATTTAACACTGTGTATTGTAAACTTTAATAGGGCATCACTTCAATAGAGTAAAAAAGGAGTAGCATGTTACAAGTGGTTTTCCCCGCATTAAATCATTGTATCAAATGTGTTGATGGATGTGTTGTATTTTATGTTTTACATTTCTACAAATTGATTTGACAATAACATATAAGTTTTAGTTGATACACTATGAATGCATGCATGGCTATGAATGTTTTATGAGTTCATTGAATTGTGAAAAGTTTTATTTGTGCATCTAGACCTTGAATAATTGATTCATCCCTCCTCTTAGTTATTCTAAAAGAATTCCAATAGATTGGCCCTCATTTTATGAGCAATTAGTAAAGACAATAAAATATTGGGATGAGATAAAGGAAAATGATGAAGCCTTGAAGCCAATTGTCAATAAGTTGAGTAAAAGGAGAAAAGAGGTCACCTTTTTATGTTTTTCTATCATCAATTTATTAGATGAACATATAGAAAATACTTATGATATTTCCAATGATCTTTTAAAATTTGATGATAAAAGAGTTGAGCTACAAAGGAGAATTGTCAGCTATCTAGACAAGTACAAGAGTGTTGAATTTGATTTTTTCCCACATGCTTTAGATAAAAAGAATAAACTGAACAATAAGGAGGAATGGGCCCAAGAATTAAATGACCTATTTTTTCTAAGAATGAGTAGAGTCATAAATGAAAAAGGAAATGCATGTTGAGCAGCTACTACTAAAAAAATTGTAAAAGTACAGTTATTCTTTGATTCTTTAAGACACGATTTTGTTGAAATTGATAAAATTACTGAATATTTGATTAAGAAACAACATGATATTCTACAATTTAATTGGCCAAATGACACATTTTTTGAGGAGTGGATGGTAGATATCACTCATGATGAGCTGTTAGAAGATGTTGAAATTGATGATGATGAGGAAATGGAGTAAGATGAGCTATAAATAATTGACACATCAGCAAGAGATCAAAAATAAGAATAGGACAAAAGTGAGAAACCAATTTTAGTTGCTAGAACAAAAATCTAGATTGATGATTTGGTAGAAGTGAAAATAGATATAAGTGTTGTCTTATTAGTCCATGATGATATAAATGGAGATCCTCAAGTTGAAGTGAGTTTGCAAGAATCAAAGCTAGAAACATCACTATCAATTCCTTTAACCACATCTTCCAAGGAGACACAACAATAAAGCCAACCATTAGCTTTTTCATCAACAAGAAGATGCAACAAAAGGATGTAATAGAAAATGGTCCCACCAAAAGAATTTTTATGATGCAGATTTTTTCTATTGTACAATTTTTTATCTTTTATGTCAATAACAAAATGTAAATATCTTTTTTCTTTAGGACAGCTATTAGTTCTCTATGTTTGAAGCTTGTTGCATCTCATACTATATTAATGAGATTCCAGAGCTAGAAAATGGCCCAAGTCATTTTTACAATTCTAGTGTTACTAAGTATTGTTTGGTCTAGTTTCTTGATGCAAATTTTATGATGTATTTTCTTTGCAGGCATTTTAGAATACATTGATGTTATAGGATCTTAATGTCTTATCTTGATTCATTTTTGAGTTATGTCACAATTTTCATATAATTTTCAAATGAAATTAATACAAAGAAGAACAATCCCCATTTCTTTTCTTCCTGAATTTTGCATGATCCATCTTCATTAGCTAGTTATCTTGAAATTGTATGAGCAAGGCTTGTTTAATTGAATGTAATTAAATCAATTTTAATGTCATTTCACTACTACTTTTAGTTCAATGAATCAAGTAAACACTTTAGTGAAGTTGATAAAATTTCCATGGTAATAGGAAGGATGTGTGTAAGAATGAGCTTCAGTGAGATTTTTTGATAATATTGATTGTAATGTAGTCAATTAGGTCTAGAAATTAGATAGACTCTGAATCCCAATGGATGAGGCATTGACCTATTAGTTCAGTCTATAGATGGAGAAATCATGAATAAGAATCAAGCTTAAAACCAAATTAAATCAATTTTATTTTAATGTTTGAAGAGTTTCAAGTTGGTCAACACTTGTTTACATTTAACCTCTGAGTCTTAGTTAGCTACTATTTCCTAGAATTACTTGTAAATCTAAGAAGAATTATGACCAATCTACTATAAGGGATGTGTATTGTTATAGAATTTCATGGAATGAATGAAATATGTGTGTAATATCATGTTATAAATCATTCATCACTTAGGTGCACCCACCTTGGTTTTTTAGAGCCTAAAGACTAGAAAATCTTTTTGATTTTGTTGAAGTTGGGTCTAGATCTAAAGCACATATAACTGTTTATCGGAATTAGCTAATCCTTAGGTTGTTGTGATCTTTTTATCTTGGTATTAAGTATTTTGGTTCTTAATTATGTGAAAACACCAACACATCCTAAAAATTTATGCCTCATGATGACAAACAGGTCAATAGATATTTGATTGCCAATATCTCCTTTTAAAATTTATCCTACAAGTAATACATCAGAAAATAATAAATTGCATTTGGATTTGGCTTTGAAAACATGTCAAATAAGCACTTGGGGAAAAAAGATCTAGGGTATTTATTCATTGTCACATGGGGAATATCAATCTATGATTTGGGCTCATGACCAATAATTGGACAAATTTGGAAGGCATTCAAAGTTGGGCACTTAGAATTGTAGGACTGAACAAACTATCAAAATAGTGATTTTCACAAATGGAATGGACTTGGGAAATTGTGAAAATAGATTAATAAAGAATTTAAAACTATCAAACATAAAGAATTTTTGGAGAAGAACACATTTGTACAATCCATTTGGTCTCATCTATAACGGTTTTTATAGCATCCTAAACTAGGATATTGATCAATCTGCATTTTTAGATACCATTGAAACTATAGAAATTTCATTTGAAATCACATTTGAAAACTAGTAAAATAGATTTTCATTGGCTCAAAATTGAAACATAGCAAGTCTCTAACCCCCTAAAATGTAATGGAAAAATAATTTCTTCAATTGGATCAACTAGGTCAAAGTTATAACTGGTCAAACAAAGCTACTCAAAATTTTGGCATGACAACAGTAAACAACCAATTTTGTGGGATTCAAAACCTGATCAAAATTCATCAAAATGACTTGAAATTAGAAACATGGGTTCTTTGATATGCATACTAGACACTCCCAAAGTGGAGGGTCATGAAATGTACTTGGACACAAGATATTTCATTTTAAACTAGGCCTTTAGTACCTATTTAACACTTAGCAAAAATGCAGATTTGAGCATTGCTCAAAATGATGCTTCACAAAATGGTTCAAAATGTCAATTTATCATCATAGGACTCATGAATATACTCAATGAAAGGTATTAAATATTTAATACATATCATAGGCTACATATGCATTAAAATATCTCATAGGGGATTAATTAGACTCAATTTTCAAGAATGGTACTGAAAACCAGTGCTTCAATTTTGAGTCACAATAGTGGATCTATTTGGGGATGCATGTCCCTTGTATACATGGGAAGGATTCATATTTCTAGTAGAATCAAACCACTCCACAAAATCTCTCAAAAAACTTTATTAAAAGCAAGAAAACTACTCTTAAACTATATAAATGATGGCCCTAGGCTACTGAACTTCATCAAAACTTCTTACCTCTATAATATACCTAGTTTACATTTGCACTTTGATGAGATAAGATAGAAACATCACTTCTATTAGTTTCATCAATTAGATTAGCATCTTTAGTCAACTCACTTGGCAAAACAAACTCTACATCTTCACTTTCATAATTGTTGAGAAATAAAGATCGCTTGTAGATGTAATTGCATTGCCTATAACGTATATGTTTTCCAATGGAAGCAATATCACTCTTATTTATATTAAGGAAGAGACATGGGGGGACATGTCTCCTCATGAGACATGTCTATCCATTATTTTTTAATCAATATAATAACAAATGATTATTTAATGATATTATAATATATGTATATATATGCACTTTAGTCTCATAGTTTATCCAATTGAAGCTACCAGAAATCAACACTCCCACTTAGCTTAGGAGGATAAACACATGACCATATATTATCTCAATGTAATATAAAGATATTGGGGGTAATGGACTGCAAAATGTGAACTTGTTTGGCATTCACCATGTACTCTTTGAGAAATGGCCTCCTGAATGTTGAGTTGCAAGATATTCACCAAAATTATGAGTAATGGCCTCCTGGATGTCAACTCATTTGATGCTCACCAAGTACTCTATGTAATGGCCTCCTAAACATTATTTTTTATAATATTCACCATGTACTCAAAAGGTTCATAAGTTATGTGCTTGTACATTCTCATAGTGCTTACCATATGAACATCCACCATGAAAACTATAATCTATCATGATCTTCATAGACATTATAATATATCCATCATAATAGAAAAATAAGTTATTGTAAGATCATCACCTTTCAACAACTTATATAAATACAAGTGATAATCATTTAGAAGTTGTCACTTCCTCATAATATACATAGTGGGTAAGCCCATTAAAATCATCTAGCCACACACGTGAACTCTTTGACTCCCTCTAAATATCAATTATCATAATTTCTCATCCAATGTTACCTTTGAAGAGGTGTCAAACTCCCTCTAAGTCTGAAATCAATCTCCCTTTTCCTATAGTAACATTCTAAAAAAATATCAAGCAAATAACTCTCATAGTACCTATTTAAGAGAGAGAGAGAGAGAGAGAGAGAGAGAGAGAGAGAGAGAGAGAGAGAGAGAGTGGTATGATAATCAAAGAAAATAATAATAATTTTTTGAAATATATGTGATAGGCTAAGTTACTAAGAGGAGAGGGGTGAATTGGTAACCTATAAAACTTAATCCTTTATTATCAATTAATCCTTCTTTTATATTCTAATCTAATTACATGCATGAAAAACTAAAAGCATCAAAATATTCATAACACTTTACACGCAATATGGTGACCCAGAAACCTTCCAAATAGAAAGTAAAACTAGGGTGGGGATGATACCTTATGAGACTAGAATATGGTCTTTTTTATCATTTCATTTTCAGTTGAAATTACAAACTTTCTAAAAACTTTGATGATTAAGAACATGATGTTTATGATAATTTTAGACAAATGTGTGCATAATTACTTTCCAAGACTAAAATGAATATGCTATGAAATGATATGTCATTTGATAACAAAATAGTGAGAATGATTTTTTTCTTCCTTAGCTAGGTTGGGTAGTTCTCCTGCAGCAATGTGACATAGGGTAAACTAATTTAGATGACATATTTTGAATTAATTTCTTGATGTATGTTATTACTTTGGACGCACTAATATTTTGTAGATTCAAAGGTAAAGTCAACTCAGCTAAGTGGAGTTAGCAGCCTAAGAAAATAGTGGTAAATTCCATTAATGACATTCCACATCACCAACCATTTCATCCATAATAGGTAGTACCTATTTTTAGGAAAGTGGGAGTCAAAATAAGAAATCCAAGGGTTGTGAGCTCATAAATTCATGTTCCATTTAGCACCAAAGTTAATACATCTCTTGTAATATTCAATGCCACCCATTGTTTCAGTAGTTGATGAAGTCTAAAATCTAGGAATTATGTTCCTAGTTTTTGTTTAAATAACTAGAAGTCTATGTTCCAGAAAAAGGAATTTAATTAGTAGTTTTTAGTAGAAGGAAGAAGTTTTCTAAGTTTTGAGTACTAAATGTAATCATTTTGTTTATCAGTATGCATGTTTACTGTTGTTATGAATAAAAAGATCATTTTAGGTTTCCATCTTTGAATAGTTCTACTTCACTTCTCTGTGGGGGCCCACAGAGGAAGTAAACTAATTAATTAGCATAGGATTTACCTTAAATTTGTATAACTAGAGTAGATTCTATTGTTCCTACAGCCATTGATAGTAGAATTAGTGGGCTGTCCCTACAGCATAGGCAATTGCTATAGTTCTTAGTTGTATTGTCATGCTTTGTTAAAATAGATTTGATTCTCAGCTTTAGCATAGATTTCCTATAGCATAATCATTTGAATTTCCATAGAATAATTCTTAAGTTGAGAGAAGTTTGAAGCATATATTTTGCAGACACCATTTCAAGTTTATGTCCCTAGTTGACAAATTAAATGAATCCAAATGAGTTGGGTTAGAAACACTTGGGATATCCAATCCTAGATGAAGCAGTCCATTGCTATGGTATTTTGATCCCTTTCTTTAGCCAAGCAATACCTACAAGCTTTAGTATTGTAGTATAAAGTTGGCCTGTTAAGGCTTACAATGATCACTTCTAATGATCTACCCTATTAGGAGCAATAAGGACTACTAGGCCCACCTTAAAAAAGGATTTACAAACATACAATGAAGTTTGCACTTGGTAAAGAGATTTACAAAAGACTATTAAGTCTACCTTGTGAAAGGATTTGACTGATCCACCTATTATGATGAAATAGTGGCTGATCTCTAATATACAACTTGGTTAGCTGAGTGAGATTCCTTTGAGTGTAATGATCACCTTGTTGTGATAGATAAATATTTGTTGATCCTTATACTATTGTAGCTTGTATACTTCACACTTTTTCTTCTTCTTTACTTGTTACATTACTTCCATACTATATATTGGATGTGATACAATACATTACATATACACCAATCCAAATTACAATTCAACAAAGTTAGCTACAAGAAAATTTTACAAAAAATACACAAAGTCAACCCAACTACAAGAAATTGGGTACAAAAAATACACAAAGTTAGCTCAGCTACAAGAACTTTGGTTCTAAAGACTAGCTTAGTGAGGTTCTAATACCCGGTATCTACTATTAATGCTTGAAATTGTCATGCATTTAGTAAATGTAGAAGCTCAGTCCATGCTCATCACTTCCAAGTAGTATACACTTAGTCTGCTCTGGTGACTCAATGAATATTGTGAAACTTAGCATATAAACTAAATCACTTGATTAACACTACATATCTTGATTGATGATATTACAATGAGCTCGGTATAAACTAAATCACTTGGTTAACACTAAGTGGCTCGGTCAACACTGTATTCACATCACTGTAATTGCAAACTCAATAAGAATTGCACAACTTGGTTTGCATTGAGGAATGCAACATACACTAAGATGCTCAGTTTACATTGCTGATAACCAACCTTATAGAAACTACTCGGCACAAACTGAATACTATTCTTTGAACTCAATAGCAATTGTAGAACTCAGTAAAAATTAAAATTCTTGGTTAAGATTGTTAACTATACAATAAACTTGGTAGATGCTATCTGTCTAAAAAAGTGTGTGTCACTAATTAAAAACATGAATATAATGTCAACAATCTCCCCTTTGTCATTAGTGACAGGAACACTTACCAATCAAAACTGAATTCAAAAAGTTCATGAACCCCTTTTATTCATCATCTTCTATCTCCAACTTGGTAGTACTCTATTTTTAAGATTTTTCAAAATTTCTTTTATAACAGATGTATCTCTAAGTATATGTACACATATGATATGATAATGCTCCCCCATATATATATACATATATATATATATATATGTATGTATATATATATATATATGTATATATATATACATGTATACATATATATGTATATATATATACATATATATATATATATATATGTATATATATATCTATACATGTATATATATATATACATATATATACATATATATCTATATATGTATATATATATGTATATATATATATACATGTATAGATATATATATACATATATATATATATGTATATATATATACATATATATGTATACATGTATATATATATATACATATATATATACATATATATGTATACATACATATATACATATATATATATATATGTATATATATATATGTATATATGTATGTATACATATATATGTATATATATATGTATATATATATACATGTATACATATATATGTATATATATATACATACATACATATATATATATACATATATATACATATATATACACATATATATATATATGTATATGTATATTTATATGTATATATGTACATATATTTTATATATATATAGAAACACACACACACACACACACACACACACACACACACACACACACATATATATATATAATATAATATAATTTACATATTTTCTCATTTGATATATACATTTTATCCCCCTTTATGTATACTACTTCTTATATTATATCTTCTCCTCTTTACAGTACACATCTTCTCCCCCTTTTTCACATTAATGTCAAAAATGTATGTTGTATACTATACAATAATGCCAAAATGTGATAAGAAATTTGAATTTACCTTTAGAATCAGTGCCATTATCTTGTCCCAATTTTCTTGCAACACCTTGTATGTGTGCAATGCAACTTGAACTTCTGCAGAAAGTTCTATCATGTGATTTGCAATTGAGAACTTTTTTATCATGGATGAGGGTTTTAGCATGTGAAATATGTTTCTACAATGCATCCATCTTTGGGAGAATCATGCCCTATATGTTTACCAGTATAGCTCTTATTCTAGCTTCTTTTGTTAGCAATTTTGATGGGGACACGACCCAAGAACAGAATGGAACCAACAGAAAGGGAAAATTATATTAACTGAGAAAATAAGCTAGTACAAATAGTGCAGAGAAAATAAACTTCAAAACATGCCCTAAGGGCTTACAATAGCATAAATCTGGAGATAATTTCTCCTTTTTGTACCTCCTCTCAAACTCCACTCCGAACTGCCTTTTACAATGCCAAAAATCTCCTTAAATAGACCCCAGAGGGTTAAGGACTAGGAATACATTCTAGAAAGTTCTAGTAGGCATCCACCGACTAAATAGAAGGTTTCGGAAGCTGCGTTAGAAGTCGGTGCAAATCTAGAAGAATCCAGAAACGGTAATCGAACTTCCGAGAGGCATAACTTTTGAACTGTAGCTCCGATTGACGAACCGTTTACATTTTTGGAAAGCTCTCAAAGTGCTCTATAGCCCTATGGTCAAGCTTCGCTCATCCCCCATTTTTCAACCCTTTTCAAGGTCATTTAATTCCCCTAGCCTGACTTTGAAGCATTCTTAGGAGGTCTCCAAAACTCAAAAAATTGCAATAACTTTCAAACCGTGGGGCCTTTTGACCTAATTCTTTTTCTGGAATGCTCTAAATCACAATTATATTCATCTAGCCAATTCACACCTTCTAGGTCACCAAAATGATGGCCAAATTGCATGCTCCTATTTTTTTGGAATTTTCAAACACACTGATAGTGGAACTGTGAGAGTTGGAACCTTTATTTGACCCAAATGGGTATCCAAAAATGTAAAGACATGAAACAGAAACTAAGTCTAAGTGCATTTTTTTGGGTGACACAGGATTGCCCTTATACCTCTGGATGCTCCTGCATCAGACACCCAGGGTAGATTGGAAAGTGACCCTGACACTTTAGAGATGGTAGAGGAAATCCCAAATGGGAAACCTCAGCTGCTGAAATCCAAGTTGAGTCCTCGATTGGCCGTCCTTTCCATTTGACCAAATACTCTTCATACTGCTTGTTTCTGGTACTCCTACCCACACGACGATCTAGAATGTTTTCTATCTCCTCCTTCTTAGAAGCAGGAATTGGACATGGCTCTAACACCAGCTCATCGTCTACACCATCATTATGATACTCTATTAAATCTGTAATGTTAAAAATGGGAGAAATGTGAATACCATCTGGCAGCTCCACTTCATATGCATTTCCTGAGTCATGTTTCTTCAAAATTTTGCAAGGGCCAAATTTCTTCATTTTCAGCTTGTTGTAAGTACCGACTGGAAATCTTTCTTTTCGTAAGTGCACCATGACTAAATCTCCTAATTGGAATTCCTTATGTCTTCTCCTTTGATTAGCCCTAGCTTTATATTCTTGATTCATCTTGGTTATGTGTGCCTGAACCTCCTCATGTAGACACTTGATATGTTCAGCAAATTCCTCAGCTTCAACACTTGTCCTCTCCCCTTGTTCTATCTTCCTCAATTCTGGTGTAGTCCTTGGGCTATTCCCATATACAATTTGAAATGGGTATTTTCCAGTACTCCTATTTACAGAGTTATTATAAGAAAACTCTGCCTGTGGTAGAATCAAATCCCATCCCTTGGGCTTATCTCCAACTAAACATCTCAACAAATTGCCCAGACTTCTGTTTACCACTTCTATTTGACCGTCAGTTTGTGGGTGATGCGTGGAACTGAATTTCAAGTCTATTCTCAACTTTTTCCACAATGTCCTCCAGAAATACCCCACAAATTTAGTGTCTCTATTAGAAACTATACTCCTTGGAAGACCATGTAGTCTTACCACCTCTTTGAAAAAAAAGTCTGCAATATGGACAACATCATGAGTTTTGTGGAATGGAATGAAATGTGCCATTTTTGAGAACCTATCAACCACCACAAATACTGAGTCATTACCGCTTTGTGTCCTTGGTAATCCAAGAACAAAATCCATACTTATGTCCTCCCATGGCCTTGATGGAACAAGCAATGGCTGATATAGACTAGTATTGTGACTAAACCCCTTAGCAACCTGACAAACTTGGCAACTCTGTACAAACTTCTTCACATCCTTTGAAATTTGAGGCAAAAAATAATGTTCTCTAAGAATGGCAATGGTCTTATCTCAACCAAAATGTCCTTCCATCCCTCCACTGTGTTTCTCCTTAATCAGATTTTCCCTCATGGAACTCCTTGGAATGCACAATTGACTACCTTTGAACAACATGCCATCCTGAATCAAATAGTCTAACCACTTGGTTCTATCTACAGCAATAGGTTCTTTACAAGCTTTCCATGCTTCAGCAAAATCAGGATCCTCGGGTACAAATTCTTGAGTTCATCAAACCCAAATACTTCAGCCTGCATTACTGTAAGCAGTGACTATCTCCTACTTAGTGCATCTGCAACCCTGTTAGATTTTCCACTTCTATGCTTCAACACAAATGTATAACTCTGCAAGAATTCTACCCACTTCATATGCCTCTGATTCAATTTACCTCATCTATTTAGGTACTGTAATGCCTGATGATTAGTATACAAAACAAATTCCTTTGGAAATAAATAATGTCTCCATTTCTTTAAGGCCTGAACTATTGCATAGAACTCTTGATCATAAACAGAATACTTCTTCTTTGCATCATTCAATTTTTCACTAAAATATGCAATAGGCTTACCTTCTTGGCTTAATACAGCCCCAATAGCATTGCCACTAGCATCACAATCCACCTGGAAAACCTTTCTAAAATCTGGAAGTGCCAACACAGGTTGTTCTGTTACCTTCTTCTTCAGCAATTCAAAACTTCTCGCAGCTGCTGTAGTCCATTTGAACTCTTTTCTATCCCCTCTTATTGTATCAGTTAGGGGTGCACATATGCCACTGAAATTCTTAATAAACTTTCTGTAAAAACTAACCAGACCATGAAATGATCTTACCTCAGTAGCAATCCTTGGAGTAGGCCATTCCAAGATGGCTTTTACCTTTTCTGGATCCATTTTAAGACCTTCAAGTGATATAACAAATCCCAAATAGACTAACTCCCTTTTTGCAAAGACACACTTCTTTAGATTAATTAATAGTTTCTCTTCCCTTAGCCTTTCAAGGACACTACGAATATGCAGTAAATGTTCTTCCAAAGTCTTGCTGAAAATTAAAATATCATCCAAATAGACAATAACAAATTTTCCCAAGAACATCTTAAGTACCTCATTCATGAGCCGCATGAAGGTGCTTGGGGCGTTCGTCAATCCAAAGGGCATGACTAACCACTCATAAAGACCATCCTCGGTCTTGAAGGTTGTTTTCCACTCATCTCCTTCTCAAATCCGTATTTGATGATAGCCACTCTTCAGATCTATCTTTGTGAAGTATTGAGCTCCACTCAAGCAGTCCATAAGATCATCCATCCTTGGCAAAGGAAATCAGTACTTGATGGTTATCCTATTTATAGCTCAGGAATATGTACACATGCTCCACTCTCCATCCTTCTTTGGTGTGAGTACTGCAGGTACTGCACATGGACTCAGGCTCTCTCGAATCAAGCCCTTCCTCAATAGCTCTTGAACTTGTCTATTTAGCTCCTCTATTTCAGTAGGAGTCATCCTATGAGCAGCCTTGTTCAGCAAACTAGCTCCTGGAATCAGATCTATCTGATGACTGATTTGCCTTACCGGTGGCAATCCATCTGGAACATTATGAGAGATAATATCTCCAAACTCCCCTAGTAAATCTAAAACTTCAAGTGGTATTTCACTACTACCTTCTTTATCTTTCCTAGGAATCAAAGCATAGCACATATGTTGATGTTTCATGCCATCTAAAAACTTCCTTCCATCAACAAGACAAATCCTAGCATTGCTACATACCTTTTCACCTTCCTTTTTCATGGGCTTCAATTTGTGGTGAACTCCACCCTTTGTCAAAGAGTATGTGTTTGCATGTCCATCATGCACTGCATGTCTATTTAACTTCCATGGTCTACCCAACAATAGATGGCAAACATCCATTGAAATAACATCACAAAGAACTTCATCATGGTAACTCCCAATTTTGAATTGCACTAAACATTGTTCACTTACCAGGACCTTATGATCATCTTTTACCCAAGAAATCTGGTAGGGTTGGGGATGTTTCTCCCTCTTGAGCTTCAGCTTAGAGACCATCTCTTCTAATACCAAGTTATCAGTGCTACCACCATCAATGATCACATCACAACATTTATCCTCACACTTGCATCTGGTATGGAAAAAACTCCTCTGTTGTCCTGGTTCATTCTCACCACTTAGTAGGACTCTTTCATTTACCAAGGTCTCTCCTCTTTCTACATCCTCTGAATGTGATGATTGTGCATCCTCATCCACATGAGCAACCCTACCTTGGCCCTCAGCTCTCCTATATGTCCTTCCTTGTTGTTGAGGGCATTCAAATGCACAATGACCTTCTTCATTGCAATGGAAATAGGTACCATAGAAGCCTCCTCTTCCTTGTCCACATC
Source organism: Cupressus sempervirens (assembly GCA_028749045.1). Lineage (NCBI taxonomy): Eukaryota > Viridiplantae > Streptophyta > Pinopsida > Cupressales > Cupressaceae > Cupressus > Cupressus sempervirens. The sequence goes on from CM053783.1 coordinate 107,197,162, forward strand.
CTCTACCTCTTCCTCTTTGATTTCCAAAGTCTTGATCATGGGAGCGGTTGAAACCCTCATTCCTCTGGTTCCTGCTAGTACCCACATCTTCATTTTTCTTTTGGGTTTCATTGTGGCCTACAGATGATCTACCGCTTCCCCTTCCTCCTTGACCGCACCCTCTTTGTCTTTCTTCAAACCTTTTATTCAACTTCTCTTCAACTTGTAGGGAAAACTTGTATGCCTCTTCAACACTGGTCATTCTTACCAGACTTAATTCCTCCTGGATGCTAGGTCGCAACCCATTGATATAACAAGCAACCTTCTCCTTATTTGCTTCTGCATGCCCCACTCTAATCAAGAGTTGGTAAAACTCCTCTGTATATTCTTGGACTGATCTTCCTACTTGCTTTAACCCATGCATTTTCTTAAACAGATCAAGCTCGTAGTCCACATGAATGAACTGCTTCTTCAATTTGTCCACCATGCGATCCCATCTTGTGATCTTCTCCTTTCCTCTTCTATTTCTTTCCAGTTGAACCTCTTGCCACCAGATTTTGGCATGGCCTTTTAGTTTGGCCTTTGCAAACTTAACCCTATCTGGGTCCCTTATATCCTCATACTCAAAGTATTCTTCCAGTTCATTGATCCAATCGATCAACTCATCTGGTTTCAGATTTTTTGGAAATACACCCACTTCAATTGTAGGTCTTTTCCCAAACTTAGTAATGGCCCTAAAAAGCCTTTCCTCTACAGGATTCAGAACTTCCCCGTCAACTTCCTCTTCTGGTCCCATTACTTCTTCTTCATTGTCATCCTCACTGTTGTCACCTGCAGCAACATTTGCTCCTCTATGAAGCTCCTCTTGCAATGCTTGTACCTGCCTCTGGAGGGCTCTTACCTCCTTAGGATTAATAGCTATGGCCCTTTTGCCACGCTCTCTTCATGGAGGCATCTTCTAACTTGAACCCACAACCACACAGTCCTAGTGCAAACTGCCTCACAGTCGGCGCTCTATCTACACACTCAGGAAAACCCGCTCTGATACCACTTGATGGGGACACGACCCAAGAATAGAATGGAACCAATAGAAAGGGAAAATTATATTAACTAAGAAAATAAGCTAGTACAAATAGTGCAGAGAAAATAAACTTCAAAACATGCCCTAAGGGCTTACAATAGCATAAATCTAGAGATAATTTCTCCTTTTTGTACCTCCTCTCAAACTCCACTCTGAACTGCCTTTTACAATGCCAAAAATCTCCTTAAATAGACCCTAGAGGGTTAAGGACTAGGAGTAAATTCTAGAAAGTGCTAGTAGGCATCCACTGACCAAATAGAAGGTTCCGAAAGCTGCGTTAGAAGTTGGTGCAAATCTAGAAGAATCCAGAAACGGTAACCAAAGTTTCGGGAGGCATAACTTTTGAACCATAGCTCCGATTGACGAACCGTTTACATTTTCAGAAAGCTCTCAAAGTGCTCTATAGTCCTATGGACAAGCTTCACTCATCCCCCATTTTTTGACCCTTTTCAAGGTCATTTAATGCCCCTAACCTAACTTTGAAGCATTCTTAGGAGGTCTCCAAAACTCAAAAAATTGCAATAACTTTCAAACCATGGGGCCTTTTGACCTGATTCTTTTTTTGGAATACTCTAAATCACAATTATATTCATCTGGCCAATTCACACCTTCTAGGTCACTAAAATGATGGCCAAATTGCATGCTCCTATTTTTTTAGGATTTTCAAACACACTGATAGTGGAACTATGAGAGTTGGAACCTTTATTTGACCCAAATGGGTATCCAAAAATGTAAAGAAATGAAACAGAAACTAAGTCTAAGTACATTTTTTTGGGTGACACAGGATTGCCCTTATACCTCTGGATGCTCCTGCATCAAATTTTGTCTGCATATCAATTAAAAATATGATCTTTGTGTAGTGGGTAGAGCTATAAGTTAGGTCAAGTTGCAATTTGTGTGCACTTTCCTTTAGATCTTCATCAATATTTGAAATTTTATCTTTTATTTCCTTGGTGAAAATTGAAGTATCACAGAGTTTACCAAATAATGAAGTCACTTTGTTGCAAGAGGTCTCCAATGAGCTTAGAATAATAGATAAATCTACTTGATGAATTGTAATATTTTGTGCAATTAGCTCCATAAATTTATTCTAAAATTTATTCTCTACTCTATATAATAATTTATCATGTCAATTTAAATCTTCATTGAATTTATGAACCACCTCTACTAACTGAACCAAAATTGGTTGAGAAGTGTTAACCTCCATGTTGAGTGCCTCTACTAGAATATTTTTTGCATCTTTAAGGACTTGAAATTCTTTTTTTCTTTCTTCTCTAAGCTCTTGCTACTTATCTTTCTTCTAAAGTACCTCTCATATGCATTTGATCAAGATTAAGATTGGAGATGTCCCAATTTGGAATGAAATTATCCTCATCAAGATCAATTTCCTCTTCTTTCTCTTTTCCTTTACTCAAAAATTTTGTACTTAGTTGAGGCTTTGTCTCAACTATTTTTGTACTTATTATTTTCATGCTAGGAATAGAAACAATGGTAGAAATAGTAGGACTGGCAGAAAAAGTAGATACTACACTTATTGAAGAAATACCTTGTGTAACCAAAAATAATGGAGGAGGAAGTGTTATCTACTCAGTAGATGAAGTGCTTATCACTTCTATCAATGAAGTACTGATAAGAGCAGGTGAAAAAATTGATTGAGTGCTTGTACTTACAATGTTTGACACAATCGATCCTATACTATCTTTCTTTGAGCTTGTTATTTTCAATGCTTTGCTTAGAGAATGAGGAAGTGAGGCTATGACCATTGCTTCAATTTTCTTGGGTTTGGTTTGCTCTATGTTCTAAACTTTAGGTAAATCTTCCTTGGTAGCTTCCTATCCCTATTCCCATTCCTCGTCATCTATATTGTCATTATGTGTTACTTCTTCATCATCAATTTCTTCATCTTTGTCATGTTCATCATCATCTTCCTTGTCACTAACATTAAAAATAAAATCACTTTGTTTGTGAAAATTTTAAATGTTCTTCCATGTTTTGGTGGCATTTCTAACCACATGTTCAATGCCATTGATCAAAATTAGACAAGTGTTAAACTTCAAGGTAAGCTTTTCTTCATTCTTATTTAAGGATTGATTTACTTCCTTGTCACTTAAGATCGGCATGAGTTGCCTTAGGATCTACTCATATGTGTCTTTAGCAATTTTCCTTGCATGCTCCCAACTTGGCTTAACTTTCTCCATCAATTCACTTGGAATCTATTGAACAAGATGGTCTGGAGAATATTTCCATTTTCCCATCTTAGACATAACCATGTCTTCAATTTTCTTCTACTCCTCTATAGTTCTAGTTTCATATTTTAATGCTTTGAATTTTATTATGTCAGCTCTTGAATCTATTTCTTTCAATCTTTCCTAAAAGGTGGGTGGAGGCTTCTTGAAAATTATATCCTCTACTTCTTCACCCATCTTTCGTTTCTTCCTAGCTATCCTCCTTGTGAACACAGTAGTAGATGGTTTGGCAGGCTTGGTTATAATGACCTTACCTTTCTTCTTTATAGGTTTTTCTTCTTTTGACTTTTCATCATCTTCTACTTCATCATCCTCAATGTCATCTCCTTTGCCTTCAATCAGCAGAAGAGTGGAGCTAGTTTTCAATTTTGCAATTCTCTTCTTTCCTTTGTTGACTTCCTGAGGGAGTTTTATTTCAAGTTCTATTCTTGCCTTTGCTTCATCATAGGTACCAAAGTATGAAGCTTTTTGGGTCAACATGCTTATTTAATAATGCTTCAATAATGTCCTTAGTTTCATCAATGTTAACCGCATAACCTAGAGGCTTGACCATACATTTCTTCATCTAATTGCTTGAATATATACTTTATCATAGTAAACCATAAAATAAATATCATCTTTTTAATCATCAAGAAGTTTCTTTGGTATCTTGAATCTGTTATTCATCTTTTTCTTAAATGTATCAAAGTAGTTATCCATAATACTAGTATAGTTTTCTCCCATTTCAGCCATATATTCATCGATCTAATAAAGAACAAGTACATCCTTCCTCCATATAATGGTACCTTTAGATGGGAAAAAATTTTGCACATAGAAAAATAAAAAATTCAAGAGTGAACGAAACTTACAATGATTGTTCTTTGAAGTTCTTATACTCTCCATATTTTTGTTCAATTGATTCAACATCAACTTAGCAAGGTCAAGTGACAAGTTATTTTTTACCACTTTGTATGCAAGATCCACTGCTTTGCATGATACACTATTGAGTCTACTAAAGCTATATATTTTGTGCATGATGACATGTATCCCAACCTTCAATTCCATATTTTTAACATAGCTAATCTTCATTCCCCTTCCATCCCACCTAGCAAGGGTTTTCTTTTCTAGCTTGACCTAACTTAGGGTTTTGGTTGTTTTAGGTTTTTCCAACATTGGAAAATTAGTGATCCTATTGATCATCTTCTTGGTTATCACAATAGTTTCATCTAACCACAACTAACCATTATGCACATGGGTAAGGATAAATCTTATCCATTTGATCTAAAAATCTCTTGGCATGTACAGAGTGTGAGTCAAACCCTTTGCTTCATGGTGTTGATGCTCCGATTTTAACACACCATTCACACATAATTTTCTCAAGGATTCACCCATTTCTAGAGTTAAAATATCTTGAATAGCACATTGGACATGTAATTAAATGTCATTTATCAATAGTACCTTTGATCAAATTTTTGATTGAGCTCCTATTGGATCTAGGGTTTTCGCAATAGCCAGACTTAGCTTGAAGTCTAATATCTTCTATTCTATTCCTCGAACTAACATTTCTAACCCTTTCTTAGATTTTCTACTATTGTATGCCATTTTTCTTGGTAGGGTTTTCAAAGTTACAAAAATATTCAATAGTAATATGCTTAGATCGCTCAGATGCTCAAAAATTTCTTTGCACAAATAGCTCTAAAAAATTTGCAATGACAAATGACATTGATTTTGCGCTTTTTTTAATCAATTTTTTCCTTTGAATCACCATAAATTTTTGGTATGATTGTTCACTCAAATGACGAACTATCTTCCACTTCACTTACATTAAGTGCTTGGTAGAATCATCAATGAATCAGTGACCACATAACAGTTTTAGTAGCTCCTAATCTTGCTCAGCAGTTGCAACTTGACTTCACTCAATAATGACTAGCATCTCCTTGAATGCTCAGTGATCCCTTTCCATCTTGAATTTTGATATGGATTTTTTATTCTATTAATTGGAACTAATGTGAGATGTCTTCTTTAGAATCCTAGTTCTACTTCACCTTGCAAGAGATCGAGTGGAAATGCTTGAGTCACCCAATTCTTGAGTGACATGTTCATCATTGCTCAAACTTGTATTCTTAGAAGATTTTGGAATCCATTATTGTCTCATCTACTTTCTAATGTTATTAGCCTTAGATTTTTTTTTCATCTTCAATTCTTCTAGTATTCATATAGTTCTTGGCAAGATGACCAAGTTTTGTACAAATGAAACATCTTCTTGTCCTCGTGTGATGTTTTACATGATTTATTCCAATGTGTCCATATTATACATAGTAACATCTACACCAAGTGTTATATTCCCAACCAAATATAGCTATTAAAATCTATTCTATTGGGTTCAATATATTAGTTTGGCATTCTAAATATTTGTGCCCATTCTTCTTACATTTGTGACAGTTGCCTTAAAATTTAGGTTTCTCTTTGCATTGTTAGCTCTATGACCATGTTGATTGTAATTGTAACATTTTCCATTGAATTTAGCTTTCCCATTGTTCCAACATTTGTTTGATGTATGGCCTATCTTACTGTAGTGACTACAAGTAGGTCTTTGATTCTTTTGAGCTCCTTACTTGGATGATTCACCTTCTTCTGTATATCCAATTCCTACTTTTCCTTTTTTTCTATAATGGCTTTTCTCATTTAATTGATCTATGTCTGCTTGAGATTTCATCATCCTCTCATTGGTTTGTTTTTCAATGTTTAGGTCATTCAACAATCTTTCATTTTCTGATCTTAGATTCATGATTTCTTCATTTATATTAGTGATTTGATTAATGAAGTCTACTTGCTGAAGGGATAGGTGTTGAATTTCATTGTTCTTTCCTTCTATTTCTTCTTTTCTCTTGTTTTTCTCTTCCATGACTTTCCACAATCTTACTAATTGAATTTCTTGTTGTCTTCTCAATTTTCTTACTTCTTCTTGAAGATTACCATTTTTCTCTAATATTTCTTTGAATACTTAAATGGCATCATCTGAATTTCTTGAATGGATGTCTTCAATTTATTCTTCAATGTAGAGTTGGTCATTCATCTGGATTGCAAGATCATTACTCCTTTGTAGGGATTGAGAGGGTTTTTCATTTTCTTTCTTGTGTATTCCAATAGCTAATTGCAAATATATCTTCTCATTGTTAATAGCATTATCAAGTTTGAATACCTCCATAGCCTCTGATCTTTACTCAAGTTGTTAAAATTCTTTCCTAAGAACCACAATGATCTAATACCAATTGTTGGAAATATATCTGATAGGATAAGTTATTGAGAGGGGAGGGGTGAATCGGTAACCTATAAAACTTAATCCTTTATTATTAATTAATCTTTCTTGTATATTATGATCTAATTACATGCATAAAAAATGAAAAGTATCAAAACATTCATAACACTTTTGACACATAATATGGTGACCCAAAATCCTTCCAAATAGAAATTAAAACTAGGGTGGTGATGATACCCACAAGCTTTAGTACTACAATATAAATTTGGCCTGTTAAGGTTTACAATGATCACTTCCAACGATTTTCCCTATTAGGAGCAATAAGGATTGCTAGATCCACCTTGCAAAAGGATTTACAAACATACAATGAAGTATGCACTCAGTAAAGAGATTTACAAAAGACTATTAAGTCTACCTTGTGAAAGGATTTGGCTGATCCACCTATTATAATGAAACAATGGTTGATCTCTAATCTACAACTTGGTTTGCTAAGGGAGATTCCTTTGAGTCTAATGATCACCTTGTTGTGATAGATAAATCTTTGCTACTCTTTATACTATTGTAGCCTTTGTACTTCATACTTTTTTCTCTTCTCTTCTTGTTAGATTACTTTATACCATATATTGGATGTGATACAATACGTTACATATATACCAATCCAAATCACAATTCAACAAAATTGGCTACAATACAAGTTTACACAAAATACACAAAGTCAACCCAACAATGAGAACTTAGAATCTAAATACTAGCTTGGTGAGGTTCTAATGCTCAACATCTACTATCAATTATTGGCATCATCATGCACTTGGTAGACATAGAAGCTTAGTCCATGCTAATCACTTCCAACTAGTCTAAATTTAATCTACACTAGTGACTAGGTGAATACTATGAAACTCATCATATAAATTGAATCACTTGATTCACATTACATAGCTTAGTCAATGCTATCGCAATGAGCTCAATATAACATGAATCACTTGGTTAAGAATGAGTGGCTTGGTCAACACTAGATTTACATCATTGTAACTGTGAACTTGGTAAGCACTGCACAACTCGATTTACACAAAGGAACTTAGCATACACTGAGATGCTCGATTTACACTGTTGATCACCAGCTTGGTAAAAATTGCTCAGCACAAACTGAATACTATTCCTTGAAATTGTTAGCAATTGTAGAACTCATTAAAGCTTGAAATGCTTGGTTAACACAGTTAATTGTACAATAAGCTCAGTAGATACTATCTATTTGAAAAAGTGTGTGTCACTAATAACAAACATGACTATAATGTCAACAAATAATATCTCATTTCTCATACATATATATATATATATATATATATATATATATGCACTTTATATTTCTTTATCATTGGTTATTTGTTCATAGACATTCTATAGCAATCATTGTGCCTCCTTTTTCTCGATATATCTTTTAGGATGACACCTATGAATTAATAATATAAGTCTCTTGTATACATGATACTTCTTTATTCATTCCAAATAGTCATCTACTAACTCTATTATGGCCCCAACCATGAGATCAATACCTTCCATGCACAAAAACCACATCTAACAATCATATAATTCCTTTAAGTCTAGTTCAATCATACCAACTTCATTGTAGTTCTCTTGGTAAAATGTGACACTAATTGAAGGTGAAATATGACACAATTTGTCTAGAACCTAGGCCAACTATAAGGTTGAACTCCTTCTACACTTTTGGCTCTATAGGACTTAGGCGGGTATACGTCAGATTCATTTATATGGTACTAGTTGGGAAAACATACATCTGAATATGAAAATAAAAAGATAAAACCCAAAATCTTCTATGTTTATGCAAATGAAAAAGACATGAAATAGTTACTAACATGATCTACAAGATTCACAAGCTAAGTGTGGGTTATCCTTTTTAGCTCTACAACATGAAAGGGAAATAGATTTTGATTAATTGTTTGATAACAAAAAAATCCATATATGCAACAACAATATACTTATAGATCCTAAGAATGATCAGTTCCCTATCCATTGGGTATTTCACAAATCACAACATACATAAGGTATTGGTGATCTATCCATTTACTTTGTAAATCAAACATCTATGTTTAATCTAAACCTTATACTCATCAACTATCCTTCTCGTGAAATTCACAAGCCTATCAAAATGTACAAAGAATTTACATGGTTCTTTGAATCAAAGAAAAAACATGTCAAGACATACAATTGAAAATGAATAGAAACTAGATCTATAGTCTATGATCGCAAACCACAAAAGGTTACAAACAACAGAGATAGGAGACAAGATTCAGGATGAAACTAAGTAATTTTTTGTGCTTTGTATTCATTCCTTTGAAATATGTACATTGAAGATGTATGAAAGACTCATAAAATACACATTAGATTAGAACTATACACTATATTTCATTATTTCCTACTCATACAAGAAAGAAATTCTACGAATGGTGGTATAACAACTTTGAAAACTTGTCCAAAAGTCTAGAACCAACCCTATACAATGAGATAAAAAATAAAGAAATAGAAGAAGGAAGGAATCATAGATTTTATTTAGAATCAACACTTGTCCACCTGAACATCCCTTCAATGTTGTTGCAAAACCTCTTTCTTCTTTGTAGAATTGAAAACTAGATCAAATCCCATTATTGTGCCTAACAAACTCACAAATATCTTTCAAGAATGACGAGAAAGCCCTTTTCTGATAAGATATCTAATTTTCTACCAAAATTCTGCCAAAATTCAAATTGAAGTACTTTGAAGGAAAAACAATATACTACTACGACCCTCTCCAAATTTGGTGGATACCCATCTAACCATTTGGCCACAAATTGATTCTGAACTGCCCATACCAAAATGTAGTTGAAATTTGAGTGCCTTGGACAAATCTAATCATAATTGTTTCCTACTATTACTAGTTAAAAAAACTAATAATAAATCTAGGAAGTAGATGTTGAGCCCATTTTGGGGATATATAATAGTCCTGTATTAGCCTCAAGGACATGCCCTAGGCATCCATATTAAACTCTGGATTGCAAAATTGATTTACGAGATTTTGAATATGTGAAAAATTATTTTAAACCAAAGTTAAAACTTTAGAAAATAAAATAGTTTTAATTTAAATGCTTGCACATAGAATGAGGAAAAATATATTAAAAATTTAATTTTTTAAGCTTTGGAAAGTTTCCCTCTTTTTCACTTTAGCTAGTCAAACCTAGTTGATTGGCCTTGCCATGTGGCACTATTTCATTGGCTCGTGCAATTGACTAGACTGCTCCATGTATTGCCACCTCACCTACAAGTGGGATCACATGCCACTTGCCAAATTTTTGCAACTTCACAACCTCTAACCTTAACCTTGCAACTAACCATAGAGATCATGAATTAATTGTAATCTCCAAATCTCCATCTTTAACCTTAATAGTATGCAAACCTCAGAGATTGTGCAAGTAACTGCTAGCATTTAGTTGCAACATATTTTCCACTAACCATTAACTACCCACATAATCAGTGATCATGCATTAACCACTAACTTAACCATTTTTCCACTTTACATTTGTTTTTTGATAACTGTCAGCTTGATGCATGACCGCGTGATCTCTAGGTTCACGTAAATATTTGTGCCAAGTGGCACTCTCCTATTTGTTCATTAGGCCACTATGTCATCGCCATGTCATTCTTATTATTTGGTTCAAAATTTCTTGTCATTATACCAAATTTGGCCAAGTGGGCGCCACATGAAAGCTGGCTTCTATTGGATACAATTGATTAATTGTATATTATATTTGATGTTACACAAATGTCAGAATCATTATCAGTCAGTATATGCCAAGCTCAGTCAAGCAGTGAAGATAGTTTTCTTTGTCTATCAAGCATTCTTATGTTTTCCTAATTCAGAAGGCAGTGTCTATCAAGTTCACTCAGAAATCAAAGGAAAGATGCATAAAGTGAGTGTTAACCAAGCTCACTTAGTTAATGAAGGAAATTTGGATGGAACTAGTGCTAATCGAGCTCATTCAGTTGCCAAAGGATTTTTTCAAGTTTTCAGTGTTAATCGAGCTTCTATTGGTTAACAAAGGAATCATTTTTGAGTTAGTTTCTACTGAGTTGGGTAGGCTAATGAAGGATTTTCTTATTTTGACATAATAAGCTTAATTCATTTATCTATTGATTCCATCTAACTATGGTGATGAATATTAGATATTCTAAGTTGTATTTCAACCAACTTGATAAAGTGGAAGATATAAGTATAAAGTCAAGTTGTGATTCCAAAGTGTGTAACAAGGCATGAAGATGTTATTAAATATTTAGTGATGAGAAGAGGAAGCAAATTTGAAGGATAAGCAAAATATCCTTGTGGAACAACAAAGCTATATATGATCAGGAAGGATCAAGAACAAGCCAAAACAATGGTCTATAATTAGCAAATTAGTTGCATTCAATTTAGGTCATCTCATTGTTACTCTCTAATGATTATAGCAGTGATCTAAATCTCTTAATAGAGTTAGCTTAATAGCTATTTGCAAATCCTCTAACAAGGCGATAGTTCTATTGAATTATCTCAAGAACTCTAACAAGGCCACTCCTAATAGGGTGATTAAATCCTCTAACAAGGTCACACCTAATAGTGTGTTTTGTAACCTTTATTAGGGTTGACTCCTAATAGGGCTCAATTTAGAAAAGTGAAAAATAGTAACTAGTTACAATTGGTGGTTTTTCCCAGATTGGGTTTCCACATTAAATCCTGGTGTCATATGTGTTCATGTTATTTTGTTTTATATTTTTGAAACTTAGCTAAATTAATGATAATCATAGACCACATCTAATAGTTCATATGTTAAGCATTTACCAAGCTAATTTTTTTAGTACCAAGTTACATCATTTTATGTGTGTTTATTGAGCTTTAGCAATTTTTAGTTTTCAGTTTTAATTTTTGTACTGACATCTAAGGGATTTGGGATTTATTTTAGTAGTAACTAATTCACCCCTCCCCTCTTAATTACTCCTCTTATATTTCCAACAATTGGTATCAAAACTTTTGGTGCTTGTAGAGAAGGTTTCAAGGACCTAAGCTAAAGATCAGGATGTCTTACAAAAGAGAAATTCCCAAGCTGAACAAAGACAATTTTGTAGCATGGCAAGGACTTACAAGGTTATATCTGGCTACCATCAATGATTCAAGTTGCAAATATCTTGATGCTAAATACAAAACTCCCACTAGAACATTATCAATTGAAGATATTGTTGAAAAGAAGAATCATAATATCATGATGATTAGTATTGCATCTGCTCTCAATTATGCCAAATTTGATGAGGTAAAGGATTGAAAAATTGCTCATGCAATGTGGGTCAAACTGAAAGATATCTATGGAGAAGATGACAATGTAAGAAGAGCCAAAGTAGAAAGTCTTAGAGGACAATTTGATCAAACAAGAATGAAAGAAAATGAAAACATTGCAAAATATGTAAAAAGAATCAAGGCCAATGTAAGTGCAATCAAAGCATCTGGAGGAGACATTAAGGAGGAAACTATTGTAAGTAAAGTGCTCATAACTCTTCTTCCTATTTATGCAATTAGAGTGTCTAATATTCAAGAAATGAGATGTGATCCAAATAAAAAATTAGGCTTGGATGCTCTAGTAGGAGGATTGACAGCTTATGAACTAGACAACTATGATAACTATGTTCCTACTTTAAAAAATATTGAATCTACATTCAAAGCTAACCTCTCACTCAAAGAAAAGGGTAAGAAATTAAATTCCATTCAATTAGGAAGTGAAGAAGAAGGAACATCATAAGAAAGTTCAAATAGTGATCTTGAAGTTTTTTAAGCCCTACTTGCAAGGAAGTATTCCAAAGGAAGAGGAAAGTACAAAGGTAAAGTTCCTTTGATCTGCTTTTCTTGTGAAGAAGTTGGTCACATTGCTGCTAGGTGTCCAAATAATGAAATCAAAGGTGAGAAGAAAAGCAATAAGCATAAAGGGAAGAAGGACTCCAAGAACTACAAGTACAAAGGTAAGAAATTTATTTTTATAGCTAAAGATTCTGATAATAGTGAAGATGACATGGTATACATTGTTATAAAAGATGAATCTGATGATGAAGGAGATGAGATGGCACTTATCTCTCATATTAGCAAAAATTATATATGGATTATTGACAGTGGTTATTCACATCATATGAGTAGAGACAAAACAAAATTTGAGCACATGGAATATTATGATGGAGGTAGTGTGAGATTCAAAAATAATGAACCTTGTAACATAAAAGGAAAAGGATGTATTTCATTGATTAAAGAACTTGTATGTGACAATGATTATTGGGTTGAAGGACTAAAGTATAATCTACTAAGTTTACCATAGTTGAATAACATTGGATTCAAGGTAGAATTCATGAATGGATAGGCCAAACTATTGGATGGAAAGGGAAATCTAGTTGGATCTAGCAAGCAAACAAAAAGTAATCTATTTTATCTTGATCTCAATGATTATTCATGTTTTATTTCTCAAGTAGAGGAAAGTTGGTTATGGCACAAAAGGATATGTCATGTGAACTTTGATAATCTACTTAAGATAAGTAAACATAGAAGAGTAAGAGGTATTTCTAGTTTGAATAAAAATGACATGGGTCTATGCAAGAATTGCCAAATTGGTAAGATGGGAAAGACTAGCTTCAAAAGAAAAAACTATCACTTAGAAGAAGTTTTGGAATTTGTTTATATAGATTTATGTGGACTTATTGGAATAGAAAACTATAGAGGAGAAAAAAATTTCATTCTTTTTGTTGATGACTATAATAGAATGATGACAGTAATGTATCTAAAAGAAAAATAAAAAGCCTTTCAAAAATTCAAGTGGTATTTGGCAAGAGTAGAAAAGGAAACTAGAAAAGGATTGAAATGCTTAAGATTAGACAGAGGTGATGAATTTATCTCAAATGAATTCAATAATTTTTGCATTAAAAGAGGAATCTAAAGACAAGTATCAGCCCTTGGTACACCAAAACAGAATGGTATATGTTGGAAATATAGATGGAGTAACTAAGAGGGGGAGGTGAATCAATTACCACAAAAATAGATCCACAGATCCCTTAGATGTCTTATAAAACTAGTTATTGTTGTCACTCTGTAGCCACATAGAAAAATGCTATAACTTGGTAGATGCAAGGTATGTTATCTTTAATAGAACTTTAAACATTCACAGTGATTAACATGCATGCATAAAAGAAATAACATGAACACAAGAAACACCAGATTTAATGTGGAAACCCAATATGAGAAAAACCACCAAGTAATTAGTTACTAATTTTCACTCTTTTGAAGTGAGCCCTATTAGGAGCCAACCCTATTAAAGGTTACAAAACACACTATTAGGTGTGACCTTGTTAAAAGATTTAATCACCCTGCTAGGAGTGGCCTTGCTAGAGGACTTTGGAACAATTCAATAGAGCTGTCACCTTGTTAGAGGATTTACAAAATGGCTATAAAACCAACACTATTAAGAGATTTAGAAATCATTGCTACAATGATGAGAAAGTAAAAATGAGTTGATCTGAATGAGATGCAATTAAGTTGTTGATACAAATCTCTGTTCTACTTCACTAGATCCTCTCTGATTGAATACAACTTTTCTACTCCACAAGGATATCTAATCCTTCTTCAAAATTCACTCGCACTTTTCTCTTCACATAATCAACACCCTTGCATGCTTGCTCATTCATACTTTAGAATTCACAACTTGACCTTTAATTTATGCCTTACAAATTGTCAAGTTGGCTCATTTACAAGTTACAATTACCAATAATCATTACATCAGTCGGCTACAATCATTACATGAAACAATTAATCTTTATTTCCCAAAAAAATAAAATCCTTCATTGGCCGACCCTACTCAATAAATACTACTCCAGAAATAATTTCTAGTGTTAACCAACCGAAGTTCAGTGAACACTACAAACTCTGCCAAATATTTTGGAGATCAAGTGAACTCAGTAAACAATGAATTTCCTTCACTAACCTTGTGAGCTTGGTAGAAATTGACTTATGCCACAAAAACCTTTGACGCCCAAGTGAGCTTGGTAGAAACTATTTCCACAGAGTATTTTTTAGGAATGCTCGATAGACTCTGGAATTTTCTTTTCTGACCAACTGAGCTTGGTAGACTCTATCAGATAACTGATATGACATTTGTGTAACATCAAAGACAACACACAATTAAACAATTGTATCAAACAATCTCCCTCTTTGGCATTGATGGCAACGCAACATGTCATAGCACAATAAAATTTGAGAACAAGTCTTTTCTGATAGAACATTTCTCTCTCTTAGATTTTATGCCACAAAATTGTCAAATACAATAATCTCCCTCTATGAAGGAATTACGTAGCTTCTTTTCAAATAGCAAACTCTCCACACAAAAAATTCAAATTTTAAAAAAATGTGACAGTACACTCTCCCTCTTTGACAACACATGCTGAAGACAACACAAGCCAAATGAGTAACAATGTACCTTGAGTACTAATTCATATGCAATGTTTTTATGACTATGATGCATCAACTAATAGATCTCCAACTTGGTACCTATTGATGCATCACTAAAACTTCATTTTAGTGAGCTTTAGATAGGTGAATGACCCCTAACTTACCTTTTAGATATAGGAATGCATCCTTAGGTAATGGCTTGGTGAACATGTTAGCAATCTATTCCTTTGTATGGACATATTCCAATCTGACCTCCTTGTCCTACACCAATTCTTTGACAAAGTGATACTTTATTGCAATGTGCTTGGTTTTGGAATGCATCACTGGATTTTTAGATATGTTGATTGCACTTGTATTGTCACAAAACATAACAACTTGTTCTTTGATCTCCATCTTCATGCCTTCCAATAACTATTTAAATGAAACAATATTAGAAAAATTCATTGCTACTACAACATGCTCTGCTTCTACTGTAGATTGGGATGTACAATTTTGCTTTTTACTTGTCCAAGAAACCAACCTCTTTCCAAGAAAGAATGCTCCTCCACTTGTACTTTTTCTATCATCAATGTTTCTTTCCCAATCAACATCACTAAACACTTTCAAGTCCAGATTACCTCCAAATTTGTACCATAATCCATAATCTTCAGTAACTTTCAAGTATCTCAAGATCCTCTTAATTGCCATCATGTGATTTTCTCTTGGTTTTGCTGAAAATCTTGCTACAATACCAACTGCAAGAGCAATATCTGGCCTTGTATGAACTACATACTGTAACTTTCCAATCATTGATCTATATAAGGTCTGATCTACCTTTTTTGATTCATCATCCTTGGCAACCTTTAGTCTAGTACACACGGGAGTTTCAACTAGTTTACAATCTTCCATACCAAACTTTTTGAGTATTTCCTTGATGTAATTAGATTGAGTGATGTAGATACCATTCTTGCTCTACTGAATTTGAAGACCAACAAAGAATTTAATCTCACCAAACATTGACATCTCAAATTCCTTGTTCATTTGCTCTAAAAATTCTTTGCATAGATCATCATTCCCTATAAATAAAGTATCATCCACAAATATTTCTGCCAAAAAAAAATTTGTTATCTAGTCCTTCCTTGATATACAAGCTATTGTTATCATTAGTTCTTTG
Organism: Cupressus sempervirens; assembly: GCA_028749045.1. Lineage (NCBI taxonomy): Eukaryota > Viridiplantae > Streptophyta > Pinopsida > Cupressales > Cupressaceae > Cupressus > Cupressus sempervirens. The sequence goes on from CM053783.1 coordinate 107,213,350, forward strand.
AAAACCAATCTAAATAAGATAGTTATGCAATCTTTCATACCATGCTCTAGGAGCTTATTTTAGTCCATATAATTCTTTGTGTAATTTGTAGACCATGTCCTTCTTTTTTGGATCAAAAAAACCTTTAAGTTTCTCAATGTAGACTTCTTCATCTAGAATACCATTGAGAAATACAGATTTGACATCCATCTGATAAACTTTAAATCTTTTGTATTCAACATATGCAAGTAAGGTCCTGACACCTTCCTATCTTGCAACAAGAACAAAAGTCTCTCCATAGTCTATTCCTTCTTCTTGAGAGTAGCCTTTGCATACTAGTCTAGCATTGTTTCTTGATACCTTACCATCTTCATTCAACTTATTTCTGAATACCCACTTAGTTCCGATCAGATTTTTATCTTTAGGCCTAGGTACAAGCATCCATGTTTTGTTATTCTCTATTTGTTCTATCTCTTCATTCATAGCCTCAATCCAACCTTCATTTTCTAATGCATCTTTAACATTTCTAGGTTCAAAATCAGCAAATAAACAAGTACCTTTTAGCTTACTTCTTGTCATAGTACCTTCAAATTTTTCTCCAATAATTTGATTTGGTGCATGATGTCTCCTAATATACTTGGCTAATATAGGTTCTTTTCCTTTTGATTGAGTTCCACTATCTTCATTTCGGGTTTCAATTTCTAGCTCTAGTTGATCTAACTATTGATCGGGTCCTTTAGACTTGGTAGGCACTAGCTCGGTAGCATCTAAATGAGACTTGGGTTCTTGCAACTCGGTGACTGAGGACTTAGGAGTAGAAGTTTCCTAATTAACATGTGTATCTGGCACTGTATCAAGTTCAATGAAAACAAATCCCCTATAATTTTTTGATTCCTTTTTGCTTTCTTCTTTAGTCCTCTCTGCAAACTCATCAACTTTCACATGTTCACTTTCAATGACTTTGTGAGTAGACAAATTCAAAAATCTATATGCCTTACTCTTGCAAGAATATCCCAAAAATATGCCTTCATCACCCTTCACATAAAATTTACCTTTTCTAGATTCTTTCAAGATGTAACATTTACTTCCAAATCCTTTCAGATAACTTACATTGGGTTTATAGCCATAGCATAACTCATAGGGAGTCTTGAACGAGTCCTTCTTCAACTATACTTGGTTCAAGGTATGAACTGCAGTGCTAATAGCTTCCTTCCAATATTTGATAGAAATGTTCTTTTCAAACATTAGAGTCCTTGCATAGTCCATGATAGATCTATTCCTCCTTTCAGCTATTCCATTTTGCTTGGGAGTTCCAGGAGTTGATACTTGTCTTTTGATTCCTCTTTCAATGCAAAAGTTATTGAATTCATAGAAGATCAATTCACCACCTCTGTCTGACCTCAAACATTTCATTATTTTTCCTATTTCTCTTTCTACTCTAGCCAAATACCATTTGAACTTCTCAAATGCTTCTAATTTCTCTCTTAGATACATGACAGTCATCATTCGAGAGTAATTATCAACAAAAAGAATGAAAAATGTTTTTCTAGTATAGCTCTCAATTCCAATAGGTCCACACAAATCAGTATGCACAATTTCCAAAATTTCTTCAGACTGATAGTTTTTACTTTTAAAGCTAGTCTTTCCCATCTTACCAATCTGACAATTCTTGCATAAACCAACATTAGGTTTCTTTATACTAGGAATGCCTCTTACTTTCTTGAATTTGCTTATTTTCACCAGGTTATCAAAGTTCACATGACATAACCTTATGTGCCATAAACAACTTTTTTCAACTTGAACAATAAAACATGAACATTGACCAAGTTCAAGATAGAACAAGTTACCTTTTGTTTGTATGTCTAATCAAATCAAATTTCCTTTGTCATCCAGCAGTCTTGCTTTTCTATGCATGAATTCCACTTTGAATCTAATATTGATTAGTTGTGCCACACTTAATAGATTGTGTTTTAATCCTTCAACCCAATAGGCATTATCACGTACAAGCTCTTTGGTTAGTGAAATTCTTCCTCTTCCTTTTATACAACAAGGTTCATTATTACCAAACCTCACACTACTACCATCATAGTCTTCAAATTGTTCAAACTTAGTTTTTTCACTAGTCATATGATGAGAGCAACCACTGTCTATGATCCATGTATCATTTTTTCTTACATGAGAGATAAGTTCCATTTTATCTTCCTCGTCATTATCAAATTCATCTTTCATAACAATGTAAACAATTTCATCTTCACTATTGTTAGAATCCTTAGAATCCTTAGCTATGAAACATGTTTTCCTACCTTTATCCTTGAATGATTTGAAGTCTTTCTTGCCATTACACTTGTGACTTTTCTTCTCATCCTTTTTTTTCTTGTTTGGGCACCTAGAAGCAATATGACCAATTTCCTCACATGAAAAACAAATTAGATGAACCTTACTTTTGTATTTTCCTTTGCCTCTAGAATATTTCCTTGCAAGTAGAGCTTCAACCACCTTAAGATCACTATCAAAACTCTATTCTAATTCTTTCTCACCTTCTAACTAAGATTCCTTTATGTTTTTTCCATTTTCTTTGAGTGAAATCTTGGCTTCAAATATTGATTCAATGTTCTTGGAAGATGGAACATAGTTGTCATAGTTATCTAGCTCAAATGTAGTCAATCTTCCCACTATGGCCTCTAAATTTATCTTATGATTTTCTTCACATCTTCTTTCTTGGATTGTAGAAACTCTAATTATATAAATGGGAAGCAATGTTCTAAGAACTTTACTTATATTATTTCCTCTTTGATATCTCCTCTAGAAGCCTTGATTTCACTTATGCTTGCTTTGACTCTTTCAACATATTTAGCAATGTTCTCATCCTCTCTCATTCTCATCTGATCAAATTTTCCTCTTAGAATTTCTACTTTTGCTCTCCTCACATTGTCATCTCCTCAATAGATATCTTTCATCTTGTTCCACATTTCAAAGGAAATTTTGCAATCCTTGATATCATCAAATTCTTCATAGCTTAGGGCTGATGCAATGTCTATCATCACGGTGTTATGATTCTTCTTCTTAGCAATGTCATTGATAGATAGTGTACCAACAAGAATTGTATATTCTTCATCAAGATATTTCAATCTTGTATCTTGAATGGAAGCCAAATGTAGTCTCATGAGACCTTGCCATGCTAAAAAGTTATCCCCATTAAGACTTGGAATTTTCCTCTTGTAAGAAATCTTGATCTTTAGCTTAGATCCTTGAAATATAGATAGAGTAATCGAGTGGGGGGGGGGGGGTTAGTAAATCAATTACCACAAAAAATAATCCACAGATCCGTTAGATGTCTTATAAAACTAGTTACTGTTGTCACTCAGTAGCCACATAGAAAAATGTTATAGCTTGGAAGATGCAATGTATGTAATCTTTAACAAAACTTTAAACATTCACAATAATTAACATCCATTCATAAAAGAAATAACATGAACATAAGAGACACCAAATTTAACTTGGAAACCTAATATGGGAAAAACCACCAAGTAACTAGCTATTGATTTTCACTCTTCTGAAGTGAGCCTTGTTAGGAGCCAACTTTGTTAAAGGTTACAAAACATACTGTCAGGTGTGACCTTGTTAAAAGATTTAATCACCTTTCTAGGAGTGGCCTTGCTAGAGGACCTTGGAACACTTCAATAGAACTATCACCTTGTTAGAGGATTTACAAAATGGCTGATATAGATCTCTATTCAGCTTCACTAGATCCTCTCTGATAGAATACAACTTTGTTGCTCCATAAGAATATTTGATCCTTCTTCAAAATTTTCTCACACTTTTCTCTTCACATAATCAACACCCTTGCATGCTTTCTTATTCATACTTTTGAATTCACAACTTGACCTTTTATTTATGCCTTACAAATTGTCAAGTCGGCTCATTTACAAGTTACAATTACCAATAATCATTACATCAGTCAGCTACAATCATTACATGAAAAAATTAATCTTTATTTTCCAAAATAATAAAATCCTTCATTGCCCGACCCTGCTTGATAAATAGTGCTCCAAAAATGATTTCTAGTGTTAACCAACTAAAGCTCAGTGAACACTATAAACTCTACAAAATCTTTTGGAGACAGAGTGAACTCAGTCAACACTAAGTTTCCTTCATTGATCTTGTGAGCTTGGTAGAAGCTGACTTATGCCACAGAAACCTTTAACGCTCAAGTGAGCATGGTAGAAACTATTTCCATAGAATATTTTTTAGGAACATTCAGTAGACTTTGGAATTTTCTTTTTTGAACAACTAAGCTCAATAGACTCTATCAAGTAACTGGTATGACATTTGTGTAACATCAAAGATGACACATAATTGAACAATTGTATCCAATAGTATAGCTGAAAGAAGAAATAGTTCTATCATGGATTGTACAAGAACCTTGATGATTTAAAAGTAGGTTGCTCTTAAATATTGGAAGGAAGCTATCAACACTATAGTTCATACATTGAACAGAGCTCAGTTGAAGAAAGATTCAAAGAAAACACCTTATGAACTATGGTATGGCTACAAACCTAATGTAAGTATCTGGCAGAAAATGTTATACATTAAAAGAATCTAGAAAAGGAAAATTTGATGTAAAAGTTGATGAAGGCATATTTATAGGATATTCCTACATAAGAAAAGCATACAGATGTTTGAATTTGTCTACTGAAAAAATTATAGAAAGTGCACATGTCAGAATTGATGAGTTTGCAGAAAAGAGTGAAGAAGAAAGCAACAAGAAACTAGAAGCTTATATAATATCTATTTACTATGAACCTAATACATTGCCAAACCTATCTAAATGAAAGAAAGTGTCACCTCCTAAATCCCCAATAGTTACTGAGTTGTAGATAGTGCAATCCAAGCTATAGTTTGAAGGACCTAAGTCCCAATTAGAGGCTACTAGCTAGTTTAAACTGAGCTTGATGGACCTGAGTCATAGATAGAAGTATCTGAGTTTGAAACTTAAATTCATGATGAAGATGGTGGAACTCATTCAAAGCCCAAAGATCTTGTGTTAGCAAGATATATCAAAAGGAATCATGCACCTAATCAGATCATTGGAGACAAATTAGATGGAACAATGACAAGAGGAAATTAAAAGGTACATGTTTACTTGCTAAATTTGAGCCTAGAAGTGTTAAAGATGCTCTGGAAAATGAAATTTGGATTGAAGTAATGAATGAAAAGATAGAACAGATAGAAAAGAATAAAACTTGGACTCTTGTTCCTAAACCCAAGGATAAAAATGTAATTGGTAAAAAATGGTTATTTAGAAATAAGCTCAATAAAGATGGAAAAGTTTCAAGAAACAAAGCAAGATTGGTGTGCAAAGGTTATTCTCAAGAAGAAGGTATTGACTATGGTGAGAATTTTGCTCCTGTGGCAAGACTAGAAGGTGCTAGAACCTTACTAGCATATGTAGCACATAGAAGATTTAAAGTATATCAAATGGATGTCAAATTTGCATTCTTGAATGGAATTCTTGATGAGGAAGTCTACATTGAACAACCAAAAAGTTTTGTAGATCCTAACAAAAGAGACATGGTTTGCAAATTACAAAAATCATTATATGGTCTCAAGAAAGCTCCCAGAGATTGGTATGGAAGACTTCATAATTGCTTGGTATATATTGACTTTCAAAGAACAAATGATAATAGTAGCCTATATATCAAGGAAGGACTAGATAAGAAGATTGTGTTGGCAGAGATATTTGTTGATGATACCCTATTTACAAGAAATGATGATTTGTGCAAAGAATTTTTAGAAGAAATAAGTAAAGACTTTGAGATGTCCATGTTTGCTAAGATAAAATTCTTTGTTGGTTTGCAGATATAGCAAAAAAAAATGGGATCTACATCACTCAATATAAGTATATTAAGGAGATACTAAAGAAATTTGAAATGGAAGATTCAAGACCAATTGGAACCCCTATATCTATTGGACATAATGATGCATGATACTACTACATCTAAATCCGGCCAATTTACACCATCTAATTCACCAAAATTATGGCTCAATTACATACTCCTTTTTTTTAGCATTTACACATATCCCAAGGTGATTAAAAACTCTAACCCAGAACACTGATAGTGGAATTATGAGAGTTGGAACCTTTATTTGACCCAAATGGGTATCCAGAAATGAAAACACATGAAATAGAAACTAAGTCTAAGTAAATTTTTTTGGGTGACACAAGATTGCCCTTATACCTTTGGATGCTCCTACATCAGACACCCAGGGTAGATTGAAAAGTGACCCTGTCACTTTATGAATGGTAGAGGAAATTCCAAATGGGAAACCTCAATTGTTGATATCTAAGTTGAGTCCTCTATCGGTCGTCCTTTCCACTTGACCAAATACTCTTCATACTGCCTACTTCTGGTACTCCTACCCACACGACTATCCAAAATCTCCTCTATCTCCTCCTTCTTAGTAGGAATTGGACATGGCTCTAACATCAACTCCTCATCTACACCATCATCATGATACTCTGTTAAGTCTACAATATTGAAAATAGGAGAAATGTGAATATCATCTAGCAACTCCAACTTTAAAAAAATGTGGAAGATTTGCATGTTGCTTTTCTTGTCCTCGTTGAGGTGGAAGCCTTTGGTGAAGATGAAGATGGTTGTATATCTTTCTCTTGGCATCAAAGTGTGGGACACACTTTTCTATCTACTAGGGGAGTCTAATGCAGGAGCATCTTGTATGGGAAATTTTATATTTAAAAAAAAAAACAAAAAAAAATTGTGGAGAAGAGATAAAGTGATGAAAATAGAAAGAAAATAATAAAAAATTGAAAAAAATGAAAAAAGGAGAAAAGAGGAATTTCTATTTTCAAGGTTCATAGGTGGCGTAAATAGAAAAATAATAAAAATAGTTGCTATTCCATTTATCGAAGTGCGTAGGTGGCATCTTAGAAGTTTGTTAAAAGTTTCTTAAATCATGCATTTAATATTTGTTGTGATCCATAAAACAAATGTAATTTTCTAATTGGGCCACATGGTGGTGCTTAGTTGTATTTAGGTGGAAATTCTAGAAGGTTGTGGATATTGTAGAAGGTTGTGGATATTCTAGAATGTTGTGGATAAATCATGCATTGGGTGGTAAGTGCCTATTTAAGGAAGGCTTATGTTCATTTGTAATAAAGCTCTTTGAATGTAATTTCTTGTAAGGAAGCTCTCAAGGTGTAGCGAACAAGTTTTTTTTGTTGTAAGCTCTTCTAGTTAGAAGCCCTTAGTGAGGAAGCTATCTTATATTATAAGAGTTGGAAGTTTTTCCATTTGGAGAATATTGTAATAAATTTCAAGTATTAATGGATGCTTTATGAAGCATTTTTTTCATCTCTTTCTCTCCATCTTGTTGTGATCTTGGTTGTGAGTTGGTACGAGTGATTTGGCCCTACATCAGTGGTATTAGAGCATACCTTTGTCAGTGGTAACAGAGTGTACCTTCATCAGTGGTATTAGAGCATACCTTTTTTAGTGGTAGCAGAGTGTGCCTTCATCAGTGGTATTAGAGTGGGAGTTCTTGAGTGTGCAGACAGATCACTGAACGTGAGGCAATTTTCAATAGGACCTTGAGTTGGGTGAATTTTTTCAAAGAAGTTCTTGATTGTGTAGAAAGATTGTCAACTGTGAGGCAATTTGCACAAGGTTCTCATGTTGCACTAGATTTGTCTTCTAAAGACTTGATTATGGAGAAGAGAAAGAAGAAGATGACTTTTGTGATTGGATGGATTCTGAGGATTCCTCGACTAGAGAAAATTAGGGCAAGAAATCAAGAGGCATTGCTAGTTGGTTTGCAAAAGCAAGCGAATGAATTAGAAGCTAAGTTGTGGAAATGAAGAGCATGTCACCAGAAATAAGATGTTGATAATTCCTTGGATGTGGAAAAGATAGAAGATCCAGTGGAGTATCAGACATGTGATACAAAAGAAGAGCAAGAGGATGAAGAGGAAATTATTTGCAAACCTAAAGTTGAAGAAGATGAAAGAGAAGAGGAAGAGCATGAAGATGACAAGATTTATGAACCTGAAATAGATCAAGATGATTTGAAGATTGCAGCAATGGAGGAAAAGTATAGTGCCTTAGTTGGAGATCAAGAATGTGAAGTAGTTACATGCATTGTTGACGACATGAAAGAGGCAAGCAAAGATGACTATGTCAAAGAGATAAATTTCTATGAATTATATGATGCTGAATTTGAGGTGAGTTTGAAAGATACTAATGATGGTTTGCATAAGGATCTTGTTTGCGATGTATGGTATGCAAAGGAAGATTGGTATGGTGTTGTTGGGTTTATTACAGGTGTGATTAATTCAACAAGATTGAATGAGGATGAGATTTATACTTGGACAAAGTTAATTGCAAAGGAGAAATTTCAGCAACAGACACTTGTTCTGACTAGGTATTGAAAAAGAAGAAAGAAGGAAATATATCGGCATTAGATACTTGTTCTAGCTATGTGTTGGAGGAAGAGAAAAAAAAAAAATGTCAACAGTGGCTACTTCATTTTGTGAATCCATATTCACAAAAATTTTCCTACCATGGGAGTCAGATGCAAGAGCATCATGCATCAAAAAAAAAAATGTGGAAGATTTGCATGTTGGTTTTCTTGTCCCTGTTGAGGTTGAAACCTTTGGTGAAGATGAAGATGGTTGTATATCTTTCTTTTGCCATCAAAGTGTGGGACACACTTTTCTATCTACTAGGGGAGTCTGATGCAAGAGCATCTTGTATGGGAAATTTTATATTTTAAAAAAACCAAAAAAAAAAAATTGTGGAGGAGAGATAAAGTGATGAAAATAGAAAGAAAATAATAAAAATTTGAAAAAAAGGAAAAAGGAGAAAAGAGGAATTTCTATTTTCAAGGTGCATAGGTGGCATAAATAGAAAAATAATAAAAATAGTTGCTATTCCATTTATCGAAGTGTGTAGGTGGCATCTTAGAAGTTTGTGGAAAGTTCCTTAAATCATGCATTTAATATTTTTTGTGATCCACAAAGAAAATGTAATTTTCTAATTGCGCCACATGGTGGTTCTTAGTTGTATTTAGGTGGAAATTCTAGAAGGTTGTGGATATTGTAGAAGGTTGTGGATATTCTAGAATGTTGTGGATAAATCATGCATTGGGTGGTAAGTGCCTATTTAAGGAAGGCTTATGTTCATTTGTAATGAAGCTCTTCAAATGTAATTTCTTGTAAGGAAGCTCTCAAGGTGTAGCGAACAATTTTTTTTTGTTGTAAGCTCTTCTAGTTGGAAGCCCTTAGTGAGGAAGCTCTCTTATATTATAAGAGTTGAGAATTTTTCCATTTGGAGAATATTGTAATGAATTTCAAGTATTAATGGATGCTTTATGAAGCATTTTTTTCATCTCTTTCTCTCCATCTTGTTGTGATCTTGGTTGTGAATTGGTATGGGTGATTTGGCCCTACATTAGTGGTATCAAAGTATACCTTTGTCAGTGGTAGCAGAGTGTACCTTCATCAGTGGTATTAGAGCATACCTTTGTTAGTGGTAGTAGAGTGTCCCTTTATCACATAAGCTCTCCAAAAATGATGATTCCAAAGAAGTAGATCAGACCACATAGAGATCAATGATTGGAAAATTATAGTATGTAGTACACAAGGCCTGATATTGGTCTAGCAGTTAAAATAGTGGCAAGATTCTTAGCAAATCCTAAGGAAAATCACATGATGGCAATCAAGAGAATCATGAAATATCTAAAATGTATTGAAGACTATGGTTTATGGTATAAACTTAGAGGCAATTTGGACTTGAAAGTATTTACTGATGCCAATTAGGTAGGAAGTATTGATGATAGAAAAAGCACTAGTGGTGGAGCATTCTTTCTTGGTAAAAGATTAGTATCTTGGACAAGTAAGAAACAAAACTATACCACAAAATCCATAGTAGAGGTAAAATATGTGGCAATATCAGTCAATTATTCTAACATTTTTTGGTTCAAACAACTATTGGAAGGAATGAAGGTAGAGATAAAAGATCCAATAGTCATATATTTTGATAACACTAGTGTAATCAACATATCAAAGAATCTAGTGATGCATACTAAAACAAAGCACATTGCAATAAAATATCACTTCTTAAGAGAGTTGGTGCAAGAAAAAGAAGTCAGATTAAAATATGTGAATACAAAGGAATAGATTGTAGACATATTCAGCAATCCATTACCCAAGGATGCATTTTTGTATCTAAGAGGTAAGCTAGGGGTCATTCCCCTATCTGAAATCACTAAATGAAGTTTAGTGAATGCATCAACCATAACTTGTCAAAGATCAATCAATTGGTGCAAAATTAGAAAGGGAATATTGTAGATGAATCAGTACTTAAGGTATATTGGTATTTATAGAATTATTATCTTTGGCATGTGTTGTCAAAGAGGGAGAAGTTTTTTGTCATATCTCTGAGAAATTTTTTGAACCAAAATAGAGTAAGGAACCAAAGAGGGAGAAGTTTTCCAAAGAATAAGTTTTTTGAAAGAGGAAGAAAATTTTGAATGAACTTGGTTGTAGTTATTGCAGACAGAGATAGAATCTAGTGAAAGGAAGAGCTCATACTAATAAAGGGAATTCTCAAGTCTAAATCCAAAATTTCATTGTGCTATGACATGTTGTGTTGTCATCAATGCCAAAGAGGGAGATTGTTGGATACAATTGATTAATTGTGTATTTTCTTTGATGTTACACAAATGTCATGATCATTAGCAGTTAGTATATGTTGAGCTCACTTGGGTAGTGAAGGTAGTTTTCTATTTTTATCGAGCATTCATGTGTTTGCCTAGTTCAAAAGGCAGTGTCTACCAAGTTCACTCAGGCATCAAAGGAAAGATGTAGAAAGTGAGTGTGAGCCGAGCTCAATTGGTTAATGAAGAAAAGTTGGATAGAACTAGTGCTAACTGAGCTCACTTGATTGCCAAAGGATTTTTGCAAGTTTTTAGTGTTAACCAAGCTTCTGTTGGTTAACAAAGGAAATTGTTTCTAGGTTATTTTCTACTGAGCTAGGTTGGCTAAGGAAGGATTCTCTTATTTTGGCACAATAAGCTTAATTGATTTATCTATTAATTCCAATCGACTATTGTGATGAATATTAATTATTCTAAGTTGTATTTGATATGACTTGATAAAGTGGAATATATAAGTATAAGTTCAAGTTTGATTCCAAAGTGTGTAACAAGGCATGAAGATTTTATTGAAGATTTAGTGATGAGAAGAGGAAGCGAATCTGAAGGATAAGAAAAATATCCTTGTGGAGCAGAAAAGCTACATTTGATCAAGAAGGATAAAGAACAAGTCTATATAGAGATCTATAATCAGCAATTTAGTTGTATTCAAATTAGGTCATCTCATTGTTACTCTCTAACCATTATAGTAGTGGTCTAAATCTCTTAACAGAGTTGGCTTAATAGTTCTTTTCAAATCCTCTAACAAGGTGGCAATTCTATTGAATTGTCTCAAGACCTCTAACTAGGCCACTCCTAATAGGGTGATTAAATATTCTAATAGGGTCACACCTAATAGTGTATTTTGTAACCTTTAATAGGGTTGGCTCCTAATAGGGCTCACTTCAAAAGAGTGAAAAACAGTAACTAGTTGTAATTGGTGACTTTTCCCAAATTGGGCTTCCACATTAAATCCTAGTGTCATATGTGTTGATTTTATTTTCTTTTACATGTTTGCAACTTAGTTAAATTAATGATAATCATAGACCACATCTAATAGTTCATATGTTAAGCATTTATCGAGCCAATTTAGTTATTATAGAGTTACAACATTTTATGTGTGTTTACTGAGCTTCAGTAGTATTCAGTTTTAAGTTTGCATTTCTATTTTTGACATCTAAGAGATCTAGGATTTATTTTAGTAGTAACTAATTCATCCCTCCCCTCTCAGTTACTTCTCTTATATTTCCAACAACTTCTTATCTCCAAGCATGGAATGCTTGAGATATTTCACACTTGTGCACTAACATATTAAAATGATTATAAATTCTCATGCATAATAAATGTGGCATAAATCTTTATCCACTTATTTGCACCTTAACCATCACAATCCCTCCTACTACAAAACTAGGCCCAAACCATGGCTTCCACTTTGAGAGATGACATCATCCTTCCTAGTTGCTAGTCTTTCATATACTTAGCAATAGTCAAGCACAACCATTCATCACAAGCTTCTCATCTATGAGAAAAACATCTTGCATCCCTATGCTTCTAGCTGGAGATTGATCAACTAAAGATTCCAAACATGCCTCTTTAAACACTCTAGATCTTACTACCTTAGTTCTATGCTTTCATTAACTAAGGACAACTTATGCCTAATCAGACTAGCAATAGGACTCATACATTTTCTTCCTTGGCTTCCATTTCAATGAATACATAAAAGTATACAACAATTCAGTGGATGTTGAGCATAAAATAACTCATACAACTTAATTACCCATTTTATGGTTGCATCTATAGGCTAGGGTATCATTCAATATGTCTTGGGTCAACACTTTCCACAAACATATCAAAGTCAAATGAACACTTTTTTTGCAATATGTTAAGTTGGAAGTTAGACAACTCCATTTTTCTTCTAATTTTTCAATGTATAGGTTAGACAGAGAGCCTAATTTGTATTGGCCTTTGGCCTATGGCTTAGCATGACATTTTAATTTTAGAAATTAGGGAGTGCAATATCATTAGTAAATACCCTTTCTTATATGAAATTAGGCTCTATGCCCATCCCCTTACATATTAGCCATATAATATTTCGAATGGATATTTGGTAAGGGTAACTAAAGCTCATTAGGTTGGGGAAATTCCTCTCAAAACATAGAAAGAGTGTTCTTTTTCTTCTACTATGTTGAAGGTGATGCTTCTCTACACAATCTGCCATGTAATCTTCTCCTATATTTAAAAAAATAATAATAAATAATAATAAAATAAAAAATAAAAAAAGAACTCCCACATGGATAATTTTATCTCCCCTAACCATATAACAAATCACATTCCATTCCTCAACAAGAAATGTTATATGCTCAAAGGCAAGCATATGACATTAAAATGAGTTGCTTCAACATATAGAGCGGAAGGCACTTGCAACACTCCATTTGTGATCTTTTCTTAGCACTAAGTGAGACAAAATTCTCAATGATTATTTTTTATTCGTGCTCTTCCTATTCCATTTTTAAAATGAAACTACTGTTGATAAAAACATCAACCATTATAAACCTTGGGACCTCCATAGAAAACTTAATTCCACTCTTTATTGTTCACCTTGTTTGTAACACCACATACTTAATTGATATCTAATGATGATAACTGTGTTCAAGCAATAACATCATCCTAATTTTTCAAACTTAAAAGATGTTAGCATTGAAATTATAAATGATTCTAACAATAAAAGCCACACAATCACAATGCAAGAGCCAAACAACTGATGATGTATGTTGGGTCACAAAGTGGCCTGGCTAAAACAAAATTTGAACTCAATATCTTGAACTACCAAAATTGATCCACTAAAATCCTCATACTGATTAGATTCAACTTCGATCACTTCTTGACCATTTTAAAACACAATTTAAAGCTTTTTGCAAACTATCCATTTAGTGTCAAGAGGCCCTAGAAACGGCCTCAAAATTTGATTGAATCAAACAATTGGGCCCTAAGATCTTACATTCATGTTCTCTATTATTCACACTACCATCCTAAAAATTTATTCCTCATGATGAAAAATAGGTGAACATATATTTGACCACCAAAATTGCCTTTAAAAAATTATCCGGCAAGTAATATGTGAGAAAACAATAAATTGCATTTGGATTTAGCCTTGAAAACATGTCAAATGAATGCTTAGGAAAATGAGATCTATGGAATTGATTCACTGTCACATTGGGAATATAAATCTATGATTTGGGCTTATGACCAATAACTAGACAATTCTAGGAAGCATTCAAAGTTGGGTACTTGGAATTACAGGACTGAACAAATTATCAAAATAGTGATTTTCACAAACATAATAGAAAATGGACTCATCAAGACTTTGAAAATAGCACGCTTAAAGTATTTTTAGAGTAGAACACATTGGTTCAATATATTTGGTCTCATCTATTATGGTTTCAAAGCTGTAGCACCCTAAATAGGGCTACTGATCAATCTATACTTTTAGATACCAATAAAACTTTAGAAATTGCATTTGAAAACTAGTCAAATGGATTCATCATAGGCTTAAAATTGAAAAAAAGAAAATATCTAAACCCTAGAAGGTAATGGAAAAATAAATTATTTATTTTGATCAACTAGTTCAAATTTATAACTGGTCAAATAGGGTTACCCATAATTCTGAGTAATGTGCATTAACATGACAATAATAAACAACCAAGTTTGAGGGATTCAAAACCTGGTCAAAACATATCAATATGAGTCAAAATCTAAAAAATAGGTTCTCTAATATTCATACTATGCACTCCCAATGTGGAAAGTCATGAAACTTAACTAGTTGCATGATATTCAATTGTAAACTAGGCTTCATATAATTATTTGACACTTGAGAAAAAATACAAATTTGAGCAATGCTCAAAATGATGCATCATGAAATGGTTTAGAATGAAAATTTATCATCATAGGATACATGCATATATTGAATGAAAGGTTGTAAACATATGAGACATAACATAGGCCTTCAAATGACGACCAAGTACATGTGCATGAAAAGATCTCATATGGGCTTAATTAGACTCAATTTTTAGAATGGTACTCGAAAGTAGAGCTTCAATTTTGAGACACAACAAGAAGGCTAAAGCCAATCAGAAATCAAATACATCTAGCAACACACTAGTAGTTCAACATGAGTCTCAGTCAAAGGCAGCCATGTCACAATTAGCTCAACCCAAGTTGCAGCCCCATGTAGTTCAACCTAAGTCACATGTAGTACTACCCATGCTATAACAAGATTAGCTAGAGGAACCTAATAAAAAGGAGGAAATACTTATAGAACCAAGTGAACCAACTTCTAACAAAAGAAAGAAAGATCCAAGGCTTGCAAAATTTATCACAAGACATCATACACCTAACCAAATAATTGGAGAAGAAATAGATGACATACTTACAAGGAAAAAACTAAAATGTACATGTTTACTTAGTGAAGTTGAAACTAGATCTATACAAGATACTTTAGAAGAGGAAAATTGGATATAATAAATGAATGAAGAGATTGATAAAATAGAAAAGAATAAAATATGGTCTCTTGTTCCTAGACCCAAGGATAAAAATGTAATTGGAACAAAATTGGTATTTAGAAATAAAATGAATGAAAAAGGTGAAGTAATAAGAAACAAGGCAAGAATTGCCTACAAATGTTATGCTCAAGAAGAAGGTATTGATTATGGGGAAACATTTTCCCCTATTGCAATAATTGAAGGACTAAGAACACTTATAGCATATGCAACACAAAATGGATTCAAAATATATAAGATAGGTGTCAAATCAGCTTTCTTGAATGGGGTCTTGGAGGTGTCAAATCAACTTTCTTGAATGGGGTCTACATTGGTTAGCCTAAAGGTTTCATAGATGCAAGCCAAAGTGACATTGTATGTAAAATTTATAAAGTCCTATATGGTTTAAAGAATGATCTTAGAGAATGGTATGAAAGACTTCATGGATACCTAGTAAAAAATGGTTTTGAAAAGATAATTGATAATAGCAATTTGTATATCATGGAAGGACCTCAAGACATGATATTTCTTGCAAAAATATTTGTGAATGATATCTTATTTGTAGGACATGATAATTTATCCAAATCATTCTCTAAAGAAATGAGGAAGAAATTTGAAATGTCTATGTTTGGTGAAATAATATTCTTTGTGGGTCTACAAGTTAATCAGATAAAGGATGGTATATTTATCACTCAATCAAAGTACATCAAGGAAACATTGAAAGTATTTGGAATGAAATATTCCAAACCAATTGATACACCTATGTCTACTGGACATAAGCTCTCAAAGGATGATGATTCAAAGGAAGTAAACTAAACTTCTTATAGAACAATGATTGGAAACTTTAGTACGTAGTTCACACAAGACCTAATATGGCATTGGTAGTTGGCATAGTTGTAAGATTCTTTACTAATTATAAAGAAAATCACATGATGGCAGTCAAAGGAATCTTGAGATATCTAAAAGGAACTGAGGATTATGGGTTATGGTACTAAAAAGGAGTAAATCTTGAATTAAGAGCCTTTACTAATGCAAATTGGGTAGGGAGCATTGATGACATAAAAATTACTAGTGGAGGAGCATTCTTTCTTGGAAAGAGGCTAGTGTCTTGGACAAGTAACAAGTAAAATTGGATTTCTCATTCCATAGCAAAAGAAAAATATGTTGTTGTAGTAGTTGATTTTTATAACATAATGTGGATCAAGTAGTTGACATTAGGAATGAAGGAAGAAATAAAGGAACCAATAGTTATCTATTGTGATAACACAAGTGCAATCAATTTATCCAAAAATTTAAAGATGCACTCCAAATAAAAATACATTGCAATAAAATATCATTTCCTAAGGGGATTGGTTCAATACAAAGAGGTGAGATTGGAACATGTGAACACCAAGGGGAAAATAATTGACATATTCACCAAGCCATTACCCAAGAATGTATTTTTGTATCTAAGAGGTAAGGTAGGGCTCATTCCCTTATCTAATGTTGAATACAGTACAAATCACTAATGCATCAATCGAGATGTATTGAAGATTTATCAAGTTGATGCAAGATTTTCAAAGCACACTGCATGGGAATCAATACATCAGGTACATTGTAAATTCATAGAATAAAGTATTTGGAATTTAATGTCAAAGATGGAGACATTGATGTCACATCAAAGAAAAGAATAAGAGAAAGAGAATTGTACAAGAGCAAGAGGGAGATTGATTCAGACAAAGTTTAAAGGAAAGATGTCAGAAAGAGAATCTTACAGAGAGTTCTCATGGATGAAGGATTAGAATCAAACTAAGGATATTTTCTCCAAATCTTTCTTTGCATAATGACAGGTTGTGTTGCCATCAATGCCAAATAGGGAGAATGTTGAATAAATTTATTCAATTGTATATTGTCATTGATGTTACACAAATGTCACACTCTAATAGAGAACAACTAGTGTTAACCAAGCTCAGTTGATCACTATGGAAGTTTCCAGTATCAACCAAGAAGATTATAGTATAAACCAAGTTAGATTGGTCAATGAAGAGAATTAGTGTAAATTGAGTCAGGTTGGTTAATGAAGGAAGCTAGTATTAAATGAGTTCGGTTAGTTATCAAAGAAAGTTTTGTATTAACTATCAAAGAAAGTTTTGTATTAACTAAGTGTTCAGTCTAGTGTTTGTTAACTGATGAAAGATTACTTTTTTTTATTATTTGGTTAATACAAGCTAACTAAATGGATTTTTAATTATGTTTTGAAAGGGTTTACAAGCCCACTTTTCCTAGCTTATGATATATAAGAAAGGTTAAGTTGTGAGGATAAGAAAGAGTATGAATTTGAATAAAAGAGATGGATATATTGGTAAAGAAAAGGTAGAGTAGAAAGTGTGAAGGTTAAGCTATAAGGAAACATCTAATTAGGAAGGATCCACAAGTTATGCCAGAATAGTGATCTAAATTTTCAAAGTTAGTTGCTTCATCAACTAAGTCAAAATTTTGTTTCTTTCTAACCATTGTAGTAGTAAAGAAATCTCTTAATAGACTTGAATTAATAGTCATTTTGTAAATCCTCTAACAAGGTAGCATTTCTTTATTAAAGAGTCTAAATATCTCTAATAGGGCCACTTGTAATAGGGTGATTCAAAGCCTCTAATAGGGTCACACTTAACAATTTATTTTGTAAAATTTAACAAGATTGGCTCCTAATAGGGCTCACTTCAAAAGAGTGAAAAATTGTAACTAGTTGCATTGGTGGTTTTTCTCATATTGGATTTTGTGGTGGCCCCACAACACATGCCCCATTTTGAGTCACAAAATGGGGACCCCTTAGATTTTAAATTCCCTATGAGGCATCTAGTTTGAAGCCTCAATCATTTTGGACTCTCCCCTAGGTCTAGCTCAAACCCTAGTCTTTGATTGGGAAGGGTAAGGTAGTCATACACAGGTAAAAAACAAGTTTAGGACTTTATTGTGCTTAAAATGTGCACATGCACACTTACACACATGGGCACATGTTAATGTGTGCCAAGTGCTTACATGCACACCCCATTCCCACTCCAAGGATACACACATGCACATAGAACACCTTCAAAGGAGTGCACCTATGGAGGTGCACATTCTAGTCTCCCCAGGCACCTATATAAGACACCCCCTTACAATGTGCTAATGCACATGTGAGCAATTGCACACATGCACACCATGCACACCCTGTCAAGGTGTAGATGTGTGATAGTGCATAGCTACACACTTTTCCATTTCTAAGAAAAATTAGTGCACTAGCACCTTCTAAGGTGCACTAGGTGCACTAGTGCACAAAACTAACTTTTTTCAAGAGAAAAACTCCACTATCTTCTCTATTTTGATTGTTGTTGACCCATTTTTTCGTCAGTCTAAGTCCTATGGAATCCTCTTTTGGGTTTTTCAACATAAAATAAATAATTTTTCCTTCTTTGCGTAATAAATTGACATCCTCATTATCCATAGAACAAAAAATATCCATGGCATTGCATGTGCATGGTATTGGATAACTTGTCAAGGTCATAACTTTTGACCTAGAGCTTGGAATTCAAAATTGTTTACACTATTGGAAAGAAGAACTAAAAATCTAATTTCAGTCCCTAAGATAGTAAGCCTTTGGCTTCCTAGTTCTAGGGACCAATGAAAGTTTTAACTTGAAATTTTGAGTAGAAGACCTCCAAAAAATCCAGTTGAAAAGGCCTAGAAAAGATTGTTTTGGATAATTTGGATCACCCAGTCTCTAACCAAGAATGATTAGGCAATTAGAGAGAATTAAAAATCAAGGAGTAGACTTCATAGTGCATGAAGATGTGCATAACATAGAGGTGCGCAAGTGCACATAACACAAAGGTATGGCACATAACATGCAAGAGAATGGATTATCATAGCATCTTCATTATCAAAAACAATAGAGATCTCACTTAGGCTAGTAACCTTCACCTTCAAAGGAGTCACATGTAAGTTTGATTCATGAATTTACACTAAAGATCAAAGATATAGAGATTATAAACATGAACTAGAATAAGTTCCTCATCTTATGAAACTATTAATTATAAGATTCAACACATGTACTTTGGGAGTTCAGATAGAAGAAGAAGGAGTTCAAGTCTATGACAATATTGGGCTATAAAGAGGGTATAAATCATCAAAAATTAAAAAATAAGTATACAAGAGTGCTTTGAGAGCTCATCTAAGCAAAACCCATAAACCATTTTCAAAATAGAGAACTTTGATATTTTGGTGAACTGAGCACCTTGCACGAATTTCTTGAAGGTGCACAAGATGCACAAGTGCACTATTCATAGAGGTGTGCTGATAGTTAACTGCCAATTCCTAATTTAGAGTTTTTCATACACCAAAAACACATTTTGATGATAGTTCAACTCCTAAATACACTGAAAGAAGGTCAAGCTTTCATTTTTAGAGCTTCCGATAACTCTTAAATCCTCTTGCAGCTTTCTTATTCTTGTTTTTTTCTTTTATTGTTTTAAGCCATGTAAAGGCTCATGCAACCATTAATTGATATAAATAAGGGTGGAAACCTACTTAGTACTATTTAGAGAGTCATTTTATATATAATTAGATTTTTTTTATTAGTTTTAAGCATATCTTTGCATTTTAAAAACTCTCACTCTAAAGACAATAAAAGAGATGTGTTCTTATAAATATATAGATGTAATATTTACTCTATGCCATTATTTTGATGCAATAATATATGCTATTGGTGCTCTCATTTTCAGTGTAGTTATTCTTTATAGAGTGTGTTATTTTTGTGAATGCATGTACATGAATTATAATGGAGCCAATTTTTTTGTTGTGTTGATTTGATTGTGTGATCTTTTAGTTCTGGTGTTTTCCTTGTGTTAACAAATTTTGCTAATGTACCAAGTTGGAGAAAATATCACCTTATTGCTCCTGCATAGCTTCTTGTCTTGCATGAGTGCACTTTTTTTGGCCTTGCAATTCAATGAGAAGTGAGACATCTTTTTCTTATTACTAAGTTCCCATCAATGATTGCATCAATGGAATTGAGGAAGCATTGATTTTATTTTCATTGGTTTCCTACCTAATCTTTTCAATAAATTAACTAGCAGACGTGTAGTTACCATTATGTCTATTAGGAATTTCCATTTCAATTGATTTTTTTTAATCTCTTGTTATTTTATCTTTGTTATTTACTTTGCTAATACTTGGTTAAAATAGAAATTCATATAGTTGAATTGATAAATTGCATTAATCATAAAATTAGAAAATATCAAAAATATATTTATTTTGTAGTTACTTTTTCAAAATAGAAAATCAAGGGTCAACACTATGACTGAGGGAAATGAAATGAGATTTTCTAGGGGTTTTATGGCTTCCATCTAAATGCTCACTAGTTTCTATCATCTATCATCTGGCTAGTGGAGAGAATGGCTCCATTGACCAAGTGCTCGTGCAAGTTTGTACCCAAGGTGTTTCATGAGGTAATTCCTCTCCTGATATTATTTTGAATGTCAAGGAGTTTTATAGTGTATGCATATGTCTAGAACAAAAAACCCTCATTGAATATTTTTTGGGTTATACTCCTTCTAAAAGAATGTTGTAGGAATAGGTTTCCAAGGTTTGGACACCTTAGGGTGTTCACCTTGAAGGTGTCCAAAGCCCTATCAAAAGATTTTTTTCTTTTTCACTTTGGCAATGCAGGGCAAGCTAAACATGTTTTTGTTTGAGGTTCCTACACTGTTAGGTCCTCCCTCTTGGTTTTTCAATGTTGGTCATGAGATTTCACTATTTCTAATTATTAGAAGCTTAAGATGCTCATTTGGGTAGAATTCCCTAGGCTTCCCATTCTTTTCTAGTCTTTTTTAACCACTATTGTGCAAACCATTAGCAAGGTTGTGTGTTGTGAATCAAACAAATTTTTCAATGCTTTACACCAGGGTAGGATTTTTTTGAGGTTGACCTGTCTAGGGACCTCAAAAATATAGTGGAAATTTAGATAGGTGGTACCAACTTTACTCAAAGGTGATTTACCTTAAACTTCCAAATATGTGTTATTAGCGCCAATTAATTAAGCATAAGATTAGGAATTATTCCTTGTTAGACCATAACTACCCCCTTGCTTCAGAAGATAAGCTTGCTACAGCTGCCAAGAGAGATGAATGGACTATGGTGATAAAAAAAGGGAAGGGTTTAGTTGTGGTTAAGGTGAGATCTTTTCTTGTGGATAATGGTAGATCTAGCTCAAGCCAACTACCAATAGAATCCTCAATTATATTGCTCCCTCCACCTCCTATTTCAAAGCCTAGAGGCTAGAGGACAATGAGCATTCATACCTTAGATCCATGCTCACTTTGGACTCAAGTTTCATAAGTAGCATTGATGATTACACAATAAATGCTATGTCAATCTTGCAAGCTAGATGGTCGCGATGATTTTTTTGATAATGGGGGAAAACTTAGAGGGTCATTTCTCTTTATGACTCTTCATATGAGGCTCCCTTATTTTTGCAAAAAAACTTCTCCTCTTGTTGGGGACAAAGATGACAGGCAAGCTGGGTTACCATGAATTTTATTTCATGGAATGTGCAAGGGTTGATAGACCTCCCTAGAAATATTATGGTTGTGATAATAAGCATCAACTTGATCTTGATGTGCTTTGTCTTTAGGAAGTTAAATTGTCTAGGTTTCTTCTCACCTTAGCTTGTCATGTTATTTGGCTAGATAGTGTCATGTTTTCTTCTTAGCATGAAGCTAGTCAAGGTGGTATTGTTACTCTTCTCTCCCCTTGTTTAACTTCCTCTATTATCTTGCATGGTTTTGACCCTCTACATAGGGTGGTTTGAATTTTCTTTTCTATTTAGAATGATTCTTTTAGTATTGTTAACATTTATGCCCCCAGTGATGTTGTTGATTGCTCACATCTGTAGTGTTGGTTGGAAAATCATTTGCCACTTGTGACCTAGTTTTCTTGTGGGGATTTTAACATGCTCAAGTTGGCCTATGAAAAGGAAGTTTTTCTACCTTTTACATGGGTAGCTAGTGAATAGGAGGCCTAGTTTTACATGCAAAACAAGCTAGGCCTTTTTGATCCTAATGCTAGCCACTACCATTTCCCAGATGGGATTTGGCATACTTGGTCCAATAGAGTCTTCAAGAGACTTAACAGGGCTATGATTTCTATGTAGCCCTTTTTTTCCTTCTCTCAAAATAATTCCCTACCTATCACTCCCTTTCCAAATGTGATGTTGTCATATCACTTCCCCATTCTCTTTTCTATCACCTAGTAGACAGCTTAGCCTCATCCATGTAAAACCTATTTTTACCAAAACATTTGTTGTCCCATGCACCAACTATTATGCACACCTTGCACATTTAGAATCTTGAACCTTGGCCCCAAAATTATTTTGGATGGATTTGGTGGTGGAATATTGCTATCCTCCATAATATGAGATTTCTTCACATTTACGATAGACAACTAGATATGTATCATAGAAGATCTTATGAAGCCACTACTCAAGATCTCCATAAAGTCTCAAAGGCTATTGCCATGACTCTATTTGATACAGATCTCTAGGTTCATATTACCAACCTTTAGTACTAGTAGTAGGTTGTAGATAGTTATGCTACTCGAGGAACTCAGATCAAGGCCCATCTCCATTGGTTGGAGGTTAGTGATTAGGCTTCCAAGGATTTTTTTAATGTTGTGAGGGCTTGTCACTCTATGGTGGGTATTAGACACATCCAAGAAGATCAGTAGGTTCTCACTAACCTGTTCGACATTCTCCAAGATTTTGTGCTTCATTATGAGTAGGTTTTTACAGCTCAAGGGCCCTATATTATGCATGATCAAGCATTAGAAGCCTACCTTACTCTTACTCCCAATATGATTTCTCTTAAGTAATATTCCTTTTGTGAGAAAAATATAACACTTGTGGACCTAAAGGAAGTTATCCTTTCCATGGCTAATGACAAAGCCCCTAGATGTGATGGCCTCCCTTGTGAATTTTACAAGAATCTTTGGGATGACATTAGCCCTTATTTGTTTCATGTTTACCATGAAGCATATAACTCAAATTCTTTGAGAAATATCATTAATAAAGGGAATATTAAATTAATACCTAAAGCTAGTAATCCTAAAGAAATTTGCAATTGGACACCGATCACTTTGTTGAATGTCTCCTACAAGATCATTGCCAAAGTGCCTCTCTCTTAAAATTTAGCATTTTCTCCCTCAGATTATTCGGCCTAAACAAACTAGTTTTATCAAGTCTTGCTCTATCTTGGACAACATTATTGTTGTCTAGGAAGGTATGGAATTGGCTAGGCAATCCAAGCAGCAAGCCTTATTCCTCAAGATTGATTTCACCAAAGCATATGACCAAATTAAAGGGCCTTTTATTTTAGCTATACTTCAAGATCTGGGTTTTGGCCTAGTCTTTCGATAGTCAGTGTAGATGTTTTTTGGGGATGCTTCTATTTGCATCACCATCAAAGGTTGGTAGTTTGAAGGTTTTGGGCTCTTTAGGTCTATCTAACAAGGTTTTACTCTTGCACCTTCTCTCTATTTTTTGGTAGCCAAAGACTTTGGCTATCTTCTTCCCAATGCCATTTCATGAGGTCACGTCCATGGCATCTTTCTACTAGATTCGACCAATCAGCTAGTTAATGGTTATTTTTTAGATGATTCTTTCCTCACTCTAATTGAGGATGAGGATAATATTGTCAATTCCTTGCAGTGCTTGGATACCCATTGCCTTGCTTTAGGATCCACTATTCAATGACACAAAACCCCCTACTATTGACAATCCTTCTTGCCGAGCCCTCACTGGTTGTAGTAGTAAGGGTGGAAATGGGTCCAATATGGTGAAAATTTTAAGTTCTTATGAATTCGATTTACTTTCCAAGGCTCTCCTATGGAGTTGTGGAATGTTGTTCTTTCTTAGATTGAGAAGAAACTAGAATATTGGATCACTAAGCCCCTTTCACTTGTGGGGAAGTTCCAAATTTGTTCCAAAGTTCTTACTACTATGCATGTATACCATTCTTCTTATTGGGATCCCTCCAAAGCCTCATACCTTAAGCTTCAAAATCTCCTCTAGGGATTTTTCTAGGCCTCTAATGCTATTCATCATGGCTTTCACAAAGTTTCCTAAGATTTTTTTATTGTCTCAAAGATTCCAATGGCCTTGGACTGCTTTCCACTCACAAATAATGGATTTCCCTTGGTGCTAAGTGGGTCATATTGGCTCTCACTAGAGATGAGGCCTCAAAAAATTTATTATGACACTGCATTTCTTTAGGCTTTTTGATTAACCAGTTAGCCTAGAAGGGGATTGGCTTTCAAACCCTTCTTGTGACTTCTAAACCTTTTGAAATTTAGGGAACTTTTGTTTCTAAGAGTGTTGGTGTTTTGAAACAACATGGTTTCAAATTACCCCAATGAGAACAAGATACATCTAAGGGCAGCTACTTCCCATTTTCAACATACCATTTTAGACACTAGGCCAACTATAAGGCTTGACCATTCTTCTACTTTAGGCTTTGCAAAACCTAGGTGGGTGGACCTATAGATTCTTTATATGGTACCAGTTGTCAAAAAAAATACTAAATCTAAATAAAGTAGATCAAAACCCTTAATCTGCTAACACTTATGTAGAAATCTCAAACATGAAAAAGCTAGTAACATGACAAAAGAAAGTGATAAGCTAAGTGAGGGAATCCTTTTCAATTCTTCAACATTAAAGGGAAAGATAGTTGATTAATGATATTGATTTCAGAAAAACCACAAATATGCAGTAGTAAGAACAAGTTGATCTTGTAGATGATCGGTGCCTTATTTGTTGGGCAATTCCACAAATTAAATGTATACATCTATGATACTAATGAAATATTCCATACATCACAATATCAAATCTATCCTATCACCTTGTGATTTAGACATCAGCTTTCATAAAGATCTCATTCCCGTGAAGTATCCTTCTCAAAATAATCAGCAACCTTGTCAAACACATCAAGCATTTACTTGGCCCTTTGTTCCAATAGAAAAATATATCAAACATACAACCCTAAGGGGATGCAAATAGGTCTTAGTTCTTTGTCCCTAAACCACGTAAGATTTGAAATTATAGAGATAGGAGACAAGAATCAAAATGAAACTAAAGAGATTCTTCCTCATTTGTATTTATTTCTTTGAAACTATACATTCAAATGCATCTAAAACAACTCACAAAACCAGTAAATAGATCAAAACTAGCTATATTATCTTCACTGCTACTATTCATACAAGAGAAATATGATAAATAATGTGGTGGATCATAGTTTTGGATCTAAAAATGTGGTTTCATAGACAAAATTGGAGCCAACAATGTGGTGTCACCCTGAAAATTGCCAACCCTTACAATGGATGAGAAAGAGAAAGACATAGAAGAAGAATGGAATCCCAAATCTAATCTATAAATGACATGTATCCACTTGAATCTCCATTCTTTCCTATTGTAAAAACCTCTCTCATCTTCCTACCCATGAGATCTAATTTGGTTTTCATCATTTTTTTGCAACAAACCCAAAATATCTCTTCCTCAATGATGAAAACCCTTTTGTTACTAAAATATCTAAAAAGTGTCATGAAATGCTGATAATGCTTTGATTCAACTAACTAGGAAGTGACCAAACTCAACCTTAACTACATTCATGCTACCTCTTATGTTCATTCAGTTCATCATTTCACTAGAAATCAAATCTAAACTATCTCAATTGAATTAAACTAAAAATTGGGCACCTAAGACAAATCCTCACATAACTTGAACTGGATAACTTCTATGCAAGAACAAACTCTAGAAATGAAAATTTTTTCTTCTCCTAGTTCTATCAATATATAATACTCCTATATGGGCTTATCAAAAACTCCTAGGATCTTAATTTGAAAATCTGGCTCCTATCAAGGCTCTCAAACTGCACTTCATTTTAAATTTGAAATACAAAAATTTAAAATTTTCCAAAGTTTGGACTATGTATTGCAAACCACATTGATTTAAAATTCCATGCACATACTTTTGAGGGAAAACATTAAAAAATTAATTTGTTTATCCATGTTTGATTTTTCCCTCATTTTCTCCATCTAGGTCAAACCTTGTTGACCAATCCTACAATGTGTCATGTTCTGATTGACTAGTTCTTGCATAGTCACTTGACAACTACCACATGTCTTGCAAGTGCTTGCGTGCATTACATAAATGTACTTCACTTTCATATTGCAAGCATGCACTACCCATCGATCTTCCAAAGATCAATGGTTCAATAATATGGTAGAAAAAAATTACCCAACTATCCAGCTCAACCAATGAGGTTGGTAGAAATTCCAATGTGCACTGACAATTCTACAAAAAATTTGAAAAGTACTGACAAGTTCTAATTGTTGTGGTGTATTAAAAGCTTAACATCACTAAGTGTTATGTGGCACATGGGTTCTTGCTTCCATTTACTAAAAATCATGCAAATTTGCATTGTAGGCATGCGCTCACCATCAATCTTGGAGAGATCAACGACTGACCAAAACAAACCACCACAATTAAGATGCTTCACCAAATTCTTAAGAAAATAACCATGGTTAGGGTGAGCTTAAAATGAAAAGTCTTACTTTGCATAAAGTAATAAAATTATTTTGGAAAAAAAGAAAACTTAGAGTAAGAGTCTCCCACACAATTTTATTTATACTATTACCTCTCAATACTTTAAGGGTTAGGGTAACGGTTAGGGCAAGAAAAAATAAGGGCTTATGGAACTAAAAAAATTTCATCCAACATTTTAATAGATTTCATAGAACTTTAAAACCCTAAAATAAGGTTTTTCACTATAAGGTATAACAAAACACAAAAGTGTGAAAAACCATGCCAACAGTGGCTCTACCTAGGGAAAATGAATAAGCAATAATTCATATGGGGACTTAGAATCCCTAGGAGAAGTAGATTACACACTTGACAGCAAAAACTTCTCTCAAAAAACTTTATTGAAAGCAAAAACAAAAACTCCTAAATTGTACAAACAATGGCCCCAGGCCACTAGACTTCAACAAAACTTCTTACCTCTATCATATATCTGATTTTAATCTACACTTTCATGAGGTAAGCTAAAAACATTTCTTCTATTAGTTTCACCAATCAAATTAACATCTTGAAACAAATCACTTAGCAAAATGAAATAACTTCCTTCATTCTCATAGTGCATATATTAATTAGCATTAACTTCTACATCATGCTCACTATGAAAATATAGATTGGCATGCTCATGTAAACTAGGACCAATGTGAAAACCATCATCTACATATGACTATTGTATGCTATTAATTGGAAACAAAAATGATTCATATTCTACTTTGTTCAAAAAGTTGCAACTATCAAAATTTTGTAGCTCACTTCATGTAACTAGATGTGAAGAGTATGTGAAATCTGATCACTACCCACTTGCAATCATGTTACTCATCAAATCAAAATTACCTTTTGCTGAAACCTCTTCATACTCAAACAACTGATTAGTCACCCAATATGAAAACTTATCTTGAAAGTGTTGATCTAAACTATGTTGATCACAATCATTTTCTTCATCTAATAAAATGTTAGAATGAACTTTGAACTTATCTCTACAAGACTTATCAACACATAAAGAAAATTCATATTCAGATTGACAACTTTCACTATTTTCCTCTTCATCACATGAAACATCAAAACATATTGCAGCAAAACTAACATGAAAAGAATCTAAAATAGCATCAAACTTCCCTTCACTAACATCCCCCACATCCAAAAAGTCATCATGTACAAAGACATTTGAGGTATTGTCATATACACCTCCAAAATCTGACAAAGATTGTTTAGATTCTATATCTCTTTCCCCATCAAAATTTGGGGAAGTGACTTGACTAAATGAAAAAATGTTATGACAGAAAATATGAGCACCCTTAGAAACACTTACATTCTTTTCAAAATCATGAGCCAAAAAAATTGAAATTTCATTAGGGCTTAAGAAGAGTGCCTCACAAATCTTCTCCTAGCTACGATTATCATCTGAATGACTTGAAGAACTTACAATAGCAAAATCATTACTATAACACTCTAGAACATCAAATTATTACAACATTCATTCTCATCATGGCAAGAACTACCTTGACTACCGTTATATAATTCCTTAACTTCATACTCACTATAACAAAGTTTATTTTTACTTTCATGTCCATCTTCCTCATGTTGATTGTAATTACCTAATTCAATTGCATTTGAATCCTTCTCTTCACATTCAGAAGACAAATCATCTTTATATATGGATTCATCATATTCATTACTACCTTGACTTTAAGCACACTCATTATTATCATTAGAAGATATATCTTGAAATCTATAATTATCACTTTCCATCTCCTTAATGAATCTTTCAACTTACAAAAATTTATGGTCTTATAGGTGTCAAAAAAAAACTGAATTAGGCACTAGGACATCAAGGAAAACTCTAGGTAGGGAAGATTCCTTGGGTCTAGAATGAAAAGGCATCTTGTTGATTACTAATTTAAGCCTTAGATAACATTGCTTGACATTTAGACCTTGAGTACTTCCTACTTCAATTCTTATAACACTGATAATCTTATTGTAGATCTGTTTATTCAACATAGCAATGTTGTTAACCATAGTCTCCAAAATTTAAGAACTTGGCAAACTAATCTCATATCTGAGATCTGACTCCATCCTAAAACAAAATTTCTACCTCTTTCTTCTAGTGCTAAAAATTATTGAATATAAGCAACCATTTTTAACACTTGACTTCCATGAAAGGAAAGCATGTAAATCAAAAATACCTCAAGTGTTGATGCAAGATTTTTATTTGCTAATTTGACATGGGTGCATACTAAAAATCGTTCACACCATTGATAAAACCTTGTAGAGCCACCACCTCCTTGCAGAAGGATAAATAAATAATTGTTGTGACTTACTTTTTAACACTTCACTCTCTTATAATAGTACATTGTAAATAGAGCTTTAAAACTTATCAAGAACTTAAACTTCCTTTTCAAGAAATGATCAAAAGTTTCATATCTACCCCTAGAACTAAAAATCCTTCAAAATATTATAATGAAATCAACTAGGAATAAACTGGTACAGATATTTAGAGTTTCCACTCACACTTTATGAGAAATAAAACATAATTTTTCACTTGACAAATATAAACAGACCTTCAAATGTAGAAGAAATGAAAATCATCAAACCACTCTTGTAGATTTACAAGCTTGAAAAAGAGAACACAGCCTTATGTTCATTCTTGACTTTGATTTTACAACAACACTTTAAAAAATAAATTTAACTGAATTGATTGAAGATGAACACTCTTAGCAATACAATTTACACTCAACCTCAAAGTTACTATTTCTAATGGATAAAACATTACTGGGAGACATGAATATTTAGCAAAGAAATGGAAAACACTTCATGACCTTGCTATTGTAGAAAAATTTGCACATGGCTTTCTTTCAATCATATTGAATCTCTCTTTCAAATTCAATACTTCCCTAGAAAAGTCACCATTTTATTGGTGACTTGGATGGGAAAAACCATACTGAAAAATAGGACCAAAATATTCAATTCACACTAGAGATTCTTGTCCTTTTAACAACGTAATATTGGTATCGTATCTCCCCTATAGAGTTTCCATTTTTTTGGTTTTTTGAAACAACACAATTTAAAATTACCCCAATGAGAACAAGATACATCTAGGGGCAGCTACTTCCCATTTTCAAAATACCAAATCATACACTAGGCCAACTACAAGGCTTGACCCTTCTTCTACTTTAGCCTCTACAAAACCTAGGTGGGTGGACCCATAGATTCTTTATATGGTACCAATTGTCAAAAGCATACATTGAATCTAAATAAAGAAAATCAAAACCCTTAATCTTCAAACACTTATGTAGAGATCTCATACATGAAATAGCTAGTAGCATGACCAAAGAAATTGATAAGCTAAGTGAGGGCATCCTTTTCAGTTCTTTAACATTAAAGGGAAAGATATTTGGTTAATGATGTTGATTTCAAAAAAATTCAAATATGCAGTAGTAAGAATAAGTTGATCCTATAGCTAATCATTGCCTTATCTATTGGGCAATTACAAAAATTATATACATACATTTGTGATACCAATGACATATTCCATATATCACAATATCGAATATGTCCTATCACCTTGTGATATAGACATCAGTGTTCATAAAGACCTCATTCTCATGAAGTATTCTTCTCAAAATAATCAGCAAACTTGTCAAACACATCAAGCATTTACTTGGCCCTTGTTTCCAAAAACAAAATATATTAGACATGCAACCTTAAGGGGATGCAAATGGGTCTCAGTTCTTTGTCCCTAAACCACATAAGATTGTAGATTACAGAGATAGGAGAGGAGAATTAGAATGAAAGTAAAGAGATTCTTGCTCATGTGTATTCATTTCTTTGAAACTATACATTTAGATGCATGAAATTAAAACATAGAAATACCTAACATAATATCAGAATTATCTATATAATCTTCACTACTATTATTCATACAAGAGAAATATGCTGAAAAATTTGGTGGAATCACATTTTTGGATCCAACAATATGGTTCCACAAGTAAAACTAGAACCAACAATGTGGAATCACCCTAAAAATTTCCAACCCTTACAATGGATGAGAAAGAGAAAGATATAGAATAAGAATGGAATCCTAGATTTGATCTAGAAACAACATGTTTCCATTTGAATCTCCATTCTTTGCTATTGTAAAAACATCTCTCATCTTCCTACCCATGAGATCTGATTTTCTTTTTATCATTATTTTGTAACAAACCTAAAATATCTCTTCCTCAATGATGAAAACCCTTCTATTACTAAAATATCTAAAATGCATCATGAAATGTTGATAATGTTTTGATTCAACTAACTAGGAAGTGACAAAACTTTCCCATAACTGCATTCATGCTACCTCTTATGTTCATTCAATTCATCATTTCATTGGAAATCAAATCTAAACTGCCTCAACTGAATTAAACTAAAAATTGGGCACCTGAGACGAATCCTCACATAACTCAAACGGGTGACCTCTTATGTAAAAAAAACTATAGAAATGGAAATTTCATCTTTTCTCAATTTTGGTGATATATAATACTCATATATGGGCTTATCAGAAACTCCTAGATCTTAATTTCAAAATTTGGCTCCTGTCAAGGCTCTAAAACTAAACTTCATTTTAAATTTTTAATATAAAATATATAATTTCCCAAAGTCTGGATGATATATTATAAACCACTTTGATTTAAAATTCCTTGAATGTACTTCTGAGAGAAAATGTTAAAAAATTAATTTTTTTATCAATGTTTGATTTTTCCATCCTTTTCTCCATCTAGGTCAAACTTGGTTGACTAACCCTGCCATGTGTCATGTTCTAATTAGATGGTTCTTGTATAGTCACTTAATAATTGCCACATGGCCACCACATGTCTTGTAGGCACTTACCTGTATTACATAAACTTCCTTCATTTTCATATTGTGGGCATGCGCTACCCATCAATCTTCCAAAGATCAACAGTTCAATGATATGAGAGCAAAATATAACCCCACTATCCAGCTCGACCAATGAGGTTGCCAAAAATTCCAATGTGCACTAACAATTCTGCAAAAGTTCTTTAAAAAACTAACAAGTTCTGAGTGTTGCAGCGTATTAAAATCTTAACACCACCAAGTGCTATGTGGCACATGGGCACTTGCCTGCATTCACTAAAAGTCATGTAAATTCACATTGTGGGCATGCACTCATCGTCGATCTTGGAGAGATCAACAGCTGACCAAAATAAACCAGCACAATTAAGATGCTTCGCCAAATGCTTAAGAAAATAACCACAGTTAGGGCAAGCTTAAAATGAAAAGTTTTATTTCGCAAAAAGTAATAAAATGATTTTAGGAAAAAACAAAACTTAGAGTAAGAGTCTCCCATACAATTTTATTTAAACTATTACCTTTCAATACTTTAAGGGTTAGGGAAATACAAAACAAGGGCTTATGGAACTAAAAAAAATTCATCCAAAGTTTTAAAAAATTTAATAGAATTTTAAAACCCTAAAATAAGGTTTTTCACTATAAGGTATAACAAAACACAAAAGGTCAAAAACCATGCTAACAAAGAGCATTTGGAAATCCTAGGAAGCCATCAAGCCATGGCTTCTTTGGGCTGTAATGGGTTAATATATGGGCTCTCAATGAACCAAAAAAATATTTGGTGGTGACCCTTGTTTTCCACTCAAGGTGTGCCTTTAGCCAAGATTCAAGGAGTCAGTGTTTTGCATTTATTTTGCAAGGGTATTCAAATTCCCAAAGATTTATTCTCTAGGGTTACTATGAACCTTCTCTCATGGGAGGATCTATAGGTGCAGTATAAGATTATCCTTTTAGATAGGCAAACAATTGATCTTCTAGTTTCTAAAACCCCTCCCAATTTGTTACACAATCTTGGAATTCATTCACCCCCCCTTGGTGGAAAGATTGGAAGTGGTATCCTGCCACTCCAATGACCAGTTACAATCCTAGGATGAGGTATCAGTAGTTGGGCACCATCTTTCAATGGTTGATACTCTCAACCAATATTGGCATTTCAATTCTTCTCATAAGACTTGGAGTCTTATATTTTCCACTTTTTGGCATACCATCACAAAGCCAAAGATTTCTCATGTCACTTGGTGTCTCCTTCTCCAAGGCTTTCATGTGGGTCCTCGACTCTGACATCTAGGAGTTCCTAATCCTAGATGACCTTTTTGTGGCTAGACAAAAAGCTTCCAACATATTTTTTGGTTCTACAGACGAGCCTA
Organism: Cupressus sempervirens; assembly: GCA_028749045.1. NCBI lineage: Eukaryota > Viridiplantae > Streptophyta > Pinopsida > Cupressales > Cupressaceae > Cupressus > Cupressus sempervirens. The sequence goes on from CM053783.1 coordinate 107,246,424, forward strand.
GAACTCACTTAGAATATGGTGGTTCTGGGTGATGCTCCCAATCTCCCTTTTAGATATACCCAAATTTGGCATACTTTTAGAATGGAGATTTTGTTTACTATTTAGAAAGATCTCAATGTTGTTTTATTCTCTCACAACTTTCATTATATTCATGTTTCTATGTACTCTAAAGCACATATATGTAATAATGTAATGTTGTAGATACAAGTACAATCTAGAAAAGTTGCATTGGAGGTGGGTCACTTATAGGATATACTTGCTCATTGGGAAAATGCCCCTTGTAAAATTTCTCACATTCCTCTAGATGTTTTGTCCAATGACTACACTCCTCCTCATAGTCACTAACAAGGCCAAAGTAGATCTTCTCACTACTCATAGACCCCTAGGTCATAGACCCATCATCACTCTACTAGTGGTAGCTTTTATGGTTTTCATTGCTCAGCCTCACCTCCTCAGAGCCTAGGCTTTGATTGTTCCCTGATGACTCCCCCTATTGTTGCTGATGTAGGTTTGCTATCTGCTCACGATGACCTTTAGTGGGCTCTCCCTTGGCTAGATTCAGGCATTTCTCCTCCTAGGGCTAAGGAAGATAAAGAAAATGATGCTAATAAAGATGTTCTTGTTGCTAATGGTTGGGTTCCCCTTGAGCCAACCACTAACTCCAAGGATTTTTAGGGTTCTGATGATAAAGACCCTCCTTTGGTTGGCATTGCTCTTGTGGCATGAAGGCTTTATGTTTTTTTGATGAATAGTTGATCTCTGGCCTTGATCCATTTGAACTCATAGGGTGATCTTGTATCCCCTGACCCCTTCTTTGTGAATATGTATCTTTAAGTTATAATTAATGGAAAAGGTCTATTCATCAAAAAAAATTGTAGATCAAACATCTTGTCCAAAATCGGTTGGAACTAGCAAAGGCCTCCTTTTAAACAAACACATTTATCTTTAATTGAGCCTTGAAAATGATCCTAGATTAGCATTTCAAGAGAGGAGTTCAAAAGGATTCTTGTCATTTAACATTATGCAAAAGAATAGCTCAATAGGTTTCCATGACAAATCTTGGTGTCTCATGTGTTATGTTATTTTCTTAATGCTTCATGTTTCTGCAACTAGGCTACTAAAGGTTAATGCACATTAATATATTAAGATTTCTTTGTTAATTTCATTGCAATGAATATCTAGTTCTAACCTAGCAGCACAAGTATTTGGTTTAAGAAGTAAAAGTTTGTGTTGACATCTAAGGGACTTGGATTTGTTTTTGTGGTAACTAATTCACCCATCCCCTCTCAGTTACTCCTCTTAAATTTCCAACATAATGGTAGTTTCAACTTAGCATTCCTTGCTAATGGTTCCCTTCTATATTTATTTAATCATGTGAGCTCATCAATTCTCTCTTGCATATCATCCACTAGATCTTCGTCATACTTATGGATAAATTTGTAGCTCATCAAATTATTCTAAGGTGGTCTGGCTTGAATCCCATATACAAAGTCAAATGGTGCTAGTCCAATGGATTTCTTGACTATCACCTTATCTACTGAAACTGTTAAAGGTAATTTGGAGTCTCATGCTTTCTTGTTATCATCCAAGGTCCTTTGTATAATCTTCATGATACTTTTAATTGTGGATTCTTCCTACCCATTTCCTTGAGGGTGGTAAGGGGAGGGATTTGAGTTAGTAATAGCATACCTATCACAAAATTGTATAAATTCATTAGATCTAAAACACATAGCATTATCTATCACAATTCCTTTTGGGTACCCAAACCTAGCAATGATGTTATTCAATAGGAAATCTTTTACAACCTTACTAGTTGCTTGTCTAGTTGGGACAACCTCTACCCATTTTATGAAGTAATCAATAGAAACAAGGATCCATGAATAGCCATTGCTTGAATTATTTTCTATCTTACCTATGAATTTTATTCCTAATTTCTAAAAAGGTGATTGGACCTCCATTATTTTCAATGGTGTATTTCCAAAATTGTTTTATCTTTCCAAAAAATCTATGATAGGGTCACATGTCATGACTAAATCATGAGCATCTTTGAACAAGCTTGGCCACTAGAAACCATATCTCATTACCTTATCGGCATTTGATTTAGCCATGTGATTTCCACCACATACTCCAACATGCATCTCAATCAAATATTAGTTGACTCTTCATGGTCCACACATTTTAGAAACACTCCCTCAAGATCTCTCTACTAGAGCTTTCCATCAACAATGAAGTACATGATGGCTTACAACTTGAAAGATCTTTTCTCATTATCATTCATCCTAGATGGAGTATTAATATGTTGCATGTAATAAATGGCATCCTTGTACCAGTCACAGTGGTCCATATAAAAAACGTAGGGATGGTGGTCATCATCCACAATTGTGATATTGCTATTAGGATTTAACTGTGATAAATCTTGATAGAAATATCACAATTTGACTTGCTATGGAAATTATCTCCTACTTATCAATCATCCACAATGTTTATCAAATTAGTATCCAAGTTGGATTATGCCATTAATTTCTCCAAGCCTTAACCCCTCACCAATTTTGTGATCTGAACATCTATGTTGAACTTTTGGATTCTATGTATCCACCTATACCTTCTTCTAGACACTTATTTTTGATAAAATATATCATTTATAGTAGTACTAGGAAAAAAAGCTATAACTGTGGCACCAACCAAGTAGGTAATGGGAGAAGAAATTATCTCCAGATTTATATCATTGTAAGCCCATAGGGCATGTTTTGGAATCTATTTTCTCTACACTAAGTGTATTGGCATATTTTCATAGTAAACAAAGTTTTCCCTTTGGGTTGTGTCTCCATCAAGTGGTATCAGATCAAGTTTTCCTGAGTGTGTAGATAGAGCACCGATTGTGAGGCGGTTTGCACCAAGACTGTGTGGTTGTGGGTTTGAGTTAAGAAGATGCCTCCACAAAAAGAGTGTGGTGGAAAGGATGGAGCTATTAATCCTAAAGAGGTTAGAGCCCTCCAAAGGCAGGTTCAAGTGTTGTAGGAGGAGCTTCGTAGATGAACAAATGTTGCCGCAGGTGATGAAAGTGAGGACAACAATGAAGAAGAAGACATTGGACCAGAAGGGGAAGTTGAAGGGGAAATTTTGAATCAAGTAGAGGAGAGGTTTTTTAGGGCGATTACTAAGTTTGGAAAAAGACCTACAATTGATGTGGGTGTATTTTTATACTAAGTTTGGAAAAAGACCTACAATTGATGTGGGTGTATTTTTAGGAAATCTAAAATTGGAGGAGTACTTTGAGTATTAGGATATCAGGGACCCAGATAGGGTTAAGTTTGAAAAGGAAAAACTAAAAGGTCATTCCAAAATCTAGTGGCAAGAGGTTCAATTGGAAAGAAATAGAAAAGGAAAGGAGAAGATCACAAGGTGGGATCGCATGGTGGACAAAATAAAGAAGCAATTCATTCCTATTGACTATGAACTTGATTTGTTTAAGAAGATGCATGGGTTAAAACAAGTAGGAAAATCACTCCAGGAATATACAAAGGAGTTTTACCAAATTTTGATTAGAGCAGGGCATGCAAAAGAAAATAAGGAGAAGGTTGCTTGTTATATCAGTGGGTTGCAACATACCATCTAGGAGGAATTAAGTCTGCTAAGAATGACCAACGTTGAAGAGGCATACTAGTTTGCCCTATGAGTTGAAGAGAAGCTAAATAAAAGGTTTGAAGGGAGACAAAGAGGGTGTGCTAAAGGAGGAAGGGGTAGTGGTAGGTCATCTGGAGGTCGAAATGAGACCCAAAAGAAAAATGAAGATGTGGGTACTAGCAGGAACTAGAGGAACGATGATTTCAACCACTCTCATGATCAAAAATTTGGAGATTAGAGAGGAAGAGGTAGAGGAAATGGACAAGGTTTAGGAAGAGGAGGCTTCTATGGTACCTATTTCCATTGCAATGAACAAGGCCATCATGGCTTTGAATGTCCTCAATGAAAAGGAAGGATAGATAGGAGAGCTAAGGGCCAAGCTAGGGTTGCTCATGTGGATGAGGATGAATATTCATCACATTTAGAGGATGTAGAAAGAGGAGAGACTTTAGTAAATGAAAGGGTCCTACTAAGTAGTGAGATTGAACCAGGACAAAGTAGGAGTCTATTTTGTACTAGGTGCAAGTGTGAGGATATATGTTGCGATGTGATCATTGATGGTAATAGCACTGACAACTTGGTGTTTGAGGAGATGGTCTCTAAGCTAAAGCTCAAGAGGGAGAAACACCTCTAGCCCTATTGGATTGCTTGCGTGAAGGATGATCATTAGGTCCTGGTAAGTGAACAATGTTTAGTGAAGTTCAAAATTGGGAGTTATCATGATGAAGTTCTCTATGATATTATTCCAATAGATGTCTTCCATCTATTGTTGGGAAGACCATGGCAGTTTGATAAGCATGCAATACATGATGGTAATGAAAAAACATACTCTTTGACAAAGGATGGTGTTTTCCACAAACTGAAGACTATGATAAAGGAAGGTGAAAATGTATGCAACAGTGCTAGGATCTCTCTTGTTGATGGAAGAAAGTTTTTAGATGGCATGAAACATCAACATATGTGTTATGCTTTGATTCCTAGAAAAGATAAGGAAGGTAATAGTGAAATACCACTTGAAGTTTTAGATTTATTGAGTTTGGAGATATCATCTCTGATAATCTTCCAAAGGGATTGCCACCTGTAAGGCAAATCAATCATCAGATAGATTTAATCCCTGGAGCTAGTTTTCCTAACAAGGTTGCTCATAGGATGACTCCTACTGAAACTAAGGAGCTAAAAAGATAGGTTCAAGAGCTATTGAGGAAGGGTTTGATTCGAGAGAGCCTGAGTCTATGTGCAGTACCTATAGTACTGGCACCAAAGAAGGATGGAGAGTGGAGAATGTGTACAGACTCTCAAGCTATAAATAGGATAACCATCAAGTATCAGTTTCCTTTGCCAAGAATGGATGATCTTATGGATTTCTTGAGTGGAGCTCAGTACTTCACAAAGATAGATCTCAAGAATGGGTATCAGTAGATATGGATATGAGAAGGAGATGAGTGGCTAGAGTCATGCCCTTTGGATTGACAAACACCACAAGCACCTTCATGCAGCTTATGAATGAGATACTTAAGAAGTTCTTAGAAAAAATTGTTATTTTCTATTTGGATGATATTTTAATTTTAAGCAAGACTTTGGAAGAACATTTATTACATATTCATAGTGTCCTTGAAAGATTGAGGGAAGAGAAACTGTTAATTAATCTAAAGAACTATAGTTTTGCTAAAAAAGAGTTAGTCTACTTGGGGTTTGTTGTGTCACCTGAAGGTCTCAAAATGGATCTAGAGAAGGTAAAAGCCATCTTGGAATGGCCTACTCCAAGGTCTGCTATTGAGGTGAGATCATTTCATGGTCTGGTTAGTTTTTAGAGGAAGTTCATTAAGAATTTTAGTGGCATATGTGCACCCCTAACTAAAACAATAAGAGAGGATAGAAAAGAGTTCAAATGGACTACAACAGCTATGAGAAGTTTTGAATTGCTAAAGAAGAAGGTGATAGAACAACTTGTGTTGGAACTTTTTCATTTTAGTAAAGTGTTCCAGGTGGATTGTGATGCTAGTGGCATTGTTATTGGGGCTGTATTGAGCCAAGAAAGTAAGCCTATTGCATAGTTTAGTGAAAAATTGAATGATGCAAAGAATAAGTATTCTATTTATAACCAAGAACTCTATGCAATAGTTCAAGCCTTAAAGAAATGGAGGCATTATTTATTGCCAAAGTAATTTGTTTTATATACTGATTACTAGGCATTACAGTACCTAAATAGCCAAGATAAATTGAACCAGAGGCATATGAAGTGGGTAGAGTTCTTGCAGAGCTATACATTTGTGTTGAAGCATAGAAGTGGAAAGTCTAATAGGGTTGTAGATGCATTGAGTAGGAGGTAGTTGTTGCTTATAGTAATGCAAGTTGAAGTAGTTGGGTTTGATGAACTCAAGAATCTATACCCTAAGGATCCTAATTTTTCCAAACTGTGGAAAGCTTGTAAAAAACCTGTTGTTGTAGATAGAACCAAGTGGTTAGACTATTTGATTCAGGATGGTATGTTGTTCAAGAGCAGCCAATTGTGCATTCCAAGGAGTTCCGTGAGGGAAAATATGATTAAGGAGAAACACAATGGAGGTATGGTAGGACATTTTGGTCAAGATAAGACCATTTCCATTCTTAGAGAACATTATTTTTGGCCTCAAATATCATAGGATGTGAAGAAGTTTGTACAGAGTTGTCAGGTTTGTCAAGTGGCCAAGGGATTTAGTCGCAATACTGGACTATATCAGCCATTTTCTATTCCATCAAAGCCATGGGAGGACATAAGTATGGATTTTATTCTTGGATTGTTGAGGACACATAGGGGTAATGACTCAGCATTTGTGATGGTTGATAGGTTCTCCAAAATGGCACATTTCATTCCATGCCACAAAACTCATGATGTCGTCCATATTGGAGACTTGTTTTATTGAGAGGTGGTGAGATTACATGGTCTCCCAACGATTATAGTTTCTGATAGAGATACTAAATTTTTGGGGTATTTCTGGAGAACATTGTGGAAGAAGTTAAGAACGAACTTGAAATTTAGATCCACACATCACCTGCAGACTGACAGCCAAACAGAAGTGGTAAACAAAAGTCTGGGTAATTTGCTAAGATGTTTAGTTGGGGATAAGCCAAAGGGATGGGGATTTGATTCTACCACAAGTGGAATTTGCTTATAATAACTCTATAAATAGGAGTACTGGTAGATCACCATCCCAAATTGTATATGGAAGTAGCCCAAGGACTACACCAGAATTGAGAAAGATAGAGCAAGGGGAGAGGACAAGTGTTGAAGTAGAAGAATTTGCTAAACATATCAAGCATCTACATGAGGAGGTCCAGGCACACATTACCAAGATGAACCAGCAATATAAAGCTAGGGCTGATCAAAGGAGAAGACATAAGGAGTTCCAAGTAGGGGATCTACTCATGGTACACTTAAGAAAAGAAAGATTTCTAGTAGGTACTTACAGCAAGCTAAAGATGAAGAAATTTGGCCCCTGCAAAATTCATAAGAAACATGACTCAAGAAAAACATATGAGGTGGAGTTGCCAAATAAAATTCACATTTCTCCAATCTTCAACATTGCAGACTTAATAGAGTATCATGATGATGGTGCAGATGAGGGGTTGATGTTGGAGCCATCTCCATTTCCTACTTCTAAGAAGGAGGAGATAGAAGAGATTCTTGATAGTTGTGTGGGCAGGAGTACTAAAAATAGGAAGTATGAAGAGTATCTGGTTAAGTGGAAAGGACGACCGATAGAGGACTATAATTGGATATCAATAGCTGAGGTTTCCCATTTGGGATTTCCTCTACCATCCATAAAGTGATAGGGTCACTTTTCAATCTACCCTGGGTGTCTGATGCAGGAGCATCCATAGGTATAAGGGCAATCCTGTGTCACCCAAAAAAAAAAAAATCTAGACATAGTTTCTATTTCATGTGCTTTCATTTCTGGATACCCATTTGGGTCAAATAAAGGTTCCAATTCTCACAGTTCCACTATAAGTGTTCTAGGTTAGAGTTTTTAAATACCCTAGGATACGTGTGTATAAATTGGAGGGATGATTAAAATTGTAATTTAGAACATTCCAGAAAAAGAATTAGGTCAAAAGGCTACACAGTTTGGAAGTTATTGCAATTTTCCAATTTTTGAAGACCTCCTAAGAATGCTTCAAAGTTAGGTTCGAGGCCTAGAAAATGGGGGAGGAGCAAAGCTCATCCATAGGACTATAGAGCACTCTGAGAGCTTTCTAGAAATGTAAACGGTTCATCAATCAAAGCTATGATTCAAAAGTTATGCCTCCCAAAAGTTCGACTACCACTTCTAGATTCTTCTAATTTTGCACCGACTTCTAAAGCAACTTCTAGAGCCTTCCATTTTGTCAGTTGATGCCAACTAGCACTTTCTAGAATGTATTCCTAATCCTTAACCCTTTGGGGTCTATTTAAAGAACATTTTTGGCATTGTAAAAGGCAGTTCAAAGTGGAGTTTGAGAGGAGGTACTAGGAGAAGAAATTATCTCCAAATTTATATCATTGTAAGCCCATAGGACATGTTTTGGAATCTATTTTCTCTGCACTAAGTGTATTTCCATATTTTCATAGTTAATAAAGTTTTCCCTTTCCTATTGTGTCCATTATGTACTTGGGTTGTGTCTCCATCATGAAGTCATCTTGATATACTACCATGAATTTATCTATGTAATTTGAAAAAGTAGCATCCATGGCTCTTTACAAGGTTTCCCGATATTAATTAAGCCAAAGGCATTCTGACATATACATAAGTTCCCCATGGTGTTGTGAAGGCAATCTTATGCTATTCAAATTTTTCAACCAACAATTGATTGTAGCCTAAAAATCCATCCATCATTGCCATTAATTTGGAACCTATCACCTGCTACAAAATAACTTCCATGTTTGGTAAACCATAGTTTTCTTTTAGGGAAGAGATGTTTAGGTTTCTAGAATCTACACATAGCTTGATATCCCTATTCTTCTTTCTATCTAGTACAAAATTTGAAACCCAAGTGGAATGTCTTATGGGCTTGATAATACCTCCATGTCTAAGTTTCATTCACTCCTCTCACATCTTTGGGACCAATGTTGGATTGATAGGCCTTTGTTTTTACCTAAATGGTTTGACATTTTCTTTAAAAGGTATAGCATGCCTAAACAAATCCTCCCTATATGCTTTTAAATTATCATAAAACAAAGAGAACATGCATTTAAATTTTCTTAATAAATCAATCAATGATTTTCTTATAGTGGGAGATAAATTCTTGCCTATGTACACCTTCTTTGTGGACTTAGGAGTTCCAATATTGTTCTCTTCCAACTCTTCTAGCTTCTTGTCTTTAACTTCTAATTGAACTATATCTTGATTGTCAAAAAAAACTCTCCAACATCACCAACTCCTTGGGTGCTTTATTTTCTTTTTAACTGCAAAAGTTCTTGACCAAAGATGGTGTCCTTCCCATCCATATTTTCAACAAAGACACTCCAATCTAGTTCCTAACTATGGTACTTTCCTTCATTTAAGAGGAATTTCAGTATATTTTTGTCATCTTCAAACACTTGCCAATTCTCTATGTTATTAGGAATAGATGGCCTATTCTTCACTTCAACCTTTGAAACTCCAAAAAAAGAAACACCATTAGATTTAATAGACACATTAGCAAGAAAACCAACCATTTTGTTATTTTTTCTATCCATCAAGGTTATGCTAAGTTCATCAAATGCTTTAATTTCACCTCAAAAAATATTTTTATATTATTTCAACCTTTCATTCTTGAATGCATATGTTTTCCTTATTTGAGACACCTTCAATTTAGAAACACTAATAACATGTAACTTTTTAATACCATGTTTGGAAGCTTCTTTCAACCCCAGTAAGAGTGCTTCATACTTTGCTATATTGTTAGTACATGTAAAATTTAAGGTGAAGGAATATCTAAATGTTCTTTTATCTGGAGAAACAAAAACCACCCTAGCTCTTGATCCTTCTTTAGCATTAGCACCATCAAAGTACATGACCCATAGTCCTTCTAAATCAGAACACCTAGTCACTTCTTGTGCAATTAAAGGGGTTGGATTCTCTTTTTTTTAGATAGTAACTTCAGCCCTAAAATCATTAATATTTTTATTAAGGAAGTGTGTAGCATCATTATCTATATTACCCTCAATCCTATGAGTAACCCTAGGCTCCATGTTTACTTTGATGGCTTTCTCACCTATGTGGAAAGTAGAAAAAGATAGGTCACACTAAAGGCTCTCTTCCATTGAAAAGCTTCATTTCCTTGACAATAACATACCATATACTACTATATCACTCATGGTTAAATCACTATTAGGTTATGCAACTAGTTTGTATGGCAATGCACCAATAGTACATATGACAGGGACTTCCCTTGAATCTGTGGCACAACATCTACCCTATTTGGTGTCTATTTTTAAACCAACAGACTCCTTGATTTTTAAAGGCATGATAGTTTTTGAGGCTTCTCAATCAATAATGCAATTCCTAGTAGTCTTATCATTTATAAGTAATCTATGAAAGAAAGGGTCAATATTCTTTGTGTATGTTACTACTGAGTTGTCTAGGTACATTGGGGGTACCTAAGATATCACTCCCTTTTCTTTGGGTGTGATTTGTATGTTTCTTCCTGATGATGGCTCGTTTTCAATGTTAATACTCTTCTCAATTCATCCCAACCAACCTAGGGCTTTGTTCTTATACTCTCCTATTCTAAATATCTTAGATAAAGGGATCTTTATAGTAATTTGTATAAAATAGATATCATATCAACAAGTTTATAAATAAGAATTTTATCTAAAGTACCTTTGTTATCTTTTACTTGGGCAAAAATATCCTCAACTTATTTGACAAAATCAAGCTTTAGCTTCTTTTCTTCCATATTTAACTTGACTAGATCTGCATTTTGGGTTTGCACACTATTCTTTGGTTCCCATTATTGGCTTTGGCATTTTTTTTTTTTACTACTATTTGATTTTTTCCTTTGTTTTCATAATTTATTTTGTGAGTTACATCCTTGATAAAAATACATGGAGCATTACTAGCACCATTACTCACTATTCTATTTCTTAGTGTGTAAGTGCTACTAAACTTGAGCAATCATTTCTGCATTTATCTTATCAATTTCTTCCTTAGATAGTTTTCTCAAATTTGGGTGTCCCACCTCTGAGGTAATCATACATTCTCTCTCATCAATTTCATCTTTATCATTTGAGAAAATCTTCTGGTGATAAACATGATATGCAGCTCACTGATTGTTTACATCTAATTCAAATTCTTCCATATCTGACTTCTCATAGTTATAGTAGGAGCTGATCATATTGCAAGCCATATCATCATGATTCATCTCCTTATCTACTTCTTTGAATTGTGATTTTTGGGATGCAACAAATGACTAAGCCACTACACAATATTTAGGAGGATGGGGAGATTGATAAACCATACACCAAGGGATTTCCTCAACCATATTTATCGAGTTCATCTTCAATAGATCTGTTGTATTCTTCACATTTTTACCTTGTATGGGATTATTAATAGGTTTACCATCTTTCCACTAAGTGTTATAGGGGTAATTTTGCAATCTCGTTTGCCTATTGAAGTTGTTATTAAATTATGTTTTTTCACTAGTATTAGGGTTATTTACATTATTGACTAGAGGTTTCAAGCTCTTCAATACATTTAATACTCAATCCATCTTATCTTCCTCAGGCTTCTTATGTGTACCAAGATTGTCTCCTTCATTCTTGTTTCATTGAGGATTAAATAACTTTGGATCATCCCTTCTCCCTAACTTCCTTGATACTCTCCTATTGTTTTTAATGTTTACAAAAACTTTGAAGAGATCTCTTAGTATCTTGGGGTCTTTATCCCTCAGCATGCATTTCATTTTACTATCAAAAGAATTGAAATATGTGGTTAGACATACATTCTCATCTAGCCTCATGACTTGGAATAATTTGTATATACCCTTTTTTAATATAACATTGAAATCAAATGTAGATTCATTTTTATTCTTCTTGAGATTGTTAAGTTCATTTATGACAAAGCTAACATTAGTGTTATCTCTATATTGTTCCTTGAAACACTTTTCCAAATCATCCCATGCACCAATACTAACATTGGGGAGTCTCCTAAACCAATCTCTAACATCCTTTGTGAGTGAGTGCACAAATAGTTTCATAACAACATTTTCATGTTCTACCTCATAATCATTCAACATGTCAATAAAGTTTCTAAAGTGCTCTTCACCACTGAAAGCATTATTCTCAGAGAAATTTGATACTTTGTCTCTTATTTCATTTGATATAGGATTTAGGTAACTAGGGATGCCTACAAAAGATATTTTCTTATGCCTCTCTCTATATATGAGCCTCTTTTGAGATCATCAGATATTGTTAGAACTAGGTTTTTACCTATTGCACTATAGTTAGTTGACTAGTTATGGTGGAAGAAAATGTTGGTACTGAATAGGAAATTCCTTGACCACTTGTTATTGGACCACATATTGGGATAGAAGAGATACCTTGTGAAGCTTGATTTGGCCTTGCTATTACACTAGAGGTGGACTTCAAGAATTTTCATTTTTGCAACTTGAGCTTCATTTTCCACCTTCTCTAATTCTTTTTCCAAATCTTCTCTTTCTTTCTTGGCCTTTTCTAACTCTAGATCTATTTTGGATATCCTGGAGCTACCTTTAGATGTTATAGTAGGTTCATTAATCTAAACACCAACCATTTTCTACTTTCCTCTATCAATTTTTTTAGCAATAAAGTTTTCTACATTCTCTTTTGTTATAATTACAATAGGAAAGGTAAACTTCTTGGGGGGGGGCGGGGGGGGGGGGGTGAATTAGTAGTTTAAACTTTGACCCTTAAATTATTCACCACACATCAATCTCATACATTTAATAAGTAAATTGAAATACCATGTAAATCATGTACATCTAAGACATGTAAACAAGTAAACATTCACACATGTATGACACTAGATATGATTACCCAAAAACCCTCCAATAAGAAGGTAAAACTGTTGTGGGGATAACACCCACAAATCTTTGCTATTGCAGTAATAAACCATATCTAATGAAGGTTACAATGTTTGATCATGAGACATGATCTACACTATGAATGGTCTACCCTATTAAAGGCTTACAAAGACTATTAAATCTCACCTTGTTAAATGATTTCAACACCCTATTAAAAGTGTGTCTTGTTAAAGGACTTCAACTCACAATTAAGTAAGCACCCTACTAAAGAATTTTAATACAACCTATTAGGACTACTTTGTTAAGAGATTTAATTGATTCACCTACTAGAATGACTCAACATTGATCTTGGTGTTAGCACTTGGTTGCTTGATGATAGATCACCTCTAAACTAATATATTATCTATCCATCTTGATCAGATGTCTTTCTGTTGTATGCTTTTTCCTTTCTATGTTCTCCTTTAACTGATTCTACAATGTAATCTCATATCATAACTCCTTAGTCACCATGAATGCTCTATCTTTACATGCAAACTTCTCTCTTCACTCCTACATACACCTTAGAAATTTTAGGGTTTGTCCTCCTTAAGAAGACTTAGGTTACATAGGGTTAGGTATGATTCAATGACTATGATTCATCTATTTTGCCACTTAATCCTTCCCTTTACCTAACTGGTTGCATATATTGCATTGGCAATCCAACTTAAGATTCATCCTTATCTCCAAAATATCATAATTCAATCTTTAAGTTAGCTTAAAAAAGGTTTACATAGTTGTTTGTGCCATTACAAACAACTATGAAAAACTATCTTACTCAACATCTGAAGTCTCTAATGTTTGGCATATATTGATCTCTATACTGTGACTCAGCTTCTATATCACTTGGTATGTTCTACTTACTTAGCTCATGAATCATGTGGCATACATTGTCTGCTTGGCACTTGAGTGATCGGCACATGAGTGACTTGGCATGTACTATTATATACATGTTGTGCTCAGTATGTACTACTTGTTTGGCATGAACTAAGTAAATGACTTAAGTGTGTAGACACTCATTAGTCAAAACCAATTTGAGATAAACAATCTCCCTCTTTGACATGAGTGCCAAAACCACTTAGTCATGCATTGATGTCCTTATTCTTATGAGCATAACATATATCTTATTTGGCTTATGTACAAAACTTCAAAAATTCAAAATTTTTTAACTTATACCTCAAAATCTAATAACTACCCCTAAGTTGATAGGTCTATTCTACATTCAAAGTTTTGCTCTCTTGCTGAGTAGATATCTTCAACTGATACTCTTGTTACTCCTTTGACTTGCTTTCTATTCTTTGCTAACTAATATTCTTTTATTTCGTCTCCCCCTTTTCTCTTATTCTACTCCTTTGCTCTCTTTCTCCCCCAAATTCTATATCTCCCCCTTTTATTTCTCCCCCTTTTTGGCACTCATGTCAAATGGGCTACACACTAATAATGTGTTTGTCAAAAAAGGATTTATGGATGTCTTATATAATATTGAGAGATGCATCCCAATTTTCACATGTCACATCGAAAGACTTAATTTGGATGGCCAACTTGGTAGCAAGGTGGACTAGGCCATCCAATGTTGAAAGAGTGGGGTTTTTCTCCATAAGTGTTTTAGTATAGCCTAACTCCATGTGCAAAATTTCCATGTAGGGGGTCAATGTTGTTTGGATGCTAATCAGTTTTTCCATTTTATTGGCTTCATCTACTGATAGTGCAATTAATTGGCTCTAGGTTTGTAGCAAAGTTCTGAAGTGCTTCTCACTTTGAGTTGGTGTCATAGGAAGTTTTTTACCTGATGCATTAATCTAACTTTCCAAACTCAAAATGTTACTTCTTTTCTATTGTGCGAAGAGTGTTGTATTGAACAATTTTTTGTATAGTGAAAAAATATTCTATTGTACCTTCTTCATGCTCTCAACCTTAGTTGCCAATGAAACTTGTGTAACTCCTATATCACCTAATATTTTCTTATTCACTTTTCTTTGAAATTTTTTTATAGACCATTCTAGTAATTTAGCATTGTATCAAGGTCTGCATCACTAACCTTTTCCACTATATTTTTTAGTTGTTCAATGAGTGGCTTGGTTTCATTTGGAGTAGGAAAACTAAATGTATCCAAAAAGATGTCTTTGATTTCTAGCATTGCTTGCTTTTGTCTATGCTCATTTCTGAGCAGTTCTTGTCTTTTCTTTCTTGCTAGGGCTTCTTGCAATATACCCATCTACTCAATTGTTATTGTTTCATAATCATATTTTGGTAAAATAATATCTTCATCAAGTCTTATATCTCCATATTGTATCACTTCTTCAGCCTATTGTGGTTTCACAATGCACACCCCACTTTTCCTAGAAATGGGGACCCCCTACTTTATATTTTTAGCATTTTAGAACCATAGTCTAGGGCTTGAGTCTATTTTAGAGTTTTTCCTAGTGTCATTGATCAGATCTGAATCCCAGTTCAAAATCCTAGATTTTTGAATTCATCATATGAAGGGATAAGTATTTTTTGTAAAGGAAAAGATGCACTAGCACACCTCACCAAGTGTGCTAGTGCACCAAGATACTCAAGGAAAGCACATTCCCCTTGGAAATGCATAGCTATTGGAAATATTCAAGACTATGCTAGGTTACTGAGAGGCGAGGGGTGAATCAATAATCTTAAAAACTTTACCAAATTTTGATCCTAATTGCAATAATCCAATAACCATTTAATTCATTAAATCAGATCTAACTGTATGCATGAGAAACTAAAAACATAAACATTTATTGCACATGAATATAATGATTTGGTGACCCTGAAACCTTCCAAATAGAAATAGGGTGGGGATGATACCCACAAAACTTCAATACTATAGCATAAAGTTGGCTTATTAAGGCTTATAATGATCGCTTCTAATGATCTACCCTATTAGGAGCAACTAGGACTGCTAGGTCCACCTTGTTAGAGGTTTTACAAACATTCAATGAAGCATGCACTTGGTAAAGAGATTTAACAAAAGATTGTTAAGTCTACCTTGTTAGAGGATTTGGACCGATTCACCTATTAGAATGAAACAATAGATCTTTGACTTACAACTAATTTGTTGATAGAGATTCTTTGAAGTACTAATCACCTTTATGTGATAGATATGACTCTGCTGCTCCTTTTCTAATATGCCCTTACAATACACTTTGTTGCTGATTCACATTCACATGCTTCTTACATATATATTTCTCTCTCATTTCTTTTCCATACATGCATTCATTCATTCATACACATACACTTTGATATGATACAATATTATATATATATACATATATATATATATACATATATATATATATAGTTATATATATATAATTTTATATATATATATATAGTGTCTTTATTTAAGCTGACTTTGTAATATTGGTGTTAACTTGTTTATTGGATGACTTTGTAGTTTTGTAAGTTGGATATATCCAACTTACAAAACTACAAAGTCATCCAATAAACAAGTTAACACCAATATTACAAAGTCGGCTTAAATAAAGACACTAGGGTTCTAAAGATTGACCTAGTGAAGTTTTGATGCATGGTGTCCACTGTCATTACTCAGCATTGTCATGCATTCTATAGAAGTAGAATCTCAGTCCATACTAATCATCTCAGAGTAGTCTCGAACTCGGTTAGCACTGGTGACTTAGTAGATACTGTGTAACTTGGTAGAAACTAAATTACTCATTTACCATGACTGCACTCAGTAAACATTGATCATCATATAGCTCAATTAACACTAAATTCACTTCACATGAACTGTTAGCTCAGTTTGAACTATGAAGCTTGATAACCACTGAACTACTTGGGTTGAACTACTAGACTTCACACTACTTAATTTTGCTCGGTTTGAACTATTTCACTTCACATAACTAAATTCACTTGGTAACCATTGGGATGCTCGGTAGGAACTATAAAGCTTGGTGGCTACTAAATTATATGGCAAACATTGTAGACTGTTCAATGATCTTGTTAGCCATATAGAATATGAATAAGAGTTGTCACTAATAATAAACTTGACTTAATGTCAACAATCTCCCCCTTCAGAATTAGTGACAAAAAACACTTATTAGCCAAAACTTATATACATCACAATTTGATACTGGCTCGATACTATTTTTGAGATTTTTCAAAGTTTGTCTTTGTAACAATATACTTTCCTTTCCTTTGCATGATTCTCCCCCATACAATATGCATATTGTCTCTCATATATATACAAACTATTTCTCCCCCTTTTTGACAATAATGCCAAAGATTTATTCTAAACTTATTTATAGAGAGACGCCAATATAAGAAAGAAACTTAGAATGTACCTTAAGTATGAGTGCTAAAGTCTTATCCCAACTCTCTTGCAAAACTTTGCACATATGTAAAGCAATTTGGACTTCTGCAAAGAGTTCTATCATGTGATGTGCAATTGAGAAGTTGTTGTCAAGGATCAATGTCTTTGAGTAAACAATGTGCTTTTGCATTGTGTCCATGATGGGAAGAATCATATTCTAAATATCTATTATTGAAGACTAGATCCTTGCTACCTCTCTCAACAACTCTACCTGCATATCTGATGAGACTCTAATTTTCATATCATGTGCAAATCTTGAACTAGGGTCAAGTTGCAACTACTATGCACTAGCCTTCAAATCTTCATCAATCTTTGTTAGTTTGCTCTTTATTTCCTTTGTGAACTTGATAACATTATATAGTTTTTCAAAGAGTGCTATTACATTTGTGTAAGAGTTTTCAAGATTGGTCAAAATTAAGGAAAGCTCCACTTGCTGGATGGCAATTTGTTGAGCAATGTGCTCAAGCACTTTCTTATCAAATTTCTTCTCTACTTTCTCAATTAATTTGTCTTGACCACTAGAGTCCTCATTAAACTTTTGAACTGCCTCTTCTAATTGAAACAAAATGTGTTGAGAAGTATCAACTTCAACACATATTACCTTAGTCAAAATATTCTTAGCACTTTTTATGATTTTATATTCTCTGTCTCTTTCCTCTCTCAATTTCTTCTACTTTGCTTTCTTTTGGAAGAGTTGACTAGCTATTTGCATTTGATCTATAGTGGCATTATCAAAATCCCACTTTGGAATCTCAATCTCCTCATCTAGGTCAATATCCTCCTCTATCTCCTTTCCACTCAAAATTCTTGAACTTGGTTGAGCCTTAGGTTCAACTACCTTTGTACATAATGCCTTAGAATCCAGAATGGAAACAATAGTTGAAATAGTAGGAATAGCTATAAAAACTAATATAGTACCAATAGATGGAATACTTGTTGGTATGCTTACTGAATCCAAAACTGATATACTTATAGAAGTATCCAAAGTTGTAGAAAAAAAATTGTAGAATCCAAAATTGTAGAACTTGAAACTGTACTTAATGTTGAAGAACACAAAATTGTAGAACATATTGTACTCACTACTAATGAACCTAACTTAGGAGCTACAGAAGACAGAGGTTGAAGCTCAAAAGATGAAGTGGTAGACACTTCCATTAGTGATTTCTTGAGCTATGAGGGAGCAAAGAGTGATTGGACATTTGATGTATCTATTGTGGTCACAATCAAACTTGTTGAAGTTGTCTCCAAACTTGATGTAGCTACTGTTTTGCTTGGAGAGTGAGGAATTGAGGCAATGAATGTGGTTGCTATCTTTATAGGATTAGTATCCACATCATCTTCTTTGTCTTCCTTGGTAGCTTCTTCCTCTTTATCTTATTCAACCTTTGCTTCATCATCATCTTCTCCCTTACCCTTGGTCAACATAAGAAGTGTGCTGGTTTTGAGTTTTTCTATTCTCCTCTTGCCTTTGTTAACTACCTATGGAAGCTTGATTTCAATATTTTTTCTTTCCTTGGCCTCATCATATGTTCCAAAGTGTGGTGCCTTTGGATCAACATGTTTTCTTATCAAGGCTTCAATTATGTCATTTGCTTCATCAATGTTCACCTCATAGGGAAGAGGTTTTACCCATACAAATCTTGGTTTTACTACCTAAATATAGACTTTTTCAATGTCTACCATGAAAAAAAAATCATCTTTGTAATCTTCAACCAATTTCTTAGGAATCTTGAATCTGTTATTCATTTTCTCCTTGAAGACATCAAAGTAGTTATCCATTATGCTAACAAAATTCTCACTCATTTTTGCAATATACTTGTTAATCTAATACAAAACTGGCACATCCTTTCTCCATATAATTGTACCTTTTGAAGAGAAATACTTTTGAACATAGCAAGATAGACATGTCAAAAATGAACCAAATTTACAAGGATTTTTCTTGGATGTCCTTATACTTTCCATGTTTTTGTTAAACTATTTCAACAAGTCTACAAGATCATATGACAGATTGTTCTTCATGACTTTGAATGCCAAGTCTACCACTTCACACGAAAAACTATTTAGATGACTAGAACTATAGATCTCATGTGCTATCACATGTATGCCAAATTTTAGTTCTACATCTATTACACTACTAGTCTTCATACCTCTATCATCCCATTTGGCTAGGGTTTTCTTCTCTAACTCCAATTGACCTTTCTTAGTAGAGTCCATGACCCAACCTTACTTGGTAGAAAAAGTAACTCGGTGATAATTGATCTTCTATGATCCCTTTGTATCTTGAATACTAATTTGGATCTTTGCTTCCTTTAAATTTTGGAACTATTTAGATGTGATCATGATAACACAATTCCAATTCTTACTTAAGAACTTACTTTGAAATGGTGGAGTCACCCACTTCTTGAGTGACATGACCATCATCACTTGGACTAGCTTCCTTGGTGGATTTAGGAATCCATAGCTACCTCATTTTCTTTCTAATGTTGCCTACTTTAGCTTTCTTTTCATCTTCAATTCTACTTGTATTCATGCAATTCTTGGTGAGATGACCAAGTTTTGTACAAGTGAAACATCTTATGGTGGTATCTCTCTTCCTTGTGTGATGTTTAACATAGTTCATGCCAATGTGTCCATAGTCTCCATAGTAATGACATATGCACCAAGTGTTATAGTCCCAAACAAATATTGCTTTCACAATTTTCTCTACTAGATTTGAATGTCTTGGTTTATATAGTTTGATGCCTTGTGACCTTGTTTCTTGCATTTGTGACATTTTCCTTCAAATTTTGGTTTCTCTTTACATTCATTAGCCGTGTGACCATGCTGATTGCAATTGTAACATTTACCATTGAATTTTTACTTACCATTACTCTAACATTTGTTTGATGTATGACCTATCTAACCACATTGATTGCAAGTAAGTCTTTGATTCCTTTGAGCACCTTGTTTGGAAGACTCACCTTCTTCTTTGTATCCAATTCTCGCTTTACCTTTTTGTCTATAGATATTTTGTTCATTCAGTTGATTCATGTCTGCTTGGGATTTCATCACTCTCTCATTAATTTTCTTTTTAGTGTTTAGGTCATTTTTCAATCTTTCACTAATTTTCTTTTTAGATCTCAGCTCACTTCTTATTCTTTCATTAATTTTTCCTTCTACATTTAGATCATTCGTTAATCTTTCATTGATCTATCTTTGACTCATGATTTCTTCATTTGCATTGGAGATTTCTTCTATAAGATCTTCGTGTTGAAGGGATTGGTTCTAAATCTCATTTTTTCTTCCATCCATTTCTTCTATCATCTTGTTCCTTTGTTCCAAGATTTCATGTAGCCTTACTGACTAAATTTCTTGTTCTCTTTTGAGCTTTCTTATTTCTTCTTGCAGGGAACCATTCTTTTCTAAGAGTTCTTTGATTGCATCATTTACTTCATCAGAACTTCTTGAAGCGAAAAGGTCTTCAATCTTTTCTTCAATGTACTAGTGATCATTCATTTGATTTGCAAGTTCATTTCTTCTTTTCATGGATTGGAAAAGTTGCTCCTTAGCTTTCTTGAGTTGTGAAATGGCCATTTCTAGATCTAGCTTTTCGTTATCAATTGCTTTATCAAGTTTGAATATCTCCATCGTCCTTAATCTTTTCTCAAGATGTCAAGCTTTATCCTAAGAACCACAAATGCTCAGATACTAATTGTTGGAAATATTCAAGACTATGCTAGGTTACTGAGAGGGGAAGGGTGGATCAATAACCTTTAAAACTTTACCAAATTTTGATCCTAATTGCAATAATATATTAACCATTTAATTCACTAAATTGGATCTAACTCTATGCATGAGAAACTGAAAACATAAACATTTATGGCATGTGAACACAATGATTTGGTGACCCAAAAACCTTCCACATAGAAAGTAAAACTAGGGTGGGGATGATACCCACAAAAATTCAATACTACAGCATAAAGTTGGCTTGTTAAGGCATACAATGATCACTTTCCATGATCTACCCTATTAGGAGCAATTCAGACTGCTAGGTCCACATTGTTAGAGGTTTTACAAACATACGATGAAGTATGCACTCAATAAAGAGATTTAACAAAAGACTATTAAGTCTACCTTGCTAGAATATTTGGACTGGTTCACCTGTTAGAATGAAATAGTAGATCTTTGACTTACAACTAATTTGTTGATAGAGATTCATTTAAGTACTAATCACCTTTATTGATAGATATGACTCTACTACTCCTTTTCTAATATGGCCTTACAATACACTTTGCTGCTGATTCACATTCGCATGCTTCTTACATATATATTTCTCTCTCACTTCTTTTACATACATGCATACACATACACTTGGATATGATACAATACTTTATGTATATATATCAATCTAATTTACAAAACTACAAAGTTAGCTAATATACAAGTTAACACCAATATTACAAAGTTGGCTCAAATGAAGACACTCTGGTTTTGAAGACTAACCTGGTGAAGTTCTAATACATGGCATCCACTATCATTACTCAGCATTGTCATGCATTTGGTATAAGTAGAAGCTCAGTCCATACTAATCATCTCAGAGTAGTCTCGAACTTGGTCTACACTAGTGACTCAGTAGATACTGTGTAACTTGGTAGAAACTAAATTACTCAGTTACCATGAATGTACTCGATAAAAACTAATCATCATATATCTCAGTTAACACTAAATTCACTTCACATAAACTATTGGCTTGGTTTGAACTGTGAAGCTTGGTAACCACTGAACTGCTCAAGTTGAACTGATAGACTTCACACTACATGATTTTGCTCGGTTTGAACTGTTGCACTTCACACTCACTGAATTCACTTGGTAACCACTTGGATGCTTAGTAGGAACTATAAAGCTTGGTGGCTACAAAATTACATGGCAAACACTATAGACTATTGAATGATTTTAGTATCCATACAGAATCTAAATAAGTGTTGTCACTAATAACAAACTTGACCTAATGTATACAATAGCTACACACCTCCAAGAGGTGTACTTAGTTTCCCTTCAAACACATACATTCACAATGATAAACAACATAAAAATATTAAGTATAGGTGCACAAATCTGCACCTACCTCGGTGCATAGCTACACACCTTATTTTTGCTTTTGAAAACTTTAAAAAACATCCATTTAAGGTGTGCAGTAGTGCACCTAATTAGGTGTGTTTTTACACACCTTTAATGAAAAAAAATTATTTTTATGTGGTAATTTTTTAATAGGGTGTGCATCAATGCACCCTATGAGGTGCAATGGTTCATACCCCATATATTGAAACTTACCAAGGAAGAAGGTGCACCTAGCACACCTCTAAGGTGCACCAAGTGTGCCCTTTATTTGCATTTTAGGTTTAAGAATTGATTTTTTTAGACGTTCTTGACACTTAGGGTTTCTTTTTTTTTTTCATGTTATAATTAAGGCTTATTTAAATTGATTTTTCCACCTTTTGGACTAATGCTTGCTTCTTTGTGTAGGTAAAAAGGCATCCTTAACTTGTCAGGGTCATAACTTTTGACCTTGAGCTCAAAATTCAAAATCATTTACACCATTGGAAAGAAGCACTTGAAATATTATTTTAGTCCCTAAAATATCAAGCCTTTGGCTGTCCAATATTAAGGACCAATGAAAGTTTCAACTTGAAATTTTGAGTAGAAGACCTTCGAAAAAGCCAATTAAAAATGCCTAGAAAATCTTGTGGAAATTTTTCAAACATTTCATCGTTCTAGATAATATACATCACCTAGTCTCTCATAGGGAAGGATAGGGTAGTTGGAGAGAAGAAAAAGATCAAATATAAAGAGCTTGGACACATCAACTAGAAAAGGTTTCTCATCTTATGCAACTATTAATGACAAGATTCAACCTGGGTGTCTTGAAATTTCAGATAGAAGAAGCAAAAGTAGTTCAAATGTATGAAAGTGTTTTGGCAATAAAATGAGTATAAATCAACAAAGGGATCAAAGTAAGTGCATAAAAGTGATCTAAAATCCCATTTGAGCAAAACACAAAAACAATTTTCAAAACTAAGAACTTTGATTTTTTTGGTGAATTTAGCACCTTGCACAAAATTCTTTTGAGGTGCATTGGTGTGCTAGTGTGTAGGTACACTAGGTGTGTAGGTGTGCTTTTCAAAGGTTTGCTAGAAGTTTTGAAGAAGTTAGAAGTGTGCTGATAGTTAACTACCAGTTCCAAATTTAGAGCTTTCCATGCATTCTGATAGCAATTTAACTCCAACAAACACTTAGTGAAGATGGAGATTCTATTTTTGGCACTTTTAGATACTCCTACATCAATTGGAGGCTTTCTCTTTCTTATTTTCTCATTCTTTCTTTATTTTATGACATTTAAAGGATCATGCATCTAATTAATGATATAAATATGGATGGAGTCCTACTAAGCATCAATTAGATAGTTTGTTTGTACATAAATAGATTTGTGTTATTAGTTTGAAGCATATATTTGCATAAAGATTTGCATAAAGATATCTCTCACTCTCAACACAAATTGAGGAGAATATTTCTTATAAATTTAGGGATGTAATTTGAATTCTAGGTAGCTACCATTATTTTGATTCAATAATATATGTTGTTGGTGCTCGCATTTGGAGTGTAGTGATTCTTGTCTAAGTGTGTTATATTTTGTGAATGTATGTTCATGGAATGTAATTGAGCCAATAGTTTTATTGCATTATTTTGGTTGTGTGATCTTTTAATTCTAGTTTTTTCTACAGTTCTACAAATTCCACTGTCATACTTAATTTGAGAAGAGATCATCCTCATTGTTCCTACATAGCTTTTTATCCTACATGAGCACACTTTTCATGGCCTTGTGATTAGATAAAAAGTGAAACATCTTATGGTTACTAAATTCCCATCAATGATTGCATCAATGGAATTAAGGAAGTATTGCTCCTATTTTCATTGGTTACTTACTAATCTTTTCAAAGGCTTAACTCACAAATGTGTTGTTACCATGGTTTATGTCCATTAGGAACTAGTCTTTCATTTATTTGCTTTCATCTCTTGCTACCCTATCTTCATTATTTTCTTTTCTATCCCTTTGTTAAATTAGGAATTCATATAGTTTCATTGTTTGATTGAATTATTTAAAAATAGAAAATACCAAAAACATACCTCTTTTGTGGTTAATTTTGAAATAACAAGTAGATTAGTCATCTTATCTGAAATTGGTTCAAACCAGCAAAGGCCTCCTCATGAAAATTTACATTTATCTTCAGCTAAGCAGATTCCATTAGGTTGCAAGATCACCTAAAACCTTCGAGTTGATCCTCAAATTAGCTTTTCAAGAGAGGAGTTTGAAAGGATTCCTATCTTTAAGCATCATGCAAAATGATAGCTCAACAAAAGTAGTACTAGAACGAGGGCCAAAAAACCATTCACCTCAAAAAAGCCAAGTTGTTGTTTGAAAATTCTATAATTTTTGAAGAAAAAAAATTCTAAGTCTATGAATTTTCATAAGGTGCACTGGTTTGAGAAAGTGTGTTTCTTTAGAGTTTTCTATTCTATAATAAACACAAGTTCTTAGAACTTAGCCACTTTCACAAGCATCACAATGATAAAGAGATACCAAGAACTCCACCCATTTGCATTACATATTCCATAATCATCATCTGCTCTACATTCTACTTCACACATTCCCATCATTATGCACCATGTCTTTCTTCAATGCCCAAAGTTCACCTTTGAATCTAACTGGTCCATTACATGACTTGCCCAAAAATCCTAAAAAGTTTTGCCCATGGTTTATCTATGGAGAATCACGAATAGTAGAAGATAATCTTAAAATTTTCAAGGAGACTTGAAATCAAAACTAGATTCAGCACATGGATTATGTGTGCCACCTTTTTCCTTACACTTTGGGTGAAATGACATTCAATTGGTACCTTAATCTGCCACCAGCATCAATAAGAGAATGGAACTCTTTTGAGAGCAAGTTTCTATAACAATTCAAGATCTATATTGATCTAGCTATCCTACATCATCAAATTTTCTCAATTAAGAGGTATCCCCATGAGACTATTTCACAGTTTAATCATCACTTCTATAGGATGTATCAAAGAATGAAGTTTCCATACACTGTATCGTAAGAGGCCACCATCTAGGTCTATTTTGGAACAATGGATTCATTAACTTCAATTTTCCTAAGAAGGCTCCCACCTAGAGACATTGATACCATTGAAAAGGTCTTTAAAGAGGCTATTTCATTCACAAAGCAAGTTACTACTACTCGAATGCCAACAATTACATATTTAGGGTATGCGTCTCAAAAGACTACTTTCTTTGAGTAGAAGGTAGCTGCATCTACTAAAGTAGAAAATAATATGGCTAGAAATTTTAATGCCATGGAGGAGATGATGTCTCTTTTACCCAATGAACTCATCAAAATAAAATTGAATTCTTCAAGAAACCAAGGCAATTCTCTAAGACAACTTGCTGCCTAAAACAATTGATCTCAAAATCAGAGCAAAAATTTTGGCCTTTAAAGTAACATAAAAAATGACAATAATAGTATTATAAGTATGAGTCCAAGTGAAAATGGATATGGGTACAATGATGTTTTAGATTAGCCTCCCAAAATCATGGAGAAACAAGCTTTATAGTTTAGTGCAATGGTGTTTGAATCATGTGGTAAATTTGCAGGAGGACAAAATGATGAAGATGATTAAGAGGAGTTTGTGTTCTCATTCAATGACTAAATTCTTCCAAGTGTTGATGCTTTTGTATCACCTAATCTAGTAGTGTAATAAAGGAATACTAACTTAATAAAAATCATTCACACAACTAAATAAGCTAACACTTAAGATAGGACCAAGGTTATTACCAAGAAGGAAGGAAAACCAAGAGTGGCAGGCTCCTTATGGTATAACCTGCAATGATGTAGATATGTCCTTGATGGATGGGGATGTATGCTCACAGTGTGTTCAAGCTTCCAATAGGTGGGGGGTTTCTATCAAGTGTGTATATGGGTGAGGATTTTAACAATGGAAGTATGGGTGGATTCAACATTATGATGGTATTTTGGTAGATTTTAAGCTCTCAAAATAGCACTATAAGTTCACATAAAAGTGGATGATTATATTGTGAAAGGGAGGGGCTTTATTTATAGGCTAAGGAGAGAGAAATGGAGGGTCAAGATGCAAGGATGGAAGAATGGTGAGAGAGGGCTAAGATGCTTTTAAAGGGAACAACATGGATTGTGCTTGTTTAGAGCCAATAGGGGAGTGACACTTGTCACAAGGAGGATGAGTGTGAAGGGATGGGATAAGGGTTGGTCAATGGGAGTAATGAGGGAGGATGAGTGTGTAAGAGGGATGTAAGGGGAATTAATGGCATGTAAGATCCATTAATGCCCTTGGATAGGGATGGAAGAGGATAAGGGAGATTTTTTGACTTTGGATTGGGTTAGCAAGTCTTAACCCTTGCTTAAAGTTGTGCACATGTTTAGGAGGGGGATTAGACTTAGTTTAGAAAGTGGCTTAGGGGGCAAGTGGCTTAGCTTTGATGGGGTAGGTTAGTTAACTAGCTAAGTGAGGTTAGTATGGGTGGATGGTTTGGATTAGGGGTTGGGATAGGGTTTAGGGATGTATTAAGGGTTAAGATAATTTATTAAATGATTTATTTAATAAATGGGGGATGTGGGATTAAATTAACTAGATTTGAGGATTTATTTAATTTAATAGAGGAATAGGGATTTAATTGATAAATTTATTTTGGGTTATGATTTGATTTTATCAATTAGACTATAGTTAATTAAATTAATTAATTAACTAGGGGATGATGATTAATTAATTAATTAATTAATATTTAATCAATAATGTCCTAGGAGATGACTAAACAAGAGTACCTAGTGATGTAATCAGATTTAGATGCCTATAGTTTCAATAAGTGTGGATATGCCAATAAATTTTGAGGACGTACAAAATTTTGAAGTTCCAAAACTCCATGAATTTGCAAAAAGTGATGGAAATGTAGAAGATCCTAAGGTTGGTAAGATCTTTGAATTAGAAAGCCATCAAGAAGAAGATACCAATTCTTCCTACTATGATATTGATCCCCCATTGGATAATGATAAGATACCTCCCTCAAAATAGGACTTTTCATTAGAAGAGATGGATAGAGTGCTCAATTTGGTCTCAAGATTGATTGAGGAAATGTCTATTTGTGTGTATTCTACACATATATCAAACTATGCAATAACTAAGTCATGTATAATCCATCCATTTGGGTTCCATTCAAAAGAAACTTGTCCTAATTTCTTGTTAGCTTGGGAGATCGCAATGGAGGAAAAGTATGATTTTGAACAGAATTCTTTGGGATATGAGGTAGAAAACATCTTGGTCAATGATAGTAATGAATCTAGTAATTTGAAAGGAAGGCCAATGATTAATTTTTCTAGTCTAAAGGAACCTAAAGTGTTTCCATGCATGCATGGGGTTGTGTACCATGAGACAAGACCATTAGAAGGAGAGATTACAATGTGTGAGTGTACCACTATGGTGGGAGACTCACAAGAACAGGTGATATATTTCAATTATCCCTCTCAGTTCAATGATTTTATATTTGAATATGATGTTAAAAGTAAGAGAACTTTTTTTTGGATTAATCATGGTCATGGAGAATTACCACAACTTCTAATTTAGTGATATTTGTGCTCAAAATTTGAACCAAGATCATCCAAATTTTTTTTTTCTGAGTACAAAAACAAATAAGATTTTCTTAGGACTATATGGGGTGGTTCATCCATATTGCACATCATGAGAAATCTACTGAAAACCACCCACATTCTTGTTATTCAAGGTTTTCTGTAGATAAGTTTTTGTTTTTGTTTTTATTTTTCTTAGTCATTTTTAGTTTTTCTAGTTAGGAATGAGTTTTCTTTGATTCAAGTCTTTTTGTTTCTTTTTCTTTTTTTTAAGTTGTCAGTCTAGGGGTTAGGTGCACTCAAGATTTTATCTTGAGGTATCTTGTTAAACCACTTTTTTGGTTTCAACTTTTGGGGAAGAGGTATTTCTTTGTCGAAACATTTTAATGATTTTTTTTCTTATAACAACTGAGGAACAGATGTTACTTTCAGTAATAGGGGACTTTTAGTCTTGAATTTAGAATTGCAAATCAACAAGTTTTCAACACTTTTTTAAATTTAAAGATCAGCTATCTTAGGTGCTTTCAAACCAAGGTCACTGGCAACAAAGAACAACCCAAACCCTATCAGTTCATATAGAAGGGTCTTTTCAAAGAAATTGCTAAGATCATTGTTTGGCATGAGAGTTTCTAAAAAGTTCTTAAAAGAGGAACGCAAGGGATGTTCACAAAAGATTGAATTTGAGAAATGATACCAATGCCTTGGCCACACAGTCTAAGCATGGTCAAGATATAAAAAGAAAATAAAAAAAGAAAGAAAGGTGTTAAGAATGAAGGATTCTACAAAGTCTGAGAAAGGTAATCTAACTATAGGGATATGCACTTTAAGTAAGCTATCTAGTATCAAAACCATTGCTTCATCAAAGAATAAAATGATGACATTATGAGATACATGAAGTAAGTATTCAAAAGTTTACCTAGGACTTCAAATGAAAAGTGATAACCCAATAAGAGCCCTCAGAATTGATTCTCTCATTTGGCTAGACAAAGAATTGATAAACAACTTTCGTGAAGATTCGCAATGAATGGATCAAACAAGGTGGAAGATTGTTTCAGAGTTGCTAGAAATTTTTGATAAACTACATTTTGAGATGTTAAAGAAAATAGAGATTCGAGATTCTAAGGTTTTGACTATAAAAGGACTCAAAATATGCTTGGAATGTTTGGGATTCAGTTGGTGTTTGATACATATTAGAGGAATGTTTGCTAATGAAGAAATGCCTTTTTCATTTCTTCCCTTTTCTTGGGGCTATTTTTTGTGGTTTCATAATGTACTCCCTATTTCACCCAGAAATGGGGACCCCCTACTTTATACTTTTTATCCTTTTAGATCCCTAGTCCAAGGTCTAAGTCTTTTTTAAGGTTTTGCCTAGTGTTGTTGATCAGATCCAAGTCCCAGATTAAAATTTAGATTCTAGAATTAATCATCTAAAGGGATAAGTCTTTTTTGGAAAGGAAAAGGTGCACTATCGTACCTCACTAGGTGCACTATTGTGCCAAGATACTCAATGAAAGTACATTCCCCTTGGAAGTGCATAGTTATGCACCTGGACAACTACGCACCTCCAACAGGTGCACTCAATTTCCCTTTAGACACCTACACTCACTTAGATAAACAACATAAAAATAGTAAGTATAGGTGTACAACTCTACACCTACCTAGGTGCATAGATGCACACCTTATTTTCTCTTTTGAAAACTTTAAAAAACATCCATTTAAGGTGCACAATAGCACACCTAATTAGGTGCACTACTATGCACCCTTAATGAAAAAATATTTTTTTATGTCTAAGTGTTTAATACGGTGCACATCAATGCACCCCATGAGGTGCATTGGTGCATACCTTGTATATTAAAGCTTAGAAGGTGCACCTAACACACCTCTGAGGTGCACTAGGTGCGCCCTTTTTTTGCATTTTAAGGTTAAGAATTGAGTTTTTTAGATGTTTTCAACACTTAGAGTTTCTATTTTTTTTCTATGACATCATTAAGGCTTATTTAAATTTATTTTTCTCCCTTCCAGATTAATGTTTGCTTCTTTGTGTAGGTAAAAAGGCATCCTTAACTTGTCAAGGTCATAGCTTTTCACCTAGAGCTCAGAATTAAAAACCATTTACACCATTGGAAAGAAGCACTAAAAATATAATTTCAATCCCTAACACAATGAGCCTTTAGTTGCTTAATTTTAGGGACCGATGAAAGTTTCAACTTGAAATTTTGATCAGAAGGCCTCTAAAAAAGCTAGTTAAAAATGCCTAAAAAATCTTGTGGAAATGTTTCAAATATTTGATCATTCTCAGCAAGAAGGATAGAGTAGTTGGAGAGAAGAAAAAGATCAAAGATACAGAGGTTGGACACATAAACTGGAACAAGTTTCTCATCTTATGCAACTATTAATGATAAGATTCAACACGAATCCCTTTGAATTTTAGATAGAAGAAGTAGAAGGAGTTTAAATGTATGAATTTTTTTTGGCTATGAGGAGAGTATAAATCATCGAAGGGATCAAAGTAATTACACAAAAGTGATCTAAAACCCCATTTGAGTAAAACTAAGAAACCATTTTCAAAACCGAGAACTTTGATTTTTTGGTGAATTTAGCACCTTGCACAAATTTCTTCTAAAGTGCGCTAGAGTGCTAGGTGTGTAGGTGCACTAGGTGTGTAGCTGTGCTTTTCAAAGGTTTTTTAAAATTTTTGAAGAAGTCAAAGGTGTGCTAACAATTAACTACTAGTTCCAAATTTAGAGCTTTCCATGCATCGAAAATGCATTTTGATAGCAATTTAACTCCAAAAGACATGTAGTGAAGACGGAGCTTATATTTTTGGCACTTTCAAATACTCCTATATCAACTAAAGGCTTTCTCTTTCTTGTTTTCTTATGCTTTCTTTGTTTTATGACATGTAAAGGCTCATCCATCCAATTAATAATATAAATATGGATGGAGTCCTACTAAGCACTAGTTAGACAGTTTTTACATAAATAGATTTGTTTTATTAGTTTTAAGCATATATTTGCATAAAGATATCTCTCACTCTCAACACAAATTAAGGAGAAGGTTTCTTATAAATTTAGGAATGTAATTTTTATTCTGGGTCACCGCCATTATTTTGATGCAATAATATATGTTGCTAGTGCTCGCGTTTGGAGTATAGTGATTCTTGCCTAAGTGTGTTATATTTTGTGAATGTATGCTCATGGAATGTAATTGAGCTAATAGTTTTATTGCATGATTCTAGTTGTGTGATCCTTTAATTTTAGTGTTTGCTACAGTTCTACAAATTCCATTTATGTACTTAGTTTGAGAAGAGATCACCCTTATTGTTTCAGCATAGCTTTTTGTCTCTCATGAGCACACTTTCTACGACCTAATGATTTGATAAAAAGTGAAACATATTATGGTTACTAAATTCCCATCAACGATTACATTAGTAGAATTAAGGAAGTGTTGCTCCTATTTTCATTGGTTACCTATCAATCTTTTCAAAGGCTTAACTCATGGATGTGTTGTTACCATGGTTTATATCCATTAGGAATTTCCCTTTCATGTTATTTACTTTCATCTCTTGTTACCCTATCTTCATTATTTTCTTTGCTAACCCTTGGTTAAATTGGGAATTCATATAGTTGCACTGTTAGATTGTATTCATTTAAAAATAGAAAATACCAAAAACATATCTCTTTTGTGGTTAATTTTGAAACAAGAAAATTGGTCATCTTATCTGAAATTGGTTCAAACCAACAAAGGCCTCCTCATGAACATTTACATTTATCTTCAATTAAGTAGATTCCAGTAGGTCACCTAGAACCTTGGAGTTGATCCTTAGATTAGCTTTTCAAGAGAGGAGTTTGAAAGGATTCTTTTCATTAAGCATCATGCAAAATGACAACTCAACATAGCCTTTGATGAGCTCAGACTCGACATTGAGATTTGTAATGGTGTTGCATTTGTGCTTAGCTTTTGAAGAGTGTGACTGGAAGGAATGTCAGATCTTAGTAAAGTTACTAGGGCTTGGATTTCTACTTGATTCTTTACCTTTGGTGTCAACTCAATCTCTATAGGCTTGTCCTTTGCTTCCAAAATACCTTGTGATGCACCTTGTACTTGTGTTGGAGGTACAAATAAGTCTGTTTGGCCTTTTTCACTCTATTTTTCTACAGTGGCTTGGGTTTCCACTATATCCTTTCCAATTGCATCAACCTTTTCTAATGTAGCTTTAGGTACTTTATCTAAAGGTTTTACATTAGTGACTTAAGGGGTGATAGTAGGTGGTTCTTGTGTATTCACCTCTTCCCTTGTAGTATTAGTCACTATTTTCTATATCTCATCTACACTTACCAATAAAAGATTATCGCATAATTTAGCCTACAGTGTAGCCTACAGTGTATACTAATCTAGTATATTTGTTAGATCTTCTTTTGTAATGGGATTGATGTTCTCAATAGTGTGATTAGAAACATCCTTCATTGTTATTGTTTTGGTATTTACACTTGTTACATGTTGAGGGCTGACATCTAGTAGTTATGGATCTTGTACACTTTTTTCCTTTTGTTTCTCTACCTTAGATATTGCCTAGTTCTCTACTTTCATTTTTGTATCTCCCTCAATAGTGTCTTTATTGTTATCATCTTCTTCATCATCTTTTACATCAATGGGTCCTTATTCTCCTATCTTTATTGTTGCTAGGCCATATGTTACTTTCCATGTTTGTGTGGACTTCCTCACAACATCTTTAATATTGTTTTGAAGTATGCTAAAGGACCTATATTTTGGAACAAACCTAACTGCATATTCTTCATAGCCTTAGCAATTTGTGTTTTATAGAGTTCAAGAATAACTTGTGCAAGTGATGTTCCCCTTATTTGTCTTTCTAGGTTTAAACAATAATGTTATTTTTGCTCAACTCTTTCATATAAACTTTTGGGCATAGAGTTAGCAATTTCTAGTGGGGCTTTCATAAAATTTTCCATCATGGCATATATAGCCTCCTCCACTTGATTCTTCTAACCTTTACCAAGGTTATCAAAATCAACATGTGAAAATCCTGATAAATCTACACTATTCTTAATATTTTCACATAGGTTTTCTAAATTAGATAATGGGTTGTGACTCACCACTTTGAATTAGGTATTATCATCTAATTCAATTCTTTCTTCATCTGATTTAGCTTTTGCAATGTACTTCCTCCTAGGCCTTTTCTACACTTCTCCTTCTTAATCAACTGGTTTGGCTTTCTCCTTTGTTTTTTATGCATTGACACATGCACTAGCCCTTGTAGTAGGTGTAGTTTGTTTGGGTTGGCTTGATTATGCAATTTTCTTGGCTTTTTTCATGGGTTGGGTCTTATCCTTTCTCTTCTTTTAATCTGTGGGAGTAGGTGCTTCCTCAACTTCTTCTCCCTTAGAACCTTTACCAACTTTTGTCTCTTCCTCTAGCTAATCTTCTCCCATTCCATGAGTTAGTGCAATGGTGCTTATTTTTGGATGTCTTCTTCCTGTATATCCTCTTCCTACTTGTCACCTTCACCAAATTTAGCTTTTAGTTCCTTCACCAACTTCTCCTTATTCTTTATAATAGAGGCAGTCTTTAGTTCCATTGAAATTTATGATTTTTCCATCTCATAGTTTACAAATGCAGTAGTATTTTTATCTATTTCTTTTGCAAGTAAAGATGTAATAGCTGTAGAGGCCTCATCTACATTGACTTTGTATCCTAATGGCCTTATCCATCTTACCCTTGGAGTTGCTACTTCAACAAAAGTTTAATTAGATCCACTAAGAAACAAACATCATCATAATGCTTTTCCACTAGTTATACTGGAATTCTCAATCTTTTCTTCATTTATTACTTAAATTCCTCAAAGTAGCTTGTCATTATAGACTCAAATTTCTCACTTAATTAATCAATGAACTCACCAATTTGCACTACCATTCACTTGTTTGTCTTCCATGCAACTATGCCAAATGTAGAAAAAGTGTTTTGAACATAAAAGAAAATACATATCAAAATAGAACCAAATTTGCACTGAGTGCTCTTTGTCTTTCTTATTGCTCCTAAGTTTTCAACCAATTTTCATAATTGTAGCTCTGCAAGATCATATGTGTGATCTATCTTTACAATATTATAACCAACATCTACTACAATATAGGGCACACTATATAATCTATTGGATTGGTAGAATTTGTGTGCAATAACCCTTACTGCAAAGTCCATCAATGGATCTGTGATGGTATCAATAGTCATTCTTGTCTTATTCCACACAGCTCTTGTATTCTTCTCAATAACCTCTTTTTAATCACTCCTTAGAGTCTTAGGCTAATCTAGGGTTGGATACCCTATTACCCTATGTATTATTCTTTTGGTTATTTTGATAGTTCCATTGTCTAGCCATAGAGAACTATCATGAATTCTACTTAGCACAATCCTAATCCATTCATTTTTTAACACATTTAGGAAATCTAGGGCACAAGTTACCCCTTTCTTTTCTAGAGTTTTATATTCTTCCCTTAACACACCATTTTTACAAAGTCTATCATATGCTTGCCTAATCTTCATATCTCCAATACTTCCAATCTTATAGTTGTAACATTTTCTAACATCTTGGACCATTTAAACTTTTTCTGGTATCATCGATAATGTACTGAAGGGGTCTTGTTTATAAGAAATATTAGGTATGGCCTTGAATATCAATTGTTTAACCTCATTACTAACTAGTTAAACATTCAAAACCTTATTTCCCTCAACATTCTTTGAACTAGATACCATTGTATGAAACTAGGGTTTACAAAATTAGAAATAGTGTAACTTGACACTTGATAAATACCAAGATCTAATGAAATGGTGTTAAATGATTGCTCAAATATTCTACAATCACTTTAGATGAATTTTTTGATTTCCTCTTTCTTTCCTTTCTCTTTCTTGATTTCAAATTGATGTAAACTAAGCTAAAAATCAATCAAATATTCTTTTAAAATATTGTAATAAATGTTGAGTGCTTACATAGTTGTAAGCTCAACATCAACCAATTTTAGGCTCACTTGACATCCATTAGAATTTTATTCATTTAGTAACCATTACAAGCTCGGTATCAACTAGTTAGTCTATTAGCTCAACATCCTCTATTACTTCACTCAACACTCATAGAAAACTTTTCATGTTTGGTAGTAACATGAAAAACTTATAGATTTTTCTTTGATTCCTAATAACATCTTGCATCTTTATTCATGCTTATGTAGACTTTTTAGAACTAAATTCTTTTAAAATTGATGTATGATATAACTTGTGAATATCAATCCCACATACTTCTTGATTGCTTAGTTTGATGAGGTGTGATCACTTGACCCATTGGGTGAAGTGATCCCTTCTTCTTTTGATGTGCTACAATCACTCTTTTTCTTCCATGTCTTTTCATTATTGACATTTTCAACATCTGCCTTGCCTTTTCCTTTATCAAACTCACAACTTGGTGCCTTTGACTTTGTTGGACAATATCAACTAATGTTACAAATCTTTAAATAGCTAAAACATGTGGTTTGACTCAATCACCTTTTTTAGTCACCTCTGAAGTGTGTTCTAATACAACTTTTAGGAACATGTCCATATTCTTGACAATAATGATAGTTATATCTTGTATTATAATCCCAGTTATAAGAGTTGCCATTGTTCCTTAAATTTTTTTGCCTATTTGATGACCAAATGGGTTTGAATTCACACTCAAAATCTCTATGTCCATACTTCTGACAATTGTAACAATATCCTTCAAATCTTTGTGTGTCCATAGTCAGAGTTCGGTATTCATGTGCCTAATGACCTTGTTTGTTGCACTTATGGAAGTGAACCATGATTTTATGTTTGACATTCTAATTTTTAGTCATGTTCCTACACACATTAGCAGTATGTCCTTTATTACCACAATTATGACAAGTAGGTTTAGAATTCTTACCTTTGTTGTTCCTTTCTTCAACACTTTTGGATGATTCTCCTTCTTTAGTACTTGTGCATCCCAATCCAGATGTATCATTGTTAGATCTTGGGGATCTCAATAATTGTTCAAAGTATTTGATGGCTTCATTAGGATTATTAAAACTTTTAGCAAATTCTTTTTCTCTTTTTAGGTCACTCTTCAATTGCTCATTTTGAAGTTTTAATCTTGTTACCTCAATGTTCTTGACATTCAATTCATAGTTAGCATTCATCATTTGACTCAAAGTACCCAGTTACATGTTGGAAATCTTGGTTAGCTCGATTAACTTCTCTTCCAGTCAGTTGTTCAAAACTCTTTTGTCATCTTCAATCATGGATTTTTCTTCCATAGATTTCTTCTTCTATTTAGTTACTTCACATAGCATTTTGGCTTGTGATTCTTGATTTCTTTACCTTGGACTCTATTTGTTTTCATTAGATCTGCAATTGCTATATCAAATTCATTGGAGTCTCCATTAGCAAATAGCTTAATAGTGTTCATTTCTTTGTATTGTGTGTCATCTTCCTCAATAGCAATTTCCTTCCTTCTCTTCAAAGATTTATCTATTTCTTCTCTTACTTCATCTAGTTGATTTAGAATGAGTTGTATTTCAATTTCCTAGTTCTCAATGATCTTTCCCAACTTGTAGACTTCCATTTTCAATATCTTTCCTCAAAGCTCCAAAGCTACTCTTTCAGAGAACTAGGCTCTCATACTAATTGTTGGAATTACAATAGGAAAGGTAAAATTTTGAGAGCAGGTTGGGGGGTGAATTAGTAGTTTAAACTTTGACCCTTAAAACATTTACCACACATCCATCTCATAAATTCAATAGGTAAACTAAAATACCATGTAAAGCATGTACATCTAAGACATGTAAACAAGTAAACGTTCATACATGTATGATACCAGATATGATTACCCAAAAACCCTCCAATGAAAAGGTAAAATTGGGGTGGGGGTGGCACCCAAAAATCTTCACTACTGCAATAACAAATTGTATATAATGAAGGTTACAGTGTTTGATCATGAGACATGATCTACCCTGTGAAAGGTCTACCCTAGTAAATGCTTACAAAGACTATTAGGTCTCATTTTTTAAAGTGTGCCTTGTTAAAGGACTTCAACTCACAATTAAGTAAGCACCCTACTAAAGTATTTCAATACAACTTGTTAGGACTACTTTGTTAAGAGATTTAACTAATTCACTTGCTAGAATGATTCAGCATTGATCCTACAGTTAGCACTTGGTTGCCTAATGACATATCACCTCTAAACTAATGTATTCTTGATCCTTCTTGATCATATGTCTTTTTGTTGTATGTTATTTCCTTCCTTTATTCTCTTTTAACTGATTCTACAATGTAATTTCAGATCATAACTCCTTAGCCACCGTGAATGCTCTATTTTTTGCATGCAAACTTCTCTCTTTGCTCCTACATACACCTTAGAAAGTTTAGGGTTTGTCCTCCTTAAGAAGACTTAGGTGACTTAGGGTTAGGTATGAATCAATGGTTGTGATTCATCAATTTTTCCACTTAATCCTTCCCTTTACCTGATTAGTTGGATGTAATGAATTGGGAATCCACCTTAAGATTCATCCTTATCTCCAAAATATCATAATTCAATCTTTTAATCATCTTTAAAATGGTTTACATAGTTTTTTGTGCCATTACAAAAAACTATGACAAAACTATCTTACTCAGCATCTAAAGTCTCTGATGCTCAACATATACTAGTCTCTATATTGTGACTCAAATTCTATATCACTTAGCATGTTCTACTTACTTGACTTCTAAATCACTCAACATACACTATCTACTCAACACTTGAGTGACTCAACACTCACTATGACTCGCCATGCACTATTATATACATGTTATGCTCAGCATGTATTACTTGTTTTACATGAACTAAGTAAATGACTTAAGTGTGTAGACACTCATTAGTTAAAACCAATCTGAGATCAACATCTTCAAGAGGTTTATAGGGTTGGATCTATGAAATAACAGTTCCTTCATTCTCATGCAAGGAACATTCTTACTCCTAAACATTAGCTCTCATTTCTCCAAGATCTCCAAATAGATCTAAATGTAGAATTGAAGACTTCTCCTCCAAATTTCTATTTTTCTCTTCTCCCTTTCTATGAGGGCATTCAGGATTCCTTTTCCTTTTCCAAATATATGCATTTTGCATCTTCCTCTACAACCTTCTTCCTAAGTATTGGTGTTTTGAAACATCTCAATTTTAAATTACCCCGATGAGAACAAGATACATCTAGGGACAACTACTTTCCATCTTCAACATACCATTTTAGACATCGGGCGAACTATAAGGCTAG
Organism: Cupressus sempervirens; assembly: GCA_028749045.1. Lineage (NCBI taxonomy): Eukaryota > Viridiplantae > Streptophyta > Pinopsida > Cupressales > Cupressaceae > Cupressus > Cupressus sempervirens. Next base: position 107,284,429 of record CM053783.1, read on the forward strand.
ACCCTTCTTCTTCTTCAAGCTCTACAAAACCTAGGTAGGTGTACCTATAGATTCTTCATATGGTACTAGTTGTCAAAAGAATACAGTGAATCTAAAGAAAGTAGATAAAACCCTTAATCTTCTAACATTGATGCAAAGATCTCAGACATGAAATAGCTAATGACATGACCTAAGGACTTGATAAGCTAAGTGAGGGCATCCTTTTCAATTCTTAAACATTAAAGGGAAAGATATTTGATTAATGATGTTGATTTTAGCAAAACCCCAAATATGGTAGTAAGAACAAGTTGATCATGTAGCTGATCAGTGCCTTATCTATTGCTCAATTCCACAAATTAAACACATACATTTGTGATACCAATGACATATTCTATACATCAAGATATCAGATCTATCTTATCACTTTGTGAGTTAGACATCAATGTTCATAAAGACCTCATTCTCATGAAGTGTCCTTCTCAAAATAACTAGCAACCCTATCAAACACATCAAGTATTTACTTGACCCTTTGTTTCAACGGCAAAATATATTAGACATACAACATTAAGGGGATGTAAATGGGTATCAATTCTTTGTCCCTAAACCACATAAGATTGAAAATTATAGAGATAGGAGTCAAGAATCAGAATGAAACTAAGAAATTTTTGCTTATTTGTTTCATTTCTTTGAAACTATACATTCAGTTGCATGTAAAATAACTCATAAAATTACTAAATAGATCAGAACTAGCTATATTATATTAACTAATATTATTCATACAAGAGGAATCTACTGAAGAATATGGTGGAATCATGGCTCTAAAATATGTTCAAAAATTGGAACCCTAGTCTCACAAATCTAAGAAAACTCAAGATTGGAACACACATGGTATCACAGCAGTGAGAAATTTTTTCCAAAATTGGAACCATTGCAATGAATCAGAAAGAGAGAGCTATAGGAGAAGAATGAAATCTTGAATCTAATCTAGAAGTGACATGTGTCCACTTGAATCTTCATTCCTTGCAGTTTTAAAACCTCTTTCATCTTTCTACCCCTAAAATTTGATATGATTTTCATCATTATTTTGTAACAAGCTTGGAAATATCTCTTATGAATGATGAAAACCCTTGTTTTGCTCAAATATCTGAAATGCATCATGAAATGTTGATAATATCTAGATTCAACTGACTTGGAGGTAACAATTTTTTCCCATAACTATATTTTTACTATCTTTTACACATATTCAACTCATCACCTTGCTACAAATCACATTTGAACTTCAATACCCAAATGTAATTGCAAACTAAGAATCTAGGACAAAAGATCATATAACCTAAGTAGATGGCTTCCTGTGTGAAAACAAACTCTAGAAATGGAAAGTTTGTTTACTCTCAATTACCACAATATATAATATTGTTATATTAGCTTCTTAAAAATGCCTAGAATCTTATTTTGAAAAAGATTCTCCTAGCAAAGGTCTCTAGTCTGAAATTCATTTTTCAAAAATTTAAAAATTCTAAAGTTGGAACTTTATCTTTTATCCCTTTTTGAACTTAATAAACTCTACATGGAAATTTTAAGAAAAATATTTTAAAATTCACATTTTCATTAATCTTGATATATTAGTCAAACCTATGTTTGACTTTTTCCACAACATGGTAGCACACCATTGGTTGATGTCTACCATGTCATCATCCACATAGGCACCATGTAGCACCTTCTGATAGGCTGATACTTTATCATCATTTGTCAACTTCTTATTTGCTACCTGACTACCCAGTCATTGCCACATCACCTACTAACTATACCACCACATCATCGCTAGCTGAGGCCTAGTACCACATGTCAACTAGGTGCATTACTACATTCATAGTTAGTAGTTGTTGACTGTGCATGTGGGGATGTGCCTTCGTGACACATGTTCCCCATGCTACATTAACACCTTGTTTTCTACACCCAGCTAGAGTCTTCTCATCACTTGTCACTATAGGGTTCATTATTCTACTTCCACGTGTCAATTTTTTATTTCTCTAGACTAGACATCATCTAATGACGTTAGCATATTGTTCAAAATTTTGGCATGGTCACCTCCAGCTATCATCCAAGTATGGATGGGCCCCATTCAAGCTACTTGTTTTTCTTTTTAAAAGGTCCATGTCTCTAAGACACTAGTCTTATTGAGTGGATTTGTATTTAAAGAACTTAAAACGTATACCTTGAGCAATGTGGGATTATTCTTCATGATTTTTATTTGTTCCTTCTCGGCGCAACCAATAGTTGTATACTGTGGAACCAAGGAACTACCAATGTGAGAACTACAAACTCTGGTCTCTCCATAAAATTGTGGCTCAATGCCATATGGTGGCACTTTGTCTCAATGGCCCATCTATTTATTTGTTCTTCTCCTTGAGATGCTAGCCACCTGCATGTTCTTTTCCCTTCAACAAGAAGGCACCTCTTTTTCTCCCTTGACCACTTCTACCACATCATGGGTTTCATCCTTCAATCCTTCCTCTTATCCATTTTTGCAATTTCCATACACAACCAAAGGAAGGTGTGGGATGCCACAAAATTTGTTCTTCCCTTAAGTGGCCTCTTCAAATGGTGTTATTCATTCTATGTTGATTGCTCCTCAATGCCATCGGACTCTACCGTAATCATTGTGCTAGCAGGGTGGGGTGCATTCATCCATTCATGCATTAGCATTAACTAGCAAGATCTTCCTTATCTCATTCATAGACTGGATGAAGTGCAGCTTGGGGTAGGGAGCAAAAACCTTAGTAGATTTCTCCATCAATAAAAAAGCTACTCCCTAGGCTCATTGTTGGTTGAATCTACTAGAATTAGCTAATGGCTAATGCCATGAAAAAGAGTTGTTTCTACCCCCATCCTTACGAATATATTTCTCAGCCCATTTTATAGGATCATCTTGTGGCAAGGCTATATTACCTCTCGTTGGGACTAATTCCATTAACTGAGAGGGCCCTATAGAATCATAAGCTGAGGGACCCTTGGGAGTCATTATTGTTTAGAAACAAGGTGGCCCACCTTCAAACTGCATGATTGAGACAAAGTGGATTCCTTCCACCTGACTTAACAAAAAAATTACGCTCATTTGGCATATGTTGCCATTTCATAAAACTTGGAAATGGATCTCTATAGTCTTAAATTGGGTGTCTCCCTTTTTTTATTTGAGGTGTCATTCCATGCTACCTATTGGTACAAAATCCACCATGGTGCATAAACTTAATAAATGCAAGCATAATAGTCCTCTCTTGCTCAATGCAAGAAAATATTGAATCAACATTTAAATTGACCACTATGGATAGGGAGCGAATTTTGCAAAGGATTGCAGATAACAATCATTATCTAATGCTTCAAAATACATTTCCAAGTATGAGAATCACTTAGCTTATTAGAGAACAAACCCTATCTTGTGTGAAATAACCGACATGGTCCTACATCCTCTTCATATGTTTTCCATCTAATGGGGATCCATTAGCCCAACATGTGGAGCAAATGAATAAAATTTTGCTAAAGATGAATCCACTTTTGTACTCAAAAAACCAATTGACATGTATCTCTTCTCACACCAATTCAAAGCAGATGGTTGTCTTTTAACTTATTGGGCACATGACACCAGTCAACATAGCAATCATTTTTTTATATGGAGGGAAAAGAATAGGCACATGTGCAAGATTCTAAAATATCATAATCCCTTTTAGACTAGTGAATTCTGAATCATGAAGATGGAAATGTTGCTTAAACCTAATGCTATCATTAGGCAGAATGAATAAAATTCATCATCATTATAACCTCCTTTAGAAACATCCTCTATTTCTTCAAAATCTATTAGTCCTAGTGGAATTAGTTGGGCCCCAAAATGGGTCCAACTAAAATAAAATTGTTTTCAAACAACTGACATTCTAAATTGATCTGATGAACATCTGATATTGATTTGAATAAAATGTGATCACTGTCGATTCAACTTTTAAAATTCAATTCACCTCTTTCTGCAACATGTCAATTTTGTGCCAGGAGGTCCTTTGACCAGCCTTAAAAACTAAAAAAAAACACCTAACCAAGCTCTAAAATCAATCATATTGATTCTTTGTTCCACATTCTTTTAGCCTTTTGAATCTTGTCTCTTGAAAAATTATCAATTAAAAGATATTGACTATCAAATTTGCCTCTATTGGGACTGAAAATTGCATGGTTAATTTTTAGTCACAATTTAAAAATTTTGAAGAATCAATGCTCTATGGATGCTTTTTATGCATATGTAGTTGGTTGTTAGTTTGAGGCCTAGATGGTGTTTGAGTAGCTTAACACCTTTCATTTTACATATGCATGTGATCCATAGTGTTATTTTGACATTCTGAACCATTCTGCGAAGTTTCGTTTTGAGTTGTCTTCAAGTTCTGCATTTTTACCAAAGTGTCAAACAGTAACAAGAAGCCCAATTTTCCTTTGAATATATTTAACCCAAAAGAAAATTTATGACCTGCCACTTTGGGGATATTTAATATGCATATCAAAGAGCCTATGTTCCAAGTTTCAAGTCATTTCAAATTCATTTGACTAGGTTTTGATCCCCTCAAAGTTGGTAGTTTATCATTTTCATGCATTTGCAAATGGTGCAAAATCCTGGAAGGCCTTGTTTGACCTATCATAACTTTTGACCAGTTTTCTTGAATAAGAAATTTCCTTTTGCATCATATTCTAGGGGTCAAAGACTTTCTATGTTCCTAATTTGAGCTTATGAAAAATCTATTTGATCAATTTTCAAACACAATTCCATTTGTGATTTATAAAGTTTCACTGGTGTTATGAAACACAGATTGATCAGTGCCCCTATTCATGATTTCATATTTTGAAATTCATGATAGCTGAGATCAAATGGTTTATAGCACTATGTTTTACTCTAAAAATACTCTGAGTGTGCCAGTTTGCAAGCTTTGATGAATCTGTCTGCACACTTTCCATTTGCAAAAAATGTTTTTCTGCTAGTGCTTTCAGTCTGCAAATTCTAAGTAGCCCACTTTGACCGCTTTCCATTTGTGTCATGTTATTTATCATGAGCCCAAATCATAGATTTATACTCTCCTCATGACATTGAACCAACACCCTAGTTATTGTGCCCCCAACTATCCATTTACCCAATTTTCAAAGCCAAATTTGAATGCAATTTAGTGTTTTCTGGCATGTTTATGTGCAGGTGATTTTAAGTAATCAACTTTGGAGGTCAATATCTTTTGACTCTGATGTCATCATGTGACAATATTTTGTAAGCCTATTGAATGTGTCAGAGAGGTAGGATATCCAGAGTTTCAGAGCTTGATCAGGTGTTTAAATTTGTTTTTAATGCTAGGCAACAGGCCCCCTAACACAAATTTCACAATGGTGTGGAAATATTTTAAAACAAGTATTCAGTGGTGAATTTGTCTTTGAATTTGATTTCAAACGATTTGAAATGATCAATGGATCAATTTTTAGTGTTATTTGTTCAAAAATGAAAAAAAAATTAGCCGAACCCACTTTGGGGCCCGACTGATTCCATCAGATGAGTCTAAGCGTTATGGCATTCTAAGGGCATCTTGAGATTTATTTATTTTTTCTAAGAGATGTCATAATGATTTCTAATTGTTGTGAGATTCAGTGCTACTCCTAATTTTAGAATCTAAGAATACAATTCATTTTGTTCATAAACAATGGTTGAATCTAAAATAATAATAAACCCAAAGGTCTATATGGCGGCTCCATTTCAAAAGATCATTTTTTGAGTCTCCATAATGATACTTTACAACAACAACTGTTGCTAGCTAAGTTACAAGGAGGAAATTATTGGAGTTCCCTCACATAGCAACATCCATCAAGAGGGAGATCCATGACTTTGAATGTAGAGCATGCTCTAGTGTTAAACTATAGGAGACATCCGTACCCCATCATGAAGACAAGATGCCACAGTTCATGCAAAAGGAGATGCATTCCATTTTGCTCCACTTTTTCTACTGATTGAGGTGGATTTTTAAAGGCATCTACAACGTGATAAGATAAGGGCACCTCACACCAAGTGGGAGGAGGTTGCGGTTTGAGATGAGGTTGGGAGCTTCAATATCCTATGAGAAACTCATGCAAAGGGTAGTCCACACCAAACACAGTAGAGGAAGATTAACACATGATAGGGAATACCCCATAGTAAGGGAAATAAAGCCGCAGCATTAAGAAAGTCTCCCACACACAGCAAGAAAGCTCGTGGCATGGGCAAGAAATGAGCATCCACATGGAGAAGAGTCAGGGGCAGAGTTGTAACTAGCAGAGAAGGGAGGTGATTGTAGAGCTTCCAACGCATGGTGTTGTGAGGTCGGCTTCAATGCAAGCAGATTTGATATTTGTTTGTCCCAGGTTGATGGTAGCGTTGACCTTTCACCTTTTTAAATAACTAAGCACCTTCACTTCAAGTGTCTAAAGCTTCTTGCTTTATGACGCTGAATGCAAGAGTTGCATGGAGGGATAAGGGTCAAATTTTTGACCAAATGAAATGTAAAAGAATGAGTGCAACTTTATAGATTGTGAGCCTAGTCAGGAGATTGGAGAGGTTAATTTGAAGATGCTCAATGTTATGCTCAACTCATAGGAGCGAGAGGGAGGATATAAAGGTTTTACACTCTTACGAAATTCATACAAGCATAAAGTAAAATTTGGAGGCTCATGGTGGTACATGAGCATAAAAGCGGAAGGCTTCAGTATAAAGATTTACGGTGTTAAAAAATTCTTCAAATTTTCAAATGTTTCAAATAAAAAGTGTGTGCGGCCCACTCATTAATATGACAAATAAAGAATTGACAAGTGGCATGGGCAGTAAAAATTAAAATATAAAATAAAATTTAGAGATGAATCAATGAATGATTTTTTCAAATGAAGGATTCAAATAAATTTAAATGATTTATATAGTTTATACTATTTAAACTTTTAAATTTTTGAATTTTAAGCTCTGTTCATGGCCTAGGAGCCTGATTTTCAAATGACTATGAGGAGGGCAATTTTTATCCAAAATATGCAGTGTAGCATACCATTGGAACTGGGAGGAGATAAAATTTTCAAATTTGGGGTCAAATTTTGCATAGGTCTTCACCAGCTCGCCCTATAAGCATATTTGTGTTTTCTGGGGCATTCTCAGTAAAATGGGAAGAATTCATCATGAAGCATCAGAATCAGTTAAGAGGTAAACATTGGAGTTTTTTGAAGCCTAAAGTGATTCTAAATAGTTTTCTTAGATTCTAGAGTTCATTTTTAACTAATTTTTGTTGTTGCCTTGAGTTCAAAATCTGGCATCAAAATCAGTTATCCTTTTCATCAAATATTTTGAGATACTTTATGCTTTTAGGAGCCAAAATGATCGAGGATTTGATATGCAGTTGCAAAGAGAGATTAGAGAGATGCTTTGTCACTTCTAGGAGTTGTTTTCCAAGTGGACACAAGTTAGTTACAGAGTAGATCCAGGAATTCATTTCTCCTATATCATTCTATTTCTTTCTCATTGTGGTGGTTGGCAATTTTCTCTATGATACCAATAGGGTTCTAGTTTTCACTGTGAAACCAAGGTTGTTGGTTTTGCTTCTTGTCTATTGAGTTGTACTCTAGCAATGAAGGCCACACATCCACTGTTGTGCAGATTTTCATTTCATTTCCATGTATTTTTTCTCTGAGATAATGGAAATTTGATGCTAGATCATGTGAAGTATTTTGAGCTTCATTTAGTTTTAGTAGTTGATGTATTTAGTCTTTCCAAGGATCAATATAAAGGGGATTTTCAACGAATTATCTGAGTTTTCTTATTCTATCTCTTGATTCTTCATATGGTATTGACTTTGAGATTAAATGAATAAGGTTCATTTGATTTAAGACATCTTGGATGAGTTGTATATCAAATCTTTTATTATGTTTGACTTAAGGAGTCAAGTAAATGCTTCAATGTTCTAATAGGGTTTCTAGGTGTATGAAGGGGATATTTCATAAGAATGGAATTTGGGGATTTTAGTTGATAAATTTAATTATAATGAAATCAAGTTAGGTCATCCTACTGGTAATGACTTTATGTTGCAATGGATAAGGCACTGATCACTAAATTAGATGCAAGCTTAGATGAAGCACATTTGCACGAATCATTTTAATCAAATAAATTTAGTATTTCATGTTTTGTAGTGGGATGAAAGGAATTAACCCTCACTTAGCTAATGAAATCATAGGTTATAATTTGTAGCTATTTTGTTCCTATGTTATTGCATAAGTATTAGAAGACAAAAGGATTTCATCTTTTGTTATTAGGTTCAGATTATATGTTTAATTGCACCAGTACCGTATGTTAGAACTTGAAAGTTAACTTGCCTAGGTCTTGTAGAGCCTAACGTAAAGAAGGAGTTATGCCTTATAGTTGGCCCAAGATGGCAGTCAAGTGTATCCATCACATTAATTTGCTAGCCTTAGATGCATTAGTCAAGATTCTTGGTTATTTTCAAATTGTTAAATCAAGAGCCAACAAAATGGCGACTCTATAGGAAATGTATTGAATCTAAATGGTAGACAAACCTTGAGATTTTAAAAAAGGGAGATTCAATACAGCAAGAGAAACACAAGTAGTGCAACAGTGAGGAATTGTGGTATTCTTTTCATATCCTTGCTAATTTTTGTGTTCCTCAACTAAGCTTTGTTCATGGATAGTAGTATATTGTAAGAATTGGATGTAAATTGTGGTCTATGACTTTTATAAGTCTATCTTCAATCAGTTTAGTTTTTGCAAGTATTGTTGAGAATTTCATATTCATAATTGTTTATGATGTGTATTCTCTTTCAAAGATGTTGATGATCTGCAAGTTTCTCCTATATTGAAAGTCTAGTTCAGAATTTACAAGCGATAAATTGTTTCAAATCTTTTCTCACTAAGTGTGAGTGGCGACTCTGATATAAATCTTTGTACCAGTGCATGGTTTATTTCAATATCAGAGGCTTTCAGTATTTTTGGGTAGATCTAGCTTGTTGGAAAAAGAGAGGTGTATTTTGGATCTAAGGTGTTGTGTGTTGTGTGTATCTACTGCAAGTAGAATTATTTCAAGAATAAATCATTGTTGTGATTTAATTTTCCTCTTCAAGGAGGTGGTAGCTCTATAATAGTTTCATATGTGGTGTGAGGAAGTTCACATCAGCACTAGTACCAAACCAGTAGATCAGTGGTTTCAGCATCAAAACTTGAGGTATTTTATTTTTCATGATGTTATTCTTGTCATGAAAGAAAGTGATATACGTGTGCATTCTCCATCAAGTCATATTTTCAGTAGTAGGAGGAGGAGAATAGTGCAATAGGTTTTATACACTTCATGAGAATAAGTTTTAGCTTGTAAAATTTTATGAAGTGTTTGAAGTGATTCATTGGTAGAAGTTTATAAGCTTGCTGCAAATTACAAATCAAAATTATTGTTGATGAGTGTCAAAGCTTTGAAAAATGACAAGTCTCCTTTCATCAAGTAAGTAGCTAGTTAGTGATGTTTGTAGATCTTTTCTTACCAAGAGATACATGCCATTATGCTTTGATGGTATCTATGGTTTCCCAAATGTCATTCCTATATTAGAAAATTTTTGCCTAAATTTAATGGGAAACATACTATTTCAGCTAGTTATCATGCTCAAGTTTTCAATGATTTGATGGGTGACTATGAGATTGCTCATGAGGATGTGCACATGAAATTATTTGTTCAAACTTTAGAAGGTGATGCTAGAGACTGGTTTTCCTTTTTATCAACATGTTTTATTTTATCTTGGAGTGAGTTGCATACAACCTTCATGGAGCAATTTAGAGAAAGGGTAAGCATATCTAATTCCTATAATAAATTTTTAAGGATTTACATTGAGAATGGTGAACTTGTTCCTTAATTTAATGTTAGATTTGCAAGAGTTTTGAATGAGATCCCCGAGAGTTATAGACCCAATGATCAAATGTGTTTAGCTATTTACTTTGATGCATTTGACAAGAAAATGAACTATCTACTGAGGGATAAAGAACCACAAACATTATATCAGGCTTTTATAACCACTAGGGATATTGAAAATAAGTTAAAGTATGGATTGACTAGAGGTCATTTTTCTATGAATGATTGCTAGTATAATGGTTATGAAAGAAAAGTGGAACATAGTGTTGACATTTTAATTCCAAATGAGAATATCAACACCCCTATTGTAATGTATGATCAAATTGAAAATTAGAATGTGTGTATAGAGAAGAATGAGTCTATTGCAAATGAAAACACATATGTTCATGATGTTACAGCAGTAAGATGTATTTCATACTTTGATAGAAATGAGCAATCGATCAAGGATTAGCTACAGTAGCGAGTTCTTGTAATGTTGATTATGTATATGATGATGTTGCTAATACTTCAAAATATGAGGTTGCTAGACCTAGATCTCAGTCTTGTGCAAGTGAGGAGGCTGAGAGTTATGTCTTTGATCATGATTTTGACATTGCTAATCCAACATGCCATGGAAAGATTACACAAGATGAAGAATATGAGTCACATTTATCTCAGTCATAATTAGAAGAACAAAGTGTGCATGTTTATAATGTTTCAGTAGTGGATGATAAGGTGGATTCACTTGATCAGTCAGATATGCAAGAAATGATTTCTCTTATTTATAGATTGTATCATGTTGAGAATGTTATAAAACCTAAAGTTGAAAAATATTCATCTCAATATGAGAATGAACAATCTGAAAGTCATGTTTCAAGTGATGACAATAAAGTTGTTGATCTGATGTATTATGAAGAAGCCTCATGTGAAGACAATAACAAGAGTTTTTGCTCAAGTCAAGAAGAGGACAATGGTACTACATGTTCATCTTCATATGAATCTTATGCAAATTGGAAAGAAGAAAGCAATGATGGAAGTAAATACTCTTATATGAGTTTTTTTTCTAAATCTAAAAGTGATGTTCCATTCTAGAGACAGACAAGTTAGCTTAAGGTTGAAAGTTGTGAAGAAGATTTGTCTATGCAATATGAAAACAAAGAAATTATCTATAAGCATAGATTACCTAATTGTGTAGATAACTACCTTGAGGATGCATGTAGTGATAATCAGCATACAACTGATTCTAGGATTAATGCATCATTACCTATTGATAAAATGAAACAAGATTGGTTTGTAAGAGATTTGAATCACCTTGATGGAGACAATGAGAATAACATTGATTTAATTTCTACATGCTTCGTTGATGGAGTAGAAAATGTGTCTTCATATAGTTCTAACTTTTCTTTACATGCTAAAACTCTCCATGAAGATGAAATGGGTAGTGAGTTTAAAGTGTATGCTAATGCTTTATATGACGAAGATCCTAATGATGATCAGCCTATATTTTGTCAAGATGTTCAAAAAGGATCACTACATGGAGTTATCAACCCGTTGTTTGAAGAATACATGGAATATTTAGATTTGATTCAGGATAATTTTAATGATGATACTTTATCCTACTGTTGTAATAGGTTAGATTGTTCCTCTTCTGAGTGTGATGGAAAAGATGATGATGTTGCATTTTATGAGATGGATGGTGTTTGGCGAAGTTGTTAAAAATCAGCATGCACCTTGTAATGGTTTTTATGATGAATATTCTGACATGATGACTAATCCATTTTTTGATTTCAAAGGATCATTTGAAGATTTTGGATTAGTTTCAGATGTTGACATTGATGATATGTGTGATTAAAAATCTGATTTCTCATTTGAGTACCATCTTGTTGTGTATAAGAATACACAATTTCAAGGTATCTATGATCCTTTACCCCAAGTTGAGTATGAAGCTTTTGTATTCAAGACTGATATCTGTGAAATATTCATTAAGAGAAGAAGAGTTTCAGTTTGAGTCTGATATGTTTAAGCGTCCTGATCATAACTTTCATAATGAGCAAGTTGTTGAAGAAAGTGAATCTAGTTTTTATACGAATTATGAAAGTGAAGGTGTAGATTCAGTTTTGCTAAGTGGTGTGTTTCGATATGTTAATCTAATTGACAAGGCTGATATGAATAATATTTCCAGCTTACATCATGAGAATGTAGATGAAAATCAGATTTATGATAGAGGTAAAAAAAAATTTGAAGTTTAGTGGCTTGAGGCCATTGTTTGTACATAGTAGGAGTAGTAGTTTCCTTCTTTTCAATAAAGTTGTTCGAGAGGAAGTTTTTGTGTGTGGTCTACTTCTTCCAGATATTTGAATCCTTTCCATGTCCACAAGGGACATGCATCCCCAGATAGAGCCACTATTGGGACTAAAAATTGCATGGTCAATTTTCAGTCACAATTTGAAAATTTTGAAGAATCAATGTCATATGGATGCTTTTTGTGCATATGTAGCCAGTTGTTAGTTTGAGGCCTAGATGGTGTTTGATTGGCTTAACACCTTTCATTTGGCATATTCATGTGATCCATGGTATTATTTTGACATTCTAAACCATTCTGTGAAGTTTCTTTTTGAGTTGTCTTCAAGTTCTACATTTTTGTCCATGTCAAATAGCAACAGGAAGCCCAATTTGCCTTTGAATATCTTTAACCTAGAAATTTTTTAGGAGCTTCCACTTTGGGAATATTTAATATGCATATCAAATAACCTATGTTCCAAGTTTCAAGTCATTTTTAATCTATTTGACTAGGTTTTGAACCCCTCAAAGTTGGTAGTTTACTGGTTTCATGCATTTGCAAATGGTGCAAAATTTTGGAAGGCCTTGTTTGACCTATCATAACTTTTTACTAGTTTACCTGAATAATAAATTTCCTTTTGCATCATATTCTAGGGGTTAGAGACTTCCTATGTTCCTAATTTGGGCTTATAATGAATCCATTTGATTATTTTTCAAACTTGATTCTGTTTGCGATTTATAAATTTTCACTGGTGTTATGAAATGTAGATTGATTAGTACCCCTGTTTGTGATGTGATATTTTGAAATTCATGATAGGTGAGATCAAATAGTTTATACCACTATGTTGAACTCTAAAAATACTCTGAGTGTGCCAGTTTCAAGTTTTGACAAATCCATCTGCACACTTTCCCAGGGTCTTTCCATTTGCAAAAAATGCTTTTTTTGCGAGTGCTTTGAGTTTGCAAATTCTAAGTAGCCCACTTTGACCGCTTGCCATTTGCATCTTATTATTTTTCATGAGCCTAAATTATATATTTATACTCTCCTCATGATGGTGAACCAATGCCCCAGTTTTCAAAGCAAAATCTGAATGCAATTTAGTGTTTTCTGACATGTTTATGTGTAGGTGATTTTAAGTGAGCAACTTTGGAGGTCGATATCTTTTGACCCTAATGTTTTCAAGTGATTAGATTTCATAGGTCTACTAAATGTGTCAAAGAGGTAGGATATCTAGAGTTTTGGAGCCCAATTAGGTGTTTACATCAGTTTTTAAAGCTAGGCAATAGGCCCCCTAACACAAATTTCATGGTGGTGTGGAAATATTTTAAAATAAGTATTCAGTGGTGAATTTTCGTTTCAATTTGATTTCAGATGACTTGAAATGATCAATGGAATAGTTTGCAATGTCAGTTGTTTTGAAACAAAATTTTTTTTAGCCGAACCCACTTTGGGGCCTAACTAATTCCATCAGATGAGTCTGAGCATTATGGCATTCTAAGGGCGTCACAGGATTTTTTCTTTTTTTCTAAGAGATGTCATAATGATTTCTAATTGATGTGAGATTCAGTGTTGCTCCTAATTTTAGAATCCAAGAATACAATTCATTTTGTTCATAAATAGTGGTTGAATCTAAAATAATAATAAATCCAAAGGGCTATATGGTGGCTCCCTTTCAAAAGATCATTTTTTGAGTCCCCACAATGACACTTTACAACAAAAATTGTTACCAGTTGAATTACAAGCAGGAAAAGATTCGAGTGCTCTCACATAGCAACATCCATCAAGAGGGAGACCCGCAACTTTGAATGTAGAGAATGCTCTGATGTTAAACTACAGGAGGCATCCACACCCCATCACAAAGACAAGATGCCATTGTCCAAGTAGAAGGGCATGCATTCCATTTTTCTCCACTTTTTCTACCAATTGAGGTGATTTGCATTAGTGAGAAGCCCCATATTTTGACATGAAGGGAATGGCAGGCTGCAAGGTTGGATTTTTAAAGGCATCTACAACATGATAAGATAAGGGCACCTCACGCTAAGTGACTGGAGGCTGCAGTTTGAGATGAGGTTGGGAGCTTCAATATACTATGAGAAACTCATGCAAAGGGTAGTTCACACCAAACAAAACAGAGGAAGATTAACACATGGTAGGGAACAGCCCACAGCAAGGGAAATAAAGCCATACCATTAAGGAAATCTCTCATGCACATCAAGAAAGCTTGTGGCATGGGCAAGAAATGAGCATCCACTTAGAGAAGAGTCAGGGATAGAGTTGTAACCAAGAGAGAAGGGAGGTGATTGTAGAGCTTCCACAACATGGTGTTGTGGGGTCGACTTCAATGCAAGAAGATTTGATATTTTGTTGTCCCACATTGACGATAGCATGGAACTTTCACCTTTTTAATTTAACTAAGCACCTTCACTTCAAGTGTCTAAAGCTTCTTGCTTTATGATGCTAAATGCAAGAGTTGTATGCAGGGATAAGGGTCAAAGTTTTGACCAAATGAAACATAAAAGAATGAGTGCCACTTGGAAAATTGTGAGCCCAGTCGGGAGATTAGAGGGGTTAATTTGAAGATGCCCAATGTTACACTCAACTCATAGGAGTGAGAGGTAGGATATAAAGGTTTTACTCTCTTAAAAAAATCGTAAGAGCACAAAGTAAAATTTGGAGGCTCATAGTGGTACATGAGTGTAAGAGTGGGAGGTTTTAGTATAAAGCTTTATGGTGTTACGAAAAATTTCAAATGTTTCGAATAAAAATTCTATGGGGCCCACCCGATAATATGGAAAATAAAGAATTAACAAGTGGCATGGGCAGTGAAAATTAAAATATGAAATCAAATTCAAAGATGAATCAATGAATGATTTTTTCAAATGAAGGATTCGAATAAATTTAAATGATTTATATAGTTTATACAATGTAAACTTTTAAATTTTTGAATTTTAATCTCTGTTCATGGCCTAGGAGCCTGATTTTCTGATGCAGGAGCATCTAGAGGTATAAGGGCAATCCTGTGACACCCAAAAAAATGTACTTAGACTTAGTTTCTATTTCATGTCTTTACATTTTTGGATACCCATTTGGGTCAAATAAAGGTTCCAACTCTCACAGTTCCACTATTAGTGTGTTTGAAAATCCCAAAAACAATAGGAGCATGCAATTTGGCCATCATTTTGGTGACCTAGAAGGTGTGAATTGGCCAGATGAATGTAATTATGATTTAGAGCATTCCAGAAAAAGAATCAAGTCAAAAGGCCCCCACAGTTTGAAAGTTATTGCAGTTTTTTGGGTTTTGGAGACCTCGTAAGAATGCTTCAAAGTCAGGTTAGGGGCATTAAATGACCTTGAAAAGGGCTGAAAAATGGGGGACGAGTGAAGCTGGTCCATAGGGCTATAGAGCGCTTCGAGAGCTTTTCGAAAATGTAAACGGTTCATCAATCAGAGCTATGGTTCAAAAGTTATGCCTACCAAAAGTTTGGTTACCATTTCTGGATTCTTCTAGATTTGCACCAACTTCTAACACCGCTTTGGAAACCTTCTATTTGGTTAGTGGATGCCTACTAGCACTTTCTAGAATGTGCTCCTAGTCCTTAACCCTCCAGGGTCTATTTAAGGAGATTTTTGACATTGTAAAAGGTAGTTCAGAGTGGAGTTTGAGAGGAGGTACCATAAGGAGAAATTATCTCTAGATTTATGCTATTGTAAGCCCTTAGGGCATGTTTTGAAGTTTATTTTCCTGTACTGTTTGTACTAGCTTATTTTGTCAGTTAATATAATATCTCTTTTCTGTTGTTTCCATTCTGTTCTTGGGTTGTGTCCCCATCATTTTCAAATGATTGCCAGGAGGGCAAATTTTATCCAAAATATGTAGTGCACCATACCGTTGGAACCAGGAGGAGATTAATTTTCTACATTTGGGGTCAAATTTTACATAGGTCTTCATCGGTTCACGCTATAAGCAGATTTGTGTTTTTCAAGGCATTCTCAGCAAAATGGGAAGAATTCATCATGGAGCACAAAAATCAGTTAAGAGGCAAACATTGGAGTTTTTTGAAGCCTAAAGTGCATCTAAATAGTTTTCTTGGCTTCTAGAGTTCATTTTTAACTGATTTTTGCTATTGCCTTGAGTTCAAAATCTGGCATCAAAATTAGTTATCCTTTTCATCAAATATTTTGAGATAATTTATGCTTTTAGGAGCCAAAATGATCGAGGATTTGATATGTAGTTACACAGAGAGATTAGAGGAATGCTTTGTCACTTCTAGGAGTTGTTTTCCAAGTGGACACATGTCAATTATAGAGCAGATCCAATAATTCATTTCTCCTATATCATTCTCTTTCTTTCTCATTGTGGTGGTTGGCAATTTTCTCTATGATACCAATAGGGTTCCAATTTTCACTATGAAACCAAGGTTGTTATTGGTTTTGCTTCATGTTTATCGAGTTGTGCTCTAGCAATGAAGGCCACACATCCACTCTTGTGCAGATTTTCATTTCATTTCCATGTATTATTTCTCTAAGATAATGGAAAGTTGATGGTAGATCATGTGAAGTACTTTGAGTTTCATTTAGTTTTTCCAATTGATGTATTCAATCTTTCTAAGGATGAATGTAAAGGGGATTTTCAATGAATTATCTAGGTTTTCTTATTTTGTCTCTTGATTCTTCATATGTTATTGGCTTTGAGATTAAATGAATAAAGCTCATTTGATTTAAGACATCTTTGATGAGCTGTATATCATATGTATTGTTTCTTTTGACTCAAGGATTCAAGTAAATGCTTCAATGTTTTGATAGGATTTATGGGTGTATGAAGGTGATATTTCATAAGAATGAAATTTGAGGATTTCAATTGATAAACTTAATTGTAATGCAATCAAGTTAGGTCATCCTACTAGTAATGACTCCATGTTGCAATGGATAATGCATTGATCACTAAATTAGATTCAAGCTAAGATGGATGGCATATGCACGAATCATTTTAATCAAATAAATTCAATATTGCATGTTTTGTAGTGGGCTAAAAGGAATTAACCCTCACTTAGCTTATGAGTTCATAGGTTATGATTTGTTCCTATGTTATTGCATAAGTATCAAAAGGCAAAAGGGTTTCATCTGCTATTATTAGGTTTAAATTATATGTTTAATTGCAGTAGTACTATATGTTAGAACTTGAAGGTTAACCCGCCTAGGTCTTCTAGAGCCTGAAGTGAAGGAGTTATGCCTTATAGTTGGCCCAAGATTGTAGTTGAGTGTATCCATCATAGAAATTTGCTAGCCTTAGATGCATTGGTCTAGTTCTTGGTTATTTTCAAAACTATTAAATCAGGAGCCAACATCCTCCTCAAAATTGCCTACAAGAAAACATGTCAGAAAACCATAAAATGCGTTTAGATTTGACTTCAGAAATAGCTCAAACTGATGCTTAGGAGGACAAAAACTAGGGCATTGGTTCACTGTCATGAGATAAATATAAATATATGATTAGGTCTGATGAAAAATAATTAGACATTTTTTAGCAGTCAAAGTAGGCTACTCAAATTTGTAGAACTAGAAACAATAGCAGAAAAGCATTTTTTTGCAAATCGAATCAATCTAGGAAAGTGTGCAAACAGATTCATCAAAACTTACAAATTGGCACAATTAAAAAAATTTTAAAGTAGAACACAATGGTACAATCCATTGGATCTCACATATCATGGATTCAGAGTTATGACATCACAAACAGGGGTATCGACCAATCTGCATTTACTAACACTAGTAAAACATCATAAATTTCATTTGAAATTGTGTTTGAAAACTGATCAAATGGATTTTTCATAAGATCAAAATTGAAACATAGAAGTTATCTAACCTCTAAAATGTAACACACAAAGTTATAATGAGTCAAACAAGGTCTCTCAGAATTCTAAACAATTTGCATTAGCATGACAATAGTAAATGACCAACTTTGAGGAATTCAAAACCTAGTCAAAACATATCAAAACAATTTGAAATATGAAACATAGGCTCTCTGGTATGGATACTAAACACTCCCAAAGTATCAAGTCATGAAACATTATTGGGTTTGATACATTCAAACTCAAACTAGGCCTTCTATCATTGTTTGACACTTGGGCAAAAAAAATGTAGATTTGGATATTGCTCAAAATTGAACTTTACAGAATGACTTAGAATGGAAATTTAATTTCATGAGAAAAGTGGATATATAAAATGGAAGGTGTTAGAAACATTAAACACCTCTTATGACTCAAACAGATAGCCAGGTGCACATGCATCAAAAAGTGCTTATGGGGCTTGACTTTTAGGATGGTACTCAAAATTAGGGCTTCAATTTTGAGTCCCAACACTAAGTACTTCAACTTCTAATAGGATTTCTTCAAGATCTACAAAGGCAGTCTTTGATTCTATGGATAATTTATATCAATAAGGTTTCTCTCAAAAAAAATTAACATGCCCAAGATTTTTCCTATTATCTAGGATATTCTTGTATTTCCAAAGATGATCTACTTCTTTAGATACATTTTTTCTAAAAGAAATATCTCTAATAGAAGGAACAATATTATCCTAGTAGAATCTCTCCTATATCAAAGGAGTGGTAAATATTTTACCCAAAATGCTTGTACTCTCAAATTTAGAGTTCCCTTTCTATTATAGGTTGATACTGAGAATTTTGATGTATATTATCTTAGAGTTTCCACATATGGCTAGAATATCTTTTCTTCCTAGGCAAGTTATTTATACCATCTTGGCATAGCTCTATGTATAAGGGGATCTATAGATTTTATTTTTTATAGGCTCTTATGATTCTCCTCTTATCAACCATTTCAATAAATATTCAAAACAACACTAGCTATTAAAACCTTTGACAAAGTCGCTACCCATTATGCAAAAATATTGAAATATGACTAAAAATGAGAAATAACCAAGAGAATGAAATTTTGAAAACAATACTGACATAAGGGTCCAATAGAAATTAAGTTCACTGTCACAGTACCCTTTTTTTGGAAAAGGACAACACTAGACATATAAAGGGTGATGAAACCTAACAACTCTTTTCGCACCAAAGAACTTACTCTATTACAAGGACAAGACACCACTTTGACACATGACTACTAACTATTTGAACAAAACCCACATTATGTGTTCCATAGTAGAGTTTCCATTTTGTTAGCTTTTGATTTGACAAGATTTTAACTACCTTTTAAAAATTAAAAGGATACCTAGGAGTTAACTAAAAACCATGATAAGTATTCTTAAAAGAAAATCAACAAGGTAAACTATTAAGACTATTTTTAGTCTTCTTCCCTTTGAATCTTTCAAAATTCATGCAAGTATACCTTAGAATCATCCTTATGTCATTTAACAATAATTATGAAATATGGCTTGAATTTAGTAGATTAAGTGTCTATATACCTTCTAATTCAAGGACTCTAAAAAGGGGAAAAATAATAGCTAGTTCTTTCAATACTTTAACACACCTTGAACCAAGAACATGCTAACATTTCAAGTCAACATTGATAAGGGTTTTGACAAATTTGATTGATTAATTTTTCACTATATGTCATATCCAAATCTTAACTTCAACTATGTGGCTAGTGTTTTATCCATTATGCTATTTACTCATAAAATTAATACATGACATTAGATCTATCTTCCCACTTTATGGAGAATAAATTAGGGCCCAACCCTGGATATCATTCTTCTCAGAATCTTTTCATGAAAGCCTCAATTCTCTCAATTCATATCTAACATTTACACAGTCATTTTGATTATTAGCAAGATATGAGAAAAGATATACTCTAAGATAAATTATAACTGAGAATTTAGTAAATGTGGCTACTGATACTAAAAAAATTGAAAATAACACATACAAGTGACAAAATCTAGATTGAATCACAAAATATGCTAGCACTTAGTTTTATCTTTCTTCAAAAAATATACAACTCAGTGTCAACTTTGAATACGAGAACAAATCTAATAGACTTCAACACCTTCTACTTTCATTAAAAATATTCAAGACATAGTATACACTCATGGATTGAATCAAAATATTAGAATATACATTTATTCCAATTGAAAACTCGAGCCCTTCTCTAGCCTTGGGAACTCCCTTATATAAGGTGAGTTGCAACAAGTTTTAGGCTTAGACATTGTTACACATGTCATCATCTAACATGACATGTCAATTTCACAAATTTTTTACAAAAAGAATTACCTCATAATAGATTGATGTGATAGTTTTGTATTCATGTGACCACATGCCCCTCTCCATGTGGTTTATCTTCTTCTCAGATATTTCCATGCTATTGATTCTATGGTGGAGAATCTTCAGGGTCTGATGGTATCTATTGTATACTAGAATTGTGCACTTCTCTAAACCATTCTATCCAAGGTATTCCATGAGTTGGAAAGATTGAATTACAGCTTAGAAGTCTCTAGTCATGAAGTACAAAGGTGTATGCATAAGCAAAGAAATAGATCTCAACTGAGCCTTAGAGATACAAGCCTTACTAGTAAACCATGAAATGAGAGATTCTTTAGACAAGAGAAAGAGTGTTAGTGTCAAAGAACTCTTGTGTATGAAATAAAAAGATAAAAATTATGCTAAAATGATATGTACAATGCAACTAAGCTAAGAAAATGAGAGAGTTACAACCATGTTGATTAAGTGATCTATGATATTACAAAAGTAAACTAAGCTATTGCAAATAAAATATGCTAGTATGAGTACGTAAAGAATGAGAGAAGAAGTTCTCCATAAATACTCCAAGAAAATATGTAAGTAAACCTACAACATAACAACAACTCAAAAATGGGATCCTTAAAGAAGTAGAGAGATCTTTCAAGAAATGAGTGATCAAGGTTGGGGATTGACTTTTGACATGATCCATGTGCAAGATCATTTCCACCAATGAGAAAGAGTTGACTTTTCATGTGAGAAAAAGTCTTTTCTTTTAATTTGTAAATAGGAAAAAGATTTTATGTGTGCACATTAGAGTGGGTTAGAAGAATGGGGTCTTTTATCTAATTAAAAGGGGACATTTTCTTTTAATCAAATTTGGACCTAGCATATTATAGTAAAAGTATAGGTTAAAATAAAATGAATTGATTTTTAGAGATTTGGCCTAAGAAAATGTTCAAATAATTTAGCCAAAATGCTAAGAAGGGAGCTAATAGTCTAAGTGACAATTTTTAGGTGATTACATTTTCCCCTCTTTGACTAATGTGTCATTGATCTGGAAATACATTATGTCAAAGAGTAAAGAAGCCAACTAGGAAGCAATAAATATATAGATCTTATTTCAAAGAACAAAAGTGTGGAACTAGATAGCAAGTCCTAAATTCTCATCTTGATAGTAGTAGTACTAAATACTAAATAAAATAGATGATATTGTGACTCAAAAATAGTAATAACATCAAGCAAAGTAGATAGATCAAGAGAAAATGGAAAGGTCAAGCATATGCTCCTAAGAAATAGATAGTTATAGCAAGCAAGAAATGATAGAATATTCCTACCCCCTCAGTATCAAAATCAAAATAAGGTAAAGGGAATGAAGAAATGAGAAATGTATGATCAAAGTAATGTAGAGAAAGGTTCATGATGATAGATAAGTGATTAAAACCAAAGAGTGACCATAAGGAAGTGGTAGAATTCCCTAGCTTGACTAGAGTTGACCAAGAAGGACAAAGTATTAAAATTAGGTCAATTCAAGTAGAAAAGTGAAATGAGGTGAACTAAAGTAGGTAACAAGTGTAGAAGTGATGAAGACAAATTAGACCTCAAAAGGTCAACCAGCTGCATAGAAGGGGACATAAATTTTTAAAATACAATTTTGACTAGCAAGATGAACTTGGATTTCAATTTTGGTCCAAAAAATAGATCCAGGATGTCAAAATTATCTAGGGGTACAATTTTTTTGGAATTCTGAGGAGTTTGAAAAATGGTTTAAAATTGAGTCGAGGGACTATATAAGGGGTCCAAGGGTCATTTTCAACTAATTTTTTCATTTGTGAATTTTAGACCTTTGGAGTGGCCTAAGAGAGAGAGATAGAGAGAGAGAGAGAGAGAGATAGCTTTGGTAGGTATTTAGACCCACCAACACTATTTTGATCATAGTCAGTTGCAGAATCGACCACCAGAGTATGAGGCCTCGATAAGTTTTCAAAAAATTCTAGTTTTTAGGTCATTAATGCTCTTTCTTACATGTTTTTATGTTTTTTTATGTGTTTTGTGAAAAATTTCATGCAATACTTTAAAATTATGTCATGCCTATTATGACAATGTCATGCAATACTTTTGGCGTCACCATTGTATCGCATGATTGTAAGAGAGTCTATCATATGGGAGGCACCAAGTAATTGCACAATACTATGAAAAGTATTGCATGACACAAAAGTGTTGCATGCCTACTATAAGAAGGATTACACAATACTATATCAACAAAAATTATCATAGAGATATTATAAAAAGTATCGCACAACTTATTTTTGGACATTTTTTCACGTTTAGAGGTAGAATTTAAGCACGTGAATATTGTTTTCTTTTGTGCTTGGTTTTTTTGGAGTTCTTCTTGATCCACTACCATCAGTACTTATGTTTTTATATTTCTCATTTTGATTATGTACATAGTTTTTCTAGCATTACTAGTCAAATCCCCTAAGGTGGTGGGGTTATGTGTCATTCAACACTTAGATGATGATGAGATAGCCGTAATAGAGAGTATGGATTTTGGTTGTTATCTACACATGCCCCATATCTAGGTGAACCATGGGCTATTTACATCATTGCCTAAGAGGTGGCATAGTGAGCATAACACCTTCCATTTTCCCATTGGTGAGGCCATGATTATGCTCAAGGATGTATATCACATTCTCCACATACCCTACCATGGTGATCTAGTGAGTATGATAGATATGTTTTGATATTTATGCTTTTTGTTTCTAATTTCCATATGAAGCATACTAATAAGAGCATTTTCATGTCACAAGTTTACTATGATTAGACCCTAGCATAGGGGAGAGCTACAATTTAATAGTTGTTTGAGGATGTGACTATCCTGGAATACCATCTTAGTTGAGAGAGGTAGATAGATGAGTATGGGGATTAATATCCCTTAGCCTTCCTTGTTAATTAATTGGTACCTCAGGCCCTAGTCATAGAAAGGGGCCACACCCCAAAGGATGACATGGGGACCTATTATCCTTCCAGATATGTACCACAAGTTGCATGAGATAGCATACTAAGAGGGGCGGACATAGGCCTACTTTGCAATTTTGGCCCAAATTTGGGTGTAGAAGCACATAGATGTGATGTGACCCCAAGTAGAGCCATGAGAGTAGAGTCATTTGTTCATCTATAGATATACAAGGTTCATCCCATAGTCATGCAACAGAGATGTCATGTACTACAAGAGGTTCTTTGATGAGCTAATATCATTCGTGTGGAGACCATATAGGTAGTATGTGAGATGGGATGATGCATGGAAGCTAGAGTATATGTGCTACAACATACCACTCATTAGGAGGTATTCCAATATTATAGAGCATTTTTTGATCTACAAATTATGGAGGTACTTTGGGCAGTGATAGGGGATATCCATTAAGACTACTACATATTTCCATTTCTTAAATGCGTTATTATCATAATTTTTAACTAAGCCATCTATAACAACCTTTCCTCCATCAATGAGGTCTTGGATGACACCTTTAAGCTTGAAAAATTTTTCAGTGTTATGTCTCATATTCCTATGATAGTTGCAAAAGTGGTCATCCCCCCACCAAGTAGGCTTAATGGGTGGGTCATAGGGTTGGGAGTTATTAGGTAGGGAGATAATTGTGTTAGCAAGAAAGGTCTTTAGGACCACCTCATATGATTCTACCATTAGTGTGTAGACACGTTTAGATTTACAAGATCTCTTGGTTTTGTCAAAAGATTAAGATTTTGAGGTCTCTTATTGTTTGGTGGAATAAATGGAATTAGAGAGGTTGAAGGCTGATTCCTTAGTCTTAGGAGTGTCCACTACCCCATCGTTGATGACATATTTTTTCTTTTTTCCATGGTCTATTCTTGTCTTTTCCATTTCCATTTCCATTTTTGTCTTTATTTAGCACAATGTCACCCTCCTTAATGACAACATCTTTAATATGGTTAGAACTTTTGATCATATCATTGAAGGATGTGAACAATTGTTTTCTAAGGTCATAGTATAGCTTAGGTATAAGTGTGTTGACAAAGATGTCAATCTTCTCATTTTCAATAATCAGTCAAGGATATCTTGAGTGTAAGTATCTCAAATGTTGGAAGTATGTAGCAAAAGGATCACCTTATTTTTGCTTGATATTTCATAATTTTATCATAGTGATAGGATGTTGAATATTAAAATAATATTTGTAAATGAATCATTGTACAAGCTCATCAAATGACTTAAGGGGAGGTGACAATTTTGTGAACCATTCCAAAGCTTGGCCCCTTAAGCTCCTAGGAAACAACCTCATAAGATAGGTGTCTTCATGCATAAAATCCATTCTAAGAGCATTGAAGTATCATACATGATCATGGGGATTTCCATTTCCATCATATTTTTCATATTTGGGAACCTCTATATCCCTAGGAAATGGGACCATGTATTGACTTATATCAAATGGAAGAACACATATAGATTCTACAAAAGAAGTTTTAGGTTGTTCTTTGGATACTTGTAATTGAGAAAGTTGGTTTTTGACCTCTTGCATTTCTTCTCTCACAATTTCATCCTCAATGGGTTCTCATTTTTGAATGATTCTTTGCACAAAGTCATGGGGGAGTTTTCATCCCCTATATGTCATATATTGTAAATATTACTTGCCATTTTGTTCTAGGGCTTTTAGCATTAGCCTTTGGGCAACCTAATCTTTTTGAAATTGTATAAGATCTTTACTAGTGATCTCATCATTTACCTCATTTTCATGATGTGATTGTGAGTGCCTAGGTGGTGTTGGGAATGCTTCTGTGTGTATTGTTGCAGACCTAGGTGGTGTATTATTTTCATCATTTCCACTAGCATGGTGATTCTCCAAAGGATTTCTTTAGTAACCATGTCTATTCTCAGTGTTTTTTGCATGATAATTAGCCTTGGCTTGATAATAATATCTCTTCATAGTGATCATGTTTATAGCCTCTTGTAGTCTTTCTTTTTCCAAGCATGCTTGTTCTTTTAGGCAGTGATTCCTCTCTTCAAAATTCATGGTGAGTGAAATGATTTCTTCAACCCTAGGAGTATCAAAGGGCATATCAAAAGGGTTCTCAAAGTTGTAGAGTGGATTATGCTAAGTTTTTGCCTCATCCATATTATCAAAGATGGGTTCCTCCTTGCAAGGTTGTCTATGAGCTAGAATTACCAACTATTTAAAGGTGAATGAAGGATGACTTCCTTGAGCAACTTGGAGCCTAGTCACAACTAACATATAAGGATATGTCTTCATCTAATGGGATGAAATAAAAATTTCTAGATTTAGAGTTTGTATGGTCAAGAATGATCACTTGTCAAAGATAAAATAAGCAATTATCTTGTCAAGAGTACTCAAGAACTTACAACACCAATGACTCGAGCCAAGAAGGCAAGAAGGAAGCTTGATAGTAGATAGCTAGAATATGAAGGTAACCAAATTTTGACAAGTAATCATTAGTGACATTTTAGCTTATATCTAGAAAACCATATCCATCTATTCAGCTTAGAACAACACTTAACATGAATATTTTAAAACATAATTGGGTAGAACAAAGTGATGACACCCCAAAATTTGTTCTGACACAATTCTGACTCAATTTTTCATGAGATAGAAGTTGAGCGATACTTCTCAGAAAACTAAGCAATATAAGATCAATAGTAATTATTGTACGATAGACCTTTCTACAGTTGAGAGATAATTTTGGTTCATGTGATAGATGTTATAATTATCCTATGATTAAGTTTCAAACTAACATGCAATAATTTGGTAGGTGCAAAATATCACATGATATTTCTCAAAAGCTTGTACAATAAAGGGCTAATAAACTATGTAAAATACAACATAAATATTAAAAAGCCTATCTTTCAGTTTGACTTCTTGAATGTCTCAGACCAAAATATAGTATTTACAGTATAGGACTTTAATTTATAGAAAAAAATACCATGGTTTGAAAATAGTAAGGGTTATGATCATGCCTCAATCAGTTAGACAAGGGACAAAGAAATATTGCCAACACAAGCAATTGAGATATCAAAATAAAAATTCTACAAATGTTAATGAAATGTTTGATGTTTTGAGAATGTTTACACAAGTCTTTTAACATTCAAGGATACATTCCAAGAAAAACTATATAAGGTCACAATTCAATATTCAACACCTTGGTCCATGCTTGATGCCCTTTCACCTCACACAAAGTGGTTTCCCATGATACATATTGGCTTTTTCATGGAGGTTCCATTGGCACAACTAGGGGGACATCAATGGTGAGTGTAAAATCTTGGGGTGATCTAGGTAGCCCACTAGGATTGGTCCTTGCACCAAGATTTTGAGTGGATAAATAATGTAGCTTCTATTCTATGGTCTTTAGAAAGGGATTTCGTTCATAACACTCCTCTTTCTCCTAATACGAGACACCTTACCTTATAGAAAGTAAAGAATATTGTAGCCATAAGTGTACCTTAAGAATTCTCGTCTAGTGGTTTCCTCATGGTGACAATCCCATAAGTACCTCCACTAGATGAAGAAAATTGCTACTTTTAATAAGTTTTTGTGATTGATAGCCTTGAGTTTATAGTGGGTCAGAAGAGTTAGGTTAACTTGTCTTCACTTGGATCATTCCTCTTGATCTCTCAAGAGAAGGCCCACTAAAGGTAATATCACCCCAGTAACAAAATGGATCCACTTCTAGATGTCAAGATTTTTGATTCACCTCAAGGGTGAAAAGCATACTCTTTTATTCCAATCACTTCCCCTAAACACACCAAGAAAGTTCTTGTACCCCTTACTCCACCTTGGCATATCAAATGAGTCAAGCTTTTTGATTCACCTAAAGGTGAAGATGTTGGAATTATTTTAGAATAACTAAGAGGGGGGGTGAATCAGTTATTCAACCTCTAGATGTCCAAATAAAACTTTTCACAATTTAGTGAACCCATATAACATTGTTAACCATGCATGCATTCATTGTGTGTTAACCAAAACTGATATGTTACTGTGAAACTAACATGCAAATATGTAAAGCATAGAACACAATTCATCCATCAGTACACTTGACACAATGATTTAACATGGAAACCCAATTTGGAAAAAACCACCAGTAACATGCTACTCCTTTTTCACTCTTTTGGAGTGATGTCCTATTAAAGGTCAACCCTGCTAAAGGTTACAACACACACTATTAAATGTGACCTAATTAAGGGATTTCAATCACCCTATTAAAAGTGAGCCTTGTTAGAGGACTTTAGGCCATTCACTTGGAATTCCACCCTATTAAAGGATTTTCCAATAAATGTTAAGTCAACCTTTCTCCAAAGGATTTACCCTAATCTGATACAATTGTTAGAGAGTAACAATAGAGTTTGATCTAATACAACTTACAACCTTACTTGTAGATTATAGATCACTATTTAGTCCTCAACTTTTCTTGGCTTCCTATCTTTGCAATTCTAACAACTTGTTCACCCTTCAAGCATTCATCCTATTCTAGCCTTCTTTCTTAGCCTGCCATTGCAAACTTCTTCACTTGGGTCACTTGATGAAGCAAACCCTCTTCCTTCTCCTTGTTAGATTTTCGAATCCAAAAACTCTCTAACCACCATCCAATTTTACTTCATGAATAGATATCCCTACATATAGGGAATTAGAACTCTTTTTTCCACTCATTATCCATCTCAAAAATTAGGATTTTAGATGGATTAGGTAGGATACAATGTATCTACCCCATATCTTGTCTTCTCTAGAAACTTCTCCTAAAATCCATTTGAATTCACCTCCAAAATAGTTTACATAAGATTTTGTGCCTCTAACTCATCAATCTTATCTTCCTTTTGATTTACAAGTTCAAAGAAAACAAACTTGTCAGCTTTGATTTGGAAAATCTTTGATCTTCTTCATAATGTAGTAGCTCGGTATTATCAATTTACTAATGCTCAACACATATTGTGTTAGTTGGCATCTACTATAAAATCACTCAACATCAACTAGATTTTGCTAGTGCTCAACATCAACTGAAAATCACTTGGCACCTACTAACTTCCTCGGCACCTATTATTTTACTTGGCATCCATTAGAAATTGCTTTCACTCAACTCCAACTAACTTTTTACTCAGCTTGCACTAATTTTTCTTGGCACCTTCTATCTGTATGCATGAATTGTGGCCTATACTAACACACACACTTCAACAAGGTCATTATGTGTGGATTCATCCTGGAATGAACATGAGATTGTTCATCTGAGAGAAATCATGCAAGATGACCTGTTGCCTTCTATCTAGAAGGATTTTGCCTATTAATATCCTAATAATCAAGGTGCAGGAAACTAGACCCTCTAAGAAAGAAGGATTTGATGAATGCAGCTAGTCTAGATGAATGTGTAAATTATTTTAAATGAGATATGCAATGTAATCCAATAAAAGAATAAAGAAAACTAGATTAACATATGCATAGTTAAGCTAAATGAAATTAAACTAAGGATGCAAGTGTATGAAAATGTGAGAAAATGTGAGCAAATGTGAGTATGAATTTCAATAGCACTTTGATAGCAATTCAATTCATCCCCCCAAATGAAGAAATGAGGGTCTCTTAAATAGATTTTCCTGAAATACTCCAACGGTTGAGATCGATTTCAATCAATGGTCAGGATTGAAGATGAGGTTCAGTTAAGGTGAAAGATTTCCAAATTAGAGGGAATTAACTAGCTCAAATCTGAGTGTAAGAGTCAATGAACTAAGATAAACTTTAGTGTGAGAGTAAGTGATATGGGTCACTTCTAATTTGATTAGTAGTGAACTAGGAATTTCCATTTTTGAACTAAAGAGAAAATTAGGAGAGATATTTAATTTAATAAAATGAGATAGCTCTCATAAATATATTTTTTATTCAATTAAATAATTTAATTTAATTAATTAGAGACACTTTTTTATTTAATCAAATAACTTTATTTAATTAATTAGGAATAACTTCCTATTTAATTAAATAACTTTGCTTAATTAATTAGAAGTAGCTTCTCCATTTAATTAAATAATTCTGTTTAATTAATTAGAAATACCTTCCCCATTTAATTAAATAATTCCTTTTAATTAATTGAGATAGGCGTATTTATTAAATTAAATAAATTTAATTCCTTAGTACATTAGCCTTAGGTGACGATTTAATTTAATTAAAGTATAACTACTTAATAATTAAATTAAATCTTAATCAATAGATTTAATGTGACTAATATGAGTCAATACTATAGGATTAAATAAAAAGTCTAAATAGTGCAGATTAGGGTTTCATGCATTTGACAATTAAGTCAAGTAGCAAGTAGCAGAATAAGAATTGCCTATTAGAATAGGTCTTAGGATTGGTTAGAATAGACCAAAATTGGTATCATGGAAAATGAGCCAATTTTGGGGTATTACATTTTGCCCCTCTTTGAATGAATGTGTGAGCAGCACGTTTGATTCAAAGAAAATCAGAAAGCATGATGCGAAGATCAAGAGATAAGATTGGTTTTGAAGTTGATTATACGAAGACCAATTGATAAGCTTTTAAGGACTGTCTCTAGAACATAGCTTAATCCCAAGGAATCCAAACAGAATACCTAGATACCCAAAATTGATAAGCATTCTAAAGGTTTCCTTCAAAACAACATTTAACCTTTAAGGATCCAAATAGAACATCTGGATACCTGAGATTGATAGCATTTAAAAGATCATCTCCAGAATGGAGCTTAAACTTTAAGGATCTAGATAGAACACCTAGATACCTAAGAGTGATAAGCATTTAAAAGATCATCTCTAGAATAGAGCTTAATATTTAAGGATCCAAACAAAATGTCTAGATAGCTGAGATTGATAGCATCTAAAAGATCATCTCCAGAATAGAGCTTAATCTTTAAGGATCCAAACAAAACATCTAGATACTCGAGATTGATAGCATTTAAAAGATCATTTCCAAAATAGAGCTTAATTTTTAAGGATCCAAACAAAACATCTAGATACCTGAGATTGATAGCATTTAAAAGATCATCTCCAAAACAGAGCTTAATCTTTAAGGATCCAGATAGAACACCTAGATACCTAAATTTGATAAGCATTTAAAAGATCATCTCTAGAACAGAGCTTAATCTTTAAGGATCCAGATAGAACACCTAGATACCTAAAATTGAATGATGACAAGATGAAAAAACATGATATAAAGAGGGAAACAAGATGCCCCTAGTGGTGAGATGCACCGAATGATGAGGACATAAGATGGAAACAAGATGCCTTGAGCAATAAATATTCAATGATGTAGTCATCCTACCCCCTCGGGAGTGAAATCGAAAGATGACACACCAGAAATGTGAGATGCAACAGAATGTTTGAAGAAATCAAAAGAAGATTTGGAGTTAATTTGCAATGATTTTGAGGTTTCAAAGACCAAGTTTGACCAAAAGTTGACCAATTTTGACCACAATTGACTTTTTCAAAAATAAATTTTGAAAACATGAAGAACTTTGAGTTGAAAAAAATTCTAATAATCAAAAAGTATCAGAAAAATTTGGACTATAAAAGTGTTCAATTGCGTCGGACCCAAAAAAATTTAACGCATTTTTGAGGCACTTAGGTGTGTCAGATTTTGAATTCGATCCCAAAAATGGATTCAAAGTAGCCAAAATAGCCAAGAGGGTGATTGATCAATTATTTGTGCAGTCATTAAGAAATGTGATACTTTGAAGAGATCAGCAATCCCTCATCACAGAAGGTGAAAGTAGATTTGCAATTGAATTGTATGCTTATGCAAGTGAAGTATGCAATGCAAGACTATGTTAAATGCAACCCTAGGTCTGGTTACCAAGCCTCGACATTTTATCATCACTGGATATAGAACAAATATTTTATGTTATATAATTCCCGCTAACATTGCAATCATGGGAATATGAATAGACCATACATAATAGGTTTTTTAGGATTAAATGTAAGCATTTGAGGCACAAGAAGCCAAAATGACCAAAACATTTGTCCCTATTAATATAGCAAGTTAACATAAGCATCAAATCACAAATGCTAGGATGACCAGAATGTTGCTTACATGATAGACACACCAAACACATGAGAGATCCATCTTATTCTAAGTATTCAATATTTATTCTATCTACAAGGAGCCTTACGTTCGTAACCTGAGACAAAAGTGTGCTAGATATACTTGTAAGGAAACTTAGGTGCGAAAACAGATTCCTACACTAATCTCATAAGGAAAGTATGATGCAAATCCTATTA
The DNA here is from genome assembly GCA_028749045.1 of Cupressus sempervirens. NCBI lineage: Eukaryota > Viridiplantae > Streptophyta > Pinopsida > Cupressales > Cupressaceae > Cupressus > Cupressus sempervirens. The sequence goes on from CM053783.1 coordinate 107,316,051, forward strand.
AAATATTCTACACTTATAGATTCAATATCATGTAAACAACAATATTGCAGCCAACCATGTATACAGAAAATAGATAGAGAAAGGAACACATAACACAAGGATTTTCCGGTGGGGAAAAACCTTTCGGTAAAACAACCTCACCCCTTCAGAACCTGCACAATGTATTATCTTCAACACGAGGTTATAATAAACTTGCAATGCAAGTTCAACATCAACAACAAAAGACTCTAGTAGCTACTCGCAGTACCAACAATACACCTTTTTTGCATCACATCTCTTTCACAACCCTAAAAATGCTTATAACATGCGCTTCACTTTAGGGCTACTCCCAAAAGGTAAACCATATTAGGGTTTTACCATTCTCTGAGAAAATAGGAACCCCAAAAAAATTTCAAATATCTTAGTTGCCACATGTCTTCACCTATCATTGAATCTTCCTAATATACCTCTTACGTGTCATAGGAATCTGTCATAACCATTTTAGTCATGATCTCTTTACACACAATTCAAGATGTCGACACATCAACATTATTTGCAAGAAATACATTTTACAAAACAAATAATAAGAATAGGAATTATGAAAGGTTGAGACACCTTATTCCTAACAATACTCACAGTGACCCATACATTCACTTAGTAGGATGAGTATCAATATTTACTATAGCATGAAGAGTTCACTCCAACAAACAAGGAGAAGAACCAACGTTATTGACTTATTCATATAAAAGGAGTCGAGGTACACCTAGCCATCCAATGCAAGATGGAGGCTCTTATAGTGGACACCCCTCTTATAGGAATATGTCAACTAATTGGAACTAAACCACAAACAGAAAGCAAAGAAAAGATCATGCCCCTAGTCATCACTTCTCTAGTTAGAAATGACATCATCGAGTTGCTCGAGGAGACATGATAAAGTGAAAACAAATCAAACAAAGAAAGAGCTCAGTATATCCAAACAAGTATGTCATTTTGAAATCATTATTTTTCATGGGATTGATGTCAGGTGTCAGTGTCTAGAACATGTTTGAAAGAAATCTCTTCAGTAGGGTGACAATAGCAGGCAGATGTAGTCAGAATGACTGGTGACTAAGGTCAAAGTGAAATCTTCATGATGAAGAACCTAAAGAGGACTAAGAAATAGTAGACATACATAGCTAGAATGACTAGTGACTAATGCAAGAGAGATCTTCCATAAAGGAATCTAGAGACATGACCCAAGCAATAGTGGGAAGACACAGCTGAAGCAATTGGTGACTATTGCAAAAGAGATTCTATGAGGAGAATCTTGAAAATGAGGTATAGTGGTGATAGTAGGCAGATGCAGTGAGGACCACTAGTGACTATCACAAAGGAGATTTTATGAGGAGAATCTCAAAAATAGTGACACTAGCGATAGTAGGCAAATGTAGTAAGGACCACTGGTGACTGTCACGAAGGAGATTATATGAGGAGAATCTCAAAAATAGTGACACTAGCGATAGTAGGTAGATGCAGTGAGGACCACTGGTGACTATTGCGAAGGAGATTCTATGAGGAGAATCTCAAAAATAGTGACACTAGTGATAGTAGGCAGATGTAGTGAGGACTACTGGTGACTGTCGTGAAGGAGATTCTATGAGGAGAATCTCAAAAATAGTGACACTGAAGGGGAATGCCCTTGAGCTGTGACAAGACTCAATCCATGGATACATGAGCGAAAACTAGGAAAAGCAGTGAAGTAACTGTATCAAGAGCCAGAAGATGTGCTACCAGATGAAGCATTGGGAACAAGAGGCACCTATTTACATAGTTTTCACCAATGGCACTTTTCTTATTTTTCAATTTTTTTGGTATTTTTCTTTTTTTTTTATTTTTTTTTAGTTTTGAGATTTTTCACTTTTTTTGGTGTTACCAAGGCACCTAATGCTAGGTCTTCACCAAGGTAACATTTTTAATTTTTTTTAGGACTTTTTTTTATTTTTATGATTTTTTTCAAGACATATAGATATGTACAAAGAGCTTATTGATATTAGATCAACTGTAAAATTGCTTTAGGTGAAGAATGTTAACAAGTTCTTTTAGCACTTCTCCTTTAGTTGTGGAAAGCTGATAGGTGCCAGATCCATATACTATAGTAATAATGTAAGGACCAAGCCAGTTTGGTTCAAACTTTCCTTTTTGTACTCATTGTTGTTGATTCTTAGGGTTCTCTCGCAGACAAGATCACCCAACTGGAATCACATGGCTTGACCCTCCAATTGTAACTTCTTGTCATTCGTTGTTGATATGCTCACAAATGATCACATGTCACTTTTCAATGTTCATCCAGTAACAAAAGCTCTTGAAGCCAAGCTATCCTATAGTCATCATCAGTGATAATGCCTTTCATAGAGATTCTCAAGGTAGGAATCTTGACCTCTATTAGAAGCATAGCATCCACACCATACACCAAAGCAAAGGGAGTCATGCTTGTTGGGGTCTTGATGCTTGTCCTATATGCCCACAAGGCTGGATTGATCTGGAGATGTCAGTCTCTCCCTAATTTGCTGACTGTGCAATGGAGGATTTTGAGGATCATCTTATTGGATGCTTCAGCCTAGCCATTACCCTGGGGGTAATAAATGGAAGACCAATGTTGTTTGATTTTGAATTTCTTGCATAGTTCCTTGAGGTCTTTGTTCTTGAATTTTCCTTCATTGTCAGTAATGATTGAGGATGGAACACCATATCTGTAGATGATGTAATTTGTGATGAAAAGTGCTACAGTTTTTCCATTGGCAACTACGAGAGGTACTGCCTCTACCCACTTCATGAAGTAATTTGTAGCTGTGATGATGAGCTTATGCCCATTAGAAGAGGTTGGGTGGATCTATCCCACCAAGTTGAAGGCCCATTGTTGAAATGGCCATGTTGTAGTAGAGGGAATCAACTCTCTAGCTAGAGCATGGACGAGATTCCCATGTAGTTGACACTGCTTGCAGGACCTAGCATACTTGATAGCTTCATGCTCCATTTTGGGCCAGTAGTAACCAGCTCTAAGGAGTTTGCAAGATAGTGTCAGGCCATTGGAATGAGCTCCGAAAATTCCCTCATGAACATCAATTAGTGCACGTTTGGACTCTTCAAGTTCTAAACACCTAAGGAGTGTTCCACCGAGACCTCTCCTATATAGATCGTTAGCAATAATGACATAGTGTGAAGCATTACTAATTAGATAATGTTTCTCATTTAGGGTTAGACCTTCTGGAAAGATTTGATTGTGGAGGTACGAATAAATGTGATGGTAGCAGGATGATTCTTGTCCTATAACAGAACAGATCATCTTAGAATCAGGGGTGTCATAGGTTGGGTAGTGTAACGCTTCCACCAAGAAATCATGTCAAAGATCATTTTCAGGCATTTGTAGTAGGGAGGCTAGAGTGGACATGGCATTAGCTACTTTATTATCTACTCATGGAACTTGCTAGAAGGCGATGTGTGCAAAATACTTCTTTAAGTCATCAACCATGTGCTTGTAAGGAATTAGTTTCTCATCCTTTGTTTTGTACACATCATTAACTTGGTTAATGACAAGCTGAGAGTCACCAAAGATATATAACTAATCCACTCTCCATTTAGCTACAATTTTCATGTCATTGATCAAAGCCTTGTATTCAGCAAAGTTGTTTGTACAAGGAAATAGAATCTTGTACGCTTTGGGCAATGAGTATCTTTGTGGTGTAATAAAGAGAAATCTAGCACCTAATCCTTGTTGTGTGAAGGACCCATCAAAGAACATAACCCATGTGCAGTGTGTTAGTATTAGAATTGACTCATCTGGGAAATCAATGTTCATTGGTAGAAGACTCTGTATGGGTGCATTGACTAGCTGGTTTGTGATTGCCTATTCATTTATAGCCTTGCGTTCAATGTATTGAATGTCAAACTCACTGAGTATCATAACCCATTTAGCCAATCTTCTAGTAAGAGCTACCTTACTGAGCAAGTACTTTAGTGGATCTATTTTAGCCATGAGCTGCATAGTGTGGGCAAGCATGCAGTGTCTCAACTTCTGGTAAGAAAAGAGAACTACCAAGCAAGCTTTCTCAATAATGCTATAGTTTTTATCATAAGAGATCAGTTTTTAGCTCAAGTAATAAATAGCCCTTTCTTTGTTATCATCATCTTCCTGAGCCAAAAGGATTCCTAGAGATGTTTTAGTTGTCAAGATGTATAAAAGAAAACGCTTCCCATGGATGGGAGGCATCAGGATTGGTGGATTGACAAGCTATTGTTTGATCTATGTTAATCTTTTCTCACAATGCTAGCTCCAACTAAATTTTACACCTTTATGTAAGGTCTTTGTGAAGGGTTGTGATCTATCTGCTAATTGTGAGATAAACCTGCGAATAGATTGGAGCCTTCCCTGTAGTCCTCTCATCTAGATGATGTTTCGAGATGGTGGCATGTCCATTATTGCGTGTACTTTCTCTAGATCTACCTTAATTCCTTTTGCAAAAAAAATGTATCCCAGCAACTTCCCTGATGTGACTCCAAATGCACATTTCTTAGGATTCAGTGAAAGACTGAATTTTTCCATACGATCTAGGATGGGCCCCAAATCTTGTAGATGAGTATTACGTTTAGCACTTTTGACCAAAGTATCATCAACGTAGTCCTCCATGGCTCTATGCATCATGTCATGGAAATTTGTAGTAACAACCCACTGATACGTAGCACCAACATTATTCAAACCAAATGGTATCACATTCCAACAAAAGGTTCCCCATGCACATGTGAAAGTCATTTTCTCTTTGTCTTCTGGTGCAATTTTTATCTTATTGTATCCAGAAAAACCATCCATAAGTGAGTACATCTCATAGCCAGCTATCATGTCCACTATCATATCAATATTAGGTAGTGGAAAGTCATCTTTAGGATATACCAACTTAAGATCATGGAATTCTATACAAACCCTAATAGATTTATCATGCTTGGAAACTATAACAATATTGGATATCCATTCAGCATAATCAATTGCATGGATGAAACCAGCTTTTAGAAGTTTCTCGTATTTTTATTTTACGAGCAATGCAACATGAGGATGCATTTTCTGAAGCTTATGTTTAACTAGTTTGATGCCTGGTGCTATTGACAAGTGATGCATGATAAGATCAAGATCCAATCTTGGAATGTCAAAGTATGTCCAAGAAAAATTTATTTTCTTTTCTTTGAAAAAGGAAATGAATTCTTCCTTCTCTTCAAATGATAGCGATTGTGCCAAATATATCATATGAGGATGTTCTTTTGTGCCTAGATTAATTGAATATGTTGGCTCCATTAACACTGATGATCTCTCTTGAAAGTGACTGGGAAGCGAATCAAATATCTCATCTGTGGGCACCTCAAAGAGTTTTTCACCCTTGGATACATCTTTTGTTTTTACTTTTTTGGGTTCTGACACCGCCACAATGTGGTTTTCACCATCAGACCTTTTTTATTTTTTCTTTTTAATTGTATGACTAAGATATTTGATGTCAGCCTCAGTCCTTTTGACACTCTGCCCATTGGTGGAAGATGTTACAGGTTTGATAGCATTTAGTTAACAGGCAAGAGCATAGTCATTTTGGAACATGGGGACTTCACTAAATGCATTAGGGTTCTAGTTTATAAGATTGGGATGTGTGAGTGAGAGAGTAGTGGCTAGTTCAATTGTGTTCATAGTATAGTCATTAAGTGTTTGGACAAGAAATTTGAGACCTATGGCGACCTCATCCATAGGTGTGTTCAAACACCTCAAAGAACAAATGTTAGTAATTGATGACTCTAGGACACTAGTTGGATCAGACCCATGTGACCTAACCCTAGACATTTCACCCACTTCGATTTGGTTTTCATAGACATGCACTTGGTCAATGTCTTTATCAGTAGTCACTTTTGAAAGAGAGTCAAACTCATATTCCTTAAAATCAGTGCTACATGGCGAGAGATTATAGAACTCCCCAACAATGATAGGACATACTCAGCTTCATCCTCTAGGTTCTTACACAAATACTCAATATGGAATGATTGACTAGATTCTCTATTTTCTGAATGATATTTGAGTTTCTTGGTATTGTCCTCAGAAGAGTCACTAGTATCATCCACAGTGCTAACACTTGGCACAAAGTCATGTTGCTTAGCAAAGAATTTAGCAAGATCATGAGGAATAGGATGAGGATAGGAATCCACACCATCAGATTCTTCCTCTTGATTATTTGACTCAGCTTGTGACTCATTTTCAGATGAACTCTTAGGTTTTGGTAAGAATTTATTTGGTCCTGAATGGAAAGGGACCTTCTTAAATCCTAGGCCAGTTGTATCACTATTGCTTCCAGTTGGTTCTTTGATGGGATCAATTAGGCCATTATTATTGCATCCAATAGGGCCAGTTCCCTTGTAACCAAAATGCTTCATAAGCCTAAGACCAAGCCCATATTTCTCAAGAGTGATTTCTTGAGCTTGCTCTGTTAGGTCCACTGTAGCCTCTTCTCTATAAAGCCATGTAGCAATGGCTCTATTTTCACTTTCATCTTCTAAGGGAACTATAGCCTTGACAAAAGTTCCATTGTACTTGATCTGGGGTGTCAGCACAAACAGCTTATTTGCCTATGAAGGTCTCCCATAATGTCAAGGAGACTCTGGGAGAGATGTTAATGATAGCACTGGTTCAATGTGGTACTCTCCCATGCCAATTTCTTTCAATTTGAATGACTATTCAATTTGTTTCAGCTTATTGTCATGATAATTAGTAGATTCATGGTTAGCAAGGACAAAAGTTTCAGCAGCCTTGAGCATATTGCAGGTATAGCTAGTAGTGGTAGGAATAGTAACTTTTGAGCCATGAAATAGTAACTTGATGCATTGGTGGTATGTGGATGGTATAGCACACATCTCGTGTATCCATGGCCATCCTAACAAAATATTGTAAGCCAAGGGAATGTCAAGCACCTGACAGGTGACATCCCTTTCTATAGGACCAATGCGAATGGGTAAAACCACAAGACCTAGAGACTTTCATTCCACTTCATCATATGCTTTGATAGTGATCTTTTGTTGAGGATCAATAGAGTCCTCAGAATAATTCAATTGTCTAAGAAGAGTACCAGAGACAATATTTAGGCCAGTGTAGTTATTAATAAGTACTCTACGAACACGTGTCTGATGGATCATAACCTCGATGTATAGAGGTTGATTGTGTGGGTGACTTAGCTAGTTATCATCCTCCTTGGAGAAGGTCATAAGATAAGGTGAGATTAGGTGACCTATCATGGATTGAAATTGCTCAAGATCAAGATATTGAGAAACATTTTCCTTAATGAGGGCTTTGTCCAGAATCTGTCGGTGAGCAAGTGATATTTTAAGTAGCACAAAGATGGAAATCTGAGCCTTAGTTTGTTTCAATTGATCGAGAACGCTATAACTGGTTGTTGTCAATTTTGTTTTAGGTTTTGCACCTTTGCTAGATGGACCAGCAAGGGCTTTGTCTTTGTGTTGTTAAAGATCTAAAGTAGGAGGTGCAAGGCCTTTGAGCACCAACTTGGCACAAGAGTGAGTGACAGCATTAGCACAATGTTGCGAGGGTGTATTATCCATTGCATTGAAAATGGAGCCCCTCAAGACAAATGGTGTCTTGGGTTTGTCATATCTTGTTTTCCCTTAATGGTAATAATGTCACAGTATTCAAAATCCACAAGTTCAGCCATGTGAATGACATGTCATCATTGGAATATGCATAATTGACCTTGTTGTTGGATTGTGCTTTCAAAGTCTCTCCTTTTTCATAAGCTAGGAAAGGTTCTTTAAATGCCTTGTGGTCCGAGTTTTTATTATGTCCATCTACCACAAGATCACCAACATCAATCATGTCTTGGACTTTATGGCACAAGTTTATGCAATTTCTAGTTTTGTGTCCCTTATTTTGGTGATACTCACAAAATGAAGTTTCATTCCACCATGGTGGATGTAGTTGTGGATCATAGGGATGAGGATTATCCATTGGTGAAATAAGCTTGTGTTGTAGCAATGTTTTGTAAACCACATCCAAAGGTTCACCCAAGGGTGTGTATTCTCGCTTAGGGCATGTGGCCTAGGAATTTCTTGGTTTGTTCCCAGATGTCTTGTTGTCAGGAGGAGATTTCTCTGCATTTTTGGGCACTTTGAGGCCATCTATGAGATTAAATACTACTTTAGTAGGTTTGGGAGTGACATTTTCAATGACTCCATCATGTACAATTTCTTGATTCTTGTTGACATATTTTTTTTTATCCCTGTTGGAAGTAGAACCTTGTTTTGCATCCTCTTGAAGAGTAAGTTCACCTTTCTTGACCATAAATTCCTTGATGCAAATAGCCTGTGTGATCGTGTCTTCAAAGGTACATGGATCTTGAAGTTGGACTCTATATCTAAAATTAGGTAGGAGGTTATCAGTGGAAATGTCAAGCTTCTCCATTTCTAGAATTTTGCAAGAATACTTAGTGTACAGTTGTCTCCACTGTTGGAGGAATGTGAGAAAAGGTTCTCCAACTTTCTGTTTAAGGTTGAATAGATCTCGAATATTGACAAGGTTTTGTATGTTATGAGAATACTATTGAACATGTAGATTGGCAATTTCATCAAACGTCTTGATACAAGGAGGTAAATGTGAGAACCACTCCAAAGCCTGACCACCTAGGCTTCTAGGGAATAAGTGCATGAGGTATGTTTGATCGTGTATAAACTCCATACACAAAGTGCCAAACTCCCTCAGGTGATCTTGGGGATCAGTGATACCAAAGTATTTGTTGTACTTGGGTAGCTCTACGCCTCATGGGAAAGGTGGCATGTTTATGCTTTTGTCAAATGGAAATGGACAAAGAGCATCCAATGTGTATGTTTTTGTGGGTTTCTTCTTCTCATGCATCATTTGAGCCAACTGGTCTTGCATAATTTTCAATTATTTTTGGAGTTTAGAAGTCTAGTTTCTTCTTTAGGCATGATAATGGTTTCCACATTGAAATGAGAGGGTAGCTTAGCTCCCTCTTGGGCAAGTTTGAGAAAATATTTTTCTTTTTCTTCATTGAGTAGGATTCCCATGACCTTTTGAAAGTTTTTGTCTCTTCAACATTTTGCTATGTGTTTAGGGAGTATTTCCACCTCTTCCTATTCCTCATTGGTGTTGTGGTCTTTTTCTTTCACTTTGTCATTCTTGGGTGGTTCTTGATGTCAACTATAACTACCATGTTTAGGTTCACAATTAGTCATTGTAGGAACGTGTTCAGTTTCATTGTGTTGTGTTTCGAAAGGTCCTTTGAAAAAGGAGTCAGACATTGTGTTTGGTGATACATGACCTCTACCTATCCTAGTATCCTCTTGATACAAAGGATTCCTAATTTGTTGCAGGTTTATGGAAAATGTTTGTTGAATTTGAGGTGACCTAATAGGTGAGGTGGATCATGAAGATATCTCACTCGTAAAACTAGATACAGATTGTGTAACGAAAGGTAAGAAACCTCTACAGTGATTATGATCCCTAACATGACTCCACCTAAATCTAAGAGCATTCATAGACAAGGATAAGAAGCAAGAACCTAGAAAAGAACTACACTAAGACTAAGTCTCAATAGGGTAAGACAAGAATGTTGTATACTAAGGCATGAGTAGTCTAATTTGAAGGCTAGAATAGCCAAAGGTTATGACTATCATAACATGGAGTATGACAAGCATTAAGAAACAAGAATCCAAAGAAGTAAAAGATAAGACTTGTCAAAATGTGGATCACAAATCTTTGGTACAGCTAAATGCCACTATTCAAGACTGTGCACAGACAGAAAAGGACAACTCAGTGTAGGAAACTAATTGGACAAAGATCACAGATTGGTCAAACTGACTAATTTGATAGTTTTAGAGTAGGATTTTGCATGAAGATTCTCTGCAAGCCACACAAGGAAGTTCACAAGATCGCACGAAGACTTATGATAGTAGTTTAATTTCACGTAAGGACTTTTTCTATCTCGCACAAAGAAATGATAGGATAGCTAAGACAAAGGCAAGATTTCACAAGGGTATATGCAAGATCTCACATGAGACCTGAATGGGCTCACGCAAAAAGATGAACTCTCATGCAAAAAAGTACAAGTCTGCGTAAAAATCAAGACCAAATTAACAACAATGTTAGATTTTGAAGATATTTTTAGACTGTTCAGATAGATTGGACAAATTTATTAGACAAATTTGATTGGAAAAATAGTGAGGTTAACTCAGTAAGACATTTGGACAATGTTTTAGGATTCAATCAAGGCAATGTGTTTGAACAAGATAGTGGGAAGCAAGCAGTAGTCGAAAATAGTCCCACTGAGGACAAAGCAACTCGACAGGATAGGGGAGTCTTGACCCTTGTTTGTTGTAGATAGTTTTGGACTTGTTTATGACTCAAGAACAAACACACTTTTATCCCTAAAAACAAAAATTGGTAAAGAAGGAAAAACCTTTGTCCCACATCTTATGCACATATGTGTACCTCACATAGTCATGTCACCCCCTAGAGGGCACCCGTGTTTTTGGTATATTCAAAGGACTCAATAGTATACGCTAAACAAGCACCCTTGTGGTAGGGGACAAGCATGTATACCACCTTTAAACATCCAATATCATGCCTATGGTGAGTTTTATAGGAGATATTATTCCCCCTCTTTGCACAAAGATTATGCCTCCGTTTAGAGGTGAACCAGGTGGCTTTTAACTAAAGGTTTTTACTTGGCTTCTGTTCGTATTAATTCTTAGTGACTCTGCAAGTAGAGTTGAGACCAATAGCCAACACCAGCATATGAATGTGCACACTACTTGCTTAGCAAGATAGGGGTCGATGCCAACCAGTGCACAAATAGAGCTTCCCCTTGATATATAATATCAAGAATCAAGGGGAAGAAATTAATCCAGTGTTGGAGTCTTTAACTCTATAAAGCATCTTGATTATAGTGAGTTGGAATCTCTGGTGAAAGGAGTGTGCTCCCTTGGGTCATTCTCAAAGGTTGGATCACTCTGGCAGGCTCTCTAAAAGATTCACTCTATATTGCAAGGGTCAAAGTTTTTGATTTCCTCTAAGGGGAAAGACCATACTCCTCTACCTTACTTTCTCGCCCAAATAGATGAAACAAGTTGATTTACTAAATTAGCTTAATCAATCCAGACTTGTCCTTTCTCAAGATTCTAATTCCCTAAAAGGAAATCTTCATCTCTTCATAGAAAAGGATCCATACTAGAGAACCACTAAGTTGCTTGCCTTCTTCGAAATGTCATCTTTTAGAAGTGTCTAAGTTTTTTATTCACCCTTGGTCATGACCTCCAAGTGGTAAGGAGCATAATCCCCTATTCTTTTGTCATGCACCCTAGGAAGTTCACAAGCCCCTAATTAATCTATGTTTGGAAAGCAATAAATAAGACATGTTGTTTTGTGGGTTTTAAAAATGGTCTTCGTCAAACGTATCTTTGGCAATCGTCCTACAAGCAAACCGTTAGTCCATGTTTGAGTGGGTTGTATAAGGAATCTTTGACAAATCATCCTACAAATAATAGTTAAGCTGCAAAAAAGTAAAGAAATAGAGCAACACAGATTCTAAGTACATTAAGAAAATTGAGTAAATTACAAAGTAAAAATGCTTGAAATAGATGTTGCTATTACAAGATCTTGCACGAGATCACTAGCAAAGTTGTGAGAAATCTTTTTACGGTCCATGCAAATAAATAAGGTGACATGCAAATGTTTGCACACTGAGGCACTTTCTCAAGCGAACCAAAAAGAATCTTCATGCGAAAATGGATTATCTCGCACAAAGATTCTTGAATCTGCAAGGAATTGTATAGATAAAGAGCTTGAAAATTAGTAAAAAAATGCAGAGAAAACCTGAGAAATTGATTTTCTTGGCCCCATAGTGTGTGCCAAAAATGTATGTGTGAATTGTGGCCTATACTAACACACACACTTCAACATGGTCATTATGTGCAAATTCATCCCAGAATGAACATGAGATTGTTCATCCGAGATAAATCCTACAAGACGACCAATTGCCTTCTATCTAGAAGGATTTTTCCTATTAATATCCTCAGAATCGAGATGCAAGCAACCAGACCCTCTAAGAATGAAGGATTTGATGAATGCAGCTAGTCTAGATGAATGTGTAAATTATTTTAAATGAGATATACAATGTAATCCAAGAACAAAATAAAGCAAACTAGATTAACATATACATAGTTAAGCTAAATGAAATTAAACTAAGGATGCAAGTGTATGCAAAATGTGAGAAAATGTGAGTATGAATTTCAACAGCACTTCGATAGCAATTCAATTCATCCACCCAAATGAAGAAATGAGGGTCTCTTAAATAGATTTTCCTGAAATACTCCAATGGTTAAGATCAATTTCATTCAACGGTTAGGATTGAAGATGAGGTTCAGTTAAGGTGGAAGATTCCCAAATTAGAGGGAGTTAACTGGCTCAGATCTGAGTGTAAGAGTCAGTCAGCTGAGATAAACTTTAGTGTGAGAGTAAGTGACCTGGGTCACTTCTAATTTGATCAGCAGTGAACTAGGAATTTCCATTTTTGAATTGAAGAGAAAATTATGAGAGATATTTAATTTAATAAAATGAGATATGCTCTCATAAATATATTTTCTATTTAATTAAATAATTTGATTTAATTAATTAGAGACACTTTTCTATTTAATCAAATAACTTTATTTAATTAATTAGGAATAACTTCCTATTTAATTAAATAACTTTGCTTAATTAATTAGAAGTAGCTTCTCCATTTAATTAAATAATTTCGTTTAATTAATTAGAAATACCTTCCCCATTTAATTAAATAATTCCTTTTAATTAATTGAGATAGGCATATTTATTATATTAAATAAATTTAATTCCTTAGTACAATAGCCTTAGGTGATGATTTAATTTAATTAAAGTATAAATACTTAATAATTAAATTAAATCTTAATCAATAGGTTTAATGTGACTAATATGAGTTAATACTATAGGAATTAAATAAAGAGTCTGATTAATGCAAATTAGGGTTTCAAACATTTGACAATTAGGTCAAGTAGCGAGTACCAAAATAAGAATTGCCTATTAAAATAGGTCTTAGGATTGGTTAGAATAGACCAAAATTGGTATCATGGAAAATGAGCCAATTTTGGGGTATTATACTATCAACTTGGTCAAGCTTTGCAAATGAACTTTTTCCAACCTTTTTCTTCTAAATTTTCTAAGTGTATCCAATCATTTTTTAACCTCAAGTAGATCATCAATACATTATGTTATCATTGTCTTAACTAATTCTTGCACTTCAATACATAATCATAACTCAACCTTTCCTCTAGGTACTTTTGTTACATCTTGTTGATCAAATCCTCTTCATCAATCAACTAAGTGATAGTGCTTAAAACATATAAGCAATTGTCTTACCAACATATAACAGGTTTGACATCAGTGACAAAAATATGATTGAAAACACATAATCTTCTTTCAACATTTTCTTACTCAAGTGATCTTTTCAATCATATATCAACAACCTCCCTCTTTGGCATTGATGGCAAACCAAACTGGTCAACCAATCAAACAAATGATGAACATCTTGTTCTATTAAACTAACTAGGTTAAAATAGTAGGGCAATACCAAAAAGAAATCTTGTGAATAACACTTCTCCCTCTATCAGTAACTCCTTCCTAGGTTACAAAATATAATATTCTCTTCTTCCATGGATCAGCAAGATATCACAATATCTCTCTCTTTTTCTTTCTACTTTCTCCCTCTTTATTGCTTATAGTCTCTGATCTTCTAATGATGTACCTTCACTTCATTGTTCCTCTTTTGCACTATTCTTTTTGCCAATGTACTTTTTTCCCTCTGACTTGATTTTTTGCTTTGATCATCTTCCTCTTGATCAATATGCACTTGATCAATTTCTCGTACTTCTCCCTTGATCATCTATGATCTTGATTAGTTTACTGAACACTCTCCCTCTTTGATAACAATGCCAAAGATATATACACAACACTTAACATCTTTGACATATGTAGATATAAACTTTTTCAGGCTCTTCAATTTTCTTCCTATGTCACCTTGCTTGTGGCTAATTTTTAATTCCAACTCTATAATTACTTTAGGAAACTTCCTAAAATAAGATCCATTGCATCAATTTGTATGAAATGAATGTCAGCTTGTTTGATGCAGGGTACTCCCTCTATCTTTTACATAGCCTTTAATAGGGGTATCACCCCTAATTTACCTCTCAGATACTTATAAGTATCTTTGGATAATGGTTCAGTGAAGATATCAACAATTTGCTCATTTGTATTAATATATTCCATTTTCACCTCTTTGTCTTGAACCAACTCCCTTAAATAATTATACTTTATTGCAGTGTGTTTTGTCTTTGTATGCATAACATGATTCTTTGATATATTTATAGCACTTGTATAATTACAATAAAGTGTAACAGGTTCAATAATTTCTTCCTTCATTCCCTTTAGTAATTGTTTGATCCATACAATGTTTGTGTAGTTAATGGCAGCAGCAACATACTTTACTTCAGCAATAGATTGGGAAGTACAACTCTACTTTTTTCTTGTCCATGTAACAAGTCTTCTACCTAAGAAAAATGTTCCTCCACTAGTGCTCTTTCTATCATCAATATTTCCAACCCAATTAGTATTAGTGTAGACTTTGAGTTCAAACTTTTCATTCTTCTTATAGTATAAGCCATACTCTTCTATTCCTTTCAATTATCTCATTATCCTTTTCATAGCCATTATGTGATTCTCTCTAGGGTTAGCAGAGAATCTAGCTACTATCCCCATAGCTAATGTAATATCAAGTCTTCTATGCACTACATATTGTGATTTTCTAATCATGGATCTGTATAATGTTTGATTGACCTCAGCTGATTCATCATTCTTTGATAGTTTGAGTGATGTTACCATAGGTGTACTTATTGGTTTTGAGTCCTCAAGTCCAAAGGTCTTTCAATATCTCCTTGACATATTTTGACTGAATGATATATACACCATACTTCATTTTATATACTTGTAATCCCACAAAGAATTTGATCTCTCCAAACATTGACATTTCAAATTCTTTTTTCATCTGATTTGCAAAATCTTTACACAAAACATCTTGTCCTCCAAATATAATGTCATCAACAAATATTTTAGATAATAGTATACCTTTTTCTTCATCTGTCTTCATGTACAAATTTTTTTTATCATATTTTCTTTCAAATCCAATCTTAACAAGATAGGTGTGAAGTCTCTCATACCATGCTCTCGGTGCTTATTTCAATCCATATAGGGCTTTGTGCAATTTACATACCATGTTTTTATTTTATTTTTCACAAATCCTTCTGGCTGATCTATGTAGACGTCTTCTTCTAATATTCCATTTAGAAATGCAAACTTAACATCCATCTAATAAACTTTGAAACCTTTGTATGTAGCATAAGCAAGCAGAATTCTTACTCCTTCCATTCTTGCAATATCTTTACACAAAACATCTTGTCCTCCAAATATAATGTCATCAAAAAATATTTTAGATAATAGTATATCTTTTTCTTCATCTATCTTCATGTACAAATTGTTGTTATCATTTGTCCTTTCAAATCCAATCTTAACAAGATAGGTGTGAAGTCTCTCATACCATACTCTCGATGCTTGTTTCAATCCATATAGGGCTTTGTGCAATTTACATACCATGTTTTTATTATTTTTTTCCACAAATCCTTCTGGCTGATCTATGTAGACGTCTTCTTCTAATATTCCATTTAGAAATGCAAACTTAACATCCATCTAATAAACTTTGAAACCTTTGTATGTAGCATAAGCAAGAAGAATTCTTACTCCTTCCATTCTTGCAATAAGGGAAAATGTTTCACCATAATAAAAACCTTCTTCTTGTGCATACCCTTTGCAAACTAGTCTTGCTTTGTTTCTTGTTACTTCCATTCTCATCTAACTTGTTCTTGAATACCCATTTTGCACCAATCACATTCTTGTCTTCTAGTCCTTTTGTAGTTTCAGCCTCATGTGCTTCTGTAAACTCATCAAAATTCATATTTGCACTTTCCATAATTTTGTTAGTGTTAGTAATTAAACACTTATAAGCTTTACTTCTGATGGAGAAACTAAGGAATATACCTTCTTTTCTCTTAGCATCAAACTTTCCACTCCTAGCATCTTGAAGAATATAGCATTTTCTTCCAAATACCTTAAAATATTTCACATTAGGTGGATGACCATACCATAGTTCAAAAGGTGTTGAGTAAGTACCTTTCTTTACTTGCATATGGTTCAAAGTTTATACTATAGTACTTATAGCTTCTCTCCAATATTTTAAAGCAACATTTTTCTACATCATTGGTGTTCTGGCATAGTCCATTACAAATCTATTTCTTCTTTCAGCAATTCCATTTTGTGGAGGGGTCCTAGGTACTAATGTTTGTCTCTTGATTCCTCTATCATTGCAGAACATGTTAAACTCATGTGAAGTGAACTCACCTCCTTTGTCTGATCTCAAGCATTTCAAGCTCTTACCTATTTCTTTCTCAACTCTTGTCAAGTACCATTTAAACATTTGAAAAGTATCTTATTTTTGTTTTAGAAACATAATAGTCATCATCCTAGAGTAATCATCAACAAGTAGCATTATATACCTATCTCCTTTGTAGCTTTGTACCTCAATAGGTCCACACAAATTAGTATGAACAATTTCAAGTATTTTCTTAGAGGTGTAAGCTTTACTTTTAAAGCTTGACTTTGTCATCTTGCCTAGCTAACATTGTTTACACATTACATTTTCTAGTTTCTTCAACTTAGGCAAACCTCTAACTCTTTTCATGTTACTGATACTAATCAGATTATCAAAGTTAACATGACATAATCTCTTGTGCCAAAGTCATACATCATCAAATTTTGCAATAAGACAAGTAGCATCTTCTATATCCAAATAGAATAGATTACTCCTAGTGTGATCACCTCTTCCAATTAGATTTCCATTTGTATCATATATCTTGGCTGACTTTTTTTTAAATTCAACTTTGTATCCCAAATTATTCAATTATGACACACTTGTTATGTTATAATTTATCCTTCAACATAGTAAGCATTGTCACATGAGATCTTGTCTATAAGCTTAATAGACCCTTTTCCTTTTATTGAACATGGTGCATCATTACCAAATCTTACACTACTTCCATCATAACAAGTTAAGGCAATGAACTTACTTTTGTCTCCAGTCATGTGATGTGAGCATCCACTTTCAATGATCCATTTGTCATTCTTGTTAACACAAGTCATAAGTGCAATAGCTTCATCCTTCATTGCAACATATACCACTTCATCATCATTTTCATCAGAATTATTTTCATTAGCAATGTAGCATGACTTCTTGCCTTTGTCTCTATAGTCTCTTCCATCATCTTCTCTTCTATTTTTCTACTCATTCTCTTCTCTAAAGTTTTTCTTTTGTGCACATCTTGCTGCAATATGTCCCACTTCATTGCAATTTAAACAAATGATAGGCAATTTGCCTTTAAATTTACCTTTTCCTTTGTGAAATCTTATGGCCAACAATTCTTCCAATTGTTCAATATCTTCCTCATCTATACTACTTCACTAGATGCATACTTTATATTTCTTTTCTTCTTCTTTGGCTTTACCTCCTCACAGTCCTTCAGTAATAGTTTTTCTTTGAAAGCTGATTCAATACTTTCTAGTCTGTAGTTGTCAAAATTTGATAACTCAAAGGTAGTGAGTCTTCCTACCAAACCTTCAAGGCTTAGATCATTCCCTGGCATATGTCTTAACTCTTGAATTGTAGACACTCTAATGGCATATATAGGAAATAATGTTCTCAAAACTTTACTTAACATAGTATCATCATCTATCTTACTAGTAGCACATTTTTTTGCACTAAGTTCTTTTATTCTAGCAACATATTGAGAAATGTTTTCACCTTCTTCTATTCTCATGTCATGAAACTTACCTCTTAGGCTCTCTAACTTGGCTCTTTGAAAAAAATTATCTCCTCCATAGATAGTGATTAGGGCATCCCACATCTTCTTTGCACTTTTAAGTTCTTTAATCTTATCAAAATTAGCATAGCTTAGGGCAAAGGCAATCTCATACATCACTTGATTATGTTCTTTCTTTTTCTTCAAGTCTTCAAAAGTTAGGACTCCTATTGGATCAACATGCTCTATTGTAATGCATGTTTGTGCACAATCTCCAAGTCCTCCAAGATGTAGCTTCATCAAACTTTTTCATGCAGAAAATTTATCTCTATTTAGCTTGGGTACCTCTCTTTTTGACATCCTGATCTTTTTGCTTCTAGTACCTTAAAAAATCCTCTCAAGCAACTGTGCTCTAATACCAATTGTTGGAATTCTTTTAGAATAATTAAGAGGTGGCCGAGTTAGTTATTCAAGGTCCAGATGTCTAAATAAAATTTTTCACAATTTAGTGAACCCATCTAACATTCTTAACCATGCATGCATTCATTGTCTATTAACCAAAAATGATATGTTACTATTAAACTAACATGTAGAAATGTAAAGCTTAGAACACAACTCATCCATCAGTACACTTGACACAATGATTTAATGTGGAAACCTAATTTGGGAAAAACCACAAGTAACAGGCTACTCATTTTTCACTCTTCTAAAGTGATGCCCTATTAAAGGCCAACCTTGTTAAAGGTTACAACACACACTTTTAAATGTGACCCAGTTAAGGTATTTCAATCACCCTATTAAAAGTGAGCCTTGTTAGAGGACTTTAGTTCATTCACTTTGAATGCCACCAAGTTAAAGGATTTTTCAATGACTGTTAAGTCAACCTTTCTCCAAAGGATTTATCTTAATCTAATACAATTGTTAGAGAGTAATAGTAGAGTTTGATCTGATACAACTTACAAACTTTCATATTACAAATCACTATTTAGTCCTCAACTCTACTTGGCTTCCTATCTTTTTAGTTGTAACAACTTGTTCACCCTTCACGCATTCATCCTCTTCTAACCTTCTTGATTAGCTCACCATTGTAGACTTCTTCACTTGTGTCACTTGATGAAGCAAACCCTCTTCCTTCTCCTTGTCGAATTTTTGCATCCAAAAACTCTCTAACCTCCATCCTATTTTTCTTCATGACTAGACATCCGTACATATAGAGAATTAAAACTCTTTTTCCCGCTCATTATCCATCTCAAAAATTAGGATTTTTGATGAATTAGGTAGGATACAATGTATCTACCCCATATCTTGTCTTCTCTAGAAACTTCTCCTAAAATCCATTTGAATTTTCCTCCAAAATGGTTTACATAAGATTATGTGCCTCCATCTCATCAATCTTATCTTCCTTCTGATTTACAAGTTCCAAGAAAACAAACATGTCGGCTTTAATTTGGAAAATCTTCAATATTCTTCATAATGCAGTAGCTCGGCATTATCAATGTATTGATGCTCAACACATACTATGTTACTTGGCATCTACTATAAAATTACTCAGTGTCAACTAGATTTTACTAGTGCTCAACATCAACTAAAAATCACTCAGCACCTACTAACTTGCTCGACACCTATTATTTTTCTCGGCATCTACTAGAAATTGCTTTCACTTGGCTCCAACTAACTTTTTTCTTGGCTTGCACTAACTTTTCTTGGCACCTTCTATCAACTTGGTCAAGCTTAGCAAATGAACTATGTCCAAGCTTTTTCTTCAAAACTTTCTAAGTCTAGCCAATCATTTTGTAACCTTAAGTAGATCATCAATACATTATGTTATCACTATCTTAATTGATTCTTACACTTCAATACATAATCATAACTCAACCATTCCTCTAGGTACTATTGTTACATCTTGTTGATCGAATCCTCTTCATCAATCAACTACGTGATAGTGTTTGAAACATATAAGAAATTACCTTACCAACATAGAGTAGGTTTGACATCAGTGACAAAAAAATGATTGAAAACACATAGTCTTCTTTCAACATTTTCTTACTCAAGTGGTCTTTTCAATCATATATCAATAGAAGAGCATACTTTCCTACCAAGTGACAAGCTCTAGTAGAGCAAGTAATCATGTACTTATGCAAGAAATGAACAACCAATATATTTTCACACATGAAATGAAAGAAATACAACCACACTTGGTTTTTTGTTTTTTTTTTTAGTTTTAGGCAGCCCTACAAACAAGAGTTAGTAGCCTTTTAGCATAAGTTATTTGGCATGCATTCTTTTATAGCAATTTTTAAGCAATTTTAGAGCAACCCTATAGAACAATGCATTAGTTCATCAAAGGGTTATTACAAAATGAGATACAAACATGCAAAATACCTTTGGTAGACAATGAATAAACCTAAGAAATCTGAAAATACAATGCTAAATACTCAAAATTGACCAAATAACCAAAATAACAATCAGTTCCTTGTACAATAACTTTTAGTATATAGTGGTGATATTTTTCCTCAGTGCACAATACTTGTCACTATACCCATAAGATAAAACTTGTAATACTAGTGTGATAGTTTTCTACATAGTCGTACTATACTTTCACTGGTAAAATATGACATTGTATTACTCAAAAATATTGTATGATATTGATAAAGTATTACATGATAATTTTGTCTACAAAGAAAAAAGTACAAAAATAGAAAGCAAAAATGGACAACTAAATGCATCTAGAGAGGCAAAATAGAATTGTTGTACCCCATGGTAGTTACCATAAATGCACACTAGAATTGTGCACTTTTCTAAACCATTCTATCCAAGGTATTCCATGAGTTGCAAAGCTTTAATTTTGGCTTAGAGCTTCCTAGTCATTGAGTGCAAAGGTGTGTGCATAAGCATAGGAATATCTCTCAACTAAGCCTTAGAGATGCAATCCTTGCTACTAAACCATGAAATGGGAGATTATTTAGACAAGAAAAAGAGTGCTAGTGACAACTAACTCTTGCGTATGTAGTGCAAAGATAAAAATTATGCTAAAGTGAGATGTACAATGTAACTAAGCTAAGAAAATGAGAGATTTACAACCATGTTAATTAAGCTAAGTGATCTATGCTATTAAAAATGGAAACTAAGCTATTGAAAATTTTCTATGCTAGTCTAAGTATGCAAAGAATGAGACAAGAAGATAGATGTTCTCCATGAATGCTCTAATAAAATATATAAATAAACTTGTAGCATAACAATAGCTCAAAAATGGGATCATTAGAGAAGGAGAGAGCTCTTTCTTTTAAAGGTGTATAGATGGTTGATATCAAGATCTAGAAATGAGTGATCAAGAGTGGGGGTTGAATCCTTACATGAACCATGTGCAAGATCATTTACACCAATGAGAAATATTTTACCTTTCATGTGGGAAAAACTCTTTTATTTTAATTTATAAATTTTAGAAGGATTATTGGGAAACAATATACTAAGGGGGGGTGGGGGTGAATCAGTATCTTAAACTTTAATTTATAAAACCAAATTGCTAAATTCACACCTAATTCATCTCATATCTTAGATCTAACATTATAGATATAATGCTAGATAGTAAATTAAATACATCTCATCCATGAAAGATTCCACTCATAAAAAAAATGATTTGGTAACCTAGAAACATTTCAATGTGAAGGTAAAACTGGGGTGGAGATGAAACCCACAAATCTTTACTGTTGCAACAACAAAGTTAATCTATTAGGGTTACAATATTTGATCATAACATATGATCTACCCTATGAGGGGTCTTTCCTAGTAAAAGCTTTGAGTCTTTTAAGTGCTACCTCGTTAAATTATTTCACACTTACAATTAAGTAAGGAATTTTTTAGGAGATCTACATAGACCTATTAGACTCACTCGGTTAAGAGATTTTCATTAATTCAAAATTGATTTAGTACCTAACCCTTGGTTTTATCTACAAGATGATTTTAGATCTCCTCTAGATAATGTATAATCTAATCTCTCAATCTGATATCTCCTTTTAGTCCTTCACTACTTCAATTTTCCTTGTCTGAATTGATTCTAGACTTAGCCTTTGATCCTTTGTTATGTCCTTGTTCACTTCTTCAATTGTACATTCATTCACACATGCATATCATCTCTCTTTGTTTAGATTCTTCTCTCTCTCTCTCTCTCTCTCTCTCTCTCTCTCTCTCTCTCTCTCTCTCACACACACACACACACACAGATTCTAGGGTTAGAATCCTCCTTAAATAGGTGTTCATTGATAGTTCTAGATCTCAATCGATGGTATACAATCATCATCTTTTGTCATTTATTTTTTATTTTCTAATTGGTTGATTTTTATTCCTCAAGATCATTACCTTCTATAATGTTGTGTAATCTCCATTTTAACTTTCTTTAAAAAAATTAAATTTCATATAGAAGTTGGCCAAAATGATTTACATAGTTTTTTGTCCAATAACAAACTCATATGAAAAAACTAAACTACTCGGCATTTGAATGTCTTGACACTTGGTCATCATTAACATTCATATTGGCACTTGACTTCTATTAGCATAGGCTTCTTTATTTTCTTGGTAAAAACTATCATTTCAATTTACTCGGTCTCTACTAAAGTAGTGTGGCTTACATATGTACTCGGTCTCAACTAGGGTGTGCGACAATCACTAACTTTTTTGGCATGTAATGCAAAATAAAAAAGTCCTTTATTATGCTTGACCTTTACTACATTACCTGATCATAGTGATGACCATTCATTCTTGCTTAGTAAATGACTAAGTGTTTGGACACTATAGGCTTAAAGATCAATAATAAATAGGAAAAAGACTTTACATATGCACATTAGAGTGTGTTAGAATAATGGGGTCATTAATTTCAATTAAAAGGGGACATTTTCTTTTAATCAAATGTGGACTTAGGGTATTATAGCCAAACTATAGGTTAAAATCAAATAAATCAATTTTTAGAGATTTGGCCTAGAAAAATTTTCAAATAATTTAGCCAAAATGATGAGAAGGGAGCTAGTAGACTAAGTGACAATTTTTAGGTGATTACATGCACTTCTTCACCCACTCTTCAAACTCATAATAAGATGGCCATGTATGTTCTAAGATGTGATTTTCCACCTACCTATAGAAAATATACTTAATTATGGCATGCTTAACTTATTTCTTGAAACTCTCATAGAATATCTATGAATTGATTAGCTTGGACATACATTCTTGAAAAAGGGTTATGTCCATATTTTCAGCTATCTTTCTAACCAAATCATTCATTATTTTTATATATTTTATTATCCAACTACCAAAATATTTAATAATCTTGTTCGTATTTAGAAGTGATGGCACCAAGGTATCCTTAAATCCCTCTATCTGGTATTTTAGTTCCATCATTTAATTTTTCAATAACATCTGGCAATACCTCTAACTCCATTATCTTCACATGTTTCCTAACTTGAATGGGAAGGAGAGATAGACCAAGTAGCCAAGACAACTAGGTTTTTATTTTAGTACATCCTAGATGTGGATATTTGTTCCTCTCTTTTGGGTTTTTTTAAACTCCTTATCCGTCATGATAGAATCAAAAGCAATTGTATCTAAAATATCTAAAATATTGAGGACTGGCAACAATTGGTCTTTGGATTCCTTCACTATCCTTCTCCCTTCCTTTAGGTTCATGGCATCAAACTTGATCATCATTTCTTGCTCTAAGACTTTTCCAATGTCATCAAGACCATCATCCAAGTTTTGCCTCCTCTTTTCACCTCTCATCCTATGACAATTGTAAGAATTTGGTATAGCTTTGATACCATGTAATAATTTGGTATAGCTATGATACCAAATAAGAATTTTCCTGAGGGAAAAATCACCCAAGATCAAGGAACTCAAGCATAAGCACAACAGTAGACCAACAAGGTATGATCAGAATAACAATATCCAAAATTGATTTATTTTCATTCACTATTCTATCATGTACATATAGACTAGGAATGCTTGAATATAAAGGCCTCTAGAATGCTTCTAGAATATCTAGGAGTCAACACATTGATAAGTCTTACAACAAGGCACATGTCCACCAAGACTAGATTATCCTCCATTAAGTATAGAATTAAGTGTAATGGTGAGAGGATAAGCCTACAAAGGTGTAGCACATAAAATTATGTGTAGACACCATGTGCTTAATTAAGAGTGTGAATAACTATGTTGTCTATATGACAACTTACTTAACTATGAAAACTCCAGTGTTGTAGACAGCATGTGCTGAATTATAGTTGCTTACTTTTGTGTTGTCAACATGACAACTCAGAGAAGTATGCAAACTCCTAAGTGTCTCACCTAAGAAATAATAAAATAATTCATTGACCTAAGTAAACTTAAGTAAAGTGTAATAAGTAAATACTTATTTACACCAAAACTCCCCCTTAAGTGCAACTTAGGAGAATGCACTTAAGCTCATAAAAGGTAGATGAAAATGCATGATGGGTCCTAGCTACTAGGCCATGTTAGGTACCCATGTGCAAAAATGCAATGAAATATCTCATAAAGTAGAGAAAGAGAGAAAACTTCATGCGAAAAACCCTCCCCCAAAAAGAGAGATGTAAAAAATCAAGATGCATGGATGGATGGAGTAATCAAGACCCCCCATTACAAAATGCATCAAGTATATTCAAAAGAGAAGTAGAAGGACAAAACCCCATAAGAGGAAAAATTACCCCACATAAAAGAGAAGAAGAAGGAGATAAGGTAGTCCCCCCTAAATGTAGAGTGTTGATCAATGAGAGATGCTCCAATGTAGAAGCTAATCCATGACTGTTGAATAATGTTCCTCCCCTTTGGAAGAAACAATGGCAGAGGTACAGGTGAGATGCCTTTCCTGTGTGTAGAAAGAATCCTAAAGATGAATGGTGCCTCTGAAACCTTCTCAACTATCCCTGTGTCGATGTTGATAGTCACCCCTTCCAATACTACTAAAAAGAAGAAGTGTAGATCTAGCAAGGATGGATGCAGAACATGCCTCAAAGAACAAATTGTCTCCTCAAATGATAAAGAGATCTCCTGCAACTATTGTACATAAGGATCCATAATCATATCAACCTGTGAAGACTAATCATATAGAGAATGGACAAGAGGGTCAGAGTGAGCGCTCGTGACAACTGAAGAAGTATCTTTTTCATCAAAGAGAAGATGTAGATCATCAAAGATGTTTCTCAAATCTCCTATGTGTGACTCCATGAACAAACGTAAAATATCTGTCAAGAAGTCATCCACTAATACTAGAGGTGAAAAACAAGGTCTACCCTGTTGTGCTGAAGTACATGAACCTATCACTATGGCAATGGATGAAGTATTTTCCTCAACAAAGAGAAGATGAATATCATCGATGTTGTGTCCCACATCTTCAATGTGAGACTCCACAAATATCCTTGCAATTTTTGGAAGGAAGTTGTCCCATGAAGCTGAAGTAGGAAGACATGGTAAATCCTATTGCACTTTAGAAGAATCTATAGCTAGAATTGGATCAATAGTAGCAAAAAGAGCATCAAGAGGTGTGATCCCATCTAGAGAGGATGCAGCTATGGCTAGAGGTAAAAGATCGTTTGGGAATGGAGGAATGTGTGGATCTCCATACATCTCCCAAAGATAGATCCAAATATCATATTAGTTAGATTCATGTCATCAAGTGAATCCATAACCTCCATATCCATATGTAGAAAGAAGGCATGGAAAATGATGGAACCAGTGTCACCATTGTATGAAATTCCTTTCGCATATGGCAATGCATTATGTTGACTAAGATAAGTGAGAACCAATTGAATCCACTAATTATAATTTTGTGTTGTCAAGGTAATTAAATCTTCCCCATCCATGATGTACTAATCAATGGATCCCCAAAATGTTAAAAAAATAAGAAACCACCCCTAATGAATGATTTGGTGCTTAATATGCAATGCATGTAAAATAGGCCACTTGTCAAAATGTACAAAGTGAATTTCTAATTTTGCTATTTACAATTGCCTTTGAGACTCGAATCTGGCACTAAGCATTGTAGCTCAGATATACAACAATTTTGAAAAGTAATCAAGGCAATATAATGGAGAAAAGGCCCTAAGTATAAAAGTGATATTTCCATCTACACAACCCTATAATTTGATTGTATATCTAGAGAGTAGATGAAAAATTACACACTTTCAAAAAAAATGAAACCTGAAAATTTGTCCAGATGAGCTTGTATAGAGCGTTTGAGGTTGGAAAAATTGAGATTTGTGACTTGCAAAAAAATTTAGGAATAGAGGTATCAAACATCCTGCACCAATGTGTGGATCGTGAAATTCTACCCCAAAACAAACAAAAAAAATTGCTCACAAAAAGGAGTCTATATGAGGGAGATATCATTGTTTGAAAATCACCTCTCCAATTATTTTTCCTAAATCACCATCATCAAACTTCCAAAAATCAATTGACTCTAGATTTCACCTCAGATGTCCAATTTTGGTGAAACAAAAGTCAATTTGGGGGCTTTTTGACCTTCTAAATATGATGCCAATATCTGATTAGCCCTAGCAAGCTCCAATATTCACATGCAAAAATCTCTCCTACTGGCCTGATGGCCAAAAAAATTCCAACAAAATATGTAGATCTAAAAAATAATGCAGAGAAATTGTAGAGACTGAAATAATAAAATATAGAGATCTAAAAATTAAATTTAGAGATCTAAAATGATCATACCAATTCTACAAATCGGTCCTTTGGATGTCAATTTGCAAAATAAATTTGACTATGGCCTGGGGTAGGTGAATTTATAGTCAAATTTCACCAAATCAAAATTTTGGATACAATGGCGAGGTCTGCTTTGGCTCTAGATGCTCCCAATGATTGTGATACTCTAGATTTGGGTCAAGGTTCTAAAGCAAGAATGGTCTCAAATGGCTATTTGAAAAGAAATTCGCTCAACTCTGATACCATGTAAGAATTTGCTATAGCTATGATACCAAATAAGAATTTTCCTTAGGGAAAATTTACCCAAGATCAGGGAACTTAAGCACAAGCAGTAGACCAACAAGGTATGATCAAAATAACAATATCCAAAATTGATTTATTGTCATTCACTATTATGTCATGTACATATACACTAGGAGTGCCTGAATATAGAGACCTCTAGAATGTCTAGGAGTCAGCACACTGATAAGTCTTACAATAAGGCACATGTCAACCAGGAGTGGATTATCCTCCCTTAAGTATAGGAGTAAGTGCAATGATGAAAGGATAAGCCTGCAAAGGTGTAGCATGTAAAATTATGTTGTAGACTCCATGTGCTTAATTAAGAGTGTGAATAACTATGTAGTCTATATGAAAACTCAGTTAATTATGCAAACTCCAATGTTGTAGACACCATTTACTGAATTAGAGTTTCCTACTTCTATGTTGTCAACATGACAACACATAGAAGTATGCAAATTCCTAAGTGTCTCACCTAAGAAATAATAAAATAATACATTGACATAAGTAAACTTAAGTAAAGTTTAATAAGTAAATACTTATTTACACCAACAACAACCTTCTCTAAAATATTGCCATAACAATTTCTTGAAAGGGGTGGTTTGACAAATTCATCATAAAAACTATTCACTGTTAAGATAATGGGTGTTGCACACATTGCATAATATTGTTATATTGTATTACTTTATTTTATTATGTAATGTTGCACCTAGATGGATGTGCAACATGTAAAGATTCCCATGGAATATACTTGATGAGTTGTATTGTACCGTTGTGATAATATTTTATGTGATTATTTAATATTGGAGAAATAATTAAATTTTCAATATTAACTGAGGTGTCAATGGGTTAGGTAGCATATGGTTTATGTAATACCACTTTGTGGTTTTGTGGGACTTGCTACTAATAAGAAACCACAAGGGTAGTTGTAGGGACAAGAAGAAAAAAGGAAAAAAGGGAAAGAGTCGAGGGAGACAAGGCTTGATAGGTTAGCCAAGGGAGCATTTGTGAAGGTTAGAAGCATGGCATGGGATGTGTGGATTTATACTTGTTTACATAAATTGCTTGGAAGTGGCTATGGCTTTGAAGGCTTCCATGGTTGTATTGCAATGGTATTTTTGTTGAATAATATATGGTGATGGATGCTTTTGGAGGCTAAGTTTTTTCTCTCTCAATAAGGGTTTCCTAGGGTATATCTAATGTCATAGTTTTTGTGGATATGTTGTCTATTCTCTTGCATGTGGATTTTATTTGTATGTTTATTTTAGATCTATTATAGGTTTTATAGAAATGGTTATATTCTTTGTTGCATGTTTCCTTACAAGTGGTATCAGAGCTATAGTTTTATTATTGTAGCCCTAG
The DNA here is from genome assembly GCA_028749045.1 of Cupressus sempervirens. Lineage (NCBI taxonomy): Eukaryota > Viridiplantae > Streptophyta > Pinopsida > Cupressales > Cupressaceae > Cupressus > Cupressus sempervirens. Next base: position 107,344,380 of record CM053783.1, read on the forward strand.
ATTAAATCCATGGGAATGCATGAGAGGACAAAAGAAACAGCAAGATATATGAGTTTTTATTGTAGATCTGAGGCTTTTGGATTTTTTGTTATGATGAGATATTGGTAGATTTTTGGGCATGTGAAATTGTTGAACAAAAGAGTTTTTTGGATGTTTCATTTAAATGAGGGTTTTAGGGGGAGCTTGAAAAAATGACCTGTTGGGTAAAAATAAACCTCACCATTGAATCTGGGTCGATGTTTCCATAAATTTTGATATATAATATGCCCTAATTTGGCCATGTTTAGAGGAAATGAGAGAGTTTTTTTAGTTTCAGCCTATGATGGCCATCAAATTTAATCTCGTCATAATTTTCATCAAAAAAAATCGTAATGAAAATGGTAAAAAGACTGTCTTAGTAAAATAGCCATAACTTTCTCTTAGGATACTAGATTTCAAGCTTCTTATAGGCATTGGAAAAATAATTCAGAGCACTACAACTTGGTGTAGGTCTAATTCTATGATTTTGAAATTTTGTTAGGTTTTAAGAGCCTAAAAGTCAAATATTAATTATTTTGAGCACAAATTAGTGCATAACTTGGGCATACAAAGTCAGATTTTGGACTTCAAGTAGTTAACAAAAAGCTCTTGGAGAGATCTATGTATTGGTTTAGATTTGGTGTAGGTTTGGCATGATTTATTTGATGATATGTTGATCTAAACATTATATGGTATATATTGACTATGGTACCATTGTGAGTTTATGACATTTTATATTTGAAGATTTAAGATTTGATGTCATTGTATACTCAGTTCATATTTTAGATGGGTCTCATGATGATATGGTTATCAATATTAGGTTTGGATATGTATGGTGACTTGTTAGGTCTGTTGAAATTACAAGTGGGAAAGGTAAACTTCTTAGGGGGGGTGAATCAAGAGTTTAAACTTGGACTCATAAAACTTTCACCATTCATACATCACATGCATTAACATACTGAAATAACATGTAAAGTAAATCATCTAAAACATGTAAGTAATCAAATACACACACTTGAAACTAGATATGATTATCTAGAAACCCTCCAAATGAGAAGGTAAAACTAGGGTGTGGATGACACTAAAAAATCTTCACTACTGCAGCAATAAAGTGCAGCCAATTAAGGTTATAATGATTTGACCATGAAACATGATCTGCCCTGTGAAAGGTCTGCCCTGATAAAGGCTTATAAAGACTGTTAAGTCCCACCTTGTTAGAGGATTTCAACACCCTGTTAGAAGTGTGTCTAGTTAAAGAACTTTAGGTCATTCACTTGGAATGCCACCCTATTAAAGGATTTGATAAAGCCTGTTAGGACTACTCTGCCTAGGAGATTTAACTGAAATCACCTATTAAAATGTCTTAGCATAGATCTTGTGATTGGTAATTTCTTGTGTGATAATAGATCACCTCTATCCAATCTCTGATTAATCCTTCATGATCTAATGTATCAATGCTATATCCTCTATCATTTGTTCTTCACTTAACTAATTCTGCAATTCACTCTTATTGCAAAGCCACCTCGAATGCTCTATAAACTATCTTGTTTGCTCCTCCAATTTGATCATTCACCCCTTCACAATGCTCTCAACTCTCGTAAAAATTCAGCACTTCATCCTCCTTAAGAAGATTGAGGTGGCTTAGGGATAAGTATGAATCTATAGCTGAGATTCATCCATTTTGCCACTTAAACCTTCCAATGTTTTGATTGGCTACATATAATTGCATAGGGAATCTGCATGTAGATTTGTCCTTATCTCTAAAGAATCAAAATCTATCCTTAGGTCAGCTGAAAATGGTTTACATAGTTTTTTGTGCCATAACAAAAAAATATGTCCAATCTGTGTTACTCAACATATGTAGTTATTGATGCTCGGCATATACAGTAATTGTGCTTCTAACTCGGCACCTGAGCTACTTGGCATCTACTATTCATTTAGCACTTGAATCACTCAGCATGGTCCATCTGCTCAACACTTGAGTGACTTAGCACTCATTGCAACTTAGCATGGTCTAATATTTACATGTTGTACTCAGCATGCATTACTACTTCAACATGAACTAAGTAAATGTCTTAAGTGTGTTGACATTCAAATAACCTCCCCCTTTGACATGAGTGTCAAAAACACTTGAATATACATAATCAATCTAGTCTTCTCAAGTATAACATATCCATGACTTGTCTTATATACACAACTTCAAAATTTTCAAAAATTTTGTAATAACCTATACACGTCAAAATTTATAACTCCCCCTGAGTCAATATGTTTGTCCTATATCCAAAATATATTCTCCATTCTAAGTAGATTTGTCTTTGCTAACTAATACTCTTTTACTTCAATGCACTTATACTCTTTATGCTCTACCTTAGTTGATATCTACTCTGCTCAATTTCTATCCCTATATTGTATTTCTCAAAAATGTATATCACTAACTCCCCCTTTATTGATGCTTCCCCTTTTTCTTTATTCTTTTTCTTTGTTCCTATATTTTCATTTGTATCACTCCCCCTTTAATTAGTCTCCCCCTTTTTGACACTTATGTCAAATGGGCTATACACTTATAGTGTATTTTTCCAAAAAGGATTTATGCACTTCCATTATTATTCTAAGAGCTACATCCCAATTGTCACATACAACATCCAATGACTTGATTTGTGAGCTTAGCTACAAGGTGTATTGGGCCATCTAGTGTAGAAATATTGGGATCCTTCTTTAACAAATTTTCTACATAGCCTAATTCTTTTTGGAGGATTTCCATGTGAGAGAGGCCTAAGTTTGTGTCAATTTGGCTCTTATGTTAGCCTCTTCTACTATTAACATAGCTAATTGACTCTATGATTGAAGTAATGTATGGAAATGTTTCTAACTCTGAGCTAGGTTTTGAGTTAGTTGTATACCTAAAATGTTTAGATTACTCTCTAGGCTTAGAATTCTATGTTTGGTGTCTTGGGTGAAGAGTGTGGGATCACACAATGTGGTGAACAATGAGAAGATATTCTCAAGTACCTTCTTTACATCCTCAACCCTTGTTGCCAATGCAACTTGAGTTGGTGTTATGTCACCAAATATCTTTTCATTTACTTTCCCTTGAAACTTTCTTTCAAACCATTCTAAAAGTTTGGCATTTGTATCTAGGTCTTCATTATTAACCTTTTCCACAATATCTGACAATTGTTCCAGTAGTGGTCTTGTTTCTTTAGGAGTGGGCAAGCTAAATGCATCTAAAAAGATGCCTTTAATTTCTTGCAGTGCTTTCTTTTGCCTATACTCCTTCCTAAGCATTTCTTGATGCTTCTTCTTCTCTAAATCTTGTTTTAAAATGCTTATTTGATCTATTGTCATTATGTCATAGTCAATTTTAGGAATCATTTCCTCTTCATCTAAAGTGATATCATCATAGTGAATTACCTTCTCAACCTTAGAAGAGCTTGAGGTTGGCATTGAGATTTGCAAGGGTATATCTTTTTTTCTTGGCTTCTAAAGAAGTTATGTAGATGAAGAGCCAAATGTCAACAAAATTACCAATGCTTGGATAGCCTCTTGCTCTTTTACCTTAGGTGTTTGTTCACCTTCTTTAGACTTATCTAGATCTATGAAAATGACATGACTTGCACCTTGTGTTTGTGCTTCAGGTAAAGATGTATCTATTTGTCATGTTTGCTCTATTGTTGTCTCTTTTTCTTCTTTGTTGACAATTTGCCTCTACTCAACTATGTCCACTTTAACACTTGTGTCAACCTTAATAGATGTGTCTATAGTTTTTTTAATCAAAGGTTGATCACTAGTAATTGAAGGGATGATAGAAGGTGGTTCTTATGTATTCAAGTTATCCCTTGTAACTTTAGTTATTGCCTTTTGAAGTTCTTCTACACTGATCAAAATTGCATTTGTACATCATTGTGCTTGTAGTGTAGATTGATCTAGAATCTTTTTCAAATCTTCTACAATCAATGGGTTGATGTTTTGAGCTGATGCATCAAAGACATCCTTGAAAATGATAGTTTCTACAAGTACATTTGTATCATGAGGAGGACTAGCACTTGGCATTTGTGTGTCTTGAACACTCTATTCCTCATGTTTTTGTTTAGTTGTTGCCATGTCAGTATCCATCTTCTCAGTCTCCTCCTCCATATTTCTTTCTTCCTTGCTATCCTCTTTGTCATCTTCTTCTTTATCATCATTTTTACCCTCAAAGGGGTCCTTTTCTCCTTGTTTCACAGTAGTTAAACCATAGATTAATTTCCACATTTGAGTGGATTTCTTGACAACATCTTCAAAGTCATTTTGGAGAATGTTGAAGGCTCTATACTTTGGTGTGAACCTTCCTCCATATTTCTTGTTTGCCTTAGCAATCTGTCCTTTTGTTAGTTTTGGCATTACTTAGGCCAAAGTAGTTTCCCTTATTTTCTTTTCCAAATTTAAACAATAATGCCATTTTTGCTCAACTAAATCATATAATGGCTTGGGTATTGAATTAGTAAATTCTAATGGCATATTCTTAAATTTGGACATCATTGCATATAGGGCTTCTTCTACTAACTTTTTCTCCTCTTTTTCCAAATCATCAAAATTTACATTTTTAAGGCCAAATAGATCTTCATTATTTTTGACATTTTTACACAAATTTTCAAGATTAGAAAGTGGTGTATGACTTACCACTTTAAATTGTCTTTCATCATCTAATTCAATTCTCTCCTTATCTGAGTTAGGTTGAGCAATATATTTCCTTATGTGCTTCTTCTACTCTTGGCCTCCTTGTTCTATCTACTTAGTTTTCTCCTTGGCCTTTTATGTGGTGGATTGTGTGCTAGCTTTGGTTGTAGGTGTTGTTGGCTTTGCTCAGCTTAGTTTAGCAACTTTTTTTGCTTTGGTCATAGGCTGTGCCTTGGCCTTTCTCTTCTTTGGTTTGGCATGTGTTGGTGCTTCCTTGACTTATTCTTCCTTGGCACCCTTTATTTCCTCTTCTTCCTTTTCCTCACCCATGCCTTGATTTAATGCAAGAGGTTCTTGATTTTTTTCTTGTTCTTCCTCTTCATCCTCTTCATCTCCTTCCTCTTCTTCCTCTTCAACACCTTCACCAAATTTAGCTTTAAGTTTCTTCACTAGTTTGTCCTTCTTCTTCAGTGTAGAGGTTGTCTTCAATTTCATTTCCACCTTTGACTTCATTACATCATAGTTACCAAATATTTTTGTTGTTTTATCAACTTCCTCAACTAGAAGTGTAGTGATGGCTATTGAGGCTTCATCAACATTGATCTAATAACCTAGGGGTCTTAGCAATATTGCCCTAGGTGTGGCAGCCTATACATATGTGTAATCAATGTCTACAAGAAAAAATATATCATTGTAATATTTTTCAACCAAACAAATAGGTATCCTCATCCTTTACTTCATAGACTTCTTAAAGTCTTCAAAATAACTAGTCATGATAGTTTCAAAACTTTCACCCATCTAATCAATGTACTTATTTATCTAAGCAGCAACTAACCTATTTGTCTTCCATCCTATTTTACCAAAAGATGGGAATGTATTTTATCCATAGAAAAATATGCAAACTAGAATTGATCCAATTTTGAATTGTGCACTCTTGGTTCTCCTTACTGTGTCAAGGCTTTCCATTATTTGTTCCAATTAAAGCTCAGCTAGATCATAGGTATGATCTTTCTTCACAATTTTGTATCTAGCATCCACTATAATGCAGGGTACATTATTTAATCTACTAGATTAATAAAACTTGTGAGGAATAGCCCTTACTACAAAGTTTATTAGTGGCTCTGTGATAGTGTCTATTGTCATTCCTCGTTTGTTCCACTTTGCTCCTATATTCTTCTCTATTGCCTCTATAGAATCACTTTGCAAAGTCTTTGGCTGATCTAGGATTGGGAAACTAGTAACCCTATGGATTGTTATCTTTGATATCTTTATTGGTCCACCTTCCAACCATAGGGATGCATCGTGAACTTGGCTCAATACTATTCTTATCTATTCAATTTTGAATATAGTAGAAAATTCTAGGGCACGCGTCAAACCCTTCCTTTTCAACAATTTTGAATTCTTCTTTCAAGGCATCATTTTTATATAATCTATCATACGCTTCTCTTATCTCCATGTCAGCTATTCCTCCTATCTTACAATTATAACATTTTTTGACATCTTGGACCATAATGACTTTTGAGGGAATCATGGACAATGCACCTGAATGACCTTGTTTATAAGCAACATTTAGAATTGCTTTGTAACCTAGCTATTTTACCTCATTACTAAATAATTGGACATTCAATACCTCTTTCCCTTCTAAATTTCTTGAGCTAGACACCATTGTGACAAACTAGGGTTTTTATAAATGCAAACTGTGTAGCTTGGTTTATGATAAATACCTTTAAAATCTTATAGAACTGGAGTCAGATCATCATTGTAATCTTTGCAAATGCTTCAAACATATTTATGAATCATCTTCTACTCTATTTTCTCTTTCTTGAATTTGAAATGACAAGAAATGAGTAAAAAATGACCATATACCCTTCAAAAAACCTTGCAATTAATGCTTAGTGCTTGTATAGCTATAAACTCAGCATCAACTTGATTTCAAAATCATTCAACATCCATTAATATTACCATCATTTGGTAGCTACTACAAACTCAGCATCAAATAGCTAATCTAGTAGTTGAGCACTAACTAGTATTCCACTTGGCATCCATTGAAAACTTTTCATGCTCGGCAACAACATGAAAACTTAAAAATTTAATCTTGCATCTTAGTTCATGCTAAAGTAGTCCTTTTAGTACTAACTTCTTTTGGAACTAATGTATGATATAATACTTTAAATATCAGTCCCACATACCTCTTTTTTGCTTAGTTTGATGAGGTGTGACCACCTGACCCATTAGGTGAAGTGGTCCCTTCTCCATTTGATGTACTACAACCATCTTTCTTCTTCCATGTCTTATTCATCTCATTCCTAATGTGTTCAACATCTACCTCGTCTTTGCCTTTATCAAATTCACAACTTGGTGCCTTAGACCTAGTTGGACAATACTTACTAATATGACCATTTTTCAAATAGCTAAATCATGTGGTTTGACTCAACCACTTTTTGTAGTTACCACTAAAGTGAGTCCTAATATAATTCTCAGGAACATTTCCATATTCTTGACAATAGTGGTAGCTATATCTTGTATTGCAATCCCAATTATAAGAGTTTCCATAGATTCTTACCTTTTTTGGCTTGTTTGATAACCACATGGACTTGGATCTTCACTCAAAGGCTCTATGTCCATACTTCTGACAGTTGTAGCAATATCCTTCAAATGTTGGTGCATACATGATTCTGCTTCTATATTCATGTGCCTGATGACCTTATTTATTTGCACTTATGATAGTGGATCATATTCTTAGACTTGATATTCTAATTTGTATTTTTGCTTTTGCACACATTAGCAGTATGTCCTTTCTTTCCACAACTATGACAGGTAGGTTTGGAATTCTTACCTCTATTATTCCTTTCTTCAGCAACTTTGGATGATTCTCCTTCTTTAGTACTTGTGTAGCCCAATCCTGATGTATCTCTATTGGATCTAGGGGATCTCAATAATTGCTCAAAGTATTTGATGGCTTCATTTGGCTTGTTGAAACTTTTATCAAATTCTTTTTCTCTTTTTAGGTCATTCTACAATTGTTCATTCTGCAACTTCAATGTAGTTATCTCAATATCCTTGATATTCAACTCATGATGAACATTCATCATTTGGCTCAAAGTATCTAGTTGCATGTTTGAGATCTTGGTTAGCTCTATTGACTTCTCTTTCAGTTTGTTTACCAGAGTTCTTTTTTCTTCTTCAATCATGGCTTTGTCTTTCATGGCTTTCTTCTTTTGTTTAGTCACCTCACATAGTAGTATAGCTTGTGATTCTTGCTCCAAGTTGAGATTTCTAATTTCTTCAGCTTGGATTCTATTCTTCTCCATTAGATTTGTAACTACTGCATCAAATTCACTAGAGTTACTATCTGCAAATAGCTTTGTGGTGTCGATTTCTTTGTATTGTGTGTCATTTTCTGCAATGGAAATTTCTTTCCTTTTCTTCAAGGAACTCTTCAAAGCATCTCTAGGTTCATTCAATTGATGTAGTATGGGATGTATCTTAATCTCTTGGTTCTCAATAGTCTTCCCCAATTTATAGACTTCCATTTCAAGATCTTTCCTCTAAGCTACAAAGATTCTCCTTCTAAGAACTTGGCTCTGATACCAATTGTTGGAATTACCTTGAATAATTGATTCACCCCTCCCCCCCCTAAAGTAATTCCAACAATGTCAATAGGGTCTACAAGTTGTGTAGTTTTGTAAGTAGTCTATACTTACATGTTTCATTTATGGCTTAGTTATGGGTTGTCTTTGCCCATTGATCTTTCATTAGTGATGTATATTCAGATTGGTGGTTTAGATTTGGGTTGTCTATACCCTATGTCACATGATTTGCTAATTTTTCTTCATGTAAAAGGGATGAGATGTTGTTACCAGGTATAGTCATGGTGGATGATTGTGGTTGACTATTTTATGCTAACAGGTTGGACACTTTGAGAATTAGTTGCTTAGTACATGGATGTGATAATGGTGCCATGGATTTTGGCATGACATGATTGGATATATAGGTACATCCTTGATGTTCAATAGTTTTGATTCCTTATTTGGTTATGGTGTTATATCTTCTTGGTTGAGGATCATGGTTATTTGATTTCTTTTGAGGAGGTCATGATGTGCACTTTGAGTTCTTTGATGGTTTGATGCCTTGGTTGATTCTCATGGTTAGAGGATGGTTTTTCATCATGATGTCATGGATAGATTTGATACTAAGTTTACTAGGAGCTTGTGATAGTGATGAGTTGATAATGCAAGATTAGTTCCTAGTTTGGTTTGTATCTTCTTGGGTTTGGAGATCTTGGTTTCACTTGGTACTGACACTTTGGTTGTGTGAGTGTAGACCTGGATGATCTTCATGTAGGAGATGGATTTTATGATGCCATGGGTTACTTGATACCATGTTTGAGTGGGATTTTTTTTGGCATTGATATTTTTATTGTGTTTTGGAGGTTTTTCTTAGATCCTATTATTACAAAAGCATCCTTGACATTTGTAGGGTGTACTTGTTATCTTCATGGTGTATGAAGATGGTTAGATCTTGAGGACTTGTGGGGTTCTTGGTTATCTTCATGGTGTGTGGAGATGGTTGCATCTTGAGGACTAACAAGGTTCTTGGTAAAGGTGTGGTTTATGCTTTCATTTGACATGTTATCCTTGGTGTGAGGATGTCATGATATACTCTTGATACATGTTTAGAGTTTTAACACATTAATTATATGGAACAATATCTTTAAATTTGACTTTATCACTAGCCATATGATTAGAACATCCACCATCAATTATCCATGTCTCACTTTTGTTCAAAGAATAAATTAATGCATTTTTCTCATCTTCATTGGACTCTTCTTTCATAGCAATATAGATAATTTTATCATCATTACTATCAGACTCATTATCAATCTTTTCTTTAGAAATATAACAATATTTCTTGCCTTTACCATCCTTGCTTCTTCTGTAGGCTTTTTCATCTCTTCTTCCTTTGTACTTTCTTTCCTTCTTTTCATCTTTATCTTCTCTATCAAGACATCTAGCAGCAATATGACCAAGTTTGTTGCATGAAAAATAAATAATAGGTAATTTACCTTTTTATTTACCTCTTCCTCTTCGAAACCTTTTTGTAATGAGGGATTCAAGTTCATCAATCTCATCATCAGAACTACCACTTTCACTCTTCACATGTTTTCCTTTCTTCTTACTAAGAATCAGTTGTGACTTGAAAGTAGATTCAATGGTAGTAGGTGTATAGTTATCAAATTAGACATCTCAAAAGTAGTAAGTCTACCAATGTAATGCCCTGCTCGGAGATCCCTGGAATAAGGATTCAATACAAGCCAAGATTTTTATATTTTTACAAGTATGAATGCACATGACAACATCATATAGGGATCACAAAGATTGCAACAGAAGACTTCACCACAATCCCAGGAACCAATGAATCTCTGAATGCCACTACCAAACTAACACACACAAACAAAAGCCAACAATGACCATGCACATGATGAGGGCTCAAAGAAACAACCACTCATCAACAAAACACCAAGCTAGGGTAAATGCAAAATCCTAAAATTTGGCTAAGTCTAAAATCCTAAAGCCCTGAAATTTGGCTAAGTCTAAATTTTTGAAGCCCTAAAATTTCCTAGAATCTTTATCTTATCTTGAAGAGGTCTGAAACCTATCTCAAAAGATTTGTCACATATATTAAAATATATCTTAAGTATAAGAAATTAGATATACATCAACTTATACTTTAGAACCCTTAGAAGGAATGTTTTGGACTGGAAAGGTGTGAAATCCAATAAGGTGTCCAAAACCCACTTTCAAAACTTCCTCAACCCATCCTAACTACTCCCTATTTCTTGTGCGAGAAAGTGCACTGGTCTCAAATTTTGCGCGAGATCATTCATCACTGTGTGTGAGAAAGTGCATGGCTTCATGCGAGGATTTGCATCCCTACACGAGGAAATGCATTCTTGCATGAGGAAGTACATTCTCATGCAAGGAACTTCCTTTCCATGCAAGAAAACACATAAACGTGACAAAAAAATAAGAATAAAAAGCATAAAAACATGAAAACCTCCATACTGGGAAGTATCGAATCCATGTAAATCAAGGAATGGACACTCGAGTGCATAAAAAACAAGGAAAGAGGAACATCTATCCATCTAAACCATAGCAGTAAAGAACATACTAAATGCAACATCATAGTGAACAAAACTAACATCGCAATGTATAGAAATAACATCACAATAACTGAACAACCAAACTAAGTATGTGGTTCCTCCCAACCATCAATAGCATCATAAGACCATCGTGGGTCCTAGCCATCCCCTGTACATAACATCCCAAGCCACCGATTGAATCATTATTACTATCATAATAGGGATGTCACTACAAAAACATGCTACAATAAAAGCATAAGGAAATCTAACATGCTAGTAGTAAAGCATAAGATAATCCTACAAGTAGATAAGATCACCCATCACATGCTAAACATCAATAAGCAATAGATAAACCAATACCACAATTCACATCATCTAGTCATATGCTAAACATCATAATATGGAAATGCATCAAATAAACTAAAATCATCTAAACATGATATCCAAGCATTCCAATGGAAGCATAAATCACAAGAAAGCATACTCTGAAATCCGAAGTATCAAGTGAAAACATCTAGCAATGGTCGCACTAGGATAAAAGACCATCTTTATACACCAATCCCTAGCAATAGTGAAGGTAGCTATGCCTCCCAACCACGTGGCACCTGTAGGTCCACACCTATCATGCTGATTGAGATAATGATCCAACCAAAAATACACAAAAATAATATCCATGGCTAACACTCACACCAGATAGTATGATGGTTGTAACCAAAAACCTGAGACAATGCAAGGAGTAAAGGTCTTGGTCAGACACTCAATAGGCTACTAAGTAGGGGCTGACATCATGGACAGTTGCTTGGCATCAAAAATCCCAAGCTCGGATCATGTGTCCTTAAACTTAAATGGGTGCTCACACATTGTGTCCTCGAACTTAATCGGGTGCACACACATTTTATTATCTTAAATTTTATTACCATTCACACATTTTTATTTAGTTATCAATTACTTAAAACTTATGCACACCAACCCTTAGGAAATAGGCATCAAGTTTCAAAAAAGAAGCCCCCTCCATATGCTACCTTACCCTACCCATGCTAATCCTACAACAAGTGGCCATGGGCATGCATATTCCCAACCCAACCCCAATGATCATAACTTCTGGAAGTACCATAGAAGATCGGGCTTCGCAAGTCACCTGAAAAATGTATGCACACATACTCATGTGTGGCACACCACCATCATGAAGATCATAACACAATGTAAAAATATAACACCCAACTAAAAGCAACTCAGGAGGATGGATTCTACATGAATCCCAAGAACCAATAAAACCATACATCATGAAATCACTCAACTGGCCTCAATCTAGAAGTATGGATTCTACATAAATCCCAATGATGCAACAAGACCAAACATCATGAACTCACTTAGCTGCCCTCAATTCGGGAGTATGGATTCTACACAAATCTTAGTGTTCATGAAACAAAAGCAAAGGTCCAAAAGAAACAATAACACCAAGTATAAAATCACTCAACCGACCATAGTGTCAAGAGTATGGATGCAACATGCATCCCAATGTAAACACAAAAGTGCAATAAAGGTCTAACTAACATCCAAATGGATAATCTAGGTCCATGACCCAACTCATGCCAAGAAAACCCAAGAAAATAGGGTGACACGCAAAACAAGGTAAAAATTCCAAAATCTAGGAAAACTTTGAAATTAAAACCCATTTGACCTTTGGGTACAAAAATCCCAAAAATCCAAAAATAAACAAGTCTAAAAACTATATGAAAAAATGGCCAGTATAAAAGTGCAAAACCCCAAACCCTCATCCCAAAAAATAGGGAAATGTTTGTACCTTCCCAACCAGGTAGAAATAACATACAGAAATGGAGGGGAACACTAGTTCTCAGCCTCCAAACAAATGGCTACCAAAAATAGAAGCAAAAACAGAGCTGAAACAATAAAACAAGAAAGCCCTACCTCATAGCCAAAAGGGAAAAATGAGAATCTAAACCATAAAATAAATAGCACGTAAAAGTAGTTGAAAATTGCAACAATCCAAAGTTTCCTCGAGCTAAATCCAATGAACTCAACCTCACGACGATCCCATGGACGTAGCTCCCACAACGAACAAAAAAAAAAATCCTCATGAAGAGGATTTTGGGTTTTACTCTTCAACTTTCTAATTCAAAAGTGAGAAGTGAGGAATTAAATTCCTTTTTGGATATTTATTCACTTTTCAAGTGAATAATCGATTAGGACAAATAACCAGCCAACCTAGTTAAACCCCAAATTGACCCAAACGAAAATAGGCTATTCCCATAAATAGGAATTCATCTATGGAAAATCTACCAAAAATTAAAATAAATCAATTAAAAGCCCAAAAACACAAAAACACAAAAATTTCTTTAACAACTTTCACAACAATGCTAAACTCTAAATGCACAGACATGCTCACTGGTCTAATCACATAATGCAAATGAGTTTGAATTAATAATCATCAAAAGGTTTAATTAAATAAATAAAATAAGGATACGTCGACCATATAGGGATGACATTGGTAAAATATGAATAGTTGAATCATTAACTCCATGTGCCATTGCCAAGTATATAAATCCTACACACTAACAACACAATCAAGTGCAATTGCATATAATAACATCACTGAAGCAATAAATGCATTAAATCCCCTAATTTAACCATTTATTTAATTATATTAAAATAATCTATTTACATCACTCATGTTCACATAAAGCATAACAACATAGGCATGAAGTAACTAACCATAGCATTAAATCCATCTCATAACATAATCAAAGATATGTCCAAATACCAAAGAACCAGATATCATCATAAAACACACTGTCATCTCAAAATGGCATCATCATGCAATATGATTAACTAAATAGTATAGTAATTTAACATCTATGATATTGAAATCAAGGTATAACATTCAACCCTTAGGTCATCTCAAATGTAAACATAACATGAGTAACAAATATCTCTCAAATCAAAATATAACAAGGTAATTATCTGTAGCACATAACCAAAGAATCCAACATGTACAATCCATTTATAATTATTTAAGCATTTAATAATGGTTGTTTAAACAACAAGTAGGAACTTAAAACACATAAGCAAACATTGTCATAAACATGACTAACCACTGCTACAGGAACCTAGTCTAATATAGCATGGTAATAGTACACAATGCAATCTCTGCACACATCTCAAGGTAATCATGGAACAACCTCGTGATACCACATCAATCCTTGTAACCACTAGCACAAACCTCAATGCACCAAAATTACATCATAACCTCAAAAATTAGCCATAATCATAATCAAAGCAACTGATATAGAAACATAAATCTAATCACCTCAACGGTGAAGACCACTCATGGTCATAATCATGATCCATCACAACAAAAGATCAACTAGGTTGCATCCATTAGGATGACTTACAAAAGTCAAATGGGAGAGGCACTACAACCAACTACACCTTCTAAGGTAAAATTGTTACCTAGTGTGCACCTTAGTTCTTGTATTGTAGAGACTCTAAGGAATAGATAGGGAATAGAGTCATCAATACCTTTCTTATCACTATTTCATCTTCAATTTTTCCATTTGATCATTGAATAGCATTAAAAACCTCTTTAACTCTTGTGTGATATTGTACTATGTTTTCACCTTCCACCATTCTCATATCATCAAATTTACCTCTTAGGCTTTCTTCTTTGGCTCTTAGTACATTGTCATCACCTCCATATATGGTCAATATATCCCACATCTTCTTTGTAGTATTGCAATCTTTTAGGTCATCAAACTCAACATAGCTTAGGGTTGAGGCAATCTCCAACATTGTTTGGTGTTGATCTAACTTTTGTCTCAATTCTTTAGTAGTCAGAGGAATAGTTGTTACCTCTACATATTCATTGCTTGGAAAATTGACAACAACATCACTAATACTAGATATGTGAAACTTCATCAGGGTCTTCCATGCAGGAAAGTTATCCTTATTCAGCTTGGGTACATGTCTCTTGTTTATCATAATCTTTCACTTTAAGTACCTCAAGAATTTTCTCTATAAGCACTGAGCTCTGATACTAATTGTTAGAAATATTCAAAATAACTAAGAAGGGGGGTGAATAAGTTAGTCAAGGTCAATATGTACCACTTGAACAATTAAACATTAAACACATCACTATTATGCTTATCTTGCATATCCTGCTATTACTCGATCTCTACTATAAAAATGTCATAAACTTTAAATTGCATTGCATAATAAAAGCATTATCACATGTAAAACATTCATCACAGTTTGGCACTAGGATTTTATGTGGAAACCCAATTTGGGAAAAACCACTAGCAATATGTTAGTTTTTTTCACTTTTTCAAAGTGATCTCTGTTAGGATCCAACCCTATTAAAGGTTACAATACACATTGTTAAATGTGACCTGATTAAAGTATTTAATCACCCTATTAGGAGTGGTCTTACAAGAGGACTTTGATCATTCCATTTATAATGTCACCTAGTTAAAGAATTTATACAAACTATCAATTCTTCAAATGACTTTAAGGTCAACCTTTGTTAAAAGGATTTCAATAGAAACTAGTTACAATAATAAGAAAGAAATAGTAGGTTTTGATCTGTGTGATTACAACTCACTTTTTCTTGTTCGAATCTTTGGTCAATCCTTATTTTGGTTCATTGATAAGCCTTACATTGTCATCTCTAATCTTGATCTACTTGGACACCCTTCAAGCAATCAATCCACTCTTCTCATCAACACTTAAGCCTTCTACTCAAATTCACATATCAACAACAACATTGCATCTACAAGCTTTTCTCTTTTAGCTTCACATCCACTCACTTGTGTCTTTCTAGTCAACCTTGCTTTTTATGACTTCCTTCACATACAAACTCACATGCACACACTAGTTGGGGTTAGAATAGGCACCAAATGTTTGGTTCTGTATCACCTTAAATAGATAATCTATGCTTTACCATTTTCTACATCCACCGTAGCTCTTAGGATTTATGATTAGATTCAACTCTATTCAATGTATTTGAACATCTTCTTGATCATCCTCTAGAAACTTCTCTAGAGTCCTTTGGTTAGGTTTTTACCTAATCAGCACCTTAAATTTAATAATCCAAATCATTAATCTTATCTTCAACACAATTTGTATCTCCCAAGAAATCAACTAGTCAGCTTGATCTTACAATTTTTTTGAATTTGATCTTTTACTATCACTCAAAAATCACTAAATTCTAACACTTGGCCAATACTAAAACACTCGATCACTATTTCTAGCTCAACATCAACTAACTTTCTCGATCGATGCTAATACTTGGTCAACACTAGATTTTCTTGGCACTAAATGTGGCTCGGTTGACACTAGCATTACTTGGCACTCATTATTGTACTCTTTTTCTTGGCTTGTCTTAGCTTCCTTGACATAAAAAATTTCTTTTCTTTATCAAATTATATCTAATAAAATATCCATTGTAACTTTTTTCATAACCTAAACATTTTCTCTAAGTGTCATAGTTATGAGTAACTCTCAAATCCTCTTCATCAATCAAATAGATATGACATTTAGATTAGGTAGCAATATGTCTCATCCATAGATTTGGCATCAATGAAAAAAAAAAATTTATTCCAATTGTAAGTTTCCAACATTCTATACCCATGAATGTAATATATTTGATATTATAAAATAGTATACTTGATCTAATGTACACCTTTTTCTACTTTTCTAAAGATTTTCCCACCTACACATACTTCTGGAAAAGTAGATATTTTTGAAATGAGGCTTGTTTTGTAGACAACTTTAGAACTATGATTGAGTGTATACCTTTTTTCAGTTTTTTTGAAGAATTGGCCATCTACAGATACACCTGGTCAAACAAGTGTGTTGAAATGAGGCTTAGTTTGTGGATAATTTAGGAGCTATGTTAAAAATAGGTCTACCAAAATGTTGTACTTTTTGTATATTGTTTAATACAATGGTGATGAAATCACAATATTGTGTATTATGCTTTGGGCATCTATAATGTTTATGTTGAATAGAAATTATTATTAAATACTTCTAACTCTCTTTATTGCCACATATGTCTTTAAGATGGACTCAATTAGACTCCAATTGAATATGTGGATGCAAGCACTGAATTATACCAAGTTCATGACAAATTTCTAGTTATGCACTTAAAATTAATATTTCCAAATCTTTGTGACATGCATATGGTATTTTGTTAACTCTAGAGACCCAATTTTTTAGATTTGCTTTTTGGAATTTGTCAACTAAGTTGTATTAAAATATCTTTAAACAAATCAAATCAAAACTAGTGTCTAAGAGATTTTAGAGATTGTACACTTTGAATATCTACTATATGATGATTTCCTTCACATTGTATTGCATCTTATTATCCTAATACAACAACAACACTTTGTTGAATCTAATGACTAGAGAGTCAGATATAATCCCTTCACAAATTTTTAATACTTACAAAAATATCATGAATATAAATAGGAAATGTTGCAGTTGATTAATCTCCTATTGATGACATAACAAATAAGAAAGTAAGGCATAAAAATGAAAAATATTGTTCTCCACATGAGGAATTTTAGACATGGTGTTTCAATTATCACTACATAACATGGTTGATCTTTACCAAATAAATTTTGTTGACAACACTCTAGTAGTTGCAGCCTACAAAATATTTAATTACATTCGGCTTCCACATAGCTAACACTACATCAAAGCACAAGAAAATTAGTGGATGGAACTCCACTTTTTTATTCTTATATTATTGCTAAATTAAATATTTTAGATATCTTTCTGAAAAATATTCTTACTTTTTATGTACATTTCAAATTGACTCTTTTGTTTACAAAACATACACCCTCAAAATGTCAAATATTTAATTAGATTTTGTAGTTTTTCATTTTTAAATTTTTTACATTATTTTAGGAATGGAAACTTGGCATCTAATGAATTCTGTACACCTCTCTTTATTTCTACCACTCCTACACCCACACAACTTATGTAGTATTCAATCTTCTTTAATTGAAAATTGTTGGTTAAATTATATTTTTGACTACTTAAGAGAAATACTATTTTTGTTCAAGTGAAGAATTCTAATAGATTCAGCATGAAATTTTAAGCCTTTAAATTTTCAAGTATTTATATGACAAATATCATCAGTCTGCTTCTGAAAATGTAACATTGGATTATTAATAAAATGATTTTATTTGTGCTTTGTATTTTATCTCATCTAGGTAGCAACTTCATATTACAAGTATGATTGAAAATTCATCTCATCAAGTTCCTTAAAATAGGGAAAAAGGTATTAACTAATGTTCAATACATCCCTCTAGAAATTGTTGAACATCGTAATGGATGGATATTGTCCACATTAGAGAATACATTTTTCATTAGTATTACAACCTGTTGCATGAGCTTTTCATTTTTGCTATTTCTATTTTTGTACTAAACTGGGTGCTTAGTCAAAGTTTGATGAAAAAATAGGGGCTTCTCTTGTTAATGGGTCTTTCTTGATTATACAAATAGATGCTTCTACTAAGGAAATGTTTCTAAATAGTCCCTCAAAGAATTATTTCTAATCATCATCTAGGAATCAGAGTAAGTCATTTTACACATAGGTTTTTGCTAATCTAGATAGATGTCCCTAGTAATAGCAAGTTCCTCAATATAACCTCAACAAATATTTTCTTCCTAATCTTCATCCATAGGATGCATAACACAATTTGTATCAAGTACCTATTTCTTGCCTATCACTACCCACTTGCTGAAGTACATCTAGCACTTTGAAAAGTTCTATGAAATGTCTCCATTTCTCTCCAATTGTGGATGTGATATGTCTCCTACAACAAATTTGTGCACTTTGTTCTGAATCAGATCAAGCTATAGCATGGAGTCTTTTTTAATCCCTTGTCTTTCATCATTTTCTTCATTCTTCCTACATCTCCCCATTTTCCAGCTACTACATATAAATTTGAAAGGAGAACATAAGGTCCAACATTTTTAGGTTCAAGTTTAAAAAGGTGCCTTTCCACTTGTTCAGCTAATTCTACATCACTATGGATTATGCAAGCACCAAGAAATGCTCCTCAACCATTAGGATTGGCTTCAAATGGCATCCCTTTTACCAAGTCATGTGCCTCAACCAATTAACCAAGTTGGCCAAGGAGGTCCACAATAAAACTATATTTCTCTACATTGGATTCAATACAATACTTCTTCCTCATGACTTTGAAGTAATGCATGCCTTCATACACAAGACCATCATGGTTGCAAGTAGTCAAAAGAGATACAAACAATTGCAAGCTATGGCTAGAGTCAATGGAGTATACATAGCACAATGCAGAATCTCCTCACCTTTTATAAGAAGTCATTCACTTATTTTAGTCTCACTATTTAAGCCACAAAAATTTAAGGAAGCTCCATATTATCATAAAAAAGTAATTCTGATCTGAGCTATTGGCCACATCAACATTCACATCAATGCGATTGAAAAATGAATAGGTTTTGATTTATCTAAGAATTTATTGTTGATTTCCAACAATACTTCAGAAGTGATGTGCATGAGATTAAAAATGAGAAGGGTTTTTGTCATTTGACAATTTAAAAATATAGAAACTTCTCTATATTTTTTTTCTAATTATCGTTTACATAAAGTTTCTATTTTATTCATAAAAAATATTTTATATATTTGTCTCTAATAATAATTTATTAGTATCTTCATATTACTATAAAACATGAATTGAGAATTGAATGTAAGATATTTTATAAAATATCATTGTAATACTACATTAATTTATATATTATTCATAATAAATATTATATATATTTAATATTAGTTTATTAGTATCTTCATATTACTAGAAAAACATGAATTGAGAATTGAATGTAGGATATTTTAGAGAATGTAGTTGTAATGCTACATTGATAATTTAAAATATACTTCATATCTCTAGTCATTGCTGCAAGCTATGTTTAAGCTATAGGACCATTCAAAGAAACATAAAATTTGTGTTTTGATTCTTTTTTCTTCCTTATTTATAGCATTATTGATGGTGTAAAAGATCTTATATTTTCATTTTCATTACCATTCTAACCTTTGATTGTCTTTTCTTCATATTTTTTCAACACAATTTGATTTGTTTTATCAATGTCATTGTTTTCATCATCTTGAAATTTACCTTGATATTAACCATGTTTCTGTTCCACAATGTAGTCTATTTCTTCAATACAATTATTTTTATTATCTTGAAAAATATATTGGTTAATGTCATATGTTTTTTTGCATGCACAAGTGCTTTCCAAAGAAAAATAACTATTGTTAAATCCTATAAAATAATTGCACAATCAGGTATTTCTTACACAATATTATTATTTTTGGATGTCTAGATCTACAATCTCATTGACTCACCAAGAAAAAGCTTTGGCATTCGTAATGAGATATAAAGACGTATATGTAGTGCACATATATTGTTAGAGTAAAAGGTTAATTTAATTTCATTTATTACATTACCTTTTCTCTCTTCTTAAGATTTCCCTTTATGCACTTTCATTTTCATTTAATAGTTAATTAGTAATTATTAAATGTCATTTACCTCTTAGGGTTTCCCTTTTAGGTATTTGATCTCCTTCTATAAGGATTGATCAATTGTAAATTTTATTCATCTTTTTAGTCTGATAATACAACTTTCCCTGTTTTCATAGCAAACCCTTGCCTCTTCTTTGTCTTTTCTTCTCTATAACAAGTTTTTGCATGAAAATATTCTTTAGATTTTGTGGATTTGTATTGCTCAAATCCTACATGGTATAATAGCCTAACATAGTCTAGTTTGTTCTTATTTGGAGGAAAAGAAGAACGAGGATTTGATAGAATAGATCTAGTTATTTTCAAGTATTTTCTATGAAAATATTAGGGTCTCTAATTTTTGGAATACTTTGTGTTGGAAACTTACAATTGGAACAATTTTTGTTTTTTCATTGATTTCAAATCAACTAATAAAACATATTGTTACCTAATCTAAATTTAATATTTATTTAATTGATGAAGAGGATTTGAGAAATTGCTCATAATAATAGCACCTAAAGCAAAGGTTGAGTTATGAAAAGGGACCTACAATGGATATTTGATTAGTTAGACTTTGTTAAGACATAATGATTTTTTATATCAAGAAAGTTAAGCTAAGTCAAGCAATAGAGTAAAAGGGTAAGGAATATCCAGTGATGCTAGTGTCAACCGACCCATAGTATGTGTTGAGAAAATCTAGTGTTGATCGAGCATCAGTATTGTCTGAGGAAGATATTTAATGTCAAGCTAGAAGTTTTATAGTGGTTGAGTGCTTCAGGGATGATTGAGTGTTAGAACTTAGTGATTGTTGTGTAATAATGTTCAGAATGAATTTGAGGAAATCATAATTCCTAGCTGACCCAGTTAATTTCTTGGGAGAAGTAAACCATGTTGAAGATAAGATTAATAATTTGGATTAAAAAATTCAAGGTGAGGACTAGGTAAAGATCTAACAGATGGATTCTAGAGAATTTTTTAGAGGATGATCAAAAAGGTGGACAAATACAATGAATCATGTTGAACCTGATCATAAACCCTAAGATTTATGGTGATCGTGGAAAATGACAAAATAAGAATTGCCTATTGAAAGAAATATTGAGCCAAAATCAATAGGGGAAGAGTGTGAATGTGAGATGCATACTTAAGAAGGTTGATTAGAGATGCACAAGTGTGAATTCAAAACTAAAGGAGATTACTTACAAAGATGCTACTAATATTGATAAGTGAAATATAAGTAGATAGCTTAAGTTTTCTTGGAAGGAGAAGATTGATTGCTTTAAGGGTTGCCAAGTGAATCAAGAATAGCAATGATAGTGGAGAGAGTATTAGTGAATCAACACATGAATCGAACAGTGATCTAAACTTGTTAAGTGAGTTATAATCATACATATCAAAACCCTACTATTTTCTTTCTAATCATTGTAAACAATTTGTATTGAAATCCTTTTAACAAAGGTTGACCTAATTGTCATTTGAAGACTTAATAGTCTATGTAAATCCTTTTAAAAAGTGACATTCTAAATAGAATAAGCAAAGCCCTCTAACAAGGCCACTCCTAATAGGGTGATTAAATCCTCCAACTAGGTCAAATTTAATAGTGTGTATTGTAAAATTTTAATAGGGTTGGCTCCTAATAGAGCTCACTTTGAAAGAGTGAAAAAGTGGTGACATGTTGTTGGCGGTTTTTCCCAAATTAGGTTTCCATGTAAAATCCTAGTGTCAAACTTGTCTTGAATGTTTTATATGTTTTATAGTTTATATTCATCAAAGTATGTTATGTTTGAGACAATAATTTTATCAATTAGTAGAGACCAAGCAATAGCGAGATAAGCATAATAGTGAATGTTTCATGTTTAATTGTTCAAATGGTACTTATGGACCTTGAGTAACTGATTCATGCCCCTCTCCATCTCAATTTTTCAAACTTGTGTTGAATGTTTTATATGTTTTATAGTTTATATTCATCAAAGTATGTTATGTTTGAGACAATAATTTTATCAATTAGTAGAGACCAAGCAATAGTGAGATAAGCATAATAGTGAATGTTTCATGTTTAATTGTTCAAATGGTACTTATGGACCTTGAGTAACTGATTCATGTCCCTCCCCATCTCAATTATTCTAAAAAATTCTAACAATTGGTATCAAAGTCTAGTTCTTACAAAGAAAATTTTGAAGATACTTAAAACCAAAGATCATGACTCACAAAAGATATGTACCAAAGTTGAACAAGGATAACTTTCCTACATGGAGAACCTTGATGAGGTTGTATATATCTAGTATTAGTGATGTTGCTATCAAATTTGTAGATAGTGAGTATGTAAAGGTAATAACTACTCCTTTGACAACTGAACAACTAAAGTAGAAGCAAGAACACAATCAAACAAAGTTGGAGATTGCAATAGCCCTAAGCTATGCCAAGTTTGGTGACTTAAAAGGTTGTGATAGTGCAAAGAAAATGTGGGACAAATTCAAAACTATATATGGAGGTGATGACAATATCTTGAGAGCCAAATTAGAGATCCTAATAGGTAAATTTGATGACATGAGAATGATGGAAGATGAGAATATTGTGCAATATTATACAAGAGTTAAAGAAGGTATCAATGTTATTCATGGTGCAAATTGAGAAATCAAAGATGAAATTGTGATAAGAAAGGTACCAAGGAATCTACTCCCTATATAGGTCATTAAAGTGTCTACAATTCAAGAATTGAGATGCACACCAAGTAACACTTTGATCTTGGAAGATATAATTAGTAGAAAAATTTCTTTTGAGATGTCTAACTTTGATAACTACACCTCCTACTACTATTGAATTTTCCTTTAAGTCACAATTGGTTCTTAGAAAAAGAAAAGGAAAACATGTGAAGAGTGATGGTTGTTAGTCTCATAATGGTTTTGACATTTGAGTGCCAACACACATAACCACCCTCTACATTGAAGTTGAGCACACTATGTATGCCAAGTCAAAATTCCATAGGGGCCAAGTGATCTTCAAGTGCTGAGTGATCTTTAGGTGCTAAGTGAAGATCAAGTGGCCAAGTGACTTCAGGTGCTGAGCATGATACAAGTGCTGAGTAATATATAGGTTCTAAGTCACAGATAATACTAAGCAGGATAGAATCACTACAAGAGTCGAGTGAGCTAGTTTCTTATATGTGTCGAGCATCAGGAATTGGAAAGTGCTGAGTAATACAGAATGTGCATATGAGTTTGAAAAGGCACAAACTCAGATGCAAACTACTTTTATGGTTGACATATGATGAATCTCAAAGGATCTAAGTGATAAGAATAATCTTTTGTATTTCCTATGCAATATACATGTAGCCAATAAGAAAAATGGAGAAGGCATGCAACCAATAATGAAAGTGCAAGGAATGAGCAAGAAATAAAGATTCAATATGGATCGTAGATCCATACCTAACCTTAAAACTTTGAAAGTCTTTATAAGGAAGATAAAATCTCATTGTGCATATGAGAAGAGAAGTGTATGAGGAAAATATAGTAAAATTCAGAGTGAAGAGTGAAAGGACTTAGAGGAAGAGAGCAACAATTAGATATTAAGTTGATTAGAACAAAGCAAGGGATACAAATAGATATCAAATTTTAGAGAATCAAGATCAGAGAGAGTAGATCAAGTGCCTGAATTTAGCAATCAAAGATTGTAAGCTATCAGGTTTATTATACCTAATACTCTCTAGCAATTGTATTAGAAAGGAAATCCTATGTTGATAGGTTAGCTTAATAGCTAGGTTGTAGATCCTTTGAAGAGGTGATTAAATCCTTTAACAGGGTGACACTTAATGAAAAGTGTTTGTAAATCCTTTAACTAGGTCACTATTGATATAGTGTAAAGCTTTTAACAAGGCAGGCCTTTCATAGGGCAAACCATCAAAAGTGGTTAAAACAATTATTGCTACAGTGATTTTGTGGGTATCATTCCCACCCTAGTTTTACCTTCTTATTCCTGGAGGGTTTTTAGGTTACCAAAATCTAGTGTTTTTGATTTGGAAAACAAGTTTTACAGGGATCCTGAAACCCAAAGTTTTACAGCAATAAACAACTTAAAAGCATAAAAGTTAGAAAAAACAAAAACAGCCACAAAAGGCTAGAAACAAAAAGGCCCGAAACCAAGGAAGCAAAGGCCAGGAACAGATCCAAGCGGGCAGACTAGTGCCCCTTCTTCTCCATTGCCTACAAGATTTTTGCAGCATCGCTTTCCTTCTGGATGGCTTCCTCCTCCTGGGTTGTGGGGGGGGAAATGCTTCTGGTCCCCTTGGCTTTCTTGGATTTCAACCTCTTTCTGAGGATCCTCCCAGTTGGTTTCGTTATTTGTACTCTGCTCCATGTTCCCCACAAGACCAGCATTGGTCAGATAGTCCCCTAGATTGAAAATATTTTCATTCAAGGTATGGAGGGTGTCCACAATCTATTTAGTCACAACCTGGTGAACGAATTCCATCCTTTGAACCTTCTGCTCGAGCTGGGTGATTCTGTCCTCCTGATTGTCACTGGGGTCCTTGCTTTTGTCTTTTTCTTGGTTGCCCACCTGGTCTTTACTACCTCTGGCCTCATGATCCTTCGCTTCTCCCCTGTTGTTGGTCTAGTTGGACCTATCCTTCAGAGTCTCAATTTCTTGAAAAAGCCACTTTATTGAGCAAAAATTGTCAATTAGGTTGTTCTTTGCATTGTTGAGGAAGTTGAAACCTATTTCATGGGCATTGTCGGAGAGAACCAGGAGAGTTAGGTCAAGGAGCTCGTCATAGTGTGTGTTACAGTCGAGATCCCTCAGCACCTAGATTTTAGCAGGTTCTCTAACAATGCCCAAACTAACACTATCCATATTGAAATTTTTCCAAGCTCTTCTCTTATTTTTCCTGATGGCCTCCCCTCCCTTTTCAACCATAATTTCTATCATCTCTTCTGGGGATGAAATGGGGATCTCCAGGGGGGAGGTGGGCGCAGTGGGGCTGGGGGGAAAATCAGCGTTATCGCTGAGATGATCATGGGTAGGGGTTTGGTCCAATTTTAGTGTTATGTGTTGTTGATGTATGTGTTTACTTCATGTTTATTCAATATGTTTACATGCATGCAATTTACTTCTAGTTAAAAGTTTTAATGGATAAAGTGTAATACTTCTAATTCACCCCACCCCACCCCCCCCCCCCCCCCCCTCCCCTCCCAGAAGCATTCTTCCCATTTGAATATTCCAACAATGGTGATAGTTTTGATGATGAGATTGATAAACTTGAAGGCCTTATTGCAAAATGATTTGGAAGAGGAAAAGGTAAATACAAAGGTAAACTACCTATTATTTGTTGATGCAAGTAAAGGGTGAATAACTAGGGCTAAAGGCTCACCTAGCTATCCAAACCACCCTGCAAGAGATAACAAAATGGAAGCAAACACAATGAATAGCAACCACAGAAGGAAGAAGAATGAAATACTTCTATTGATTCTTCAAATATTCAACATACATGCCTAGCTATAAGGCCTTCTAGGTTATAGCCGATTACAAAATACATTCACATTCAAAGATCCAACTGTAAATTCACACTTTCAATTCTATTCTCCCATCTACTCCCCCAAAAATTTCTCTCTCAGACCTCTCTCCATAAAACCTAACATTAGACTTCCTTAAATACTAGCCAAAATAGCTTACAGAAGATTCTAGAATGTAGGAAGACCACAAGCCGGCTCTTTACAAATATTAACTACCTAATAGAAATTAAATACAAGTAGAGTCGGCCCAAACTAAAACCAAACTCAAACAACTTGGCAAATGAAAACTAGCACACAGCACCAACAGGAACTTGGCACCCAAAGAAAATTACTAGGCACCGATAGGAATGTGGTGCCCAAAGGAAATCACTCGGCACCTAAAGGAAATCACTTGGCACCAATGGGAACTCAACACCCAAAAGAACTTTGTAGCAACTAAGAATGACTCGGCATCCAAAGAGTTCACTTGGAAACCATAGGAACTCAAAAAGCAAAGGAATGACTTGGCACCAACAGCGAAAAAAATGAACAAAAGGGCAATATTTGTAAGAAACCTAGGATGCTCCTACATCATTTATTTTTCATGGAACAAGGTTGGTCATATTGCTACTAGGTGTCCTAAGAGAGAGGATACGGATTAAAGAAAGGAAAGAAAGTATAAAGGAAGAAGAGATGATTGAGAGTAAAAGAGAAACAAGGATGAAAAAGCTAAGAAATGTTGTTATATTTTGGAAAAGGAAACTTATAATGAATCATAAAGTAATGATCTAATGAAGTTATCTATGTTTCTATGAAAGAAGATTCTAATGACGATGAGAAAAAAACATTGATCTCTTATGTAAACAAAAGTGATAGATATATAATTGATAGTGGATGTTCAAATCATATGACTAGTGATAAAGATGAATTTGAGGATATTGGTCCATACAATGGTGAATGTGTCAAATTTGGTAATCATATTCCATGTATTATAAAAGGTAAAGGTACTATTCAACTAACTAAAAAGATAAAATGTGACAATCTCTACTGGGTTGAAGGACTTAATGTTGAGTGTTTCATAGCTAAACAAATTAGGTCACAAAGTTGAATTCCATAATGGAAAGACCAAGATACATGATGTCAATGGTAAGTTGATTGGGAGTGGTGATCAGACAAGAGGCTACTTTTTCTATCTAGATTTATCTAATGAGACATTTTTATTTGCACAACAAGAAGATGTTTGGTTATGGCACAAGAGGCTATGTCATGTGAACTTTGACAATTTGGTGACTATCAATAAAATGAAGAAAGAAAGAAGGTTGTCTAAACTAGAGAAGCCTAAAAATATTATGTATAAATAATGTTAATTGGGAAAATTGGCCAAGTCTAGTTTTAAGAGAAAACATATACTTCTAGTGATATTTTGGAATTGATTCATACTAACCTATGTGGACCTATTGATGTTCAAAGATATTGTGGAGATAATTATTTCATTCTATTTGTTGATTAATTACTCTAGGATGATAACTATGATATTCCTTAAAGCTAAATCTAATGCTTTTCAGTTATTCAAGTGGTATTTAGCCAAAGTTGAAAAACAAATAGGGAAGAGTTTGAAGTGCTTGAGATTTAACAATGGTGGTGAATTCATTTCAAATGAGTTCAATACATTCTACAATGACAAAGGAATTAAAAGATAGACGTCAACACCAAGGACCCCCCCTTAGAATGGGATAGTTGAAAGGAGAAATAGATCAATAATGGACTATGAAAGAGCATGGTTGATGGAGAAGAGTGAATCAAAGAAGTACTGGAGAGAAGTTTTTAGTATTGTTTTCTATACCTTGAATAAAGTAGAAGTCAAGAAAGGTACAACTGCTACACCTTTTGAACTTTGGTATGGATATGCTCATAATGTGAAATATTTCAAAATCTTTATGTTAGTGTAGTTTTTTATTTCCTAGTGGATTTTTTTTTTTTTCCCTATTTTGCTAGTTTTTTTTCTACACTTTTAATAATCTTGCTTAGGTTAATAAAGAATGTCTTATTTAGAAAGTGGTTGCAATGTGTCACCTTCCTACATGTGAGCATCCATTAGCTATCTTAGGAAGATACTTTGCTATCTTTAGTCTGATAGAGTGTTGCTTCTCATTAGTTAGTGTTGCCACCTCCTTCCTTTTCCTAGTCTATATAAGCATGCTACTTGGCTTGTACTTGTGATCGATTTCTTTTGCATCCTCTTATTACTATTTTGTTTTTAGCATTTTCTTTACTCTCTTGGAGACTAACTCTATGTTGCTATTTTGATTTTGTATCATTTGCATTCTTAGTTTAGATATCTATTCTTTGCAATAGTTTTTTAGGTTGTTAATGTTTTCAAATTCTAACATGGTATCAAAGCTTTTTTATGTACAAGAGTAGATTTTGGTTTCCTTATTTGAGAGATTTGGGGGGGTGGGGGGGGGCTAATAAATCTTATTGTAGTTTTTTGAAACATGAAGTATTCTCTTCTCTTTCATCTTTGGATGATCTTGAGAATCAGAAAAGTTTTGACAAAAATAGTTTAATCTCTGGGGTTTAAATCTCAAATCTGACAACCAACGTGCATATTTGAAGTTCTCAATCAATATTGTAGGTCCCAACATGCCATTGATGGACTTAGGAAGATGATTCAACATTTTCATGTCATCTTTTGGTTTCTGGGGTCATTTCTTGGTTGTTGGGGCCATTTTTTATTGTTAAAGGCATCTAATTTACACTATAGCTACATCTTCTATACATCAACAAGAAAATTTTTATGGGTTTTGTTCACAACACCAAAAAACCATCTAGGTATATTTTTTTTTTTTATGCAATCTATATATTTTGTAGACTCGAGCACGAAAAGCTACAGTCATACCCCTCTCTGTTAGCAGTTCTAGATTTGAACGCAGTTTTCAAATCCCTCGTTCTTGCTCATACAGACTCTAATTTTGATAATTCTTATTATGACCTTGGCTATTTTTTTGTGCTCCATCCAGTAGTGGAGTTGTTTTTTTATTTTCATACATAAATTTTTCAAAAATTGCATATTCTTGGTTGTGACTATGCACAGTTCTCATTTTGGAAACTTTAGAGGATCATAACTTTCTCATATGACCTCATATCGAGGAAATTCTTTTTTTGAAAGTGCATATTTTTTGAGTATATCATAGTGGTGCTATTTTTTCCTTGATTATTGTGCCCAAGTTTCACTTTCAGCATATTCTCTACATGAGGGTTTGTAATGCATTGAAATCAAGACCACTAAGTATATCTTTCTGGTGGTAGTTGTAAACGCACTAAAATAAAGTGCCAAATCATATTTCTTTGGGGGGGGGGTGTGGGGGGGTTCTTTGATTGAGTAAGAGAGGGGGGGGCCATTGTCATGGTTGGGTTCTCTTTTTTTTTTTTGGCATATCTTCATCATGGATCAAACAAATATGCCCATCCTAATTCCATACAATTACTTTGAGTGGAAATCATGCATGACAATACACTTAAGGAAAGCTAGATTAAATAGGATAACAATGGGACTTGAAACTAAACCTAATAAATATGAAGATAAGCCTAAGTGGTTTAACAAATGTGATGAGGCATATGGAATATTGTGTTTGTCTATTTCTCCTAATTTTCTATTTCACATTGAATCTTTGGATACACCAAATGAAATATGGACAAAGCTAGAAACACTTTTTGGCACACAAGTTTCAATGAGGGGTCATATGTTGGGAAATGAACTAATTAGTTTAAGTCCAAGCAATTTCGACACAATCCAGGATTTCTTCACTAAATTGAAGTCACTAAGGCTGCAATTAAAACAATGTGGAAATGAAAAGCAAGATGAACAATTGATTCTTAGTATTCTCTCTAAGTTGAGTTCAAAATATTCTGTGTTTGTCTCTACCTTATATGCAACTAAGGGTGCACTTGGTACTCAATTCACCATGTGATCTTTAGATGATTTTGTTGTCAATCTCACTTGAGAACAAGACAAGCTAATCTAGATGGGCACTCTTAAGTCCCACATGCCTTGGCTACCAACCAAGGCACAAAAGAACAAAAAGGAAAAATTAGTAACAACAATAGTAAGGACAAGAAACAAAAGAATAGCAAGGAGAAGAAGGATTAGATACCAGTTGCTTCAAAAGAAACTATTGATACACCATCTTCTAAGGGCAATAAGCCTAAGAAAGAAAAGGTAAAATGTGCCTATTGTAAAAGACCTGGTCATGGTAAACATAAATGTTTGAAGAAACAAATTGATCACTTGAAACACATTCTTGAGAAGAATAATATCAATGTTCCTCAATCCATCAAACAAAGTTCAAATGAAGGGTCTAACAAGGAAAAAGAAACAAAAAGGGGAAAGGAAAGGGCAAGGCCCTTGTTGTAGTTGCTTCCTCACCATCCACTTGGGTTCTTGATTTAGGTGCTTTGCACCACATGGCTTCATCTAAGGAAGAACTTGCATCCTTGGAGTCGTGTACTATGCCTTCTATTTTGATGGGTGATGACACTCTTATTAAGGTGTGTGGGAGAGGGTCTATTGATGTGGGGGATGGCACATTTCATGATGTTCTTTGTGTACCCTCATTTTCAACTAATCTCCTATCGGTATATTAGATCACTCACATAGGTTTAGGCAAGCAAGTTGAGTTCACTCCTGATTCAGTGGAGATACGTGAGTTGCACAATGATTCTATAGTTGCAGTTGGGAGAGTAGATCATTAATCATGACTCTTTCTATTTTCTCACTTTGTTCCTGATCCTCCTTCAACTATTTTTCTCACTCACTCTAATGATGTGAGTAAATTATGGCATCAGTAGTTTGGTCATCTTAACTTCTGCTACTTGCATCAGCTTAACCAACAAAGCATGGTCACAGGGTTGTCTTCGACTTTGACATTGGAGTCACTTGGAATACATGATAGATCTTCTAATGAGTCAGATTCACTTGAGTAGTCTTCTACCTCTACTTTTGATGTAGAGAGTGATTCAAAGGACTCACCTCCTTCCTCTCCTAGACATCATTCACAGGTTGATAATTCTCCTCCAAATTCTCCATCTTCTGGTCCACTTTGGGCTAGAAAGACCTTGCAATCTGCAGAAGATTGGGTTGGGGATCCATCAGACACCAGGCAGACTCTTTCAGAATTCCAAGATTCTCCACCTATCTTCATTGCTACTACCTAAGATCCATAGTCCTTTCATGAGGCTTCTAATATTCCTAAGTGGGATACAACTATGCAGGAAGAGTATAGTTCCTTGATGAGGAACCACACTTGGGATCTTGTCCCTCTTCCTAAGGGAAGAAAACTTGTTTTATGTAAGTGGATCTATTGGACAAAATTTGCAAGCTTTGCTAGGGGTGTGGGATGCTTCATCTTTTGGGGGGGCCTCTTCCTCTCACTTGGAGTCCAATTTTTTTTAGGGAGTCTCTTTTCTCTCTCTTTTGGGGAAATTTTATGTACATGGGTACCTCATCAGGCCTAACTTGTTGGGATCCATTTCTACATCCACCTAAGCTTCACTTATGGGGGGGTGTTAGTGTAGTTTTTTTATTTCCTAGTGGGTTATTTATTTTTCCCTATAATGCTAATTTTTTCCTACACTTTTAATAATCTTGCTTAGGTTAATAAAGCATGTCTTATTTAGAAAGTGGTTACAAGGTGTCATCTTCCTACATGTGAGCATCCATTAGCTATCTTAGGAAGATACTTTTCTATCTTTAGTCTAGTAGATGGTTGCTCCTCATTGGTCAGTGTTGCCACCTCTTCCCTCTTCCTAGTCTATATAAGCATGCTACCTAGCTTGTATTTGTGATGGATTTCTTTTGCATCCTCTTAATGCTATTTTTCTTCTAGCATTTGCATTACTCTCTTGGATACTAACTCTATGTTGCTATTTTGATTTTGTATCATTTGCATTCATAGTTCAGATATCTATTCTTTGCACTAGTTTTCTAGGTTATCAATCTTTTCAGATTCTAGCACTTTAGAAGAAGATGTTATATACTTAAAGATAATAGGAATGAAAAACTTGATGCAAAGAGTGATGAAGGTATATTCTTAGGATATTCCACCAAGGGTAAAGCTTACAAGTGTTTGAACTCTAACACTAAAAAATTTCTAGAAAGTGCAACCATGAAAATTGATGAGTTTACAAAAAGAAGTGACACTACATGCAAAGAAGACACTAAAGACTACAGTATATTCATATGTATGGATGATGGTGCTCCCAACACTCCAAAATAACAATAAAATCAAGCTACAGTTTCGTACCAGATAGGAAATGATGTAGTGCAATAAATTGTCAAGCAACAAAGAGTGGGTGCTGAGAAACAAACTGAAGATGTTGAGTCATAGACATGCAATAGTGACCATCAGATAGAGAATTCTAAGCATATAGAACATGGACTAGTACCTGAACAAGAAAGAGAAAATGAGCTTGAGATTATTTTTCAAGATGAACCTATAGAAGAACAGAGAAGGAAATCACCTGTGCTAGCAAAGTTTGTAAGAAGACATCACAAACTTGAACAAAACATTGGTTATGTTGAATCAAGTGCTACAACAAGAAAAAGACTCAAAGATGGCACATGCTTACTTTGTGAATTTGAGCCCAAAATAGTAAAATATGCTTTAGACAATGAATATTGGATTCAAAAAATGAATGAGGAAATTGAGCAGAAGAACAATACTTGGACTCTAATGCCAAGACCTAAGGACAAAAATGTCATTGGAACAAAGTGGGTTTTTAGAAAAAAAAACTCAATGAAAATGGTGAAGTAACAAGAAATAAAGTAAGACTAGAATGCAAAGGATATGCTCAAGAAGGAGTTGATAATGGAGAAACTTTTTCTCCTGTGGAAAGACTTGAAGGAGTCAAAAATCTGCTTGCATATTCAACCTATAAGAATTCCAAGTTATACCAAATGGATGTCAAATCCATATTTTTGTATGATATACCTGAGGAAGAAGTATACATTGAAAAATCTAAAGGATTTGTAGATCGAGAATGGTAAGAGCAATGAAGTATTGCTATCTAAAATATTTATTGATGACATTATACTTGGAGAAAGAGAAACATTATGAAAATCATTTGTTGATGAAATGAAGAAGGAATTTAAAATGTCTATGTTTGGTAGAATCAAATTCTTTTTTGGATTGCAAGTATGTCAAATGTAGTTTGGTATTTTCATTACACAATCCACATACATCAAGAAAATAATAAAGACTTCTGGAATGGAAGATTCAAGGCCAATGAGAACACCTATGTCTACAAGACATAATCTATCTAAGAATGATGAATCTACTTATGTGAACCAAACATTATACAAATCCAAGATTGGAAAATTGTAATATGTTGTTCACAACATACTTGGTATTACATTGGTAGTTGGGATAGTTGCTAGATTTTCAAAAAATCTTAAGGAGATTCACATGATGGCTATGAAAAGGATAATGAGATATTCAAAAGGTACAAAAGACTATGGATTACTACAAGAGAAGTGATATATTTGAACTGAAGGTATTCACTAACTCAGATTGGGAGAGAGATATTGATGATAGAAAAAGAACTAGTGGAGTTGCATTCTTTCTAAGAAAGATATTGATGTCATTGAAAAGGAAGAAACAAAATTGTATTTCCCAATCAATAGATGAAGCTAAGTATGTGGTAGTTGCAGTGAACTATTCAAACATTATATGGGTAAGGAATTTACTAAAAGGTATGGAAGAAGAAATTATAGATTAGGTAGTTATTTATTGTGATAACACAATTTTTATTAACAATTCAAAGAATCCAATGATGCACACTAAGATAAAAACACATTTCTATCAAGTATCACTACTTGAGGGAACTAGTTCAAGACAAAGAAGTGATGTTAGAATATGTTCACACCAAACAACAAATTGTTGACATATTAATTAAAGCCTTACCTAAAGATGCTCATGAATATATTAGAGGTAAATTAGGGGTGATTTATCTAAACAAAGCTACTTAAGGAGACAACATGCATTGTATCAAATGTGTTAATTAGAATATCTTACATATTGATGCAACAAA
Source organism: Cupressus sempervirens (assembly GCA_028749045.1). Classification (NCBI taxonomy): domain Eukaryota; kingdom Viridiplantae; phylum Streptophyta; class Pinopsida; order Cupressales; family Cupressaceae; genus Cupressus; species Cupressus sempervirens. The sequence continues at coordinate 107,378,329 of CM053783.1, forward strand.
ACTCTACTTTGGGAAATGCCTGAGGTAGATAGTCATGAACAACATAGCAAGTTAGTCATGGACAAATGACAAAAATCAACCAAACATGCAAAATCTACATAAATCAGATGTATTTGAAGCATAAAAAGATAAGGGTCTTTGGCATTATTTTCAAAGAGGGAGAGATGTACCAAAAAGGGTGAATATAAAAAGGAGGAGAGATATACAACAATCAAAGTAGAAGATCTATCAATAGAAGGAGAGATGTATCCAAGAGTGAGATCTATTATTTCAAAGGGAGAAAATCAGTAACCAAGTTAGATACATTGAGATATTACGTTATTCCTAATATTGAGATGTTTCCATCAATGTCAAATAGGAAGATTGTTGGAAACTTACAATTGGAACAATTATTATTTTGTCATTGATGTCAAATCTACTAATAAGACATATTGCTACCTAATCTAAATATCATACCTATTTGATTGATGAACAGGGTTTGATAAATTGCTCATAACAATAGCACCTAGAGGAAAGGTTGAGTTATGAAAAGGGAGCTAAAATGGACATTTGATTAGTTAAACCTTGATAAGTCATAGTGATTTTTTATATCAAGAAAGTTAAGCTAAGTCAAGCAATAGAGTAAAAGGATAAGGAATGCCAAGTGATTCTAGTGTTAACTGAGCCACAGTATGTGTCGAGAAAATCTAGTGTTGACCAAGCATCATATCGAGCCAAAAGTTTTATAGTGATCAAGAACTTAAGTGATGACTAAGTGTCAAAATTTAGTGATTGTTGAGTAATAGTATTGAGAATAAATTTGAGGAAATCATAATTCTTAGCTGACTTAGTTGATTTCTTGGGTGATGTAAATCATGTTGAAGATAAGATTGATAAGTTGGATCATTAAATTCAAGTTGAGGATTAGGTAAAGATCTAATAGATGGATTCCAAAGAATTTTTTCAAGGATGATCAAGAAGGTGAACAAATACAATGAATAATGTTGAACCTAATCTTAAACCTAAAATCTACAGTGATTGCAAAAAATGGAAAAGCAAGAATTTCCTATTTAAAGAGATACTAAGATAAACTCAATAGGGGAAGAGTGTGAGTGTTAGACACACACAGAAGAAAATTGATTAGAGACACACAAGTTGGAATGAAAAGATAAAGGAGATTACTTGGGCAAATGTTGCTGATATTGATAAGTGAAATTTGAGCAGGTGGCTTAAGTTTTGTTGGGAGGAGAAAATTGGTTCCTTGAAGGGTTGCCAACCAAATCGAGAACATAGATGATAGTGGAGAGCTTATCAATGGATCATCACATGAACTAGATTGTGGTCTAAACTTGCAAGTGAGTTGTAATCATACAAATTAAAACCCTACTATTTTCTTTCTAATAATTGTAAATAGTTTCTATTGAAACCCTTTTAACAGGGGTTTACCTAATAGCCATTTGAAGGACTTAGCAGTCTATGTAAATACTTTAACAAGGTGACATTCTAAATGGAATGATCAAAGTCCTTTGACAAGGCCACTCCTAATAGGGTGATTAAATCCTCTGAATAGGTCACATTTAGCAGTTTGTATTGTAAACCTTTAACATGATTGGCTCCTAACAAAGCTCACTTTGAAAGAGCGAAAAAGTGGTGACATTTTGCTGGTGGTTTTTCCCAAATTGAGTTTCCATGTAAAAACTTAGTGTTAAACTTGTGTTGAATATTTTATATGTTTTAAAATTTATATTTAGCAAAGTATGTTATGTTTGAGACAATAATTTGGTTAGTATAATAGAGATAGAGCAACAATAAGATAAGAAAAATAGTGAGTGTTTTATGTTTAATTGTTTAAATTTTAGACCTTGAGTAATTGATTCACCCTCCCCTCTTAGTTTTTATAAAAATTTCTAACACTTTGAGGAAAAAAAGACATCATGGTTGGATTCAGAAGATGTCAAAATGCTCATTTTCATATAAAATTTATTGATTTTGGACAACATTTACTAGGGAGGCAAAACAATTTGCATACTAGGGTCGTACGACCTCTAGCGCATATTTCAATGCAATTTTTAAAAAAATTAAAAATTAAAATAATGCCAATTTTTTAACGCAAGCAGTTAACTTACTAACCATGATTTTCTCTAACCATGCAACATTTTTAATACACTACTACAACTACTACAAACTACCATCAGTGATGTTCTTTACAGCAGTCACACTTTAGTTTTTGGCACCATGTTTATCTTTTTCTAGCACCAATTCACCTCCACCCTCTAGCCACCTCCGTCGATGTCTCCACCTAATCATGATACCTACACCTGGTTCTATCACTCATGGGCTATCAACCTACACTTAGCCCACTTGCAGTCATGTTGGGGGCCCAAGGGCCAAGATTTTAGCCCCTTGGCAAGTTTCTTGGGGGTTTCAAATTTGTTTTCCCTTCTAGAGGACTTGTCAGTTTTTGGCTCAAACTTGAGAAAACAAAGGCATTTTTTGGATCTAAAAGAAGTATCAAAAAGCTGATTCTAAGACAAAGACTTTGGTATAGGCTTAACTTGGAAAATTTTCCATTTTTGTACCTGATCTTTTTCTTGAAGTTAGATGATACTTTCTATCCTTCGGGGAGTGTAGCTTGCTCATTTTAGCTCCATTTTTTTATCTAAAAGAAGCATCAAAAAGCTCTTCTCAAGAATTAGCCATATTCTCTAATTTTCATCAGTATTTTTCAAATGTACATGTGATTCTCAAACTAAATCTTTTTTTCTCTTTTCTTGTATACACATTCCTTCTAGTACCAGGGGTTTAGTTTTTGCATTATGGGTGGTGTTTTGTATTATTGTTTCTATTATTTACATTAGTAAACCAAAAAAAATTCTAAAAATAATCCAACACCTTCTAAAATAATGGTTGAGACCTCTTCTCATCTAGAACTTCTAACCCCTCATAACTATCACACATGGAAGTCCCTGATGACATGGCTTCTTCTGCCAAAAGGTTTTTGGTCTTGTTCAGTTGTAGTATAGCTAGTTTTACAAAGGTCTTTTGAGGTCATGCAGCATGGGAACAAGATGTATGAGGCAATGGGGTTGATTTATTTATAGGTATCTGACAGTATAAAATTTTATCTTGATAGGTGCAATACCCCTCTAGCTATGTGGACCAAGCTTGAAGGCTTGTTTGGTGTAGTGAATGAGTTCAGGCACCTCCTATTGAGGAAAAGCTTACCTCTCTTGTACTAGATTCTTTTCCTTCCATTAAGGACTTCTTGATGAAGTTTAAACAACATAGATCTTTATTGCAGAGTTGTGGGAAAACCAAGACTGACTCTAAGTGCATTTACCTAATTCTTTCTAAGCTTCGGAGAAACTTTCAGATATTTTCTTCTACCTTCTATTCCACCAAGGATGCTTTGGGTACTAGATTTACCATACCATCCTTTGAGGTTTTTTGTGATCTTTTGACTTGAAAGCAAGCTCTGATCTCTCAGTTGGATTCTCTCACAAGCTAACAAACTTATGCATTGCTAGCTCAACCAACTTTTGGGACAAAAGAGAAGAAATAGAAGTCACATCCAACAGATTCTTAGATTAATTCTAGCCCTCGCATCACATTAGGCCCACCTCCTCCTAAGGGAGATAAACCAAAGCCAAAAAGACCAAAGTGTGCTTATTGTAATAAGCCCAATCATGGCAAGTCATGTTGCTATGAGAAGAAGTTAGATGGCTATGCCAAATAGGTTTCAAATTTGATAGCTCTCCTTCAAAAGAGAAACATTAATGGCATTCCTTCTACTTCTCATATATCTTCATCATCATCATCATTTTAGTCAGATGGTGTAATGTTCCTTATTTGGACATTAGTTGATAAACCTAACTTTGTATGTATTTTTGCCTTCTTTTTTTGGATAGTCCCTTATCAAGCTTTTATTCTCTCTATATATATTCAATAGTAAGAGTCATGTCTTTTCATAATATAAAAAATTATATTAATTATATAATTAAATTAATAATAATATAGATTATATCAATTTATAGATTATATTATATAAGTTTAATTATACATTACATATATTATATATACATTAATGATATTATCATTCTTAATAGTGATATAAATATTATTTATTTTATTAATTTAATAAATTATAGTATTAAAATAGTTGAGATATATATAGTTATTTTTTATTATTATTTATTATCATATGTATTATGGGACTTATATAGAGTAGTATATATTAATTATCTATAATTGATTATAATTATAATTATATTATTAATATTTATTATAATATTTATTAAGCTCTTGTTAAAATGGGGACATGAAAAGTCCGCCCTTCTCAATTTTGCTTGTTCTCAAGCAATGAATGAATACACAAGGTAGACACATTAATGCATGAAGATGTGATGCAAACATGAGGTAGACACATAAATGCATGAAGACACAAAGAAGACATGAAGAAAACATATTAATGTATGAAGACACGATGTAGACACATAGTATACATGTTATATATTCCTACTTACAATTGGAAATAAGAAAAAGGTAAGGAAATGTTTTACCACTTTGATCATGAATGTCATGCTCCTTTCTCCTATCTTGAAATCAAAAGTTCTTAAAGATAAATATTGTTAACAACTTTTCTATAGCCTGTTCTATAATAGGATGTATAATTCCATAGTGTGTGGTAGATTTATTATTGCTCGAGTTTGGACATGCTCAGCTTAGAGCTCCCTCAGATTTTAATCCATATTGGGATTCTCTTGCCCCAACACAACTAGTTTACTCCTCTCCCCTGCACACTCCCTACCCACTAAGAACATGCTTAATTTTGATGTGGATGTTAGGTTTACTACTTCTCAAGGTTAGACATGCTCAGTTTGGGGCTCCCTTGATCTTTATCCATATTGGGATTTTCTTGCCCCAACGCAACTAATTTACTCCTCCCCTATGCACACTCCCTATCCATCATGAATTTAAGAACAATGATTTTGAATATGTCCCTTTTTGAGACCTTTCTTTATGACTCCAAATTTGTTTGTTATAGATTTCTCAAAATTTAATTTTTATGCATAAGAAATAAGTGTTCTTCCAATCATACCCAATTTTATTATCATTTGAATTGTGAATCAAGAAATATAAATATAATCAATCTTATCACACAAATATGTACATATCTTCTAACTATATATATCATAAGCAACTATAAGATAACTCTTCACTTCATGTTATAAATAAAAGTGAGATAACATAATACAATATAGTAATTAAAATATGATCATACTTGGATATACCTCTTCGTATTCCCATGATAAAATCACTTTATATTAGTGATTGATCCTTTTGTACTTTGATGGTGATACAATCCATCCAACGTGGTATCCTTACATCCTCTTTCTTAATGTGTGTGGTGGGTCCTTTTATTTACGTGAGGCATGAGTTGGATGGAATGCAATACCACTTGTAATGACCCTGACTTATTCATTAATTTCTTTCCATATTTAGTGAATCGATATAACATTGATCATTTATCATTGATAATTAGCTCATTCTTGTGATATATGATTAATCTCTTTGTCATTGTTCGTTGTATGTCTATGTTGTAACTTTTGTCATTCACCAAGACTATTCATTTGTGGTAGATCATGAAAAATATTATGTATGATAATGTTCATGGTTTTATTAATGACAGTGTAGTTTTCATTGCCACAATATCCATCAATCCACTATGTCACTATATGTCAAGCAAGAAAATATATTATTTGATAAAGAATATTGATTGGTCACCCATTCTAGACTTCCATCTCATTTGTATGTAATGGCAATTGAGATTCCCTTATATCTTCTCCTTTCATTACAATGCTAAGAATGCATTGTTGTATTGCATGTGGTCTATGATTCATAGGTATCTATGTCAATATTGCCTCTTTACTCCATACTAGCTTCCTAATATTATTAAGGCTCAAGGTCCAAAGATGCTATGGCGGTCCTAATTTACATATCTATGAATCACATTGCAGTGGGGGCCACAAATTGTGTACAAATCATGGTATCCACATGAATGGTTTGACTGGTTTATATTGGTGTGTTTGATGTGCTCTGTTTAAGATGTCTCTTTTCAGAGGTGTGTATACTACCATTGTCTTATATATACACTAGATATGTGTAATTCCCTCATGCAGCATGGTGAATGACATAGAAAAATTATATTTATATATTCATATGGTTGTATTTCTATACCAATTTCCTTGCATGTCCACTAGCTTCTAAGGGAATGCACATAAAAATCTATTGATATCATCTAGATGTCAGTGGACCATCTCAATGTCTCTAAATCATTGATATAAATTAGATTGCTAAAGAGTTTCTACTTTGATAATAACAATAACAATAGATATATGAATAATAGTTTATTGAATTGATTTAATGTTGAGTGCTCTCATGATACCATCAAGATCCTCACATCATGAAATTAATGGAACTTATGGTTTTTATGTATCATTACATACATTATCTTTAGTCACTGCTTTGATTGTCTTATAATTTTTTTGTTTTCAACATTTCTTTTTATATATCAATTGATATCATTACATATCATTGTTCAATGACATTGGAAATATATATCTCTCAACGATTCATATTTTATATACAACAATACTCCACGATATTATCTCTATTCATACTGATCCTTTTTATTACTATTTTGTTCTCCATTAGAACCATTCAAATCCATTACTTCCATGTGATAGAACTGACATATATTTGCTTCCTTCACTACTTCTATTTCACACCTTTAGAATGAATAGCTACTATACATGATTCAAAGAGACTTTAATGTCATCACCCTTGATATGTCATTGTTCTTGATGTGTCCATTGAATCTCCATATTTGGAAAGCCTTAATGTCATCTCCTAGGTTTATATTTCTTTTTCTTTTATTGTTTGTTTCTTATTAAATCTTTTGAAATTTTTTATTCTATTTTCTACATAATCTTTCACAAAATTACATGATATAATCTCTAATAATAACCAACAGGATGGCAAGTTCGAAGCTCTGATACCACCGTAATGTCCCTTCTCTAGACATTAGTTTATAAACCTAACTTCAAGTATATACATTTTTTCCTCTTTTTTTCGAATAGTCCCTTATCAAGCTTTTATTCTCTCTATATATATTCAATAGTAAGAGGCATGTCTTTTCATAATATAAAAATTTATATTAATTATATACTTAAATTAACAATAATATATATTGTATCAATATATAGATTATATTATATAAGTTTAATTATACATTACATTCATTATATCTATATTAATGATATTATCATTCTTAATAGTGATATAAATATTATTTATTTTATTTATTTAATACATTATAGTATTAAAATAGTTGAGATATATATAGTTATTTATTATTTATATTTATTATCATATGTATTATGGGACTTATATAGAATAGTATATATTAATTATCTATAATTGATTATAATTATAATTATATTATTAATATTTATTATAATATTTATTAAGCTCTTGTTAAAATGGGGACATGACAGATGGTAAAGATATAAGAAAGGGTCATACACTATGTGTAACTACTACTCCACATTCTTCTAGATGGTTGTTGGATTCAAGTGCTTCACACCATATTGCATCTTCTCAGGATTTGTTCTCTTCTTTTGAGGTTTTATGCTACTCCACACATTTTGATGGGGAACAACACTAGTATTATTATATGTGGGAAAGGTTCTATTGGTATCGATGATGGTACATTTCATGATGTACTTTGTGTTCCATCTTTGTCCTCTAACCTTCTCTATCTATCAGATTACACACAATAGGATAGGGAAGACAGTTGAGTTTGCATAAGATTTAGTGCACATCAGAGATAGGGAGACAGGAAATATTATTGCTACAGGGACTATTGATCACTCTTCCCACCTATACTCTTTCTCTCATTTTGTTCCACCATCTCCACTATCAAAGACTCACTCTCCGTCTTCATGAGAGACTACTGAGGTGAAGTTGGGTTAGTTGAACAAATGTGTTGTTCCCAAGACTAGCATTGTGACTTCTACACCTCCACCACCTATTCAAATTTCATCCATTGCATAAGATTACTCTTCAACATTGCCTACCATTGTAGGTCTAGTCATTGAGCCACCTACTATAGTTATTAAGGATATATCAAAGGACATGCATCTCCTCTAAGATGAAAAATTCAACACACCTATTATCTCACCTCTATTGGAGATTCCATTTTAGGATTCTCATGCATTCTCCTTTGAGCATCAGCTAGGACTTCTAGCTTCACCTTACATTTAGGGGTTCCACCCTCCTTACCCACTTTTTTTATTTCTTTCATATTAGAACCACATTGGTATGTTCATTGAGATAGGAGTTTTGTCATTCTAGAATGGGCTATGGAGTTTCAAACCTCTATCATGGGGGGTTTCATTGTACTTATGGTCTTGAGAGAATCTCTTGAGATATTTCATTTATGCGTCCTTTTCTATCTCTTTTTGGAGTAGGATTCTTCCCACTGGGTTTTCTCTATTTCTTCATTTCGTAGAGATTTGGTTGTGATTGGGTACCTTAGTAGGCCTTATTGCCAGGATCCAAGATTTGTGTTCAGCATTGTAGTTCCTTTCCTTTTCATGCATTGTTTGTAGATGCATTGTGGTTCATCTTAAGGGGGGGGTGTTAGAGTAAAAACTTAATTTCATTTCATTTATTAAATTACGTTTACTCCCTTCTTAATATTTCCCTTTATGCACTTGCATTTCCATTTAATAATTAAATAACATTTACCTCTTAGGGTTTCCCTTTTAGGTTTTTGATCTCCATCTGTAAGAATTAATCAATTGTAAAGTGTATTCATCTTTTCAATCTAATAATATTATTTCCATGTTTTCAAAGAAAAACCTTTGCCTCCTCTTTGTATTTTCTTCTCTATGACAGGTCCTTGCATGCAGGTATTCTTTGGGTTTTGTGGATTTTTATTGCTCAAATCCTACATATACAAACATAATAATAAACATAATATGATGTATAGAATTTAAAATGAATGATACAAAGTAATATCTTACATTTGCAAGAAGATAATTTTGATGCATATGATGTCTCATTTATAGATTTAATTACCTTCTTCCACTTAAAATGCCCCCCTTAAGTAAATCTGTAATTACAATGATTAATGATGGGAACCTACAATTACAATGATTAATGATGGGAACCTACAGTTACAACCACACCTCCGAGTTGTAGACATTGTTGAGTTGGGGCCAAACTACAAAGTGACACCTCAATATAGAATGAACCTCTCTAATTGAGTTTTTAAACAAAAAGAAACAATTCCAAAGAAGTATAATGATTACATGGGCTTCAGAGAAATCATAAAGGGGTCCATAGTGTTACTTAAGTGGTATAGTTATCTTACTATTTGCAAATCTAGGTAGGTTCTATAAACTTATCCAATAATGTCTACTTCTAGAAAAAAAATCATTTTTTACTCCAACTTTTGTGATATGTTACAATATATAATACTTGAACTAAATATGCTCTTGCAAGTGGATTGTTGTTTCTGAAATAGACATCACTTTCTTGCATCATGATATTATTGGTGAACCCATCTATGTATGCAAGGAACAAGGCCTAGAATTCCATACAATAGACTTTGATTCTCCATTGACAAATGTGCTTTAAAAAGATGATGATTCATGTTAGGAATAAGGTGTCTCAACCTTGGACAATTCCTATTCTTTCTTTCTTTTTTGTAAATGTAGTTTTTGTAAATAATGTAATTAAGTGTGAGTGTACATGTTTAGTTGGCATGTTGATGTGTCACTCCACTTGCATGTGTCAACAAATTGAGTTATGATGGATTCCTATGACATGTAAGAGCTATCTTTGGAATATTTAATTATGTATAAGGAAATCATGACTAAAACGATTATGATAGATTCCTATGACACATAAGAAATATGTTTGGAAGATTTAATTATGTGTAAGGAAATCATGACTAAAATAGTTATGATGGATTCCTATGACACGTAAGAGTTGTCTTTGGCAGATGCCCTAAGCACATCATATAAGCACTTTGAGGGCTATAGATAGTGGAGAAGGAGTACTGTATTGTTGGTTGCTACTGGATAAGTCTTCCATGTCCTGAAAGAGCTTGCACTGCAAGTGTGTTGTAACCTTTGAGTTGAAGATAATATATTGTGCAAGTTTTTGAGGGGTGGGGTTGTTTTACTAAAAGGTTTTTTCCCCACTGGCATATCTTTGTGTTTATGTGTTATTATTTATATATCTATTTTTGTATTCATAGTTGACTACAATATTATTGTTTGCATAATATTGAATCTAAAATTGTAAGGATTTAAAAAGAATTTGCTCAATACTTTCCTTAAGAGATTAGTGTAGGAATTTGTTTCTATACCTAAGTTTCCTTATAAGTGGTATCAGAGCTTGATCAACTTTTGATCCTAGTTGTTGGGTAGGGTTTTTTAAGCTAATCTCAAGTTTGAGTAAGAGTTTTGTGTAGAGTATTCTAAATCTTATTTGTAGATTGAGATGGCTAGTTCATCATATGAAAAAATGGAGGTGGATAAATTTAATGGTAGTAATTTTTAGTTGTGGAAGCTCAAGATGGAAAACTTGCTTGAAGGTTGTGATCTATGGGAGGTGACTTCACTTGATGTGAGACCTGCAATAATATCTCAAGCAGATTGGGATCTCAAGGATTGGAAAGCTAAGGATCTTATTAGACTCTATCTAGCTAATTTAGTTCTCTTGAATGTTTTTGATGAGAAGACCGCAAATAGTTTGTGGACATGGCTTGGGTCTATGTATCAAGAAAAATACGTGTTGAACAAGTTTCTCTTGAGGAAGAAGTTATATTCTCTAAGAATGGAGGAAGGAGGATCTATTATAGATCATCTAAATTCTTTTAATTTGTTGATTGCACAATTGACATCATTTGGTGTCAAGATAAAGGAGGAGGATTGATGTATGACCCTATTATGTTCCTTGTAGGATTCATGGGACCATCTTATGATGGCTCTTGGAAGTACTTTAGTCACTTTTAGAATGGATGATGTGGTGTCTTAAATATTATCTAAGGAGATGAGGATAAAGTCATCAAATTTAGCTAAGGAAGGTCTGACTATTTGTGGTAGATCCAACAACATAGGCAAGAAAAATGACAAGTCTTGAAAGGATATATCCAAACCCCATGGAAAATCAAAGACTCCTAGAAAGTCCAAGGCAAAATGATAGAACTGTGATAAAATTGGGCACTACCATAAAGACTATAAAGAGCTAAAGAAGAAGAAGAAGGCCTCAAATTTAGGTTTAGAAAAATCTTAATAAAATGGCAACGCTTTCATTGTAGCCTTGGTAGCACATGCATCTGATGATGTGTGGTTAATAGACTTGAGTACTTCTTTCCACATGACCTCTCATCAAAGCTGGTCCTCAAAATATGAAGTTTTCAATGGTGGAAAGGTACACTTGAGTGATGATTCTCACCTAAAGATAGTTGTACAAGGACGGGTCACTATCAGATTCCCTAATGGATGAGTAAAGGGGATCAATCGAGTAATGCACATCCCTAGTTTGGCACAAAACCTATTATCTATAAGTATCTTGAATGATGTAGGTTCGCAAGTTGTTTTTTCTAAAGATGGATGTAAGATGATGAGAGGAGCTATGGTGCTTCCTAAGGGTACTAGGAGAGGTACTCTATTTTAGCCTAACGCTTGCATTTCTTAGTGCAATAGTTCTTATGTTTCAAAGAAGAGAGTGGCTATCACATCATCCCCACCATCTAAATGAGCAGTGAATAAGATTGTGGTTATTAGTTTTGATGGCAGTGTAGCATGTGTACCTAAGGGTGCAAACACATTGGAAGGAAAGCTTCCTATAGAAAAGATAATGTTGTGGCACATGAGATTTGGCCACATTGGTGAGAAGGGTCTCAAAACCCTAAAGAACAAGAACTTCATTGAGGGGTTAAATATTGTAATCTCAAGTTTGAATTTTGCAAAAATTATGTCTACAGTAAAAAAAATTGTGTTCAATTTTACTCTAGTTCTCACAAATCTTTTGATGTTTTGGATCTTATTCATTTTGATGTATTTGGTCCTATAAAAGTTCCTTCAATCTCCAAGTCTGTATTTTTTGTATTTTTCATAGATGATTATAGTAGAAGGACATGGACGTATTTGTTGAAAAGTAAGACACAAGACTTTAGTCAGTTCAAGGAATTTAAAGCCCTTGTAGAGAATCAAACTAGTAAGAAGATTAAGTGTGTGAGAATTGAAAATGGTGGTGAATTTTTCTCAGTAGATTTTGAATAGTTCTACAAAAAACAAGGTATCAAGAGGCATAAGACAACTCCTTATACCCCACAGAAAAATGGAGTTGTGAAAAAGAATGAATAAGACACTTATGGAGAAGGCTAGGAGTATGCTTAGTGGAGCTAGTCTTGAAAAAAAGTTTTGGGCTGAAGCTATGGCCACTGCTTGCTATCTGGTAATAGATCTCCTACATCAGCTCTTGTTGGTAAGACACCCATGGAGGTGTGGTTTGGTAAGAAGCCTTCAATTAGGCATCTTCATGTTTTTGGTTGTGAAGCTCATGCACATGTTCTAAAGGAGATAAGATCTAAGTTGGAAGACAAAGCTATCAAATGTATTTTCATCAGATATGGTGTTGGTATGAAAGTGTACAAGCTTTGGGACCTTGTGACTAGTAAGGTGTTGTATGGTAGAACTATTATTTTTAGAGAGCTACCATCTTCTCCTATTGTGCTAAAACTAGATGAAAAAGAAAAGGAAGATATTGTTCAATTGCCTCCTACCCCTGAGTTGGGTCTAATGATGAGGATAGCTCTAGTAGCTCTAATAGTTTATAAGAAGAGGAAGTTCACGTCATCAACCTCAACCCTTGAGGAGATCCATGAGAGTAAGGAAGTAGTGAGAAAGGTTTGGTTGTTCTATGTTAGATTCTAGTTGTGCCTTTGCTTTGATTACTAACACTAATGAGCCCAGATCTATGAAAGAGGCTTTCGATATGGAAGATGCAGGTTCTTGGATTGAGGCCATGGATGATGAGATGGCTTCATTGGATAAAAACAAAACTTGGGACCTTGTATCTTTTCCTAAAGGATGAAAACCTATTGGTAGCAAATGGGTGCTCAAGAAGAAATTATACACAGATGGCAGTGTTGAAAGGTACAAAGCTAGATTGGTTGTGAAGGGGTATTCACAAGTAGAGGGAATAGATTATGGTGAAATATTCTCTCCTATTGTAAAGTTGACATCCATTAGATTTTTGTTATCTCTTGCTGCATCATATGATTTAGAGATAGAATAGATGGATGTGAAGACAACTTTCCTCCATGGTGATCTGGAGGAAGAGATTTATATGTCACGAGCTGAGTACTACATTGTTAAAGGTAAAGAATCTTTGGTTTGCAAATTAAAGAAGTCTCTGTATGGTTTGAAACAATCTACTATGATGTGGTACCTTAAGTTTGATTCTTTTGTGTTGTCAATTGGATTTTTAAGATTGAAATCAGATCATTGTGTTTACTTCAGAGTTGAAAATTATTGCCTTCTTATTATTGCATTATATGTTGATGATATGTTGCTATTTGGGAAGGGTAAGGGTATGATTTCTGATTTTAAATCTCAATTGTTATCATAGCTTGAGATGAAAGATCTTGGGGCAGCAAGGTACATCTTGGGTATGGAAATCAGTAGAGATAGGTCTAACAAAAAATTTTGGTTGAGTCAAAATAAGTATGTGAAGTTTGTGTTGGATAGGTTCAACATAGCACATTGTAGACCATTGTGTGTTCTTGTTTCTATGGGAACAAAGTTATCTATAGATGATTGTCCAAAATCTCCTAGTGAGGTGGAGGACATGAGTAGAGTACCTTATATGTTATGATCTATACTAGACTAGACATTGCACAAGTAGTGGGAGTTCTGAGTCAATTTATGGCTAATCATGGATGGTTACATTGGGATGCAGTTAAGTGAGTATTCAGATATTTGAGGGGTACATGAAATTACTCCATTTGTTATCATGGTAACTCTTCTAGAGCACCACATTTAGTTTGTATTCATGGGTTTGTGGATTCAAATTGGGCAGGTGATATTGACAGTAGGAGATCCACCAATGCTTATGTGTTCACTATGTTTGGTGGTGCCATCAATTGGATGAGTAAGTGACAACTTGTAGTTTCTTTGTCCACTATAGAAGCTAAGTACATGGCTGTTGCTCATGTTTGTAAGGAATCCATTTGGCTTAGAAGATTATGTTCTAATATTGGTGCTGATGTAGGACAAATTATTATTTGTTGCTATAGTCATAGTGCTATTTGCCTTGAAAAGAATCCAACTTTCCATGCCAGAATGAAGCACATTAACATGCAGTTTCATTTTGTGATAGATGGTGGAAGATGGAAAGGTAAATTTGGAGAAGGTAGATACTATAAAGAATGTTGTAGATGCATTGACAAAACAAGCAGGCATAGAGAAGTTCAGATGGTGTTCGAAGTCTATGGGCCTTTCATCCTATTGTGGTTAGTTCTTCTTATGTTCATGTTGCTCTTACAAAGTGTTTGACAAGTGGGAGAAAGTTAGGAATAAGGTGTCTCAACCTTGGATAATTCCTATTCTTATTAATTATTTTGTAAATGTATTTTTTGTAAATAATGTAATTAAGTGTGAGTGTACATGTCTATTTGGCATGTTGATGTGTCACTCCACTTACATGTGTCAGCATCTTGAGTTATGATAAATTTTTATGATAGATTCCTATGACGGATTCCTATGATGCATAAGAGCTATCTTTGGAATATTTAATTGTGTGTAAGGAAATCATGACTGAAATGGCTATGATAGATTCCTATGACACGTAAGAACTATTTTTGAAAGATTTAATTGTGTGTAAGGAAATCATGACTAAAATAGTTATGACAGATTCCTATGATGCGTAAAAGCTATCTTTGGAAGATGCCCTAAGTGCATTATATAAGCACTTTGAGGATTGTAGATAGTGGAGAAGGAGAGAGTGTGAGTAGTGTATTGTTCATTGATACTGGATAAGTTTTCCATGTCTTGAAAGAGCTTGCACTGCAAATGTGTTGTAACCTTTGAGTTGAAGATAATACATTGTGCAAGTTTTGGAGGGGTGGGCTTGTTTTACTGAAAGGTTTTTTCCCACTAGCATATCTTTGTGTTTATGTGTTATTATTGTTGGCATTATATTATTTTTTCATTAGTGATAACACTTATTCAATTCTATATGGTTACCAAGCTCATCATTCAATCTATAGTTTATACCAAGCATTCAGTGGTTACCAAGTAAGATCATCAATTAAGCAGTTTATACTAAGCATTCCTAAAGCTACCAAGTGAATGTGCAGTCCAGTAGTATTTACCAAGCAGATAGTGGTCATCAAGATTCACACTGTCTATCGAGTCATTAGTTTGTGTGATGAGAAGCCAGCGTCTACCGAGTGATGGATGTGTAGTGTTTACTAAGTGAAAGCAAGCTAAACAAAGGATTCAATATCTACTAAGTGACACTATATCTATTGAGTCTCCAATGGTTACTAAGTTTGAAGCTACATTGTGTGATTAGTATGGACCAAGCTTCTACTTCTACCTAGTGCATGATGATGTTGAGTAATGTAGTGGACGTCGAGTATCAAAAGTTCACCAAGTCAACTTATAGAACTCGAGTTTCTGCTATTTGGAGTTCTCAGTAATATTTTGTTTACTTGTGTTTTAGCCAACCTTGTAATTGTAAATATTGGAATGGTATATATGTAATGTATTGTATCATTTGCAATGTATGAATGCACGAGTGTATCAAGGAATGGATATGTAATGTTTTGAGAAGAGTGAATGTGAATTAGTAGCAGAGCAGAGTATTTAGCAAGGTCTACAAGGAGTAGTAAGGTTATATCAGTCACAAGAGGTGATCTATACTTCAAGGAGCTAATCAGCAATCAAGTTATAAGTTAGATCTACTATTTCATCCTAACAGGTGAATCAGTTTTCTAAATCCTTTAACAAAGTAGACTTAACAGTCGTTGTTTAAATCTCTTAATAGAGTGCATACTTCATTGTATGTTTGTAAAACCTCTAACAAGGTGGATCTAGCAATCCAAATTGCTCTTAACTAGGCAGATCATCAGAAGTGGTCAATGTAAGCCCTAACAAGCCAACATTATACTTCAGTAGTGAAGTTTTGTGGGTATCATCCCCACCCCAATTTTACTTTCTATTTGGAAGGTTTTTGGGTCACCAAAATTCTGTGTTCATATGTTATGAATGTTTATCTTTTCTCATGCATGCAGTAGATTAGATGAATTAATGATGAATGGATTAAGTGCTAAATTAATTTAACATTTTTGAGGTTACTGATTCACCCCTCCCATCTCAGTAACATAGCTAGTCTTGATTATTTCCAATAATTGGTATAAGAGCTTTGTGATTCTCATGATAAAGTTTGACAACTTGAACAAAGATCAAGGAAAATGGAGATATTCAGACTTGACAAAGCCATTGACAATGAGAAGCTAGATCTGGAGATGGCCATAGCTCAACTCAAGGAAGCAAAAGAGCATCTTTCCCAATCCCTGAAAAGAAGAAAGGAACTTGCAAAATAAATAAATGACCACCAGTATGTTGAAGAAAAGATTGAAGACTTTTTCCCCTCAAACAATTTAGATGAAGCAAATGAGGCAATCAAAGAACTCCTAGAAAAGAATGGCTCTCTGCAACAAGAGGTAAGAAAATCGAAAAGAGAATAGGAAATTCAGTCAATAAGAATGTGTGAAATCTTGGAAAAAATGAATAAGGCAAGTGAAGACTTGGAGACAAGAAATAATGAAACTCAAAGTCAATCCCTTCAGCAAGAAAGTCTTATCAATCAGCTTTCGAAGACAAATCAATGAAAGATTGAAAGCTGATCTAATTTTTCAAAAACAACTCAATGAAAGGATGATGAAATCTCAAGCAGACATGGATCAATTAAATTAGAAAAGTGAGCAAAATCTTTATAGGAAAAAAGGTAAAGCAGGACTTGGATACAAAGAAGAAGGTGAATCTTCCAAACAAGGTGCCCAAAGGAATCAAAGACCTACTTGCAATCACTATGGTAAGTTAGGTCACACATCAAACAAATGTTGGAGCAATGGAAAGGCAAAATTTAATGGAAAATGCTACAATTGCAGTCAACATGGTCATAAAGCCAATGAATGCAAGGAGAAACCAAAATTTGAATGTAAATGTCACAAATGCAAGAAACAAGGTCACAAGGCATCTGAATGTAGATCTAAACCATTCAATCTAGCTGAACAACTTGTAAAGGTAATATTTGGTTGGGACTACAATAGGGTAAACTTTAAGAAAGTTGCCTCCAAAAAAGGATATAAAATATTGGCAAACCTTTCATTAGTTTGAAAAAATAAAATTATTTCTATTGGCAAATTTCTCAAATTTTTATTCTAAATATGATTAATATTGGTGATTATTTTTGAATCATTTTTTTTTGTTTAAAATATTGACGAATCTCAATAATAATAGGAATTTCATTAATCACCATGGAATATTACAAATCAAAATTGAACATTTTTTTACCTCGTGGAATATTATGAGGATCGTTACATATACTTTAAATCAATAGTGAAAACTAAATATTAGTGATATATCCCTAAAGTAACTAATAACTATGATAACTATTAATCAATTCAATTTAATTTCTCTAATAATATATTATATTTAGGTGACTCAAATCTAATCCTGTAATGAAAATTGTGGCGAATATTTGAATTTATATTTTTTACTAAAATAAATTATTGAGCGATTTTAAATATTCTAGAACTAAATTTTATAAAACTATGGCAATTTAGGTTGTATCCAATCTTAAGTTATTAACCAAATTCCTAGCCAAGAAATTATAAAATTAGCCAATTTACGAATATTAGCCACTAAAATATACCTTGGACTACAATACTTGGTGTAGCTGTCACTATTGTGGAGAATATGGACACATTGGCATAAGCTATGCAAGGCATCACTTGAGAAAGAAGGATACAACAGTAAGATGTTATGCATGCACTGAACTTGGTCATATAGCTAAGAACTACATGAACATAGGAAAGATTGAAGATGAAAAGAAAGCTAAAGCTGATAATATCAGGAAGCAGATGAGAAAGTAGTGGATTCCCAAATCTACTGAGTAGAACAGTTCAAATGATGGTCATGTCACTCAAGAAGTGGGTGACTCCACCATTTCCAACTAGATTCTTAAAGGAAGAACTGGAACTGTATCTTGAAGTCAAATCTTGAGCAATTCCAATGAAAGAAAGTAAAAGATCCAAATTACTATTTTAGATATAGAGGGATCACAAGAAATTAGCATTCACCAAGCAAGATTGGTCATAGACTCAACCAAGCTAGGTCAGGAGTAATAAAAGTTTGGTTTAGACGACGAGTCACAAGCTTCTACCAAGTAAGTGAGTGGATGATAGTCTATCATGCACTACATCATTATGGTACCAAGCATTAATGGAGAATTTTCATCAAAAAGGGAAAAAATTGACTTCATTTTTCATCGTGACTTCAAAATACACAGAGTAGAGTGATTTCAGGTGCATCCAAGCAATCACAAGCAAATTTGTAGCAAAGAATTGTTCGAAGAAATTTTCTCATTTACTAAGCAGCCATGGAATCCAAAAGGCTCAGCAACAGTAAGGTAAAAAGAGGATCTAAGATGTTGGTAAAAGGCATGGAGTGGAAAGCACGAAATTTCAAGTTAGTTCCAATAGTTGCAGAGTCACTAGACCCTAATGGAGCTCAATTACAAATTCCTCCCAAGGTACTCCTCATTAATGATATCCACACTCATTTTAAGTGTTATGTTCAAGAGATTGGAACCCTAGAGATGGATAGTGCCCTAGGAGAAATGTGTGTTGATGGTTCGCTGAAACTCGAGTATAAGCATTTAGAAGTCAAAAGGGTTAACCCATATCCTGTATATGCCAAGGAGCTTTCAAATAAAGTGGATTAGGTATATTCTTAGTCATGTGCACAATGGTTAGTTATTGTTAGAATAGCCTATGTGGATCACCAAGAAAATGATACATAAGATCACAAGTCTCCCTATGTTGAGCAAAGCCAAAACTACCAAAACCCTAGGTTGAGAAGAGCTTCAAAAGAAAACCCTAACAAAGTGGGATGATAGAGGTTTGAAGATTAGCATAGTATCTAATGTAGAATTAAGGTTTTGTATTCACGTCATTTCTCACAAGATTTATAGCTCCAGTCATTTGAACAATGTGTCATGTGAGGCAATTGATTTGGCATATAAGGTTGTAAAGTAGAATTTGGAATTTGATCTATCAGATTTATTGTTGAAGCAGTTGAACAAAAATATGGATAGCATCAGGACATCAAAGAACAACCCTTGTAAATTTGGTTCTTTGTTAACATGTCTTTTCTTTTATGTTCAAAAGTTTTTCCCACCAAAAGATTTAGTAGTATGGAAGAAAGATACTCCAATTTTGTATCACATTAATGATTTCAGTGCAGAAATGGGTGAAAATTTTGATAGCATTATGGATAATTATTTTGAAGTTTTCAAGGAGAAGAATAGTTTCAGGATTCCTCCCAAGCTTGTTGAAGACTATAAAGATGATGTATGTTTTATGGTTGATTGTGATAGAGTGTATATCTAGGCAGTCAGGCCTAGAATTGCATGGGTGAAACCTCTTCCATATGAGGTTAACATTGATGAAACCAAAGATATTATTGAAGCCCTGGTGAATGAGCCAATAGATCCTAAGAAACCTATTTTTGGAACTTATGAAGAAGCCAAAGCCAGAATTGAGCTTGAAATCAAGCTACCCCAAGCTATAATCAAAGGCAAGAGGAAGTAGCCAAGTTGAAAACTACAAGTACCCCTCTTATGCTTACCATGAGAAAAGGAGAGAATGAAGAAGAATTAGAAGAAGAAGAGCAAGAATCTAAGAAGGAGGAAGAGCCAATGAAAAAGAAGGGCAAGGTAATCATTACCAAGCCATCCAAGGCTTCTATAGCTATATTCACAAGGAGATCTAAAAGAAAATGAGATAGTGAAGTTGTGCTTGTTAAGCCTCCTCCCACATTTCAAGAAAGACTCAATCAATTAAGAGTAGGTGCTAGAATCAATAACTTCAAAGCACTCAAGTATGAATCCAGGACTCCAGTAGAACAAAAGGAAGTTGAAGATTTAATCATGGAAAAGATAGGAAGATGGAAATTCTCTCCTGATTAGTTTGCTTCACAAATCCCTGAAGTCTTATTAGACAAAGTCAGGGTTAGGTGGCAATCAGCTGAACAAATAGCTAAAGACATATTTGAGCAATCCTTGAGAAAACTACTACCAAATCTTTCAAATACAGAGGTTAAGGTAGCAATGAAAAAGAATGAAGAGAAAATGTTGATGAGATTTCATACTTGTCTAATTTTGGTAAAAGAAATTGAGCATGTGGTCAAGGATGCCACATCTATGTGGGAAAAAATCTATCATCAACACAAGCCTAGTGAAGATCCAATAGAGATCAAGAATGATGATGATGATAGTGACAATGATGAAGAAGATAACACTCCATGTGTCACTTTTGATGTTGAGGACTATTAGGCATTAAAGAATGATGAAGAAGACAAAGAGGAAGAAGCTAAAAAGGAAGACAAGGAAGGAGATGAAGATATTAATCTAGTGAGAATAGCAGCACAAGTCATGGCCTCCCTTCATCATTCTCCACCTAAGACTGCTACATCATCAAGGTTGGAGATAGCCTCAACAAATGTGATAGCAACTACAATAGACACATCATCTATTCAGTCACTATATGCTAGCTCTCAGCTCCAGGTATCAATAATGGAAGTGTCTACCACTTCATCTACCAAGCTAAACTCTCTTCATTAGCTCCTAAGTCAACTACATCAGCAATATGTGAAGCATCCAGTTCCATAATTTTGTCAACTTCATTAGCAGCATGTATAGTAAGCTCACCATCATGTTCTATAGTCTTGACTATTACAACTTTGTTAGCACCAAATTTTGTTCCAGTTAGTTCTTCTATTGTAAGTACTCCAGTTTGTGCTCCACCTATTGTTACTTCAATTTTGGGTAGCACATTAGTTTTGGATTCAGTTAACACTTCTTTCAATTTTTCTTTAGTTTTTCATATTCAAGTTTTTACTACAAGCCCAATTATCTCTACAATTGTTTCTATTTCTAATCCAAGGAAGTAAGGTCAAAAGTAGAACCAAGGATACCCCTAAAACTTCTACTTACTAGTAAGGAAATTGATGAAGATGTTGATTTGGACAAGGAAATTGTAGTTCCCAAGTTGGATCTAGATGCTGCTATAGTTGATGAAATGAGACTGGTTAGTCAGCTTTTGGAACAGAAGGTAAGGCAGAAATAGCTCAAAGCTGAAAGAGATAGAGAGTTTAGAATAATTGAAAATGGTAAGAATATAATAATAGAAGCTATAGGTGTTGATGTGGATTCATCTCAACACATTTTGCTACAATTAGAAGAAGCA
The DNA here is from genome assembly GCA_028749045.1 of Cupressus sempervirens. Classification (NCBI taxonomy): domain Eukaryota; kingdom Viridiplantae; phylum Streptophyta; class Pinopsida; order Cupressales; family Cupressaceae; genus Cupressus; species Cupressus sempervirens. Next base: position 107,399,930 of record CM053783.1, read on the forward strand.
GTCAATAAGTTCAATGAGGATACATCTAGCCAAGAAAAGTTAATTAAGAAGGTAGAGAAAAAGTTTGATGATAAGGTGCTTGAGCACATTGCCATAAACTAGGTAGAACTATCCTCAATTTTGGGCAACCTTGAACATTCTTTTTCCAATGTGACATCACTTTTTCTAAGCTTTGTGATGTTACTGAGTATACTAAGGAGATCAAAGAGAAACTCAATAAGATTGATGTAGATATGAAGGCTAGTGCTCAAAAGCTACAGCTTGACCCCAACTCAAGCTTAGCACATTGCATTAAGGTGAGACTTTTGTCAGATATGCAGGCAGAATTGCTAAGAGAGGAAGCCAGGATCAGGTCCACATTGATAGATATACAAAACATGATCCTTCCAGTTATGGACTCAATGTAGAGACATGTTGTATATTCAAAAACATTAGTCCAGGATAACAATTTTTCTATTGTAGATCATATGATTGAACTTTCAACAGAAGTTCAAGTGGTTCTCTCCACCTGCAAAATTTTGCAAGACAACTGGGATAAGACATTAGCTCTTATTCTCAAGGTACACTTTGAGTTTCTTTCACATTTTGATGTCTCTATTTGAATATATTGCATAACTCTTTGGCATTATTGTCAAAAGGGGGGAGTAAGAGATGATAAGAGACTTGTGGAGACAATAAGGGAGAAAATAGATTGATTTATGTACAGAATAAAAAAGGATGAAAGACTATGTATATATTATGACTTATGTATGGGGCAGATATCTACAAATGTATATACAACAACTTTACAAAGATCAATTTTAAAAAATCAAAAATCAGTATGTCAGTGTACATAAGTCTTGGTTTATAGGTGTTTTTGTCACTAATGCCAAAGGCGGAGATCATTGGTATTATGTTATATTTTTCATTAGTGACAACACTTATTCAATTCTATATGGTTATCAAGCTCATCATTCAGTCTATAGTTTATACTGAGCATTTAGTGGTTGCCAAGTAAGATCATCATTTAAGTAATTTATATAGATCATTCCTAAAGCTACCAAGTGAGTGTGCAGTCTAGCAGTATTTACCGAGCATATAGTGGTCACTGAGCTTCATAGTGTCTACCGAGTCATTAGTTTGTGTGATGAGACGCCAATGTCTACCAAGTGATGGATGTGTAGTGTTTACCGAGTGAAAGCAAGGTAAACAAAGGATTTAGTATCTACCGAGTGACACTATATCTACTGAGTCTCCAATGGTTACCGAGTTCAAAGCTACATTGTGTGATTAGTATGGATCAAGCTTCTACTTCCACCTAGTGCAAGATAATGTCGAGTAATGCAGTGGATGCCAAGTATCAGAAGTTCACCAAGTCAGCTTATAGAATCCAAGTTTCTACTATTTGGTTGACTTAGTAATATTTTGTTTACTTTTGTTTTAGCCAACCTTGTAATTGTAAATATTGGAATGGTATATATGTAATGTATTGTATCATTTTCAATGTATGAATGCATGAGTGTATCAAGGAATGGATATATAATGTTTTGAGAAGAGTGAATGTGAATCAGCAGCAGAGCAGAGTATTCAACAAGGTCTACAAGGAGCACTAAGGTTATATCAATCAAAAGAGGTGATTTGTACTTTAAGGATCTAATCAGCAATCAAGTTGTAAGTGAGATCTACTATTTCATCCTAATAGGTGAATCGGTTTTCTAAATCCTTTAACAAGGTAGACTTAACAATCTTTGTTTAAATCTCTTAACAAAATGCATACTTCATTGTATGTTTGTAAAACCTCTAACAAGGTGGATCTAGCAATCCAAATTGCTCTTAACTAGGAAAATCATTAGAAGTGGTCAATGTAAGCCCTAATAGGCCAACTTTATACTAAAGTAGTAAAGTTTTGTGGGTATCATCCCCACCTTAGTTTTACTTTCTATTTGGAAGGTTTCTAGGTCACCAAAATTTTGTGTTCATATGTTATGAATGTTTATCTTTTCTCATGCATGCAGTAGATTAGATGAATTAATGATGAATGGATTAAGTGCTGAATTAATTTAAAATTTTCAAGGTTATTGATTCACCCCTCCCCTCTTAGAAACCTAGCTAGTCTTGATTATTTCCAATAATTATTTCTCTATCTTTTTTTGTATTCATGGTTGACTACAATATTATTGTTTGCTTAATATTGAATCTAAAATTGTAAGGATTTGAAAAGAAATTGCACAATACTTTTCTTAAAAGATTAGTGTAGGAAGTTGTTTTTGCACCTAAGTTTCCTTACACTTCACAACTCACATCCCAAAAAGTAAGGCCTAGGATATCATCATCTTTAAAGAATAAAGAAATCAACCCTACTATTACTCTAATTAGAAACATATTAAACAAGGTGGATTATAAAAGGGTGTGTTATAGTGAAAAATGAGATTCACTGATTCAAGACCCAAAATGGAGAAGGAAAAAGTCTTCTCCTTAGATATTATAGATTGTGATAAAATTGAGGTACTCAACACTTGCTTCAACAAAATTATTCATCTATTGGAATTACAAATGGGAAGAGAGTAAACTTCTGAGTGGGGAGGGGTGGATTAGGAGTTTAGACTTGGACCCATAAAAATTTCACCATTCATTCATCACATGCATTAACTAATAAGCTAAAATAACATGTAATCAATCACACACATGACACTAGATATGATTACCTAGAAACCCTCCAAATGAGAAGGTAAAACTAGGGTGGGGATGACACCCACAAATCTTTACTACTACAATAATAAAGTGTATCCAATGAAGGTTACAATGATTTGACCATGAATCATGGTTTGCCCTATTAAAGGCTTACAAAGACTCTTAAGTACCACCTTGTTAAAGGATTTCAACTTACAATTAAGCACCCTATTAAAGGATTTCATGTAGCCTATTAGGACTATTCTATTAAGAAAAAAATTGAAATCACTTGTTAAAATGTCATAGCATAGATCCTACGGTTGGCACTTGCTTTCCTAATAAAAAATCACCTCTACACAGTCTATTATTGATCCTTCATGATCTAATGTCTCAATGTTGTATCCTTCTCTATAGTCTATGTTCTTCTCTAACTGATTCTGCAATTCACTCTTACTTCTAAGTCACCTTGAATGCTCTATAAATTATCTTGTTCACTCTTCCAATTTGATCATTCACCCATCATACACTATTAAGAGTTTAGTGCTTCATCCTCCTTAAGAAGACTCTAGTGGCTTAGGGTTAGGTTTGAATCTACATCTAAGATTCATCCATTTTGTCACATAAACCTTCCCATTTTTCTTATTGGCTGCATGTAATTACATAAAAAATCCAAATATAGACTTGTCCTTATCTCCAAAAGATCATAATCTATCCTTAAGTCAACTTTAAAATGGTTTACATAGTTGTTTGTGCCATTACAAATAAATATGTGAAAATTGCCTCACTCAAAATATGAAGTCATTGGTGCTCGGCATTCACTGTATTTCTACTTCTAACTAGACACCTGCATTACTTGGCATCCACTATTTACTTAGCATTTGAATCACTCGGCATGGTCAATATGCTTGGCACTTGAGTGACTCAGTACATGAGTGAATCAGTACTCATTGCAACTCGGCATGGTCTAATATTTACATGATGTGCTCGACATGTATTACTAGTTTGGCATGAACTGAGTAAATAGCTTAAGTGTGTTGACACTCACTTGTCAAAACCAATCTGAGATCAACAATCTCCCCCGTTGACATGAGTGTCAAAAACACTTAAATATACAATAATCAACCTTAATCTTCTTGAGCATAACATATCCATGACTCGACTTATTTACAAAATTTCAAAATTTCAAAATTCTACAATAAATTATGCAATAGCCTATATACCTCAAGATTGATAGGTACCCCTAAGTTAATGTGTCTGATTAGTATCCAAAAATATATGCTCCTTTTTTACTTCAGTGCATTGTATCTGATACTCTTTCATCTGATATTCTCTATCTTGGCTGATATCTATATTCGTTTATTGCTTTACTCTCCAAAGATGTGTATCACCCCAATGATATAACTCTAATAACTCTACTCCCCCTTTGTTATTTCTCTCCCTTTTTGTTCATACTCCTCAAATATGTTTCTCATGTTATATCTCTTCCTTTCTTTTATTCTCCCCCTATATTATATCTCTCCCATGTTATATTTCTCCCATTTTATATTTCTCCCCCTTTCTCTTTATTCTCCCCCTTTTTGACATTTATGTCAAATGAGTTATACACTTGTAGTGTGTTTTTCCAAAAAGGATTTATGGACTTCCATTATGATTTTGAGGGTTGCATCCCAGTTGTCGCATGTAACATCCAATGACTTGATTTGGATTGCAAGCTCAGCAACAAGGTGCACTAGACCATCTAAGGTAGAAAGATTAGGGTCTTTCTTCAGTAGAGTCTAAGCATAACCTAGTTCCTTGTGCAAAATCTCCATGTGTGGGGTAAGGGATGCCTATATACATGTTAGTTTGGCTCTTGTTCTAGCCTCATCTACTATCAGTACAACTAATTAACTTTGTGTTTAAAGAAATGTTTTGAAATGCTTCTCACTTTGAGCTGGGTTTTGAGGTAGCTTAGTATGTGATATGTTAAGGTTTCTCTCTAGACTCAAAATATGGCTCTTGGTCTCTTGAGTGAAGAGTGTAGGATCACATAGCTTTGTGTACAATAAGAATATATTCTCAAGTACCTTCTTCACCTCTTCAAACTTAGTTTCCAATGCAACTTGAGTTATTGTTATTTCACTTGATATTTTCTCATTCATCTTTCCTTGGAACTTCTTCTCAGACCATTCTAAAAGTTTTTAAGTTGTATCAAGGTCTTCATTACTGACCTTTTCCACTCTATATGTCAGTTTTTCTATCAATGGCTTGGTCTCTTCAAGAGTTGGTAGGCTGAATGCATCTAAAAAGATTTCCTTTATATCTTGGAGTGCTTGTTTCTGCCTACATTCTCTCCTAAGCATTTCTTGATGCTTTTTCTTCTCTAAGGCTAGTTGTAATATGCCTATTTGTTCCAATGTCATAGTGTCATATTCAAACTTTGGAATCACAATTTCTTCATCATGACTTATGTCTCCATAGTGAATTACCTTATCAACCTCTGATGATCTAGGGCTTGGCACTGAGATTTGCAATGGTATGGCTTCCATAATCAGCTTTTGAAGAACTTGTGTAGAAGGACTGTCAAATGCTAGTAGAGTTACCAATGCTTGGATGGCTTCTTGTTCCTTCACCTTAGGTGTTTGCTCATGTTATTCAGGCATACCCTGATCTATCACTATGACTTAATTAGCACCTTGTTCCTATGCTTTAGGTATAGATGAATCTATCTGTCTTGTTTTGTGTTGTTCTATAGTTGTATCCTTTTCTTCTGGTTGCTTCTTCTCAATAGTATCAACTTTGACACTTGTGTCAACCTTAGTAGATGTATCTACTAATGTTTGAATTAGAGGTTGTACACTAGTAACTAAAGGGATGACAAAAGGTGGTGCTTGTGTATTCACCTTTTCCCTTGTGACCTTGGTTACTACCTTTTGTAATTCTTCTACACTAACCAAAACTGGATTTTCATAGAGTTTTGCTTGGAGTGTAGATTGGTCTAGAATCTTTTTTAGATCTTCTATAGTAAGTGGATTGATGTTCTAAGTTGGAGCATCAGAAACATCCTTGATAGTTATGGTCTCAATTGTTATGCTTGTGACATGAGGGGGACTGACATTAGGCATATGTGTGTCCTACACACTCTGTTCATCTTGTTGCTGCTTAGTTGTTTCCTTGTCACTATCTTTCTTTTCAGTTTCTCCACCAGTTGTATTATCTTTCTTATCATATTTTATTTGTCATCATCATTGTCCTCATCCTTATCATTAATTTTACCCTCTAAAGGGTCAACTTCTCCTTGTTTCACAATGGTCAACCCATAGATAAGTTTCCATTTTTGGGTTGATTTCTTGACCACATCTTCAATATTATTTTGAAGAATATTGAAGGCTTTATATTTAGGTGTAAACCTAACAGCATATCTTTTGACAACCTTGGCAATCTGTCCCTTTGTTAGCTCTACCATCACCTAAGCTAATGTTGTTTCTCTGATCTATTTCTCCAAATTTAAACAATAATGCCACTTTTTCTTAACAATATCATAAAAACCTTTTGGTATTGTGTTGGAAAATTCTAGTGCAGTATTCTTAAACTTAGACATCATGGCATATAATGCCTCTCCCACTTGATTCTTCTCTTCTTTTCCCAGTTTATCAAAATCAATATGTTTCAAACCAGATAAATTTGCATTGCTTTTGATATCTTTACATAAATTTTCAAGATCAGACAGGGGATTGTGACTTACCACTTTAAATTGGTTGTTTTCATCTAATTTTGTCCTTTCCTCATCTAAATCTAGTTGTGCCACATATTTTCTTAGCCACCTTGCTATGTTTTCTTAGTCTTTTCCTTGGCCTTCTTAGTTGTAGCATGTGTGTTTTCTCTAGTGGTAGGAGCTGTTGGCTTGGCTAGACTTGGTTTGACAATTTTCATTGCCTTTGCCACTAACTATGCTTTAGCCTTTCTCTTCTTTGGCTTGGGATGAGTAGGTGCTTCCTCGACTTCTTCTCCCTTGGTACCTTTAGTTTCCTCCTCTTCCTTATCTTCTCCCATGCCTTGAGTAAATGCAAGAGGGTCTTGTACTTGTGCTTGTTCTTTCTCTTCATCCTCTTCTTCTTCTTCCTCTTCTTCTTCTACACCTTCTCCAAATTTGGCCTTTAGTTTCTTCACTAGCTTTCCTTTCTTTTTTAGTGTGGAGGTGTAGTTTTCAACTCCATGGTAATATTTGACTTTACCATTTCATAGTTGCCAAATGTCTTTGCACTTTTATCTATTTCTTCTACTAGTAGTGTTGTGATAGCTATTGAAGCTTCATCAACATTGATTTCATACCCAAATGGCCTTAACTATCTCACCCTTGGTGTGGCAACTTGAACAAAAGTGTAATCAATATCAAAAGGAAAACATATGTCATTGTAATGTTGTTCAACCAAAGAAACTGGTATCCTCATTCTTTTCTTCAATGATTTCTTAAAGTCTTCAAAATAACTTGTCATCAATGTTTCAAAATTTTCTCCCATCTGTTTAATGTACTCATTGATCTGCACTGCAATTGACCTATTGGTCTTCCATCCTATAGTACCAAAAGAGGGAAATGTATTCTATACATAAAAGAATATGCAAACTAGAATTGAACCAAATTTACATTGTCCACTCTTTGTTTTCCTGATAGCTCCAAGATTTTCCATTAATTGTTGTAATTGTAGCTCTGCCAAATCATAAGTATGATCTTTCTTTACAATTTTGTAGCCAACATCCATAGCTATGCAGGGTACACTATTCAATCTACTAGATTGATAGAATTTATGAGAGATTACCTTTACAACAAAGTTTAGCAGTGGATCAGTGATGGTATATATAGTCATACCTCTTTTATTCCAAATTGCTCCAGTGTTCTTCTCAATTACTTCCTTGGAGTTACTTATGAATGTCTTTGGCCAATCTAGGGTTGGATAGCCAATAACCCTATGAATTATTCTTTTGGTGATTTTGATCAGTCCTCCTTCCAGCCATAAAGAACCATCATGAATTCTACTTAGCACAATTCTTATCCACTCAGTTTTAAACACATTCAAAAATTCTAGGGCTCGTGTCAAACCCTTTTTCTCCATGATTTTGTATTCCTCCTTCAAAAAACCATTCTCACACAATCTGTTATATGCATCTCTAATTTCCATATCTCCTATTCCTCCTATTTTTCAATTATAACACTTCCTAACATCTTGCACATGGTAACATTTGGCAAGATCATTAAAATAGTGCCAGAAGGATCTTATTTATAAGCTATGTTAGGAATGGCTTTAAATATTGGTTGTTTCACTTCATTATTGACAAGATGGACATGCAAAACCTCCTTCCCTTCTACATTTTTTGACCTAGACACCATTTTGTCAAACTAGGGTTTATGCAAAAGTAAACTGCATAGCTTGGCTTATGATAAATACCTTGTGAAATCTATTAAACCGGCGTGAGATCATTGCTGGATTTTTTGCAAATGCTTTGGATAGATTTCTAAATCTCCTTATACTCTTGCTTGAATTTGAAATGATGAATAATGAGTAGAAATCAATCATATATGCTTCAAAAACCTCACATTTAATGCTTAGTGCTTACACAGTTGTAAGCTCGACATTAACCATTTTCAGAATCACTCGACATCTATTGATATTTCCATCACTTGGTAGCTATTATGAGTTCAACATCAATAAGATAGTTTGGCATTTTGACATCAACTAGTATTCCACTCAGCATACATATGAGACTTTTCATGCTCGACAACAACATAAAAAAATTTGAAGATTTAACTTGAATTTTCAACAACATCTTGCATCATTATTCATGCTAATGTAGTCTTTTCAGTACTATCTTCTTTGGAAATGATGTATGATATAACACTTGAATATTAGTCACACATACCTCTTGATTGCCTAGTTCAATGAATTGTGATCACTTGACCCATTGGATGAAGTAATCCCTTCTTCATTTGATGTACTATAAGCACCTTTCTTTTTCCATGTCTTTTTCATCTCATCTTTGATGTGTTCAATATTTGCCTTGCCTTTGCCCTTATCTAATTAACAATTTGGTTCCTTTGACCTAGTTGGACAATGCTTATTGATGTGATTAGTCTTCAAACAACGAAAACATGTATCTAACTCAACCACATTTTGTAATTACCACTAAAGTGTTTCCTAATCCAATTCTAAAGAATATGTCCATATTCTTGACAATAGTGATAGCTATATCTTGTATTTTAATCCCAATTATAAAAGTTTCCATTGTTTTTTACCCCTATTAGCTTGTTTGATGACCACATGGATTTGGATCTACATTCAAAGGCTCTACGTCCATACTTTTGATAGTTGTAGCAACATCCTTCAAATCTTTGTTTATGCATGGTCCTAGCTCTGCATTCATGTGCTTGATGACCTTGCTTCTTGCACTTATGACAATGAGTCATTCTCTTAGGCTTGAAATTCTAATTTGTATTCTTGCTCCTGCACAAATTAGCAGTATATCCTTTCTTACCACAATTATGACAAGTAGGTTTGGAGTTCTTACCTTTGATGTTCCTTTCTTTAGCAACTTTGGATGATTCTCCTTCTTTAGTGCTTGTATAACCCAATCTTGATGTATCTTTGTTGGATCTAGGGGATCTTAGTAATTCCTCAAAGTATTTGATGGCTTCATTTGGCTTTTTGAGACTTTCAATAAATTCCTTTTCTCTTTTCAAGTCACTTTGTAATTGTTCATTTTGCAACTTCAATGTAGTTATCTCAATGTCCTTGAAATTCAGTTCATAGTTGGCATTCATCATTTGACTTAGAATATCCAATTGCATGTTGGAGATCTTGGTTAGCTCTATTGACTTCTCTTCCAATCTTTTTGCTAGAATTCTTTTGTCTTCTTCAATCATGGCTTTGTCTTCCAGGGCTTTCTTCTTATATTCAGTCACTTCACATGGTAGTATAGCTTGTGATTCTTGCTCTAGCTTGAGTTTTCTAATTTCTTCAGCTTGGATTTTGTTCTTTTCTATTAGATTTGCAACTGCTACATCAAATTCATTGGATTCACCATCTGTAAATAGCTTGCTAGTGTCTATCTTTTGGTATAGTGTGTCAGTCTCTACAATAGCAATCTCTTTCCTTCTCTTCAAGGATTTCTTTAGTTCCTCTCTTGCCTCATTCAGTTGATGTAGTATGAGATGTATTTCAATCTCTTGGTTGTCAATAGTCTTTCCTAGCTTGTATACTTCCATTTCAAGATCTTTCCTCAAAGTTGTAAAGCGTCTCTTTCCAAGAAATTGGCTTTGATACCAATTGTTGGAATTGCAAGTGGGAAGAGAGTAAACTTTTTAAGGGGGGGTGAATCAGGAGTTTAGACTTGGACTCATAAAAATTTCACCATTCATTCATCACATGCATTAACTAATAAGCTAAAATAACATGTAAATAATATGCATCTAAATTATGTAAACATGTAATCAATCACACACATGGCACCATATATGATTACCTACAAACCCTCCAAATGAGAAGATAAAATTAAGGTGGGGATGACACCCACAAATCTTCACTACTGCAATAATAAAGTGTATCCAATGAAGGTTACAATGATTTGATCATGAATCATGGTCTGCCCTATAAAAGGCCTAACCTATTAAAGGCTTACAAAGACTATTAAATCCCACCTTGTTAGAGGATTTCAACACCCTATTAGAAGTGTACCTAGTTAAAGGACTTCAACTAACAATTAAGTAAGCACCTTGTTAAAGGATTTCATATAGCCTGTTAGGACTACTCTTTTAAGAAATTTAACAAAAATCACCTATTAAAATGTCTCAACATAGATCCTGTGATTGGCACTTGCTTGCCTAATAACATATCACCTGTACACAATCTCTAATTGATCCTTCATGATCTGATGTCTCAATGTTGTATCCTTCTCTATATTCTCTATTCTTCTCTAACTGATTCTACAATTCACTCTTACTTCTAAGTCACCTTGAATATTCTATAAATTGTCTTGTTCACTCTTCCAATTTGATCATTCACCCATCATACACTATTAAGAGTTTAGGGCTTCATCCTCCTTAAGAAGACTCTAGTGGCTTAGGGTTAGTTATGAATCTATGGCTGAGATTCATCCATTTTGCCACTTAAACCTTCCTATTTTTCTAATTGGCTACATGTAATTACATAGGGAATCCAAATATAGATTCGTCCTTATCTCCAAAAGATCATAATCTATCCTTAAGTCGACTTAAAAATGGTTTACATAGTTTTTTGTGCCATTACAAACAAATATGTCAAAACTGTGTCACTCGACATATGAAGTCATTGGTGCTCGGTATGCACTATATTTTTACTTCTGACTTAGCACCTACATTACTCAGAATCCACTATTTACTCAACACTTGAATCACTCAACATGGTCTATCTACTCGGCACTTGAGTGACTTGCACATGAGTGACTCGACACTCATTGCAACTTGGCATGGTCTAATATTTACATGTTGTGCTCGGCATGTATTACTAGTTCAACATGAATTGAGTAAATAGCTTAAGTGTGTTGACATTCACTTGTCAAAACCAATCTAAGATCAATAAGATCTTCATTACCTGAATATCCAAGTGGGATCTATATGTAAAATATAAGGTGGCACTTTCAAGATAGTTAATAGGCTCTACAAAAAACTTAATAGCCAGCTTGAATTTTTTTTGGAAGACGATTCAAGGGTTTCTCTCTTAGATGATGACCTTTCAATTCGAAGACATCAATTTTATTTCACACCTCTTGATGAAATTATGCATAGAGAAAATGAGTCCCTTGTTGATGTTATTGGCATAGTCATCTGTGTGGATTCATGTACTACAATCGAGAGGTTTGAAGAGACAAAAGTTCTTAGAAAGAGTGTCAAATTGATGGATATGTCTTCATCTACTATAAATGTAACTTAGTGGGGATCACCCACTCAAAAAGAGGGGACAAAAATCCAAGAAATGTACCATTTACATGATGTTATTGTTCTTGTAGTAGAATCTGGAAAAGCCACCGAATACAATTGAAAGGTCATAAGCACTTTAGCTAGTACTCAACTCTTCATAAATCCACACATAGAGGCAGCAACAAAACTAAGGTTACAGTTTGATCAAAATGAGAAGGATATTTTATCATCATCAACTCAAGCTATATATGTGCCCCTACAAATCCCAATGAAAATAATAAATGAAATTGAGGAAAAAACTATGAATGTCTCCCAACCTTTTCACTACATTGTAAAGGAAAAAATTCATTTCATAAAAACAAATTCAATTTACTATCCATCTTTGCCCCTTCACTTGAATGGTAAACAATGTAAAAAGGAGGTTGTTCAAAATGTTGATGAAATATGGACTTGTGCAAAGTGAAAAGGCACATTTGTATATTGTATTTATAAGTAAATACTTCACCTAAGGCTAGCAGATCATATAGGTACACTCTAGGTTGTTTCTTTTGATGAACTTGCCACCCACCTTTTGGATATGTCTGCACAAGAATTATATATGCTCCAAATCAATCAAGAAGCAAAGATTGATGCAAAAATGGTCATCAAGCAAGGATATTTGAAACAGTTTCTCTTCATTATCTCAGTTGTATATGATTCAAGAGTTGGTCAAGGTTACTTAAAGTTGACGATCACTAAAGTTGATGCATTGAATCTTGATGGACAAAATACTTCTTTGCTTGAGAAAATCAATGCTATGGAAAACAAGAGTGCTTAAATATACCTATGTTGCTTCTTCTCTAATAATATAAGTATGTAATTGTACTTCCAATGTCAATGCTATGTACAAGCATACAAAAAATACTATATATTTGGTGAATTTAAATGTTTATGCTTGCATTTAGAGAAAATACTTCCTTGCTCAAGAAAATTGATGTTATAAAAAACAAGAGTGCTTAAATACACCTATATTGCTTCTTCTCTAATAATACAAGTACATAATTGTACTTCTATCATTGCTGCTATGTATACACATATTAAAAAGTACTATATATTTGGTAAATTTAAATGTTTTTTATTGCATTTAGTTAAATCCAATGAGGATCTTTAGTAAAAAATTAGTCCTTCATGACATATCTTTAACGAATTAAAAAATTGGTGCTTTAATTTAACTTCTTATGATTGCATTAAGTTAAATGCATATTAAAAATAGTATATTTTGGTAAATATAAATGTTTATGATTGCATTTAGTTAATTCTAGTTAGGATCTTTAGCATGAACTTAGTTCTTTATGATATATTTTTAGTGAATTAAAAAATTTGTGATTGAATCTAGAAATGATATTTATACTACCTTCCAACACACACTTTTTACACTAAATTTTTTAATAGGTTATTATTTTATTGTTTTGACATTTATATTATTCTCATCTTATTGTATGAAGTATTTTCAATATAAGGCTGACCATGAAGTGTATAATATTGTTTGCAGATAATGAGTTCCTCCCCTCAAAATTGTCAAATATCACTCTCAACAATTAAAAATAGAAGAAATCAATGTCATAAAAGAGATTGTGAGTATCATGCTAACCACAAAGAAGAAATCAGTATTCAACATCTTGTGCAACACAACCAAAAAGAAAAAATTGTGTCATAGATATAGATATGAATATTGAGATACTAATTATTCATTTAAGCCATCTCATACCCCAAAGGGATATAGACTTTGCAATAGCTTCTAAGAAATTTTACACTAGGATAGATGCATTGGCAAACATGTGAACATGAAAGGTATGCAATGAATGTTACCCTGGCATCCACACCTCTTCAAAAAATTAAGTCCTAATTTGCACTAGATGTTCTCATGAAAAAGGGAGACATTGATTCACAATGTCCAATAATATGGACCCAGGAAAACAACCAAAAGAATTAAAAAATCTAACCCAAGTTGAAGAGATGCTCATAGCACGAGTAAATCCCATAATGCAAGTAACTCATGCTCATGGTGGACAATACACATATTGTGGTCACATAATTAGCTTTCCATAAGACAATAAATCAATAGAAAAATACCTCCCACAAAAAATTATAGATTGGGATATCTTAACAGTTTGAAGACTCCACACCCATGGAACTTACTATGATTTCTATGTAAGTAGGGGTCATGTTTGGGCTGCATTACAATATAAGATAAAATATGACCTATACTATAAGGATGTTCTAATTAATGTTGACTATCTACAACATCTCCTAGATATAAGTATAGACATTTCAATCATGCTTCATACTATTGGCATATACCCTGAACATTACCTCTCAACTAAATTTGAACGTACATGTGGTGAGGATGAAAATGAAAATGACATAACATACTCATCATCATTTATGGCTAACTTACCAAATAGAAAACATTGGATGAATATCATTAAAGAAATATTGCAAATTTCAGATGCAAATGACACCCATATTCATTGGCCAGAGCTTGATTCTTCTCCAATAAATGAATACATTACTGAGGCACTTCTGGATATGGCTTTTCCCTCACTCTTTCCAAATGGTATTTCATTATTAATATAGTCTTGCTATCGACAATTTAAGATGCATGAATATGCAATGCACTTAATGAGATACCATGATAGTAGATTTGGGAGCCACCCAAGTTCTACTATTCTGTATTGAATCTAATGATGAGACATCAAAATTAGGGACTCTCTTCTATTTTTGTCAAGAAAAAACTAGATGACTACATCACAACCACCATTGAAAACCTTTACCTACACATACAATAATTGCCCAACACTCAATTGGCTGAAGAATCGATGCTCTTTGGCTCTTCCTTGAGAGGAGCTCATGCATTTTGGAGTAAACATCGCAGTGAACTTTCAACTACTATCAACCAAATATACACTCCTACTCTTTTCTTCATGTTTAGTGTTGTAGATATTAAATGGCCTAAATTATAATGACTCATTCCAAATGGCCTTTCATTTATCCTTTGAACCAAAAAAGAACACACAAACAACATTATTAATAATCCACATACCACTTCCCTATTCTTGCATAAAACGTTCACCATATTCCAAGAAGAAATAATAGAAAAATTTGTTCACATGATAGACTACTAGTGTATATATGAATGACAACATTGTGGATCAGGACATATACATGGATTCATTTGGATTCTTGGTGCACTTGATATGGACAAAATTGACTAGTAGAATCATGAGGAAGTAGAGAAAGCGAGATCATTATTTGACAAATATGTGAATGCATGGAGTCCTCGCACTCCAACTTGTAGAAACAACACACAACATCGATCTTTGCAAGAAGATCCTTGTTTGTTGGAAACAACTATTATCTTCTCTAGAGATATGTGTACTGACTATGAGGAATTAATCAATCATGTCCAATGACACACACAATGTGCTAAAGAAATGTGCTTACACAAATGAGGTACCATTTTAGAGTGTTGTTACAAATCCCCTTGGTATAAAAGTGCTAGCTCATCCTTGGTCTATGATAAGGCTGGAAAAAATGTATGTTCCAACTCAAAATGATGATAGGTTAAATATACACAATTCAGATATGATTTCAATATGGCGAGCCAATATGAATTACCAACTAGTTGTATCAAAAATGCTTGTTCTTAAATATATAACAAAATATGCATCAAAGGAAGAAAGAAAATTAAAGAGTTGTATCAATATGCTAACATGCATATGCAAAAACAATTAGGTGAAGATCACACACTATTAGCATATTGTAAATTTATGTCTCAGATTATTGTAGATCATGATATTGGTGCACATGAGACATGCCATATGATGCAAAAATAACCACTTGTTTTTTGTAGTCTCTTTTACAACACTAAATGTTGGACATAAAGTTTTTGTCAGATTAACAAAAATACACATGATAATGCACTACTAGTAAATTATCTCTACTCCTACATAAAACTGCTGATTAAGATGGAACTAATGTCATTAATTGAAACTACTAAATTGTTTTCATTCTTGACTGCTCATAAAGGTTGCAAGTGGAAATCTAGGAAACATAAGGCAATTGTCAATGTTTTACCTCATTTCTATTGTATTTTTTTATGAGGAATTTGAACAATTCAAGACATTTTTTTGGAGTGGGCTTCTTTTATACAAGCATTATTGTAGCATCCCTATAGATATTGGTCTCACTAAAGATGACATTGTTGCAAATTGAAAATAAATGAAATTAAATGGCTACCATGTTTGGCATGTGGGCCTCCTAATAGATGTATAGGTTAACCTTGCTGAGAATTTTGATGATACAAGTGAAGTGGACATGAGACATACAAATGAAATGAATGAGTGGGAGTTGGTGTCACAAATGGGGCCTGTTGGTCGTGATAAATTGAATACCCTTGAAATGCTTGGTCGACGTGACTTTGATAGTATCAAAAAATGGGATGAATACTCTATATCTTCCCATTTGTAGAACACTGTAGAACATTTCATAAGTACAAACAGGACATCCCAAGTAGATGACCACTCCACATTACAAGAGCATGCTTCACTATATCCATTATCTCCCAAACAAGAACTAGCATGTATCATTATTAAAGAGCATTATAATGACATTTCCTCTAATAAACCCCTCCACATGGTTATACAAGGAACAACAAGAACATGGAAATCATACTTGATACATTGGATCAAATATACACTTTGGGTGTTAGCATCTAAAAATAATAATCCACTCCTTAGTATTGCTCCTACAAGAATTGTAGCATTCAACATACATGCCTCAACCATGCATGCTACCCTTAGAATACAAATAAGAGAAATGTACCCACTACATGGACAATCTCTATTAGTCTTTCAGGAAGAGATGAAGATATGAAATACCTCCTTATTGATGAATTTAGCTTCATAGTACCAAAATTTCTTTTTAAAATAGATAGTAGATTGTGTGAAGCTTTCCCCCATTAAAAAAAAATTTATTTGTAGGTACATCTATAATTCTTGTTGGAGACTTAGCCCAACTACCCCCTATCATGGATAAACCAATCTATGCATCACATTCAAATGCCAAATGCCTTTGGGAGCAATTCAAAATAGTTATCACATTCGCAACCATATTTCATCAACAAAGTGAGACTCAAATTCAAATTAACTTTCATCACATGTTGCAAAAAATGTGCAATGCAAAATTGATTGAACAAGATTGGGAATTAATAATGCAACTTACAAACAAAACACTATGTGTTTCTAAACAAATTGCATTTGACCAGTCAATTCACCTTTACTCTATAAGCAATTTAGTTGGGCTACACAATAGAAAAATTGATGCAGAAGCATCGAGCTTGGATTTTGGTGGAGTTATGATTTTCATGGTTAGGGATGTGTTGGAGATATATTGGGGAACCTTTTCCTATATGCACACAGAGATTGGAGTAATGGTGTTGAAGTTAGAGTTGTTTTACCTTGCTACTAGAGTTGTATTGTTTGGTTTCTGCATTCTTGTTGCGAGTGACGTAACTAATTATGTGCAATGATTCAAAGGCTAAAAATATTAGGGATTGGATAGGGCCTATAGTAATATCTATATTTAAGAGCAAAAGTCTTAATTAATTATGAGTTGGGAGATATGGCAATTCTCCTGGAGTATCGATTTCTATTAGTTTTTGCAATAAGTTTTTGTGTGTAACTTTTGGGATGGGTGTGCACTTATCCTTGGTGAATCAACCTTTGAGGACTTAAGGAGTTGTAAAGGACCTAAATTACTACCTTTAGTTTCAAAGAACAAGTTCTAATTTAATCAGAGCTAGGAGATATTGTCATTTTCCTCAAACATCAAATTTTGGGCAGTTTTCATGAAAACGTGTGGAGTTTTTATCTTGCACAATTTCTTATGAGGAATGAGATCTTGTTAAGGGAGGGAAATGCTATTAGGTCATGTGTGAACTTAAATATAACTTTTAATTTAGTTTTTTTCATGTTTGTTAGAGTTTTGGTTTACTCTTCTAAGGTGGACCTATATTGTAATTAAATGCTTGACTAGCTGACTTGTGGTTTAGCTTGCTATTTAAGGAGGGCTTGGGTAGTGTCTTAAGAATAATAAGAATAAGGGAGAAGGAAATTAAATTCATTGTGGAAGCTAGAGAGAAAATATTTGAGTTGGAATCTAGAATGAGAGTTTGTGAGAAGAGCTAGTGGTTGTGGTTTAGAAACAAGGAGTTTGCTTGGTAGCTTGCAAGCACAAGTTGAGATCTTGGAGGTTTCTTCAAGATTGTTGTTGTGTTACAGATCTGGGCTAGCTAGGAATTGAGTTGGATCTTGAGTGATCTTGGAGAACTATTTTAATTTCCTTATATTTGGCCATAATTGAGAAGGCCTTACAACCCATCACATTGCATGTAAACAATTATTTTATGAATAAAGAGTTGCATTTGGTATCGAATTGTGTATCTTGTGTTGTATTTCCACTGTGTGGTTATTTTCTAGGGGTTAGGATATCTCCTTTGGGGATTCTCCTACCTTGCACTACATCAGGTGGTATTAGAGAAAGGATTGATCTAGTTGGTAAATTTATCAGAGTGAAGGTTTGATCTGGTTTGTTGATCTTATCAGAGAAAAGGTTTGATCTGAGTGAAGATTATTAGAGTGAAGGTTTGATCTAGTTGGTTGATCTTATTAGAGCATAGTTGTTCTTGATTGTGTAGATAGATCATTAAAGTTTAGGCACTTTGCACCAAGACCTTGGGTTACAAGAAGTTGCTCTAAGAAGTTCTTGATCTAGTGGCAATTGTGTTGAGGATCAATTGCTTTGGAGTCCTAGTTTGTAATTATTGGTGTGGGGTGGTAGATTGTGATCTAATGTACACTTGTAGAGGACTTGCAGATGGATTGATGGATGTGAATATGGAAGGTTGATCATAGAGAGTTTGTGTATTATAGATCTATGTTTTTGGACTTGTGATTTGGTTCCTGATTGTTTGTGTGAGGTGGTGGGTTGTGATCCGACTTGCAAAACAATTTGAGCTTGTCACAAGGATCATGGGAAGGATTTGTTGCAGAGGGTTTGTGAAGATCTTGGAAGATGGCTCTAAGAAGATTGGACGTTGAGATGATTGTGAATATTTGTAATATAGCGGAGAGAAGGATTAATGATATAATAGCTTGGGTGGACATTTTTGTGGATGCTTCTTTTTCTAAAAGAGTTGAGAAATAGAAGACAAAAGTTGTATGCTATTGGAGTTGGAGTTTACCAATCTAGGAGAAAGTTATCTGGCTGATTAGAAGACTTGTTCGAGAGAGAAGATGGCATAGCAAGGTCGAGGAGGAAGAAGTTGGTTTTATTGATCAATTTATGGAGTCTGATGTGAAACCTGCAGAGCAACTTGCAGTTGTTGTTGAGGATATTCCTAACCTTGTTGATGTTGGGATGGAGATTGGTTTTCATGATTAGTTGGTTGAGTCTAATATAGAAATTATAGAGCACTTGGTCATGTATAATCAAGTTGTTGTTAGTGATGAGTTACATGTTGTAGAGTATCTTGTTGTGAGCAATGAGATTGTTGAGATTGTTGATTATGAGGATTTGCATATGTTTGTTGATATGGATTTGAAATCATATGTTGTTGCTAAGATGATTGAGGATATGTATGTTTTTGTTGATGTGGAGTTTGATGTTGTTGGTGTGGATTCACTAGTTACTAATTTGGTTTTAGATCTGCATGATGTTGCACATATGTATGTTCCTGATTGCTTGTGGTTGACATGGCTGAGGATTTACATGTTTTTCTTATTGGGGATTTGAACTTACATGTTTTTGACTTGTTTTTGGAGTTATATGACATTTCTAACATGGAGTACATGTTTGAGGATATTGTTGTTACTACTTGTGATCAGTTGTAGAGATTCTTGGTGAAGCATTATGTTTAGTTTGTTCATCGGAGTGAACATGTTGATTGGGTTGCTAAGATTCATTTCATTCTGATGTTTTAGTGGATGGAGCATAGATGGTTTATTTCTAGATTTGTTCAATTGAATTTGATGGAGTGTAAGCCTTTAGTAAAAATGGAGTTGGTTGTGGATCTTTCTTTGGACATCAAAGTATGGGACATACTTTTCTATTTACTTGGGGAGTCTAATGCAGGAGCATCAAGCTTGAGTTTTAGTGGAGTTATGCTTTTCATGGTTAGGGATGTATTGGAGACACATTGGGGAACTTTTTCCTATGTGCGCATAGAGATTGGAGTTATGGTGTTGAAGTTAGAGTTATTTTACCTTGATGTTGGAGCTACATTTTTTGGTTACTATGTTGTGAGCGACATAACTAATTATGCACAATGATTCAGAGGCTAAAAAATTTCAAGGATTGAAGAGGGCCTAGATTCACATCTCTGGTTAAGAGTCAAAGTATTAATTAATTATGAGTTGGGAGATATGGCAATTCTCATGGAGTATCGATTTCTGTCAGTTTTTGTGACGGGTTTTTGTGTGTGACTTTTGGGATGGATGCACACTTATCTTTGGTGAATCAACCTTTGCGCACTTAGGAGATTGTAGAGGACCTAAATTAATACCTTTAGTTCAAAGCACAAGTTCTAATTCAATCAGAGCTAGGAAATATCATTGTTTTCCTCGGACATTGATATTCGGGCAATTTTCATAGAAACATGTGGAGTTTTTGTCTTACACAATTTTGTATGAGGAATGAGATCTTGTTAAGAGAGAGACATGTTATTGGATCATGTGTGGACATAAATATAACTCGTCATTTAGTTTTGTTCATGTTTTTAAGAGTTTTGGTGTACTCTTCCAAGGTGGACCTATATTATAATTAAATACTTAACTAGTCAACTTGTGGCTTAGCTAGCTATATAAGGAGGGCTTGGGTAGTGTCTTAAGAATAATAAGAAGAAGGGAGAAGGCAATCTAGTTCAATGTGCGAGCTGGAAAGAAAATATTCGAGTTGGAATATGGAGTGAGAGTTTGTAAGAATAGCTAGTGGCTATGGTTTAGAAATAAGGAGGTTGCTTGGTGGCTTACAAGCACAAGTTGAGATCTTGGAGGTTTCTACCAGATTGTTGTTGTGTTATAGATCTGGGCTAGCTAGGAATTGAGTTGGATCTTGAGGGATCTTGGAGAACTATTGTAATTTCTTTGTATTTGGCCATAACCGGGAAGGCCTTACAACCTGACACATTACATGTAAACAATTATTTTATGAATAAAGAGTTGCATTTGGTATCATATTGTGTATCTTGTGTTGTATTTCTACTGTGTGGTTATTCGTTGGGGGCTAGGACATCTCTTTTGAGAATTCTCCCACCTTGCACTGCATCAAAAATGCTTAAACTACTCAATCTTTTCGTTGCACTTAGTATCAACCAAACTTTGTAGTAAAAACACACCTACAACCAAACTTTGATATTGATGTCGATCGAATTTTAAAAGACCTCTTTCTATGTAAAGGCCAATGAACAATGTTAATGACAAACCTTTGGATTCAAAAAAGTCTTGCAAATGGAACACTTGGGGAGGTGGTAAATATTATGTACACATCAGGTTGTAAACCCCCAAAACTACCTCTATATGTGGTTGTTTGATTTGATATTTACAGTGGCCCACCTTGGGACCAAGATGATCCACAAAGTTTACCTATAACACATATAGCCTTGGGTAATCATAGAAAAATACCACTATCCATGTCATGGGCACTCACCATACATAAATCCTAAGGACTGGCACTTCAAAAAACAACAATTGATATTGGTATAACAAAACAATAAGGTTTGACTTTTACAACTATATCAAGAGTTAAATCACTACACAACCTTTGTATAGAGCCACCATTCTTATTTGAATGATATTCAAGAATGAAAAATAATCCATATACCATTATTAAAAAAGAGGAAGTCTTGATTGCAACAACTCCCACTATAGAGCAGAGAGGTACAAAGTATTGTACTTTCTCTTAATAGATATAACTCTATGTATGTTTGTCAATTTTTAAATTGGCCACATTTAAGCAATTCAATATCATCTTTCCCTAATTTATATAGTTGTTGTGTAATAGGTATAGTGAAAAGATGCCTTGTGTGGCAATGCGATGCAATTTGTTGATTGATGTATATTTGCATATATCCAATGTTAGCTATTAATGATGGTGTTTACCATATTTCCAACAACTGATATTGGTACAATAGAACAACAAAGTTTGAGTTTTACAACTATATCAAGAGTTCAATCACTATACAACCTTTTATATAGAGCCACCATTTTCCTTTGACTAATATTCAAAATTGAAAAACAATCCATATGCTATTATCATAAAAAAAAAGATTCTTGATTGCAATAACTCTCACTATAGAGTGGAGAGGTACAAATTATTGTACTTTCACTTACTATATATAACTCTATGTGTGTCTACTTGATCAATTTTTAAATTGGCTACATTTAAGCAATTCAATATCATCTTTCTCTAATGTATAAAGTAGTTGTGTAATAGGTATGGTGAAAAGATGCCCCTTATGGCGATGCGATGTAGTTTGTTGATTGATGCATATTTGCATATATCCAATGTTAGTTATTACTGATGGTGTTTACCATATTTATGTTGTATCTGATGTGTATTATATTGTGTTTATATTGAACAAAACTAATTATTAGATATGTATTTTGTGGAGAAACAATTGGTAGCATGCTTTGTCTACACAACTTGAATTAGAATTATATTAATTGTAGACAAATTAAAATATTTGTAATATTTCACAAAACTGAGCAAAAACTCCCTAAAGAACCTAATTGATGATTGGCTATGCCAATTTAATAATCTTTAATTTGTTTTTCATTGTTTATATTTCTTTCATGTCGTATCAAATATTTGGTAAAAACATAAGGAGAGGCCATCGACATACCACTTGCTCCTTCAGGTGCAATTGCTAGTTAAGTTTTCTTGATTGTTGTTTGGTCCATTCGTGCAAAAAGTACTATAAGGGTTATTGGGGGGTCTTAGTGGCAAGTATTGGGCGAACGTTTTAAAATGGCACTTTTAGACCACCTCACATTGTATGAGTTCTGCAAAGAGCTCTATAAATGCCAGAAAGCCAAAATCTTAGCTTTAAGCTTTTCATTCACCTACAGAAGTTCACTGCAAAAAGTCAACAAATTTTGACATACAAATTAAGAACTGTAGATGCATGAAATTACCTTGACTACTCGATATTTCTTTTATATATATATATATATATATATGATTACCATTGCCATGCCAAATAAATAGATAAATAGTATTGAAGGAAGATTTAGAATGACATTTCATAGAGCAATGTACCATTTGAAAGAGATAGATAGAATGAACCCTTTGAAAAGGCATGACTTCAGAAAATAAGAAATTCTCAATCAAAACTCATATCATAATTTCTTCTTTCAAAGTACATTAACTCGTTATCTCTGAACCTCTTGAAATACCTGGATCTGGTTGATGTCATTAAAATTCTCTCATTCGAAATCCATTCATACCAATGAACTATTGATTTTTGAAAAAAATATTTGAGACATTTGTCCTGTAAATATAAAATAGAGATGAAGTCATCCCTATGTAAAATGCAGACCGGACGATGTATTCACAACCTCGACGAGGACGGAGTTGTAATATAAAACAAGAGTTTAAAATTGAGTGAATAGGAAGGGGTCGGGCCAATTCGTGCTGTTTTTTGACAGTGCTAATCCGGTCAAATATGTCGACGGCCGCGTGAAATTGAGAGGAAACGAATTTTATTTACCGTACGATATTTGTAACAGGAAATCTGTGTTGCTTTAGGCAATAATTTGTTTTTAAATGGGGTTTCTGCATCGGCGAAATTAATGGTGTATTTGTTGAAACAACGGAGAGTGCCATGAGTTCACGTTGTCGTTAGTTACGTCTGTTTTTAGTTGATCAAAACTCTGGAGATTGCAGATCGATTATCTGGGAGATTACCATTTTCAGTTTTTCCCCCTTTCGATCTGTTGATGTATTAGGCCGCAAAGAATGCACCAGTGCATCTACAATTCTGTTTGATGAAATTTTCAAGTTGTGGGTGTTAAAATGAATATGGATATGGATATGGATTCATCTGCTGAGCAGGAGCCCGACGAGGCCGATACAAATTTTGTTGAAGTGGATCCTACTGGGCGTTATGGCCGGGTTAGTGGCTTTCTGTTTTATACTTTGAATTTCTGCAGCACCCATTTTTAAGATCTTTGAAATTTAGTTTCGGAGAGGGCGGTCTCTTATGTTGTAACTTTTTTGATAATGGAAAGAAATCTTCTTGAGGGTTTCTGTAAGGTAATCTCTCGTAAACACACACTCTCATCAGATTGGCGTCTCACATACTGAATTGGGACTTTTAGAAACATATTATCTTTTTCGTTTCTAATCTCGTACATCCAATTGGTGAAAGTAAAATAAATTTATTGTTTGGGTTCTGCATATTGAGCTCACACAACAAGTTAGGAAAAATGGAATGAAATCCTCCGGAGGTTTGGTACTCGAAATTGGCAGCTGCAATCGCTGTAACCCAAAAACAATAACACGTTTGCCTTGTGTTTTATATGTAGGTTTTGGTTTATTTGAACAGGGAAGGCCCAGTTTTGTAGCTTGCAAAGTTTACTGGTACAAAATTTGTACAACTGTATTAAGGACGGCTTCTCTCAAGAAGGGGTCTCATATTCAGATTGGGGCTGTTGGTTGAGTTTGGAATCTGAAAATTAACTTTCAACTGGCTACATACGTGTCATATCTCTATTGTTTTGCTGGATTGGCAAGGCATATGCATACTTTCAAGGTTGAAAGTTGAAACCCATATATTTATATATAAGACCGTCTGATATGCCCACTTCAGTTTCTGAATTAGCTTGGGACCTAAACACTTTGATTAGGAGGAAACATATATAACAATAGACAGAGGTTTACAGATAGATTCCAGGTGGGAAGAAAATCGGACTATTTAGTATGAGGCAGGGATAGAGTAGACATCACTATTCAAGTGCAGATAATTTTGACGTCATAAAATCTTTAATTGTGGGCTTCTTTGGAGAACATCTCTGGTGCTTGTAACTAGTTAGGGATTCTTTGGCTTAATGTGACAAATTTAATATTTTCCTTCTTATCGATTAGTATGAGCCGGTGGCTTCTGTTTAGAAATATTATGATGAATTTAGTTTTGACGGGACAAATATCAATAAGGAGAACCAGGTTTACCTTCACGGAAAGTGTGGACCAAATTGGGAAATGGTCGAACTATATATTTACGTCAAAATGGTTTTGAGTTTAACTATAAAAGAGGTCAGTTTCGTATTTAGAGAAATTGAGAAGTATTGAAGCGGACGTGTGCAAATGAAATTAACGTCTAATTATGAAACCTATTAGATTTCCATACTCCATAAGAATGTTGTGTAGTTTCTGGATTTGATTGTGTAAGATTTTTTTACATCAAGATTTCAGATCATACTCTGTGACCTGTAATCCATCATATCAGAATGTAAGAGAGTAGCAGGACTCTGTGATCCATCTTTCTCTTCTGCTACTCTCTTGCATCCTGATGATGGATCACTGAATGTGTTCTGAAACATTGAGATAAAAGAATCTTACACAATCGAATCCAGAGACTACACAACGTCTATTTGGTTCTGATTGGTGTTCGTAGGTAGTAAGGGATATCAATAGGGAATGCTAAATTAGTTTACACCATCCCAAAAAACAAAGTTAAAATTTCTTTTTCTTTTTGATTCAGATTGTGAGACACATAAGGGAAAGCCATGCTCTGTAAATAGGGGAAACGGTTTTAGTTCGATGTGCAATTGCGTTTCTGATTCAAATTAAAATAAACCTAGTTTCACCTTAAATTAGAGAGCTTTGAACAACGGCCCTTAAAAATTACAGTTTCCAGCTATAGGTAATATCCTGATTGTTGTATGTTAAGGTCCTACAGTATGGAACCTGTGTCATTTAGCTTGCCGTGTTCCTCGAGCCTTTTAGATATTCATTGCACTGGAAAGCTATCCCATTGGTTAGATGTAGGTGTCTTGGGTCTTTGGCTTCCGATGCAGGTGTTTTTGGTCTATGGCTTCTTTTTCTCTTTTGTACAAATGATCTTTATATGGTGCTTTAGTCTGTGCCTTGCGGGGATTGCGCAATTTCATTACTTATTTTGCTGATCTCTTATGTTGACAGATTGTTTGGTTTGCAGGGTCAAATGAGTCTTTACAGTGTTGGCTATATTGTTTATCAGTTATCACATTGAATAATTTACTGTCATTTACAACAAAATTTGATGGTTGGTAGAGATTCTCCTTCTTACAAAAAAATCTATCGAAAGGATGGAATTTCACAAATGGTTTGAAAAAGAAATTCATAAATAGATTATTGATGATTTGGTGATTTGGTGTATCCATGAACTGTAGATGATTTCCATTAGCCAGAAACTACTGTTTCTAACAAACTTGATTGTGAAATACCCTGCGTGGGTATGTCATATGATTGATGAGCCACAATTTTAGTAATAATTTGTTTGTGTTTTTTAAAAATGCTGATTATTTTCTATGGAAAATTTTGCAGTATAAGAAGATTCTCGGAAAGGGAGCTTTTAAGACAGTGTATCCTTAGATTCATCAAAGATAGACTTTTCTTAATTTCAATAAAATCCAAAACTTTCAATGGTTTCTATTCTTAATTCATCTTTCAGCTACTGGGCCTTTGATAGATTAGAGGGTATGGAGGTTGCTTGGAACCAAGTGAAAGTCAGAGAGGTCTCCCAAGGTTCTGGAGACTTGGAACGCCTATATTCTGAGGTCCATCTCCTGAAGACTCTCAAACACAAAAATATTATCAAGTTCTACAACTACTGGGTGGATGAAGAGAACCACCACATAAATATTATAACAGAGATATTCACATCTGGAACCCTCAGGCAGTAAGTGATTTCATGTTTTGTGATAATGAGCATCCCTTTTTAAGTCAGTCATATTTTCTAGTTTCTTTATTTGAAGTGATGCTATATGGACAATTTTGCTTGATGGTTGATGGCTACATTCACATATGATATCATCCCTAATGCTTGTAGGGTATGTGCTAACACGGATTTAGATTTGGATTCATCTAGGAGATTCTTCATCTATTGTTTCATGTTGTTAACAAGTTCGTTTTTCAAATAATTTATAGATACCGGAAGAGGCATAAGCAAGTAGATGTGAGAGCTATCAAAAATTGGTCACGACAAATATTGGAGGGTCTTTTATACTTGCATTGTCACAATCCTCCAATTATCCATCGTGACTTAAAGTGTGACAACATTTTTGTGAATGGAGGGCAAGGTGAGGTGAAAATTGGTGATCTTGGCATGGCGAAAATTCTCCATCAGGCACATGCAGATACCATTATTGGTAATCTTTTAATACTCATACTATTCAGGATATCAACATTAGCGCTCACAGATATCTTACACAGTGCTATTCTTATGATGTAGGAACGCCCGAATTCATGGCCCCAGAACTCTATGAAGAAAAATATAATGAACTGATCGATATTTACTCTTTCGGCATGTGCTTGTTGGAGATGATGACTTTTGAGTATCCATACATTGAGTGTGAGAATGCAATACATATATATAAGAAAGTTAGCTCGGTAAGAATATTTTTTATACCTCTTCGATCATGAGAAAATAGGATTAGGTTGCACTTCATGGGAAAGAAATTGTTGTCACAATGAGATGGAAAATGGTTTCATTGTTAAAATCAGAGATACTAGGATTTCCTTTATTTTCCTTTTGTAGTGCTGTTCAACGTTTTGAATTGGGCCTTTGATATTTACAAACTCAATCCTTCTTGCTTCTTTCTTTTACAAAGGGTGTAAAACCAGCTGCCTTGGACAAAATCAAGGATCCTTGTGTTAGACAATTTATTGAAAAATGCTTGGCAACAGCCTCTGAAAGGCTTTCCGCAAGGGAGTTGTTGATGGACCCCTTTCTTCAAAATGATGGAGCATGTAAAGTTATGGACCATAGCTGGCTTCTTTCTCTTGGAAATGAAATTGAGGGGAAAGCAATATCAAAGGAATCATACAGAGATGGAAGCTTTCACAAGTTGTGTACAACTTTAGAGCAAGGGCTCACAGACAGGGGAAGCTTCAAAACGTTGGAAGACTCAAATCCTATCACGGGACTGAATTTGCATCAAGAATCAGCAGAAGTAGTAAACTCTAGTTTGGATAGCTTCATGGATAATGGAGGTGACACTTCAATTGCTGAGGAGGTTTCTCACAGAAATGTAGATATTCGAGTGAAGGGCAAACGGAAAGATGACAACACAATTTTTTTGAAACTTTGTGTTGCAGATTCTGAAGGTGCTTTTGCTAACCTATATAATTTTCTCCTTAAGGGCACACATCTTAAACAGAAGTTGTCTTCATTTTACCATACTATATATGTTTATGTGTAATAAATGTTGATGCCCTTTTTCCCTTTTTTATGATATGCAGGCTATGTTCGCAATATTCATTTTCCATTTGATATTGAGGCTGACACAGCAATGATTGTTGCAAGTGAAATGGTGGCAGAGCTGGATCTGTCAGATCAAGATGTTACAAAAATAGCTGATGCAATAGATGTAGAAATTGTGTCTCTTGTGCCAGAATGGAAGCCTGGAGTGTCTTTTGATGATTCTGCTGAGGATTACTCACGTGTCATCAATGAAGACAACTTTTCTGATTCAATAAGCGATGATGATAAGGCTTCAAGTGGATTTGTGCTTGAACGCTTGCCATCTGGTCGCAGGTATTGGTTACAGTCTCCGCAGCAACCTGCGGGAAACTCTGCTACTAAGGCTGCGGCAAGGAAAGCTCCTGTTAAACTGCCACCTTCTATGCATACTGGAATTAAGGGCGTAAGTTTCCATGATCTCAGTTCAAGTGAGGTTCAGGATATATCGGACAAAGCCAACTTTCCCATTGAAAATGATTGGCAGGGGTTGGCTACAAATAATATAGATAGAAGAGATCGCATTGAGTATCCAGTACATGCAGAAATAACTGATTGCAATGGAATAATAAAAGGAATCGATTCGGACAGAGACCATTCTCTAGCCAAGAGTGTAAATAGCACAAGTGTAGCTGAATCTAAAGATCAACTACACAGATTGCAGGTTGACTCCAATATTGGGGAAACATTGCAAGACTCTGCAAGAGGTCCTCTATTAGAAGAAGATAATAGGATAGCCCATGAGCTAAAGAAATTGACCGTGAAGCAAGAAAATGAATTAAAAGCATTGAAGGACAGACATGAAGAAGCACTTCAAGTTTTGAGAACTCAATTGCGCCAGAGAGGTGGCACAGGAAGGAATTGCTTTTCTGAAGCTTCTGACTTGCAGCAGAAGCTTTCGATTGACAGATCAACTCTTTATGATGAAAATACATCACAAAGACTTTCTTTGGCAGAAATTACTGCTGCTACTGCAACAATCAATTCATCAAGTTGTCTACAAATGCATCATCGGAGTAGTTCAGGTGACAGCTGTATTTCAAATAGTAAGTTTGGTGCACAAGGTTTGTCTTCAAGGTTTGAATCAGTCCATTTTTCCATATTTGGAAGCAATGCTAATGCCCTAGAGAACAGTCCCAATAGGGTTGAAATGAGTAAGAGCATTGCTCCGGACATGAGAAAGGAGGATTGGAAAGCACAAGAAGAAAATAAGGCATCACCAAAGTCCCAATCAAAAAGACAAGGTATTGGTGGCATCTTCTCCAAGAAAGCATCACTTAAGACACACAACAATCCAGAAACAATTGCAGTTAAAGAAATAAAAAGTAGAACTGATTGCAAAGATCCTGATAGGCAATCTGTAACAAATGGGTTAGGATTAGGCTTCACTAGTGACGATGAGAGTGTGTCATCGTCAAAGAAGAAGAATTCTGTCAAAGAGAGAAAACACCATTCTATTGTAAAAAGTGGACCTTTGGAGCCCTCATCTCTGGCAAGTTTGTTTAAGATGGAAAAAAAAGTTCAGAAGCAGGATGCATCTACTGCTGGGAAAAGTATTAAGCAGGATACAGATGGACTGCAATCTAAGCTGGTGAATGAAGAACCTGTTCCAACTTCAGCAAATGTTTCCAACGGCATCGAAAAACCTGGGAGATCTGAGTCATTGATAAAAGCCTATAGGAATGGATTCTCTCGCAAGGATAAACCAAGGCCAAGCCAGAGGGAGCCGAAAGCATCTGAGCAATCCTCCCCAGAGAGTGTACATAATGACTTGTCCAGTTCAAGAGGCAGCAATAAAGAGTATCATCAATGGAAGAAACAGAGTTCAGTTGCTTTCTCGCAAGCCAAAACTGTAGATGGCACACACAAATCAAAAACTTCTTTTAATAGTTCAGTTAAGAAGCAGAATATGACTATTCCTCTTGTCATGGCCTTTCATTTATAATCTTAAGCAATGCACCATTGTTCCCAGAGATTGGCAGCACATGACTTTCATAAGTTGCATTGCTAGTTTGGTTTCAGAATTCTCAGCTACTATAACTGTTCTTTGAAGCCCAATAGCTGGAACACGTAATATTATTCTGAAATGGGTTGATATATATAGGATGCGTGACCTCTTGCAAGCGAGTAGATTTTAGTTTTTGGGCTTAAACATTCTGTATTCTTTATCCAAAGTTAATTTAAGGTTTGAGACTACAGATTGAGAGAAGCAGTTTTTGGGATCTTTCTTGAAGAGTTCTGAAACTATAGAATGTACCAGTCCTGTTCATTCGCCTGGTGATTGCTTGACTCTTGGATAACATTTTTTCTCATGTGCGAAAACATTAGAGCCTGACACTATTGTGCTTATTGTGAATGCCTGCTTAAGTAGGAATAGTTAGCTGTAAGTCCTGCATGTCTGAAGTTCTCTTGTTAAAACTATAGGTATGAACCTCAGGTCTCACTTGATCAACGATCCTCTTATATAATTGGATTATTACTTATATGCGTGGAAGGAAGAAGCATACTCATCCTTCCGACTTGATATCAAGAATCACATTGAGACTTCCCTTAGAGGGGACATACGATGAACCTAGGATCAAGCCACTGAAAGATTCAGAAGTCCATTTTTCTGGCTTGGGTAAAATTACTAGTGAATTTATTGTCCCAAGTGGAAGTAATGCACCCCAATTCACTTGTAATGTACCTCATTGTTGCTTTCATATTTTGAGACCTGACCTGATCTGTATAGCCGTTCTTGTGTATTTTAATCTTTGTACACCATTCTTTTTATATTGGCATCAATAATGGATGCATTTTAGGAGACATTTGTTGTATTATTATATAATGATGAATATGCTGTTATTTTCCCGTTGATCATGCACATGTATGCCATTGCCACTGTTTTTATCACTACGATGTTGAACCCCATTTAGGGAGATTGTAGGCACTTCGGCTATGATACATACGCTAGTACTGAGAAAGTTTCTACTTTGTTTCACAGGTCTAAGTTATTCCTTGACAGTGGTTGTAACATTGACCATACTAATTTTTTCAACTGGTACAGTTTATTGTCATTTTGTTCAGTGATTTACCTTGGATATTGTGGTTGGTAGTATTTTCGAACTCTAACCTCTACACCCAATAAATGAGTATTTGACGGTTTATGTTGATTCATCTTTTCCATAAATCTAAGTATGAAATTTGAGCATTTATGGTTTTAAATTGCAACCTCTGAAATTTATGGCTTTTTGAGTACTTGTTAATTAGATGTTTTGGGAAATAAGGGTAAATGAAAGCAATTTGGGAATTAAAAGAAATGTTTTATTGTTTTATTTTCTAAGAGTGAAAGTTAGTTTGAGTTAAAACGGGCAATAGAGATTTCATTTTGGGCTCGCATCTTGGAGAGCAAAATTGAAAAGAGTAAAAAACCTTTTTGGTTAGAAAATTGATTTGTGGGTTGGCAGTTTATTTGGATTCCAAATTGCACAAGATCGGTGGGATTGGGTTAGAAATTGGGAGAGGAATCCTGTGTTTGTATGTTCATCTCTATTGACTCCTCCCAAAGATCTCTTCCTTGGAAATTATTGATTGCATTTGAGGGATTTTTGTTGATTTTTCATTTATGCCTCGTTTTAAATGTTTGGAAAAGTTGAATTGGCATTAGTGGAATGCTAGCATTCCTTGTACATCATTTTTTATTATATATATATATATTTATATTTGTGTCAAAACTTTGAAAAAAACCCAAAATATGGAGTTCTAATGCTTAAATTTTCAGAATATGGTCAGAATGTGTATTTTATGTCAGACAAGTGGGTGTTGGGCACTTTCAAAAATGTCATTTATTGAATTTTGATTTTGTAAATATTAGTTTTTTAGTGAAATTTAAATCTAATTTAATAGAGTTTAGTAGTTTATTTTGTTTTTTAGTTTTTGTGAAAAGTTGAGAAAATCTTCAACGGAGGGGGTGCGATCCACAACTAGAAGAGAGATCAGCAAAAACCAAATGCCATCTGAGAAAGCACCAACACAAAATTCAAAGGTAGAAGATTAGGACCATAATGAATTGGATGAAGGATGGAGACAGTGGGACCAAATCTTTAACATCATTAGAGCCAAACACAAGAGAGAGGTGATTGAGGAAATTTCGATTAATGGTGATGTCACTAATGATCCTAAAAGTATTAAAGATGCTTTTTCTTACATTTTATAAGGAGTACTACAAAATTACCAAAGAGAACTCTAGGCTTGAACAGTGCCTCAAGTTGATTCCTAAGAAAATTTTTGATACAGAAGCTAGAAGGCTAGATATGCCCTTATCTCTTGAAGAAATTAAAGTTGCTATTCTTTCTCTTGACAATGACAAATCTCTTGGCCCTAACGGCCTTCTCGCTGAATTTTATAAGCATAATGTGGAATGGATTGCCTCTGAAGTCTTAGAAGTCCATGAAGATGCTTCCAAGGTTGGGTCTCTAGGTACTAATATCAATAGAGGGGTTATCAAATTGCTACCTAAAGGGGGAGATAAGTCCCAAGTCAAGAATTGGAGGCCAATCACATTATTAAATCTTTCTTATAAGATTGTGGCTAAAGCTTTGGCTAAAAGAATTAGGAATCTTTTAATTGAATTCATATGCCCAACTCAAACATGGTTTATTAAGGGAAGGTTTATTCTTGAGAATTTGATTGCAAGTTGGGAAGTTATGCACTGGGTTAGAAACAATGACCAAAATGCAATGATGGTGTTACTTGATTTTGAAAAAGCATATGACCGAATTGAATGGCCATTTGTGAAGGGTATGCTTAAAGCCTTTGGCTTTCCTTCTTATTTTTGCAATTGGTTTGGTATTTTGCTAAAAGACTTGTCTACTATCATTGATGTTAATGGTGATACCACTGATAGTATTACTCTACAAAGGTCCATTAGACAAGGGTGTCCAATTGCACCTTCTTTCTTTGTGATAGTTGTTCATGCTTTGTATTACATTCTCAGGGCTACAAACCTAGGTTCTCCAGTTAAAGGTATCACTCATCCTAATCAAGAGGTTTTGCTTAATGCCCAGTTTGCAGATGATACAACATTGTTCATTAAGTTAGAGGAAGGTAACTTTGACAACATGGTTAACAAACTTTTATATTTTTGTGAGGTCTCTGGGGCCAAAATTGCTCCTCATAAACCATCCATCATAGCATGGTCCCTCTCTCCCTCGGATTGGGTAGTAAACAAAGGATGGCAATGGTTAGGACCGAGATATTTGGGCATACCTTTCTCTATTGATCTCTCTCTAAAAGACATGTGGAATTGGATCTTTTCTAAAATTGATAAAAAAATACCTAAAATGGCAAACTCATATGCTCTCTCTAGTTGGTAGAGTTCAGGTGGTTCAAAAAGTTCTTTTTGCACATCACATTTATTTCTCACCTACTTGGTTATTTTCCAACTATCAAAATGCTAGCCTACGAGGGATTTTTTGGGGTCAGATGGCATTGGGAACAACAAAAGGCACTGTGTAAAGTGTGAATGGTGTTGCCTTCCCAAGAATAAAGGCAGTCTGGGTATCAAAGACCTCAAGGCACATGGTATGGCAATGACTTCCAAATGGATTAAATGCCTTGTTAGGAGATGAACCATGGAAAGTTTTGGTTAGGAATAATACAGATAGATAAGGAATAAAAAAAGGTAAGAGTTGGATTGATATTCCTCTATGTGACAGTGTTTGGTAACTCTTAGTTGATAGTGTTTGGTTCCAAACAATTTCAATGTATCTGGAAGGCATGGATCCAAATTAGAACTCTTATCTTAAGTAGGGGTACATGCGGGGGGTCACCGTACATACTCAGTTGTGGATATATCTTTATGGTGGTGGGGGGGCTGGTGGTGGAGACTAATTGCAAACCTTTGGCTCTCACTCAAAGTTGTTCTACTAGGAATTGGTCTAAACATGCCATTTCTCTTGTTACAGACATTATGGTTGGCAATTGGTTAGGGAAATGGGAGGAGATCTCTAGTAAACATCACATTCCTAACACTCAGAATTTCTTTTTTCTCTATCATTAGAAAAGTTGTGGGAAATTTTTTTCCTAATTAAACTATGAATAGTGAACAATATTTGAGATGGATCAAGTGGAAATATGGTGCTTGTTTCAATACTATATTTCTACTAAGCAGTTCTATAATATGCTTAAAGATGATTGTTCTATCTTTGACAGGGTGAACCTTGATTGAGGACTGAAGCTTTTGATCTCTAGATGATAGTTTATCTTTAACCTTGTCTGGCACTTTCCTTGTGAACCTAAAAAGTCTTGCTTTAGGTGGTTGCTTTTTATGAGGAAACTTGTTGTTGTGATGCTTTTCCTCATGAGTTGGATTGTCCTATTGTTTGTGGTGTTTGTTCTATTCTTGAATCTTTTGAACACCTTTTTATTATTGTCCTTTTGCCCGAGGTGTGTGGGCTATTTTCTTTGGATCTCCCATTGTGTGGAATGTCAATCTTGGTCTGTCATGGAGTGAATTCTTAACTAGGTTTGTAGAGTCCTTTGATCTCAAGTCCTAAAACTTTTTGGTCTATTCTTACTTGTGAGGTTTCGTGGTTTATTTGGAAGGAGAGAAATGGAGAGATTTTTCAAAAGAGAAGGAGGTGACTTACTGAGTTTAATGTAAACTTATTCATTTCAATATTATGTCATAAGTTGCTATCGCCTTAGAGATTACTAGAGACAAGTTCATGGTGCTGATGAGAGGGGGGAAAATCATGATCCACAAAAAAAGACATTGTTTCGTACCAGTATTTCTCCATTCACAAGGATATGCTCAATCAAAGAGAAATGGACAACCTAAACTAGTTCATCGAGAAACTTAGCATTGAAGACAAATCCAATGGTGAATATAAGGTGCATCATGAGCAAGCATTACCAAGACATGGAGACAGATAAGACACTATTGGGCACTTCTTTTAGATCACTTTCTTGGTATTAGAATCACTTTTTTGTATTAACTAGACTGTATATGAATGCTGAATACTCCAAATGTATGGGTGTAATGATTACTAGCTTTTGCATATGTGTAGGTGGTGTTTATAGTAGTTCCTTTTTGAAACTTAAGGCTAGCTAAGATTTTGAACTCTTCTGAGGCACTAGTTCTTCTAAGAGTTGTATTATTGTAACTCAGAAGTGTTTAATGTTGTTATTCAACTTTTTTCTCTATTTTAATACAAAAAGTTGAGAAAATAGAAATTTACAATAAAGATGGATTTGAAATAGAATACATTTGAATTTTGTAGTAAAAATGTGATAAATTAAGGAAAAGGTACATTATATTATTTTTTGGGAATTTGTGCATTGCATTGACTTCACCATGTCCATTGGAGAACGTGATAGCCTTGTGGTGTAGGTATTGGAAAGGGTTGTGGGAGTGGCTTCCAATGTATGTTGAGACACATGATTGCTAGGATATTGTGATAATAGCAAAAAACTAAGTAATATAGGCAATGAGTTAACAAAGCCAAATGATCTCTCTCTCTCTCTCTCTCTCTCTCAAATGCTTGTATAGGCACAAGATGACTTGAGAAGACCTAGTCATTTGTGAGGCACTAATTTGGTGTAATCAAGTCTCCTTGAAATCACTTGGTTTTGCATAAGCCATACATTTAAGTTACATGACAACACTCTCTCTTGCTCTTCAGTTGTACTCAAGCAATGCGATGCCCTTTAGTGTTGGCATTGTTTAGTTTCACCAATGTTTATCCTTCATTATTATTGTTAGTGTATGTCTTTTCTACTTATGTATTTGATGTAGAGTGGACAACAAGAAAAGGGCTAATGACCCAAAACCC
Source organism: Cupressus sempervirens (assembly GCA_028749045.1). Classification (NCBI taxonomy): domain Eukaryota; kingdom Viridiplantae; phylum Streptophyta; class Pinopsida; order Cupressales; family Cupressaceae; genus Cupressus; species Cupressus sempervirens. The sequence continues at coordinate 107,435,856 of CM053783.1, forward strand.
TTCCTAACTCTAGTTGGTTAACTTGAGAAGCAACAAGTATGTTCAATCTATTCTAGAGGGGCAATAAAAAATTTCTAATGCCTGTGACAACCATTAGGGCCTCAAATGACTGATAGGACAACAACTCAAGTTGACATCAAATTTTCCTTTAGGGATCATTTCCCTAAACCCACGCTTATAGAAAAATGGACTCCATAATTAATCAAGGGTTAGGAAATTGGCTCTAGCAAGTCTCTTTGGTCCTATGGACTCAAACTAGATCATAATTTCAAACCCCAAAATTTTGTTCCACAAGTTTCTCAACTTGTCTTAACAAGTAAGCCTAATTAGAATGAGGTTTGTCAAGATAATTTTTGGGGCTCAATTCAAATTCTTCTCAAACAACCCCACAAACAAATTGTAGATTCTAACACCCACTTGGAAGTTCTCTCTTAGTTGAGAGACTTGGTACTCCAAAGGAATACCCACACATTGATGCAATGACCAGAGACTCAATAGGTCTAAATTTAAAAGAAACTACTATGTCAAGGGTTGTCTTGATTCTACCATTGGCATGAATAGACTCCATTTCCTTCAAATATACCAAATCCACACTTAGATTGAATCACCCAATCTCTTAACCCTCATTGTGCTTCAATTTGCATTAATCGATTACCAAGCACATGCAACATGCTCAACTTGGGCTTGGTGGTAAATACCTTTAGACCACTTCCCAAGCCTAAAACTTAGGAATCTCAAGGCACACATCCCCTACTTACTTTATCCCAAGAGCTATGAGATTTCCATGGTGGCACAACAAGTTAGGGGTCCATTTAGATGAAAGCCTTTTTTTTTGCAAGGAGTTGGTGTAACCCTTAAAATTACTAATATCTCCCTTAATGCAAAGCTTTATTTAATAAAACCAAATGTAACATAAAGCCAATTTAATCCTCTATGCTATCATGGAAAGAGATTTCATGTTTAAATCAAGAAAGGGTTGTACAATACGAAAATAGACATTTGCTTGATAAATGTTTTTTTAATTGTTGGAAAGCACCACTAAAATTGTAGTGCCTCTCCCATTTGACTTCTGTAAGTCATCCTAAGGGATGCAACCTTGTTGATCTTTTGTTGTGATGGATCATGATTGTGACCATGAGTGGTCTACACCATTGAGGTGATTTGATTTATGTTTCTGTATCAGTTGCTTTGATTATGCTTATGGTTGATTTATGAGATTATGATGTGATTTATGGTTCACTGAGGTTTGTGCTAGTGGTTACCAAGATCGATGTGGTATCATGATGTTGTTCCATGATTACCCTGAGATGTGTGCAGAGATTGCACTGTGTACTATTACCATGCTACACTGGACTAGGTTCCTATAGCAGTGGTTAGTCATGTTTATGACTGTGTTCACCTATGTGTTTTATGTGACCTTTGTTGTTGTTTAAACAACCATTATTAAATGCTTAAGTAATTAGAAATGGGTTGTCCATGTTGGATTCTTTGGTTATGTGTTGCGGACATTTACTTTGTTATATTTTGATCTGATAGATATTTGCTACTTATGTTATGTTTTACATTTGAGATGACAGTGTGTTTTTATGATGATATCTGGTTATCCGGTATTTGGACATATCACTAATTATGTTATGTGATGGATTTAATGCTATGGTTATTTACTTCATTCCTGTGTTGTTATGCTTTATGCGAACGTGAGTGATGTAAATAGATTATTTTAATATAATTAAATAAATGGTAAAATTAGGTGATTTAATGCATTTATTGCTTTGGCTATGTTATTATATACAATTGCACTTGATCATGTTGTTTAGTGTGCAAGATTTATATCCCTGACAGTGGCACATGGAGTTAGTGATTTAACTATTCATATTTTACCAATGTCGTCCTTGTATGGTTGATGTATCCTTATTTTAATTGTTTAATTAAACCTTTTGGCGATTGTTAGATCTGAACTCATTTGCATTATGTGATTAGACGAGTGAGCATGTCTATACATTTAGAGTTTCGTATTGTCACGAAAGTTGTTAAAGAGATTTATGTGTTTTTGGGTTTTTGGGCTATTTAATTGATTTATTTTAATTTCTGGCAGCTTTGCCATAGATGAATTCCTATTTATAGGAATAGCTTATTTTTGTTTGGATCAATTTGGGGTTTAACTAGGTTGGCTAGTTATTTATCCTAATTGATTATTCACTCGAAAAGTGAATAAATATCCAAAAAGGAATTTAATTCCTCACTTCTCACTTTTTGAATTAGAAAGTTGGAGAGTAAAACCCAAAATCCTCTTCATGAAGATTTATTGTTTTGTTTGTTGTGGGAGCTATGAGCGTGGGATCATTGCAAGGTTGAGCTCGTTGGATCCAGTGTAGGGAAACCTTGGATTGCCGCAATTTTTAACTACTTATGCGAGCTATTTATTTTATGGTTCAGATTCCTATTTTGCCCTTTTGGTTGTGAGGTAGGGCTTTCCTATTTTATGGTTTCGGCTCCGTTTCTGCTTCTATTTTTGGTAGCCATTTGTTTGGATGTTGAGAACTAGTGTTCCCCTCCATTTCTGTATGTTAGTTCTACTCGGTTAGGTGGGTACGAACATTTCTCTATTTTTTGAGATGAGGGTTTGGGGTTTTGCACCGTTATGTTGGCCGTTTTTGTGTATGGTGTATGAACTTGTTTATTTTTTATTTTTGGAGTTTTTGTACCCAAAGGCCAAATGCGTTTTAATTTCAAAGTTTTTCAAAATTTTGGAGTTTTTACCTCGTTTTGCATGCCACCCTATTTTCTCAAATTTTTTTGGCACAAGTTGGGTCATGGACCTAGATTATCTATTTGGATATTAATTAGACCTTTATTACACTTTTTTATTTGCATTGGGATGCGTATCACATTCGTACTCTCGACTTTTTGTTCGGTTGAGTGATTTTGAACTTGTTGTTATGGTTTCTTTTTGACCCTTGTTATTGTTTTATGGACACTAGGATTCGTGTAGAATCCATACTCCTGGATTGAGGCCGGTTGAGTGAGTTCATGATGTTTGGTCTTGTTGCATCATTGGGATTCGTGTAGAATCCATACTCCCAGATTGAGGCCAGTAGAATGATTTCATGATGTATGGTTTTATTTGGCTTTGGGATTCATGTAGAATCCATCCTCCTGAGTTGCTTTTGGTTGGGTGTTTTATTTTGCATTGTGTTCTCATCCAGTCCTTGTGTTATGATCTTTGTGATGGTGGTGCACCACACATGAGTACGTGCACATACATTTGTTGGAGGACTTGTAGGTCTCGACCTTCTATGGTACTTTCGAAAGTTATGATCATTGGGGTTGGGATGGGAGTATGCATGCCCACGGGCACTTGTCATAGGATGATCATGTGTAGGGTGGGGTAGCATATGGAGGGGGCTTCTATGTGCATTTTGGTGTCCATTTCCCATTTGACTGAAGAAGTTTTTAAATAAGTGATAATTAAATAAAATGTGTGAGTGGTAATAAAAATTAAGATAATAAAATGTTGTGTCGAGCCATTTTGTTGAGGGATGATGAATCCACACGATCTGAGCTTGGGCTTTTGGATTCCAAGCAACTTTCCATGATGTCAGCCCCTACTTAGTAGCCTATTGAGTGTCTAACCAGGACCTGTACTCCTTGCATTGTCTTAGGTTCTTGGTTACAACCATCATACTGTCTGGCGTGAGTGTAAGCCATGGATGTTGTTTTTGGTGTGTTTGTGGTTGGATCATTATCTCCATCAACACAATGGGTGTGGACCTATGGGTGCCATGTGATTGGGAGGAGTAGCTACCTCTACCACTGCTAGGGATCGGTTTACAGAGACAGTCTTTTACCCTAGTGCAGCTATTGCTGGATGTTTTCTCTTGATACTTCAGGTTTCAGAGTAGGCTTTCTTGTGATTTATGCTTTCATTGGAATGCTTGGATATCATGTTTAGATGATGTTAGTTTATTTGACGCATTCTCATATTATGATGTTTAGCATATGACTAGATGATTGAATTGTTGTATTGGATTATCTATTGCTTATTGGTTAGCATGTTATATTTCTTTATTATGATGATTAGCATGTGATAGGTGATGTTATCTACTGGTAGGATTATCTTATGCTTCACTACTAGCATGTTAGATTTCCTTATGCTTTTATTGTAGCATGTTTTAGTAGTGATGTCCCTATTACAACAGTACCAACGATCTAATCGGTGGCTTGGGATGTTACATGCAGGGGATGGCTAGGATCCATGATGGTCTTATGATGCTATTGACGGTTGGGAGGAACTGCTTACTTAGTTTGGTTGTTCGGCTATTGTGATGTTATTTCTGTACATTGTGATGTTGCTTATGTTCACTATGATGTTGCTTTCAGTACATTCCTTACTACTTGGGTTTGGAGGGATAGATGTTCCTCTTTCCTATTTCTTGGCATCTTGTTGTTTATGCACTTGAGTGTTCGCTCCTTGATCTTTGTGGATCCGATACTCCCTGGTGTGGAGGTTCTAAACTCAATTTTAGTCTATTGTTTGTCTTTAAGTGTTTCTTGTGTTTCCTGGGTGACCATTTATCAGCATGGTGTGATACAATATTGTATCGCACACCTATTGAAATTGTATCGTGCATCCCCTAATTCTATTGCATGCCTCTTGGAGAAGTATCGTGTGATACTTTCTGTATTGCACCTCCTTGTAAGAATTTTTGTATGATACCCTTAAAGTATCACACACCTTCGAGAGAAGTATTGCCCAGTCCTTGAAAGTATCACCCTCCTTTAGGAATGTCACGTGATACTTTCTAGTGCTGTATTAAAGTATCGCATGAATTTTTGCAAGACCTGTGTTGGCGGGCAACAGACACTTCTCGGTTTGATCCAAACTTTTTGGGAGTTGTTTGGGGTACCCTCTTAGGCGTTCATTAGTCCTTTGGTGTCGCATTTTGAATTTGAAATGTGTTCAATTCGAATGCAGTTATGCGTTCTTTATCTTCGATCGTTTTGTTCGGTAGTGGCATTTGGAGATTCATTGGTTGCTTGGATTGTTGGTGAAGTCTTCCATTGCGATCTGTGTGATCCCTATATGATGTTGGCATGTGCATTCATACTTGTAATTTTTTTTTTATCTTGGCTTGAATTGAATCCTTGTTCCAAGGATCTCTCGGCGGGGCATTACAAAAATGTTTGTTCATCAATTGCTCTCCATCGATCTAACTTTCTTGATGTTAAATAAACCCAATCCAATTTCCATAACTAATTTTCAAACCCTTTGGACCATTGGGAGAAGTTTTGCAACTTTTTGTAACTTGACAACATTTTGCAACTTTATTGCTTTCTTATTATCTATGACTCATTATGATTTCAATTGAGTTTATTTTTATTCCAAACAACCTTAGACACCTAAAATCCAAAAAATCATCCAATTTTGAACCCTTTGACTAGGTTTGACCCCAAGGTTCATAAGGACACCTTGTGGTAGTTGACCTTGCAAATTGGTTCATTGTTACATCCAATGGATCAAGTGATCCTCAAGACATCTTAGGCCAACATAACACCTAGATTACATGGTTGGAGGGGCTCTCCTACACTAGTAGTATGTGTGTTTTGGGCCATGTGACTATCTCCTAGCATGGTAGGGTGGACCTATGGATGTCACATGGTTGGGTGGTCTAGTGACTATTTTTGAGATTAGAGGACTAAATAATTTTGCACCAACCATATGACAGTTTCTTGATGCAAGAGTGCCTAGGGTCTATACACTATCTAACATCAATAAAAAATATCTTTCTTCTTCTAGTTTGGTAGATTTTAGTCTAAGGTGATTGTTTTTAAATTAAGAAAAAGAAGGTTTTGAAGTGACACAAAACCCTTTTTGGAATCCGATTATAGAAGATAATTTGATGAAAGCCCCCATCATGAAATAGACTAGAGGAAGAACTAACAATCAAAGAAAAGGCAAAACCTATCACCCCAAAAAACTAGGAAAAATCTAGCTAGAGGCTAGCACTACAAAAGACAAAATCCAGAGAAACAAATAGAACTAGCCTAGTGATTTTAAGGTCACAACAAACTCTTCTTCCAATTGACCCATTTTCTAAAATGCACCATTACATTCCATAATCTCCTTTCGAATTGGGGTTTTCTTATTTTTCGTACTGGATAAGGTTCTCTTCCCTAGGCTTCCATAGTTCCAATACTTGCCTTAGCTTTTGTATCTACATTAACTATGGTTTTTTCTTGATGAACTCCCTCCAGTCTAGCCACCATAGTTTTCATGTTTTCCAAAGATGTCATAAGGACTTTGCGACAATCCTACATGATTTTCTTAAGAGTGATGTTAGTTTTGTTTGCACTTTGATTTATCTTGTCCAACTTAACCTCATAAATTTCCTTGGCCTCTTCATTCACTTCCACAAAGTCCATCGATAATTTCTTCTCCTATAGGATCTACTGAGCATCACTAGAGGCATTTTAAGTGGGGACAATACCATAATTATCTTTCTTATGCAAATCCTCCACTTTTGCAGAGAGGGAATAACATTTTAGGTTAGATTTTTGATTTCGTGAAAAACTGACTTCATTAGCTAGAACAAATACATAGAACCAACTTTAGCTATCTGTAAAACCCCTGAAGTCAATTCTTCTTTTTTATCTTCCAAATCTTCAAGAAGAACTTCCACATACAACAAATTAAGGGTACTCTTCTACTAAGGCTCAAATAGGGTTTCCTCCAAAGTAGATTATGATATGGGCACATCGTGATCTACAAAAATTTCATGATCAACAAATATAGGAACTTTACCTTTTTCAACATCTTTTTTGTTAATAGAAGATCTAGCGACAAGAGATCCCCTATCCATCTTAGCTCTATCTTGTAAATTTCTCTTAGAAATGAAAATAGAAGGGGGTCAAATCTCCTAGGTTTTCTTTTAGGTTCTTGTAGCTTCAGGTTCCTAGCAATATAATATTTCTTAGTACTGAGGGGGGATTCTCATCTCCTTCAACCTCCATTTTGATCCCCTATTCTTCCCACTCAATCATGGATTTGGAAAGACCAACCTTACTTGATGAAGGGAAAGATTATGCTTTTTCAAGGGTTGGTTTCACTCCCTCTTCCTTTGTGTCCCACCCCTTGTTTCCCTCTACAGATCTCTCCTCTCTAACTTTGTCTTTCTCTAAAGAAAATTATAGGGGTGATTGGGGAGTACCAACACACATGTGGTATTAGATTAAAAAATTAAGAACTTTTTGTAAAACTTACTTCCTAGGGTGTTTTTTTAATCTTAAGCTAGAGCTCAACACTAAAATTAGATAGTAAGGCAAGGAAATTAAATCCATATGGAAGAAATGGTTGACCATTACAAAATTGTGCCCACGAATTCTGGTGTACCTTCCCTACAAAGTAAATACTCCATTATGGGTTTTAAAACTTCTCTCCATATTAACTCAATTTTTTCAAGTTCATAGAAAGAATTGTTACCTTTTTCCAAATATTCCTTCTCTTCTTCAAAATTTGGAAACTTGACCTTAACATTATCTGAAGTCTTCTTCTCCTTGTAGAATTGTACCCCCTTAGTTGAAAGATTAGTGACCTCGGCAATGGAATTCTCATCAATAACAACCTCTCTTCCAATAAAACTGAGAGTTCCATAATTCTATCCCTCAGTAAAAATATTAGTAATTTTAATTCCATAACCATGAAGCTTTTCTAAATAACTAGTAACCCCACCTTTTTGGAATCTCCTCCAACCCATTGGCTTATTTTTCTATTTTTGCATGTCGTTGGTTCAATTTTGTTAAGATATCCTCCCATTTTCTTAGAGCAAGATGCAAGCAAATGTGAATTATACGAGGTTCCAAATTAACTTACAACTCATAAAATGTTAAAAATTACCCACAAAATGTGTGAGACATCATTAATAATTAAATCTCTTTATTTGATGGAATGATTTGCATCAACAAAATTGAAATCTAAGAGCCTCAGTGTCATACCCATCATTAACGAACATGTTTCTAACTTTACCACTATATTGGTATAATCTAAGCAGAGTTTTGATGTAATCAATCAAATTTATCTCTCATTCCCATATAGTTTTTTCATTAGTTTGGACCTCTATATTAACACGTCCATTGACCACCTTATTAGTGTAACAGTAGTATTGTGCAATATAAAACTTATCCAAGTTTTTAATGATATCATTTGCTTCTTTTATAATATGACCTATTATCCAAGAATCTTTGGATTTTTCCTTCAAACAATTGATAGTATTGTCAGAGTCTCCCTCTATCCACATCTTTTTTCAATTTAGGAAACTTAAGATTTTAATAGTTTGTAAAGTGCCCATGGCCTCTACAAAGTGGTTGTTATAAAGTCCCAATGGAAGCCCTATTGCAACTAAACATGTAACATTTTTATTTCTTACCACTCCTTCACACCTAGTCAGCTTAGGCCTTAGCCACCTCAAGTCTAAGGTGGTTATTAGTATTTAATAAGTGCCAAATATTTTTCAAAATAATTGGGCACCTTTGCAATAAACTCAAAAATATAATTTTCCTACCAATTCATGATATTTGACAATATAGAATTCTAATTTTTTTGCCCACGTGTTGTACTTTATGGGACCACTTACTACTTAAAGAAGGGTCCAAAAGTGGTTTAGAAAGCATATTTTAATTTTAATGACATGAAAAATCATTATTTTAATTTGAGAACAAAAAATCAAGAATCTTGCAATTTTAATCATGAAAAATAATTAGAAAAGATAGAAGACAAAATAAAGGCACCTAACCCACAAATCCTAAGAGAGTTCCAAAGAATCAATTTGATATATTTTAGGAGGGAACATTTGGGAAAAAATCCTCATGGTCTTAATTTATTTGAGGGAAAGAAAAATACAAATTTATTTGCATTTCTTTTTGCAAAAAGGACATTTACAGTGAGTTTTTCATTTTATTTAAGCGGTTTTTGGAGAGTTGGTTATGTGAAAGTTTTGAGAATTTTTGTAGCTATTGTACTTGTGTATTCACATTTTTCCAAGTCTATTTAAAATTGGGAATCAAGTTTGAACAACTAGGATGAATGGTATTAGACTTGTTTCTTGTATTCAATTTATGTACTTAATTGTCAATAGAAATATCTAAGAATATCTTGTACACTCTCATACATTTTTTAGTACTTCATTTGTTATTGCAAATCAATTTTGTTTTAATTCTTTAAAGGGAAGAATCCCTCTACATTAGTGGCATTAGAGATGGTTATCCTAAGTGTGTAAATAGATCACTGAAGGTGGGGTAATTTTCTCTAAGATTTGTTTGTTGTGGGGTGTTATAGGAATGCCCCCAAAAAGAGGCAAAGAGGTGGAGATGCTCATGGTGATGAAATAATAGAATCGAGAAGACATCTCTAATTCTTTCAAGAATAAAATAGAAGAGGTGACACTCAAAGAAGACATCATAAGAAAATTAAGGTGAATCTTCTAGATCCATTGGTCAACAAGTGATGAAGAAATGAAGATAATTTGATCATTGAATTTACAAGGATTGGAAAGAGCCTAGAATAGAGCTTTCAACATTTTATGGAAGTCTAAATCCCGAAGAGCTGATATAGAATAATCTTGGGTTTGGAGCAATCTTGCATCAAGAAAAAGAATTTTGTTTCTACTTTTACTAGTTTTTTGAGTTTGTATAGTCTAGATGATCAATCCAACAATTCTACATATGGTCAAGTTGGATATTATAGTGATCAAAGTATATTCAATACCTATCTTAGATCATGTTCCTAGGATCACAACTTTCTTGGATTAATATTTCTTGAGTTATGAATTTCTCTCTCTTGGGTAGTAATGCAATGCTAATCCAGATGTACCCCAAAATGTGGTGATCCAGAAACTAGCAAACAAACACACAACAGAAGATGAACAAGAGGAGCAAGATTTAGATCCAAGGACAAGAGATTTAATATATTCCATTGAAGAAGATTAAACCAAACATGCCTGGCTGTATGGCCTTCCAGGTTACGACCATTACAAAGAAGAATACATCTTCCATAGAAGAAGAGATCTCCAAACTCAAATACAAACTTCTACCTCCAAGCTGCTCCACCTAGGACTCTTATCCCTAAATTAATGATTAAGACTCTACCCAAGACCCCTAATTATACTAATCTAAGCCACAAGTCAGCCCAAAATTCTAAAAACTAAAACTAAATACTTGAAGAGCCACAAGTCGGCCTATAACAACAATTAAATGTCCAAAAATTGATGTTCAATAAAAATCATGATATCTCCTACCTCTGATTGAATTAGAACTCATGCTTTGAATTGTGTGTATTAATTTATGTCCTCTACAAACCCTTAAGTGCAAAAAGGCTTATTCACCAAGGATAAGTGCGCATCCATCTCGAAAGTCAAGCACATAAAACTGTTGTGTAGAACTAGTAGAAATCGATACTATAGGAGACTTGTCATATCTCCCAACTTATCAGGATTTAGAACTTTTACCTTTGAAAAAAGGAAGTAATATAGGCCCTCTTAAATCCTTGCAAATATCATCCTCTCATTCATTGTGAAAAATTAGTTACATGGCTCGCAATAGGCACCCATAAACCAGAAAACATAGTTCCAACAGCAAGGTAAAAACAACTCAAATTTTAACACGACAACTCCAATCTCTATGGAATAATGAGGAGAGGTTCCCCAATGTGTCTCCAACACATCCCTAACCATGAAAATCATAACTCCACCAAAATCCAATATCGATGTTCCTGCATCAGATAACATGTTCTTCTCTATTCTTGGACATGATCTTGAAATTTGGATTTGGGATGGTAACCTACAACTTGTGATCTTAAGTGGTGCTTATATCTATATTTTTGGATTATGTGAGGACCTAAATATAGAAATACAATCTTTCAAACAATTTATGTTTTGATTTCTTTATGATTTGGGACCAAAGCCATTTGTTCGAATATATTTTCTATTGTTGGGGAATGTTACTATCTTCAAGACAACCTACTTGTCATGATACCTATATATTTTAATGTGTACCATCTTAAAATAGAAGAAACTGTTATTAAGACATTTTAGCTAATGTTCTTTAATGACCTTATGGACCATTGATGGATTCATGTTTAATCAATTCTTTCTCCTATTCTATCCCTCTTCTTGCATTTTATCTGCATAGTTTTTAAGATCTCAGGATGAGCTCCTTTTGAGCCAACCCTAGAATAGGTCAACCTAGATCAACCAATACTAGAATAGGGTCTAATCCCTAAGGAATTCAGGTCTAGGGCCAGTTCAATCTCATGATTATAAATTTGGAAATTGAGTGGTCCTATCATCTTGCTTTATTTTTGCACCCAAAAACTAGTATAAACGGAAGCCTTGACATCTCGTTTTTACATTACTAGAAATATAAGGACATCCACTAGAAATCAAAGCATTTCAAGGAATTCAAGCACTCAAACAAGAAGACTTTACTAAGGAATTCAAGGTGTTCAAGACTTAAGGATCCTTTTTGAACATTTCCTCTCCAAGATACCATGTTTATCTAGCCATCAAGGGAGATGATCTATATTGTGGCGTTCATCATCTTATTCATTGATGCACATTTACATCCATGGATACATGGTGTGTTTTTGGTAGATCCATTGCATTTGTGGATATTTCTTGCATCCTTTATTGCCAATCCAACATTGACAACACACAAGCATTGCAAAATCCTTATTGACAAGAGTTTCATCAAGAAAGGTGAATATTTATGTTTGTCTTGATTTCTTTCATATTTTAAGTGCCAATTTAAAGTCAATTCCTTAATCTAGTGTGTGAACAAGGAGATCTCTCATCAAAACAAAAAAAATCAAGTTTTACTATTTGTAGGAGGAAGATATCCTATTATAGTTACAAATCCAAAAACTACTTGCTAAGACCTTTCCAAAGAAGTTGGGTTGACTTTGCTATAGTATCTTTAAAACATGTTTATCTTCCTATAAACTATCTGAACACATTACCACCAAGTCAACCTATTCTTGGAGGTCTAAGAAAAATAGGGTTTTCTCTTGTGATCATAGATTTTCAATCAATTCAACTACAATTTCAAATCCATGATATTTAGAGAGAAAATGAATGATCTCTCACACATTTAAAGGTAATTCCTTTTTTCATTTTTTTTAACTTTTAGCATAGACCTATTTCCATATTTAACTTGGGTTGATTGCATATATTTAACACCTAGACCTATCTCATACTTGTTATTAAATCAATTAGTTCAATTTTATATTTACATTTTACATCTTAAAACAATTTACATTGTATAAAAGAGGACTTTCTTGCATACTTCCTTGATATAATTTGGGTTTAGTTTGTTTAGGTTTTACCAATGTAACTTGGATTATATTGAGAGTTATGCTTGAAAGACCCTCTTTCTCTTGTATTTAATGTTTAATATGTGGAATGTGGCTTGTTCATTAATTATTCTCACATAGTTTACATCATTAACATTAATACCACCACTTTTCACCACATGATATTTTGGTGAGCCAAACTTGTGCCTTTTTCCCTTTTGGAGTTAGTTGCTCTCCTCTTTGTATGCATTGTATGGCTATTTTTGGCCATCTTGTGAGGCCAGATCTCTCTTTTTGTTCTCCTTGTTATAGTGATATTCATGTGGTTGGATTTCATTGGAGTCTCTTTTTTTGATAGGTCCCTTTAGGAGAAGCTGTAGACTTATGGGCTCTTTTGATCATGATTTCTCTTTCCTTCCTAGGACCCATGATGATGCCAAACTTTTTCATCAAGATCTCAATCCTATGATGGAGAATAAGTATTCTCAGTCTTCCCATGATGAAGGTGATGCCTTAGGAGTTCCTCTTCCCAAGTTGATAAGCTCTCTCATAAGTTTGATAAGTTGGAAAATTGACTTGTACAAGAGAACCAAAATTTTGATAGTGTTGCCGTTGTTGGGGCTATTAATAAGCTTATTACTCATGATGATAATGAAATTTCTATTTTGTGCAATATTTATCACCTTATTAAAACTCATGCCAAACCTTTGATAGAATATGCTAAAGAGTTAGGATACACTCCTTCCACAACCATTGAACCTTCTATTCCTATTCCAACTTCTAGTCCTAGCATTCTCACTTATGCACAACCTCTCATGAAAACTTTTACAAAATTCTCTAATCATGTAAGTGTCAATATTCCTAACCCTACACTTCCCTCAATTTTTTCCCATGCTTCTATACCCTCTTCATGGCCTTCACATAATATTGTTACTTTCACATATTCAAATCATCTTTCCATAGTTTCCAATCCTCCACCAAAATCTTTGCACATTCCTTCTACTTCCTGCAACAATTTTTCTAAGACATCTAATGTGTCTATGCCTACTATCATGTCTTCTAATCCTACCATTAGTAGCTTATTTCAAACCATCACCACTTTGCAACAACAAGTGACTCAATTTACTCAATCTAAGTACACCACCCCTACATGTGATATTCTAATCCCCTTTCCTTCAAAATCCTTCATGTTGTTATTACACAATACATTGAGATACCTCATCTTGAGACTTGTAATGGTAAGGGTGATCTTGTGATCCATGTTAGGAATTTCCAAATAATATGTAGCAATTTTTCCCATGACTATAGGCTTATGGCTAAGTTGTTCATGTGTACACTTAGGGATAAAGATTTGACATTGTATTCTCTTTACCCCCTTATTCTATTAATTCCTTTCAAACTCTTTGCAATGATTTCATTCAATATTTTCCAATAAAACTGGTCCTCAAATTTACTTGATTACTTTTATGTATTCCAAACATAATGTTAAAGAAGAGGTTAGTGACTTTATTGGTAGATTCAAACATTTGTATACTTAAATATCTTATCTTGTGCCTAATCATGAAATCAACATATCTTTATTTCTAATTTTCAAAAAGACAGTAGAGATAAGATTCTTCTTATTGAGTATACTTCTTTGCCACATCTCTATCTAGTGGTTCACCATTATCATCTACAAGTGAGCCAATTTGAGATCATCACTCCAATGACTCTTATTATTATTGATAAGAGTGACACTTCCATTCATGAAAATATTTTTTCTAAGCCTAAAAACTACATCAAAATAAAACAGTTAATAAACACAATAGATGATCAAGTGAGTACTACATCTAAGGGCACACCTATTTTTTTCTCTATGTATCATCCTAATTTTTAACATACCTCTTCATTTGAACCTTTGTATGTGGTGATGTCTAAGTTGATTAATGATAACATTATTAAGCTTCCTCCTATTCCTCCTATTGATGTTACAAAATTAATGCCCTTTAATCATTTTTTCTTTAGTACCATCATCCTAGTCATGATACTCAAAGGTGTTATGCTTTGAAGAACATTATTCAAGATCTTATTGATTCCAATGCTATATCTATTGATGTCAACGTTAATAGTATGAATAAATTTGTAGTACATCCTAATTAGGTTTTGCAAATTTGCACCAACCCTTTGCCTTCACATTCAACAAATATCATTAATCAACCTTCTTCTCTTGTTACTAATATCATTTTCAATGATAAGGTCGAAGAAGATAATCATGTGGTTAATCATGTTGAGTCTCAACCTCAACCTTTAGTTTTATCTTTGTGTGACCCTAAGTCTTCACTTCCTATCGTCTTTGATAATTTTGACACATTTAACTAACACATTGGTCCTCTGTATATTATTGCTAAAGTTACTTACATCCCTTCTCATGGTGCTTTTATTGATCCCTCCTCCTTTGTAAATTTAATCATTGAAGATCATATTTTTCATAAATGATTGCATATGTATACTTATGACACATCTGATGTAGGAGCATCCTAGAGAAGTCAAAAATCTTGTATGTAGGGTCTTCGTGCTCAAGTTTATAAAGTTATGATTTGCATGGTTGGGGATATGTTTGAGCCATATTGGAGAACCTTTCCTTAAGTGCATGTGATGTTTGGAGTCATTGTCTTGGAGTTAGAGACATTTTAGTGGTTGCTGGTAATGTGTTCCTATTTACTGGCATAGCTGTGGAGATTGTATTCGTGAGCTTTGATTTGAGGGACTTGGTCTATGTAGTCTTGGATTTTGATAGTTGGTTGGCATGTGGATCAATTTCTAAGTGTGTTTACTCTTACGTTGTCATATGAGTTAGTTATGCATTGTAAACTTGGGGCCTATCCTAAGTATTCAATTCATGTTATGTATTTAATATTTGTAGCCAAGCTGATTTGTGGCTTGATGGGTATAATTAATATGGGTGGATTTAATTAATGTAATTTGACAAGGCCAACCTATGGTTTGGTTTAGTGTAAGTAGAGGGTCTTGTGGAGTCTAGAATTATTGTCATCCAACATGGAGAATATGAGTACCTAAAAGGAGAAAAGTTTGAGTAGAGCTAGTAGTTGTGACTTGGGAAACAAGGAGGTTTCTTGGTGGCTTGTGACCACAAGTTTAGATTCTTCTTGAAGTTCTCTATCAGGTTGTGGATTTGGGCTAGCTAGTGGTTTAGATCTTGCAAGATCTTGCTGAACTTTTATTGTAGTCATTGATGTATTTGTCCATAATTTAGAAGGCCTTACAAACACTCATATTGGATTAAAATCTTATGAGAATTGGAATTGTTTGCATCTAAATCTCTATGTTATTATTTATGCGTGGTCATTTTCTGGGGGCTACGACAACTCCTTTGGATATTCTCCCACCTTGCACTACATCAACATCAAATATTTGGATTCAAGCTTTTGACAATTTTCTTTATCATCCTCGAGGTTCCATCAATCTTCATGTAACCCTTTCTAGTAAGGTGTATATACTACTTTTTGTTGTTATGAATGCTGATGATATTCCTTTGGGGGAGTATCCTAAGTATTAGAGAGTATTTACATGTTGTATTCATGATTTTTTTTGTCATTGATGTCCACATAGAATTGTTTCTATGAAAACTAGCAGAGTAGACGAGAGAGAATGAGATCGTACATACTATGTATTGATGATCAGGTCAAGCATAGTTAAGTATGTGTTATAAACTATATCCTGATGACATCGATATGTGCATATACAAAGAGTCAAAGGCATGTAGAAGATATGCTTGATTTATAGAAGACAATAAGAAAATAGTCTACTTGATAAGTGGTTTTCGATGATTGAGTTGTATCTCTTAAATGGGATAGAATCATGATATGCATAGTTATACTATGATTGTAGACAACCTGATGATGATGTGAACAAGTGCACATAGACAAAGGTCACACATGTGAGAATTTGTAAAGACTGTGAGCCAATAATGTTGCATAATTGTAAAATATCTATTTATCTGAAAGAGGTCCTATTATAATTAATTGGGAAAGCCTCAAGGTTCAATTAAGGAATAATTTTGAGGATATCATGGTATAAAGGAATTTTATTTTCCTTGTGGTGAAGAGTCTGATAAATAAATTTAAGTGTGTGATATGCAAAGTATTTGGTAAATGTGAGTAAGCAATCCAAGGGATTCTTGGATGTAGAGTTGGTGATCTAGTATCAAGATCTGAAGATGATAAGTCCCATCAAAGGATAGAGAAGGAGGTATACATATCTATTATTGTGTAAGGAATACTACAAAGGTTAGATGGACAATGAGTTCAACGGTCTTCCCCCTGAAGCTATTTGGATAGTGGGCCCATCTTCCTTCTACAACTCCTAATAGGGTTGACATAACTCCTAATAGGGTTGGAATCTCCTAATAGGGATTCAAAGTCTCCTAACAAGGATTGATATGTACTTAATGTATCTCATCAGCTCCTAATAGAGTCCATCCTCTAAAAAGGAACTTTTACATTAGTACATCATTTTGTGGGTACCATCCCCATTAAGGTTTTCCTTTTGATCAAGGGTTTCCCTAGTTAACATATCTGGTGTTATTGTGTATGACTATCTTCTTATGGTTTCTAATTATATTATTCACATGCTTAAGAACTAATAAGGTTGATAATTTTTTATTAGTTGGATAACTGATTCACCCCCCCTCTCAGTTATCTTGGTGGACTTTACTTTGTAACAACTTGTTTTAGAGCCTTAGATCTTTGAAGAAAAATATTAACAACTTTGGGAGATCAATGGCAGGCCACTTCAGAAAAGAAACTCCTAAGTTTGATAGAGTTAACTACGATAGTTGCAAGAAGAAGAAGAAGACTCATTTTCTATGTATGGGTCAGGATATTAGGTAATGATAAAGAATGAAAAGGAGATTGTGGAAGAAAACAAACATGAGGAATGCAGTGAAGTTGAAAGAGATCTATTTATGTCTAATATGCTAACCAAAGAAGCATTGTTGTTAGCTCTTCCTAAAAAATGAATACAACCACGTAAAATCCTTCAAGACATTTCATAAAATTTGGATAGCCTTAGAGTCTAATATTGAAGGTTATAAACATGCTAAAAGAATTAGACTACAAAACTAGATATGTTTATTTCAAGATGCTAAAATGATGGAAGATGAATTTGTGAGAAGCTATATTGGTAGAATATCAAAAATTATTATAGGAATTAAGTCTTATAAAGGATCTAAAGATGAAGATGAGATTATATGGAAAAATTTAAAAATATTGACACCCCCATTCAGACAAACAATGTAGATGATTGAGCAAGTGATACCTTGCACTAAGAAGTTTACAAGAGAGACTTTACTTAGAAGAATGGAACAAACATAAGTGAGCTTAAATAAATCTAAAGAATTTCCCAAAGTGGAAACAACCTTTATCTCATTAAGTGTTTCTCCTTATTTATCAAGAAGTCCAAGAACCAATGGAGACTATGCTAGCAATAATAGATCTAGATCTGAGAAGGATAGAAGAATTGAAGAAGGAATTTCCCTACTTGTAAGAAGAAAGCTAGATGGTAAGAGAATTTATAAATGTTGGACTTGTAGTGAATTCAGTCATTATGCTTCTAAGTGTCCTAAAAGAGAGAAAAAATATAAGATGAATTTCAAGCCTAGAAGATCTAGAGACTATTTGTATGCAAATGAAGATGACAAGTATTAGGAAAGAGTTCAGAGTGAAAGTGACGATGAATTAGGATTTGTAGCGATAAAAGAAGAAAATCCTAAAAATGTAATTAGAGAAGAAAAAGCCCTAGTTTTATAGGTTGAAAAGAAATTTGATTCGATTATAGATAGTGGGTGTTCACATCATAAGACTAGGGATATTAATAAGTTTTACAAGATTAAAAATCATGATGGAGGAATTCTCGGAGTTGGTAATAATGAATATTATCATAGCATAGGAATATGATCGATTACTATTGATGGAAAGACTAAAATTGATCATTTTTATTTTGTTGATGGATTAAAGAATGATCTATTGAGTGTTGGACAATTGGTTGATAAAGGTTATAAGTTGCAATTCATAGAGAAAACATGCATTATCAAAGATCAAGACAGTAAATTAATTGGAATAGCTACAATATCCATAGGTAATTTTTTTCAATTGAACCCTGCATAGATGATTTTTTTGGTTGCAAACATGGATAACATTTGGTTATGGCATAGAATATTTTTTCATATAAAATTTGATAATATTATGAAGGCTAGTAGTACATTTATTGTTAGAGATCTACCTAGAATCATGAAACCTTCTAATGTTGTTTGCAAATAATGTGTTATGGCTAAAAAGAAGAAAGTTTATTTCCTACTAAGAAATTCACTACCACAATGAAATTGGAGATTGTTCATACATATTTGAGGGGTCCTACTAGAACAAGAGGATTCTATGGTGAAAGGTACTTTATGATCTTTGTTAATGATTTCACTAGAATGATATGGTTGGCATTTTGACACATTTGAAAACTTTAAGTTGTTCAAGAATAGAGTTGAGAATGAGTATGGTATAAAGATAAAATGTTTGAGATCAGATAGAGGTTGAGCATTTACTTCTAGAGAGTTTAACATCTTTTGTGAAGAAAATGGTATTAAGAGACAACTATTAGCACCTAAGACTCTTGAGAAAGATGGGATTGCTGAAAGAAAAAATATGTTTGTAATAGAAGAAGCAAGAGCAATGATGTTTGAGAATGATGTATCTAAGATATTTTGGAGAGAAGTAGTCAACACCATGAACATAGTGCAGATTAGAAAAGGTACAAACAAGATATTCTATGAATTATGGTTTGGACATGAACCTTTAGTAAATTATTTTAGAATTTTTGGAAGTAAGTGTTACATAAAGAGAGTTGACGATATTGGTAAGTTTGATGCAAGAGATGATGAAGGTATGTTTCTTGGTTATTCATTGAAAAGAAAATCATATAGATGTTTTAATCAGAGAACTAATACAATTGTTGAGTGTGCAAATGTGAAAGTGGATGAAAAGTTTGGAGTTAAAGAAAGAATGTTGAATTATATTTCTAATGAAGAAGAAGACAATCCTAAACTTGTTCTAGAGAAAATACTAAAGTTTTCTTTGAGACTAACAATGATTTGTGGAATGATGTTTAAATTGTTAAACAAAGAGAAGAACAAAGGTCCAAACTAAGAGTAGAAATGAGAGTTGAAATAGAAACTCCCACACCAAACATGAATTTAATGAAGAACCACCCTGAGAATCAAATTATTGGAAGTAAAGATAGAGGATTGATGACAAAAACATAGTATATGAAGAATTATGTTTGATTCCTCAAGTTGAATCAAAAAGTGCAAATGAGGCATGCAAGGATGATCATTGGATTCAATCAATGAAGGAAGAATTAGATTAGATTGTGAAGAATGAGACATGGGAATTGGTTCCTAGACCTAAAGACAAGAATGTTATAGGAGCTAAATGGGTATTTTGAAATAAGATAAATAAGCAAGGTCAAGTTGTGCAAAGGATATTCACAGAAAGAAGGCATAGACTATGAAGAGACATTTTCCCTTGTTTCCAGACTTGAAGCAATAATAATTTTCTTAGCTTATGCAACAAGTATGAAGTTCAAAGTTTATTAGATGGATGCAAAGTCAACATTTTTGAATGGAGAACTTGAAGAAGAAGTCTACATTGATAAGCCTAAAGGATTTCCTTTGACAAAAGAAAAGGATATGGTATGTAGACTGAAGAAAGCATTGTATTGTCTAAATCAAGCACTCAGAACATAGTATACAAGATTAGACAAATATTTGGAAAAATTGGGATTTTATAAAGGTACAAAAAATAGTAACTTTTATTTAAGAGAAATTGAGAATGGATTGTTGATCATTGTAATAATTGTTGATGACATAATATTTTGAGAAAATGATGAAGCAAGTGAAAGAGTTGCTAATGAGATGAAGAATGAGTTTGTTATGAGTATGATTGGTTAGATAAAAATTTTCTTGTGTCTATAGATTTTACATAATAGTGATGGTATTTTCTTATCTCAAGCATAGTATTTGAAAGACTTATTGAAAATACTTAGCTTAGAAAGTTGTAAGCTTGCTGGTACACCTATGATAACTGGTCACAATTTATCTAGAAAAGATGAGACACTTACCATTGAGGAAAAGAAGTATAGATCTATGATTGGAGGTTTGCAATATTTAACTCACACTAGACTAGATAATGAAAATGTAGTTGGAATAGTAGTAAGATTTCAAGCTGATCCCCAGGAAACACATTATACAGTAGTAAAAAGAATATTCAGATATTTAAATGGTACACCTAATTTTGGACTATGGTATAATAGATCAAGTGATTTTACTTTGTGTGCTTATATTGAGCAATATGGATGACAGAAAAAGAACTAGTGGTGGAATATCTTTTCTTGGAGGAAAATTGGTTTCCTGGCTAAGTAAAAAATATGATTATATTTCACAGAGTACAATAGAAGTAGCAATAAAATTTTTTAACCAAATCACATGGATCAAGCAAATGCTGAAGGATATTGGGATAGAGTTTTCAAAACCTATTATAATACATTATGATAACACAAATACAATAAGTATGTCTAAGAATCCTATGTTGCATTCTAAGACTAAGCATATATCTATTATCATATTTTGAGAGAGAATGTTGCAGAGAAATAGATCAAATTAGAGCATGTAAGTACAAAAGAGTAGATTGCATATATCTTTATGAAGCCTTTGCCTAAAGATACATTTGAGTATTTGTGAGGTATGATTGGGGTTATGCCCCTACCTACTTTTGAGTAGATGATGCAAAAAGTGCATCAGTCCTATGGTATAAAGCACTATTGGTTGTCTAGATTGAATGTTGATGCTTCCTATATGGGGGAGTATGTAATGCCTCTCGTGTTTGTAGCCTGTACCTTGTCTATTTTGATTTGAGAGATACTTGATACTCTTAGTATATGTACCTTGAGATGACCTGAGGGTCAGATGTTATACTTGATTCAGTATCATAGATGCTTTATTGCTATGTTGTTCAATTTATCATATTTGCATGTTGATGCCATTTTGAGATGACAATAGGTCTATGATGATATTTGATTATTTGGTATTTGGAAATGTTTTCTAATTATGTTATATGATGGATTTTTTGCTATGGTTACCTACTTCATTCTTGTCTCCTTATTCTTTATGCCAATGTGAGTGATGTTAATGGATTATTTAGGTATAATTGAATAAATGGTTAAATTAGTTATATAATGCATTAATTGCTTTGGCTATGTTATTATATGTAATTGCACTTGATCATGTGTTTTAGTGTGCAAGATTTATATCCTAGGCAGTGGCACATGGAGTTAGTGATTCAACTATACATATTTTACTAATATCGTCCCCCTGTATGGTCGATGTATCCTTATTTTAATTTTTTAATTTAAGTATTTAGTGATTATAAAATCCAAACTCATCTGCATTGTGTGATAAGACTAGTGAATGTGTTTGTGAATTTAGAGGCTTGCATTGTCACGAAAGTTGTCAACGGATCTTCTATGATTTTGGGTTTTAGGCTTTAATTTTTACTGAATTTAATTTCTAGCAGCTTTTCCTTAGGTGAATTCCAGTTATGAGGAATAACCTATTTTCATTTGGGTCAATTCAGAGTTTAGCTAATCTAACTAGCTATTTTTCCTAATTGATTATTCACTTAGAAAGTGAATAAGTATTGAAAAATAGATTTTTTTTCTCACTTCTCAATTTTTAAATACAAATTTGAGAGCCTTTTTGAGAATCCTCTTCTGGAGGATCACATTTTGTTTGTTGTGAGAGCTATGAGTGTGGGATCTTCATGAGATTAGTCTTATTGGATTTGGCTTAGGTAGACCTTGCTTTGCCATGATTTCTGGTAGTTTTAGTAGGTGATTTATTTGATTGTGTTGTTTTTTAGTTTCAACTCCTTTTGTTGTCAGTTAGGGCTTTCCTATTTTCTTGTTTTTGCTTCATTTTAGCTTTTCTTTCAGGTAGCATTTTGTTAGGAGGTTGTGAACTAGTGTTCCCCCCTATTTTTGTTTGTTGGTTTTACTTGGTTGGTTAGGTATGAACATTTTCCCTATTTTTGGGATGGGGGTTTGGGGTTTCAAACCATTATACTAGCTATTTTTGCATATGGTGTTGAAACCCAAATATTAGTAGATTTTTGAGGGTTTTGTACCCAAAGACCAAATGAGTTTTAATTTCAAAGTTTTCTAGTTTTTGGGGTTTTTACCTCATTTTACATGCCACCCTATTTTCTCTAGTTTTCTTGGCATGATGTTGGTCATGGACCTGGATGATCTATTTGGATGTCAATCAGACCACTATTCCACTTTTATGTTCTCATCCAGTCCTTGTGTTATGCTCTTTGTGATGATGGTGCACCACACACAAATACATATTGTAGTGCCTGCCCCTAGATCGCATTTCAGTTATCATTGTCAAATTTCTTAGGCTGATTTTATGCATTGATTAGTTTAGAGGTATTGGATTTACAATACTATGATATTATTTCATGACTTTGATTACAAATATATCGGTTATAATTGTTTAGTTGATTTCATTTCACATGATGTTAATGATGATTCCTAGTTAGTAAGTGTGGTTTCTTTCATAAAAATGTTAACATGATGTCTTTAATGATGATTATGTTGTATTGATAGAGATGCATTATTATATGTATGCATTTGATCTTAGATTTGTGATTTTTATACTTACCCCATACTTGCATGTGTATGGTGTGCGTGTTTATTTTATCTTTCTGTTTGACGTGTTTGATGTGGTTAGGGGAGGGAGTCGTAGTCACCTGCTAGTCGGGATCTACACGATGAACCACTCCCCGCCATTGTCTATTTAGTTTAGATATATTATATACATGTACATGCTCATCTTTTATGGAGGATGTAGGTACCGGGCATCGACTTCCCTGAATTGCCAAGATGAGCGTGCCCTATTACAAATACTCAAATGGTGAGAATGGGAAGATAATGATCAGGTCCAATCCTAGCCATAAGCCTATAATACTTGTCCTACAAGGAGGACTCGTAACAGACTGTCTACTTTTTTTTAAACCTGTGAGTATTTTGTGCGTATGTTGTTTTGTGAGTCTTTAATGAATTTCTATTAATTAAGTCTAATTAAAAGATTAAATTAATGATTTAATTTAATGGAAATTATTAGGACTTTTTAATATTTAATTATATTTAATTAATTGAGAAATTAATTAAATATAAAGAATTGAATTAGAAGATAAAAGTTTTAAGATTAAATTTAGAACATGATAATATTTATTTAATTTAATAATAATATATATTTAGAGTTCATTTTTAAATAAATGCTAAATATTATTTTTATATAAGTTAATAAATATTTATCAAATTAAACATTCAAAAGTATATTAAAAAGGAGAAAGATATTAAATTATGAAAAAAGATTTAAGTTTGCATGAATGAGTTTTAAATATAAGAAATTAATTAAAAGATAAAAAAACATGTGAACTGGAATAAAGATATTTTAATAAAGTGCACATGAGATTAAAGTTAATAAATTAATTTAAAGCAAAGTCAAGTGGAATTAAATAAAGTAAATTTAATAATTCACTTAAAGTGCATGAAGGAATAATAAAATAATATCTTAATTAAAAAGAAAATTAATTGTGCATGAATGAATTAATTAAATAAAATAATTATAATTTTAGAGTTGTGGGGACAGAAACCCTAAAGGGTAATTAGATTCTATATTAGAGGGTTTTGGGTCATGATTTCGGGGAGAGTTTTTCACACACAAGTTTCAAGGGCACACACAGGTTTATGGAGAGCAATTCAGAGGGTTTGGAAAAGAAGGAATTTTTTGTAGCTTGAAGGATATTGCTTGCAGTAGAAATTTTCATCTAGCTGTTAGAGTTTTAGCATCAGTATGAGGTAGGGTTTGTGAACCATTCTAGAAACACTTTCGGATCTCTGTCTTCTTCGTGCTTGTTGAAAATTGCTTTCTCAAATTTTGTTGTATGATCTTGCCACCCTTCGTTCTGAATCTTTTGCTATTTGATTTCATCTGTGAATCTGGATTGAAACAACCATTTAGAAAACATCGTTCTACATGTGAAAGAAATTAGCATTAAATCGAGATTAGGGTTTGAAATAAAAAGAAGATTTTAGGTTGAAATTCGAATTGTGAAAATTATTTCTCTATCAGATCTTATTTGTTATATTAAGATTATAGTAAAAATAAAAAAATAAAGTAAAAGAAAAAGAAAATATTTATTTAAAGTATTATTATAGAAATTTTAAATAAAATAAAACAAGATTTATATATATATTTGGAAATATATTTAAAAGTTTATTTTAAATAAAATAAAGTTGAATTAATAAATAATTGCAATTATATTTTAAAAGTTTTATTTTAATTGGGAAGTGGGGGCCATGACCTCCCCCAACCCCCCCCCCCCCCCCCCCCCCCCCCCTTGGCGTACAACCGCCGGCAGACCTGCTGACACAGGTACTGCGCGGGCGAGCTGCCGCAGGCCCTGCATCAGCAGGCCTACCGCGGCAGAGCCTTTATTAAGGCTTCGGCTTGCAAATGAAGCAAACGTTTTTTTTTTTTTTTTTTTAATATATGTTGATTGTTACATTTAAAATTTTTATTTAAGATTTTTATTAAGTTTTAAAATTAAATTAAATTAATAATTTTAATCTTTTATAATTTATATTATTAATTATTAATAATTTTATATTATTACTTATTAAATCTATTATTATTATAATAATTATATAAAGTATTACTAATTGAAATATGGTTAAGTAAAATTAATAATTGACTTAATTAGATTTGGATTTAATTAAGAATTATTAATAGATGAATAATAAGGATTAATGTATATTGTATTAATTTAATTAATTTAATTGGATTAAAAAACATTGGAAGTTATGGAATTAAATGCTGAATTTATTATTAATTAATGATTAATGTTGTTTAAGAAATATAGAGTTACTTCATTATTATTATCAATGAAGTTGATAACGTAGTATTATATCAATGATTATTATTTTAATAATTTAAATAAATGATTACTCCCTGTGTAATTATTTAAATATGGCAATTGGTTAATGGTAAGGATTAATTGCAAAAACTTATCACTTGGAATTGTATATTGAAACGTAAATTGAAACTTTACCTTTAACCCAGTTGTGTATTTTCAAATGAAACTAAACTATGAGTTGGACTATTTTACTTGTACTTCCTATGCTTTGAGATGTTGGTGTTTATTAGTTGTCGACCAGTCTAGGGAGTACACCAGGGGTTGTGAGATTTATGTTATACCATTTATGTGACTAGATGTCATGATGTGTCTTGTGATTCAAATTGAAAACTATACTTATGAAGTTTACTTTGTGGAGCATTTATGTGTTCTTGGATAAGAGAACCATCTTATTTCGGGTTGCCTGTTAAGGAACCGAGTTTGATCTTTATGAATGTTGTGGTATGGGACACAACTGTGTTTTTATGTGCTTAGGAGAGGTTGTCTAGGTACGTGACTTGGGAGTGGCTTGCATAGGGGTCTAGGACCCAAAGTGGTCAGTACCAGGGTAACCTAATGCAAGTTAGGTAATAAGTGATAATCTAGTAATTAAAAATTTTGGGGGGAAAAAACACTAAAAAGATAAGTTAGAGATTTTTCATCTACCCATGCCTTGAGTGCTTGTATAGACTAAGGATGGGAATGAGATGAGTGCCTCGTCTTCTTGAGAGGGCTTTCTAGTTTCCACATGTGTGATGTTGAGAGTCCGAGGTTCAGAGTAACCAGTCCAGGGTAACTCAACGCTTGAGGGTCTGGGGTCTATTAAGAGATCAGTCAAGGGTAACTCAAGCAACCATGTGATGACACTCCCTAGTATGTAGCCTGAGTATCCTCTGTGGATCTCTATAGATTATGTGTACCTTTGGTGGTGTACTTATTATTGGATGTGTTTATTATGGTTATTTACTTTCATTGATGATGATTGGTGATTCATGATGTTGTACTTTTGACATGTGGCTTTTGACTCGAGGTGATTATCTTTCGTTGACTTTATCTTATGATCTTGTTATTTGGTTTATACTTGGTTCATGTATGATGTATGATTATGTGGTGTCGGTATTGGATTGAGTGTTCTTACTTTTGGTTTATTTTATCTTCTTGAGTAGTATGTGTTACCTTTGAGGTAGTTTTGGCTATTAGGGGTACCTTGCCTAGGAATGTTTTATGTTTGATAGCCGTATGTGGATCATTCATTATCTTCCCTGCACAGTGGGAGTGGAAGCCTGACTAGGTAACCACGTGGTCGGGAGGTAGTGTCTGCTTACCATTTGGGTTCCCCTTCACATTGCCAGCTATTGGATGTTCATTGTAGGAAATGTACCTTTATCATTCTTATTTCTTATCTTAGAGACTTCTTTTCAGATGATGTATATATGTTATCATGTATTTTGATGTATTGAATCTATTCTCACATACCCTGTGACATGTGCAGTGGATGTTATTGATTGGATGTACTTTCATTGTATTGTTTATACTTATGCGATTATGTATCTGTTATTTCTTTATGATCTTGAGACATTGTACTTGGAACTTAAACTAATTAATTTAAAATCATTAAATGTGACTCAAC
The DNA here is from genome assembly GCA_028749045.1 of Cupressus sempervirens. Taxonomy (NCBI): domain Eukaryota; kingdom Viridiplantae; phylum Streptophyta; class Pinopsida; order Cupressales; family Cupressaceae; genus Cupressus; species Cupressus sempervirens. Next base: position 107,462,890 of record CM053783.1, read on the forward strand.
GTAAAGGAACTCTTGAGGGATTGAAACTGTATCTATATTTGCATATGTGTATTTGATGTGTATGTTCATATTGCTTTCGCATTAATGTTATCTTGATGTTGTTTAAACTTTAAAAAATAGTTCAGTAAAATTTGTAACATATTAGGTTTATTTCTCTTGGGTTCCCGAGCGGGGCGTTACACATATGCGTACATTTTTTAGGTGACTTGCAAGGCTTGATATTCTGCGATACTTTCAAAAGTTATGATCATTGAGGTTGGGTTGGAAATTTGCATGCCTACAGGCACTCATCATTGGATGAGCATGGGTAGGGTAGGGTAGCATATTGAGGGGGCTTCTATCTCATAGCTTGGTGATCATGGCACCATAGGTTGGTAGAGGGAGCTTTAATTAAGTGATAACTAAATAAAGTATTAGGTGGTAATAAAACTTAAGATAATGAAAAATGTTCTGTGCTAGAGCCTTGCATCGAGGGAGTTGAATCTACACAATCTGATCTTGGGCTTGTCGATGCCAAGAAAATCTCCATGATGTCAACCCCTACATAGTAGCCCATTGAGTGTCTAAAAAAGACCTATATTTTATGCATTATCTATGTTCTTGGTTTTAGTCATCATACTGTCTAGCGTGACTATTAGCCATGGACATTGTTCTTTATGAGTTTTTGTGGTTGGATCATTATCTCCATCAGCACAGTGGGAGTGGGCCTATGGGTTCCACATGGTTGGGAGACATAGCTGCCTATACCATTGCTGGAAATTGGTGTATAGAGATGATTTATCGTCCTAGTATGATTGTTGCTAGATGCTTTCACTTGGTACTTCAGGTTTCAGAGTATGCTCTCTTATAATTTATGCTTTCATTGGAATGCTTGTATATCATGTTTAGATGATATTAGTATTGACACATTTCCTTATTATGATGTTTGGCATATGTTGATGATGAGTTGATTTGTAGGATTATGTTATTCTTTACTTCTAGCATGTTAGATTTCCTTATGCTTATGTTGTAGCACAGTTTAGTAGTGACGTCCTCATATGAAAGCACTAGTGATCAGGTTGGTATTTTGGGATGTTAAGCACGAGGGATGGCTAGGGTCCATGATGGCCTTATGATGCCATTATGGTTGGGAGGAACTATGTACTTAGTTTGGTTGTATTGCTCATTGTGATGTTATTTTAGTTTATTGTAATATTGTTTTAATTCCTTATGATGTTTCCTTCTATACTTTCCCTTCATTGCTATGTTTACATGTTTAGATTTAAATTCTAGCTTTTCATCTTTTAGTTATTATTTGAGTGTCCTTGCCTCGAGATGTGGGTCTTGTACACCTTGATGTGGAGGAACTTTATCTCTTTGCTTTTTACCATTTTTTTTTTCTGGCATGCTATCTTGGACTCTCATGTGAAATTTTACTTTCTCACACAACAATGCAAGATCTTGCATGGTGTGTTGGGTTTTGTCATGTGGCCTTTGGTACCTTCTCATGCAAAACCCAACACCAGTTTTGGGTGTCTTGGCTATTTGGACAAGTACATTCTCATGTCACTTGGTGCATATCCTTCAATGGAAGGTATTTCCTTGCATAGCATGTTGCACATCCTCATGCGAGATTTTTGTCTTCTATTAGTCCTCATGAAAAAAATAGGGGGCATTTCCATTGGATTTCAGGGATCAATTTATGGTGATTCTAGTACCCATTGGGTTTACTTAATTTTTCATGCTTTGATAGATCTTAGTTTCTTTTTTCTTTTATTGTTTATTGCTTTTGTTTCTTGTTGTGTGTTTGTCAATTTGGGTAGTGGCATTTGGAGATTCATTGGTTGCCGAGATAGTGGTTAAGTCTTCTATTGTGATCTTTGTGATCCATGTATTGTCATGTGTGCTCATAATTATTTTAAATTTTTTAATCTTGGCTTCTATTTCATCCTTAACATTCCAAGGATATTTGGGCAAAGCATTATTGAGTTTATGAGATGAGCAGAGTCATCAAGGACTCATGGTAGTTAGTTTAGAATAGTGTCTTTGGACACTTGAGCTGATTGAAAACTTGGAATAGATGATTGACATAATGAAGCCTTTGTCATTGATGTCAACGAGGGAGAGATTGCATAAAAAACATAATCTAAGCATAATAGGGAGAGAAAGTACATGAATGGGAGGGAAGTGTTACAATGGGTGAGAGTGATTATTGTCAATGGGAAGAAACATTGAGTTATATCAATGAAGGGAAGTGCAAAATTGATGACAATCGATGAAAGAATGAGAATTATTCCTAAGAGTTAGAGTGTGAACATCTGATGTTGATGCTAAGAGTAAGGAAGTAGATAGAGAAGTATTCTTGTGAGTTTCAGATTTGATTGATGAAGAGGATTTGAAAAGAAGAGAACAAAAACAACAACAACAAAGTTTGATTTGGTATTCTTGGAACTTAGATGTTTTTCATCTATGTTGCCATCAATTGAAAAGGGGGAGATTGTTAGCATGAATGTTGATGATATTCCTTTAGGGGAGTATCCTAAGCATTAGAGAGTATTGACAAGTGGCATTCATGATTGTGTTTGTCATTGATGTCAACAAAGCATTATTCTTGTGAAGATTGGCAAAGTAGCAGATAGAGAATGAGGTCATACGAACTATATATTGATGATTAGGTCAAGAAAAGTTAAGGATGTGTTATACACCATATCTTAATGACATGGATAAGTGCACATATAGAGAGTCAAAGACATGCAAAAGATATGCTTTATTTACAGAAGATAGTAAACATACATAGTACTTGATAAGTGGTTTCTAATGATTGAGTTGTATCTCTTAAATGGGACAGAATCATGATACAAATAGTTAGATTATGATAGTAGATAGCCTAATGATGATGCTATAAAGTGTGCAAAAATAGATCTCACACATGTGAGAATTTGTAAATATACTATGAGCTGATAGTGTTGTGTAATTGTAAAATAATTATTTATCTTAAAAAGGTCCTCTTATAATTAATTGGAAAATCCTCAAGGTCGATTATAAGAATTATTTTGAGGATATGGCATAAAGTAAGGTTATTTTCCTTATGGCAAAGAGTTTGATTAATGCATTCAAGTGTGTGATATGAAAAATATTTGGTAAATGCGAGGAAGCAATCCAAGGGATTATTAGATGTGAAGTTGGTGATGTGGTATCAAGATTTGAAGAGGATAAGTCTGGGTAGAAGACAAAGGAGTTTTACATTTCTATTATTTTGCAAGGAATAATATAGATATCTATTGGATAGTGAGTTTAATGGTATTTCCCCTAGAGTTGTTTGGATAGTGGGTCCATCTTCCTTCTACAACTCTTAGCAAGGTTGGCACAGCTCCTAACAAGATTGGGATATCCTAATAGGGATTCAAAGTCTCCTAATAGAGACTGATATATATTGAATGTATTTCATTGGATTCTTATAGATTTCATCCTCTAACAAGGAGATTTTATATTAGTAAATCATTTTATGAGTAGCACCCCCATCGAGGCTTTCCCTTTGACCAAGGATTTCCCTAGTTGACATATTTGGTGTTATTGTTTTTGAGTATCTTCTTATTGTTTCCAATTACATTGTTCACATGCTTAATGATTAATAAGGTTGATAAATGTTTTATTAGTTGGATAACTAATTCAATCTACCCCACTCTCAATTATCTTGGTGGACTTTACTTACTAACACATTTATCATCATTTATAATTTTGATCAATTTCAAATTATTCTTGGTACTTTATGGATCTCTTCCATGCAAGTTGTAGCTTCTCTTATTCATAAGTGCAATAAATTTTCCCAAAATGAAGAAATTGTCACCATTAATCATTCTCTTTATAAACCTACATGTCCTTGAGATTGTGTTAAGATAGACTTTTATTGGCCATCTCTTCTTTAAACACCACCTACTCATCTTGATCATCTTTATTGATCCTGCCAAGAATGCATGGTAGATAAGATTTTTGATCTTATCCTTCCTAAGGTTGGTCCTCATATAGTCATCATTCCTATCCCAACTATTTCTCCACCTAACATTCCTCAACCCATAGTTTTCCCTCTTTGGAACCTATGTTAGTTGATTGTAATCTTTAAAGTTTATCTTGTAAAACTATTTACAAAAAAACATTCTTGTAAGTATTGCAAGAAATTTCAAGCTAAGTTCAAATCCCATGCTCTTTATGTTGGAAATAGAGATGGAGTAACTGAGAGGGGAGGGGTGAATCAGTTACCACAAAAATAAGTCCACAGATCCTTAGATGTCTTAAAATATAGTTGTTGCTGACACTTGGTAACAACACAAATAAATGCTAAAACTTGATAGATGTTCTGTTAAGTTATTAAGCATTTAAAGTGATTAACATGCATGCATAAAGGAAATAACATGAACACAAGAGACACCAGATTTAACGTGGAAACCCAGTATGGGAAAAACTACCAAGTAACTAGTCACCAATTTTCACTCTTCTGAAGTGAGCCTTGTTAGGAGCCAACCCTGTTAAAGGTTACAAAACAAACTGTTAGGTGTGACTCTATTAGAGGATTTAATCACCCTGTAAGGAGTGGCCTGGTTGGAGGTCTTAAGAACAATTCAACTGAATTGTCACCTTGTTAGAGGATTTACAAAATGGCTATTAAACCAACTCTGTTAAGAGATTTTGAATCACTGTTACAATGATTAGAAAGCAACAATGAAGTGATCTGAAATATATGCAACTTATCTTTGCTGAATACAGATCTCTATTCTGCTTCACTAGATCCTCATTGATCAAATACAACTTTGCAGCTCCATAAGGATATCTAATCCTTCCACAACATTCGCTCATATATTCAATATTTTCTCATTCCATTTACATCCATACATTCACACTCTTATGCATCCACATTCTTACATATTCATGAATTCATAACTTGACCTTTCATATATACCTTACAGATTGTCAAGTCGACTCAATTACAAGTTACAACAACTGAAAAACATTAAATCGGTCGGCTGAAAACATTGCACAAAACAATTAAACTTAATTCTTTAGAATAATAAAATTCTTTGCTACCCGACCCAGCTCGGTGACCACTGCTCTAGAATGGTTTCCTCAGTGTTAACCAAGTGAAGCTTAGTAAACACTGCAAACCTTGCAACTTCCTTCGGAGACCAAGTTAACTTGATAAACACTAACCTTCCTTCACTTACCGAGTGAGCTCGGTAAAAGCTAACTTTCTCTTCGATGACCGAGTGAACTTGGTAGACATTGACTTTCCCTTTATTAACCTAGGGAGTTCAGTTAACATTAAATTTTTGCTACAAAATCCTTTGATGCCCGAGTGAGCTCAGTAAGAGCTAACTTACTATGTAATGTTTAGGAATGCTCGGTAGTCACTATAAATTGCTTTGCTAACCATCTGAGCTTGATAGACTCTGTCTGATGGCTGATATGACATTTGTGTAACATCAAAGACAATACATAAGTAACAATTATATCCAACAATCTCCCTCTTTGGCATTGATGGCAACACAACATGTCATAGCAGAATGAAATTTGAAAACAAGTCTTTTCTCTTATATGGAAACACAACATGTCAACATAACAATTCTCCCTCTAAGATAGAAAACTCTCCCTCTTATAGTAATCTCCCTCTATGAAGGAATTACATAGAAAACTCTTTATTTTAAACAAATTTCAGATAGATATGATAGTAAAACTCTCCCTCTTTGACAACACATGCCAAAGAAAACTCAACTCAAATGAATTTTAGTGTACCTTTAGTACTGATTCATATGCAATATTTCATAATTATGCTACATCAACTGATAGATCTTCAACCTGGTATGAGTTGATGCATCACTAAGACCTCATTTTAGTGAACTTCAGATAGGGGAGTGACCCCTAACTTACCTCTTAGATATAAGAATGCATCCTTAGGTAATGGTTTTGTGAATATGTCAGCAATTTGTTCCTTTGTATGAACATATTCCAATATGATCTCCTTATCTTGCACCAATTCTCTAACAAAATGATATTTTATTGCAATGTGCTTGGTTTTGGAATGCATCACTAGATTCTTAGATATGTTGATTGCACTTGTATTATCACAGAACATAACAACTGGTTCTTTGATTTCCACCTTTATGCCTTCCAACAACTATTTAAACCAAACAATATTAGAACAATTTACTGCTGCAGCAACATACTCTGCCTCTACTATAGATTGGGATGTACAATTCTACTTTTTTCTTGTCCAAGAAACCAACCTCTTTCCAAGAAAGAATGCACATCCACTTGTATTTTTTCTGTCATCAAGGTTTCTTGCCCAATCAGCATCAGTAAACACTTTCAAATCTAGATTACCTCCAAATTTGTACCATAAACCATAATCTTTAGTTCCTTTCAAATATCTCATTATTCTTTTGATTGCCATTATGTGATTTTCTCTTGGTTTTTCTGAAAATCTTGCTACAATACCAATTGTAAGGGCAATATCTGGCCTAGTATGAACTACATATTGCAACTTTCCAATCATAGATCTATACAATGTTTGATCTACTTCTTTTGATTCATCTTCCTTGGTAAGTTTTAATCCAGTACACATAGGAGTCAAAACTAGTTTACAATCTTCCATTCCAAAATTTTTCAATATCTCCTTGATGTATTTTGATTGAGTGATGTAGATACCATTTTTATTCTATTGAATTTGAAGACCAACAAAGAATTTGATTTCACCAAACATAGACATTTCAAATTCCTTGTTCATTTGTTCTAAGAATTCTTTGCAAAGATCATCATTTCTTGTGAACACAGTGTCATCTACAAATATCTCTATTAAAACAATCTTATCATTTGATCTTTCCTTTATATACAAGCTACTGTTATCATTAGTTCTTTGAAAAATCTGAATAAGATAGTTATGCAATCTTTCATACCATGCTCTAGGGGCTTGTTTCAGACTGTACAATGCCTTGTGTAATTTGCAGACCATGTTCTTCTTATTTGGATCAACAAAACCTTTAGGTTGTTCAATGTAAGCCTCTTCATCCAGTATACCATTGAGGAATGCTGACTTAACATCCATCTAATAAACTTTGAATCTTTTGTGAGCAGCATATGCTAGTAAGGTTTTGACTCCTTCCAATCTTGCAATAGGAGCAAAAGTTTCTCCATAGTCTATTCCTTCTTCTTAAGCATATCCTTTGCATACTAGTCTAGCTTTGCTTCTTGATACCTTAGCATCTTCATCCAACTTGTTTCTAAATACCCACTTAGTTCCAATCACATTTTTGTCTTTAGGTCTAGGTACAAGAGTCCATGTCTTGTTTCTTTCTATCTATTCTATCTCTTCATTCATAGCTTCAATCCAACTATCATTTCCCAATGCATCTTTGATATTTCTAGGTTCAAAATTAGCATGTAAACAAGTACCTTTCAACTTATTTCTTGTCATGGTTCTTTCAGATTTATCTCCAATGATCTAATCTGCTGAATGATGTCTCCTGACATACTTAGCTAATATAGGTTCCTTGCCTTTTGAATGAATTTCATTATTATCCTCTTGCATTTCAACTTCATGTTTTGTCTGTTTTGGCTCGGTAGATATTTTCTTAGTAGATGTTGGCTTGGGTCCTTCAGAGTCGGTAGACACTTGCTCGGTAGTCACTTAATTTAACTCAGTTTGCTATGGCTCGGTTTGAACTTCTTGTAACTCGATTACAGATGACTCGAGAGTAGAAAATTCCTGATTCTTTGATGTAACTGATACTATATCAGGTTCAATGAAGACAAACCTTTTATAATCTTCTGGTTCCCTTTTGCTTTCTTCTTCAGTCCTTTCTGCAAACTCATCAACTTTCACATGTGCACTTTCTATGACTTTGTGAGTAGACAAGTTCAAACATCTATATGCCTTACTTTTGTATGAGTATCCAAAGAATATAACTTCATCACCTTTCACATCAAATTTGTCTTTTCTAGATTCTTTCAAAATGTAACATTTGCTTCCAAATACTTTAAGGTAACTTACATTAGGTTTATAGCCATACCATAACTCATAAGGAGTTCTGAATGAGTATTTCTTCAGCTGTACTCGGTTTAGGGTATGAACTGCAGTGCTGATAGCTTCCTTCTAGTATTTGATAGCAATGCTCTTTTCAATCATTAAAGTTCTTGCACAATCCATGATGGATCTATTCCTTCTTTTAGCTATTCCATTTTGCTGAGGTTTTCCAGGGGCTAATACCTATCTTTTGATTCCTCTTTCAATGCAAAAGTTATTAAACTCATGTGAAATGAATTCTCCAGCTCTGTCTAACCTCAAGCATTTTAATATTTTCCCTATTTACATTTCTACTCTGGCCAAATACCATTTGAACTTTTTAGATGCTTCGAATTTTTTTCTTAGATACATGACTGTCATCATTCTTGAGTAATCATCAACAAAAAGAATGAAGAACTTTTTTCTAGTATAGCTTTCAATTTCAATGGGTCCACATAAATCAGTATGCATAATTTCTAATATATCTTCAGACTGATAGTTTTTACTTTCTACCCATTTGACAATTTTTGCATAGACCAACCTCAGGTTTCTTTATGTTAGGAATGCCTCTTACTTTCTTGAATTTTCTTATCTTTACCAAATTATCAAAATTTACATGACACAACCTTTTATGCCATAACCAACTTTCTTCAACTTGAGCAATGAAACATGAACATTCACCTAGTTCAAGATAGAACAAGTTACCTTTAGTTTGAGTACCTGATCCAATAAAATTTCCTTTGCCATCCAATAGTCTTGCTTTACCATGCATGAATTCTACTTTGAATCCATTATTGAGTAGCTGTGCCACACTTAACAAATTATGCTTTAGTCCTTCTACCCAATAGGCATTATCACATATAAGTTCTTTGGTTAGAGAGATTCTCCCTCTTCCTTTTATACAATAAAGTTCATTGTTACCAAATCTTACACTGCCACCATCATAGTCTTCAAAGTATTCAAACTTAGTTTTGTCGCCAGTCATGTGATGAGAACAACCACTATCTATGATCCATGTATCATTTTTTCTCATATGAGAAATGAGTGCCATTTCCTCATCATTATCAGACTCATCTTTCATAGCAATGTAGAAAATTTCATCTTCTTCTTCATCATTAGAATTATTAGAATCTTTAGCCATAAAACATATTTTCTTACCTGTATCCTTGAATGATCTAAAGTCTTTCTTGCCATTGAACTTGTATCCTTTCTTCTCATCTTTATTCTACTTGTTTGGACACCTAGCAGCAATATGACCAACTTCTTCACATGAAAAATAGATTAGAGGTACTTTACCTTTGTATTTTCCTCTACCTCTAGAATATTTTCTTGCTAGAAGGGCTACTATTACTTCAAGATCACTGTCTGAACTTTGGTCTGATTCATCTTCACTTTTTGACTGAGATTCCTTTTTTTTTTCCTTTCTCCTAGAGTGAAAGCTTGGCTTCAAATGTTGATTCAATGTTCTTGGAAGTTGGAACATAGTTGTCAAAGTTGTCTAGTTAAAATGCAATTAATCTTCCAACTATGGCCTCTAGGTTTATCTTATGATTCGCTTCACATTTTCTTTCTTGAATTGCAGAAACTCTGATTGCATAAATGTGAAGTAGAGTTCTGAGAACTTTAATTATAACTGTCTCTTCCTTGATATCTCCTCTAGATGCTTTGATTGCACTGACACATGTTTTGACTCTTTCAACATATTTTGCAATGTTTTCATCCTCTCTCATTCTCATTTGATCAAATTATCCTCTCAGACTTTCTGCTTTGGCTCTTCTAACATTATCATCTCCTCCATAGATCTCTTTCAACTTTTTCCACATTTCAAAAGCAGATTTGCAGTCTTTGATATCATCAAATTCTTCATAACTCAGAGCAGATGCTATATCTATCATCATCATGTTGTGGGTCTTCTTTTCAGCAATATCATTAACAGATAGTGTACCAGCTAGTTTTGCATATTTTTCATCGAGGTATTTTAGTTCTGTGTCTCCAATAGAAGCTAGATGAAGTCTCATCAACCCTTGCCATGCTGAGAAGTTGTTATTGTTAAGTCTTGGAATTTCCCTTTTATAAGACATCCTGATCTTTGGCTTAGATCCTTGAAATCTTATCTTGTAAGCACCGAAAGCTCTAATACCAATTGTTGGAAATAGAGATGCAGTAACTGAGAGGGGAGGGTTGAATCAGTTACCACAAAAATAAGTCCACAGATCCTTAGATGTCTTAAAATATAGTTGCTTCTGACACTCGGTAACCACACAAATAAATGCTAAAACTTGATAGATGTTCTGTTAACTTATTAAGCATTTAAAGTGATTAACATACACGCATAAAGAAAATAACATGAACACAAGAGACACCAAATTTAATGTGGAAACCCAATATGGAAAAAACCACCAAGTAACTAGTCACCAATTTTCACTCTTCTGAAGTGAGCCCTATTAGGAGCCAACCCTGTTAAAGGTTACAAAACACACTATTAGGTGTGACCCTGTTAGAGGATTTAATAACCCTGTAAGGATGGTTGGAGGTCTTAAGAACAAATCAACTGAATTGTCACCTTGTTAGAGGATTTACAAAATGGCTGTTAAACCAACTCTGTTAAGAGATTTTGAATCACTGTTACAATGATTAGAAAGCAACAATGAAGTGATCTAAAATATATGCAACTTATCTTTGCTGAATACAGATCTCTATTCTACTTCACTAGATCCTCACTGATCAAATACAACTTTGCAGCTCCATAAGGATATCTAATCCTTCCACAACATTCGTTCATATATTCAATATTCACTCATTCCATTTACATCCATACATTCACACTCTTATGCATCCACATTCTTACATATTCATGAATTCACAACTTGACCTTTCATATATACCTTATAGATTATCAAGTCGGCTCAATTACAAGTTACAACAATTGAAAAACATTAAATCAGTTGGGTGCAAACATTGCACAAAATAATTAAACTTAATTTTTTAGAATAATAAAATTCTTCGTTGCCCGACCTAGCTTGATGACCACTTCTACAGAATGGTTTCCCTAGTGTTAACCAAGTGAAGCTCGGTAAACACTACAAACCTTGCAACTTCCTTCACTTACTGAGTGAGCTCGATAAAAGCTAACTTTCTCTTCGATGACTGAGTGAACTTGGTAGACATTGACTTTCCCTTTGTTAACCTTGGGAGCTTGGTTAACATTAACTTTTTGCTACAAAATATTTTGATGCCCAAGTGAGCTCGGTAAGAGCTAACTTACTGTGTAATGTTTAGGAATGCTTGGTAGTCACTATAAATTTCTTTACTAACCATTTGAGCTCGGTAGACTCTGTCTGATGGCTGATATGACATTTGTGTAACATCAAAGACAATACACAATTAACAATTGTATCCAACACTTTATTCTCACACTATGTCTTCTTCTTAATCTTTTCCTTCTTTTGATAAACCCATGCTCGAGTCCTTGGAGGAAGTATTAATAACATACTAATGGATAAACATGATGATTTTAGTTGTATTTTAGATTATATTAATTTTGATATGGAAGATACTATTGATGATGATATTGATTCTAATGACATGTTAGTTATGATGAATATGAAAATCTCAATAGCATTCTGATTTTTCTAATATGCCTTCTAAATAGTTAACACTCACTCAAAATATTGAGCATAATGACTCCCACCAACATCTTTTCTTGGATCTAGTTGCAGTCCCTATTGTGTTAGATGTTGTTCCTCTTGCATGTTTTGCTATTGACAATTGGCTAATCGAGATATGCAATTGTTTTCATTTAAGGAAACACATGATGTACATGCTCATAGGAAACTTCAAAAATAAAGATACTTAGCTTTTGGTACTCAAAAAATTGTCTATGGAATTTGGTATACATTAGTGTATTGTTTTGTTTATAACTTGTTGTTGATGTCATATTATGACTAGAAAAGTTAGATGGAGATTGTATACATGTTGATGATGATGTGTATAACATCAAAAGTCAGTACGGAATATATTGAACAAAGATATTCATGTTTTAATGAAATAGGACAATGGAATTGAAGGAAAATATTATTTTGTTTACAAAATAATTACTTGTCCAATTAGGACTGACATCCTAGATGTATACTCTAAGTTAGAAAAGTGTATTATAGTCTTAGTTGACCTAGTAGTAATTTGTGTAAAGTCATGGTATCTATCCAAAGGACATATTAAGAATTCAAGTGTGCTACCATGTAATTGTGATGTTGAGCATTTTTATGCGAACTTTTGTGAAAGTCATATATGTGAAGTTTTGTAAAATCTATTTTGTGATCTAAGATTGAGCTAAAGATTAGAGATTAATCAAGGAATAAGTTATAGTACTTATATTCTAGAAGTATGATTACTTGTTTGGGAAGTGAGATCTTCTTGTTATTGGAAGTGCATGTTTGGGCAGTGGGCTCATCTTGCACCTACTATACTACAACTCCTAATAGGGTTGGCACAACTCCTAATAGATTTGGAATCTCCTAATAGGGATTCAAAGTCTCCTAACAGGGAATCCTTATACTAAATTTTCTCATTGATTCCTAACAAAGTCCATCCTCTAATAAGTAGCTTATATATCAATATATTATCTAGTGGGTATCATCCCCACTGAGGTTTTCCCTTGGCTAGGGTTTCCCTAGTTAACAAAATATGGTTTTATGAGTTATCTTTGTGCATGGTTATTGTTATTGTTCAAAATTAATTTATTACTTTATTATGTATGATTTAAAGTAAGAAATAATATCTAGTTGGTGACTAAAGTTTTTAGATTACTAATTCATGCCCCCTCTCAGTAATCCCTATTCCTAACAATTGGTATTAGAGCTTAGTTACTCTGAAGAAGCTTAACAACTTGAGTAAGATCCCTATGGAAATGGAATAGTTGATGAAGAATCTTGAAGAGGCACTTGAACAAATTGATCTCCTTACTGAAGAAAGAGATAAGCTAAAAGACAGATATGAAGACCCCAAAGTATACATTGGAAATTGAAGGAAAAGATTGAACATCTCAAATCCAAGTCTGAATCTACTGAATCTAAAACTAGTAATGATGACTATTCAAAGCTGAAGACAAAATACAAGATCTTGAACCATGAATTAAAGATTATGAATCTGTTGTTGACTTTGAGAAATGATCCTAGCAAAGTTGAGTCTAATTTGAAAATTGAGAATGCAAATCTAAGAGTAAGTCTGGTAAAGAAGACATTTGAATTTGAAACATTAAAAGAAGATCATGAAGAGCTTAATAAATACAATACTATTGTGAAAGGTGAATTAACTTAGTGCAAGCATCAACTTGAGAAGTTATATTCTACCAGAGAAAAGCTTGATGATTCAATGTCAATACAAAGACCTACTTAGAATGGTCTTGGTTATCAATTTAAAATGTTTGTGAAGAAACCTGAGATTAGATTATAACCAAAAGAAAAAGGAAAATTTGATGATAAGATTGAATCTAGTCAATCTTCTAACAAACCTAAAGAAGTTGCACAAGACAAGGAAGTTAAAATTTTGGATGTGCTAAAGCAATTAGAATCTCCTAAGGAAACTAGGTGTGAATCTAGAGCTAAGTGTTTTTCATGTAATGAAATAGGTCATATGAAAAGATATTGTACAAACAAGTCATTTAATCATGTTAAGGATTTTTATTATCATAATTATCATGGTATGGGTCAAAGAAATTTATTGTAGAAAACCTAAGTGTGATAATGATAGAAGAAATAGTAGTATGTCTAGAAATACTAACCCTATAGATAGAAGAAGATCTAATGAAAGAACATTGAGAGAAGGAAGACCTTATGAAGACCGAAGATAGATTGTGTGCTATAAGTGTAACAAATTTGGACACATAGCTCAAAATTGTCATGCACCTGATGACCAATAGAATCCTAAAAGAAGAACACCTATATGTCAATTATACAACAACTTCAGACATACAACAAAGTATTGTAGAATGGATAGAAACTTTGGAGATAGAAAGAATAATGGAATAAACTTCAGAAATAGAAGGAATGATGGAAGAAACATTAGAAATGACAAAAGGAACCATGAAAGGAACTCCAAAGATAACAAAGACAATGAGGAACAAAGGAATGTAGTCAGTCAACTTTGAGAAGAAATTAATGAGGCCTTTGTAAAAGGATTGGACATCTCAAAAGATAAGTTAGATGATTGTGACATAGGAAGATCAAAGTTAGTTATCAAGTTTGATTCAATTAAGTTGAATTAAGCTTGTTCACAAAATCTGAAAACTTCATTTAGAGATCAAAACAGAGGTAGAAAAGTTGGGAAAAGGTGTATTGAGATAAGTTTAGATGGAACCTAAGATCGCTTGTAATTTGGAGCTTATCTAAATAAGCTATGAAGAAAGTAAGAGTTACCAGTATTACAGAGAAAGTTAACTCTATAGTAGAAGATGAAAACTATGTTCTTGTAGAGAATTTCATGAAGCAAAGTCTTGTGAAGCTTTATCATGATGAAAGGAGGCTATGGAAAATCTCGAGTGGCATCTAAAGATCAAATAGATGATCTTGGAAATTATTTGATTACAGAATGTAATTGATAGTTTTTTTTGTGTTTGCAAAGTATGCAATTAATGCAAGTTCAAGTTGATGGAATAGATGGAGTACAAATTTGATTTTTACTTCATTGTGAATATATTCAAAGTAGAAAGCACTCAGAAGTGACTTGTCAAGGTGATTTCAGAGAAAATCCTATTTCTAAAAAGAGATATTTCATCATTTTTCCACAAAATTTATTTGATAAAAGCTCATAATTGATAGAATCATGGATATGTTAGTAGTGCACAATGTTGAGAATGAGGACAAACCTAAGTTGAAAGTTGTTTTCGTAAAACCCATAGAAGGAAGCTTTAACTCAACATTATCCATTACTCTGAACAATGTAGTATATTTGGAAGATATAGGAAGTTATCTTAACAATAAATTTGAATCTCTTCAGAGTGAATACATGAATAAGGATATGGAATTAGTTTTCAATCATGATATGAAAATGAAACTTGGATTTGAACACTTGAAGGAATTAGACCTATTCAAATATCATTTCTATAGAGAATTGGACACAGATGAGTGGACAAGTTATATTAAGAAGAATACATGATGGAAAACTACAGCTACAAGATAGTGTAGTTGATGTTTCTACCGACCTTATTCATGTGGTAATTGATCTTAGTAAACAAGGAAATGTACCTATAGGTGAGAAAATGACTAAGAAGAAAGTTGAAAGTTTTACCAAAGTAGTGTACAATGGAAATGCCATGGTGATTAGCACCATTAAGAAAGATGATGTAAGATTTCTAAGTATAATTATTGTTTTCTCTATATGTTCAAGTTTAAAAATTGATTAATTATCAGCCAAATTCATCTATGTAGCCTATAAGATATGAATTGAGAAGGAACAAGTAAATCTTAGTGAAATTCTAAGAATGCAACTACTTGAGAACCTAAAAAAGATCAAGAGGACAAAGAATAGTGTGTTTAGATTCCAGTCACTAATCAATCACATATTCTTTCATGCGCTTAAAAGATTTCCATATTTATCAGTCATAGAGATAATGATCAATGATAGATGTATAATGGAGAAGATTATACAATTGTAGAAGACATCTTGCAGATAAGATATTGGATAGTGGAAACTTGATAATGAGGATACATCAAAATGAAATGAGACCGAGATTTAGAATTACACCTACAATTGTAGATAGATTCAAAGATGACATTTGTGTTATGGTTGACACAAATTTTACTTATATAAAAGTAGTAGAACCTCAAGAAAAATTTCTTGATCCCTTAGGTTATGAATTAAGTGATGATATTGTAGTTGGATATATTGATTTATTGTTGAAATCAGAGAAGGACAAAGCTGAATACAGATTTGAAACATATGATGAGATTACCCAGTCATCTCATCAGGCATCCTTGGAGAAGGCTTCTTATAAGAAGATATAAACTATTATGAAGAAAGCTTAGAGTGAGTTTGAGGTAGTTAGGAAAACCATGAAACAATGTATACTAAATATACAACCCTTGTCAGTATCTACTATAGAGACATCTTCAAAACAAAGCATTCTATATGTAGTAGTATTAGATGTGCAACCTAGTGAATCAAAGAGAAAATTTGAGAGATTAGAGGAAATGTTGACCACAAAGACTAAGAGGGTCAAGCAACAAGCCACTAGACCAGGTAAGAGACAAAAGACATTATTGACAATTTTTGAGTCTAGTGATGAAGAAGAAGAAGAAGAAGTTAAGAAAGTAGAGAAGGTGACAAAGTTAAAGAAATCAATAGGAAAAGCTTGGTAACCCTAGAAGCTAAAGATAGGAAAAAAAACTTAGCTATTGCTATTGAGGGTAACTTTTTTTAGATAAACAAATTTTATGATTTGTATAACAAATTTGAAAAAGATCAAACTGATATCTCTACTATGAGATACATTATGAAAAATAATCTAAAATTTAAGGATATTGAGGGCATAGTAAACTAGAAAGTCTATGACAAACTTGTTGATAAGAATGAACCAGCAAGAGAAAAAGATTTAGAACCTCAAAGGTCTATGCTAAGAACTATTTGCAAGATTGATGATGAAGAAGAGATTAAGAGATTATTGAATAATCTTGCACATTATCTGAGAAATAATGTAAGACCATTTTTGTTTATGGTGGGTGAGAAAGAAAAGTTAAGAAGTGAGACTACAACAACAATAAGTCAAATGTTGATAGAATCTAAGGCAACATCTCCACCAGCACCCAAAACCTCGAAAGTGTTAATGAGCAATGACACTATGCAAATAGATTGGACCAATGTTACCATTAATATTGATGATACTAATCCATTTGAAGGTTCTAAACATAATGATCCTAATACTGAGGATATTGAAGAAAAACTAAGGCAAATTGAAGAGGAGAAGAGATTAATAGAAGAAGAGAAGAGGAAAGTAGAAGAGGCCAAGTAGAAATTGCTTGAGGATGAGAAGAAAAGAAAGGAAGAGGAGGAAAAGGAAAGAATAATAGAAGAAATAAGAAAGAAAATAGAGGAAGAAAAGGAGAAGAAATTGGAAGAGGAATAGAAGAGAGAAAATGAAAGGAAGGAAAGAGAAAAGAAAGAAGAAGAGAGAAGAGTCAAAGAGGAAGCCAAGAAGCAAACAAAAGATGACACTAAACCATCTAGTTCATCTACTCTACTTTCACTTGCCAAGGTAGAAATTGATGATGATGATCAAACTAATTTGATCTCATCCCTATCAAAAATCATTCAGAAGAATAAAATAGTGAAGAGCCTGCAGAAAACCTTGATGGAGGTTATTAAAATACTACATAATAATCTGGCAGTGCACAACATAGAAGTAGATCCAGAATAGAGGTGACAGGTAGTGCTAAATTCATTTGATGAAGAATTTACCAATTTGCTAAGTGTTGTAGAAGCAAAGACACAAATTTCACATGATGCTAACTTGTTTAACAACATTTGTCAAAATATTAAAAATGATTTGATAAGTCTTGATACTTTTACCAAGGAACTTTGGAAGTGTCAACAAGATGGTAAGATATTATAAATTAAGTGTACTCTATCATATAAACAAATGAAGGACATTGATAGTCAAATTGGAGGAAAGATGAGTGAGCTAGAGGCTCTATCTAGCTGGATTCAACTTCCATTGTGTAAGATTGATGATTTTGAAGGACAAGTGGCCAACATTCACAATGATATTAGGACATTGGAACATTTGGAAGTAAATTTTTTTGAAGAGAATATAGGATTTCAAAGAGTTTATTGCCCTAAAAGTATCTTTTGTTGAGAAATAGTTTGAGGAATGTGTCAAGGCCAAGGACATTTATTCTAACTTTTTGTATTCAAACCTTAATGTAGTTGAGATTGCATCATATGCCTTATGTGAAATTCTCACCTCTACTTAATCTACCAAGGAGACATGGAATAAAGGTATGGATAGTATAAAAGAAAAATTTGATGATTGTATGAAGATCCTATCAACTTAAGGTAGAAGGACAACATTTTTGATAGCAAATGGACAATTTTTGAACAATTTTTTTTGACATTTTGACCTTTTTCATTGATATTAAAGGGGGAGAGATATGATAGGAAAATTGTAAAATAGGTAAAGAGGAGAAAATAATGTTGTAAAGTATATTGTACGGGGGAGCATATGTAAAGATGGAAAAATCGTAATAGATGTAATGTGAATGTGTTGTTTATTTTAAGTTTTTGATACTTAGCCACTTTTCCCTATTTTGTTGCCATCAATGCCAAAGGGGGAGATTGTTGAAAATTGACTAATGTAGATATGTAATTCTTGTCATTTATGGAAGAACATGATGTACATGCTTTGGGAAACCTCAAAAATAAAGATACTCAACTTTTGGTACTTAGAAAGTTGTCTAACAATAGAATTTAGTATACAACAGTGCATTGTTTTGTTTATAACTTGTTGCTGATGTCATATTATGACTAGAAAAGTTAGATGGAGATTGTATACATGTTGTTGATGATGTGTATAACCTTGAAAGTTAGCATAGACTGTATGAAACAAAGATATTCATATTTTAATGAAATAGGACAATGGAATTGAAGGAAAAGATTATTTTGTTTACAAAATAATTACTTGTTCAATTAGGGCTAACAACATAGATGTTTGCCCTAAGTTGGAAAAGTGTATTGTGGTCTTAGCCAACCTAGAAAAAATTTGTGTAAAGACATGGTATTCATGCAAAGGACATCTTGAGAATTGAAGTGTGCTATCATGTAATTGCGATGTTGAGAAATTGTATAAAATTTTTTGTGAAACTGATATATGTGAAGTTTTGTAAAAGCTATTTTGTAATCTAAGATTGAGTTGAAGATTAGAGATCAATTGAGGAAGAAGTTGTAGTACTTATATTCTAGAAGTCTAATTACTTTTTTGGGTAGTAAGCTCTTCTTATGATTGGAAGTGAATGTTTGGGTAGTGAGCTCATCTTGCATTTACTATACTACAACTCCTAATAGGATTGGCACAATGCCTAACAAGGTTGGAATCTCCTAATAGGGATTCAAAGTCTCCTAATAGGAACTCCTTATAGTGAATTTTCTTATTGAATCCTAATAGGGTCCATCCTATAACAAGTAACTTATATATTAGTATATTATCTAGAGGGTATCATCCCCACTAGGGTTTTCCCTTGGCCAGGGTTTCCCTAGTTAACAAAATATGGTTTTATGAGTATCTTTGTGCATAGTTACTATTACTGTTCAACATTACATGATTAATTTGTTATGTATGGTTTAAATTAAGAAATAATATTCAGTTGGTGACTAAAGTTTGTAGATTACTGATTCACCCCGCCTCAGTAATCCCTATTTCTAGCATTGCCACCTTTCCCTAATGATACAAACTAAGATTGGGGGGCTGATTTGTGGTGATTGATTAGGAAAGTATGATATAATTTTCATAAGATATGATTTGTTTTGGGTTAAATTGTGATCCAAGAGCATCTTTGGTTAGTTGGCAATCTTGCATGTTGGGATATTCTAGCTTTGGAGTTGGAGAACTCAGTTAGTGAAGAGATTGTTGGGAATATGTACACGCAATAAAATATGGTAAGTTATGGTGATCATTTATGGAGACATTTTTTTTTGCATATTAGCCTCATTCAGTTGCAGAAGAAAATTGTCTAAGTATTAGATAGTGTTACAACAATAGGACAGTTTTGATGATAAAAAAATATTCCCTTGGAATATTCTCTTTCGTAGTTGACCAAAGATGCATGACATAATAATGATGATGTATACCAATGCACATGTAATTACAGTCAACTGAGTTCAAGTTATGGAGAAATTAGTGATGTAGTAATGACATAACACAGAATAGAGAACATCAACAGAATGAGTATAAAAAATTGATTTATTATTTTCAGTTTATTAATTTTTGTTGAGACGACTCTAATAATGTTATATGAGATGACTAAGGAAGAATTTATCAAAAAGTTTTGTATAAGTAAAGAAATTTAATTGCAAAGTGATAGTGTGTGTGAAAAAGTGAGTTTGAATGCAAATGATGATTTAGTGATCAGTAAATGCGAAGTTGATATGATCTTGTGAAATGTGAGTAATAAGTGAATGTGGTACTTTTCTATATGATGAAAATATATGATGTAGATTAATATGTGAACAGTTTCTCTTAAGTGAAGAATCATCAATCGGAAGATTTGTGAAGTACAACAAACTACTAATTATTTTATGTATACCTATTTCTTGAAGAACTTATTGTATAGTTGGATGTTAAGGTAGTGGGCTCTTCTTGGACACATTTTTATGTAATCTACCAACTCCTAACAGGGTTAAATAAACTCCTAATAGGGTTGAGGCTTCTAACAAGGCCTAGTCTCCTAACAGGGACTCGAGACACTATACATGCTATATAGACTCCTAACAAGGTCAACATCCCTAACCAAATTCTTTATATAGTGGATCATCTAGCGGGTTCCATCCCCACAAGGGTTTTCCCTTAGCCAAGGATTCCCTAGTTAACAAAATATGGTATCATGATCTCTCTTTGTGTATGGTTGTTTAAACTGTTATGTACTATTGGCTTATTTTCTTATGCACATGATAAAGTAAATTATAATATTCAGTTGTGGGTAAAAAGATTGAAGAAGCACTTGAACAAATTGATCTTCTTACTGATGAAAGAGATGGCCTTAAAGATAGATACAAGGATGCAAAAGCCTACATTGGTGAATTGAAGGACAAAATAGATGACCTAAAATATAAAGGAATTACTAATTAGACCAATGATGATGACATTGAAGATCTAAAGAAATTAAATGAGATCCTAAAACATGAGTTAAAGATAATTGAACTCAAGTTGAGTCTAAAGAAAAATGGAGGTAAGATTGACTTTGAAATAAAAGCTGAAAATGTAGATCTGAGATCCTAGTTAAGCAAGGTAACATTAGAACTAGAATATATTAAGTTAGAACATGCAAAATTAGAAAAATACAACACCATTGTGAAAGGTGAGTTGGTACAAACTAAGCAACAACTTGAGAAATTATATAGCAGCAGTGATAAAAGTGAAGAACAAATATGTGCACAAAGACCCAGTTATGATAAGACTAGATTTGGATTCTTTCTTGGTCAATCCACCAAGAAATCTACTAAAACAAAAGAACCTATTACTCTTGAAGTCAACAAGGACCTAAGCAAGGCGGATGCTACATCTAAAGACAAAGTGAATGTTGCTCACTCTGAGAAAGACAAAGAATCTAATCAAGATATGAATACCAAAAGAAAGAAATATTTTTCTTGGTGTGATGAACCTGAAGACACTAAAGTCAATTGTGAAGGTAAGTATTTCAAACCTATTTCAAAATTTTATTGTCATAATTGTCATGGATATGGTTATTATGTAGTAGATTGTAAGAGACCTAAATTTGATATTGATAATGTAAATAGTAGGATGCATAGGAACACTAACCATGCATGAAATAGAAGAAGATCCCATAATAATGAAAGTGGAGAAAGAAGATAGATTGTTTGCTATAGATGCAACAATCTTGGACACATTGCAAGGAATTGTAAAACACCCGATGACAAGCTAAATGAACAAAAATGGGATGTACCTATATGTTAGATCTGTAACAACTTTGGACACACAATGAAGTTTTGTAGAATGGAGAGAACAGACCTAAACATGAATCAAAATTTCAAAAGGAAAAATAGAAGAAATGAATTAAAATAATAGCTAAATGAATTGAAGGAATCATTTGTGAAGGAAAAGGAACCAAAAAGATCTCATGCAACTATAGAAAATGCACCTGACAGGACAATGAAGTCACTTATTATCTGTGACTTCTCTTACTAGAATTGAGCATTCTTAGTGGAACATAGTATCAGTTGTTGATAACTGATGATAGAGGATATATTAAAGGATCAAACTCTCTGTTGCACAGAGATAGTATATTGAACTAGTGGCAGATATGCATTTATTCCATATTACAAATTGTGAATGATTTAACAGATGCAAACTGAATTGCATACATCATTTGCTTGTGTGAAGTTTGTATTTGAGATTGAAGTGAGATTTGGAGAATTAAAGAGCCCTGCAAGCACATGAAGTCACCAAAAACCCTAGAATGCAAATTGAGGTATTTTTTTGAATTGTTGAACATAATCCTTCAAGAATGGAAGGCAAGGAGTTTATAATGTAAGCAATAGGCCCAGGTATAATTTCAAGAAATACCCATTTGTTTCTTTGCTCAATGACCCCATTTGAGCATTTTCATGAATTTCAAAAAATGTTCTTCATGTGGAAGATATCAGAGGTTATATACACTACAAGATTGAAAGTATAGGTGATTCAAAGATTCACAAGGATTTGGAGAAGATGTGCAACAATGATTTATCATTGAAATCTAAATATAGATATCTAGAATGTATTAACCTAGTTAAGCATATGTTCTATATTGATTTCGATAATAATGATTGGAAAAGAATAATCCTTAGTAGAGTACATGATGATCTTCTATGGCTAGGAGATTCTATAATTAGCATTGACAATGACCTAATTCACAAGGTCATAGGATTGAGCAATTAGGGCAATAATCTAGTAAACATCAAGAATGTACACAAACTTGTTGAGGCAAATCTCAACACATATTTTGGTGGAAGGAACATGAAAGTCAATTCAATCCAAGATGATGGACTGAGACTTATTTACAAGATTTTGGGTTACAAGTATAATCATGGATCAATAATAGATTCGATCCCTGCAGGATTTCTTCATGTAGCTTACTTGGTAGTAAGAGGTGAAGAAGTGAACATGTGTGATATTGTCAAAATAAAACTATTGGATAATATCTCAAGAATCAAGAAATCAAGAAGTGCAGTATTCATATTTGAATCCCTTTTGACACATATTCTTCTATGCTATCAAGAAGTTTCCTGGTATCATAGTTTGGAATGAAAATGAGTGTGCTATGTAACAGATTACTCGAGCTTATAGGTAAAGACCTAAAGTAATCAAAGACAGTGACCTAGATAGGATCATGAAATATTTCCAAACATAAATGAAGAAAAGGTATAGAATACCTCCAACACTAATGGAAAAATATAAGGATGAGTTATGTTTCATGGTTGAGACTAATTTTACATGCATGGAGGTAGTAGTTCCTCAAGGGAAATTTATTGAACCTAAGGGATATGAGATGAGTGAGGATCTAATTGACGGGTATGCATAGATAATCCTTCATTCTAAAGTTGATTCTAACTATCCTAGATGGGGAACATATTTAGAGAAAATGAGAGAAGTAAAAACTAGTCAAGTCATGAAGGACTCCAAGAAAAAGGTAGAGAAAGCTATTGATTCTATATTGAAAGAATCTAGAATGACAAGGAAAGAGTTTGATGAGGTAAGGGAATAGCTATGGAAATGAAGGCCAATGGCCAAATTGAGCTATTAACCCTACACCTATTGTAGTGGTAGGACCTATTGAAGAGGTCACAGTTGCCCAAACAAGTGCATAGACTCCTTCTGTGCCTTATGCAACAGTTGTGCAACAACAACCTCCAAGAAAACCAGTGAATATGGAGGAAACATATACATCAAGAAAATCCATGAGGCTAATAGCCCCTCCTAAAAGGAGAGTAAAATAGACCATCAGTGCCCCAAGAAAAAGAAGGAAAGCCCAATGGATTAGCTCATCTAAGTCTGAGGAAGAGACTGGTGATAGACCAGTTGAAGTAGCTAATCAGGAAGCCAAGACACCAATAGGACACAGAGCATGGAAGCCAAAGGTAGAAAACCTTAACATGCAAATTACATAACTCTCAATTACTACATGTAAATTATTATTATTATCATTATAAAACTTATTATGCAAAATATGGACTTCTTATTATCACTGCAAATGTGAAATTACAAAACTCTCAATTACAATATGTAAATTATTAATGATAAGAATTCTGTAATTTCACATTTGCAGTGATAATAAGAAGTCCATATTTTTTTTCTCACATTTTCTATTGTTTCTTTGTTTTTGTTACGAGTTTATGGTATTAAGGGGAGTCCCCTACATCAAGTGGTATTATAGCTAGGGTTCTTGAGCATGTGGACAGATCATTGACTATGACGTAGTTTGCACTAGGACTATGGTTTGGGTTGAGTGTGTAGATAGATCATCAATTGTGAGGTAGTTTGCAATAGGGTTTTAGTAGAAGCACAAAAATGCCTCCACAAAGAGAGTGTGGCAGAAGAGCTGTAGGTGTTACACCTAATGGTTTTTGAGCCCTCTAAAGATAAATGCAAGCATTGAAGAAAAAATGCATAAAGGAATGAATCTTCCCATAAGAGATGAAAGTGAGGATGAGGATGAAGTAGAAGAAAATGCTGAAGCAAAGATAGTTCTAAACCCAGAGGAAGAGAGGCTTTTTAGGGTCATCTCTAAGATTGGAAAAAGACCTAAGTTTGAGGTTCTCACATTTTTAGGAAATCTTAACCTAGAAGAGCTGATTGATTAGATCAATAAACTAGAGGAGTACTTTGAGTATGAAGACATTGAGGATCTAGATAGGGTCAAGTTTGCGAAGGAAAAACTGAAGGAACATGCAAAGATTTGGTGGAAAGAGGTTTAGTTGGAACAAAATAGAAAGGGAAAGGACAAAATCACCAGATGGGATAAGATGATAGCTAAAATGAAGTGATGGATTATGATCTTGATCTGTTAAAGAAGATGCAAGGAATGAAGCAAGTAGAAAAAATTGTTCAAGAGTATACCGAGGAGTTTTACTAAGTTCTCATTAGAACTAGCCATGCAGAAGCTGATAAGGAGAAAGTCACCCATTATCTTAATGGGTTAAGGCCCAACATTCAAGATGAGTTGAGTTTGGTTTGAATGAATAGTATTGAGGAGGCATACTAGTTTTCCCTAAGAGTTGAGGAGAAACTGAGCAAGATGTTTAACAATAAGAATAGTGGAAGAGGTCATGGTGGAAGATCTAGTAGATGATCTTATGGAGGTCATAACGATGATCAAAAGAACAAGGATGAGGCTATAAGTAGAAACTAGAACCAAAGGGGAAAAAATTCTAATAATTTCCATGATTAGACTAATAGAGATCAGAGAGGAAGATGCAAAGGACAAGGATCTAGAAGAGGAGGCTTTTGTGGAAAATGTTTTCATTGTGGAGAAGAAGGGAATAGAGCATTTGAATGTACCTAATGATAAGGAAGAACATATCGAAGAATAGAAGGCCAAGCATGAGTTGCACATGTTGATGAAGATGCCAGATCCTCACATTTTGAAGATGGTAAAAGAGGAGAAGTATTAGTTAATAGAAGAGTCCTATTGAATGCTGAGAATAAACCTAATCAGAGAAGGAGTTTGATTTGCACAAGGTGTAGATGTGAAGATAGGTTTTTTGATGTGATCATTGATGGTGGAATTACTGAAAATATGGTGTTAGAAATGATGGTCACCAAGTTGAAGTTGAAGAGACAAAAAAACCCACATCCATACCATATTGCTTGGGTGAAAGATGACCACAAGGTTATGGTCAATGAGCAGTGCTCAGTGAAGTTCAAGATTGGGAGCTACCAGGATGAGGTACTTTGTGATATCATACCTATGGACATATGTCATATGTTGTTGGGTAGGTCATGGTAGTTTGACACACATGCTATACATGATGGGCGAGAAAATACCTACACTCTAACTAAGGATGGAGTGAAACATAAGTTGAAGCCATTGAAGGATAAAGATCAGTCATCATATGGATTTGGTTCCAGGAGCCAGTTTTCCAAACAAGGTAGCACACAGAATGACACCAACAGAAATTGAAGAGTTGAACAGGCAAGTTCATGAGTTGCTATAAAAGGGAATGATTTGAGAGAGTCTAAGTCCATGTGCTATACCAGCAGTATTAGCACCAAAGAAGAATGGAGAATGGAGGATGTGCACAAATTCTCATGCTATCAACAAGATCACCATCAAGTATAGATTTCATTTGCTGAGGATGGATGATATTATGGACTATTTGAGTGGAGCTTAGTATTTCACAAAGATAGATATGAAGAGTGGGTACCATCATATTTGTATCAAAGAAGGTGATGAGTGGAAGACTACTTTCAAGACAAGGGAGGGATTGTATAAGTGGTTATTCATGCCTTTTGGGCTAACCAATGCACCAAGCACTTTCATGAGGCTCATGAATGAGGTACTGAAGGAGTTTCTAGGTAAGTTTGTTATTGTTTACCTAGATGATATATTAATCTTTAGTAAGACATTGGAGGAGCATTTGATCCATATTTGCAAGGTGTTTGAAAAGTTGAGGGAAGAAAAGTTGTTGATAAACCTGAAGAAGTGCAGTTTTATAAAGAAAGAGTTGGTGTACTTGGGATTTGTAGTCTCAGGAGAAAGTCTAAAAATGGACCCAGAGAAAGTGAAGGCTATCCTTGAATGGCCTACTTCAAGGAGTGCGATAGAGATAAGATCTTTTCGTGGACTAGCTACATTTTATAGAAAGTTCATAAGAAGTTTTAACAGTATTTGTGGACCCTTGACTAAAACAATGAGAGGAGATAGGAAAAAGTTTAAGTGGATTGTAGGGGCAGATAAGAGTTTAAATCTATTGAAACAAAAAGTTATAGAGTAGCCTGTTTTAGCACTTCTTGATTTTAACAAGGTGTTTCAAGTAGACTGTGATGATAGTGGTACTATAAAAGGAGCTGTTTTGAGCCAGGAAGGTAGACTAGTTGCTTATTTTAGTGAGAAGTAGAATGATACAAAAAGAAAATATTCTATTTATGATGAGGAATTTTATGCTATAGTTCAAGCATTGAAGAAGTGGAGACACTATCTTCTTCCCAAGGAGTTTGTTTTGTATATTGATCATCAAGCTTTGTAATATTTGAATAGTCAAGAAAAATTGAACCAAAGGCATTTAAAGTGGGTTGAGTTTTTGTAGATTTATACATTTTTTTTGAAACATAGAAGTGGAAAGTCTAACAAAGTTGTAGATGCTCTTGGTAGACGATAATTTTTTTGGATAGAAATGTAGATAGAGGTGGTTGGGTTAAAGTAACTTAGTACATTGTATCCAGATGATCCTGATTTTGGTGAAGTGTGGAAGGCTTGTACAGAACCTATTACACTTAATAGGATAAAGTGGTTGGATTTTATGATTCAAGATAATATGTTATTCAAAGGAACCTAGTTGTGCATTCCAAGAAGTTCAATGAGAGAGAACCTCATCAAGGAGAAACATAGTGGAGATTGGCTAGACATTTTAGTAGAGATAAAACTATAGCTTTGGTTGCTAAAAATCATTATTGGGCATAGTTATAGCAAGATGTGACAATGTTTGTACAAATTTGTTGAGTATATGTCAGATGGTGAAAGGAGTGAAGCAAAATATAGGGTTGTATCAGGCATTACCTATACCAGAGAAGCCATGGAAGAATGTTAGCATGAATTTTGTTCTTGGATTACCGAGGACACAGTGTAAGCATGATTCTATTTTTGTGGTAGTTTAGAACTTTTCAAAGAGGGCACATTTTATTCCTTGCAAGAAGACTAGTGATGCTATTCATGTAGCAGAGTTATTTTTTAGAGAAATGATGAGATTACATGGTCTACCAAAGAGTATAGTTTCAGATTGAGATACCAAATTTTTTGGGTATTTCTGGCATACATTGTGGAAGAAGTTGAAGATATATTTGAAGTTCAGTTCATCACATCATCCATAGACTGATGGACAAACAGAAGTTGTGAATCACAGTTTGGGAAACTTGTTGAGATGCCTGGTTGGAGATAAACCAAAAGGATGGGATATGATTTTACCATAGGTGGAATTTGTATATAATAATTCTATCAATAGGAGTACTGGTAAATCACCATTCTAGATTGTATATGGGAGTAGTTCTAGAAATGTTTCTGAATTGAGTAAATTGGATAAAAGAGAGATATGTAGTGCTGAACCAGAAGATTTTGCTGAACATCCATGAGGAGGTGAGGAAGCACATCATAAAGATGAATACACAATATAAGACTAAGGCATATATGAAAAGGAGATATACAAAATTTTAGATTGGAGATGAAGGCATGGTTCATTTGAGAATGGAGCATTTTCCAGTAGGTACATATAATAAGCTGAAAATGAAGAAGTTTGGACCATGCAAGATAGTGAAGAGGCATGATTTTGGAAATGTGTATGAAGTGGAGTTGTTTGATGAATTGAATATTTCACCCATATTTAATATTTCAGATTTGATAGAGTATTATGAAGGAGGTGATGGAGATGAAGTTGCAGAAGTGTACTGGAGCATTCCAATAGCTAGTTTGGCTACCAAGGAGATTGAGGAGAGACTAGACAGTCATATTGGAAAAAGTACCAGAAACATAACTTATGAGGAATATCTGGTCAAATGGAAAGGGAGACTAGTTGAAGATTCATCATGGCTAGCAAAGGAGGAGGTCAACCATCTTGGTTTTCCTCTGAACACCTGAGATGTGACATGGTCACTTCTTAAACTACCCAGGGTGTCTAATGCAGGAGCATCTTGGGTGTAAGGGTAATCTTGCATCACCCAAAAATATTTTATTTTTAGCCTTTTCTATTTTAATAAGGAATAGTTAATAGGGTGGTTACTATTTATGGAAACTTTCTATTTTTAGTAAGTTTGTCATATGAGCTTGGAATGTTCTCATTTTCTATAGGAAGGTTCATTTTAGATATATAAGCCTACCATAAAAATCTCATTGCTCCAGCTTAAGTATTAGAGAAGTTATTATGGATTTTTGATGGAAAAATTTGTAGAAAAATCTCCAAGCTCACCATTGGAGGTCTTAGAGTGCCCAAATGAGGTTTGAAAACTCAATGAAAGGGCACTAGCACAATTCTAAGCCTGTAGATCAGAAGCTAGCATTTCCAAAAAGTGGTTATAATAGCCAATCAGAGCAACGATTCATGAGTTATGGCCTTCAGAAGTTGGGCTACCAAAATTTCTAAAATAATTTGTCAAATATGTATTTGGCTGACCCTATGTGTATTTTTAGGGTCTGTCAGCCCTAGGTATTAAGTTTGACCATTTAGAACCTTCCTAGGTGGCATAAAACTACCTATTTAAGAAAGATATGATCATTGTCTAAGACCTCTAGGTGATAGTTCACAGTACTATCTTGAAGGTTACTATAATGAAGGTGCCCATTTGGGTTAGCATATTGTAATTGAGAGTCTATAATTCTACATTTGTAGTGATAATAAGAAGTCCATATTTTGTTTCTCACATTTGTTGTTGTTTCTTTGTTTTTGTTATGAGTTTATGATATCAAGGGGAGTCCCCTACATCACTCTAGCACAATCTGATGAAGAAGATGAAGTGTAGAATCTTATATCTTCCTTGAGCAAGCTCCTTGAGAAGAAGAAATTAGTCAAGTCAATAGAAAAGACTTTGACCACAATTTTGGACAAGATGGAAAAGGTAATGAGCCCTGTTGACACCCCAACTGATATTCAATGGCACACAACAATTTTGTGCAAGGCTTTTGATGATGAGTTTTCTACACTCATGAATGTAGCTACCATTCAAGCATAGACTGAGCATGATGGTAAAATTCTAAACACCATGTGCACTAACATGAGAAATGATATAGAAACTCTAAACATATGTATTAAAGCACTAAGGCAGTGCATAGAAGAAGGAAAACAAGCATATGCTAAGTGTAACTTAGCATACATTTATCTGAAAGAGTATGATGATCAGATCAAGGATAAAGTGACTAAGCTTCAGATAGTCACTGACAACTTTTTGAAGCAAAATCAGAAAGTGAACACCATTGAGCATAAAATTCAGCTACTTCATGATAATATAAGGGAAATAAAAGTGGAGAAGGAGAAAATTCTAAAGAGGTTCACTCTTTTGAGAGTACACTTATTCCCTCAAATAACATTATTGGAAAATCAATTGGAAGAATGCTTGTCTGCAAAGTCTTCATATGAAAAATTTGTGGCTATAGATTTGAATGTAATAGAATTAGCAGTGTAGTGCCTCTCCCATTTGACTTTTGTAAGTCGTCCTAATGGATGCACCCTTCCTGATCTTTTGTTGTGATGGATCATGATTGTGACCCTGAGTGGTCTACACCATTGAGGTGTTTGGATTTATGCTTCTTTATCAGTTGCTTTGTTTATGCTTTTGTCTGATCTTTGAGATTATGATGTGATTCTTGGTTCACTGAGGTTTGTGCTAGTGGTTACTAGGATTGATGTGGTATCATGAGGTTGTTCCGTGATTACCTTGAGATGTGTGCAGAGATTGCACTATGTTCTTTTACCATGCTACACTGGACTAGGTTCTTGTAGCAGTGGTTAGTCATGTTTATGACTGTGTTTTCTTATGTGTTTTAAATGCCTTTTTAAATGCTTAAGTAATTAGAATGGATTGTTCTTGTTGGATTATTTTGTTATCTGTTGCGGACATTTATCTTGTTTTATTTTGATCTGAGAGATATTTGTTACTCATGTTATGTTTACATTTGAGAGGACCCGAGGGTCAGATGCTACACTTTGTTTCTAGTATCATGGATTTTAGACTACTATGCTGTTCAGTTAATCTTATTGCATGATGATGCCATTTTGAGATGACAGTGTGTTTTGTGATGTTATCTAGTATTTGGACATATCTCTTATTATGTTGTGTGATGGATTTAATGCTATGGTTATTTACTTCATTCCTGCGTTGTTATGCTTTATGTGAACATGAGTGATGTAAATAGATTATTTTAATATAATTAAATAAAAATTAGGTGATTTAATGCATTTATTGCTTCGGCTATGTTATTATATGTAATTGCACTTGATCATGTTGTTTAGTGTGCAGGATTTATATCCCTGGCAGTGGCACTTGGAGTTAGTGATTCAGCTGTTCATATTTTACCAATGTTGCCTTTGTATGGTCAACGTATCCTTAATTAAATGTTTAATTTAAACCTTTCGGTGATTATTAAATCCAAACTCATTTGCATTATGTGATTAGACCAGTAAGCATGTCTGTGCATTTAGAGTTTCGCTTTGTCGCGAAAGTTGTTTAGGAGATTTATGTGTTTTTGGGTTTTCGGGCTTTTTAATTGATTTATTTTAATTTCTGGCAGCTTTGCCATAGATGAATTCCTATTTATAAGAATAGCCTATTTTCATTTGGGTCGATTCAGGGTTTAACTAGATTGGCTGGTTAAATGCCCTAATTGATTATTCACCCAAAAAGTGAATAAGTATCCAAAGAGGAATTTAATTCCTCACTTCTCACTTTCAAATTGAAAAGTGGAGAGTAAAACCCAAAATCCTCTTCATGAGGATTTACTATTTTGTTCGTTGTGGGAGCTATAGGCGTGGGATCGTCACGAGGTTGGGCTCGTTGGATCCAGCTCGGAGAAACCTTGGATTGCTGCAATTTTCAGCTACTTCTGCGGGATATTTATTTTATGGTTCAGATTCCCGTTTTGCCCTTTTGGTTGTGAGGTAGGGCTTTCCCATTTTATTGTTTCTGCTCCATTTCAGCTTCTGTTTTTGGTAGCCATTTGTTTGGAGGCTAAGAACTAGTGTTCCCCTCCATTTCTGTATGCTAGTTCTACCCGGTTGGGCAGGTATGAACATTTCTCTATTTTTTGAGATGAGGGTTTGGGATTTTACACCGTTATGCTGGCCGTTTTTGCATACGGTGTCCGTTTTCATTTATTTTTTGGATTTTTGGAGTTTTTGAACCCAAAGGCCAAATGGGTTTTAATTTCAAAATTTTTCAAATTTTTGGAATTTTTACCTCGTTTTGTGTGCCGCCCTATTTTTGCGGGTTTTCTTGGCACAATGTGGGTCGTGGACCTAGATGATCCATTTGGATATCAGTCAGACCACTTTTGCACCTTTTATGTTACATTGGGATGCGTGTTGCATCCGTACTCCCGACGTCGTGTTCGGTTGAGTGATTTTACACCTGTTATGGTTTCTTTTGGACCTTTGCTTTTGTTTCGTGAACGCTAGGATTCGTGTAGAATCCATACTCTCGGATTGAGGCCGGATGAGTGAGTTCATTATGTTTGGTCTTGTTACATCATTGGGATTCATGTAGAATCCATACTCTCGGATTGAGGCCGGTTGAGTGATTTCATGATGTATGATTTTATCGGCTTTGGGATTCATGTAGAATCCGTCCTTCTCGTGTTGCTTTTAGTTGGGTGTTTTCTTTGCATTGTGTTCTCATTCTTGTCCTTGTGTTATGATCTTTGTGATGGTGGTGCGCCACACACGAGTACATGCATGTACATTTGTTGGGTGACTTGCGAGGCCCGATCTTTCGTGGATTTGCCGGAAGTTATGATCATTGGGGTTGGGATGGGAGTATGCATGCCCACGGGCACTTGTTGTAGGATGAGCATGGGTAGGGTAGGGTAGCATCTGGAGGGGGCTTCTATCTCGCAGCTCGACGATCATGGCATCATGGGTTGGTAGAGGAAGCTTTAAATAAGTGATAACTAAATAAAATGTGTGATTGTTAATAAAACTTAAGATAAGTAAAATGTGTGAGCACCCGATTAAGTTCGAGGACACAATGTGTGAGCACCCGATTAAGTTCTAGGACACAATGTGTGAGCACCCATTTAAGTTTGAGGACACACAATCCGAGCTTGGGCTTTTTGATGCCAAGCAACTCTCCAGGATGTCAGCCCCTACATAGTAGCCTATTGAGTGTCTGACCAGGACCTTTACTCCTTGCATTGTCTTGGGTTCTTGGTTCAGCCATCATACTGTCTGGCGTGAGTGTTAGCCTTGGATGTTGTGCTTTATGTGTTTGTGGTTGGATCATTATCTCCATCAGCATGGCGGGTTTGGACCTATGGGTGCCACGTGGTTGGGAGGCGTAGCTACCTTCGCCACTTCTAGGGATCGGTGTACAGAGATGATCTTTTGTCCTAGTGCGACCGTTGTTGGATGTCTTCACTTGGTACTTCGGGTTCCGGAGTATGCTTTCTTGTGATTTATGCTTTCATTGGGATGCTTGTATATCATGTTTAGATGATGTTATTTTATTTGGCGCATTCCCTTATTATGATGTTTAGCATATGACTAGATGCTGTGAATTATTTTAGTAGCATATCTGTTGCTTATTGTTGTTTAGCATGTGATAGGTGATGTTATCTACTATAGGATTATCTTATGCTTTACTACTAGCATGTTAGATTTCCTTATGCTTATATTGTTGCATGTTTTAGTAGTGATATCCCTATTACGACAGTACCGACGATTTGGTCGGTGGCTTGGGATTTTACGCACGGGGGATGGCTAGGATCCACGATGGTCTTATGATGCTATTGACGGTTGGGAGGAACCACGTACTTAGTTTGGTTGTTTTGTTCCTGAGATGTATTTCGGTACATTGCGATGTTGCTTTTGTTCTCTGTAATGTTTAATTCAGTGTGTTCTTTACTGCTGTAGTTTAGATGGTTTGATGTTCTTCATTCTGTGTTGTTCTTGCACTCGAGTGTTCATTCCTCGAGCCTTTGTGGATCCAGTACTCCTCGGTGTGGAGGTTCTTTTGTTGGTTTTTCCCCGTTTTGAGTTCTGGAAGTGTTTTTACTTTCTATGGGCGACATTTGTTTAGCATTGTGCGACACTGATAAAGTATCGCACGCCCATAGAAAGAATGTCGTACGATACTATAAAGTGTCGCATGCATTACTGAAGAAGTGTCGTATGACATTGGAAGAGTGTCGCACGGCTTTATGAGAAATGTCACGCGATACTTTTCCAGTATCGCATGCCTTCTTGAGAAGTGTCGCACGCAGTAAGGGAGAAGTGTCGCCCTCCCTTAGTAAAAAGTGTCACATGGTTTTTGTGAAAAACCTGTGAGTGCCATCAGCGGGCACTTTTCTTCGTGATCTGATCTTTTTGACAGTCGTTTTGGATACCCTTTTGGGTGTTCTTCGACCCTATGTTGTTGCATTTTGTATTCTGTTGGTTTCTCTTGAAATAGAGTTTTCATGTTTCTGTCTTAGTCCTTCTGGGTTTGAAATATATCGTTTAAGTATAAGTTAATTCCTTATACTTAAGATATATTATAATATATGCGACAAATCATTTGAGATAGGTTTTAGACCTCTCAGAGATAAGTTATGGATTCTAGGAAATTTCTGGGCTTCAGAAATCCAGACTTAGCCAATTTTCAAGGCTTCAGGATTTCAGGCTTAGCCAAATTTCAGGATTCTGCATTTTACCCCAGCTTGGTGTTTTGTTGATGAGTGGTTGTTTCTTGTGCCCTCATCATGTGCGTTGTCTTTGTTGGCTTTGTTTGTGTGTGTCAGTTTGGTAGTGGTGTTCAGAGATTCGTTGGTTGCCGGGATTGTGTTGAAGTCTTCCATTGCGATCTTTGTGATCCCTGTATGATGTTGTCTTGTGCATTCATACTTGTAAAAAAAAAAAATATCTTGGCTTAATTTGAATCCTTGTTTCCAAGGATCTCTGGGTAGGGCATTACAAGCAGCATATGCTTTATGTGTACTTATCAATGTATTTGATGCATTGAAGGATAGTTGGAAGAAACAATTTGAGCAGTTGAAGACCAATTTCAGCAATTGTTTTTCAAAGTTTTGATATGCAGCTACTAGATTTTGACAGTTTTTGATACCTTTGTCATTGATGTCAAAGGGGGAGATGTATGGAAAATTGTATTTTAACAAACTATTATATGTATAATATGTAAGGGGGAGCAATAAGTTGTAATAGGAAGAAATAAGGAATGTAGTCTTTCATAACATAAATACAAATGTTTTTTTTTCTTATGTTCTTATGTTATGGCTATTTGGTTTGATTGGCATGACAACATGTTCGGGACTTACCCAATTTTTCCAAAATGTTTCCATCAATGCCAAAGGAGGAGATTGTTGGCAATATGTCCAAGAAATTAGATAAGGTAAGTTATGGTTGTCATTTATGAAAACATATTTGTTTTACAGATTAGCCTCATTCAGTTGCAAAAGAAAATTGTCTAAGTATCAGACAGTGTTACAGCAATAGGACAATTTTGATGATAATAGAATATTCTCTTGTGTAGTTGACCAGAGATGCATGACATCATAATGATGATGTATACTAGTGTGCATGTACATATGGTCAACCAAGTTCAAGTTATGAAGAAATTAGTGATGCAGTAATGATACAACACAAAATAGAGCACATCAATAGAATGAGTTTAACAAATTGATTTATTATTTTGAGTTATGAATTGTTGTTAAGCCAACTCTAATAATGTTATATGAGATAAATAAGGAAGAATTTATCAAAAAGTTTTGTATAAGTAAAGAACCTTTATTTGTGAAATGATAGTGTGTGTGAAAAAGTGAGTGCAAAAGTGAATGATGATTCAGTGATCAGTAAATGTGAAGTCGATATGATCTTGTGAAATGTGAGTAACAAGTGAATGTGATACTTTGCTACATGATGTGAAGATATAATGAAGATTAATATTTGTGTAGTTGCTCTTAAGTGAAGAATCATCAATCAAAAGATTTTTTAAGTATAGAAAACTTCTCAGTATTGTATGTATACCTATTTCTTGAAGAACTTATTGTATAGTTGCATGTTAGGGTAGTGGGCTCTTCTTTCACACATTTTTTTGGAAATGATTGAAAAGATCATGAATGAAGAATAATAGAACTAGTAAAGAATGTTTTCAATCATTGTTTTGTCATTGATGTCAAACTTGCCACTTACAGGAATGAAAATTGCTTGAGTGATCCAAATACTATTAATTGGTTGATTGACAAGGAGGAGGCAATCAATAAGATGTAACTAGAGTACCTAGAGAAAGGTTGAAGTTATGATGTTGTAATAAAGTATAAGGATCAGCTAAGCCATTGATGAAATAGTGTATTGATGACATACTCTAAGAAGATGGACACTCTAAGACACAAAAAAGATGTAAGGTTTAACTAAGTCATTTGTAAAGCCTAATTAAGTTCATTGGAGAGAGTCGAGCAAGCTAGTTAGAGCCGAGCAGATTCTTAGTTGAAGCCGAGCAAGTTCAACTTTAGTGTGTTCCAAGCAATCCAACAGGTTCCAAGCACCTTCCAGGTGCCGAGTGAAGATCAAGTGCCGAGTGACTTCAGGTGCTGAGCAAGATACAGGAGCTGAGTGATATTCAAGTGCCGAGCAAAGCAAAAATTCTATAGGTCCCAAGCACTAGTAAAATAACAATAGAAGATGAGTAACATAGAAGGAGCTGAGCATTAGTAAACCAATGATGCTGAGTTGCTGCATTATTTGTTAAGTCAAAGATTCACCAGATTAGCAACGATAAGTTTGTTACATCAAATTTTGTGAATTAGTTGGATGATAAGGATGATGAGTAGATGTCATAGAATTTTATGTAAACCATGCAAACCAATTCAAGGCAAATGCTAATGGATTTATCATGAAGTTTCTAGAAGAAACAATTTGGAGGGAAAATAATACCATTTTCTTAAGATCAAATTAAGATTTGAGCAAGAAATGAAGAACATAACTTCTTTATAAGGAGTTACAGGTCAGAGATCAAATGCGCATGTATGAGAGGAAGTTGGTCATAAAGTGTGGTCATGCAAAAAAGCCAAGAGGAGTAAGAACATAGCATCAAGACTCTGAGTTGATCAAATGACCATGGAGTGCATTGGCATAATGAGTGGAAGAACTGAAGGAGATAGATCTTGAAGGGTGAACAAGCTGTCAGCACTGGAAGGGAGAAAATCCAAGAAAAGAAAATGACTGAAGAGCAATATGAAATTTGCAAGGTTGAAGTTGCAATTTGTATCACGTCAAAACCCTTCTAATACTTTCTTACCATTGTATTAGACATTGAAACCCTACATTTCTAGGTTAGCTTAATAGCTAGGTGAATAAGCCTCAGGAAAAGGATAAAGAGATCCCCAAGAGAAAGATAAAGAGATCCTTAGGAGAAGGATAAGAGATCCTTAGGAGGAGGATAGGAGATCTTTAGAGAGGGATGAAAGATTCTTTTGAGAAGGTAACTGTAAATCCCATGGACTTGGGTGAGCCTAAAATCTCTATGTAAATCCTTTAGCAGGGTGACATTCCAAGTTGAATTTTCTTAAGTCCTCTAACAAGGCACACTCCTAACATGGTGTAGAAATCATTTAATAGGGTCACATTTAATAATGTGCTGTAGCCTTTAACAGGACAAACCATCAAAAGTAGTTGAAATCAATTGTGCAGTTATTTTGTGGGTATCATCTCCACTCCAGTTTTACCTTCTTATTCCTAGAGGGTTTCTAGGTCATCAAAATCCTTAGTGTTATGGTGTGATGCATGTTATCTTTCATGGTTGTTTAATGTTTAATTGCATGCATGATAATTTTAGTTATGTTCCATTAAGGATTAGAAGAAAAAGTTGTATTGGATATTAATGGACCTTGAATAATTGATTCACACCCCCTCTCAGTTATTCTAAAGAATTCTAACACATTTGTATGTAATCTACCAACTCCTAATAGGGTTGAAGCAACTCCTAAGAGGGTTGAGGCTTCTAACAAGGCCTAGTCTCCTAATAGGGGCTTGAGACATTATACATGCTTTATAGACTCCTAACAAGGTCAATATCCTTAACCAAATTCTTTATATAGTGGATCATCTAGTGGTTTCCATCCCCACTAGGGTTTTCCTAGTTAAAAAAAAAGCAGTCATGATCTCTCTTTGTGTATGGTTGTTTACACTATTCTACACCATTGGTTTATTTTCTTGTGCACATGATAAATTAAATAATAATATTTAGTTGTGGGTAAAATGATTGAAAATGCTGATTCAACCCCCACCTCTTAGTATTATCTATTTCTAAAAAAGGTGGTACTTGGTCGATAATAAGTTGTTCATGGTTACTATGTGTTGGTTAATAGTTTGTCCCTCTTGCTAACTTGGCTTTACCTTGACTTGAGATGCCTAAAATGTGAGGAAAAAAAAGGATGTCACCAAAAAATGGGTCAGTGTATGTATTATATCACTGCACTCTAAATTATAAAGTACAACTCCCTTATATGCAATAAATATTATGAATTGTGTTTTTAATAGATCATTGGGATAGGGGGATAAGTTTATGCATTTCCCAGATGAGAAAAAGGTTGCTTAAAAACCCTAACTCTATGATCAAGTATTTCGTTGAAGACATGATACATCTGAAAGAAGATCACATATTATTTAGAACAAATGGTGACTAAGAGAATTTGTATCAAAGCTCATGACCAAGGCATAGATTAGAGGAACAAGCTAGAAACAAGACTAGTTGAAATCAATGTAGAAATGGTAAATTACATGTCAAAGTTGGCAAAGACCAAAGTTTAAATGAAATCAATGACACAAAATGCATTTGAATCTCTACATTATAGGTTGAAAAGTCAATTACCTTTGAAGATAGATCCTTAGCAATTAGATGAAGATCATATCAAGTGTGTGCACAAGGTCTCTAGCCAAGAATTATTCAATATATTTTAAGTTGTGACTTGGTGAATGTGATAACAATTAGTGCTAAATAGTTATCACAAGTTTGCACATAGTTAAATCTTACTTGAAGTCAATGCAATGACAAAGTGAAAGTGTATAAATCCCATGATCATAGGGTCGTAGGTAGGTTAAGTTAACCACAAGTAAAAGTTGCAAAGCAAAAAAAACTAAAGATTACAAGGTCACGGGTATTTAAGGGTAACTTGAAGTTAAAGTTGTGACAGAGCAAAAGCCAGTGATCACATGGTCATGGGTGGTTAAAGATGATATGAGGTTAGTGTTGGGACAGAGCAAAAAGCCTTTGTTTCTAGAATCATAGATAGTTTAAGTCAGCCTTGGGTTAACATGGAAAATAGGTGAAAAGAAATGATCAAATGGTGAAAAGTCATTAGAGGAAACCTAGAGTTAGGGCAGTGACATAGCAGAAGCATAGAAATTGCATGATCACATGGTTGCTGGTAGTTAAGTAGAACCCAAAGTTAGTGCTATGAAGCAGTGACTACAAAGGTGAATGATAGAGTTAAATTTTTTTGCAAGATCACAATTTGAGAAAATTTTGAAGGATAAATTGCAATGACAATGTGAAAGCTAATAAAAGTTAAGGTAAATAGTGATCACAAGGTTGTAGGCTAAAAAGGATTCAAAATAGTTTAAGCGATGAAACTATGAAATGAAATAATAATTGTTGATTGCATTATTGCATTGAATAAAGATATTGAATGAAAGAAGGTTGTGAAGGAGTGACAAGGGAGAAATAAAGAAGATGGTTAGGTTTTAATCTCAATCATTGATCTAAGATCGATGACCAATATTAAACCTGCTGCGATCATTGAGATTTAAATTATATATGAATTTGGTGCCAATAGATCAAAGAAGAATATGAACCATTTTTGAGGATTTCTAATCATTTACACTTTCTTCCTTTGAAGTATTGATTTGTAATTGATGACTGTTGGATTTCTAAGTGATTCAAGAGCTTTGTTAATGTAACTGATGAATCTTTAACTGACCAAGAACCCTAAGAGGGGGCCTATATATGTAATTTTCTAAGTTAATAGGAAGAATTGAAAATTCTATCTAATTTTTCCCCCTACATTTCCAAATGTTGAGTGAGAATCAAAGAGTTGGATGGAATAAAGGATTTGTATGATGTTTGTAGTTAGGTAATGTGATTGTTTTGATTCCATTTAGGACTAGCATGCTTACGTTTCTTTCATTATATCTTTCAGCCTTGCTAACCTTACATTTTAGAATAATTTTTATGGGATTGTAGGATAGATATATTTGAAGTTGATGATATCTTACTATATTCCATTTTAGTGGAGAGTTATTAATCAAGGTGGATTCCATTTCATCTTTCACATGCATCTCTTCTCTATCTCTAGATTGCATTTCAGTAGGACTAATCTGCACTTAGAATTAGGACTAGATGTTAGAAGAAATTCAAGGTAGCTTGTGATATCCATTCCACTAGGTGTTATAGGTTGCCCAAATCTATTTCTTCCTAGAGTGTTTTTAGTTATGAGCATCCTGGTTTATCCTCTTCTTCTCTAAGGTTAAGAGCATACCCTCGTATCCCAATGATTTATTAAAAATATAATTCATTACATATATTGCATATAAGGGAGCTGCACCTTATAATTTAGAGGAAAGTGATATAATACATATACTAACCCATTTGTTGGTGATATCCTTTTGTTTCCTAACATTTTGGGCATCTAGAGTCAAGGTAAAGCCAAGTTACCAAGAGGGACAAATTGTTAACTAGCGATTTGGCAACTCCACTAGGGATTGGAATCTAAGCCCAATATTTGGTTTCTCATTTGAGAAATATTAAGTCGTCTTCCCTAGGATGAAGAATGGTGACTTTGTATGAAGGACCTATTCCCTTTGGTCTAAGAAGGTCCAATGTAATTCAATGGCCATGAAAAATTTAAAGAATCAGAAAAGGCCAAGTCCTTAGCCCACTCTCCAAGAACTTAATGAGATTAATGACAAGCTGCTACAAGAGCTTGTGCCTCTATATAAATAAAGCATCTCCCATGCCATCCAAAATAATATTAGCATTGAAGATCATTTTTCTACCTCCCTATGGAAATGCACGTGCTTTAGATTCTACAAGTTGAAAGACATGCAAAGGGAAAAGATGAACTTGAAACAAGAAAAGATAAAACTCATTCCTACTCTTGAAGAACTTCATACCATAAATGACAAGGTACTTCATGAGCTTTTTGAATAGTATAGAGAAAAAATCTCTTATGAAGCCCAAGAAAATATCAGCATAGAAGATGATCATATGACAAAGATGGTTTGGAATCACATCTGTGCCCATTTTAGAAAACTCAAGGATCTACAAGAAAGTGTAAGAAGGAAGTTGAAACAAGTACATATAGTTGAACATAAAACATCATTGGTAAGGTCCCATAACTCTATTCCTTATGGTTTTTAGATGTTTAAAGAGAAGGTGGACATTCCTAATGTGAGCACCAAGGAAAGGCCAAGGCTTGAACCTACTCTTGAAGGGCTCCTTACAACTAAGGACAAGGTCTTTTAGAAGATCTTGTTAAATCTTGTAGAGAGTCTCAACAGAGGAGATGACCCAAAAGTAAGGAAGATATGGGGTCACCTTTGCGATCGATTCCACAAGTATAAGGATCATCAAAAGGATAAGAGAAAGGAGCTACAACTAAAGATAACATATACACCTGATTATGAAGCTCCCATGGTAATGCCACCTAATTCTAGTTCTTATATTATTGTAGTCTTTGGTAGACAAGAGGATATTCTTGATGCTATAGATCAAGGTGAAAATACTCCATCAGAGCCCTCTAAAGCAGAATCTTCTAATGATCATCTGCCTACACTAGAGCATTCCATTTGTGATTTGCCAATAGTTACAAATATAACTCTAGTTGAAGAAAGAAGAAATGAAGTTCAACCTAAAGAATGGTTATGTTAGCATGAGGAGGAACTTCAAAAGCCCATAGGTAAGACTCTTATACTTGATAAAGATGTGATTGAAGAAAGGAGTCTTGAGACCAACTGTTAGTTTGTAGAAGAATTAGTTTCATTCGTAGATGCAACTTTTTTATATAGTGAGAAAGAGGAGATTGTCT
This sequence comes from Cupressus sempervirens, assembly GCA_028749045.1. Lineage (NCBI taxonomy): Eukaryota > Viridiplantae > Streptophyta > Pinopsida > Cupressales > Cupressaceae > Cupressus > Cupressus sempervirens. The sequence continues at coordinate 107,504,611 of CM053783.1, forward strand.
GTGAGTTCTTATCACCCCTCAAAGTAAATGAACCTTCTTAAGATGACTCAACTACAAAACTAAAACTTGAAGAAAGGTCATTCGTTTGTGAGTCTCTTCATCTGCATTTAAATTGTGAAGGGAGTGATAATACCCTGAAAGAGGGAAGTGATGAAATTAACTTGGTTTTTCAAAGAAATGAGGTGGTACACCATCAACTAGTGGATTCAATGGTGAAGGTGACATCTTCCTATTCTTAGGCTCATGAAGAAAGTACAAACCACTACAAAAATGAGCTCACTTTCTTAAAAGAAGTGCATGTCTTTCCTCCCCTCCTTGACACAATAGAAGACCATCAAGAGAATGACATGAAAAATGAAAAGGTAGATAATGAAGTATATTAACAAGCATGGTTGTTTGGACTTGAATGGAGACATGGCCAGCTAGTGCATATAATCAAAGAAACATGTGGAGTTTCCATTCTGTTGTTACTACTATAAGTATGGATATTTCTTAGAGAGAAAATTGATTATGGAGGAAGGGATCCTACTCCAGTGAATTTGTAAGTGGATTCACTTGAATATCTATTGTTGCTAGTGATGCAGGAGAATCTAGAGGTATAAGGGCAATCTTGTGTCAACCAAAAAAATGTACTTAGACTTAGTTTCTATTTCATGTGCTTTCATTTTTGGATACCCATTTGAGTCAAATAAAGGTTCCAACTCTCACAGTTCCTCTATTAGTGTTCTAGGTTAGAGTTTTTAATCACCTTGGGATACGTGTAAATGCCAAAAAAATAGGAGTATGTAATTGAGCCATCATTTTGGTGAACTATAAGGTGTAAATTGGTTGGATGATTTTCATTGTAATTTAGAGAATTCCAAAAAAAGAATCAGGTCAAAAGGCCCCACAATTTGAAAGTTATTGCAATTTTTCAATTTCTAGAGACATCCTAAGAATGCTTCAAAGTTAGGTTAGGGGCATTAAATGACCTCAAATAGGGCTGAAAAATGGGGATGAGAAAATCTTGTCCATAGGGCTATAGAGTACTTCGAGAGCTTTCCAGAAATGTAAATGGTTCGTCAATCGGAGCTATGGTTCAAAAGTTATGCTTGTCCAAAGTTCGGTTACTGTTTCTAGATTCTTCTAATTTTGTGCCGACTTCTAATGCAACTTTTAGAGCCTTCTATTTGGTTGGTGGATGCCAACTAGCACTTTCTAGAATGTATTTCTAATCCTCTAAGGTCTATTTAAGAACATTTCTAGCATTGTAAAAGGCAGTTCAGAATGGAGTTTGAGAAGAGGTACTGAAAGGAGAAATAATCTCCAAATTTATACTATTGTAAGCCCATAGGGCATTTTTTGAAGTCTATTTCTCTATACTAAATGTATTATCTTATTTACAAAGTTAATAAAATTTTCAGTTTCCTGTTGTGTCCATTCTATGCTTGGGTTGTGTCACCATCAAGTGGTATCAGAGTTGGTTTTCTTGAGTGTGTAGACAGAGCGTTGACTGTGAGGTAGTTTGCACTAGGACTGTGTGGTTATGGGTTTGAGTTAAGAAGATGCCTCCATGAAGAGAACATGGTGTAAGGGCTGGAGCTATTAATCCTAAGGAGGTTAGAGCCCTCCAAAGGCAAGTACAAACATTGTAGGAGGAGCTTCGTAGAGGAACAAATGTTGCTATAGGCGACGAAAGAGAGGATGACAATGAAGAAGAAGAAATTGGACCAGAAGGGGAATTTGACTGGAAAGTTTTGAATCAAGTAGACGAAAGGCTTTTTAGGTCCATTACTAAGTTTGGGAAAAGACCTACAATTGATGTGGGTGTATTTTCAGGATATTTGAAACCAGATGAGTTGATCGATTGGATCAATGAACTAGAAGAATACTTTGAGTATGAGGATATTAGGGACCCAGATAGGGTTAAGTTTGCAAAGTCAAAACTAAAAGGACATGCCAAAATCTAGTGGCAAGAGGTTCAATTGGAATGAAATAGAAGAAGAAAGGATAAGATCACAAGGTGGGATCGTATGGTGGACAAATTGAAGAAGCAATTCATTCCTATTGATTATGAGCTTGAATTGTTTAAGAAGATGCATGGGTTAAAGCAAGCAAGAAAATTAGTCCAAGAATATATAGAGGAGTTTTACCAACTTCTGATTAGAGCAGGGCATGCAGAAGCAAATAAGGAGAAGGTTTCTCATTATATTAGTGGGTTGAGACCAAACATCCAAGAGGAATTAAGTCTGGTAAGAATGACCAGTGTTGAAGAGGCATACCAGTTTTCCCTGTGAGTTGAAGAGAAGCTGAATAAAAGGTTTGAAGGGAGACAAAGAGGGCATGGTCAAGGAGGAAGGGGTAGTGGTAGGTCATTTGGAGGCTGAAATGAAACCCAAACGAAAAATGAAGATGTGGGTACTAACAAGAACCAGAGGAACGAGGGTTTTAATCACTCTCGTGATCAAGACTTTGGAAATTAGAGAGGAAGAGGTAGAGGATGTGGACAAGGAAGAGGAGGCTTCCATGGTACTTGTTTCTATTGCAATGAAGAAGGTCATCATGCCTTTGAATGCCCTCAATGACAAGGAATGACAGGTAGGAGAGCTAAGGGTCAAGCTAGGGTTGCTCATGTGGATGAGGATGCATAATCATCACATTTAGAGGATGCAGAAAGAGGAGAGACTTTAGTAAATGAAAGGTTCCTACTAAGTGGTGAGATTGAACTAGGAAAAAGGAGGAGTTTGTTTCATACTAGATGCAAGAGTGAGGATAAATGTTGTGATTTGATCATTGATGGTGGTAGCACTTATAACTTGGTATCAAAGGAGATGGTCTCTAAGCTGAAGCTCAAGAGGGATAAACACCCCCAACCCTATCGAATTGCTTGCATGAAAGATGATCATAAGGTCTTGGTAAGTGAACAATGTTTAGTGAAATTCAAAATTGGGAGTTACCATGATGAAGTTCTCTGTGATGTTATTCCAATGGATGTTTGCCATCTATTATTGGGAAGAATGTGGTAGTTTGATAGGCATGTAGTACATGATGGTCATGCAAACACATACTCTCTAACAAAGGATGGAGTTCACCACAAATTGAAGCCCATGAAAAAGGAAGGTGAAAAGGTATGTAGCAGTGCTCGGATTTGTCTTGTTGATGGAAGGAAGTTTTTAGATGGCATGAAACATCAACGTATGTGCTATGCTTTGATCCCTAGGGAAAGATAAAGAAGGCAGTAGTGAAATACCACTTGAAGTTTCAAATTTACTAGGTGAGTTTGGAGATATCATCTCTGATAATGTTCCAGAAGGATTGCCATCGGTAAGGCAAATTAGTCATCAGATAGATTTAATTCTAGGAGCTAGTTTGCCTAACAAGGCTGCTCACAGGATGACTCCTACTGAAATTGAGGAGCTAAATAGACAGGTTCAGGAGCTATTGAGGAAGGGCTTGATTTGGGAGAGCCTGAGTCCATGTGTAGTACCTACAATACTAGCACCAAAGAAGGATGGAGAGTGGAGGATGTGTATAGAATCTCGGGCTATAAATAGGATAACCATCAAGTATCGGTTTCCTTTGCCAAGAATGGATGATCTTATGGACTACTTGAGTGGAGTTCAATACTTCACAAAGATAGATCTAAAGAGTGGTTATCACCAAATATGGATTCAAGAAGGAGATGAGTGGAAAATAGCCTTCGATACCAAGGACGGTCTTTATGAGTGGTTAGTCATGCCCTTTGGATTGATGAATGCCCCAAGCACCTTCATGCAGCTTATGAATGAGGTACTTAAGAAGTTCTTGGGAAAATTTGTTATTGTCTATTTGGATGATATTTTAATTTTCAGCAAGATTTTGGAAAAACATTTATTGCATATTCGTAGTGTCCTTGAAAGGTTAAGGGAAGAGAAACTGTTAATTAATCTGAAGAAGTGTATCTTTGCAAAAAGGGAGTTAGTCTACTTGAGGTTTGTTATATAACCTAAAGGTCTCAAAATGGATCCAGAGAAGGTAAAATCCATCTTGGAATGGCCTACTCCAAGGTTTGCTACTGAGGTAAGATCATTTCATGGTCTGGTTAGTTTTTATAGGAAGTTCATTAAGAATTTCAGTGGCATATGTGCACCCCTGACTGACACAATAAGAGGGGATAGAAAAGAGTTCAAATGGACTACGACAGTTGTGAGAAGTTTTGAATTGCTGAAGAAGAAGGTGACAGAACAACCTATGTTGGCACTTCCAAATTTTAGAAAAGTGTTCCAAATGGATTGTGATGCTAGTGGCAATGCTATTGGAGCTGTATTAAGCCAAGAAGGTAAGCCTATTGCATATTTCAGTGAAAAATTGAATGATGTGAAAAAGAAGTATTCTGTTTATGATAAAGAGTTCTATGCAATAATTCAAACCTTAAAGAAATGGAGGCATTATTTATTGCCAAAGGAATTTGTTTTGTATACTGATCATCAGGCATTACGGTACTTAAATAGCCAAAGTAAATTGAATCAGAGGCATATGAAGTGGGTAGAGTTCTTGCAGAGCTATACATGTCTGTTGAAGCATAGAAGTGGAAAATCTAATGGGGTTGAAGATGCACTAAGTAGGAGACAGTTGTTTCTTATAGTAATGCATGTTGAAGTAGTTGGGTTTGATGAACTCAACAATCTATACCTTGAGGATCCTAATTTTGCTGAAATGTGGAAAGCTTGTAAGCAGCTTGTTGTTGTAGACAGAACTAAGTGGTTAGACTATCTGATTCAAGATGATATTTTATTCAAGGGCAGTCAATTATGCATTCCAAGGAGTTCCATGAGGGGAAATTTGATTAAGGAGAAACATAGTGGATGGATGGCATGAAATTTTGGTCAAGATAAGACCATTGCCATTCTTAGAGAACATTATTTTTGGCCTCAGATTTCATAGGATGTGAAGAAGTTTGTACAAAGTTGTCAGATTTGTCAAGTTGCCAAGGGATTTAGTCACAATACTGGACTATATCAGCCATTGCCTATTCCATCAATGCCATGGGAGGACATAAGTATGGATTTTGTTCTTGGATTGCCAAGGACACAAAGGGGTAATGACTCAGCATTTGTGGTGGTTGATAGGTTCTCCAAAATGGCACATTTCATTCCATGCCACAAAACTCATGATGTTGTCCATATTGCAGACTTTTTTTTCAGAGAGGTGGTAAGACTACATGGTCTTCCAAAGAGTATAGTTTTTGACAGAGATACTAAATTTGTAGGGTATTTCTGGAGAACATTGTGGAAGAAGTTGAGAAAAAACTTGAAATTTAGTTCCACACATCACCCGTAGACTGACAACCAAACAGAAGTGGTAAACAAAAGTCTAGGCAATTTGCTGAGATATTTAGTTGGGGATAAACCCAAGTGGTGGGATTTGATTCTACCACAAGAAGTTTTTTCTTACAATAAATCTATAAACAAGAGTACTGGTAGATCACCATTCAAAATTGTATATGGAAGTAGCTCAAGGACTGCACCAGAGTTGAGGAAGATAGAGCAAGGGGAGAGGACAAGTGCTGAAGCTGAAAAATTTGCTGAACATATCAAGCATCTACATGAGGAGGTTCAGGCACACGTTACCAAGATGAATCAAGAGTATAAAGCTAGGGCTGATCAAAGGAGAAGACATAAGGAATTCCAAGTAGGGGATCTAGTCATGGTACACTTACGAAAAGAAAGATTTCCATCCGGTACTTACAACAACCTGAAACTAAAGAAATTTGGTCCTTGCAAAACTCTGAAGTAACATGGCTCAGAAAATGCATATGAGGTGGAGTTGCTAGATGGAATTCACATTTCTCCTATTTTCAACGTTGCAGACTTAATAGAGTATCATGATGATGGTGCAGATGAGGAGACGATGTTAGAGCCATGTCCAATTCCTACTTCTAAGGAGGAGATAGAGGAGGTTTTGGATAGTTGTGTGGGTAGGAGTACTAGAAATAGGTAGTACGAAGAGTATCTGGTCAAGTGGAAAGGACAATCAATAGAGGACTCAACTTGGATTTTAGCAGCTAAGGTTTCCCATTTGGGATTTCCTCTACCATTCATAAAGTGATAGGGTCACTTTTCAATCTACCCTGGGTGTCTGATGCAGGAGCATCCAAAGGTATAAGGGCAATCTTGTATCAACCAAAAAAATGTACTTAGACTTAGTTTTTATTTCATGTGTTTTCATTTTTGGATACCCATTTGGGTCAAATAAAGGTTCCAACTCTCACAGTTCCTCTATTAGTGTTCTGGGTTAGAGTTTTTAATCACCTTGGGATACGTGTAAATGCTAGAAAAATAGGAGTATGTAATTGAGCCATCATTTTGGTGAACTAGAAGGTGTAAATTTGTCAGATGATTGTCATTGTAATTTACAGCATTCCAGAAAAAGAATCAAGTCAAAAGGCCTCATGGTTTGAAAGTTATTGCAGTTTTTCAATTTTTGGAGACATCCTAAGAATGCTTCAAAGTTAGGTTAGGGGCATTAAATGACCTCTAATAGGGCCAAAATATGGGGGACAAGCAAAGCTTGTCCATAGGGCTATAGAGTGCTTCAAGAGCTTTCCAAAAATGTAAATGGTTTGTTAATCGGAGCTACGGTTCAAAAGTTATGCCTCCCGAAAGTTCGGTTACCATTTTTGGATTCTTCTAACTTTGTGTCGACTTCTAATGCGACTTCTAGAGCCTTCTATTTGGTCAATGGATGCCAACTAAAACTTTCTAGAATGTATTCCTAATCCTTCGGGGTCTATTTAAGAACATTTTTGGCATTGTAAAAGGCAGTTCGGAGTGGAGTTTGAGAGGAGGTACTGAAAGGAGAAATTATCTCTAGATTTATACTATTGTAAGACCATAGGACATGTTTTTAAGTCTATTTTCTCTATACTGAATGTATTAGCTTATTTACAAAGTTAATAAAATTTTCCCTTTCTTGTTGTGTCCATTCTATGCTTGAGTTGTGTCACCATCAGCTAGTTTCATAAGGTGAGATTCATCTCACCTCTATAAATATGATAGGTTAGGTGTGTGTTTATTTTAGCTATATTTCCTTTCTTTCATGCTTTCTATTTGTTTGCTTTCCTTTGTGTTGGCTACCTTGTTTCCCCACCACCCAAATGCATAGACTCTCCCTATGCTATTTAAGACTCTGTAACCCAATGGACTAAGGCACTAATCTTTTCTATTTGATGTTTTCTATAATAAAGGAAGTAGGTAGTCTATTGCTGTGTGTGTATTTTTGCCAAACTTTTTTGAAACCAGAGATTATTAGGTTCCTTCCTAGGCACAAACATGCCTAGTTATGAGCATCCTAGTTTATCCTCTTCTACCCTTAGGTTAAGAGCCTACCCCCTATCCCAATGATCTATTAAAAAATATTTTTTTGCATAGATTGCATATAAGGGAATTGTACCTTATAATTTAGAGGGAAGTGATATAACACATACATTGACCCATTTTTTGGTGACATCTTTTATTTCTTCACATTTTGGGCATCTAGAGTAAAGCTAAAGACAAGTTAGCAAGAGCGACACACTATTAACCAACAATGTGTTAACCAAGTGACTCAATTAATGAAGGTGTTTGACAATGCTTGGGGCATTCAAAAAATACTGTAAGCTTGGTTTAAACTAGGAGCTTGATAGTGGTGTTTCCTGAGTTGCTTAGTTAGTGAAGGGACTCAGTCTATAAAGGAAGAACTTGGCATATATTATGGCTTGATTTGCACTAGGACTCGACAGTAGTGTTGCTCAAGTTGGCTTAGTCAATGATTGAGCTTGGTTATGCTTGGTGGAATGGTAATGCTTAGTGGTGGTTTTTGACACTGAGTTTGGTCTTGGTCTCTATGGTGCTTAAGTTGTTTGTGAGCCAAATTTTGGCATTTAATTTGGGTTGTAGGTACTTAAAGAGTGTTGTAGCTAACTTTTGGCTTATGCAACTATTTAGTATTGTTGGTAAACATATTTTTTCTTCTTCTTTTCCTCTTTTTATGTGCCCAAACTTATAACAAAGAACAACTTTATGCAATAGTTGGGAAACCATTTCTAAGAATATCTAGTTTCCCTCTAAATTGAGGTACAACTCCCAATGTGAATGATGCTCAAAGAATTTTGTTTTATTCCTAAGACTAATGTGGGGTATGCTCTTAACCCAAGAGTAGAAGAGGAAAACCAAATTAAGCCTAACTAGAACTTAATTTAGGCAATAATACTTCACAATACTGAAACAGATTCATGCATCCACATTTCTTATGAATTCATAAATCCACTCACACAAAACTAAAATAAGTTGAAAATAAAATCTAAACTACAATTGATGAATTGGAAAAAGAGAAACTAACAACATCCTTTCATCAAATGGATTGTAACAATTCTTATTACATTCATTCATGTTTTGTAAAATAGGGGAAATGAAACTTTGTTCTTCCTCAGTTCTCTGTAACATAGAAAGGAAATACTAACTAATCACAATACCTACTGGAACAAAAAATTATTGAAACAAAGTGCCATTCAATTGTCTTTGCAACAAATAGTACTTCACACCAAAATTTTGTCGACCATTCATTAATCATTTAACTTCATACATATAGGGTTGAGAGATGACCATTACACTAGGAATTTCAATTAGTTGATCTTCTGAATATGACAAATGGCAAGATGCTAGTTTGTCAAATTAAAAAAAATTTACAAAATTTGCAAAATTTATATCAGGAAACAGAAAGGGAGTATAAATAAATCACTTAGATTTCTTTCCTTTTTCAATTTTTGCCCTATATATTCTAGCAACCACTATAATTGGAATCCTTTCTTCATGACTAGGCACATGTACATTGGTGAATCTTAAGAGCCACTTTGAATGCTCTCGAGCCAACTCCTTTACTGCATTCAGCTGACTTGTCAACTCTTTAGATGCCACATGCACATATCCACCAAGTGTCTTCAACTCTATCACTCTGTTTGGACCACTTGAAGTCATCCCAAATAGATTACTCAAGTATGTGGAGAAGTTATTTTTCATTACTTCCACCACAATGAGAGCCTTTCCTTGCCCACTATTTTGTGGATTAGTGTGTAATCCTCACATGAGCTCAAATGCTTTGTCTTGGATCTTCTTCACCCTTTTCTTTGTTTCTTTGAGTCCTTCCTCTGCCTCTTGAATCATCTCTCACTTGAATTGCATGTTTTGAATCCATTCAAACAAAGGCTCAGTCCCCTTCTTCAAAATATTTTCTTCAACTACCTCTTTTACCTTCATTTGGATGACCATATTTAGGAGAGAAATGCATTTGTCATACCTTGCCTTTTCTATGACCAAAGTGTTGTGATTAGAAGTGATATTATCCTTCTCAATTTCTAACCAAAGGATAACATTTCCAATTTGATCAATCAGAATGGCTCCATCTGTACTAAGCTTCTCAATCCATTCTTTTTTGATTTGGCCAAAATGTCTATCTTTTTGGAGCTGTGAGATGAAGGCTTGTACTTCTTCTATAGTAGGGTTTTGAATAGAAGGTATACTAGTAATGGTTGCCAATGGAACAACTAGTTGCCTGATAAATCTTTTCAATTCTTCAATCTCTGCTTTCATTCTGATTTTTGACAATTTGAGGTTCTCCAATTGTTCTTCTATCACCTCGTTACTTGATCTCCATAGGCCCACTTTTGTATCATGCCTAGCTTCCTCAAGATCAATTGAATGTAGAGTGAAGTCCTCTAGCATCATATCTTCGATTCTCCCTACCTTGTTTGGTTTTGCTACCTCCATAGTTAAGTGCCTTGTTTCTGGATCTTGTCTCAATATTAAGAAGGTCTTTTGCTTTTTAGCTTTTACTATGGCATATCCTGAGCGAACTGCTTGAGATACAACATCCTTTGAAGGAAAACTTTCATCTTTTCTTTTCCTCTTCTTCTCCAAAGTATCTTCGAGCCAAGACTATGTACTAATCACTTTGGAGGCTGTTCCAAGTGATTCAATGCTGAACATTTTCTTCTTCACTAGAGTCATTGTCACTGTAGTTACAGAAAAGGGCATCTCTGGATCTCAAGAAAGAAGCCTAGATGAACTTGGAGCTTTCTTCTCTTCTTGAGTTTTCTTTTCAACTTCATTAGACTTAGTGGATTCACTACTACTACTTTTATCATCTTCGATCTCTACTATTTGAATAGGAGAACCAATGGGCTTAAGAATAGGGACACTTATAGATGGAGTAGGGCTATGATGAGGGGATAAGATAGGGGCGACATGAGGAAATGGAGTTGGAGTGACATGTGGAGGTGAGACTGGGGCAAGAGGTCCATCTTTCTGTTCTTCTATTTCTTTTTCAGCTTTAGTTTGAACTCCAATGACTGGTAGTGATCCACCTTGACAGGTAGGGGCTATTGGAACATTCTTCTCTAGGGGTTGATCACCTCCACCTGTAGATTGAGCTAGGCCTTGAGCAAGTGCTGTAGTAGCACTGGGTGTGGCACTTTGAGATGAAGTGGGACTAGCTACAACTGGAGAAGCTTGAGTAATTTTTCTCTTGCTCTAGCTTTTTTTAGCTATCCACTCAACCCACTTCCCAGTCCTTTTGATAATTCTTTCCATCATGACATCGAAGTCTTCTTCTATATCAACATATGGTTCAGAACTAATGGGAATATTCCTCAACTTAGTCAAAAATGTATTACTGTAAATATTTTGACCATCATCTTCCAATCCCTCCACATCTAAATTTATACCATATGTCTTTACTTGATCAATTGTAAATTTGGAAAAGGCATGATCTCGACTCTCTAGTTCATTTTTACAATCTGCCCAATAGTCTTCCATGGTTTTCACATGTTTGATTACGCTTCCAATTTGGAGCACATCTCTGATATATCCATTAGGATCAAACAGGGGCCGTACTGTTTCATACTCTTCCAATTTGTATTTACTCTCAAATGCTTTGAGTATAGTCTTTGCATCTGATTTGGTTTCACAACTGTATGCTCCAACTTTTATAGGGAATTCATACCCTTTCTTCCTCAAGATGGTGCTCAATATGTTCACTTGGATTTCTTGCCTCACTATCTCCATGAGCACAATCATATCATCTGGATACTTGGGCAGCTTTAGTGGAAATCCATCAAATGTTGCAAGATGCAAATAAGAAAATGATGAGAACTAAATGAAATAACTGCCAAATTGATCGATGGTTTCCATCACTTCTGGACTGAATCTCTGCCGAGGACACCCTTGGAGCTTCTTGCAAATCCTCATGGAGAATGCATCATTTACTCGAATGTATTCTACATAACTATTCTGTAGTTGCAAGCATGGATAAAACTCATAACTTTTTACATTATTAGGACAATTCTCAATTCTAGGGAGTCTTGGCCACAATTGAAGGGAAGCCAACATGTACATCAAGAAAGAGGACATATAAAATGAATTATAAAACTTGGCTACATTGAGAGCCCTAGAAAGATGCTCACTGACCTCATATGCCCAGTCAATATACTGTGTTTGAGCAAATAACTTGCACCAAAAAGAAGTACTACTCTACAAAATTAAAAGCTTCTACCTCACCTTTGAGTTGATGCAACAAAACCAAAATGTCAACAATTTCTAGTTTGAGGTCTATGCCAAAAAGAGTTTTAGGGACTTTACTCTTAGCTCCCCTTGGCTTTTGAAACCAAGACTGCATGATCCCCCTCCTCCAAACCATCTTCTTCAAAGAGTACTCAGATATGGCTCCACTCATCATTAAATGAAAGACCTCCTCCCATTCTAGAATTCATAAGCAATTCACCACTACTTGTCAATCAATTGAAATTAGCACTGTTTGGTTAGGTAATAGAATCTGCTCTGTATCTGGGTTGTAATGATTGATGCATTCCAAAATCAACTCTGGGGCTTGTACTGCTATAGGGAACCCTGCTGCTTCCACTAATCTACTTCCCCAAAGTTTTTTTGTTATGGGATGAATTGGCTTTTCTCTTAATCTCCTTTAAAAATCTTGCATATCATAAAAATGGAGTGAAGTATCTGTGATAGTCAACCATGCTGACTTAATTCCACCCAATCCATCAAAACCTGTGAATCTTGTTGCCATTTTATTTGATGTGTGATAGAAAAAATTCAAACAATTGCAGATGACACAAGAAGCAAACTCTATAACTTTGAAAATTAATTGGAAGCACTATCCAGTACAATAGTATAACAGTGAAACAGTAGTTTGAAAATTTGTTACTTCCCTCTTTATAAAATAACCCTAGATTTTCCCATTGAATTTCATAAATCATGCCACATGAGAAAAATTAAGTGTAAATCTATTGGATTGGTGGGTGTAAAGGTTCTAACAGATTTATCTTTGTCTTTTCACTATTTTCGTTGGCTCAATGGTAACTCTCATTAATTACTAGTTTACTTTCCATTTCATCTGTCTTTCGAAAAAACAAGAATGGAGAACTCCCTAGGGCAAAATCTGCTTAACTCAATTCTACTTGCAAAAGCCTTATCAATTCACTAATTTGCTTCTATTTACTTGCCTAAAATAATCTGCAATCAATTCACACACTTACCATGCTTGTAGGAACAATTTTTCTTCAAATGTGAAAAATGACCTTCGAGGGTAGAAAACCCGCAGCAGAGAAGTAGATTTCTGATTTTCCTCTTAAGCTTTCGCTTTTACCTTTCTACCTTAAGAACTTTACTAAAAACCTTTGAGAAACATAAAAGAGGCTTCGTGAGTGAAAAATGGTCCTTGCTAGTAACTTTACCTTTCTATTTAGGCCTTTGCAGAAAATTTACCTCTTGGGTCGAAGTCCGCCAGAGGAGTAGCTACTTCTGAGTTTTTTGACGATGCTTAATGGGTTCTAACTAATTCCCGCTATGAAAACATGATAATTATGAATGATTTGACCATAATATGGCTTACCCTTTTTTTTTCAGACTACAGATAGCATTTATGGATGGCTGCGAAGTTTCACCTTCTAGGTGCGAAAACTCGCTATGGAGAAGAAGAAACTTTGTTTTCTACTAATGCCCATTGTTTTACTTCTTCTGCCCCATTCACTTTATTTTAAGCCTCCAAAAAACACAAAACTGACTTTGGAAGTGAGAGATGGGGCCCATTGGCTCTCTTAATTCTTTAACATACATCTCTTCAAAAAATTGACTTCTGACTTTGGAACCCACCCCAGAGAAGCTCTTTTCTGATTTTTCGTCGATCACTATTTTGGCTACTTTTCGAACTTTAAAATGATTCTTTTTGTGAAATCTTGACATCATTTAGGTGATCTTTTCATAACATGGTTCATTTTACTTCAATAAAGTTTTCCAAGAGCATTTGCCAGTCTTTGCAAAATTTCACCTTTGGGGTGCGAAAACCCTGCTACGGAGAAGCCAAAACCTGCTTTTTCACCAATTCAATTTCTCTATTTCCAGATCAAACAAGTTGCAAGATAATCAATTGATTTAGCACAATTGAGAATCCCCATCAAGTATTGTTCTAAACTACCCTTTAAGGCTCACAAAAATCAAGAAATACCCACCCAGGTTATATGTGACACAGGAGAAGGGAAAAGATGAAAACCCGATGGAGAAACTCAACATCTAAAGAGGAAAGACCTATTGACTAGACTTTGACAGAACATGACATTAGTTCACTTTCTACTTTGCAAAATTTATATATGGTGAAAAGTGGGGCAACAAGTATAAGGGTTTATTTTAATTTGTATTGGGTTAGACCAACTTGTGGCTTAGTTGGGTATAAGTAAGGGGTCTTGTGGAGTCTTTAGTCATTATCATCCAACTTGGAAAGGAGCATGAAGTGTAGGAGAAAAGTTTGAGAAGGACTATTAGTTGAGGCTTGGAAAACCAAAAGATTGCTTGGTGGACTTGTGAGCACAAGTTGATATTTACTTGGGGTTTTGTACCAGAGTGTGGATCTAGACACGTTGGGATTAGGATTGAGTTGGATCTTAACAGATCTTGCAGAACTATTTTTTTAATATGTTCTTGTATTTGGCCCCCTAGAAGGCTTTATAGCTAGGCATATTTCATTTAAATTGTTATTCTATGAATAAAATGTTGAAATTTAGTATCAAATCTTGCATTGTTGTTGTGTGGTTATTTGTAGGGATTCAAATTACCTCTAGTAGGGGAACCCTTAAATTCTCACTACAGTAGGTGGTATTAGAGCTTAGTTGTTACTGAGTGTGTAGACCAAGCATCAAAGTTGAGGCAGTTTCTACCAGGACTTGGGTAAAGCCTAGAAGGGAAGGTTGATCTTGTGGAGCTGATTGATCTTCTAGATTTTTGGATTCATTGACTTGGGTTTGTAAAGGATCTTTGAAGATGCCTCCAAAAATATTGGACCCTAGGGTGATTGATGACCTCTCTGATGCTATGGAAGAAAGGTTCTTAGAGAAGATGGCATTGATGAACAATGATATGATTGCTAAAATTGTGAGTTCTATAGGTGGTGTACCTTGACATGTGGGTATTGAAGATGGTTATGAGGAAGTTTTTGAAGACTTTGAAGTTGCTGAATTGAGTGGTGAGGACAAAACTAATCATGTGGAGAGACCTATGGAAAATGAGGTCAGTTAGTTTTCTAGGCCTAGATCTTAGTTGAAGTTGAAGCATAAGAAGGAGGTTTCTAATTTCTCAAGTACTTTGAATCCTAAATTTTGAGATTATGTGTGTTGTACAAATTTCAAAATACTTTTATACTATATTATTCTATTTTATTATGTAATGTTGCACCTAGATGGATGTGCAACATGTAAAGATTCCATGGCAAATACTTGATGATTTGTTGATGTAGAGCCCTTGTCACCACTAAGAATGGAACCTTTAAATAAGGCTAAAAAAAAGGGCTCTAAAAACTTGAAAAATAATCCAAGGGGTGATTTTGGTTGATTTAGACAAGTTCCACAGTGATCTTCATTTTGGACAACTTAGGCATTGGCCAATTCTATAATGTTTCCTAAGACCACTCAATATTCACATGGGAACACTACCCAAAGAGGTTTGACACACCTTATGAAGATAATGGTGACTTCTAACATATTGAAATATGGTTTCCTAGACATAAATGACCCATTCCAGCCATTAGGTGTGAGTAATTTTGAAGGCAAAGTGTTGCTGCTATAATTAGGCTTATTAAGCCTAGTAGCCTTGCTAGACTAAAATTTCAAGTTTTCTTCTTATTCATTCAAATAACCCCTAAAAAATATTTTAGATTTTGACTCCTTCAAATGAGGCACAAAACATGTCAAAAGGGTTTGATCAAGTTTGACTTCTAAAGGTCAACAACTCCAATTCATCAAGTTGGCCTAATTGCCCAAATAGGTCACTTTAACAAAGGAAGTGGGTCAAATACTTACTGTATTGGAAAATTACTGATTAGAACATGGAGTGGGAATTGGAACAACACAAATCACCAAGTTATAGACCTTGGTTACAAGCCTATCTTCAAATATGGAACATGCTCTAATTTTTAGACTTGGTGGCCACATAGAAATGTCCAGCTTAGATGATCAAACCCTTGATCTTTCTTGCTATTTCCATACAAATGTACATGAAAATATTAATTTACATTGGTTTACCTTGCTTCAACCTAAACGCCATGAAATTCCAGTGGTGGATCAACAAGATAAAGCCATTTCTTTCTGAAACCCTTAGTAAAAACGCTCAAACAAGTCACCTTTAGTAAAATGTAGATTTCTCTCTCCTCCGAGAAAGTTAAGACCTCAAACTTGAAGCATTAGAAAGATAAATAAAATTCCTATATTATTTCAGTACTTTTATGACCTTTTTGTGTCCTTACAGTATGGAAAAATGACTACAACCATGAAATTATAGGAAAAGTTATAGTTTTTTATTGATTTGAGTGCACAAAACTTGGATACAACCTCCACCTCTCCTCTCCAAGGTGTTCATTCGACTTATATAGCCTCCCCAATGGTTATAAACCAAAATTTATCATGTTTTCTTGACAACTTATGACAACTTTTTGGACAGCTTTTGTCCCTAAACATCATTACACCTTATATTATTCCAAATATGCTTAAAACTATTTAAAACATCCAAAAATGAATCCAAGACTCATAAGACCCCAGTTACCATGTACCCAAGGTGGTTTATAACACACCTACCTAGGGTATTGGCTTACAAAGTGGGGTTAACTTATTATGTGAAATGAACATGAAAGAACTTAAAAAATTGAAAACAAATCCTACATCCTTAAATGCTTACTCCTTCAATGGTCCCTTGCATTGGATTTGAAGATGGCCCTATATTAGTTGTATTGTAACATTTTGATAATATTTGATGTAATTATTTAATATTAGGGAAAAGAGTTAAAATTTCAACATTAAATGTGGGGTCAATGGGTTAGGTAGCACATGGTTTATGTAATATTATTTGGTGGTTTTGTAGGACTTGCTACTATATAAATAGCCACAAGGGTTGTTATAGAGACAAGATAGAAGGCAAAAAGAGAAATAGCCAAGTGGGAAAAGGCTTGACATGTTAGCGAAGGGAGCATTTGTGAAGGTTAAAAGCATGGCATGAGATGTGTGAATTCATGCTTGTTCAGATGGATTGCTTGGTTGTGGCTATGGCTTTGAGGGCTTCCATGGTTGTATTGCAATGATATTTTTACTGAATAATACATGGTGATGGATGCTTTTCGAGGTTGGGTTTTTCCCTCAATGATAGTTTCCTAGGGTATATCTTGTGTGACAATTTTTGTACATATGTTGTGTATGCTTTTGCATGTGGATTTTAGTTGCATATTTATTTCAGATCTATTATGGGTTATGTGGAAGTGGTTATATTCTTTGTTACAAGTTTCCTTACAAGTGGTATCAAAGCTATTATTTAATTATAGTAACACTCACTTGGAATGTTACCCTATTAAAGGATTTAGCACCTTGTTGAAAGGCTTACAACATGGCTGTTAGACCAACCTATCATCATAGGATTTTCATTCCTAATACAATGGCTAGAAAGTATTCTATTGACTTACAATCTTTAATTGTTGATTCTAGATCCTTGTTCTACTCAATCTGATTCTAATCCTTCCTTGATCTGATATGTCTCTACTCAAAGTGCTGATGCTCTGTTCTAACCAACTGAATTCTTCAATGCTACTCTTTCTCTAAGTCGTTACACCCTTCTAAACTTTGCTAGCATTGCATATATCTCTCTTACACTAGTGCAAATTATGGAGTTTCATCCTCTTTTTAAAGGTTTTCAAAGACTTAGGGTTAGGTATGAATCTACGATCAATATTCATCCTTCTTTTCCCACTCAATTTTTTCACTTTTCCTATTGGTTGCATGCTTTCTCCATTTTTCTTATTGGCTAAATGATGATTACATAGAGAATGCAAAAGATTTGATCTTATCTTCAAGATCCTTTGAGATTCATCTTGAGTCAGCTCAAAAATGGTTTACATCTAAGTTTGTGAAGGTACAAACTCATATGCCGATTCTATGTTACTCGACACTTACTAATTACTGATGCTCAACACATATAGGAATTTTGTCTCACTCAATATCTATAGGAATTCTATTTCACTTGGCATTAATACTCTTCTCAGCTTCTATAGTGACTTAGGATCACTTATCACTCAACACTTGATACTTGCTTGGCACCTAAAGTTTACTCGACACCTATTGAATTTTTGGCTTAGTATACACTATAACTCGACATCTATATTATACTCAGCATCAACTTGAGAATTGGTTAAGTGTGTTGACACTCAATTGTCAAAACCAATCTGAGACCAACAATCTCCCCCTTTGACATGAGTGACAAAAACACTTAACTAATCATTATGAATCTAATCTCTATGAGTATAATATACATCCTATTCAACATATGTACAAAACTTCAAAAACTTATTCAAAATTTTGTAGAAGACTATATACCTTAAAAATTTGTAACTCCCCTTGAGTTGATGTGCCATTTTCTGTATCTAGAATTCCTTAAGCTAAATTTGTCTCATGCTGATTTTTCTGATACTCTTTGCCTTATCTACTCTATGTCCCCCTTTGTTTGTACTCCCCCTTTCACACATCTCCTTGCAATTTTTGTAGCTATACCTCCTTATCCTCCTTATTTCTCAAAACTCAAAATTGCATTATCTCCCCCTTTGGGGTATATCTCCTTCAATAATTTTTAGAGTAATTATTCTTTTTCACTTATTAATTAAATTTCTTTGATTTAATTAAATAAGATGCCTATTACTCTAGTTTTCTTAAGCTATCTTGTAGGTGCATACAATTAATATTTTATTAATTATAATGTGCAACCCTAGCTTTTTTAGACTTTAGGTTACCCTTTTTAGGTTTTGATCTCCTTTTATAAGGATTGATCTCTTTGTATTTTTCATTATGAAGATCTGTTGAATAATATTTTCTTTGTCTGAGTTTTTTAGATCAAACCCTTGCCTCTTTTTGTCTTTTTCTTCTCCATGATAGGTTTTTTGCATGCAGGTTTTCTTGGGCTTCATGGATTTTTTGTGCACTTTTGCTCAAATCCTCCATGGTATTAGAGCCATATCTATTGTAGCTTGTTTAGTGTTTCAAGAAAAGGGAGAACAAGGGTTTGGTGGATCAGATTTGGTATTTTTTTAGGCTTTTTCTAAGAAAATAGGGGGTCACTAATTTTTGAAGTAGTTTGATGCCAAACAGACCTCACGGATGGATTTAGAAGGCATCAAAACCCCCATTTTGATATATAGCTTGTTCGATTTGGACAACATTGATTTGGGAGGAAATTTTTTTTGCCTGGTAGGGCCATATAGCCCTCGACACATAGATCGAGACACGAAAAAAATAAATAAAAAAGGCCTTTTCGACCGTTCCACCCAGGGACCACCTGGCAGCCACTGGCGTGCCACTGGAGGACCACCTATGCTCAGCCTATGCACAGCCACCATCGGCATGCCATTGCAGCTTGGCCAGCGCCCCTGTGGCCACTGCCGCACTGCCGGCCCTCCACCCACCAAGCAGCACCACTAGTGACAATCGCCCTTGTGGCCACTGCCGCACTGCCGACCCTCCACCCACCAGGCGGCACCACTAGTGAAAATTGCCCCTACGGCCACTGCCACCAGTGGTGACCACCCCACCAGCACTATACACAATCAGCCAAAAATGCTCTGCCCACATGGCTCTTCTATAGAGTTGGCATAGGTTTTGGGGTGCCACGTGGACCTTTCCATTTCATTGGCCTAGTCAGCCCGTTGCCACATGGTATCGATGTGGCACTGCCAGGTGGCCTTTTTTTTGCTATGACAGCCTCCTAGCCATCAAATTTTTTGCCATGAAATGATGATGTCAGCATGACATCAATGCTACATCAGCACACCTGCAGGCTCTTGAGGGTCCTTTTTTGACCTACTCGCACCTTTTTGGCCCTAACTTGAGCATATGGAGGCCTTTTTTGTATCTGAAAGAAGTGTCAGAAAGTTGGTTCTAAGATAGAGATAGTGGTGTAGGATTTTTTTGGTTTTGATATAGTTTTATTGCTTTTTTTTGTTGTTAAAGTTAGATATTCTATTTTACACTCCAGGAGGTATATCTTGAGCATCCGATCTCTATTTTTGGACTTCTTTATATTGGTGGAAAGTTCCTTTTGTGCTCTTTCCAATGATGCTATTTTTTATTCTAGATTCTATTCCAGGCACATCCTATTTAGTCTTTTTCATTTTAGCATTTTGGTGGATATCCTGATTGTTTTAGGTCTGGGGATCAATTTTGTTGCTTCAATTCCTTCGTTTTGGGCTCTACCTTCTAATGTATCAGCTTTTTTCATATTCTGGTCATTATTGATATAATTTGTAAGTATCTTTATGCAAACACACTGAGATAAAGTGCCACTCTTGCATTTCAAGAACCTTTTCATCATTGTGATTTTTTATACTCGTACTATGTTATAAAGTGCCATGGGGGGGATAGTTGTTTGCCACTTATAGGCCCTCTTTCTCTTTTTCCTCATGTAGTGTCGATGACATGTGCCTTTATGTGTGTTTGTACCTCACTCTCGATGTGTTTGGTTCCTATGTTGTAGGAGATTTTTTTGGCCCACCTTTTGAGCCACCTGTCACCTCACCTACCTTAAGGGGGGGTTATATTGTTGTTCTATGCTTCCTTGGTTGATGGTTCATTAGTGTGAGCTATGTATTTAGTACCTGATCCTACATACTAGGTGATTCTAGTGGCTGGCTACCTATGCATTTTAGTGAGATGGATCATCTACCATATAGACATGCTTAGTTCATGCCTTCTATTTCCATGGCAGTTCTACAGATTATCATTTTTGACAGAGTTTTGCAGCTTCTCATGCTTCAGTGGTTCTCTTCATGATCTCTCTTTTTTCCTTCTTCTAGAACATTCTTTGCTATCTCTTTTTGGATTAGGGTTTTTCCAATGTGGTTTTCTCCATTTATCCTCTTTATAGAGATTTTTGTTTTATTGGGTACCTAATCAGGCCTTGTTGTCAGGACCCAATTTTTATGCTTTTTTAGCTGTGCTAAGTTAGCTTACCTCCTGAGATTCACTTAAGGGGGGGTGTTAGAGTAATTATTTGTTTGCACTTATTAATTAAATCGCTTTGATTTAATTAAATAAGTTTCCTATTACTCTAGTTTTCTTAAGCTATCTTGTAGGTGCATATAATTAATATTTTCTTAATTATAATGTGCAACCCTAGCTTTTTTAGGCTTTAGGTTACCCTTTTTGAGTTTTGATATCCTTTTATAAGGATTGATCTCTTTGTATTTTTCATTATGAAGATCCATTGAATAATATTTTCTTCGTTTCAGTTTTTCAGATCAAACCCTTGCCTCTTCTTGTCTTTTTCTTCTCCGTGATAGGTTTTCTGCATGCAGGTTTTCTTGGGCTTCATGGATTTGTTGTGTGCTTTTGCTCAAATCCTACGATAATTTATTATATCTCCCATTCTTATTTTCTCCTATCTTTATTATATCTCCCCCTTTATCTACATAATGTATTATCTCCCCCTTTTTGACACTTATGTCAAAGGGTCCTAAGAATGAATGGAATACGTAACCAATTTTTTTTTATTTACCTCCATTATTATCTTTAGAGAAGCATCCCAATTTTCCAATGCTATTTCCAATGCTTTGAGTTGGACAATTGTCTCTACTACAAGATGTACTAGGCCTTCTAATGTAATACTTCTAGATGTGAGGTTATTCCAGGCTGTATCTGTATCAATTTACCCTTAACATTAGTCTCTACTGCTATTAATATAGCTAACTCCTTCTGAGTGTGAAGCATTGTGGCAAAATGCTTCTCACTTTGAGCTGGATCCTTAGGTAGCTGTGTGCTTGATATCTTAAGGTTCTGCTCCAAGCTCAATATTCTCTAGCTAGTCTCTTGTGTGAAATATGAAGAGTCACATAGTTTGGAGTATAATGAGAATATGTTCTCAAGTACTATTTTCACTTTCTCAACCTTCTTAGCCAATTCTGCCTATTATAGTACTATCTCACTAGATATCTTCTCAGTCACCTTCATTTGAAATTTCTTTTCAAACCATTCTAGTAATTTAACATTAGTATCAAGGTCTTCATTTTGTACCTGGTCCACTATGTTAGAAAATTGCTCCATATTGGGCTTTGTTTCGTCAGGTACTAGCAAGCTGAATGCATCAAGGAAGATGTCTTTGATTTCTACTAATGCTTGCCTTTGTCTATACTCATTTCTAATTATCTCTTGCTTCTTCTTCCTCTCTAGTGCCTCTTGCACTTCATTTATCTATGCTAAGTTCATTATCTTGTAGTCATAACTTGGTATGACTATCTCTTCATCAAGTGCAGGGTCTCCATAGTGAAGTACCCTTGCTACCTTGGTGGAGCTTGAGCCTGGTGCTGACATTTTTAGTGGTACTACATCAGTGCTCAATTGCTTGGTAGGAGTCCCTATAGTTGGCAAATTAACCAATTTCTATATTGCCTCTTGCTCTCTTTCCTTGGGGGTTTTATCCTCTTCCTTATCTTCTTCACTTCTGCCTTGATCAATTATAATGATTTGAGAAGGCTCACCTTGGCTTTGTGCTGTAGGATCCTTTTTTCCTATCTACTCCTTTACTGACTCCTCAATAGTTGAAGTTATTGTCATTGTGGAATCAACCTTAGCAGTTGTGTCTTATGCTACTTGCTCTTTTGGTTCATCACTTGTAGCTATAGGAGGTTGTGAAGGTGGTTCATTTGTGTTCACATTCTCCTTAGTCATTTTAGCTATAGCCTTTTGTAACTCTTCTATACTCACCAAAATAGGATTTGTACACAAATCTCATTGTAAAGTTGTTTGGTGAAGGATCTTTTTGAGATCCTCTATAGTTAGTGGATTAATGTTCCAACCTGAGGTGTCAGGAACATCCTTTACAATTATAGTTTCTATAGATGTAGGTTCTATACATGGAGGGCTTGGTGGTGGCAGTTGTGTGTGTTGTACATTGTTCTTGGTGCTACTCCTCAACTGTTGCCTCATTACCTTTATGTGTCTTCTCCTCCATTGTTACCTCTTCTTTCTCTTTCTCATTTTCCTTTCCTTCCTCATCATCATTTCTTCCCTCAAAAGGATCTTCTTTCCCTTGACTATTGTTCACCCATAAATTAATTTCCACATTTGTGTGGACTTCTTTACAATATACTCAATTTTATTCTGTAGAATGCTAAAAGCTCTATATTTGGGTGCAAATTTCCTCCCATGTTTTTTGCTAGCCTTATTTATTTGACCTTTTGTAAGGTCTAGCATTAAATGAGCCAATTTTGACTCCCTTATTTCCTTCTCCATATTTAGGCAATAATGCCATTTATTTTTAACAATGGAGCTTAGCTGCTTAGGCATAGAATTGTCAAGTTCAAGTGGAGTAGTCTTGAACTTGGCCATCATAGTGTAGATAGATTCTTCTACTATGTTCTACTCTTCCCTTGAAAATTTGTTAAAATTAATGGTTTTCAATCCACTTAAATCTACATTATCCCTAATGTTATCACAAACATTTTCAAGGTCAGATTTGGTGGTATGACTTACCACTCTGAATTGATCATTGTCAGATTCTATCCTTTCTTCATCTAACTCTAGGGGTGCCACATATTTTCTTCTTTTCTTTTTTTCTGGCCCTCCTTGATGTGTAGCTTTCTACTTTCCCCATTCCTTTACCACTTTTGATGTTTCCTTAGTGTCTACCCTTGTAGCAGGCTTGGCTAGGCTCAGCTCAACTACTTTCTTTTTCCCTTTGGGCTATCTAGTAGGCTATTTTTGTGCCTTTATTTTCATAGATACAGCCTTGGGTGCTTCTTTCTCGGCATCTTCTTCTTCCTCTGGATCCTCACCCATGTCTTGGGTCAGTGCTAATGGCTTTTTTCCTTGTTATTCTTCATCACCTTTGGCCTGTTCATCTTCTTCTTCTTCAGCAGTGCCCTCACCAAATTTTTCCTTTAACTTCTTTACTAGTTTTTCCTTTTTCTTTAGTGTGGAGATAGTCTTCAATTCCATGTCCAACTTTTATCTTACCACATCAAAAGTCCCAAAATGTGGTGTACTCTTATCCACTTCTTCTGTTAATAATGTTGTTATAGCTACAAATGCCTCATCTATATTTATCTCATATCCAAGAGGTCTTAGCCATCTAACCCTTGGTATGGCTACTTGTATGTAAGTATAATCAATAACTACAAGAAAACATACATCATTTACATGTTGTTCTACGAATGAAACTGGTATCCTTAGCCTCTATTTCATGGACTTCTTAAAATCTTCAAAATAGCTAGTCATGAGTGTTTCAAAATTAGCTCCCATTTGTTCAATATATTCATTCACATGAGCTATTATGGACCTATTAGTTTTCTAGCTAACTTTACCAAAGGATGGAAATTCATTTTGTACATAGAAAAATATGCAAATCAAAATTGCACCAAATTTGCATTGTGCTCCCTTAGTTCTCCTTATTGCTGCTAAGTTCTCATTGATTTATTGCAATTGTAATTCTGCAAGATCATAAGTATGATCCCTTTTCAGTAGTTTGTACTCAACATCCACTACAATGCATGGTACACTATTGAGTCTACTGGATTGATAAAACTTGTGAGAAATAAACCTAACAACAAAGTCAACAAGAGAGTCTTAGATAGTATCTATAGTTATTCCTCTCTTGTTCCATTTGGAACTTGTGTTCTTCTTAATAGCTTCCTTCGAGTCACTTCTAATGGTCTTTGGCCAATCTAAGGTTGGATACCCTATTACTCTATGTACAATCCTCTTTGTTATTTTCACTAGGCCATCTTCTAGCCACAAACTTCCATCATAAATCCTGGTTAAGACTATTATGATCCATTTAGTTTTAAAAATAGTGAGGAATTCTAGGGCACGAGTCAAACCCTTCCTCTTAATGATTTGGTACTCTTCCTTCAAAACTCCATTTTCAAAAAACCTATTGTATGCTTCTCTCATCTCCATGTCTCCAATAGGACCAATCTTACAATTATAACATCTCCTAACATCTTGGACTATAACTACTTTATGAGGAATAACAAATAGGGCTCCGACTGCGTCATTTTTGTATGTGACTTCAAGGATTGGCCAAAAATTAGGTTGTTTAACTTCGTTTGACACAAGTTAGACCTCAAATGGCTCTTTCTCCTATGGTTTCCTAGAACTAAAGGCCATTTGTGTGATCTAGGGTTTAAATACAAAGAAAATGTGAAACTACATAGCTCGACACTAGTATAAATACCTTGAGATTAATGAGACTAAGTTGAATCACTATTGAAATTGACTCAAATGCTGGATTCTCTACTTTGAAATTGTTCTGCGCTCTTCTTTTTCTTTTCTCTTTATTCATGGTGAAGAAAAATAGTTCAAATGTGATAATATACCCTATTTTCATAGCATTTAATGCTTAGTGTGTTTACAACTATCCACTCAACTTCTTAAGCATTTCTACATTACTCAGCTTCCATTATCTTTCCACCACTCTACATCCACTGAAGTATCCTTATTCAATTTTAACTAAAATTTACTTTTACTCAGTTTCTACTACCAACTTGGTTACAATTAACCATAAAACTTCTACTAACTTTGGCAATGAACTCAACATGTATTGGGATTTTTACCCCTCACCTAAAGGCAATTCAACAATACTTATGAAATCTTGAAATTTTAACTTTGCATCTCTATTCATGCTAATTTCTTCTTTTCAATACTTGCTTGTCTTGGAACTGATGTATGATAAATCTTTGTATATTAGTCCCACATACCTTTTCTTTGCTTAGTTTGATGAAGTGTGACCACTTGAACTTTTAGGTGAAATGATCCCTTCATTTGATGTGCTGCTCCCATCTTTCTTCTTCCATGTCTTATTTATTTATCCTTTGATGTGTTCAACATCTACCTTCTCTTTTCCTTTGTTGAACTTTGAATTGTGTACCTTTGACCTTGTTGGGAAATTCTTGCTAATATGTCTAGTCTTCAAAAAATTGAAGCATGTATTTTGGCTAAGCCATCTATTGTAGTTTTCACTAATATGTGTTCTTATGCAATTCTCAATGATGTGTCCATATTCATAATAGTAATGACAACTATACCTAGTGTTGTAGTCTCAATTGTAGTGATGTCCATGATTATTTCCCCTTGCTAGCTGATAGGGTGTCCACATAGGCTTTGATCTATATTCAAAAGATCTATGTCCATTCTTCTTGCAATTGTAGCAGCGACCTTCAAATCTTGGTGTTTTGATAGTCCTAGTCATGTAGTCATGTGCTTGATGTCCTTGCTTGTTGCACAATGACCAACATTCTTAGGTTTTTGATGCTGATGGGCATTTTTTCTCCTACACACATTAGAGGTATGTCCCTTTTTACCACATAAATGACAAGTAGGTTTAGTGTTCTTACCTTTGTTACTTCTTTCTTTTGTAGTCTTGGATGACTCTCCTTTTTTAGTGCTGGTGTATCCTAGTCTTGAAGTATCATTGCTGGCTCTTGGTGATTTCAGTAGCTATTCAAAGTACTTGATAGCCTCATTAGCTTTATTGAAGCTCTCTACAATTTCCTTCTCTCTTTTTAGGTCATTTTTCAATTATTCATTTTGCATCTTCAGTGTATAGATCTCAATATCCTTGATATTCAGTTCATGATGTGCATTCATCATATGACTTAGGGTATCTAGCTACATGTTTGAAATTCTTGCAAGCTCAATTGACTTTTCTTCCAATCTATTAGCAAGGTTTCTCTTGTCTTCTTCTACCATAGCCTTATCTTCAATGGCTCTTTTCTTCTATTTAGTTACTTCACAAATCATCATGGCTTATGATTCTTGTTCAATCTTGAGAGTTCTGATCTCTTTTGTTTGAGCTCTATTCTTCTCCATTAGATCTACTATTGCTACATCAAACTCTTTGAAATCTCCATTTGTAAACAATTTTGAAGTGTCAATCTCTTTGTGTTGTGTATCATTCTTAGCTATGGCAATCTCTCTTCTTCTCTTTAAAGATTTTCTCAGTTCTTCTCTAGCTTCTTCCAAATTATATAAAGCAAGTTGCATATCAATCACCTAGTTTTCTACGACCTTCCTAAGTTTGTAGACTTCCATTTCTAGATCTTTTCTCCAAGCTATAAAGCTCGTCCTTGTGAGAACTTGGCTCTGATACCAATTTTTGGAATTTACAAATGGGAATATTTATTTTTGAGAGAGGGGGGAGGGTGAATCAAAAGTAACTAACTTTAACATTTTGAAATTTTTAGTTGAGATCATTCACATGCATCTAACATATCTAATTAACATAAAAATAAAGACATGCATAAAAATAGACAACATAAGATTTTGGTCACCCATAAACCCTCCAAAATGAGAAGGTAAAACTAGGATGGGGATGGCACCCACAAATTATCACTACATCAATATGTAACTGTTTAAGGTTACAAAGTTTGACCACTTCCAATGGTTTTCCCTATGAAAGGCCTATCTTGTTAAAGACTTTACACCTTGTTAAAAGTGACCTAGTTAAAGGATTTACTAACACTCACTTAGAATGTTACCCTATTAAAGGATTTAGCACCTTGTTGAAAGGCTTACAACATGGCTGTTAGACCAACCTATCATCATAGGATTTTCATTCCTAATACAATGGCTAGAAAGTATTAGAATCTAATGAGCTATTGACTTACAATCTTTAATTTTTGATTCTAGATCCTTGTTCTGCTCAATCTAATTTTGATCCTTGCTTGATCTGATATGTCTCTATTTGAAGTGTTGATGCTCTATTCTAACCAACTAAATTTTTCAATGCTGCTCTTTCTCTAATTTTTTACACCCTTTTGAACTTTGCTAGCATTTCATATATCTTTCTTACACTCATGCAAATTATGGAGTTTCATCCTCCTTTTAAAGGTTTTTGAAGACTTAGGGTTAGGTATGAATCTATGATCAATATTCATCCTTCTTTTCTTGCTCAATTCTTTCACTTTTCCTATTGGTTGCATGCTTTGTCCATTTTTCTTATTGGTTGCATGCTGATTATATAAGGAATGCAAAAGATTTGATCTTATCTTCAATATCCTTTGAGATTCATCTTGAGTCAACTCAAAAATGGTTTACATATAAGTTTGTGAAGGTACAAACTCATATGATGATTCTATGTTACTCAACACTTACTAATTGCTGATGCTCAGGACATATAGGAATTCTGTCTCACTCGACATCTATGGTAATTCTATTTCACTCAGCATCAATACTCTGCTCAGCTCCTATAGTGAGCTGACATCACTTATCACTCGACACTTAATACTTTCTTGGCACTTGAAATTTACTCGACACCTATTAAATTTATAGCTTAACACACAATGTAGCTCTACATTTGTATTATACTAGGCATCAACTTGAGAATTGGTTAAGTGTATTGACATTCAATTGTCAGAACCAATCTTAGACCAACAGATTTCAAACTTCTTATAGGTGTTAGAAAGATAATTCATGGCATTACAACTTAGTGTAGGTTTGGTTGTATGATTTGATATCTTGTTAGGCTTTAACCACCAAAAAGTTAGATGTTTATTTTGAGCACAAGTTAGAGCATAACTTGGGCATATAGAGTCAAATTTTGGACTTCGAGTAGTCAACGGAAAGCTCTTGGAAATCTCTACACATTGGTTTAGATTTGGTGCAAGTTTGGATTGATTTATTTGGTGATCTATTTAGCTAAACAATTAATAGTATATATTAACTATGGTAACATTGTGAGTTTATGACATTGTATGCTTGGAGATTTAAGAATTGATGTCACTGTATACTCATTTCATATTTTAGATTGGTCTCATGATGATATTGTTACCAATCTTTGGTTTGGATATGTATGATGACTTATTGGGTCTACTAGTTGTGTAGTATTGTAAGCAGTCTATACTTATATGTTGCATTTATAGCTTGGTTATGGGTTGTCTTTGTCCATTGATCTTTCATTATTGATGTATATTCAAATTTGTGGCTTAACTTTGGGTTTTCTATTCCCTAAGTCAAATTATTTATAAATTTTTCTTCATGTAGAAGGGATGATATGTTGTTACCAGGTATAGTCATGGTGGAGGATTATGGTTGACTATTATATGCTGATAGGTTGGACATTTTGAGAGTCAGACGCTCAGTTCATGGATGTGATCATGGTGCTATGGAATTTGGTATGACATGATTGGATATAAAGGTACATCCTTGATGTTCATTTGTTTGGATTCCTGATTTGGTTATGATGGTACATCTTCTCAGTTGAGGATCATGGTTATTTGGTTTCTTTTGAGGAGCTTATGATGTGCACTTTGAGTTCTTTGATGGTTTGATACCTTGGTTGATTCTCACTGTTAGAGGATGGTTTTTTCATCATACTATCATGGATATCTTAGATGCATGGTTTAGTGGGAGCTTTTGATAGTGATGAGTTGACAATGCAAGATTAGTTCCTAGTTTGGCTTCTATCTTCTTAGTTTGGAGATATTGGTTTCACTTGGTGCTAACACTTTGGTTGTGTATGTGTAGACCTAGACTATCTTCATGTAGGAGATGGATTTTATGATGCCATGGGTTACTCAATACCATGATTGAGTGTGAATTTTTTGCATTGATATATTTATTGAGTGTTTGTAGATGTTGGAGGTTTGTCTTAGATCCTATTGTTGCATAAGCATCTTTAGCATTTCTATGGTGCACTTACTATCTTCATGGTGTATGGAGATGGTTCTTCATGGTATGTAGAGATGGATTTCTTCATGGTGTGTGAAGATGGTTTCATGTAGAGGACTTATGAGGTTCTTGGTTAAGGTGTGGTTTATGCTTTCATTTGACATGTTATCCTTAGTGCTAGTATGATTTTATTTTTATGTCATGGTATACTCTTGATACATGTTTAGAGTTTTGACATGTTATAGTATGTTCATATGGAGCATGTTATCTCTTTGGTTTAGATAGTTAGATCATATTGTAATTTTTATGTTCCTTAGGCCATGGTTAGAACTTTGACAATGATCTTAGTTTAGTTTCTTGTTATTAAGCACATTGATCATAAGATGGATTCTTCATGATATTGCTATGTTGCATTTGGAGTTTTCATGGATTGATTGGTTATATACTATAGTTTGGGTGTTTTTGAGGCTTCTTGGTTGGGGTTTTATGGAGGAGATCACACTTACACAATTTACATCTAGAGGTGTCTATAGATGGACATGATACAAGTTATGATTTGCATGGTTTCTCCATGGTGTTGCTTATCTTACTGGATGTTTGATTTTTCTTGCATTGGATTTGAGGTCGGTTAGAGATTGTGATCACTAGTTTGTGCTCATGTATGCCATGTGAAAGATGACATGGTTATTCCTTTATCTCTTTCTTATGTTGGTTGTGGAGAGCTTGGGAGACTATTGGAGATTTTTTATGAGAGTTGTGTTGGTAACAATTGGTTAATTGTGTATTGTCTCTGATGTTACACAAAATGTCATATCATTGCCTATTAATGTATGCCAAGCTCACTTGGTAAATAAAGATAGTTTCCTATGCCTACCAAGAATTCTAGAGTTTTCCTAATTTAGAAGACAATGTCTACTAAGTTCACTCAGGTGAAAAAGAAAAAGTTTGCAGAAGTTGAGCGTTAATCGAGCTCACTTAGTTCATGAAGAAAATGTTGGATGGAACCAGTGTTAACTAATATTGCTTGGTTACCAAGGGAATTTTGTGAATATGTAGTGTTACCAGAGTTTACTTGGTTAACATAGGAAAATTGCTTTTAGTTAGTATCTACCAAAGAGGGTTAGCTAATGAAGGGTTTTCTTGTTTTGGCATATTGAGTTCAATTGATTTTTTTGTTGGTTCTAGCCAACTAAGAAGATAAATATTAATTATTCTAAGTTGTATTCAAGATGACTTGACAATGTGTAAGATATAAATATAAGGTCAAATTGAGGATTGAATTTTAAATTGAAGATTTGATGATGCTTAGAGGAAGTGAATTAGAAGGATAAGTAGAATATCCTTTGTGAGCCAAAAAGATACATTCAATCAAGAAGGATCAAGTACACAAGCTAGAATTGAAATCTATAATAAAAAATTCATTTGCATCAGAAATTAGGTCATCTCATTGTTACTCTCTAACCATTGTAGTAGTGATCTAAATCTCTTAACAGAGTTGGCCTAACAACTATTTGTAAATTCTCTAACAAGGTGGCATTTCTAGATTGAATTGTCTAAAGACCTCCAAAAAGGCCACATTAATAGGCTAATTAAATCCTCTAATAGGGTCACACCTAACATCATGTTTTGTAACCTTTAATAGGGTTGGATTCTAATAGGGCCCACTTTAGAAGAGTGAAAATCCATAAGGAGTTGCAATTGGTGGTTTTTCCCAAATTGGGTTTCCATGCTAAATCTTGGTGTCAATTGTGTTCATTCTATTTCTTTTGTGTGTATTTAACTAAGTTAAATCAAGATAAAAAATAGATAATATCTTAAGATTTTCATGATAAGCATTTGCCGAGTTATTTTAGTGTTTACCGAGTTATAACATTTGTTAGTGTAAACTGAGTGCTTGTGTATTTTTTGAGTAACAAAATAATATAATTTACATAGAGTTTTGATTTGTATTGACATCTAAGGAATCTATGATTTATTTTTTGTGGTAATTGATTCAACTCTCCCCTCTCAATTACTTCTCTTATATTTCAAACAATTGGTATCACAACTTCTTAGTGCTTGCAGATAAGGTTTCAAGGAGCTAAGATAATGATCAAGATGTCTTACAGAAGAGAGGTTCCCAAGTTGAATAGATAAAAATTTGTAGCATGGAAGGAACTCATGAAGTTAGATTTGCAAACCATTAGTGATTCAAGTTTAATTATTAAGCGCTGCTTACACAACTCCTACTAGGATAATGTCTATTAAAGAAATTATTGAAAAGAAAAATCATAATATCATGATGATTGATGTAGCCTCATCTCTTAATTATGCTAAATTTGATGAAGTCAAAGGATGTACTAATACTCATGAAATGTGGACCAAACTGAAGGAAATTTATGGAGGTGATGATAATGTAAAAAGAGATGAGGCAAAAAGCTTAAAAGGTTAGTTTGATCAGATGAAAATGAGAGAAGAAGAAAATATTGCAAAATATGTTGATAGAATCAAAGCCAATGTCAATGCTATAAAAGCCTCTGGAGGAACGATTGATGATGTAAAAGTGGTAAGCAAGGTACTCAGAACCCTTCTTCCTATCTATGCAATCAGAGTGTCTTCTATTGTAGAAATGAGATGTGATCCAAATAAAAAGATAACTTTGGATACACTAGTCAGAAGGTTGACAACATTTGAACTAGATAATTATGATAATTATATTCTTAGTTCTAGAAATCTTGAGTCTAAATTTGAAGCCAAGGTATAAGTCAAGAAGAAAGACAAAAAGTCTAAAAGCAAACAATCTCAAAGTGAAGAGGAAGATTTTTTTGATAGTGATCTTGAATCTATTGAAGCATTACTTGCAAGAAGGTATCCCAAAGACAAAGGAAAGTATAAAGGTAAAATTCATTTAATCTATTTCTCTTGTGAAGAAGTTGGACACATTTCTATAAGGTGCCCAAATAGAGAAGAAAAAGATGAAAATAAGCACATCAAGTTCAAAGACAAGAAGGATTTCAAAGATTTCAAAAACTACAAAGACTACAAGGACAAAGGTCAGGAATATTGTTTCATAGGTAAAGATTATGATAGTAGTGAAGATGATGAAATGGTATATATTGTTGTAAAAGATGAATATGATGATGAAGGAGAGAAAATTTCACTTATCTCTCATTGATAATTAGGATACTCCATACTTAAGCATACTCAGGCTAGAGTAGTACTAGGATGGGACACCTCTTGAGAAGTACCAGTGGTTCACCCCTATGAGCATCACCTAGATCCAATGAGTGCTAAGTGTTCCATTTATCCTCATGAGATATGGATTCATGTTGAATCATTACTCATGAAACATGGGTCAATGATTTTGGCTCAAAATCACATAGTTAAATCCTCATAACAATATCACAATTTATCTCTCATATTATAAAAAATGATACATGGATTATTGATAGTAGCTGCTCACATCATATGACTGGTGATAAAATAAAGTTTGAACACATGGAACATTATGATGGTGGTAGTGTGAGATTTGGAAACAATGAACTTTGTTGCATAAAGGGAAAAAGGTTGTATCTCACTAACCAATGAACTTAGATGTGACAATGCTTATAGGGTTGAAGGACTAAAGCATAATATAATGAGTGTAGCATAGTTGAAAAAAATTAGATTCAAGGTAGAATTCATTAATAGGAAGGCCAAACTGGTGGATGGAAAAGGAAACCTAGTTGGGTGTGACAAACAAAAAAATAGGTAATCTATTCTACCTAGATCTCAATGAAAGTTCAAGTTTTATTGCTCAAGTAGAAGAAAGTTGGTTATAGCACAAAATATAATTTCATGTAAACTTTGATAATCTAATCAAGATAAGAAAGAAGAAAATAGCAAGAGGTATTCCTAAACTAAGGAAACATGATGTGGATCTATGCAAAAATAGTGAAATTGGTAAGATATGAAAGACAAGTTTTAGAGTGTAAGAAGGAATAGATCCATCATGGATTATGCAAGAACATTGATGATAGAAAAGAATGTTGTAATTAAATACTGGAAGGAAGTAATAAGTAATATAGTGCATACCTTAAATAGAGTATAGTTGAAGAAAGACTCAAATCAAACTCCTTATGAACTATGGTATGGCTACAAACCTAATGTAAGTTACTTAAAAGTATTTGGTAGCAACTGTCATATCTTGAAGGAATTTAGGAAAGGTAAACTTAATGTCAAAGGTGATGAAGACATATTTTTAGGATACTCTTGCAAAAGTAAAGCATACAAATGTTTGAATTTGTCTACTCATTAAATCATAGAAAGTGGATATGTAAGAATTGATGAGTTTGTAGAAAAGAGTAAAGATGAGAGCAAAAAAGAACTTGAGTATTACAAAAGATTTGTTTATTATGAACCTGATACTTTGCCAAATCTGATTGGTAGTTAGAAGGCCTCACCCCCCGAGTCTCCAAAATTTCCAAAAGCTATTGAGTTGCATCTTGTGCAACTTGAGGGACAGTCTGAAGGACCCAAGTCATAGTTAGAAGCTACTAAGCTACTATGAGAGAAAACCAAGTCTGATGGACCCAAGTCATAGACAGTGGGACTCAAGATTAATATAGAAGATCATGAAGAAGTCAGTGGAACAAACTCCAAATCCAAAATACCTATGTTTTCAAGATATGTCAAAAGGCATCATGCACCTGATCAAATCATTGGAGACAAGTCACATGGAACAATGACAAGAAAAAAATTGAAAGGTACATGTTTGCTTGCTAAATTTGAACCTATAAATGTTAAAGATGCTTTGGATAATGAAAGTTTGATTGAAGCTATAAATGAAGAAATATAATAGATAGAGAAGAATAAGACTTGGACTCTTGTTCCAAGACCCAAAGATAAAAATGTAATTGGCACAAAGTGAGTATTCAGAAATAAGCTAAATGAAGATGGAGAGGTTTCCAAAAACAAAGCAAGGTTAGTATGTAAAGGTTATTCTCAAGAAGAAGGTATTGATTATGGTGAATTTTTTTCTCTTGTTACAAGATTAGAAGGTGTTAGAACTTTACTAGCATATGAAACTCATAGAGGATTTAAAGTTTATCAAATGGATGTAAAATCTACAATCTTGGATGGAATTCTTGATGAGGAAGTCTACATAGAAAAACTTGAAAGTTTTGTAGATCCTAGCAAAAGAGATATGGTCTACAAATAACATAAAGCATTGTATGGTGTTAAGCAAGCTCCCAGAGCTTGGTATGAAAGACTTCATGACTACTTGATAAAGATTGGTTTTCAAAGAACAAATGATAAAAAGAAATTATACATCAAAGAAGGACCTGACAAGAAGACTGTGTTGGCAAAAATATTTGTGGATGAAAATTTATTCATTAGAAATGATGACTTATGCAAGAAATTTTTAGTAGAGATGAGTAAAGAATTTGAGATGTTTATGTTAGGAGAGATAAAATTATTTTTTGGATTGTAGATCCAATAGAAGATAGATGGTATCAACATTACTCAATCAAAATTTATCAAGGAGATACTAAAGAAGTTTGGAATGGAAGATTCAAGACCAATTGGAATACCTATGTCTATTGTACATAAGATTTCTAAAAATGATGATTCTAAGGAGGAAGGTTAGATCACATATAGATCAATGATTGAAAAATTGCAGTATTTAGTGCACACAAGGCTTGATATTAGATTTTCAGTTGGTATGGTGGCAAGATTAGATTAGTGAATCCTAAAGAAAATCACATTATTGAAATCAAGAGAATCTTGAGGTATCTGAAAGGTACTAAAGAATATGGTTTATGGTATAGAAAAGGAAGCAATTTGGATTTGAAAGCATTCATAGATGTTGATTGGGTAGGAGGTGTTGATGACAAAAAGAGCACTAGTGGTGGAGCATTATTTCTTGGTAAAAGACTAGTGTCTTGGACAAGTAAGAAACAAAATTGTATTTCTCAATCAACATCAGATGTAGAATATGTGGTAGTACCTATAATTATTCAAATGTTGTTTGGTTCAAACAACTATTCGTAGATATGAAGATAGAAATCAAGGATCTAATGGTTATCTTTTGTCATAACACAAGTACAATTAATATATCAAAGAATCATGTGATGCACACCAAAAC
The DNA here is from genome assembly GCA_028749045.1 of Cupressus sempervirens. Classification (NCBI taxonomy): domain Eukaryota; kingdom Viridiplantae; phylum Streptophyta; class Pinopsida; order Cupressales; family Cupressaceae; genus Cupressus; species Cupressus sempervirens. The sequence continues at coordinate 107,539,899 of CM053783.1, forward strand.
CAAGAATATTGCATAAAATATCATTTTTGAGAGAATTAGTATAGGATAAAGAGGTAAGATTGGAATATGTGAATACTGAAGACCAAATTGCAGATATATTCACTAAGCCATTACCTAAGGATGCATTTTCATATTTAAAAAGTAAGTTAGGGGTCATTCCCCTATTTGAAGCTCACTAAATGAAGTTTAGTTATGCATCAACTAGAGCATGTTGACAATAAGTTAGTTGATGTAGTATTGACAAGGGCACATTGCAAATGAATCAATACATAAGACACATTGGTATTCACTAAATATTGTCTTTGGCATGAGATGTCAAAGAGGGATAAGTTTACTATCATTAATCTCATAGAAATTTTATAAAGATAAAGAGAAAGAGATGTAAAAGAGGGAGAATGCACTTGGTATGATATCAAAAAAGGAAAGTATGCTATCAGAAGAAGATGTTGCTGATAGAGTTTTGCTGACAAAGGGAGAAATTAAAGGTACAAGGAGTTCACATTGATTGAGGGAGTTCTCATGGTTGAGAATTAGAATGAAACTAAGGATATGTTCCTTATTTTATTCTTTCTCTAAAAGTTCTATTGCATTATGACATGTTGTGTTTCCATCAATGCCAAAGAGGGAGATTGTTGCTAACAATTGATTAATTGTGTCTTGTCTTTGATGTTACACAAAATTTCATATCATTGCCACTTAGTGTATTTTGAGCTCACTCGAGTGATAAAGATAATTTATTATGTCTGTTGAGCATTCCAAAGCTTTCCTAGTTCAGAAGACAATGTCTACCGAGTTCACTTGGGAGACAAAAGAAATTTTGTAGAAGTTCAGTGTTAATTGAGCTCACTCAGTTAATAAAAGAAATGTTGGATGGAACTAGTGTTAACTAAACTCACTTGGTTACCAAAGGAACTTTATAAATATGCAGTGTTAACCAAGTTTATTTGGTTAACACAAGAACATCATTTTGAGTTAGTATCTACAGAGTAGGGTTGACTAATGAAAGATTTTCTTGTTTTGGCATATTGAGTTCAATTGATTTGTTTGTTGGTTCTAGCCAAATGAGAAGATGGATATTAATTATTCTAAGTTTTATTCAAGCTAACTTGATAATGTGTAAAATATAAATATGAGGTCAAGTTGACGATTGAATGTGTGGAACATAAATTGAAGATTTGATGATGCTTAGAGGGAGAAAATTAGAAGGATAAGAAAAATATCCTTGTTAAGCTATAAAGATAAATTCGATCAAGTATAAAAGCCACAATTAAGATTTGTAATCAGCAATTTAGTTGCATTAGAAATTAGGTAATTTCATTGTTACTCTCTAACCATTGTAGAAATGATCTAAATCTCTTAACTTAATTGGCTTAATGGATATTTATAAATCCTCTAATAAGGTGGCATTTCTAGATTGAATTTTCTAAAGACCTCTAATAAGGCCACTCCTAATAAGGTGATTAAATCCTCTAATAGGAACACACCTAATAGTGTGTTTTGTAAACTTTAACAGGGTTGGCTCTTGACAGGGCTCATTTCAAAAAAGTGAAAATCAGTAACTAGTTGCAATTGGTGGTTTTTTGCAAATTGCGTTTCCACTTGAAATATTGGTGTCAATTCTGTTCATGCTATTTCTTTTATGTGTATGCAACTAAGTTAAATTAAGATCAAATACAAAAAATATCTTAAGATTTTCATGATAAGAATTCGTTGAGTTATTTTAGTGTTTACCAAGTTACAACATTTGTTAGTGTAAATTGAGTGCCTATGTGTTTTCCAAGTAACATTAGAATATAGTTTACACAGAGTTTTGATTTGTATTAACATCTAAGGGATATGAGATTTATTTTTTGTGGTAACTAATTCACCCCTCCCCTCTTAATTACTCCTCTTATATTTCCAACAAGTTATTCTTGGAGGTTATTGGTTTATGTGTTGTGGATGTCCTTGAGACTACATGGACTCACTTCTTTGAGATTTTCTGAGTGGATTGGTTATAGAATTGACATTATCATTTTTAGTGGGAGTTTCTTGGTATATATGTGATAGGTATTTATCTTGAGGCTTATGATTGTAGGTTACAAATTGGATATGTTGATGATGTGAGATTCACTTGGTATACCTTTGTAGGTATGGATAGTTGGATGGGTTTGGCACTTGTTGTGGGTTCTATTTTAGCTATGGATATTTTGACAACTATGGATATATGTGATTACCTTTGGATTAGGTTTTGTACTTGGAATTTTAGTTGGTACATGATTTTATGATCTTCTAATGCAGCAATTTGGATGGATTTCTCTTTGGATTGCTTCTATGTATGTCTAGTGGCAATGGCATAATAGAAGGTCACTTCATTCATGTTTGAGAGGCTAGATACTTTTATTTTGTCATAGGTTTTAGGATGGAGAAATTGTTATAATTTTGATCCATGATGGTGGATGTGCTAAGAGGGATTGTTTCCTTGTTCATTTATGTGGCTATAGATTGATCCTGTGAAATGTATACAAGTGGGAGATTGTTGAGATTATGTGTGTTTCACACATTGCATAATATTGTTATATTGTATTACTTTAATTTATTATGTAATGTTGCACCTATATATATGTGCAACATATAAAGATTCTCATGAGATATAATTGATGAGTTGTATTGTAACACTATGATAATATTTGATGTAATTATTTAATATTGGAGAAAATAATTAAATTTTCAATATTAAATGTGCGGTCAAAGAGTTAGGTAGCACATGGCTTATGTAATATTACTTGGTGGTTTTATGGGACTTTCTACTATATAAGTAGCCACACGAGTAGTTTTAGAGACAAGACATAAGACAAAAAGGGAAAGAGTTGAGCAAGGCAAGGCTTGATAGGTTAGCCAAGGGAGCATTTGTGAAGGTTGAAAATATGGCATGGGATGTGTGGATTCATGCTTGTTCACATGGATTGATTGGTTGTGGCTATAACTTTAAAGGCTTCCATGGTTATATTGTAATGGTATTTTTGCTGAATAATACATGGTGATGGATACTTTTGGAGGATGGGTTTTTCCCTCAAATGAGATTTTCCTAGGATATATCTTATGTCACAATTTTTGTGGGTATGTTGTCTATGCTCTTGCATCTGGATTTTAATTGCATATTTATTTTAGATCTATTATGGGTTATGTGGAAGTGGTTATATTCTTTATTGCAAGTTTCCTTAAATTGAAGACCTGATTGATTAGATTGGTGAATTGGAAGACTACTTTGAGTTAGAGGATATTGAGGACCCACTTAGAGTAAGGTTGGCAAAAACTAGAATGAAAGGACATGCCACTCATTGGTGGAAAGATGTACTAAGATACAAAGAGGACGAAGGTGAAATAAATATCACTAGATGGAGGTTGCTGATAACTAAGTTGAAGGATAAGTTCATTCGTACTAATTATGAACTTGAGTTCTTCAAAAGATTGTAGAATTGGAAATAAAAATATATGATTGTGAAAGATTATATCAAGGAGTTATACAAGTTGACTACTTGGTCTAGGCATAGAGAATTTTTAAAGGAGAAGATAGCTCAATACATTAGTGGTTTGAGATTCAATATCCAAGATGAGGTTGTCATGTTGAAGATTGATTTAGTTGAGGATATTTATCAGTATGCCTCAAAGGAAGAAGATAAGTTGAAGAGAAAAAGTCAAGGAAATTCTAGAGGGAAGGAGAAGCTAGATAGCTTGGAAAAAGCTAAACTAAGTGGTGAAGATGAACCAAAACCTATTGATTAGAAGAGGAGGATAGGTAGATGTGAGTTTAAGGGTACTTGATATAGATGTGGTGAAGTAGGACATAGATATTATGACTGTCCTAAGGCTAGTGATAGAAGAACTACTATTGTGAATGAGATTGAAGACCATGACAATCAACTTGAGAAAGGAGATAGTTTACTAGCTTGGTGAGTATTGACTGGTTAAAGGACAATAGAATCTTTTTAGAGGACTAGTTTATTTAGGACTTGTTGTAAGTCCAGTGGTAGAGTATACAAGGTGATTGTGGATGGTGGTAGTAATGACAACCTTGTTACTAAGGAGATGGTTCAAAAACCTAGTTTGAAAAGAATGAGACATCCTTGTTCTTATAGGATTGATTGGTTGAAAGGCGAGCATGCTTTGTAAGTGAGGGAGTAGTGCTTTGTTGATTTCTAGATTGGGAAGTATAAGGATCAAGTGTTTTATGATATTGTGGACATGAACAGTTTTCATTTGCTGCTTGGTAGATCTTGGTAGTATGGTTGTAGGGCTATGCATGATTATGTCAAGAATTTGTTTGCAATTTTGAAAGGTGACAGGAAACATTTGATGATTCCTTTGCAGAATGAAGAGCTCGGTAGGAGGAACCTGAGTATTGGCATTCAAGTTCATGAGATGAAGGATTCTGAGAGGGTTAGAGATCAACATGGAAGGAAAATGTGTGGAACATTGAGGTTGGATGTGAAGAAACATAAGAAGATCAAAGGAAAGAGTATACAAGTTGAGGACTTGGAGGATATGTATGCAGAGAACCAATTTTGGATTTATGTGCTAAATTGTAGAAGATGTTCTTCTAGCTATTAAGAATTTTTTTTCAAAATTGGGGTTTCTGATGTAGGAGCATCCTTCATTAGATGACACTCCTACATGTTGGGGTGTTCTGGCTTTAGAGTTGGAGGACCCAATCATTGAAGAGGTTGTACTTGATCGACATTGAGTTGTTCATGCTTGTTGTATTAACTAAGTGACTCAATTAATGAAGGCATTCAATGATACTTGGGGCACTTGAAAGATGCAACAAGCCTAATTTATAAAAAGATCTCAATAGTAGTGTTTCTCAATGTGCTTAGTTAGTAAAGGGACTTGGTCTATGAAGGAGGAACTCAACGTATAATGTGGCTCAGTTTACATTGGGACTTGACAATAGTGTTTCTTGAGTTGGCTTAGTCAATGATGGAGCTTAGTTATGCTTGGTGGAATGCTAATGCTCGATGGTGGTTTCTGATACTTGGTTTGGTCTTGGTCTGTGTGGTGCTCAAGTTTCTTGTGAGCTAACTTTTGGCATTTAATTTTGGTTGTTGATAGTTAATGAGTGTTGCAACTGACTTGTGGCTTATGCAAATATTTAATGTAAGGGTTTATTTCAATTTGTATTGGGCTAGGCTGAATTGTGGTGTATTTGGGTGTAAGTAAGGGGTCTTGTGGAGTCTTTAGTCATTATCATCCATCTTGGAAAAGAGGATGTAGTGTAGGAGAAAATTTTGAGAATGGCTAGTAGTTGAGGCTTGGCAAACTAGGAGATTTGTTAGTGGACTTGTGAGCACAAGTTGATATTTACTTTGGGTTTTCTACCAAAGTATGTATCTGGACTAACTAGGATTAGGATTGAGTTGGATCTTGTAGAACTATTTTTGTAATTTCCTTTTGTATTTGGCCCTAACCCAAAAGTCCTTACAATTGGGCATATTGCATGTAAATAGTTATTTTATGAATAAAGTATTGAAATTTGGTATCAGATCTTCCATTGTTTTTATGTTTCCACTATGTGGTTATTTATAGGGCTTTAAATTACCTTCAATAGGGGTACTCTCAAATTCTCATTGCATCAAATCGTTAAGCATTTTTGAGTTAACTCATCAATTATTCCTAAAGTTTGACCTATCAAAGTATGTTTAGGGTTAACTTGTGAAGCCAACATAAGTCATTTAATATTGTCTTAGGGTTAGGGTTTTCTAAAGTGAATATATATATTCTTGAAGTGACATTGAGCTATAATGGAGATTGAAGATTGTAATAGGTTAAAGTTAATGGATAATATTTTTGTAGTCCAAGGATTGGGTGATCCATGTTAAATATTTGTATCTTCAGTTCATTTATATGTGACTTCTTTCATTTTAACATTGGTTATGTTTAGATGTAACTATTATTTTATCTCTAACTAATTCTAATAGGGGGAGGGTAACATGCTTTAAGTGGACTTATCTAGCATTGTAGTCATTGTGTGCTCAAGTTTTGTTTTCTCCCATGTTGTGTTGCTTGTTATATATTTTTCTAGATTTCTTTAGATGATACTTGTTGCTCTATTGACACAAGAGTATGAAGTAATTGAATATTTTGTCACATTCTTCATGTGGGAATATCTTGGGCTAGTCAAAAATCTTGTATGCTAGAGCATTTAGCTCGAAACTATGGAATTATGGTTCATGTGGTTAGGGATATGTTCAAGGCATATTGTTGAACCTTGTCCTATATGTGCATAAGGATTGGTGTGATCCTATTGGAATTAGAGCCTTTTTGGTGGTAGCTTGTAACATGTTCCTATTTATTGGGTAAGCTTTGGAGATTATTTACACGAGCTTCAATCCATGCAAGTTTTCTTGTGTGCTCTTGGATATGGATTTCTAGGTGGCACATGGACCCATGTCTAAGGGTATGCACTTTTATGTTTCCATATGAGTTAGTTATGCATTATAAACTTGGGACATTTCCTAAGTATTTATTAATTTAGTCTATGTTAGGATTAACCTCAGATAAAAAAAATAGTTACATGCAAATATAACTGATGGAATACAAGTAGGAAAGGTGAACTACAGAGGGTGGGGGGGTGAATCAACAGTTAAAACATGAACCCATAAAACTTTTCACCACTCATCCAGCTCATTCTTTCAATAGATGAACTTGAAATGACGTGCAAAACATAAACATCTAAAACATGTAAACACATAAGCAATCACACATTTGACACCATATATGATTACCCAGAAACCCTCCAAATGAGAAGGTAAAATTGGGGTGGGGATGGCACCCACAATTCTTCACTACTGTAGTAATAAAGTGTCACCGATTGAGGTTACAATGAGTTGACCATGAGACATGGTTTTCCTTGTTAAAGGCTTACAAGGACTATTAAGTCCCACCTTGTTAGAGGATTTCAACACCCTGTTAGAAGTGTGCTTGGCTAAAGGACTTCAACACATTCACTTGGAATGCCACCCAGTTAAAGGATTTACAACAACCTATTAAGATAACTCTGCCTAGGAGATTTAACCAAAATCACTTGTTAGGATGTTTCGACATAGATATTGTGATTAGCTCCAATAGCCTAATTAAAGATCAAATCCATACTATGTTCTTCTTGATCCTACCTGATATGATATGTCAATGCTATATCCTCTATCTTTTGTTCTTCTCAAACTGATTCAATAATTTACTCTCTTACAACTTCTAAATCTCCATGCAAACTTTTCTATTCTCTCTCTTCAATTCTTTTTGCACACACTCTTAGTGAAGCTTAGCATTTCATCCTTCTTAAGAAGACTTGAAGACTTAGGGTTAGGTATGAATCTACTGTTGGTCTCAGATTGGTTTTGACAATCAAGTGTCAACATACTTAAGAAAATTTTAAGGCTGATGCCAAGTATAATATAGATGCTGAGCTACAATATGTGCCAAGATAGAAATTCAACAAGTGCTGAGTGAACTTCAGGTATTGAGCAAGTTTCAAGTGCTAAGTGACAAGTGATAATGAGTCACTATAGGTGTCAAGAAAAGTATAGGAGCCAAACAAGATAGAGTTGCTATAGGAGTCGAGCAAGACAAAATCCTATATGTGCTGAGCATCAGTAATTAATAAGTGCCGAGTGACACAGAATCAACATATGAGTTTGTGCCTTCACAAACTCAGATATAATCCATTTTTGAGCTAACTCAAGATGAATCTCAAAGGATCTAAATGATAAGATCAAATCTATTACATTCCCTATGCAATTAGCATGCAACCAATCAAAAAAATGGAGAAAGCATGCAACCAGTAGGAAAAGTGTAAATATTTGAGTAGGAAAAGATAGATGAATATCGATAGTAGATTCATACCTAACCCTAAGTCCTAAAAATCTTTAAAAGGGGGTCAATACTGCATAATTCAGTGTGTGAGAGAGTTGAGTAGAAGAGAAAGAAGTCATGTGGGAATACATGAAAGAATGGTAGCAAAGATTTGAAGTTCAAAAGGGTGTAAGGACTTAGAGGAAGAGCAACACTACAGAATTGAGTCAATCAAAATAGAGTATCAACATTTTGAACAGAGATATATAAGATCAAGAAGGATCATAGTAGATTGAGTAGAACAAGGATCTGGAATGAACAATTCAAGATTGTAAGTCATCAGATCAAGAGATTCTACTATAATTTCTAACCATTATATTAGGAGAATGAAAATCCTATGATGATAGGTTGGTTTTGTTGGGACTAAAAATTGCATAGTCAATTTTGAGAACCATTGAAAAAATCAAGCCGTTAAACACTTTTAAAGTGCATTTGTACCCGGCTACCCATTTGAGGCCTAAGAGGTGTTCAATGCTTCTAGAACCTTTCATTCATCATGTCTAAGCATTTCATAATGATAAATTGATATTTCAACCCATTTTGTGAAGTATCGTTTTGAGCATTCATCAAATCTGCATTTTATCCCAAGTGTCAAAAAGTGACAGGAGGCCCGGTTTGTCTTTGAATATCTTTTATCGAGAATTTTTTCATGACCCGCCACTTTGGAAGTGTATAATATCCATAGCTGAGAACCTATGTTTTGGATTTTGAGTCATTTTGAGTTCATCTGATTAGGTTTCGAACCCCTCAAAGTTGGTCAGTTATTGTTTTCATTCTTTTACAATTAACACATATTTTTGGGAGGCCTTCTTTGACAAGTTATAACTTTTGATCAGTTGAACCAAATGCTAGAATTCCTTTTTCGTTGTCTTGTAAATGTCAGAGACTTGTTATGTTTCAAGTTTTAGCCTATGAAGAATCCATTTGATCAGTTTTCAAACGTGATTCCAAATGGAATTTCTATCTTTTCACTGTTGTCATTATTTGCAGATTGATTGGGACCCCTGTTCAAGATATCATATCTTTGTATCTATGATTGGTAGGACTAAATGGTTTGTTCCCCTGTATTTTCCACTGAAAATACTACAAGTGTACCAATTTTTAGAACTTGAAGAATCCGTCTTCACACTTTACTAGGGTCATTCCATTCACAAAAAATGATATTTTACTGTTGTCCTCTATCCTGCAAATCCAAGTAGCTTACTTTGAACGTCTGCCATTTGCGCCCAGCTATTTGTCATGAGCCCAAATCATAGATCAATAATTTCCTCATGACAAAGAACGAACGCCCTAAGTTTCATCTACCCAAGTGTCCGTTTACCTAGCTTTCCAAGCCAAATCCAAAGCCAATTTATTATTTTCTGACATGTTCTTATGTAGTTAAGTCTGAAGGGGCAACTTTGATGGTCAATATCTTTTGACCCTAGATTCGTCATGAGATGAGATCTGACAGGGTGCAAGAATGTGGTACAAAGAGTCAGTGTGCTAGTTTTCAGAGCCCGATCAGGGGTTCAAGTCAATTTTTAAGGCCAGTCTAAGAACCTCTCAACGCAAAAATGATAAGTTGCAGATTAATGGAAAAATAAGTTTTAGTAGTTAGTTAGTGATAAAAGTTGATTCTAATCAGTCTGAAATGAGCAGTAGATCAGTTCAACTTTTTAGTTATTTGGAAACAATTTTTTTTTTTAGTCAGACCCACTTTGGGGTCAGACTAATTTTGCTAGATTGATAAGTTGAGGAGTAAATTGATAAATAATGAATTATGAGAAAATGATTTTCAAGCATGCTCATCCTACTTTTCATTCTAGGAATGCAATAAGGGTTCAGAAATATGAACAATGCTGGATATTTGAACTCAAACATAATAGTTATCCTAAATGATAACAAATAAGTTTCTCTCCCAGTAGAAAATCTTGAAGGTCCTACAACCCCAATTGGTGCCCTCAGTAGTGCACTTAGGAGGCAACAATCAAGTAGACTTTTTCTTGAATTGAGGGAAGTTGCGAAGGGTGTTACAAAATAACTTGATGGTCTACATACATGAAATGGCAGTAAAAATAGATGAGTATGCATGAGTTATGATAAGTGGCTCTCATTCCACATTATTTGAAGAGCTGGAGTTTTTATTACATAGGTCCAGTTGATAGTCACAACATTGATGATCTGATCACTGTTCTCTAAGAAGTCAAAGCAACATACGCAACCGGCCCAGTGTTGATCCATATAGTTATGGAGAAAGGTCAGAGTTTCCCATATGCAGAACATGCACCTGACAAGTACCATGGTATTACCAAGTTGGGTCTTGCCATTGGCAAGCAATTCAAAGAAAAGGAAATTTATGCCATTAACATAAGTTGTAGGCATATGCATATGGAATCATGCAGACAGGAAGTTTTCCACGCAAGTAAAGTGAGGAAAGCGCATCTAATGTGGAAGGAGGACATTAAAAATGAGGTTTGGCATCTAAAAAAATTATTGTTATAGCAGACATTTTCAAAAGGACACTGACATGTTAAAATAGAGCCTCCCATGCTATTCAAGGAGCTGGTTATGTAAAGAAAAAGATGGCACAATATTAAAAAAAATGCTAGTCAATGCATTGGAGCAACTCACAACAACATCAACAAAGCATCCACACAGCACAAATAGAGTAGACACACGAAATTAAAGAGGAGTGCAATGTAAAGCCACCATGCAGAGCATAAGTCCCACGCAAAAGGAGATTCACATTGGGAGCTTGTAAGAAGAAATCGAAGGCAATAAAATAGAAAACCATCAAGCAACAGACATCTAGTAGAGCATGGAAGCTGTAGTCTTAAGACAGGATGCCAGTGAATGTAAAAGAGCAAGCTCCATCCACATTGAAGAAGGGAGTTCATGCATTTAATCTGCCTCTACTAGGAGTCAACACTGGTCAAAAGATAGCCTCATGGAATGGAAAAAGAGGAAGCATGCACATGAGGGAGTCTCATAAAAAAATACCCACACAATGGAAAAGATGTAGGGGAGAATGAAAGGATGCTCCAAATCCTGAAAGAAGGTAGAGCGGCAATACAAAGTAACCACACGTATTAAAGAAAATGCCCACATTTTAAAACAAGAACCCCACGTTAAGTAGCAGGGGACCTTGAGGATAAGATTTGTTTATGCATTCTAGAGATTAAGGAATGTAAAGAAGCCAATTCAATAGCCTACACAACAAATAAATTACTCAGTGAGATGCAATGATGAAAGGAGAAATGTGGATGTTGAGTCAAGAAAAGTTGGAAGCCGATCCTTAGGTCTTCAAAAGTGTATTTTGTGGGTCCTCTTCTATTGTTTTCATGCACCCCTAACCAAATCTTGGTTATTATTTTTGTTGCTTCGCTTTCTATTTTTGTTCAATCATCTTCCCACATTGCACAATTTCCCTTAGTCATGGCACTAAACATTGAAGCAATTCGCATAAAGGCAAGGTAGATGGTTTTGAAGGTTAATAAAAAACAAGCCACAGGAACCAAGCCATAGTCATTTCAAGCAACTCGTGTGAGTGCAGGGTAAAGCCATTGAAGGCCATTGTCCCACATTCACCATGGGAGGTCCTTTCAAAGTTTTTAAATAGCATTACACATGATTGAGTAGTGTCTCAAAGAAAGAGGCTTTTGTAAGCCATGATGCATGCGAGTCCTAGCCAATTGTATGATGATGTCAGCTATAGGTCACTAAAAGGAAAATTTTTTACTAAAGAAATGTCTGAGCTGATGTGGTGACGGTGCACCGATATTGCACCACATGGCAAATCGTGCGGCTTTCGCTAAGTCACTATGCAAAAGATGCAAGGAAGTTACCATAGTGAGATAGCAACTTCATTGATGTGGTAGCGAGCAGGGGGTGATATGGAAAATTTAGACTAGTTGCACTGAGATCGTGACATTTGGCAAATTGAATAACCCTCACTATCTCGCCAAGTAGAAGATGCACAAGAGTTAGCATGGCGAAGTAGTGAGAAGATGAAACATGGAATTGATGAGGATGTCCAATCAAAATGTGACACATGGAACTACCCAAGTTTGAGCCAATCAAAAGATGACATGTGGCAATGATGGTCAAACCATGTTTGACCCAAATTGAAACCTATGGGGAAAATTTCAAGAGGTTTTAAAAAGTTATTTTTTAGAGATTTTTCTCAAACGTACAGGTTAGACATTTAAATAAAGTCTAAAAGTTTTTATGGTTTAAACTATATAAGAGTTAAAAATTTTGCAAAATATTATGGAAGCCATGGAGTCAGAGCTTGAAACTTCAAACAAGCATAACTTGGGCAATTTTTGTTGAAAACTAGCACTACAATATACCACCAGAACTGAGAAGAGCTGAGCTTTCCAAATCTAAAGTCAGTTTTTATGTAGGTCCTCATCGGTTTGCACTATAGACCAATTTGTTAAACTTAGGGCATTGGCAACAGAACAAGCAGTTTTCACCATTGAGCACCTAAACTGGTTAGGGGGTAGATTTAAAAGCTTGTTAGGATCTAAATGTGGAAAAAATCAATTCTCAATGAATTTTCAATGTCATAAGATTGAACTAATTTTTTACTTTTACCAAGTTCATTCCAACACCAAAATTAGATACATCCTTTCATCATCAGATTTATGAGATATTTTGATGCCTTTAAAGGGTAAAATGATGGGGATTTGATTTTCAGTTAGAGGGAAAAGATAAGAAACATGGTTTTGACCTACTAAGAAGGTTTTTTGAGTAGACAAGTGTCATGTTTAGATTCAATCCAAGAAATTGCTTCTTTCCTATATCTTTCATTCTTCTTCTCATTTGTAGTGGTTGGCAGTTTGCTCTAGGTAATACTAGCAGGGTTCTAGTTCTACTGTTGAAACCAGGATTGTAGATGGTTTTACTTCTTGACTTTGAGCTAAGCTCTAGCAGTGAAAGCCACACATCCGCCTTGTGAAAATTATCATTTCATGTTATACATTGTTATTCTAAAGTACTAGATATTGATGCTCGATGATGTGAATTATCTTGAGTTTCATTTTGTGTTGCCAATTACTGTATTTAGTCTTTCCAAGGATAAATACAAAAGGGGATTTACAAGAATTATCTAAGGTTTCTAATTCTGTCTCCTAATTCTTCATGCGTCATTAACTTTGTAATTGAATGGATAATGTTCATTTGGTTTAAGACATTTTGGATGAAGTGTGTATCAGGTCTTTGTTGCTTTTGACTCAAGCAGTTAAATAAATACTTCATAGTTCTGATAGGGTTTCTGGGTGTATGAAGGGGATATTGCATAAGAATGGGATTAGGGATTTTAGTTGATAAACTTGATTGTAATGTAATCAAGTTAGGTCATCCTATTGGTAATGACTCTATGGTTTAATGGATAAGGCACTGATCACTAAATCAGATGTAAGCTGATATGAATGGCATTCACACAAAATCTTTTATTCAAATAAATTCAGTTGTTCATGTTTGAAGTGGACATAAAAGTTGAACCCTCACTCAACTTGTGAATATTCTAGACTTTCATTTAGCTACTGTAGATCTATGTCATTTCACAAGCCATTAGGAGAAATAAGGGTTTCATCTGCTTAATAGATTCAAGGATATGTTTTGCACTAGTACGGTATCATTTGAATCTGAGGTCTACCTGCCTAGGTTTAGCATAGCCTAAAGTAGAAGAAGGATCATGCCTTATAGTTGGCCTATTGTCTGAAATGGCATGTCAAAAATGGGAGTTAGCTACCCCTAGATGTGTCACTTTCTTAGTGGGATAATTGAAAACCCTCCAGTGTTTTCAAACACCAATAGGTTTAGCAGCATATTGTAGATCCTTAACAAGGTTGTAAATCCTTTAATGGGGTAAAATTCCAAGTGAGTGTTTGTAAATCCTTTAACTAGGTCACTTTTAATAGAGTGTAAAGCCTTTAACAGGGCAGGTCTTTCATAGGGTAGACCATTGGAAGTGGTCAAACTGTGTAACTGTAACTAGTTACATATTTCTATAGTGATAATTTGTGGGTGTAATCCCCACCCCAGTTTACCTTCTCCTTTTGGAGGGTTTTTGGGTGACCAAAATTTTGTGTTATCTATTTTCATGCATGTCTTTACTTTCATGTTTATTAGATATGTTAGATGCATGTGACTGATCTCAGTTAAAAAAGTTTTAGAGGTTAAAGTTTGTTACTTTTGATTCACCCCCCTCTCAAAAGTAAATATTCCCACTTGTAAATTCCAAAAATTGGTATCAGAGCCTAGTTCTCATAAGGAGATGCCTTGAAGCTTGGAGAAAAGATTTGGAAATGGAAGTCCACAAACTTAGGAAGATCATAGAGAACTAGGAAATTAAGATACATCTCATTCTGCATTATTTGGAAGAAGCTAGGGAAGAATTGAGGAAATCCTTAAAGAGAAGAAGAGAGATTGCCATAGCTAAGAATGATACACAATACAAGGAGATTGGCACCTCAAAAGTCTCAAGATTGAACAAGAACTCTCAAGCTTGAACAAGAATCTCAGGCCATGATGCTTTGTGAAGTGACTAAATAGAATAAAATAGCTATTGAAGAAAAGGCTATGATAGAAGAAGATGATTGAAACATTTCCAATAGGCTAGAGGAAAAGTTAGTTGAGCTTGCAAGAATTTTCAACATGTAGCTAGACACCCTAAGCTAGATGATGAATGCACATCATGAGCTAAATGTCAAGGATATTGAAATCTCCACACTAAAGATGCAAAATGAACAACAACAAAATGACTTGAAAAGAGAAAAGGAGATTGGAGAGAGCTTAAACAAACCCAATGAAGCCATCAAGTACTTTGAATAGTTACTAAAATCACCAAGAGCTAGCAATGATACTTTAGGACTAGTATACACCAGCACTAAAAAAGGAGAGTCATCAAAGATTGTAGAAGAAAGAAGTGGCAAAGGTAAGAACACTAAACCTACTTGTCATTTTTTGTGGTAAAAAGGGACATACCTCTAATGTATGTAGGAGTAAGAACACCCATTAGTATGAAAAACTTAAGAACATGGGTCACTATCATAAGTGCAACAAGAAAGGACATCAAACACATGACTATAGGACTAGAACCATTAGAACATCAAGATTTGAAGGTCACTACTACAATTGCAAGAAGTATGGACATAGAGCTTTTGAATGTACATCAAAGCCTATGTGAACACCAAATCAACCAACAAGGTCAAACAATTATGGACATCACTACAATTAGGACTAAAACACTAGGCATAGCTGTCACTACTGTCAAGAATATGGACACACTCCTAAAAATTGCATAAGAACACATTTCAGTGGAAACTAAAACAGATGGTTGAGCCAAACCACATGCTTTACTTGTTTGAAGATTGGTCATATTAGCAAAAATTGTCCATCAAGGTCAAAGGCACCCAACTAAGAGTTCAAAAAAGGAAAAGAGAAGGTAGATGTTGAACACATCAGTGGAGAGATGGATAAAATATGGAAGAAGAAAGATGGAAACAACACATCCAATGAAGGGATCACTTCACCCAAAAGTTCAAGTGGTCACACTTCATCCAACTAAGAAAAAGAAGGTGTGTGGGATTGTTATTTAATGTTTTATCATACATCAGTTCCAAGACAAGTAAGTACTAAAAAGGATAGATCAACATGAATCAAGATGCAAAGTTAAAATTTGAAGTTTTCACAAGTGTTGTTGAGTTGTGTTCAGATGCCAAGTAAAGATCTAGTACATGCTGAGTTGTCTGCCAAAGTCAATAGAAGCTGAGTGGTTAGTTGTAGCCAAGTTAGTAGAGGATACTGAGTGAATGGAAATTCTAGTTGAATCTAAGTAAGAGAAACTCTAGTATATACCAAGTGGTGGAAAGACAATGGAAGCCGAGTAAAGCAGAGTTGCTTAAAGAGCTGAGTGGACAGTTGTAAATGATCTAGGCATTAAATTCTATGAAATAAGGGTATATGTTCACATTTTGAATCATTTTTCACCATTGTGAGAAAAGAGAAAAGAAAAAGAAGAGTGCAGAACAATTTCCAAGTAGTGTTCCAAGCATTTGAGCAGATTTCTATAGAAATTCAACATATTTTCTTCGAATTCAATGTATTTAAACCAGTGTCAAGTTACATAGTTTCAAATTTTCTTCATGTTTAAACCCTAGTTCAAAGAAATGGCCTTCAATTCTAGGAAACCTCAGGAGAAAGAACCATTTGAAGTTCAACTAGTGTCAAATGAAGTTAAGCAACCTAGTTTTTGACCTAACCATAAAGTTTCTTACAAGAAAAATTCAGCCAGAGCCCTATCCATAATTTCTCCTAAAGTAGTAATGGTGCAAGATGTTAGGAGATGCTATAACTATAAGATACAATCCATCGAAGATATGGAGATTAGGGAAGCATATGATAGATTGTGTGAAAATAGAGTCTTGGAGGAAGAATTCCAAATCATTGAGAGGAAGAGCTTAACCGTTCCCTAGAATTTCCTACTATTTTAAAGATAGAATGGATTAGAATTGTGTTGAGTAGGATAAATGATGGAAGTTTTTTGTTAGAAGATGGCCCAATTAAGATATCAAAAAGGATTGTTCATAGGGTAATAGGGTATCCAACCCTAGATCGGCCTAAGACCCTAAGGAGTGACTCCAAGGGAGCTATTGAGAAGAATATAGGAGCCAAATGGAACAAGAGAGGCATGACCATAGATATTATTAAGGATCCTCTTGTTGATTTTGCTGTTAGAGTCATATGCCACAAGTTTTTTCAATCAAGCATACTCAACAGTGTACCATGTATTGTAGTAGATGTTGGCTACAAACCTTTTAAAAAGGATCATACCTATGATCTAGTAGAACTACAATTACAACAAATTAATGAGCATTTAGGAGCTATAAGAAGAAAAAAGGGATCCCAATGCAAATTTGGTGCAATTCTGATTTGTATATTCTTTTATGTATAGAATGAATTTTCATCTTTTGGAAAGGTTAGCTAGAAGACAAACAGGTCCATTGTAGCCTAGGT
Source organism: Cupressus sempervirens (assembly GCA_028749045.1). NCBI lineage: Eukaryota > Viridiplantae > Streptophyta > Pinopsida > Cupressales > Cupressaceae > Cupressus > Cupressus sempervirens. The sequence continues at coordinate 107,556,792 of CM053783.1, forward strand.
GAATGAATATATTGAACAAATGGGGGAAAATTTTGAGACCCTCATGACTAGCTATTTTGAAGGTTTCAATAATTCAATGAAACAAAGACTTAGGATTCTAGTCTCACTTGTGGAGAAGCACATGAATGATATTTTTTTTCTTGTTGACATTGATTATACTTACATTCAAGAAGCCATACCAAGGGTAAGATGTCTTAGACCTCTTGGATATGAGATAAACATTGATGAGGCATCTGTAGCCATAAAAAAATTGTTAGTACAGGAAGTAGATAAGAGTGTACCACATTTTGGCACATATGATGTGGTGAGATCCAAAGTAGATATGGAGCTAAAGACTACTTCCAAATTGAAGAAAAATGACAAACTAGTGAAGAAGCTCAAAGAATTTTTTTGAGAAGGCACAACAGAGGTAGAGGAAGAAGAAGATGAAGAGGAATAGGGGCAAGGGCCACTAGCATTAACCCAAGGCATGGATGAAGATGCTGAAGAAGAAGAAGGTGCAGAGTAAGATAAAGAAGCACCCAAAGCACAACCCAAGAAGAGGAAAGCATAGAAATAGCCATCAAAATAGCCTAAAGAGAAAAAGAAAGCTAAACCAAGCCTAGCCAAACCTACCACAAGGGTAGATATAAGGGCAAAAACTAAGGTGGAAAATGAACATGAAAGAAGAAAGCCACAGAGTAGGAAGAGCCATCATAGAAAAAGAGGAGAAAATATGTGGCACCTCTAGAAACAGATGAGGAAAGGAAAAAGTTTGATGATAATGAACAAATTAGAGTGGTAAGTCACACCACTAAATCAGATTTAGAAAATATTTGTGATAATATAAGAGACAATGTAGATTTTTCTGTATTGAAAACTATTGATTTCAATAAGTTAAGTAGAGGGGAGTAGAACATAGTGGAAGAGTCAATCTACACTATGATGGCCAAGTTCAAAAATACTCCACTTGAACTTGATAATACAATGCCTAACGAGTTATACTCCATTATAGAAAATAAATGGCATTATTACCTAAACATGGAGAGAGAAATAAGGGAATCAAATTTGGCTCATGTAATGCCTAACCTCACTAAAGGTAAAATAAGCAAGGGAAGCAAGAAACATGGGAGAAAATTTGCACCCAAATATAGAGCCTTTAGCATTCTACAAAATAAGATTGAAGATGTTGTGAAGAAGTCCACTCTCATGTGGAAAGTGATTTATGGCCTTTACACAGTCAAGGAAGGATGAGAAGATCCCTTTGAGGGAAGGAATAATGATGAGGAAGAAGATGAAAATGAAAAGGAAGAAGAAGGAGAAAAAGAAAAGGAAGAAATTGCGGTGGAGAAGGAAACACATAAAGGTGATATGGCAACAACTGAAGAGTAGCAATAGGAATAGACTGTGCAAGACACACAACTACCACCACTTAGTCCTCTACATGCAACACCTACATTTGTAGAGACAATAATTGTAAATGATGTTCCTAACACTTTTGGTCAGAACATTAACCCATTGACTATAGAGGATCTCAAAAAGATCCTTCACCAGAGCACTTACGAGCACAATTGTGTACTAATCCAATCTTGGTGAGTGTAGAGGAACTACAAAAGGTATTAGTTGAGATAACCAAGGAGAAGGTGAATCTAAAAGAACCACCTTCAAAAAATCCAATAGCTATAAGTGGACAACCACAAGAGCAACAAGCACAAGATGAATTTACTAAGGTTGATTTCATAGTTATAGTAACTTCAATTGCTGAGGAGCAAGCAAAGGAGCAAATAGGACAAAAGGATATGTTTGCTCCTATAGCACAAAGTCAAGGTGCACCTCCCCTAATCACTATAATTGATAAAGTTATAACTGAAGAAGACAAAGAAGAGGAAAAGAGCCCTAAGGAGAAAGAACAAGAGGCAATACAAACATTGGTTAAATTGCCTACTACAAGGACTCCTACTAAGCAGGCAAGCACTGATGTAGTACCACTACAAATATCAACACTAGGCTTGAGTTCTACCAAGGTAGTAAGGGTAATTTACTATGGAGATCCTACACTTGATGGGGAGATATTTATGGCAAGCTATGACTATAAAATAATGAACATAGCATAGATCAATGAAGTGCAAGAGGCACTAGAAAAGAAGAAGCAAGAGATATTCAAAAATGAGTATAGGAAAAGGAAAGAATTGATAGAAATCAAAGACATCTTTTTAGATTCATTTAGCTTGCAATTTCCTCATGAGACAAAGCCCATCATGGAGCAACTATCCAACATAGTGGACTAGGTACAAAATGAAGACCTAGATACTAATGCTAAATTACTTGAATGGTCTAAAAAATAGTTCTAGATGAAGGTAAATGAGAGAATATCTAGTGAGATAGCACTGTCGCAAGTAGAAATGGCTAAAAAGGTCGAAAAAATGAAAGTAGTACTTGAGAACATATTCTCATTGTACTCCAAATTGTGTGATACCTCATACTTCACACATGAAACAATCCAGAGGATATTTAGCTTGGAAAGAAACCTCAAGGTATCTAGTACGAAGCTACCAAAAGATCCAACTCAAAGTGAGAAGCACTATGCTACAATACTTTACACTTAAAAGGAATTAGCTATACTCATAGAAAATGAGGCTAACACCAAGGCCAAATTAATAGAAATTCAGTTTGCATTAACCCAACACATGGAAGTTTTGCATAAAGAAATGGCCTATGCAGAGAATGTTTTGAAGAAAGATACCAATATTTCTACATTGGAAGGCTTGGTACACTTTGCAGTAGAGATAGCCATCTAGCTTAAAGTACTAAAAATTGTATTAGACAATTGGAATGCTTCTCTAAAGATTATTATGGAGGTAAATAATTTTTTTTTGGCTAAATATTCAATTCATTCATAGAACCCTTTGACATAAGTGTAAAAAAGAGGGAGATATAAAATAAATTGAGGGGAGATTTAATAAATTGAATTGGAGTTTAATAAATTGGGGGAGATAATAACCCAAAGGCGGAGATACCCAAAAGGGGGAGTTAATAGAATTTTGAATTTTGAGAAGAAATAAGGAGGTAAAGCCAAAAGGATACAAAATATACAAGGGAAGATGTATAAAAGGGGGAGCAGAAAAAAAAAGGTAGAAATAAAAAAAATAAGGAAAGGAATGAAAAGTAAAAGATAAAGAGTATTAGCATGAGACAAATTCAACATAAGGAGTTTTGGATACAAAAATGACACATCACCTTAGGGGGAGTTACAATTTTTTGAGGCATATAGTCTTCTACAAAATTTTGAACAAGTATTATACTCATAAAGATCAGATTCATAATGTTTAGTTAAGTGTTTTTGACACTCATGTCAAGGGGGAGATTGTTGGTCTTAGATTGGTTTTGACAATTGAGTGTCAAAACACTTAAGAAAATTCCAAGGTTGATGCTGAGTATAATATAGATGTCTAGCTACAATATGTGCCGAGCTAGAAATTTAATAGGTGCCAAGTGAACTTTAGGTGCTGAGCAAGTTTCAAGTGCTGAGTGACAAGTGATGATGAGTTACTATAGGTGCCAAGAAAAGTATAAGAGCTGAGCGAGATAGAGTTACTATAGGAGTCAAGCAAGATAGAATCCTATATGTGTTGAGCATCAGTAACCAATAAGTGTTGAGTAACATAGAATCAACATATGAGTTTGTGCCTTCACAAACTTAGATGTAAAATATTTTTGAGCTGACTCAAGATGAATCTCGAAGGATCTAAAAAATAAGATCAAATCTATTACATTCCCTATGCAATCAGCAAGCAATCAATTAGAAAAATGGAGAAAGCATGCAACCAATAGGAAAAGTGTAAAGATTTAAGTGGGAAAAGATGGATGAATATCGATCATAGATTCATACCTAACCTTAAGTCCCAAAAATATTTAAAAGGAGGTTGATACCCCATAATTCAGTATGTGAGAGAGTTGAGTAGAAGAGAAAGAAGTTGTGTGGGAATACATGAAAGGATGGTAGCAAAGTTTTGAAGTTCAAAAGGGTGTAAGGACTTAGAGGAAGAGTAGTACTGCATAATCAAGTTGATCATAATAGAGCATTGACACTTTGAACAAAAATATATTAGATTAGGAAGGATCATAATAGATTGAGTAGAACAAGGATCTAGAATCAGCAATTCAAGATTGTAAGTCATCAAATCAAGACATTCTACTTTACTTTCTAACCATTGTATTAGGAGAATGAAAATCCTATGATGATAGGTTGGTTTAGTAGCCATATTGTAGATCCTTAACAAGGTTGTAAATACTTTAACAAGGTAACATTCCAAGTGAGTGTTTGTAAATCCTTTAACTCGGTCATTTTTAATAGGGTCTAAAGCCTTTAATAAGGCATGCCTTTCATAGGGCAGACCATTGGAAGTGGTTAGACTTTGCAACCTTAACAAGTTACATATTGCTGCAGTGATAATTTGTGGGTGTCATCACCACCCCAGTTTTACCTTCTCATTTTGGAGGGTTTTTGGGTGACCAAAATCTTGTGTTATCTATTTTCATGCATGTCTTTACTTTAATGTTTATTAGATATGTCAGATGCATGTGACTGATCTCAATTAAAAAAGTTTTAGAGATTAAAGTTTGTTACTTCTGATTCACCCTCCCCCTCTTAGAAGTAAATCTTACCACTTGTAAATTCCAACATCTACAACTGAGATTCATCCATTTTTGCCGCTTAATCCTTCCCTTTTTCTAATTGGCTTCATGCAATTTCATAGGGAATCCACATACAGATTTGCCCTTATCTTCAAAAGATCATATTCTGTCTTTAGTTCGGCTGAAAAATAGTTTATATAGTTGTTTTTGCAATCTCAAACAAATATGTTGTCATGTCCCCTTTTCAAATAATTAAAAATAATAATCTTTGCTAAGGCAGGCAAGCTCAAAAAGGTGAAGTTTCGGAAAAAGGGGCTAATATTTGGAAAAAAATGGACTAATAAATGAAAATTATTATTAAAATATGTTTTATTAACCCCTCTTGGATGTGAGTTGGGGTTATGCTCTCTTTTAAGGGATTTGGAGGCATTTTGGGCTTATTCCAGAACTTGATTTTGCTCATTGCTTTGTTGTTTTTCAGAGGCTACCAAACCTTTGGAGAAAGAGAACCAAGGATAGGAGTTTGCAAGTTTCTAAGAAGGCTAAGGATGGGAGTTTAAAGCCATTCCATTAGCTAGCTCATTCAAAGTTTTCCCTTGTGCTAAACAGTGCAAATTTGTGGGTTTTCGGGTGTGTTTTTGTAAGAGTTTGGTGTTTTTAGTTGAGTATTTTATATCAGTTTGGGTTGTTGCTGTATTTTAGAAATTTAGATGTTAAAATAGAGCTGAATATATTTATTTTTTCATGATTATACTTTTTTGATAGATTATTAGTATTTTTGTGGTGTTTTTGAGCATTTTTGTGTTAATTTTGGGAGCCCGATGAGCACGGTTTTTGTCCTACATTTGGGAGCTGTTGTGTAAATGCTATATAGATCTAGAAATGTCATTTTTAGGCCTTTATCCTAGTGAAATTTCTGTAAAAATGTCTACTTTCAGATTTATTAATAATATGTGAAGCTGTGAAGTTTTTGGCACTATTTCGGGCATACCCGATTTGGATTTTATTGAGAAATTGGTGGATCTTTGAAATATTTGGTTGCTTGATTTTAAAATCTGATTAGAGATTCTAAATGTCATATAAAATCAGAAAAGATAAATTTTAGTGGTATCAGAGCTATGATCTTGCCAGCCCAAGGGTTTGTAGAAGTTTGCATGCAACCAAGTGAAAGAGAAAAGAGATATTTGCAGCGAGAAAAGAATAAAGAAATCTTGATCAAACCTCCATTTAAAAGTAAAAGTACAAAATCCAAGGAAGGAAAAAGTATGGCTAATCAAGATGAGATGGAAAAGAAATTTTTTCAAGACATCCAAAATACTCAGAAGCAAATAGTGGATAGTTTGGTAGAAACTAGAGAGGCTTTGCAGATATTGATAGAAAAACTGCAAGGAGTCACATCTATTAATGAGAAAGGGAGCACTTCAGAGGAGCTAAGAAATCTGAAACCCACATGCTCTAGATCAACAAAAATTATTTTTTTGCCTATAGATGAGCCACCAGTACCAAATCCAACCCTTAATTCCATGGAAGAGGTTACAGGTAACTCGATTCCATTAAGAGCTACTTACAATGGCTTAGATGATGACTTTCGTAGTTCAGTTCCTTTTAGAGAATATATGGATATGATGAACACTTTGATTCCCAGGAAAGACTACAAGAGAGAGCATGACATAAGTGGAAGAGAGATCAAAAATAAAATAAGCAAGTTTATATCACCTACTTTTGATGGAACAAATAAAATTTCAGCTAGAGCATGGCTACAAAAATTACAGACCTTCTTCACACTTAACCCCATGAAGGAGAGTGATGCTGTTCAATTTGCAAGTCTACACTTGGAAGATGTAGCTTATGATTGGTGGTATCATGGAATGACTACTCAAGGTCATGATCAGGTAACTATATTTTATGATTTCAGTCAAAGAGTGATAGATAGATTTGACCTCAAGGATGATGAAGAGTACTTTAAAGAATTGTCAAAGTTGAAGCAAACCAAATTAGTTAATGATTATATAGAAAAGTTTCAAAAAGTGTCTATTATGGTACTTGATATGAGTGAAAAGAGGATTGTTTATCTTTTTCTTGATGGTTTGGAAGATTCTGTTAAGGGTTTGGTTAAGGCTTTCTCACCCTCAACCTTACAGGAAGCTATCAAAAGAAGCTTGCAACTTGAAACTTGCATGCCTATGAAACCAATCACTAATCAAAAACCCCCAAATCTTGGGCAACATAAGGGGAATTTTTAGAAAAAGACTTTTCCAACACCACCACCAAAAGATGTGATGAATGTGGCAAAAAAGAAGGTAGATGAAGAGGCTAGGAGTGAATTACGAAGGAAAAAGCTTTTTTTCACTTGTACAGAACCATGGGTTCTGGGAAACAAATGTTTGGGAAAGGTCAAGTGCACTATATTGAAGTTGCTTCATAATCTGATTTAGATGAGCATGAGGAATTTCATGACACTAAGGAGGAGGAAGAAGAAGAGAAAGAAAAAGAAATCAGCAAGGATGGCACTTTAGCAACATTATCAGGAGTCCCAAGATACCATCCCTTTCGAATTCGAGGGGTACTAGTAGGGAAAAGGTTGATAGTTCTTCTTGATAGTGGGGCAACTCATAATTTTATTGATGAGGGATTTTTCATGAAAAGAGGGCTTAAAGCAGAAGATTTTGAGGGATTCAATGTTACTGTAGCTGATGGATTCACTATGTGTTGCACATGGGTGGTGAAACAACTCAGGATGACGTTAGGAGATTATGAGTTATGTGATGACTTCTATGTGGTTGGCATTGGGGAGACATATCTTGTATTGGGTGTTCAATGGTTGCACTCTATTGGAGGCTATTACATGAACCATCAAACTATGGAGTTTAAATTTCATTCCAATGGGAAAGAAGTCTTATTAAGAGGCTTATTGAATGGAGCACCTAAGGTGGTCTCTACAAAGAGGATGGAGAGGACTTTTCAAAGAGGACAAGAGGAAAAGTAGCATGGGTAGCAGGAGTCATAATCCATCCAACAAGATCTCCAAAGAATCAAGGTAATTTCCATTTTGAAATTCAAAATATTCTTGATAAGCATAGTATAGTTTTCAATGACTTGCCTCCAGGATTACCACCAAATAGAGGTTTTGAGCATGTTATAGAGTTAGAAAAGGGTGTCAAACTAGTTATAACAACCCCATAACACCATCCAAGAGGTTATAAGGAAGAAATTGAAAAAACTATTAAAGAACTCCTGGACATGGGATTCATAAGGCCTAGCTCTAGTCCATTTGCATCATCTATGGTACTTGTCAAGAAAAAAGATGGTACAATGAGAATGTGTATAGAGTACAAGGCTCTAAACAAGAAGACAATAAAAAATAGGTATCTCATACCATGCATAGATGAACTCATTGATGAGTTACATGGTGCTGTATACTTCTCAAAAATTGACTTAAGATCAGGGTACCATCAAATCTGAATGAGGAGTGAATATGTGGAAAAGATTGCTTTTAGATGTCACTATGGGCACTTTGAATTTCTTGTTATGCAATTTGGCCTCACTAATGCACCTGCAACATTCCAATCTTGTATGAATAAGGTATTTAGCTAGCATCTTTGAAAATTTGTTTTGGTATTTTTTGATGATATCTTGATTTACAGTAAAACATGGGAAGAGCATCTAAAGCACATAGACACTATTTTGGGAATCTTGGAGCAGCAATCCTTCTATGCTAAGCTATCTAAATGTGAGTTTTGTTTGACAGAGATCCTATATTTGGGACATATTATAAGTTCTAAAGGAGTATAGGTTGATCAACAAAAAATCCAGGCAATTTTGGATTGGCCTCCACCCACTAATCTTACACAGTTGAGAGGTTTCTTCGGGTTGTGTAGCTACTATAGGAGATTTTCCAAGGGATTTTCTTAGCTTTCTGCCCCCTTGACTGATTTGAAAAATAAAGGATCTTTTGTTTGGATAGAAGAGGTACAAAAAACATTTGATAAGCTTAAGGAGGTAATGAGTTCTTGCAATTTCAGATTTCTCTTTACCTTTTGTTGCTGAATGTGATGCTTCTGGAGAAGGTATAGGGGCTATCCTAACTCAAAGGGGACATCCAATAGAATTTGAGAGTAGAAAATTAAATCAATCAAAGAAAGGTTACTCCATTTATGATAAGGAAATGTTGATAATCATGCATGCACTTCATAAGTTTAGACAATATTTGGTATGTGGAGATTCATTGTAAAGACAGACCATAATAGCCTTAGGTTCTTCTTGAACCAAAGGGATTTGAATGATCATAAAAAAAAAAGGGTAAGAAAATTGCAAGCTTATGATTTTGATATTGAATACATGAAAGGAAAGAATAATGTGGTTGCTGATGCTCTCTCAAGAAAGCCCACTTTGTGTTCCTTAACATCTATCTCTACTGATTGGAAAGTCTCCATAATTTTAGAGTATGCTAAAGATTCTTTTGCCACCAATATTTTGGATAAGTTAGTGGATGATAATAGGTACAAGGTTGTTGATGAATTGATTTATTACAAGAATAGGATCTTCTTAGTGCCAGCATCAAAAACTAAGGAGAGGATATTGAGGGCCTTTCATGACACACCTTTGGCTGATCATCATGGATACTTCAAGACATACTGGCAAATTCAAGAGTAGTTTTTATGGAAGGGTATGAAGGAGGATGTCCTTAAACACATTAAGGAATGTATGATATGCCAACAAAGCAAGAGTGAGAAAAATTTTCCTGTAGGGTTGTTGCAGCCACTTCCTATTCCTGAACAAAAATGGAAAAGTATTTCCATGGACTTCATCACTGGGTTGCCCAAGGTTCAAGGTAAGGATTGCATATATGTGGTGGTAGATAGACCAACTAAGTATGCACATTTATTTCCTATCACATCTGATTTCAAGGCATCACAAGTGGCCGAATTGTTCTTCAAATTTTTTTTTAGATTACATGGCTTGCCTAGAAACATTGTCAGTGATTAGGACAGTAGATTCTTCAGCTCTTTTTGGAAGGATCTCTTTTATTTAGTAGGAATTGAACTCACTCCCAGTACTAGCTATCACCCTTAAACAGATGGACAAACAAAGATAGTTAATAAATGGATAGAGGGATATTTGAGAAACTATGTTTCAAATCAACAACATGCTTGGGTAAAATGGTTACACCTAGGGGGTATTGTTACAATACATCTCATCACATGTCCATTGGTATGCCTCCTTTTCATGCTCTTTATGGTTATGATGCCCTTTCCTTTGTTGATCTAGTACTTTCAGATAGTAGAGTACCTGTAGCAAGTGAGTTTGTCAAGCAAAGCCAAGACATAATAAGGTCCCTCAAGGATAATCTACAACATGCATAGAACCAATAGAAGTTGTATGCTAATAGGAAAAGGACTAAAAAATCTTTTGAGGTGGGAGATTTGGTATTTTTTAGGTTGCATCCATATAAGCAAAGCACCTTGAAGAGGAGTGGGGCAGAGAAACTCAAGCCAAGGTTCTATGGGCCTTATAAGATCATCAAGAAGGTAGGAGAGGTAGCTTATGAATTGGAGCTCCCAACAAACAACAAAATACATAATATTTTTCATGTATCTTGCCTGAAGAAGGTTCTAAGCCAGCAAACCATAGTATCAATAGAATTACCACCTCTTGATGATGAAGGGAAATTAGTTTTGATACCGAAAGAGATTTTGGATACAAAAGAGAAAAGATTGAGAAATAGGAGCATCATAGAGTATTTGGTCAAATGGAAAGGATTACCACTGGAGGATGCAACTTGAGAAGGAGCACATATTCTTGAGAATTCCAACCTTCATTTCTTGAGGACAAGCAATATTTGGGAGCGGAGGACTTGTCATGTCCCCTTTTCAAATAATTAAAAATAATAATCTTTGCTAAGGCAGGCAGGCTCAAAAACATGAAGTTTCGGAAAAAGGGGCTAATATTTGGAAACTGATGGACTAATAAATAATTTTTTTATTAAAATATGTTTTATTAACCCCTCTTGGACATGAGTTAGGGTTATGCCCTCTTTTAAGAGATTTGGAGGCATTTTGAGCTTATTCTAGAACTTGATTTTGCTCATTGCTTTATTGTTCTTCAGAGGCTGCCAAACCTATGGAGAAGGAGACCTAAATAAGGGAGTTTTTAGGTTTCTATGAAGGCTAAGGATGGGAGTTTAAATCCATTCCATGTGCAAGCTCATTCAAAGTTTTTCCTTGTGCTGAACAATGCAAATTTGTGGGTTTTCGGGTGTGTTTTTGTAAGAGTTTGGTGTTTCCGGTTGAGTATTTCATATCAGCTTGGGTTGGTTCTATATTTTAGACATTTAGATGTTAAAATAGATCTAAATATATTTATTTGTTTGTGATTATACTTTTTTGATAGATTATTAGTGTTTTTGTGGTTTTTTCGAGCATTTTTGTGTTAATTTTGGGAGCCTGATGAGCATGGTTTTTGTCCTACATTTGGGAGCTGTTGTGTAAATGCTATATAGATCTAGAAATTTCATTTTTAGGCTATTATTCTGGTGAAATTTATATAAAATTTTTTACTTTCAGATTTATTAATAATATGTGAAGCTATGAAGTTTTTGGCACTATTTCAGGCATACCCGATTTGGGTTTTATTCAGAAATTGGTGGATCTTTGAAATATTTGGTTGTTTGATTTTAAAATCTTATTAGAGGTTTTAAATATCATATAAAATCAGAAAAGTGACATTTCATATGTCAAATCTATGTTACTCGACACTTAAGCTTACTGATGCTTGGCACATACTAAAATTCTATCTCTGGCTTGGCACCTAAACTACTCAGCATCTATTGTTTACTTAGCACTTGAATCACTTGGCATGTATTGTCTACTTAGCACATAAGTGACTCAGCACATGAGTGAATCAACACTTAGTGCAACTAGGAATAAAATATATTCACATACTATACTTGACATATATTACAAGTTCGGCATGAACTTAATAAATGACTTAAGTGTGTTGACACTCAATTATCAAAATCAATCTAAGATAAAAAATCTCCCCTTTGAGATGAGTGTCAAAAGCAATTAATTGTACATAAGAAATCTATTGTTGTCGAGTATAATATATTCACAACTCGGCATATACAATACTTCAAAATTTTCAAAATTCTGTAATAGACTGTATACATTAAAATTTATAACTCCCTTGAGTTAATGTGCCTATATTTTGCAAAATTTTGTTCTCCACTCTAAGTAATTCTATCTCTTGTTGATACTCTTTGTCTTCAAGTATGCTGATACTCTTTATCTAATATGCTTTGTTTCCATTCTTCCATTTTCTCTTTTTGTGATTTCTCCCCCTGTTGTTGTATCTCCCCCTTTCTTTCTATCTCCCTCTTCGCACTTTTTTTTTCATTCTTAATTACTCCCCCTTGCTTAATTATCTCCCCCTTTTTCACACTTATTTCAAAGGGTTTCTACACTAATTGTGTATTTGTCCAAGAAATTCTTGTGAAATTCCATTATGATTTTTAGAGTAGGATCTAAATTATCACTTGCATCATCAAGTGACTTGATATCGATGGCTATCTCTGCTATAAGGTGAACTAGTCCATCTGAAGTGGAAAGATTTGGATCTTTCTTCAAAAAAGTTCCTACAAATGCTAGTTCTTTATGGAAAATCTCCATATGAGGGCTTAGGGAGGCTTGAATTTTAGTCAACTTGGCTCTTATATTAGCCTCTTCTATTGTTAGCATAGCTAGTTGACTCTGTGATTGAAGCAATGAATGGAAATGCTTCTCACTTTGAGCTAGGTTTTGAGGTAGTTGCATACCTGATACTTTGAGATTTATCTCTAGACTCAAAATTCTATGGCTAGTTTCTTGTGTGAAGAGTGAGGGATCACACAATTTTGTGTACAATGAGAATATATTCTCAAGTATCTTCTTTGTTGTCTCAATTTTTGTAGCCCATTGTACCTGTACTAGTGCTATATCACCAGATATTTTCTGATTGATTTTTCCTTGAAATTTTATTTTTGACCATTCCATAAGTTTTGCATTACAATATTAGTCTTCAACATTCACCTAATCCACAATATTTGATAGCTATTCTAATAATTTCTTGGATTCTTCAGGTGTAGGCAAACTGAAGGCATCTAAGAAAATGTCTTATATTTCCTAAAGTTCTTGCCTTTGTTTATACTCCTTTTTGAGTATTTTTTGATTTTTCATCTTTTCTAAGGCTTGTTGCATTAAGCCTATTTTTTCCAAGGTAATGGTTGCATAGTCATATTTAGGTATCACTATTTCTTCATCTAAAGTTACATCTCCATAGTGAATTACCTTTGTAACCTTGGACAAACTGGAGCCTGGTGCTAAAATCTGTAATGGTATAGCATAAGTGCTCAGCTCCTAAAGGACTTTTGTAGGAGAGCTAGATGTTGGTAATATGACCAATGCTTGTATGGCTTCTTGCTCCTTCCCCTTTGGTATGTCCTTTTCTTCTAATCTCCCTTGATCAATGACAATTGTCTAACTAGCACCTTGTGTCTATGTTGTAGGTATAAATGCATCTATCAATGCTATTTTATTTTTCTCTTCTATTTTAGTGTACTTCTTTTCAATAGTATCAAATTTTACAAGTGTGTCAACCTTAGTAGATGTATCTACTAGTGTTTTCATCAAATTTTTCACATGAGTAACTGAAGGGATGGGAGAAGGTGGTTTTTGTGTATTCACCTTGTCCCTTGTGATATCAATTACTACCTTTTGGAGCTCATCTACACTGACCGATAATGGATTCTCACATAAATTTGCATGGAGTGTAGACTGATCCAATATCCTCTTCAAGTCATTTGATGTTAAAGGATTGATGTTTTGAGGTGAAGCATCAAAAAAATCCTTAACAATTATTGTCTCTATTGACTTGTTTGTGTCATGTGGGGGGCTGACACTCAACACTTGCATGTCCTACACACTCTATTCCTTTTGTTGGTCATCAACTATTTCCATGTCATCATCTTTTCTTTTAGGTTTTTCCCCAATAGTATTTTCTATCCTCTCATCTTCCCATATATCATCATCATCTTTGTCATCTTCCATGCTATCTTGCTTATCCTCACTATTATCATCCTATTTTTCTTTAGAGGGATCAACCTCTCCTTGCTTCATAGTGGTTAATCCATAGATTAATTTCCATATTTGGGTTGATTTCTTAACCACATCATCAATATTTCTTTGTAAAATGCTAAAGTCTATTTATTTAGGTGTAAACCTAACTGCATAACTCTTCACTACCTTAGCAATCTATCCTTTTGTTAGCTTTGGCATCACTTGAGCTAATGTTGACTCTCTAATTTTTTTCTCAAGATTTAAATAGTAATTCCACTTTTCCTCAACAATATCATATATACTTTTGGGTATATTGTTGGAAAACTCAAGTGGAGTGTTCTTAAATTTGGACATCATAGCATACAATGCCTCTTCCACTAGATTCTTTTCATCTCTACTCAATTTATCAAAATCTAAATTTTTCAATCTAGATAAATCTGCATTATTCTTGACATTATCACACAAGTTTTCAAGATCAAAAAGTTGTGTGTGACTTACCACTTTGTATTGACTAATGTCATCTAATTCTATCTTATCTTCATCTGAATCAGGCTGAGCAATATATTTTCTTCTCTATTTCTTCTACTCTTGGCCTCCTTGTTTTGCCTACTTGGTTTTATCCTTAGACTTTTTTGGTGTTGATCTTGTACTAGCTCTGGTGGTAGGAGCTATAGGCTTTGTCAGGCTAGCCTTGACAATTTTCTTTGCCTTTGGTTTAGTCAGTGGTTGAGCCTTGGCCTTCCTCTGCTTCGGTGCTGATTGGGCTGGTGCCTCTTTGATTTCCTCTTCCTCCTCAGCTCCTTCTTCTTGATCCTCACCCATGCCTTGAGTCAAAGGTAGAGGTTCTTGCACTTGTACCTCTTCTTCATGTTCATTCTCTTCATCACCTTATTTTTCCTCATTATCACCAAATTTTTCATTCAATTTCCTTACTAATTTGTCTTTCTTCTTCAATGTAGAAGCTATTTTTAACTCCATTTCCACATTTGATTTCATTGCATCATAGTTGACAAATATCTTGGCTATTTTATCAATCTCCTCTACTAGGAGTGCAGTAATGGCAACTGAGGCTTCATCTATATTGATTTCATAGCCTAGAGCTCTTAGCCATCTAACCCTAGGTACTATATCCTAAATGTATGTGCAATCAATATCAATAAGGAAACACATGTCATTATAGTATTGTTCTACTAATGAAACTAATATCCTTAATCTCTACTTCATAGACTTCTTGAAGTCTTCAAAGTAACTTGTCATAATTGACTAAAAATTCTCTCCCATCTGCTCAATATACTCATTGATTTTGATAGCCATAGATCTGTTTGTCTTCTATCCAATTTTATCAAAAGATGGGAATTCAATTTGTGCATAAAAGAATATGCACACAAGGATTGATCCAAACTTACATTGTGCAGTTTTTGTCTTTTTGATGGTACTTAGATTTTTATTTATCTATTGTAGTTGAAGTTATACAAGATCATAGGTATGATCTTTCTTAATAATTTTGTATCCAACATCAAATGCTATGTAGGGTACACTATTTAACCTACTTGATTGGTAGAACTTGTGGGAAATAACTTTGATAGCAAAGTCAAGTAGAGGATCTATAATGGTGTCAATGGTCATACCACACTTGTTCCATTTTGCACCTGTGTTTTTCTCTATTGCCTCTTTGGAGTCACTGTGTAGGGTCTTTGGCTGATCTAGGGTTGGAAAACCTGTTACCCTATGAACAATCATCTTTGAAATCTTGATTAGTCAACCCTCTAACCATAGAAATACATCATGAATTCTAATCATAACTATTTTGATCCATTCAATTTTGAACATCATGGGGAAATCTAGGGCATGGGTCAAACCCTTTCTCTCTACAATCTTGAATTCTTCCTTTGAAACTCCATTTTCACACAGTTTATTATATGCCTATCTTATTTTCATGTCACCTATGGCTCCTACTTTGTAGTTGTAGCATTTTCTCATGTCTTGAACCATTATTACTTTAGGTGGGATCATGGATAGTGCTCCTACTAGGTCTTGTTTATAGGAAACTTCTTGAATAGCTTTGAAATCTAGTTGTTTAACTTCATTGCTAACTAATTGAACATCAAATGCCTCTTTCTCTTTCATAGTTTTTGAAGTAGAATCCATTTTGATAAACTAGGGTTTTATCAAATTTAAAACTATGCAACTTAGCTTATGAAGAATACATTTAAGATTTGATAAACTGGTGCTTGATCATTGTGAGAATCCTTACAAATGCTTCAAACTAGTTTTTAGATTGCTTCTTTTCTTTGATCATTCTTTCTTTGAGTTTGTAATGATGAAAAATAGGAGAAAATTGACCTTATACCCTATAGAACTCTATAATTAATGTTTAGTCATGTACAACTATAAAACTCAACAACAACACAATTACTATTCTAGTTGACATCTATATAGACTTCCTTCACTTGGTAGCTACTACAGACTCAACTCCAACTAACTTTGATCAGTAGCTCAACATTAACTAGTTTTCACTTGACATACACAGAATATTTTTCATACTCGACAACAATATGAAACTTGAAGATTTTAACCTTGAATTTTCCATGAATTCTTGCACCTTAAATCATGCTAATGGAATCATTTCAGTGCTAATTTCTTTTGGAAATGATGTATAATGCAACATTTTAAGTATTAGTCCCACATACCTCTTATTTTCTTAGTTTGATGAAGTGTGACCATTTGATCCATTGGGTGAAGTGATCCCTTCTATGCTACCATCATCATTCTTCTTCCATGTCTTGTTAATTTCATTTCTAATGTGGTCAACATATGTCTTGCCTTTACCTTTTTCAAATTCAAAATTGGGTGCGTTTGACCTAGTTGAATAATGCTTGCTGATGTGACCAATCTTATGATAGCTAAAACATGTGGTTTGACTCAACCATCTCTTGCAATTACCACTAAAGTGTGTTCTAATGCATTTCTCAAGTATATGACCATATTCCTCATAATAGTTATCCCAATTATAGGAGTTTTCATAGCTTCTTGTCTTTTTTGGCTTGCTTGATGACCATGTGGACTTGGATTTGCATTCAAAGGCTCTGTGTACATTGCATGTTTCCATAATAGATCGAGATAATCAAACTACTATTCCTCTAACAAGGGTACTCTATCCATTTTGAGAACTATCTATTCCACTATGAAAATACATTTGAATTGTTAACCCAAGGACGTAGGACTTAAAATGGGTTAGCACAATATGTGTACCAAGTTCCTTTAAGACTCTTAACACCTATGCTGTAGGAAAGTAAAATGTATGAAAGGAATCTATACTACTAATATAGAATAGTCAACATACTTAGATTATCAATAGAGAACTATAGAAACTAAAAAAAAGGAAATTCTAAACTAGTTAACAGTTCAAAACATCCACTATGATAGTTTTCCACAAGTACTGCAAAAACTTTCATAGTAACTATGTTGCAGGACTAATACAGTAAATCTATCTTAAACAAGAAATTGCAAGAAACGAATCTACTCTACCTAAATCTATTCCACCTCCCATGTGGACCGCCTTGGATGGCTTCAAGTAACTAAGAACAAAATAAGCAATCCAAAATCACTTTCTCATTATAATTCTTTTTTTTGTTACATGACTAAACAATTCGTAAAGAACAAAGAAAACAACTTTAGAATCTTCGAATCCCCTCACTAACTCTAACTTTCAATACATAGAGGATTGGAACTTATTAGATAACATAACATAAAAACTCATGAGAAACATCATTAGTAGAAAAAGGGTGGGATGTCAACCATGAATTTTTAGAACATTGATTGAGTAAAAGAATAATGGTCAGTAGATAATGTAATAAGTAAGCTTTCTAAAATAACTCCTTTTACAGACACAACTTATCACGTAGAACTAACTTGTGCTTCACATGCTATGACCAATATTCATTACTCCTTTAATGTAGTACTTTCCACTCTATGCACCACTTCTTCATTTCTTAAAAATTAGAAACATTCGAGCACATACAACAACATTTCTACTCTCATTCAAATATTAAAACATAGCTTAAAACATTTATATGAAATACTGCACTTTATATATAATATTAAGAAGGATATGTCATATCCACTATCCATAGGTTTAATAGGTTCTAGCTAAATTCAACATAAGTTCACAAGACATTTAAAACAAGTATTTTGGAAATATTTTTCTCATAGCTCAAAGAGTAAGTTCAGACTATATACAAAATATATCAAATTTGAGACATTAATATGCCTCATCATCTGCCCCCCACTATGCAAATGCTTATCCTTGAGCATTGTACTTCTTTGCCATTGCTCTAAAATCTCCCATTATTGTCTTTCCCTATTTCCTACTTTTGAAGGTGTAGAAGTACCATTAGGATCGTCTCCAATGCTCACCCAAGTGTTCTTCAACTAATGGATATAACCTAGTAGCATTGCTTTCATACAGGGGCAAAAGAAGGGTAGGAGGTTGGAAGGTTAGTGGCATCCATAATTCTTTCCTTATATGCCTTCACAATTGCATATATTTAGGCACTCTAAACTACTCGACATCTATTGTTTACTCAACACTTGAATCACTTGGCATTTATTGTCTGCTCAACACATAAGTGACTTGGCACATGAGTACCTCAACACTTAGTGCAAGTTGACATAGTCTATATTTACATACTATACTTGACATATATTAAAAGTTTGGCATGAACTTAATAAATGACTTAAGTGTGTTGACACTGAATTGTCAAAACCAATCTGAGATCAACAATAACCAATACTAGAAAATAGTAGATAGCATAAAAGAGAACACAAGATACCAAGATTTAACATAGTTCGAACAATCCTTGGGCTACATCCACCAACAACAAGATCAATATTATTATTATCCAATGATTACAACCTAATTACAATCTATAATACCTTATAGCTCAATACCACTAGAAGAAGCTACAATATCACATCATGAAATCCCTAAGCCTAAGCTTTTTTATATAGGCTTTTTCCACTTACAAAATTAGAGCTAGAACAAGTCATCAAATAGGAAAAATAGTAGTAGATGCCTTTTATAATATAAGGGCATTTTTGTCTTTGGGGGTGCTGCCCCCCAAAACCCCCATGAGGGTGTTGCCCCTCAACCCCACCCTATATTGTGATAGGGAGCACACTTTGGCACTACCCTAGGACCCCGTAGGATTGCTACCCCTTGACCCCATCTTGGAGGAACTACCCCCAAATACCTATAGAAATAATATGGGGAGAAAACCATGCTAAATAAACCTCTGAGTCTAATTAGGCTCCATATCAAAATAGTCTATCAGGTTGACTCGTGGCTTAAGTGTGTATTTAAGGTAAGTGTTTATTTAATGTAGCTTTCTAGGCTAACTTGTGGCTTAAGTGTGTATTGAATGTGATTTTTTATTTAATGTAACTTTCTAGGCTAACTTGTGGCTTGATTGGTATAAGTAGAGGGCCTTTTGAAGTCTAGAGTCATTCATTCAACATGGAGTTTAGCATAACAAAGAGGGACTAAATGAGAGGAGTGAAGTTGAGAAGAACTAGTAGCTAAGTTGGGATTGGAAAACAAGAGGGTTTATTGGTGGCTTGCGAGCATACATTTAGATTCTTCTTGGAATTTATACCAGATTGGGGATCTAGGATAGCTAGGGTTTGGATCTTGTGAGGTCTTGTAGAATTATTATTGTAATTGCTTTGTATTTGGTCATAATCTAGAAGGCCTTATAACCAGACATGTTAGACTATAATATATTGATTGTATTATAGAAATATGTGTTGCAATTGATCTAAATCTCTAATGTTTTTTTATTTCTTTTTCTATATGGTTTATTTTGGGGGCTAGGTCATCTCCTTTGGGGATACACCTATCTTGTATTACATTAGGTGGCATTAGAGAAAGTTGATCATGTAGATTTTTTATAGAGGGTTTGTGAAATCTTGGAAGATCCCTCTGAGAATATTAGATCCTAGAGATATTACAGATCTCTATGATGTTGTAGAGAAGGTCAAAGAGGAATTTTGATTTAAGATGGAGATGATGAAGAATCATATGGTCACTAAGATCATGCGATCTATAGTTGGTGTACCAAGGAATATGGGTATAGAAGATAGTTATAAGGAAATTGATGAAGACTTTGAGGTTGGTGGATCTAGTGGTGAAGATAGAGCTGATCAGTTGGATAGATCTAGAGCTGAAATGAAATTGAAGCATCAAAATGGAGGTTATCATTTCTTAGGCAGTTTGAATCCTAAAGACCTAATTGATTGGATTGGTGAGTTGAAAAAATACTTTGAGGTAGAGGATAACAAATATCCACTCAAAGAAAGGTTGGCAAAAACTAAGCTGCAAGGACATGCCACTTTATGATGGAAAGAATTACAAAGAGATAGAGAAGAGGAAGGTGAAATGGAGATCACTAGGTGGAGATTAATGGTGACAAAATTGAAGCCTAAGTTGTTTCCCACTAATTATGAACTTGAATTGTTTAAGGGATTGTAAAATTTTAAGTAGAAGGATATGACTATGAAGGATTATACCAAGGATTTTTACAAGTTGACAATTTGGTCTAGGCATAGAGAAATTTATAAAGAAAAGGTGGCTAGATATATCAATAGTTTGTGATTCAATATAAAGGATGAGATTGCTGAACTGCCTCACAATAGGTGTATCATAGTCATGCACTAGGCCTTGCTTAGGAATAATATATTCAAACTAAGGACTATTTTCCCCACCATGAGGTACATTTAATCTTATCAACCCAGGGACATATACTTGAAATGGTCGACATAGTATGTGCACTAGGTCTCTTAATGAGTCACTAAGCTTATGTTGTAGGAAAGTAAAATTGCAAGGAAAAGAACTTACACTACTGCTGCAGGAAGGTAAAACACTTAACTCTATGAATACTGGAAATACAATGGAAAAGAAAAGAAAAATTCCAACTTGGCTCATCCACTAAAATTATTCTCACATATGCTATAGGAACATTCACAAAGTGTGATGTTACAGGAAGGAACTTACTAATTCTACTTAAGATACTACTAATGCTTCAAAATAAATCTATTCTATCCTAATCTAATCCACCTCCCAAGTGGGCCCCCTTGGTTTTCTTCTCTATACTATTAACATAGGATAGGAACCAAAGAAAACTATTTCATTCCATTTAGATATTCATTACATAACACAGAACTATAAAAAACAACTGTAAAAGTTAAAAGTCTACTCTCAGAACTTTTGTTCTTACTCCTAAAAGAACTTAACACATTGGGGTCGATTCCTACATATATAGGAGATCAACACTTTATTCCATAACAAAAAAGTAAATGTCCTAGCTTTAAATCTGCAGGAGAGAAAATAGGAAGAACAACTAAAGGCAGGAAGAAGAAATAATGGCTTAAGGTGGGAATAATAAAGTCTTAACATCCACACACCACAGAGTAAATTTAGAGAAGGCAATGAATCTTCATAGCTCCTCCTTACTCACTGCCATGTTTTTTGGAACCATTACAATTTTCTCCACTGTAGTTGCTCCTTAGCGCTCACTTCTCCTTGAATGTTGTTGATGCCTAACTTTTGAATCCCTCCAATCATCTTTTAATCTTCATTAACAAGTTAGTTATGACACAAATCATGTTTGCAAATAAACATTTATCAAATTAAATTCAAACATAAGAACACACATTTTGATAACTATATGAAATACTGCATACTAGATATAATATGAGAAAAAGATGACATAGTTTCTACTCCATAGGTTCATCAAAGGTTTGGTAAACATAGGTCCATAAGTGTTTTAATAAAGACAAATAGAGTATCAACAAAGTATCTTAAACACCATAAAATAAAGGCAAATTTTACTCTCTTTGTGCTACAGGAAGGTCAATATCTAATGGAATAGAGTTTTATGTTCAAATTCAATTGGAAGCATTGCCACCTTTCCATATAGTAGCTCAAATGGTGTGAATCCTATAGTAGTCTTCCAGGTTGTTCTATAAGCCCAAACAGCTTCTTGTAATCTATTGGTCCAATCCTGATGATGCAAATGGACTATTTTTGTTAGAATATTTTCCATCTCATGATTTGTAACCTCTACTTGTCCATTAGCTTGTGGATGATAAGGACTAGATTTTTGGTGCTTGATGTTATACTGTTTCATCAATTTTGAGATCAGGTTGGAAGTAAATTGTGCACCTTGGTTAGTAATCAGCTCTTTGGGAACACCATAGTGAGTAAAAATATCTTCATACAAGAATTCAGTAACTTTTTCATCATGGGCATGCTTCATAGCCTTAACTTCAACCCATTTTGTTAGGTAGTCAGTGCATACTAGAATATAGGACTTCCCATTGGATGGAGGATCAATTGGACCAATGAAGTCCATTCCCCATTTTTCAAATGGTGTGAATTCCATTTAAGGATTAAGAGGCATTTCATCTATTCTTGTTTGTCAACACATCCTTTGACATTGGTCACACTTCCTTGTATAGTTGACTGCATCCTTATAAAGTGTAGGCCAATAATAACTAGTTGTTAGGATTTTGAAAGCTATCCTTTTGGCTGCAAAATGTCCTTCTCATGGTTCATTATGAAATGCATGTAGAATCTCATATGTCTCATCTTCTCTTACACATCTTCTCATAACTTGATCAGGTCCAGTATAGAACAAAATATTATCTATCCAAGAGAAACGGAAACTTTTCTATACAAGTAGCTTTCTTTCCTTATAAAAAAAAAGTGCTGGTATTTTATTGGCTGCAATATAGTTAGCAATATCTCCATACCATGGAATTTGAACAGCAATATGAAACAAATGCTCAACTAGAAATGCATCATCTACCAGAGTAGTGTCAGTATCATCATGATGGATTCTTGATAAATATTAAGCTACAACATTGGCTTTCCTAGGCTTATCAACTATGGTTATGTCAAATTCTTGTAACGATAGTAACCATCTTGCTAACCTACCTGCTATAGCAAGTTTTTTCATGAGATATTTGATTGCTACATAATCAGTATGAACATAGATGGAATAACTAGTTATGTAATGCCAAAATTTGTTCAGGGCATAAACTACTACTAGCAATTCTTTTTTAGTCATGGTGTAGTTCAACTCTGGGCCATGAAGACTCTTACTGATATAATAGATGGCATTTTCAAGATTTTTGGATTTCTGTGCTAGGACTACACCTATGGCATAATCAGAGGTATCTATATATATGTGAAAAGGTAAATTCCAATTAGGGCCTTGTAAAATTGGGGCTGTGGTAAAAAGTTTCTTGAGCTACAGGAAGGCTTCATCACATTCAGATGTCCAACTAAATTCAGCTTCTTTTGTAAGTAACTTATACAAAGGACTAACTATTTTACTGAAATGTTTTATAAAATCCCTATAATATCCAACATGTCCTAGAAAGGATCTTACATCTTTTGATTATGTAGGTATGGGCAATGTTTGAATTACCTCTATCTTAGCTATGTCCACTTGTATTCCTACAGTAGATATGAAATGACCAAGTACCACGCCCTCCTGCATGAGCATGAAACACTTTTCACTATTTAGTGCCAAATTATGTTCTTGAAATCTCACCAAAACCTTTTCAAGATTCATCATTGCTTCTTCAAAAGTAACTCCAAATGTTGTGAAGTCATCCATGTAGATTTCCATACAATCATGTGATATATGTGATATATCAGCAAAGATACTAATAACTACTTATTGAAATGTTGTAGGAGCATTACATAGACCAAATGGTAAAATAGAATATGCAAAAGTACCCCATGGACATGTAAATGTGGTTTTATCTTGATCTTCAAGAGCAATACTGATTTGATTATAACCACTATACCCATCTAGAAAGGAGAAATACTTTTTTCTAGCTAGTGTATCGAGAACTTGGTCTATGAAGGGTAAATGAAAATGATTCTTTTTAGTAGCCTTATTCAATTCTCTATAATCTACACAAATTCTCCATTTCCCTCCTTTCTTAGGCACTATAACCAAAGGTGATACCTATTTACTATCAGATATAGGATAAATGAAACCAACATCAAGCAATTTATGCAATTCAATTTTGGCTGTTTCTCTAAGGTTTGGATTTATCCTTCTCTAGGGTTGATGGAGTGGTAGACAACCTTCATTAATGTATATTATATGAGTACACAATGTAGGGCTCAATCCTTTCATATCACCATAGTCCCATGCAAAAGCCTTCTCATGCCTTTGAAGTAATCCTTTTAACTATTCCATCTGTGTGGATGTTAATTTGGGATTAACGTACAATTTATGGCCTTTACTTAATTCAAAAATAGTAGTGGATTCTATCATAGCAACTTCAGATATTGGACTTGCTTATAATTCACAAGAGAGGAGTGAACAAAGAATTTTAGGTTCTTTGAGCAAAGTACAATTCTTATGACATTCCTCATATGTGATTAATTCTAACACAGAGCTTTTAGATACATCTTTCTCTACCACACAAGTCTTAGTGAGGATACTTTGGAGTACTGAATCTTCTTCTTGTAATTTTAGAAAAGAATGTCTATTCAACATCATGAGTTGTACTATAGAATTTAACTCTTCTTCTTCAACTTCTTCATTCAAATTAATAGATCCTCATGGAAGAAATCTGCCATGTTCATCTCGTTGTCTTCCTCTTTGATGCATGCAATTAAGCTTTTCAAACTAGTAAAAAGAACTCAAACTAAAAACTATGACTCAAAAATGCTCCTAGCTTGACACCATCCCTGGCAATGGCACCAAAAATGAACCACCTCACAATAGGTGTATCATAGTCATGCAATAGGCCTTGCTTAGGAATAATATATTCAAACTAAGGACTATTTTTCCCACCATGAGGTGCATTTAATCTTATCAACCCAGGGACATATACTTGAAATGGTCGGCACAATATGTGCACTAGGTCTCTTAATGAGTCACTAAGCTTATGCTTCAAAAAAGTAAAAATGCAAGGAAAGGAACTTACACTACTGCTACAGGAAGGTAAAACACTTAACTTTATGAATACTAGAAATACAATGAAAAAGATAACAAATATTCCAACTTGGCTCATCCACTAAAATTGTTCTCACATATGCTGCAGGAACATTCACAGAGTGTGATGTTAGAGGAAGGAACTTACTACTTCTACTTAAGATACTACTAATGCTTGAAAATAAATCTATTATATCTTAATCTAATTCACCTCCCAAGTGGCCCCCCTTGGTTGGCTTCTCTAAACTATTAACACAAGATAGAAGCCAAAGAAAACTATTTCATTCCATTTAGATATTCATTACATAACACAGAACTGTAAAAGATAATAGTCTACTCTTAGAACTTTTCTTCTTACTCCTAAAAAAACTTTACACACTAGGGTCAATTCCTACATATATAGGAGATCAACACTTTATTCCATAATAGAAAAGTAAATGTCCTAGCTTTTAAATCTGTAGGAGAGAAAATAGGAAGAACAACTGAAGGTGAAAAGAAGAAATAATGGCTTAAGGGAGGAATAATAAAGTATTAACATTCGCTTGCCATAGAGTAAATGTAGAGAAGGCAATGAATCTTCATAGCTCCTTATTCATTGCCGTGTTTTCTGGAACCATTACAACTTTCTCCACCATGGTTGCTCCTTAGTGCTTGCTTCTCCTTGAATGTTGTCGATGCCTAACTTTTGAATCCCTCCAATCATCTTTTAGTCTTCATTAATAGGTTAGTTATGACACAAATCATGTTTGCAAATAAAAATTTATCAAATTAAATTCAAACATAAGAACACATATTTTGATAACTATATGAAATACTACATACTAGATATAATATGAGCAAAAAATGACATAGTTTCTACCCCATAGGTTCATCAAAGGTTTGGTAAACATATGTCCATAAGTGTTTTAACAAAGACAAACAGAATATCAACAAAGTATCTTAAACACCACAAAATAAAGGCAAATTTTTTTCTCATCAATTGGTATGATGAATATTGATTTAGGGGTGAATGCTTATCAATATGTTTTGAGGGAAGAAGATAAATTATGGAGAAGACATAAAGGTGATTCTCGAGGATTGGAAAAGAAGGAACACTATGTTAAGGAAAAGTCAATGGTTTAGGATGAATGAAAACTTGTTGGACAAAGGAAAAAAATAGGAAGAGGTTAATTTAAGGGCACTTGTTTCACATGTGGGAAGAAGGACATAGATATTTTTAGTGTCCCAATAAGGTTGGTGATAGAAGAGCTATTGTGATGAATGAGAATGTTGAATCAGTGAACTAGCCTAATTAGGAGGATGAGAACTTTCTAGTTTGAGAAGTATTGCATGGTAAGAAAATAATGGAACCATGTTAGATAATAAATTTTTTCAAGACTTGATGTAAGTTTGGGGGTAAATACTAGAATGTGATTGTGGATGGTGGTATTATTGATAACCTATTTGCTAAGAAGATGGTTTAGAAACTTGGTTTGAAGAGAGTAAGACATCCTTGTCCTTATAGGATCAATAAAATGTAAGATGAACATGATTTATAAGTGAGGGAGCATTTCCTTATTGATTTTAATATTGGAAAATATGTGGATCAAGTATTGTGTGATATTTTGGACATGAGTAGTTATCACATTTACTTGGTAGACCTTGGTAGTACGATTGCAAAGAAGTGCATGATTGTGTAAAGAATGTGTTTACTATTGAGAAGGGTGGTAGGAAGTTTCCATTGGTTCTATTGCAGATTATAGAGCTTAGTAGGAGGAACTTGAGTTTTGGTAGTTAAATTGAAGGATTCTTGAAGGGTTAGAGATCAACATGGAAAATAGAATTTTTTTACACGAAGGAAAGATGTGGAGATTATAGTTGTAGGAAAGGAGTTGAGAAAGTGGAATAAAAGAAAGAGTGTAGAAGTTGACAATGTAGAGGAAATGTATGTGAAGAACCAATTTAGGGTTTATGTATTGAATCCCAAAAGATGTTTTTCCAATTTTTAAGAACATATTTTATTTGCACTTGGGGTGTCTTATGCAGGAGTGTCTTGGAGTAGTCATTAATCATGTATGTAGGAGCATCAAGCTTGGATTTGTGAACTTATGGTTCACATGATTTGGGATATGCTTGAGGTATATTGGTAGATCTTATCCTATGTGTGCACAAGGATTGAAATGATTGTGTTGGAGTTAAATCCTTTTCTATGGTTACTAGTAATGTGTTCCTATTTCCTAAGAAGGCTTTAAAGATTGTTTTCATGAGCTTTGATCCATGCAATTTGGATTGTACGATCTTGTATTTGGATTGCTATATGACACATGGATATATGTCTAAGGGCATATACTTATATGTTTTCATATGACTTAGTTATGAATTATAAACATGGGGCTTGTTCTTATCATTTATTAATTTAGTCTATTAGGATGACTTGTGGCTTGAGTTTGTATTTAATGAGAGTATTTATTTAATGTAACTTGCTAGGATGATTTTTGGATTGGTTAGTATAAGTAGAGGGTCTTGTGTCTTCAAAGTCATTCATTTAGCATGGAGTTTAGTATAAAGAAGAGGGAGTAGATGGGAGGAGTGAAGTTGAACAAAGCTTGTAGCTAACTGTGAGCTTGGAAAACAATATGGTTTCTTGGTGGCTTGCAAGAACAAGTTTAGATTCTTCTTGTGGTTTCTACTAGATTGTGGATTTGGGCTAGCTAGGGTTTGGATCTGTTGAGGTCTTGAAAAAGTATTATTGTAACTTCTTTGTATTTTTCTATAACCTAGATGGCCTTATAACAGAACATGTTGGATGTTAATCTATTGATTTTATTATAAGAATATATGTTGCAATTATTCTAAATCTCTAAGTTTTTTCTATTCTTCCATTGTGTAGTTATTTTTTGGGGGCTAGATCATCTCCTTTGGGGATACACCTACCTTGTACAACACCATTCTTCTATTTTTATATCTCTACTTCCATATGTTGTTACATTCTATGTTGTTTATGTGCTATTTTTGATACATGTGCCCTTATGAAGTCTACTTGGATGCTTAGGACATTACATAACTGATTATTTTTTGTCTTTGTGTTGTCATCCTAATAAAGGATTTTCTTTCATATCTCTTACATGATCTTCACCCATTGTGTTGTAGTTCTAATTATTTTGGTGAATAATTATATTTCATACTTGATATAATATTGCATATTATTATATGAGCATACTAACCCCAAAGATAGTAAGACCCTTTCATACTTTTTTTTTCATGTACTTATTCCCCTTGAAGTGTTCTCTCTTAGGTTCATTTTTTAGTGGAAACATTTCTAGTGGATACATGTAGACTTTCATTAAAGCTACTTCTCTTCTTAAGGTGCTTGTAATTGCTAGCCAAAATGTTTCTAGTGGATACATGTATAACTTACCAAGATCTTTCTGAAGTAGTTGGTAAAATTTGCTACATTGTCCCTAGAACATGTCCATCTTCTTGTAAAGTGTTCAAACACTTCACTACCAAGTCAGCCTATTCTTGGAGATCTAAGAAAATTATGGACTTTTGGGTTTTCTATTGTGATTGAAAATTCATAATTTGAAATTTAATCTTAGGTTTATATTTGCAATTTCTAAAGGAAAAAGGCATCTTCTCTTACACATTTCAAGATAAGCCCTTCATAATTTGTTATACCATTTAGTATAGACCTATTTCAATATTTTAATTTAGTTTATTGTGTTGGCCTAGTTTTTCACATTTAATAAATTTGTTACATTTCATGGTGAAAACCCAATGGATTCAAAAATTTAGGGGTAATGTGTATTAAAAGCCCTAGATAAAAACCTTAAGGCTCATAAAACTCTTATTGTTTATGCCCTAGTTTTCAAAAAATAGGAGAGTATTGGTTTATTTTGAAAATACGCAGGAAGCTTTTCACTTTAGAAATTATTTTTATTTTGTTCATGTTTATTTTTTAAAAATACTTCTCCAAAAAGAATCTTTCTATTAACTATTGTTTTAAATCATGGTTTTAACCTCATATTGACTCACTAGTGTTCTTTGAAAGTGTTTTAACTATGGTATGGTCTACTTTTACAAACTGTTGATCAAAGAAAGATCAACGATGAGCACTTTCCCACAATATAAAAGTGTTAGAGTTTTAGCAAATATAGGGAAGTGCCTTGGTGACATGTAGCCCCTAATTATGTCAACTCCTTTGTGAGTTGCAAAAAAGTTGGACCTATCAGAATAATTTAGGGTTGTTAGACTATTGTTAGGACATGCTAGAAATCTTGAGCTATTTAATTAGATAAACTAGATGATTGGGACTATTTTTAAACAATATAATATTGCATCCTATATCATCTAAGGATCAACAGTGAGCACTTTCCCACAATTTGAAGATGTGAAAACTTTATGGAATGCAGTGAAGTGCCTACATGACATGTGTATTTGATGAAGTCATTTTTCTTATGGGTCGCTAGGTTGGAAAAGTGTCAAAACATTTGAAAATTGTTAGAACACATGTCATGTTGACTCAATTTCATTAGATGTTGTTGCTAACTGGGTTTAGAAAAATTTAATCTTGTAGAACCATCGATCATTTGAGGATTGACAATGAGTGCTTTCCTACTTTATGAAGATGTTTGAGTTTTAAAGAAAGTGAGGAAGCACCTTGACAACACATGGCTATGTGGGGTCATTCATTTCAAAAGTTGCTTGCTAATGCTAAGTCTGAACACATGTCAAATGTCTTATTCTAATTTGCTAAGAAGTCTATGTGTTTAATAAGTTAGAGGGTGACTAGGTAAGTGGGCCCAAAATTTTAGAGGCAAGTATAGTAATTCCAAAGGTTTTCCCTGATCATCGATCTTGCTAAGATTGATGATCAATGCTTTCCTCCAATTTGAAATTTCTTTAACTTTAGAAAATACAAGGAAGCACCTTATGACATGTGGCCAGTTTCAAAAAAGGGTAATGCAATTATTTGGGTTTTAAGCTAAGTCATTCAATTTTTGAAAATTGACAATTGAATTTTAAATTTCATGGCACAACATGAAAAATGACTATTGGGGCATTAATTATGATCAATGATATTTCATGTGAGGTTAATTTTTTAATAAGGATTCCAATTTTTGATTATTAAATGCTAAAGTTGCAAAATTATCACAAAGTGAAGAATTTTAGAGTTAAAGGCTCATTCTTCCAAGGGTTTCGATTTGCTGCTAATGATTTTTAGAGGAGAAAAACAAGAAAATCAAGTAAGTACCTGGAGTTTTGGAAAATCGAGAAAGAATTTTCACAGTAAGATAAATTATTAAACATGCCTCCACAAAGGGGTTTATTAGGGGAAAAAAATTACTTTAAAAGGTCTATGCATGATATTTTTTTAGAGAAAATACCACAATCCATGAATGAACCTTCTAGGGGAAAATAATTCATACCATAGAACCCTAGGTTATTGGGCAGTGAGGGTTTTTATGACAAAGCAAACTGGTTAAGAGATGCTGAAGTATCTATCAGTGGTTTACAATTTTTCAATAAATGGTTTGTAGATAGAAGACTTGATACTCCTATGAATAATGTATGGGAATTTGACATTGGAAAATTAATTATCCCAGGATTTTTCTTTGATGATGACTTTCTTGCAATAATGTCAAAGAAATATGATCCAATGACTAGGATAGTAAAGAATCACACTAATGATAATCTTTTTAGGGTTTCACCATAATTGATTAGAGTGGTTTTCAAATTAAATCCTAACAATGTAGTTCATGTGAAGATAGATATGGAGGACCTCCATGCTAGGTATGATACAAAGAGAGTATATTTAAGGGGAGGACCATGACATGAGCATTTTGTTAGGACATAATAATTACCCTTGGTTACTCCAAATACTCCAAAGTTGTTGTTGAGAAAGTATTTCAATCCCAAAGCACAAGTTCTATATTCCTCTCTCTACAAGATATTTTGTATGAGCAAGACCACATCCCAAGTTCTATTGTCTTCATCATTGCTCAAACCCTTGAGTATGGTATGATTTATATTTTTGACTTTTCTACTCTCTTGGTAGAAGAGATTCATACTATGTTAATGGATATTGCAAAGGCTAAAGTTGATAAGCCTTTCTACTAGTACTCCATGTTAATGCACATATGTTTGTATAAGAGAGTTACCTTTTTCTCTAAAGAAATGAAATTGGAATTGGAAAGAGATGGAGAAAATATCATTTTCCAATTATAGAGTACAATTATGACATGGGAGGTGACTAATGCAAGTTTTGTCAAACTTGATAGGTACTTTTCCTCCAGGCTTAGAATGTTGTTAGTAGGGGATAGCCCTAGGATACCTCAATCTCTATTAGAAATGATTAGACTAAAATATCATGACAAAGAATTAATGGTAAGTCATAATTGGGGAGAAATCATCCCATATGCAATGTCAACTATATTTAGAGTTTATGGTTTTCTTGGAAAACTACATGTGCTACCCTATCAAGTTCCTTTGAAAGTAGGAATTGTTGAGCTCTTGTGGTAGATAGGATTAGTAGAAGAAAGAGAATTGTTGGGAAAATCAAAAGGTACTTTCTTTCCCTAGGTTACTATTGTGAACAATTTAGTTTTTGTCAAAGAGGCATGGAGGCAATTGGAGAAGTTTTTAGATAAATATCAAATGGCCCAATCCCATGCTCACTTTATACATTTGGAGGGATTTTATGAATTATTTAGAGAAAGAACTAAAGCTAAAGCTCATAAACACATGGTGTAATATCTAGAGGATATACTTAGGAACAAGTTCTCATTACAAGAGTAGGAAGTTAGGAAGGAGAAATGGAAATTATATAGCAAGGTTTTGGATTTCATAAATTCTTTTGAGCTAGACTATGATCCCCTTGCTGATAGAAAATATTGGGGTGTGAAAATAGATATGTTGATGGATAACATTACTAGGTTTATGCAAAATTTGAATGAGAAGAAGGAAATTTTAATCCAAGTGTACCTTAATAAGGCCATTGAGGTGGAGAATAGATTGGCAAGTAAGATGATTTTGAACCTAGGGTAGTACACATTGCAGAAGAAGGCTAAGTATATAGTGACCAAAATTGTACAACTTGTCCCTCAATACAAAAGACCAAGCTCTAAAAGCCCACTTTCTACACATGTACCTAAGAAATAGAAATTGGAGTAGGGACCATCTTCTAAGGTTGATGAATACTCCCCTACCTAGACTCCACTCCAAAAAGTATCCTTGAGAGAATAGTTGAGACGAATGGGAGGGAGATGAATATTGTAGTCATAGCAACATATATAGAAGAAGGAGTGCCTAAGGAACCTCCTATTCCAACATTAGCTCTTACTATTGGAGATTATAGAGGTATAGAAATAGATCTTGTAATAGTATAGGAATCTAAGAAATTTATTGATGATGAGAGTTTTGTCAAGTCAAGAGAATTTTCTCAATTTTTGTGGAGAAGAAAGATTGACAATTTTGAGGCCAAGTGTAAAATAATTAAAGAAGAAAAATTGGAAAAAAGGACTTTGAAATTAAAGAAGTTAAAGCTAGTTTCATGGAGGATTTTGCATAGATATCCCTTGATGGGGGAAGAAGATTGTTAAAAGATTCAAGAATCTTGATATTACCTAAATGGGATATTGCAAATGCCATGTTTTTTGACATTGTGAGAAAATTGAAAGAAACTCAATTCAAAACTAAAGAAAAAATCTTCTAGAACCATAAGGGATTGAAGTACAGTAATGATCATCAAGCTATAGTGATATCGTCTATCCAGAAAAAGGATAAATCTAGGATGTAAGAAGTCTCAAATGTTGAACATATAGGCAACCTCATGGTTTATAGGATAGAGGAGGTAGATAGTAAAAAGGTGTTCCAAATGACCAAAGAGATGGTGGACTTCAAGATTTTTGTTTCTGCTAAGGACAAAAAATAGTTCCTAGAACTTAATGCTAGATTTGAAGAGGTACTAAAGGCTTATGAGGAAAGAGGAACTATGATACATTAATTAGAGGTTTATATTGCTCAAATAGATAAGCAATTTGAAAAAATAATAGTGGGAGAATCTAGCCAACCCAAGATCACTTATCCTCCTCATCCTCCAATTGAACCTTTCAAGTCAATTCCCCTCATAGAGATACTAGATACTCCATAAAGACCTCCATTTTATACAACCTAGGATTTTGAAGAGGAGAAGAGAAAACTATAGGCATTGCATGTGGGATTAGATATCTAGTATGAGGACAAAATAAGAATTTTTTTAATGTATCTGGTAGATAAGATTGGTTGGCCTACATTTTATGAATAATTGGCAAGGAAATTGAACATATGGAATGAGCTGAAAAGTAGTGAGGTTTCCTTGAAGCCAATTGTGAATAAATTGAACAACAAGGATAGCGATATCACTCTTTTATGTTTCTTAGTTATTAGTCTGTCTTGTGAGAAAATAGAAAAAACCTTTCACATGACTAATGATCTCTCTAATTTTGATGCTAAAAGAATTGCATTGCAGAAGAAAATTATAAACTATTTCTCAAAATATCTTGGCAAAAACTTTGAGCTTTTCCCCCATGCACCCAAAAAAATAGATATTAAAAGACAAGGAAGAATGGGCCAAAGAATTGTACTATTTGTTATGCCTTAAATTAAATAGGGTCATAAATGAAAAGGGGCATGCATGGTTGGCAAAAACAACTGAGGAATTTGTTAAAGTTCAAATATTCTTTGATTCTTTTAAGGAGGAGTTTGTTGAAATACATAAACTAGGAGAATATGTTTGAAAGATGTAGCATGAAATATTGAGTTTATATTGGCTAGATGAGACACTTTTCAACAAGTGGATGGCAGATTTTGTACATTTAAAATAGTTATTATTTGATGAAATTGATGAAGATGAGGTGGATCAAGATGAGCTATAAATAATTGATGCATTAGTTAAAGTAGAAGAGGAAAAAAGATAAACAATCAATTGCAGTAACAAATATAAAAGTTCAAACTGATGACTTGACAAAAAAAGAATCAAGTGCAACTATTGGTTTGTTAGTACATGATGACTTGGATGGAGAACCATGAGTTAAACTTAGCTTTCAAATATCTGAACCTGGTGCATCACAAGTAAATCCAATGGTCACACAATCCAAGGAATGACAATTGCATCAAGGTTAATCATCAATCAAATATCCTCAACAATAAGAAGCTGCAACAAAAGTGGTCTCATAAAAGGAATATTCATGATATAAATCATTGTGTTACACCAAATTTTGTCATTTATGACAATAACCTTTTTTTAAATATCTTTCTATCTTAAGAATAGTTGTCATTCTTCTCTAACCCTAAAACTTGTTGAATCTCATACTATATAAATGAGATCCCAAGGCTAGATAAAGGGTCTAGACTCTTATTCAATTTTTAGTTTTTTCTAGACATACATTTGGTCCAGTATTCTTGATGTTAGTTTTGTGATGTATTTTTTCTCTACAAATTTGAGAGTACATTAAAATTTAAGGATCATGTTGTCTTTCCTTGAGTTGTTTTGAGTCTTACATCAGTGTTGTGTGATTTTCAAAGAAAACTAATACAAAGGAGAGTTACTATCATATCTTTTTTGAATCTTGTCTCCATTGTTATTAACTAGTTATCTTGAGGTTGTGTGAGAAAAGCTTATTCAATTTAATGTAACTAGGATAGGTTGTCTATCAGTTTACTATTGCTTTAAATTAAAAAAATTAAGTAAATTCTTTAGTAAGGTTTTAGGATTTTTAGTCAATAAGAAGGATATGCTTAAGAATGAGGTTTAGGATAAATTGCTAATAATATTGATTGTAATGCAATTGACTAGATCATAAGGTGTACTATATAGATCCAGATTCCCAATGGATGAGACATTGATCATTTTGGTTAGTTTGCATGAGAAAGGATCATAGAATTTCATGAAGCATAGATTCAAAATTCAAAATCAAATTTTACTTTAATGTATGAAGAATATAATAGCTGGTCAGTACTTGGTTCCATTTAATTTTTTGTTGTGGTTAGCTGCCGTTACTTAGAATTATATGTAAATCTAAGAAGAATTATGACCAAATTTATGCTATAGGGTATAACTATTCTAAAAGAATATCAATAAATGAATGAAGTGTGAAGATAATATCAAGTTTTGAATCCTTTTATCCCTCAAGTATACCCACCTTAGTTTTACAAAACCTAAAGAGTAGAAAATCCTTGTGGTTTTGTTGAAGTTGGGTCCAGATTTGAGGACTTTTTAGTTGAGCATAGAAAATAGCTAACCCTTAGACAAATTTTTTCTTCACCATCTTGGTAGCAAGCATTTTTTTGCCTGGCATTTTAAAACACCAATATATTGCATATATTTAGCACCTAGACCTGTCTTACACTTTTCATTAAATAAACTAGTTCAATTTCATATTTACACTGCACATCTCAAATCAATTCAAATTGCATGAAATAGGATTTTATAATTTGGTTTTAGTATTGATATCATTCATCTATTGGTTTTTCTAATCTAACTTGGTTTATATTGAGATATGTTTGGAAGCTCCTCTTTCTCTTGTATTTAATGTTTAATGTGTGAAAAGTGGTTTGTTAATGTATTCACCCAACATAGTTTACATCATTAATATTAAACCCCATCATTTTCACAATAACATAATGTAATTTAACTCTTAAGGATGATTTCATGAGGTCAAGGATAAGTATCATTAGAATTTGATCTAAGATCTCTAACCAAAGATTATAATCACACATTCATATTGTAGCCTAACATGTATGAGAACATGTGTGTAGCCAACTAAATGTAATTTGATTTCTTATTGAATATCGATAGATTTGACATATTTCTATTTTCCTTGTCATTATTTTCACTTGTTTACTCTTGTTGCATTTTTTGATAGATCTATTTGAGATCCCTCCATCTATAGTTGCATTAGGTGGTATTAGAGCTCGGTTTATATTCTTGATGATTGAGTTATTGAAATAAATCTACAATTGATCTTTTATGGGGTGAAAGAAATTTAAGATCAAAAGAATTCTTTGTGGAATAATAGATGTGGGTCATGCAACTATGAATATGTTGAGACAAATTACAACTAGACTTCAAGAATGATAAACTTCCCAAAGAAGAGGGAAATATATTGAAGATGTGAGTGATGACTAAACTGATGAAGCAGTTGTAGGATGAGAAGTTGAACCTATACTTGAAAATGGGAATGAAATATTCTTGAGATTCTTGAATATAGATAATGAAAAATGACATTTCAATATACCTAATTTTAATGGTAAGCTAGATTCAGATGAATTTCTTGATTGGATTACTGAGATGGACATGTATTTTGAGTATGAAATTATTAATGCATATAAGAAGGTGAAATATTCTTACCACTAAGTTGAAAGGACATGCATTATTATGTGTGAAAATTTAATTTTAAAAACTAATAGACAAAGAAGTGGAAATGAAAATATCAAGTAATGGGAAAAGATGCTAAATAAATTCAAAGGAAAAATCTTACCTTGTAATTACTAAGTTAGTTTAAATTGAGAAAGATGGAAAATATAAAGCATAATAAGTCCACTATAAAAGATTATACCAAATAATTTAATAGGTTGGATATTAGATTTGGGCATATGGGTGATGAGATTAAAAGAATTGCAAGATGAATTGATAGTTTGAGGGCATCTATTCATGATGAAATTGGTTTGGTTAAGATGGAAAACATTGAGGAAGCTTAGCAATTTTTTTTGAAGGCTGAGGACAAATCAAACAAGAGGTAGGAACATAGATAAAGAGGAATAGATGGTAGATTCCAATGAGGTAGGAAATTTAATGGAGGAGGAAGATCTTAGGGTTAGTGCACATAGATGGTGTGCAAAAAGGGGGGTATAAGTAGCCACATTTTTTTGTAAACTTAGATAAACATTAATTCCAAAGAGAAATTCAAGGGTCTTGCACTAAAAAAAAGAAGATGTGTAAAGAATAAGAATTGTAGTACTATGAAACTAGGTTCTAAAGTACTTATTTAAAAAAAATAGTCAAGATTAAGAGGGTCAAACCCATTAGGCATGTGAAAAATTATTCCTAATTTTTTTAGAAAAACATAGCATAGCCATTTCCATGTGCTAAAATAAAGACATAGTTAGATTTAGTATTTTTTTTGGAAAACTATTTATCAAGATGGTAGGTAAGAGTGAGATTTGGTAGTTGTACATTTTTTTCACAATTTCCTATTGAGTATTTTTTTAAATGACATTTTGAAGTGATCACATCCTCAAAATATGGAATGTAATATTCTAATTTTAAAAGGATATATATTCAAATTTAGAACAATAATATGTAAACTTTTTCCAATAGGTAAAATGGATCAAAACTTATTAAAAATTTGTTGACATATGTCCTAGGGCCTATCAAGGCACTAATAAAAATAAATAAATTTCACTATGTTAATATTTTGTAGAAATTTAAAAACTAGATCTCTCTCTCTCTCTCTCTCTCTCTAGCTCTCTCTCTCTCTCTCTCTCTCTCCCCCCCCCCCCCCCCCCCCTCTCTCTCTCTCTCTCTCTCTCTCTCTCTCTCCCTTATTCTCTTTCTTTTTTCATCTCTCCCGCTCCCCCTTCTGTATTTCTCTCTATCTCTCACCCCATCTTAGGGAAATCTTTTATCCTACTACCACTCTTTCCTCCTCTTTCTTTATCTCCTCCTTTGTATTCCTCTCTAATTCTTCCTAGCTCTCTTCCCCCCTCTTTCTCTTCTTATCCCCTTACCTTATTTATCTCTCTCTTCCTATCTCCTTCTCCCTCTCCCTTCCTCCCTCCCTCTCTTCTTTTCCTATTCCCTTCTTTCTCTTCCTTCCCCTTCTCTCCCTCCCTCCCTCTCTATCGCTCTTCCTTTCTTCAACTCTCCCTCTATCTCTTAATAACATCCTCTCTCTCTCTCTCTCTCTCTCTCTCTCTCTCTCTATCACTCTCTCTCTCTCTCTCTCTCTCTCTCTCACTCTCCATCTCTCTCTCTCTCTCTCTCTCTCTCTCTCTCTCTCTCTCTCTCTCTCTCTCACTCCCCCTCTCTCCATCTCCCTCTCTCCCTATCATATTTCTCCCCTACCCTCTTCCTACCCATCATATTCTCTCTCTTTCTCTCTCTCCTCCCACTATCCGTATTGTATATATATGTCTATCTAGCCTACCCCTTCTTTCCCCCTTCCCTTCCTATTTATCTCCCTTTCTCTCTATCACTCCTCCTCTCCTCCTATTATATTTCTCCTCCCCCACCTCTCTCTCTCTCTCTCTCTCTCTCTATCCCTCTCTCTTTCCCTCTTTTTATTTTCCCCTCTCTATCACTCCACCTCTCTCTCATTCTCATTCTCTCTCTACCTCTCTTCACCCTCTTTCCCTCTCTTTTTATCCTACTCTCTCTCTCTCCCCCCCCCCCCCCTCCCTCTCTTTATCATAATCTAATCCTTTCACTCTACTCCCCTCTCCCCCCCCCCCCCCCCCACCCTTGTCCCCTCACCCTCTCCCACTCCTTCCCTTCCCCCCCTTCCCCCACTCTCCTCTCTCTCTTTCTCTATCCTTATACTATTCTCTCCCCCTTCCTCTATCCCTATTCTATTTTCTCTCCTTTCCTATACCCCTCTCTCACTCTTTCCTTCTCCTATTCTCCCTATATCTCTTCCTCTCTCCCTATCTACTATCTCTCTCTCCATCACCTTCTCCCCATCCTCTTATGTCTCTCTCTCTCTCTCTCTCTCTCTCTCTCTCTCTCTCTCTCTCTCTCTCTCTCTCTCTCTCTCACTATCCCCTATTCTCTCCATTTGTTTTCATATATCTATGTCCCCTCCATATCCTTTTCCCTCTCCCCCTCTTAGAGAGATATTTTAATCCTATTTTCACCCTCCTTTCCTCTCTCGCTCTCCCTCTCCCTCTTTCCCCTTATCAATATTCCCCTCTTCCTCTATACCTCTTTCCTCCCTCCCTCTCTCTTAATCTAATTATACCTATCTTTGTCCTCTCAATCACCATCTCTATCCCATACCTCTCTCTCCACTCTTATTATCATATCCATTTCTCTTTCTTTCTATCTATCTCATTCTCTCCATTCTCTCCCTCCCCATCCCTCTCTCACAATCCCATTCTCCTTATCTCTCACTCTCACTCTCTTTATCCTATCTCTTTCTCTATCTCTTCCTACCTCATTTTCTCCCTCCCTCCCTTCCTATCCCCTCTCTCTTTCTCTCTCTGTTTTTACCCCCTCTCTCCTTCTTTTACTCTCCTTATCCTATCTGCCTCTCTCTCTCTCTCACACACACACACACACACACGTGTGCACACATACACACACCCTCTCTTCCCATTCTCTCTCTTGCTCCCTCTATTTCTACCTCCTCTCGTCCCTCCCACTTTCCTTATCCTACCCCCTCTCTCTCCTTATCCTATACCCCTCTCTATATTCCTACCCTCTCCTCTCCCTCTCTTCCCAAATCCCCTTGGCTACATTTCTTTCTAATCCCCATTTCTCCCTCTCTCCTTCTCTCTATATCTCTCTCAATCTAGTTCTCTCTCTATCTCTCTATCTCCCCCTCTTTCCCCCTTTGTTGGAAAAATGTTCAATGCTCCCCTCATGATTAGTGAAAAGGGCTTAACTGCCTCCTATGTACTATAAGTTAATATATTGCATTAGGCAATGGAAACCCAATGTTTTGGTGTAATGATAACCCCACTATAACAAGTGGTATTAGAGCTTGGTTATATAGGTTTGAATCCTCAAACCTACATGTAATTCTATGGAGGTGTTTATTGGAAATATCTTTAGTAATCCCCTCTAGATTTGTGATTAGGGCTTATCTACATCCTATGTACTATAAGTTGAGTGATTTTATTAGGAGTTGACAACTCAATCTTTCAGGATAGTAACAAACCCACTTTAATAACCTTATCCTATCCCTCTCTCTCATTCTCTATCCATAACCTGTATACCTTAAGAGAAAGGTAAATATAATATATTCCCAATAACATAGAAACTAATAGTGAAAGTTGTTTAAAGGCCACATTTCTATTTGGCACCAATTTTTGTGATAGTAGTGCTCAATTAGGTTTACAATATTTTTACACAATTTTTTTTGAAATGATTGCTTTATTTTATTTTTATATTTTTAAATTTATATGACAATAAAATGATACTAAATTTTTATTTTATTTCTATTTGATTGTGGATTTTCATCATGATGTTATGTGTAGGATAACCAATATTAACAATGAGAAAGAACAAGAGAGAAATAAATGAACAATGAGTGGTAGCAAAGATGAGATAAAGTAAGCTTATGAGGAGTTCAAAAAAAGGTAGAAAATAATGAACATTAAATAATCCAAATTTATCTAATGCACCAAATCAAAATGATCAAAATACAAAAATTCAAATGGATGTGACAAATGCACCTAATGAAGGGAACAAACATGCTTCATTAAAAATAAATGTGATGAATAAACATAGTAAAATTGAAGAAAACAAACCACTTCAATTTGATGAGATAAATGCATTTAACACAACTAATGAAAACCAAGACCATCTATGTATCTTAACACCTCTTAGAAATCTTCATAGAAAATCAATGTATCTAATTGACATTGATGAAAATATTATGAGGTCAATGGATGATAAATTTATAAAAGAACTTGTAGAAGAATGATTAAAAAAATATGAATGCCTATTTTTCAAATGTTTATATCAATGTAGTATATGATAATTAGTTGTTGAAATGATTAAAATATGAAATTTAGAGACATTGATAACTTTGGGTTAAGGACAACCAAAAATAGCAGTAGAATAAACATTATGAGAAATCTATTTGATGGATACCAAAGTCATTGGTATCAAATAAAATAAATAAGATTCTAATGTTAATTGACATGTCCTCACATTAGCCATAAAGGGAAAGGAAATG
This sequence comes from Cupressus sempervirens, assembly GCA_028749045.1. Lineage (NCBI taxonomy): Eukaryota > Viridiplantae > Streptophyta > Pinopsida > Cupressales > Cupressaceae > Cupressus > Cupressus sempervirens. Next base: position 107,597,439 of record CM053783.1, read on the forward strand.
AAAAAACCTTGTTTGATAAGAAAAATAATCAAGTCATTAAGGATTAGTAGAAAAACATTATGAAATGCCTTGGAGAGGTAAGAGAAAATGGAGGATCTTAAGAATAATTCACTTTGGAAATTCTTGAGTAGATTCCCATGCAAGAAAAATGTTGTTTGATGCACTAATAATATTAATTGACAAATCTTGTCATAAGAACAACAAGGTTTTGCCCAACTAAAGAGATGCTTTTAGAAGGTGAATCAAAATCAGATTTGGTGAGCCGCATCCTAAAAAGTACTTAGACATTAACTAAAAAATAATTTTTTGAAAGGTTTTTTCAAATCTTTCCTCATTAAATTCAACCAAAGTCTTTTTGAGATGAAAAAACCATTTTATGTTAAGATTAGTCATGTACGTACTAAATCTTGTAGTAGGGTCCATGTTGAATTTTTCATACATTATGATATTTATCATTATGCATGTTATAATTTTGACACTAACAATGTTTTGCAGGTATATGGTTTATAAAAATCTCCTAAGTCACCTAGAGAATTTATTTCAAGTGTGAAGTGTGGATTAGATGAGGGGTGCATTTGTTATAAGATGATGTGTTTAAAATATATTTCTTCTACATGTTGTTTGCAATAGATGTATAGATGTCTAAATCTAGATAACATATAAGTAATTGGTAAGACACTAGTTTCTATTAGAAAACATAAGTAAGTCACACATGATGTTAACAATGGAAAGGGACTAAATAGGTGCAAATTAGTGAAAAAATATATATGCATAGCTAATTTTATGAGTACATAAGTCACACAGATAGAGATAGGTGGTTAGATGAGAAATTAAAGTTGGGTAAAGACACTTCCCCCTTGGTACTATTATTCTTTCATTTATCTTTCTAAGAACTATACACTAAAATCTCAAAATAAAATGTAACCTATGTATTACCACTTTACACAAGTAACAATTTGTGTACATATAGAATTAATGTATGTAAAAGATAGAGTAGAGGATGATAGAAAGGTTACAAGAGAGATAACTTATATATAAAAAATGATTGTATTAATTCCTTATATTTTTTGCAAGGATACTTTATAGTCTTCTATAGTAGTTTTAGGGAAAAAATGTAGAAGATATAAGAAAAACATAATATAGTTGGAAAATTGCACCACACAATTGAAAAATGCAAACATATTATATTGGTTGAATAGGATGCATGTGACTAGTGGTGTACAACATTTTTGGAACAAGGAAGTGCATGGAAAGGGAGAGCATGATAGTGTGGGAGCATATATGAAAAGATCCCTAACCATAGAGGAGTTGAAGTAGAGAGGTTACATAATGTTAATAGATGTATAAATAATTGTGAAATGGTGTAACTCTATGATGGGACTAGGTAATGTAGGTAAGCCTATGGTTTCAAGATAGTTTTGGTTGATACATAAATCTAGCAATGAAAACTATCTAGATTGTTGTACACTTACAAGATCAAGAGACATGCATTCATTCAGAGGTTCAAATGCAACATCATTATCTATCTATAGAAGAAAAATTAAATTATTTTTCTCTTCATGTATGCATTTTTTATTCTCTACACATATTACATCCTTTATAACATTAAAAAATCCCATTTATCAACCTTGAATCACCCATTACATGTTTACATCATTTTTTCTCAATGAAAATTTTGCAAAATATTGAAATCATACAATATATGGCTCTACTTGACTTATTACATTAAATAAACTTGAGAAAACCATATTGAACTTACCATGCATCATTTCTACTATAATTACATAACTAGATTCAATGACCATTATTTGGTCTATTGGGACTGACTATCATCTTAATTTTCCTACTACAATTGAATGCCATTGTTAGCTTAAATTTTTCAATTTTAGGTCCCCTCGACCCTTGATTGCACATGTTATGCCACATTGGATTGTTTGACTTCCATGATTCATTAGGTGCTCTTGCACCATAGAAGACTGCCATGTTGACATTAATGAAAAACTTAGTCATGAATGTGACATATCATCATAGTTACATATCTACAATACCTCCCATAGGAATATCAACAATATCCATGCTTCCAACAATCTCTCAACACCTCAAACATTTGCAAGCACACCTGATCAAAGTTTCTTAAATGTTTCTACGAAACATTGAGATGTAATATTTCTTGGGACATATTTTAGAGCTCATGAAAGGTATCAATACATTGTTAGGTGCTACAAGACCATGTTACATAGGCCTAAAATAACCTATCTCAATTTTAGGAGATTCCTCTTCATTTTAATCTGGAGTCCCTATATTGTTTTATGTCAAAAGTTATAATGTTGCTTAGTTGAAATGAGAAACATTTGGTATCTATCAAATAGTTCATTGTGAGATTGAATTTTCATCTCCATTAGCTCTAGTTGACCATGAAAATGCTACATCTAACTTTCTTTCTCCCATAGAGTTGCTCAAAAATTCACTAGAACACTAGATCAAAGAGTCCCTAAGGGTCACTAACAAACATTAGGCTATAATCTTTCTTAGTGTAATACCCAAAAATTGGCACATTGCAATGCTAAACCAATTTTGGTCTATTTGATCAGCCTAAATCCTATTTTACTAAGAAATTTTGATTTTGATATTCACTACTTGACCTAAGTGTCAAATGTAGAAAACCATAATCTATATTAATTACACTCTTTATTTAATTCCTAAGTATTGACTCAAATTAGCTACATTAAACCTATTAATTAAGTTTAATTTAATTATAAGTCTTCATAATTTAATTTAATTAAAATTACCTTTTTAGTTAATGTACAAGGGAAAATAATGTTTTTGATTTCATAAGATATATCCTCATTTTAATTTATTGAATTTAATCATATAATTAATTAAGAATATGCATTTATGAGGTCATATTCTATTTTATTAAATTAAATATATTCTCCAACTTTTTCTCTTCAATTTAGAAATCAAAACCTAAACGGTCCATTTGGTTTGTGGAATTTAAATAACGCGGATTTCTACAAAGCTTGGTTTAGCCAAATCAAGGTTTTGCATATCTTCATTCCAATTTTTGGGATTTTACTGAAACTGTTTGTTTCACTCAGAAGATGCGTGTGAAGTGTGTAAGCTTGGAGTTGAAGGAAAATTTCAAAGAGTAGTCCAATCTATTGTTTTGCCAGTCCTTAAAAAATAAAACCAGGTTTTGATTTTCAATTCCTGCCTGCTAGTAGGAATTTGGAAAACCTGGTTTTGAGGAAAAATTGGAAGTTGCATATGCTAATTCCGTTTTGCAAATTTTGAAACAAACACACAAATTTTCAAATCTGGATTTTGAAAAAGCCAATTCATGTCATCTTCCATGAACCAAACGGACCCTAAGTGAATTGGAATTGGAATTGGAATTAACTCAGTTAACTCTTTCTCACACTCAGAAGAGAATCATTTAACTCTGCATGACACTCAAAATTGAATTAGTTAAATCCATCTGCATAAGGAAGTTTCCATTCCAATTGAATCTCATTTCCAATCTCAACCATCCATTGAAATTGATTTTAACCATTATCAATTCTAAAATTCTATTTGAGAAGCCTTCAATTTCTCAATACAGTGGTTAACAATTGATAGTATCGAACTTATGCTGAAATAATCATTTCTCCTATATTCATAGCTTTTCATTTTCTAGCATAATAATCTCATTCTAGCATTAAAATTCATATATTTAGTATAATTTTCTCTCTTTTATCTCTAGATTAATTGCATACATTTAGTTTTAAAATTTCATATCATCTAGCTTAAATAAATCCTTCATTCTAGATGTTTGGTTGCTAGCTTCTCATTCTAAGAGCAATATCATAATCAATCTAGTTAGAAGGCAATAGATTGAACTGTTGAACATCTTGGATTAATAATACCATTTTTATTTTAGGATGATCTCTCAAATAATGATCATGTTGAAGTGTGTGTGAAGATTGAGGCCCACAATTTTCATATACATCTTTAACACCCACCGTGGGGCCAAGAAATCAAGTTTTTTGGCCTCATCTATTCCTTTTTTCTGCATATTTTAATGTTTTGTCACTATCAAATGTACAATACTCTAGTTTCTCATAAAAAAATCTTATTTCCACATGAAGAGACTGAGATTTTTCTCCCTCAAAAAAGTATATAATTGCATGGTTTCTTGCATGGTACACACCATTTTCTCACGTGGGGTTGTATAGGATTTCACACAAAATTTGGCATTAATAATTGCATAATGTAGCTTTCAAATTCTATTTATCATGATGATTTAACTAATAGTTGTTTTTGAAGAAATTTCACTTTTGATTCCTAATTTTCAATAGTTTAACAGTGGTTTGTAGGACACTTGTCAAAGAAACCTTATCACAAATACTTGACACAAATTGACCATTTGATTGCAAGATGTTTGTCCAAGATATGCATGTCAAAGAATTAATTCAAACTGACTAAAATGTTTTCTTTTCTTTACTACTTTCTTACACATAGTTTAATAGGACTTGTGAACTTTGTAGGGTTCTAGACCTTTGCATGCTCTTTACTACTTGGAAGTGATGCCGAAGAGTAAATAAAAAACCTAGATGCCTTTGAAAAATAGTACTTAAGGGAGGCAAGAAAGTTAATGGTTCTCCTATGTGAGTCTTTTCTATTAGGGGATGATGACTTCCTTTTAGGAAATCAAAATCTTTAGAAAAGACAAGTTGGGATTGATAAGCTAACTTGGTGATGAACATGTTTTCCATGTTTGGGTAAGGTGATGAGGTAGAGGTGTACACTCTTTCCCCTTGTGAGGAATCAAAAACATTGACACTTAGATCCAAACCACTAGTTCAAGTCAACCGTTAGAGGGCCTACCATAGCAATTCAACCTCTCAAAATGACCCAAGTGAGCACACTCCTTTTGCTGAAGATTCCAACTCAGTATAATAAAGAAAATTTGTTAAGTGAAAGAATCCAAATCCATGTTAAGTTCCTCTTCCTCATTCTGATACGACATATCAAGAAGAGGCTCTATCTATTGCACCAGCTAGTGTTGGCCCCAATCTTGCTAGTCAAGTATGTGCACTTTAAGATGTTGGTGGGGGCCATTGGCCTCAACTTCATTTATGAAACCACTAGGGGTTAATATGAATAGAATTCAAGTAAAAACCTCTCAGTTAGTTGCTACTTTGTTCACCTCCAAAATGGGGCATAATCTTTATGCAAGGAGGGGGAAGAATCTCTCCTATAGATACTCACCATAGACATGTACCTAGACATTGGAAGGTGATATACATGCTTGACCCCTACCACAAGGGTGCTTATTCAACATATATGTCATTGATTCCTTGGAATACACCAGCAACATAGGCATCCTTCCATCTAGGGATTAACAAGTTTATACTAGAACCTAAAAGTTCATCTGACCATGAGTCACAAGTTGAGTTAGCTAACCATGAGGATGCAGTTGACAATAAAGATCCTTATCCTTATCCAATTCTTGCTAATCTTGCTAAACTCTTTATAAAACCAGATGATTTTGTACCACGTGTCAGCATAGCAAATACTAATAATGATTCTTTTGGAAACACTATTGATTCTCCCTACATTCAACAAGAACAAGGAGAGTCTAGTCATGCTTTAGTCATTGAGAAATTTTGTAAAAATCTAGATGATGAAGGAGAATTTGTCCCTATCACTATTGGGAAATTCTATAGTCTATCCACATGTGGCATAGATTCTTGAGAGTATGAATTCAACTCTCTCAAAACAAACTAAAAACTAAGACATAGATCAAGTTTATGTATATGAAAATCAGCTTGAAGTAGGTGAATCATCTAGGGCTAGGTCAGATAATTTTCATTCAACTAGTGTCATCGAGTCTTTGATTAATGATGGTAGAACTCAAAGGTATTCAAACACACTTGTAGATGAAGTCACTCTAGGTCTTTAATTTCTTGTCTACATATTTGATGATTATACAATGAATGCTATCAAACTCAGCACATCTCTTTCACTCACCTATCTCGAGCTCATAGATTAGAATTCCAATGCATGTAGTGAAGTCCCTAAATTCTAGAATGACTATGCTCTTACCTGCTACTTAAACACTACCAAACCTATAACATCTTGCACTAGTGAACAAAGCATCAACATGACTAAAGCTGACATCAAATATCTCAGTCACACAATCAAAAAGAAAAGAAATAGAAGGTTTGATGGTGAAAACCAAATTGTAGCAATATCAAAACCTAAAATAGTAAAAATAAAAGATGTATCCAAAGGTGAAAACCTCTCTAAGGCACCTATAGATGAGATATTTGATGCACATCCTAATCATTTTCAAGAAAGACCATTATTGTTGATAGAACTGACATAGTCAATCAACTTGGGAATAGAGGAACAACCTCACATGATACATCTTGCATAGTCACTATCTCCAAAAGAAAAAGAGGAATGCATTGCCTTCTTCCAAGAGAAAAAGATAAATTTTGCATCGACATAATCATACATTCTAGGTTTACATCTTGATCTCATAATGCATCATTTATCTATTGCATTAGGAGTTAAACTAGTCAAACAAAAACTTAGAAAAATGCACCTTTATGTTGTATTACTTGTAAAAATAAAGTTGGAAAAGCTTCTGAAAGCTGGTTTCATCCATGCTATTGATTACACTGAATGGATATCAAATATTGTTCCAATCTCCAAGCATGAAAAATCTATTAGAGTTTGTACAAATTTCTAAGATCTGAACTTAGTATGTCTGAAGGATGATTTTCCACTCCCCAACATTGATATGATAGTGGATATGATAGCAGGATATGAAATGTACTCACTCATGGATGGATTTTCTAGTTATAATCAAATCAAAATTGCACCAGAAGATTAGGAAAAGACTACTTTCACTTGTGCATGGGGAACATTATATTGGAACATGATGCCATTTGGTTTGAAAATGTTGGTGCCACATATCAAAGGCTAGTTACTACAATTTTCCATGAGATGATGCATAAGACCATGGAGGATTATGTCAATGATACCTTGGTTAAGAGCACAAAATGAAACACTCACCTTTAAGATTTGGGACCCATCCTAGATCATCTGGAGAAATTTAGTTAGAGACTTAACCCCAAGAAATGTGCATTTGGTGTAACGTCTAGGAAACTACTTAGTTCTATTGTCACTACAGAAGGAATCCAGGTCAATCAAGAGAAAGTTCAAGCAATCATACTGACTCATATTGGGAAAATTAGGGCACCCTCTTTGCCTCATCAAGCACTACCACAACATATGCTACATAATAGTAGGCTTCCCTAACTAACTACAACCAAATCTCATCCTACTACTACTATGATTTGCAAGCCTCTCAGTCTAGCTACTCTTGTAATCTATGGATCCCCCAATCCTACTTTTCTATCTTGGTGTCTTACACTACAAGTTGTATATGCATCTCTCCCAACTGTCACTATGCTATCCTTACCTAATCTCTAGATCTCTTAAGAGCATCTTGGGTCAATGCCAAGATATCTCTACCCTGTGGCTCAGCAGCAAGCTAATCCTACATCTCCTCATCTGCTAGCCCCTACTCTGCCTGCTGAGCTAGTTTCTCCTTAGTGTGAGGACTCTGTGTGTCTCCTTTGATCACTCTTAGGGAGCCCATCTCACATTGAGGATGACTATGACCTATCCTACTACCACCAACATTTGGATCTAACCCCATCTATTGAGGAGGAATAACAATCTATCAAGTCCTTTATCTTGATCTCTCCTATTGTGGCTACTATGGTGGTGGCTATGGTACCTACACTATTTGTATGGGTATGAACATCCCCATTAGGTCTATGAATCAAGTGAAGGGATGACTCTTATAGTGTGCCTAGTATGATGGCATCATTCGCTTATCTACTATAGTTGGCATAGAGTCCCACTAGGTTGCCACTAGTGTACACACATTGATCATCAACCAGTCCTGGTCTAATTTGGCTGACCACCCATGATCTAAATCTATTGTGAACCTCACATATGAGAAATACTCTTGTGAGATGTCATATGGCCAACCATACTACCACCAAACTTGTGTTAGTGGGAATCTCGTGATGAACTACATAGAGTGACCAATTAGTGGTCGAGTTGAAAACATGTATCCTAGTTCCATGTGTGCATCATCCTAAGCCTATATCTCCCTCTATGATCTCTACACCACTACTACCAAATTATCTAGCCAACTTCTCCACTGCTCAGTCTTTGCTAGAGTTATTTGGGTTAATTGGCCTTGATATCTACATATATATGGCTCTAGAGGCTAACTCTCATCTATGAAAATGGGTCTTATCATAGGAAAATACTCCCATGCCCACACCTAAAGAACATAGTGTTTGAGATCTGATTGTAAAGATCATTATTGAGGAAGGGAGATTGTTTGCAAATAGGGAGATTGTTGATAAAGAATGTTTTCAATCATTATTTTGTCACTGATGTCAAACCTACTATTTTCTGAAATGAAAATTGTTTAAAGATCCAAGTACTATCACTTAGTTGATTGATGAAGAGGATTTAATCAATAGGATGTAACAAAAGAAACTAATGGAAAGGTCAAGTTATGATTTTTTAATAAAGTACAAGGATCAGTTATGACAATGATACAATGATGTATTGATAATATACTTGAAGATATAAAGGCTGGCTACACTTAGAAACTCTAGAATAATAAGTTGTAACAAAGTTATTTTCAAAGTATGAGTAAGTTCATTAGTGAGTGCCAAGAAAGCTAGTTCAAACCAAGAAGATTATTAGCAAGTGCCAAACAAATGCAAAATCTAGTGTGTTCCAAGTGAAATAGAAGGAGCTGAGCAAGTTCATGTATCGAGCAAGTAATAGGTGTCAAGCATAAGTATTGATGCTGAGTGAATCCATAGTAGGTGTCGAGTATCAGTAAAACATAGTTGATGTCGAGTAACATAGTATGTGCCAAGCATAAAAAATTCAATAGTGCTGAGCTACTACATTATTTGAAAAGTCAAAGACTTTCCAAATCTGAGCTAACAAGTTTTTTACCTTGAATTTTGTGAACTAGAAGGAAGATAAGGATGATGAGCTAGTGGGATAGAATTTTAGATAAACCATTTTTGGGCAAATACAAGAGGATTCTTCATGATGTTTCTAGAAGAAACAAGATTAAGGGTAAATTCATTGAATCTTACCTAACCTATTTGAACTGAAATTAATAGTAGGAAGATTAAGAGTGGAAAAAGTATTCTAGACTTCTATTTAAGGACTTATAGATCAAGAAGCAAGAGTTACCAAGTCGAGTGGTTGGTTGGATGTCAAGGTGAAGAAATCAAGAGGGAGGAATAGAGTATAGAGACTTTGCTTTGATAGGTGACCATAGAGGTGATTGCACTGGTACATCAAGCATGGAGACTCAAGGAGACAAAGCTTGAAAGGAGGACAAGTTGTTAGAGCTATAGAGACTAAAAACTAGGCAAAATTGTGAGCTGATTCGAGATCTAAAATCTACAAGTTATGTTGTGAGTTTTATCAGATCAAAAGCCCTTATTTTTACTCTCTAACAATTGTATCAGCTAGGTTAAAATCCTATGGACTTAGGTTCGTTTAACAACCATTTGTAAATCCTTTAATACGGTGGCATTCCAAGTGAATGTTCTAAAGTCCTTTAACCAAGCCCACTTCTAACAAGGTGGTTGAAATCCTTTAACCATGTCACATTTAATAGTGTGTTGTAGCCTTTAATAGGGCAGGCCTTCCAGATGGCATTATTTTAGAAGAGTGAGAATTGAGTAGCATGCTATTGGTTGTTTTTCCCAAATTGGGTTTCCACATAAATCACTGTGTTATGTGTTGATCTTTCATGTCTTATTCTTGCATGTTGATTTTTAGTAACTTGCTAAGTAGAAGAGTTTAACTTGGATGCATGATTAGTTATATCAGCTCACTATACTTGGTGAAAAAGTTTTATTAGGACTTTTGGACCTTGAATAACTAATTCACCCCCCCTCTCAATTATTCTAAAGCATTTATAACACATAGACCCCAGTGGCCATGCTCTTCCTCTCACGATAAATGATCTCATGCATCTCATGGAACATATGAGAAAAAATGCACTAACCCCATTCACATCACTTAGGTGTCTCTAGAATCAACTATACCCATCCCCATCCACTCTCTAAACCATTATGAACTTTATCTAACATTAGATAGTAGTTGATAAATATGCCCAATAATGATGGAAACCTGTGAGTGGGTTTGTATGTATGTTCTAGCTCATCCCATGCAATGGATCTACCCATGATAAGGTCCTTCTCAAATATGGCCCTTAGTTCCTTTGTACTTGTTTGTGGTACTATGTTATACACAACCTATGACCCATGGAATGGGATTTGTAGGTTCTTGCAAATTTCCTCTAGAGTGATCATCATCTCTCCTTGGGGTAAATAGAAGGTGTTCATCTCCAAATGGAAACATTAAACTAGTGTAGTCAATAGGTCATGATTCACTAGCAATGTGAGAATCGCACAAAGATATGATAATTCAAGTGCATCAATGTGTACCATATTAACATCATCTAGTGGTCATAACAAGGCTCCATAAGGTAGATAATGCAATCTAAATCTAACATCAAGAAAGCTAACCTATACATGTAAAAACAATAGGCAAATGATCAGTGTCTAATAGGTAAAAATGACGAATGAAAGTGCAAAATATCAATGAGAAAATCAATTTTTAAAGAATAAATTTTATAATTTACACCAATTTTTCATGCGAGATTTCATATTCTTGCCTAATCTTGCACATTTTTGGGTGATGAAACACATTCTCACATGATAAAGTCTAAAAGAGTCAACAAATAAACAATCCAGTTTAGGTTTTCTTGCACAATAGATGCGTATCTTTCACACGAGGAAACCCACAACACCCAACAAAGAAGTACTATCTTGGTACTTCTTTGTATGAAGGGTGATTGGTGTATTGTGAGGAATGACATCCTCACACAAAAATTGACAATAAAAAATTCAAAAAACCCTAAAAACATGCTAAAATGACTCAAAACATGAAAAAAATTCAATACAAAGGAAGATTATTGATGACTCACTAGAGGTCCATAGTTCACTAGTTGGCTATGTGACATAGAGTGCTTGAATTGATGCATACACATGGGGACCACCATCTTTCTCATCATAGCCCTCTCCTTCACAAAATACAAAGCACAAATGAATTGAAAATGACCCTTTCAGCCCTTATATAGGTTTTCACCTAATTTTTCAAAGTGCTCTGATTGGCATGAAAATTACCCCTGGCTAATTTGGATGCTCTAAACCCATTTTAAAGATCAAATTTGAAATCTAACACACCTAAACAACTCAAAATACCATTTTAAAATTTGAATTCAACTTAAGTATTCAAGTATGCTTAACCAAGAGTTTTTCTTCAAGGTTAATCCTATTTAGCTTGATACTATTGTGCCTTATGAACTATTCATTATAGAGTCTTATAAGTAAAAATTTGATAAATATTGTATCTTATGTATCATTCATTGTCATGGAAGCTAAGTTCTTGTGACCTACTATACTCATGAAGTGTGTATCAATGTGTTTGACTCAAAAAATACATAATTAAATCTTAACAGCAATATCATATTGCTTTTTTTTTTTTCATAAGTGTATTACAAAATACAAAAGATTTTGGTTTGCATCATATATTATTTTTTTTCTTAAAATTTTATATTACACTTAGTGATCCTTCATCAATGAGTGTGAGGTACTATTACATGTACTTTCCTCTTCTTGGCAATAGATCATTAAATATGATCTATAATATCAAATAATAAAATTATAAACAATGCCAACTATTCATCTATAGTGTGATGAGCTTCTATATCACTCTATTATTTAAGTTTTTTTGTATACTCATGGGCCCTAGAGTTTTATTTTTCTATGTAATAATAGATCAATGTTTCTTGGGTACTTTTGAATCTTAGTAATTTAATTATCTCCCTTGTATTTTTCAAATCAACCCCTGATGGATATGGATTATCTTATAGATGTGAAATTTTCAAATGTAGCAATGAGATACAAAATATATTAGTCTATATAGAGTAATACAAACTAATTAGAACCTACAACTTCTTTATTGTAATTATTATTACCTTTAATAAAAGAACTGCTGATTTTTATTATTATTTGTGTTGCAATTTCTAGGAGATCATCTTTTCCCATTAATTTTATTTTCACCTTTCCTAGAGAATAATGTTATGCATTACTTTTTGTAGACCAAAAAATCTTTAATGTCACATTCAAAAGACGCCATATGCCCTCTGAGTAACAATGACCAACAAACATAATTATATCACTCGTGTTGAATAGTTCAGTTAAATGGAGGTGAATTTCCCAGTAGTAATCTCATCTGATAACAACTCAAATAATTCTCCATGAATATTTGACCATATTTATAAAATGGATAAGTAACATTAATGTTAAAATTTATGAGAAAAAGGCTATATAATCAAACTTTCCAAAGGAGGCTTAAAATGCAACATCATCTTCGATACTAAGTAGGTTTCGTGATACACCTATAGATGGCTCCTTGGATTCAAATTATTTGAGAAACCTCTAGAAAGTCATCAAGAATTAAAAATTGTAGAAACATCCAGCTCATCTACTACACTTTCTTCTCAGATGAATTTGGGTAGTTCAAATTTATTTGAATATGGGAAAAATGATCTAGTAGAAAAATTGAGAGAAATGATGGATTAGAAGTAAATAGATGGAAAAGGAGAAAATAAAAATAGAAATGCTTTATTTTCTTTGATGATGGATGTTGTTAAAGAGGATAGCATTAGAATCAATGGACTTGGATTTTTGAGAAAATGAAAACACACATAGATTTTCCCTATACAAGCTATAGAAGTAAGTAGATTAATTAGCCTATTGAAACCAAAATAATCAAAATATATGTTTGTGTTGGCATGATAGAAACTTGTTGCAATGTTTTAGGATGTCTTGATCGTAAATTTTTTTTTTAGTCAGCATGGTTAACACCTTTAATGAAAATCCTTGAGGTGGCTAACACTTGTGTTATAACTTCTATGCTGCAAATTCTTAATCAAATGATTAAAGACAATATATCTTTCCAAGAGAATACCTACCTTATTGGTCTTATTCTAGTTATCATGAAGTTTTCTCAACCTAACAACTCAAGAGGAATCCATATGTAGGAAACATATTTTGTACAATAGTTGTGCCAAACAAGTCCATTGACCTTATAGATGCTTGTTACATGTGAGATGTTTCTTATGTTAGTTGGGTTTCAAGAAATAGATTATGCAAAGTACAGGGAAATAGTACATCTGGCAATTGATGGCATGTGGAAAATATTCAAGCTTCAGAGTTATACTCCCAGGAATGATTTCTATGAAATATTCACTAAGAATGGCATACTAATTATGTTGATCTCAGATTGGTTTTGACAAGTGAGTGTCAACACACTTAAGTTGCTTACTTAGTTCATGCCCAACTAGTAGTACATTTCAAGCACAACATGTTAATATTAGACCACATCAAGCTATAGTAAGTGTCGAACCACTCATGTGCTGAGTCACTAAAGTACTGAGTAGATAGACCATGAGTGATTTAGGAGCTGAGTCATAGTGGATGTCGAGCAATACAGTTGTTGAGTCACAATAGAGAGATTAGAGCATGCCAAGCATCATAGAGTTCAGATGCTAAGTAACATATCTTTGACATATTTATTTATAATGACACCAAAAACTATGTAAACCATTTTAAAGCTAACATAAAGATAAATTATGATATTTTGGAGATAAGGATGAATCTCTAGTTGGATTCCCTATGCAATTACATGTAGCCAATAAAAAAAATAAGAAGGATTAAGTGAAAAAATGGATGAATATTAGTTGTAGATTCATACCTAACCATAAGCCACCAATGTCTTCTTAAGGAGAAAAAAACCCTAAACTATCTATGAGAGTTGAAGGAGCAAAGAGGATAGTTTACATGAGTAGACAGAGCATTCAAGGTGACCTAGAAGTTATGAAGAGAGAGTGAATTGCAAAATTAGTTAGAGTAGAATAGAGAATAGAGAAAAGGGTACAACATTGAGACATCTGATCAAGAAGGATAAAGAAGACATTGTTTAGAGGTGATTTGTCATCAAGTAAGCAAGTACCAACCATAGGATCTATGATGAGACATTCTAATAGGCGATTTCAGTAAAATCTCTTACCTAAGTAGTCCTAATAGGTTTTATAAAATCCTTTAATAGGGTGCTTACATAGTTGTAAGTTAAAGTCCTCTAACAAGGTGCACTTCTAATAGGGTGTTAAAATCCTCTAACAAGGTGAGACCTAATAGTATTTGTAAGCCTTTAATAGGGTAGACTTTTCATAGGGCAGATCATGTTTCATGGTGAAAACATTGTAACCTTCATTATATACACTTTATTGCTATAGTAGTGAAGATTTGTGGGTGTCATCCCACCCCAATTTTGCTTTCTCACTTGGAGGGTTTTTGGGTAATCATATCTGTTGTTATGTGTGTGAATGCTTACATGTTCATATGATTTAGATGTATATGCTTTATATATTATTTAAGTTTACTCATTGAATGCATGAGATGGATGTGTGATGAAATTTTTATGGGTCCAAGTTTAAACTACTAAATCACCCCCCCCCCATAAATTTAACTTTCCTATTATAATTCCAACAATTGGTATCAAATCTTTGTTCTCTAAAAGATAAGCTTTGTAGATTTGAGGAAAGATATTGAAATGGAAATCTAAAAGTTGGGAAAGAATATTGAGAACTAGGAGGTTGAAATACATCTCATACTACATCAATTGAATCAAGAAAGAGAAGACCCAAAGAATTCCTTGAAGAGAAGGAAAAAAATTGCTATTGTAGAGAATGTCACACAATATAAAGAGATAAACACTACCAAGCTATTTACAAATGGAGACTCCAATGAATTTGATGCAACCGTTATAGATCTAATGGAAAAAAAATAGAGTCCAAGTTGAGGAAATCAGAAATCCCAAATTAGAGCAAGAATCACAAGCCATATTGCTATGTGAAGTGGTTGAACAAAAAAAGAAAGCCATGGAAGACAAAGCCATAATAGCAGAAGACAAAAGAATTTTGACCAAAAAATTGGAAGAAAAGTGAATAGAGCTAAACAAGATTTCCAATATGCAATTGGATACTCTAAGTCAAATGATGAATGCCAACTATGAGTTAAATGTCAAGGACATTGAGATAACTACATTGAAGTTGCAAAATGAATAATTGTAGAATGAACTAAAGAGAGAAAAGGAATTTGCTGAAAGTTTCAACAAGCCAAATGAAGCCATCAAATACTTTGAACAATTATTGAGATCCCCTAGATCTAATAATGATACATCTAGACTGAAGTATATAAGCACTAGAGAAGGAAAATCATCCAAAAATGTAGAAGAAAGGATAAAAAAAGGTAAAAACTCTAAACTTACTTGTCATAATTGTGGTAAGAAAGGACATGTTGCTAATGTGTGCAAGAGAAAGACTACAAATCAGAATGTCAAGCCTAAGAACATGGTTCACTACCATAAGTGCAGCAAACAAGGTCATTAGGCACAAGAATGTAGAATTAGAACCATGCATACACAAAGATTTGAAGGATTTGTTACAACTATTAGAAGTATGGACATAAAGCTTTTGAATGCAGATCCAAACCCATGTGGTCATCAAATAAGCAAACAAAGGTAAGGAACAATGGAAACTCTTTTAATTGGGATTATAATACAGGATATAGATGTCATTATTGTCAAGAATATGGACATGTTCCTGAGAATTTTATTAGGACACACTTCAAAGGTAATTACCAAAGGTGGTTGAGTCAAACCACATGTTTTAGCCATTTGAAGACTGGTCACATCAATAGATATTTTCCAACAAAGTCAAAGGCACTAAGTTGTGAATTTGATAAAGACAAATGCAAGGCATATGTTGAAGAAATAAATAATGAGATGAATAAGACATGGAAGATAAAAGATGATTGAAACACATCAAATGGAGAAGGGATCAATTCACCCAATGGGTTAGGTGATCACACCTCATCAAACTAGGAAGTCAAGAGGAATGTGGGACTAATATTTAAAGGCTATATCATACATCAGTTCCAAAAAGGAGATAGTACTAAAAATATTGTAGGAGCATGAATGAAGATGCAAAATATTGATAGGAATTTAAGATAAATCTTTAAGTTTTTCATGTTGTTGCCAAGTATGAAATATTTCCTATGTGTGCTAAGTGGAATGCTGGAATATGCCAAGCTATTATACTAGGTAGTTAATGCCAAACTCATGGTGGTTTCCAAGTGATGGAAATATCAATGGATGCCAAGTGAGCTTGAAATTGGTTGATGTTGAGCTTACAACTGTTTAATCATTTAACATCAAATGCAAAGGTTTTAAAGGGTATTTGATCAATTTTAACTCATTTTTCATTATTTCAAATTCATGAAAGAGTGAGTAGAGTAGAAGGTGATCTAGAAATCCATTCAAAACATTTGCAAAAGATTTTAGTAGTAATCTGACATTAGTTTGTTAGATTTTACAAGGTATTTATCAAGAGTTGAGCTATGTAGTTTTAATTTTTGTAAACCCTAGTTTCACATGATGGCATATAGTTTGAATATTATAGAAGGGGAGGAAGTTTTAAATGTTTAGTTATTGAGTAATGAAGTTAAACATCCTATTTTCAAATCTATTTCTGATATTGCTTACAAACAAGATCCTTTTGGCACATTATCAATGATTTTTTTGAAAGTAATAATGGTTCAAAATGTGAGAAAATTCTATAACTGCAAGATTTGTAGCATTGGTGACATGGAGATTAAGGAAGCATATAAAAATCTATGTGATAATGGTTCTTTGAAAGAAGAGGTCAAAGTTTTTGAAAGAAAGGGATTAACACGAGCCCTAGGTTTTCCAAATGTGTTTAAGATAGAGTGGATCATAATAGTGCTTAGCTAAATTCGTGATGGTTCCTTATGGCTAGAGAGTGGACCTATTATAATTACCAAGAGAATAATCCATAGGGTTATTTGCTACCCAACCTAAGATCAGACTAAGACTCTAAGAAGTGATTTCAAGGAGGTGATTGAGAAGAATACTGGAGTTGTTTGGAATAAAAGAGGTATGAAAATAGACACAATCACTGATCCTCTTATTAAATTTTCTATAAGGGTTATATCACACAAGTTCTACCAATCTAGTAGATTGAATAGTATACCCTATATAGCTATGGGTGTTAGATACAATATTTTCAAGAAATATCATATATATGATCTAGCAGAGCTACAATTACAACAACTGATGGAGAACCTTGGAGCAATCAAGAAAACAAAGAGTGCACGATAAAAATTTGGCTCTATATTGATTTGTATATTCTTTTATGTATATAATACATTCCCCTCATTTGGTACTATGGGATGGAAGACCAACAGATCCATTGTAGTATAGATTGGTAAGAACATTGAGCAACTAGGAGAAAATTTTGAATCCTTAATGACTAGTTACTTTGAAAATTTCAAAAATTCAATGGAGAGACTAAGAACGCTAGTATCTTTAGTTGAAAAACATTATAATGATGTATATTTTCTTATGGATGTTGATTATACATTTGTACAAGCTACCACACCAAGGGTAAGATAGTTGAGACCCTTAGGCTATGAGATAAATGTGGATGAGGCCTCAATGGCTATAATAGATCTACTAGAAGAAGAGGTAGAAAAAAGTGCAAAATTTTTTGGAAACTATGAGATGATAAAATCCAAGATTACCATGGAATTAAAGACTACCTCTACCATGAATAAAAAGGAAAAGCTAGTAAAGAAGCTAAAAGCCAAATTTGAAGCGGGTGCCAAGGAGGAAGAGGAAGAAGAAGAAGAGGATGAAGAGTGTAATGCCCCGCCAAGGGATCCAAAGAATTAACCTAGAATTTCACTAAGTTTAGTAGCATTTTTTTTTCATGAAACTAAATACCACATATATCTTATCCACAATAACGGAAGCAATAGTAATGTCCATCTAAAAGTAAACATAACATACATAATAGATTACATTCTTTAAGATCCATTAACGTTGGTTTACATCTAAAAACATTGAACATACATGAATCTATCTGGTACAACATCCACATGAAATAATAATGATAAGTCTAATGTTTATTCATTACATTTCAAATACTCAATCATCCACTGTACATGTCACAAGGTATGACAAGCTCAAAAGAATACACATACATAGAATAAGGTACATCATCCTATTCTAATCCATGATACATCAAAGTAAAGATAATCACATGGTACACATGATACATCATCATAGAAGATCAAACATAATAAACTAAGTGCACGGTTCCTCCCAACCGTTAATAGCATCATTAGACCATCATGGATCCTAGCCATCCCTCCGTGCGTAACATTCCAAATCACCAAAAAGATCATCGGTATTACATAGTAGGAATGTCACTCCTAACATATACAACATCATATGTAGAAAGTAATCTAACATGCAAATAAAAGCAAAAGATAACATCATCTAACATATGCTAATCATCAATAAAAAAGGATACATATCCACCATCATCATGAAGGATGCATCAACCATGATGTCTCAATGAATCTCAAAATGATAAGAGTGGAAAATACACTACCACCTGACCGCATGGTACCTAAGTGGTCCCCTCCCACCGTGCTGAGGAGATAATCTCAAGTCCCAAATAGGCTATCCAAAATCACATAGCACAAATCTCTATAAGTTCAGGAATCCTAAAAGTATACTAACTCAAAGGTTCCTAACAAAAAATCTGACATCTAATCTCCAGAGGCACACAATGACATGTAGGAACCTACTATGCAAGCGGGAAAGTGTCATCACAATTATCACATACAAGTTACCTTGGCAGTTAACTAAACTCCATGGGTCCATACTAATTTTATGCGGCCACTAGTATCCTCTCATACAGATGAGGCATACTATGAAATGAAAGGTCACAACCATGCATCTCACTACTGCCAACCTAGCCTATACAAGCACTCAAGGCATGGGCGAGAACAAAATTCTTATCTTTTTAGGTTCATTTAGTTAGTATTAGGTGTGAATGTTATCATTTATTAATCCAACTTACAATGAGTTACCCTGGCAACCTCTTAGGGCCCCGGCCCCCATTGCAAGCCACTTACCATCACTACATGAAGATATCCTACCCTAATGCTCATGGAATCATAAATCTCAAAATCACAAAAGATAATCCAAAAATCAAATCATCAAATATGCATAAAAGCATCAAATCTCCATGAGCTAACATCCATAGAAAATCATGAACACAACAACTCTCTATTGGCAACTGAAGTATCACTGATAATCAAAGTATCCAATGGTTCTCAATAACCAAAATATATATCTCAATCATACTGATCAAAGACTCCAAAAATGGTTGAGTCAAACATGTCACATCATGACATCATCAAGAATAAATGTACATTTCAGTCCCATCATGGTGACTAGAAAATAACCAAGGTTAACTGATTGATGACCAAAAATAATGGTTAAGTCAAATGTCTCACACATAAGAACCTCAACTATAACAATCAGTAATCATATCCAATACATAGAGCATTCCATCACATAACCATGGTTGGGTTTATAAAGATCGAGATTAAAACATCATCATGACATCACAATCACATAACCCCCAAGCCTCTGGTAGACGTCCTATACTGGTCAACACTAGTCAACCCAAAACCCAAAACAATAGCATAAAGAATACACAATGCAAACACATGTTTTATTTTTGCTAAATTTACAACTTGAATTTAAATGTAGAGATCTCAGTTTATGTTTCCAAGTTTGAAGAATGAATGGTGGAACATTTTGTACGTTTCCCTAACACATGTATTCTTTTGGATAAATAAAAGTTTTCCTTAATAGAACTAAAATCCATTTTCCAATTATAATATTTGTTTGATACATCCCCCACCAAACTATCAATTCTTTATTTAATAATTTAAAACAATTAAATCTTAATAGTTGAAAATTATTAAAGAGTCACCATTATGAAAATAAACCTTCAATATAAATCTTTTATCAAATAATAATAACTTAAATTTATTAATAACATATTTACATATTACATATTACATATATATATATATATATATATATATATATAATAATTATTACGTTTCATAAAATCAAATTAACAATTTCGATTGACACCATATATCACATGAAAATTAAATAACAATGAGAATCGATTTCATAGAAAATGTATAACGTTTGTTTTAAACATTTTAACATAAACATTTCTGTTTAAAATATGCAACAGAAACTTTTTTTTAAAAAAAGAATGCATAACAATATTATTAGTTAACCCCCCACCCCCACCCTTGCTGTGGTACAAATCGTGCCTACGAAAATTTTAATATATATATATTTTTACCATTGTTTCCATGCAATATGAATCGTGATGCAGTTTATTAAGTTTTCCCCACTGCGATTTATCAATCGTTCATTCGATGTATTATATATATACATATGTATAGATATATCTGTATGTATGTATGTATGTATGTATGTATGTATGTATATATATATATATATATGTATGTATGTATGTATGTATGTATGTATGTATGTATGTATGTATGTATGTATGTATGTATGTATATATATATATATATATATTCAAATTTTGTATTAGATTCATAATAAAAGTATACATATACATATATGTATGCAAATCTAAATATATAAACATGTATGTTTTTCCACAAAGATTATATCTACAATTTAAGAATTTTTCTATAAAATATTTGCACTATAGATTCACTCAATTAATTTTCTAATGGATTTGGCTATAAATTTAAACCCTAGCCCCATGATCTTTTCAGATCCATGCATATAAGATTCTCAAATAAATGTAACTACCCATATTTAGAATACATACAATTAAAATAGGAAAAATTTTCAGAAGACATATGGAAGACACGAAGAAGATAGGGAATGCATGATGCAGAAATAGCATAAGTAAAATCACAAGAATCTACCTGAATTCTGATGCTAAATCACTCTCCCTCAGAAAATTTGCAGAGCAAGCTCCTCCCTTCTTTAGAGTTCTTGAGTCCTCCAAATGCTCCAATTGCACTCCAAAATGCTATCTCTAAGCCTCTATGAATGCCTGAATATAAAGACCTTTCAGGAAACATCTAGAATGCTTCTAGAAATAGCTGGAAGGTGTCACCAACTAAGCATGGATCTTTTCCAACCTTCAAGATGAGCCATAGGGTTGTAGACACCATGTGCTTAATTGATGCACTAACCCCCGTGTTGTTGACACTTGAGAAATAGAAAAGTGCATTAACTCCCATGCAAGCTTATAACTCCAATTCACTTTTTATATAATTTCTATTTAAATATTTATAACTTTTATTTTAATTTTTATATCTTTTATTATTATTATTTACTTATTACTTTATTATTATTTTATAATTATTAATAATTTTAATTTCTAATTTTCTTTTATTTAATTCATTTTTCTTCAATAATTCACATTTAATTAATTATAATCAAAATATCAAATAACATGATATTTTATATTAATTTTCTCAAATAATTAATTTATTAATTAAATCTATTTATTAAGACTTAATTAATAGAAAATTCACCATAGACCTCCAAGATAAAATATGAAAACCCATCATAGAGAAAATCACTCAAAATCAGTCTAAAGGGTTAAAAATCACGAATCATGTCATCCGACACATTTGGTGGGTAAAATATCCACATACTTGTCCTACCTCACTAGGAAAATTGGCTTAAGGGTTTGGGATTTGGACTTGAGAATTTATCTCCCTTCTCTTATCATTGAGATAGTATAATAGGGTACGCTCATTCTGGCAATTTAGGGAAGTCGATACCCAATACCTACAACCTACAAAAAAACCATGCATGTACATACAATATATAATGCTAAGCTAAACAGACAATGGTAGGAAGTGGTGCATCGTGTAGATCCTGACTAAGTAGGTGACTACGACTCCCTTCCTTAACCACATCAGAAATGCCATACAATAAGAAAACACACACACCATACACATGCAAGTATGGGGTAAGTATCCATAATAAAACACATAAGATAATAAACCATCCATCTAATCATCAATAATAACTAAAAACAATATAATGATCATCATGTATGCATGAAATGTAAAGTCTAAATGATCTCATCATATAACCACTAAATCCATAACATAATGTCTATTTGTGTCAAAACAATACCACTAATTCATCACATAAAACTAGTCCATCATAGTATGATAATAATAGCAATAATATGTCAAAAAAAGATGTGAATGAGGGTAGGCACTACAAAGAGCAAGAAGGAACTCAAGAACAAGAACCTCTAGCACTAACACAAGGCATGGGAGAAGAAGAGGAAACTAAAGGTGCCAAGGGAGAAGAAGGTAAGGAAGCACCTACTCCTACTAAGCAAAAGAAAAAGAAGGCCAAGGCACAACCTACGACAAGGACTAAAAAAATTGTCAAACCAAGTCAGCCAAAGCCTACTACACCTACAACAAGAGCCAACATGTGCTACTACACAAAAGACCAAGGAAAATACAAAGAAAATAGAACAAGGAGGTCAGGAGAAAAAGAGACCCAGAAGAAAGTATGTTGCACAACCAGATTCTAAAGAGGAGAAAATAGAGTTAGATGAGAACAACTAATTCAAGGTGGTGAGTCACAACCCTCTCTTAGATCTTGAAAATTTATGTGAAATTGTTAGAAATAATGTAGATCTATCAAGTTTTATTCATGCTAATTTTGATAAATTGGGTAAAGAGGAGAAAAACCAAGTGGAAGAGGCCCTATATGTCATGATGTTAAAATTCAAGACAACTCTAGAATTTGCCAATTCTATACCAAAGAGTCTATATGACATAGTTGAGAAAAAGTGGCATCACTATCTAAATGTGGAAAGAAAAATTAGGGAGACCACACTGGCCCAAGTGATACCTAAATTAACAAAGGAAAAAATTGCTAAGGCTGTAAAGAAATATGCAGTTAGGTTCTCACCTAAATATAGAGCTTTTAGCATTTTACAAAATAATATTGAAGATGTTGTCTAGAAGTCAACATAGATATGGGAACTCATTTATAGGTTAACCATATTGAAGAAAGGAGAACCTGAACATTCTAAGGTCAATGATGATGATGAGGAAGATAATGACAAAGATAACACAATTGGAGAAGGAACATAAACGGAAGTAAATGACAAGGCAATAGATGAGCCTCAGTAGAAAGAAGAATAGAGTGTGCATGACACACAATTGTCGAATGTCAGTCCTCCACATGACATGTTGAGACAACTAAAAAAATAATTGTCAAAGATGTTTTTGATCTATCAGCTTAGAAAGTCAATCCTCTTATTGAAGAAGATTTAAAGAAGATATTAGATCAATCTACATTGCAGGCCAAACTTTCTGGCAATCCAATTTTAGTAAGTGTAGATGAACAACAAAAGTTTGTGACTGATGTTGGAAGGGAAAAGGTGAATCCACAAGAACCACCTTCTATCATCCCTTTAGTTACTAATGTACAACCTTTAGTCCAAATTCTAGAAGCTACATCTACCAAGGCTGATAGAACTATCAAGATAGATATTGTTGAGAAGAGAACAATAGAAGAATAGGCCACCATTGCAGGACAATAAGAAATAGGTGAGATAGACTTATTTGCACCTACAACATAAGGAAAGAGTGCAAGTCAAGTCATAGTGGTAGAATAGGGCAAGCCTAAAGAGAGTGAGGAGACACCTAAGATGAAGGAACAAGTTGCCATTCAAGCTCTAATAGCTTTACTAGAATATGACACTCCTTCCACACAAACTCTTCAGAAGCCAAGCACAGAAGCTATTCCATTGTAAATCTCAATGCCAAGCCCAAGTTCATCAAAGGTTGAAAAGGTAATTCATTATGAAAATATAAGCCTTGATGAAGAAATTATTATACCTAAATATAATTATGATACCATGACATTAGACCAAATAGGCATATTATAGCAGGCCCTAGAAAGGAAAAAGCATCAAGAAATGCCTAGGATAGAACATAGGTAGAAGTAGGCACTATAAGATATTAAAGACAACTTTATATATGAATTTAGTTTGCCAACTCCTGAAGAGGCCAAGCCACTAATGAAACAATTGAGAGATATAATGGAAAGGTTAGCAATGAAGACCTTGATACTATTGCCAAATTATTAGAATGGTCAAAAAAGAAGTTTCAAAACAATGTGAATGAGAAAATATCTGGTGAGATAGAATTAACATAAGTTGCATTGGAAAATAAGGTTGAGGATGTGAAGAAGGTACTCGATAAAATCTTCTCATTGTACACAAAATTATGCAACCCATCTCTCTTCACTCAAGAGACTAGGAGTCACATTCTAAGTTTGAAGAGCTAAATTTTTGCATCAGGCATAAGACTACCAACAAATCTAGCTTAGAGTGAGAAGCATTTCAAAGAATTGCTTCAAACATAGAGTTAGTTAGCTTTATTGATAGTAGAAGAGGCTAACATAAGAGCCAAAATGACTAGCATACAAATAACCCTTACCCCACATATGAAAATATTGTAGAAGGAGCTAGGCTATGTTGAAACACTATTGAAGAAAGACCCCAATCTTTCTACTTTAGATGGTCTAGTCCACCTTGCTACTAAGCTTGTCATCGAACTCAAGTCACTGGATGTTGCATGCGATAATTGGGATGTAACCCTCAAGATAATACTGGATGTCCAAAAACCATTTCTAGACAAACATAAAATCAATGTATAGCCCATTTGACATAAGTGTCAAAAAAGGGGGAGAAATGATTTTGGAGGAGAATAAGAAAAAAGGTGGAGATATATATTTTTGGGAGAGAAATAAAGCAAAGAGAGAGAAAAATGGGGAAATATCAGCTAAGGAAGAGCAAGCATACAAGAAATATGAGATAAATAGATGAAAGAGTATCAATAATACAATGCATTGAAGTCAGAGTGTATTAGAAGAGACACATTTACTCAGAAGGAGCACATAATTTTGGTTACAAAATAGATATATCAACTTAGGGGGGGTTATCAAATTTTGAGGTACACAAGTTATTGCAAATTTGAAATTTTGATGTTTTGTATATAAGTTGAGTCATGGATATGTTATGCTTGAGAGATCAAGGATATTAATGTATATTCAAGTTTTTTTGACACTCATGTCAAAGGCGGAGATTTTTGATCTTAGATTGGTTTTGACAAGTGAGTGTCAACACACTTAAGTTATTTACTTAGTTCATGTTGAACTAGTAGTACATGTTGAGCACACCATGTATATATTAGACCATGCTAAGCTATACTAAATTCCAAGCCACTCATGTGTTGAGTCACTCAAGTGCCAAGAAGATAGACCATGCCGAGTGATTCAAGAGCCAAGTCATAGTGGATGTTGAACAATGCAGGTTCTGAGTCACAACAAAGAGATTAGTGCATGCCGAGCATCAGAGACTTTAGATGCCGAGTAACATAATTTTAACATATTTGTTTGTAATGGCACAGACAACTATGCAAACCTTTTTTGAGCCAACTTAAAGGTAAATTATGATATTTTGGAGATAAGGATGAATCTCTAGTTGTATTCCCTATGCAATTACATGCAACCAATTAGAAAATAAGAAGGATTAAGTGGAAAAATGGATGAATCTTAGCTGTAGATTCATACATTACCCTAAGCTACCAAAGTCTTCTTAAGGAGGAAAAAACCCTAAACTATCTATGAGAGTTGAAGGAGTGAAGAGGATAGTTTGCATGCATAGATAGAGCATTCAAGGTGACTAAGAGGTTATGAAAAGAGAGTGAATTATAGAATCAATTAGACCAGAATAGAGGATAGAGAGAAGGATACAACATTGAGACATCTGATTAAGAAGGATCAAGAAGACATTATTCAGAGGTGATCTATCATTAGTCAAGCAAGTGCCAATTGTAGGATCTATGCTAAGACATTCTAATAGGTGATTTTAGTAAAATCTCTTAACAGAGTAGTCTTAATAGGCTATATAAAATCCTTTAATATGATGCTTACTTAGTTGAAGTTTTCTAACAAGTCACATTTCTAATAGGGTGTTGAAATCCTCTAACAAGGTAAGACCTAACAATCTTTGTAAACCTTTAACAAGGCAGACCTTTCATAGGGTAGATCATGTTTCATGGTCAAAATATTGTAACCTTCATTGGATATGCTTTATTTCTATAGTAGTGAAGATTTGAGGGTGTCATCCCCACCCCAATTTTACCTTCTCACTTGGAGGGTTTCTAGGTAATCATATTTGGTGTTATGTGTGTGAATGCTTACATGTTTATATGGTTTAGATGTATATGCTATATATGTTATTTCAGTTTACTCATTGAACGCACGAGATGGATGTGTGGTGAAAGTTTTATGGGTCCAAGTCTAAACTACTGATTCACCCCCCTCCCCTCAAAATTTTACCTTTCCTATTGTAATTCCAAAAATTAGGTTTGTTAATACCCTTCACAACTTGAATAAAGAAACACCACTTAAATCTATGGCTATTACTGATGTAACTTCTTTTATAACATATGGTGTTACAAAATAGTCATGGTCAAGTCCACTTACTCCTTTCATCATGTTTTGGGATATTGTGATGTAGCTAAGATAAAATATAATCAGCTAGATCCTATAAAGGTTAGGTTTGGCCCTCTTGACCCTCACCAGATGCCAACAATAGCTCTAGAGCCTTCATAAATTTTAAAACCATGGTCTCAAAGGTTAGATTTAAGTTATTTTGATTCAAGGAATAACCTAGGTCAAATAGAGAAGTTATGTTCAACATTAGGAGTATTAGAACCTTTAGTTGTTACTAATTCATTAGAGCCTGCAAAAACCATTTTGTCTTTGATAGGAAAAGAACCATTGTTGGGTTTGTCTAAGGGTCATGACTAATTTTAATTGGGACATTAGGAGCTTTCTCACTTTGATGCTGAAATAGTAAGGAAACAATAGGGAATGCCATCAACAAAAATATTTAGCATAGATAAGGCATACCTTCTCAAATGGTTTCAAGCAAATACTTGGTGAAACTAGAAGACTTGTTGCTAGAGTTTTCTCAAGAAAATGTAATAGTCAATCTTAGTATGTGCATCCTAGGCTTTCTAGTTTGCCTTTTTCAAATGCTTAATAAGTTTGAATATCCTATTCTTTTAAAGATTTTGAAATGAATCAATCATGTATCAACTGATCCAACTTGCTTAGACTATCTGCAAAGAGTAGATGAAATCAACCCTCTTGTCAAAAGGTATTATTTATAGAAATATGTTTTGAGTTTCCAAATAAGAAATAATGTCCACGTAAGTGAAATATTAAATAGATGCCAGAACTATGGGAATTTAAAACTTTTATCACTCTAATTATATTTATTTGAGATGGAATTTATGATCTTATTAGTGTTTGTGTGCCCTAAATCAGGTACTAGCATCAAATGTATTTTACTCTAATCTTTGCTTGCATATATATGTCTTCATGTCAATTTTTTCAAATTAAAGTGATTGATTGGTTCAATAGTGGTAGCATTTTTTTCTAGAAGTTCTTATTTCATTTTATTTGACTTGAGGTTCTATTAAAGATTATGCTAGTTATCTTACTTGTTTTTTAATTCATTTCTCATCTATACACCATCTTCTCTTATGATATGTTTGAAATTCATGGTCCATCATTGGGAAATGGGTAGATCTAGTCCATTAGCAATACACTCCATCACCTTTTGAGTCATCCAATTTGAATGGTCAATGTTTCCCAAGCATTATGCCATGTTTAGACTACTACAATTGACTTCATATATTTGAATTCATTGGTTTTGAAATTTTGTTGGATCTAGCTATATTTGGAGCATGAAGAAATTTCAATTGTGAGAATGATGGATTAAAATAGTAGAATGAATGGGAGAAAAATTTCTCTTCCTCTATATCTTGTCATTGATATTAATTTGTTCTCACTAATTTTCTATCTTTCTCTTCAATTTTAGCTTTGGTTCACTTATAGCACTCTCTCTCTCTCTCATAATTTTTGTTATTTTAGCAATCATCCTAATTACATTTTGATATTCCAAGTTTCTTTTGTAATCTAGTATTTTTTTATTATTGAAAATTAATATAGGTTACACCTCTCCATATAATACTTTAAATTCTACCTTACTCAGATAGATATCAACTCTGGAATTTTAGCATACACCTTGAAAAAGATTTCAACATACACTATGGATTGGCAACCAATCATTGAGACTTGTACTATACATATTAAAAAAAAAAGTGTAATTATCAAACCTTGTGACTGAAGTCTGGTCAACTATAATTTCTATCTAGTAAGAACCTTTGGATTATAGGTTGAATTTTTACCATCTAGAAAAGGACATCCCTTTTATATTTTAGAGACCTATCAACATGATTTGTGAAATTGGTCATTATTATTCTAATTTTTGGTTGAATATCAATAGAAGGATGAGGAAAAACAATTGTTGTAGCTGCAATAATAGCTCTTGCAACATCTTCTAAAGTTTGTGAAAAGAATGATGCATCCTAGATTTGATGGCCTGGATCTTGGCTCTTTTTCATTACAAATGTTATGGCCTTGTATTATCACACATAAGAAATTTAATTCATTTCCAAGTCTTGGAAGGAATTGTTATAAAATATATGCAATTGCATAGGTATAACACTATTTCACTAATTAATGTAACTAAACTCATAGGTACAACTGTAGTTTAAACTATAAAATTCTCTTAGCTAAACATTATGTTTCAAGAAATCTCTTTTATATGAATACATAGCAAGGATAGTTCAACAAATTAGACTGGGGTGGTCTACTTCACACAAATATTTTGCTATATTAATAAATAATCTACATAAATATAAGTGATAGCAATATAAAAAAATACTTTCATTATCAATATTTTAGATTTTCTATGTTGTTTGGGAGAATGAATGTACATCCATCAACATGACATATTTGACAACCTAATCACTAGTATTAGCAATTTAAGACTTGTAGAATGCATTCATTAGTGACAATTTCAAAACAAGACCTTCCCAAACATTTTATTAGTGAATTTTTTCATGCCCAAAATTTTAGGGCAAAAAACCCATGAATTTTTTTTTCTAAAAGAAAACTTAGGGATTCTCACAAAAAAGGATTATATATTGTTAGCCAAGTTATCAAATGTATAAGATTTCAAGGAGCTAGTGATTATGTTTATAAACTTGTGACATACCCTTAAACCTTAACCAAACAGATCTTAACTAGGTTGGTAGGAGGAATCCACCCAAATCAACATTAGAGGTTAATAGATATAACAACATATGTTAGATAGGGAGAACTCAACATTAAGGTCCTCAATGTTAGATTTCAAAAAGGTTTACTAAACATTATGCCAGGGCGTTCAACTAGGTATAGCCTAAAATTTTGCATCTAAAGTATTGTTACTATGTACAATACCTTTACAAAAGATGTGCAAATATCCATATTATTCACCTTGAATGAGTAACATGGTTAATTAACTGAATTTAGGATATTGGACTTGAGTAATAGTGCACATTTGTTAGATAGATTATTATCACTTCATTGCCACATTACCAAATTCATTGGTGTAACTCGAGTAGCTTACCTTCCCTCAAGTTATGAAACAATTAATCTAATTACACATAATTCTCACATACAAGATGTTACATTTACTCATAATTTTAAGGTATTATATTATTCACTTAATTATAAGCTTAGGGCCCTTCTAGGACCACGTATGCCTAGTCAATCTTGTATGTTGAATGATATCTTACTAATTTACATAATATGATTTATAACTCATAATTTGTAACATCGAACCAATGATCAATATGTATACTTATATTAACATGCCATAGGTGTGTTTTCAATCTCAAGCATAAAGTCATTATTTACTATACCAAATAAATAGTTCTCAACTACTATGCTTGTGGTTCATCATACTTAGCGAGTAGTCGATGTATATTTATATGTTACTTATAACATTATGATAGAAATATATCACATTTTGTAATATTACTTAGTAGCTATCATTTTATCTTTGTGCTATACTAAAGTACATGTTACTACCAAACTAATCTCCTACGTATATTAATAACATTCATTTTCCAACACAAATCTAAATGAAGTATTCTTACATCAATTCCATTATCCTAAAACACATCACCTTGACTAATAACCAAGAATCCATAACTTCCCACTATAAAATTTAAAATTCTACATACCATTAACAAAACATATAATTCTAATTTTCAATTATCATGCTTCCACTCTTACACACACACACACACACACACACACACACACACACACACACACACACACACACACACACACACACACACACACACACACACACACACACACACACACACACATGCACGCACATGCACATGCACACACAAACACACACACGCACACACACACACACGCACGCACACACACACACAAGCACTATACCACTTATCAAAAGGGTTATTTAATTTACTCTAATTAGTATCATACTATTTACACTAACTTGAATTTTATAACATGCCTTCCTACTTTTATCCATTTGACTTGCTATTAAATGTGCCACCATTTAAAATCTTAACCTAAATGCTAGCTAACTAACATAAATATTTTAACTAACCTCACTACTAATTTCACCTACCTTAAGTACTAACCACTCTTATGGAGTATCTTATTTCCTAACTACCTTATTAACTCCCCACCATCCCACTTACCACTTACATTCCTAAAAGCATGTGGCTCTATATGCCACCCATGCTTCCCTTTTCTTTTTCTCCTACCTACCCCTTCCACCTTAACTGACCCACCCCCTCTCTCCTAGGTAGGTGACATGTCAAAACACATAGGGAATCAATTAAAGGGAAGTTTGACTTTCTCAATCATGTCAGCACCTAAAGCGCCCAAGGAGGAGTGTGGCATGATTAAGGGAAGGGGGAGGTGGGGACCACTCCCACTTTTTCCCCCCATTATGTTTCTATTTATTGGTTTTTTATTTATTATTTAAACAAAAATCCTTTCCCCTAATTGGTTCAGTTTCTTACTTGGGAATGGCACCACAGGTTACATATACATACATACATACATATATATATATGGGGTTTTAAGTGTTGTACTACTTTATGAGTCCTATAATGGTTGAGAATATTGAGGAATGTTCCTTGATGAATATTTAATTATACTATAATAGATAGAGGAGTGTTTTTCTATTCTCCATACAAAATCGAGAGAAGTGAAATCTGCATCTATAACCTACCTCCTCTTATGAAGTTTATACTACATCATATATTTGATTTATTTCCTTCTATTTCAACTATGATGTTAAGATGATTTGTGTGGTGCTAAATTTGATGTTATTTTAACATTCCTCTATACTTGTAATAACTTTCAAACTATCCAAAATCACTTGAATAATAGTTCAACACATGAAATATATTTTTATCAAAATCAAATATGAGACGATTAGATTTATCTCTCATATAAATGATGAAGTGTTTCATGAACTTCCTTACTAAGCTAATACATAATTAGACTTTTCTTTATATGATCTATTGTATTGAGCTACATCTATATGTACCAATTCATGGAAAAAAAGAAGAAGAACATGATGCAAATTAATATCTAATCCCTTTCTATGAAGTTTGAGAGTAATAGAATACCTAAATGATTTAAGCTTCTTGAATCCCATTAGTTATGATAATTAATGTTACATTTCAATGAAACTAAGCATAATATTAATCTATCCAAGTTTCTAATTCTTCCCATGAATTCATTCTCTACAACAATGCTCACACAATGAAAAGTCTAGTTTTACAATGCAATGCAACAAGGCATATATGAAGGGTTTATCCTTACAAGGAAATATTCAATAACATAAATAAAGATTTTATTCTTTCAACTAACATGGCCCCTTTATTTTTCACCAACACATGGAAAGACATGACACTTCTTCCTTGGAACCAAAGAGCACAGAACCTACAACAAGAACACAAAATCAAGAACCATGGAGGTTCACCTCCCATCCTAGGCTTCTAAGAAGCCACCCACTAAGCTAGGGAAAAAATGCTCAAACAGGTTGCACTCAAGCAATAACAATGCATAAACATAACATTAAAACACATCTAAATTTCCTTCAAGGTTATAATGCAATGATTCACTATTCGAATCATGAAAAAAATGGGTGAAGGTGGGCTCGAAGAATTCCATATCCATATACACATATGCATTTTCAATTGCATAATTCCTCTTCAAGGTTATCAAAATACATCCTCCTCATCACATCAATATGCTTATACTCCCACAATAACAAACAAGGTATATGGCTTCAATGGAGCCCATACTCCATGAACAACATAACCCTCTCCACAAGGAAAATCTCTCAATTTCAATATTGAGCCCAACTAACCCCTTTACATAAGGTATCTCTTCACTCCCAAGGGTGAGTGAACCCTTCACACCCATAACATTTATACACATAAAAATAAGAAATAAATTTTCAAGAGAAATCCATCACACAATGGCATATACCAACAATCTCAACACAATCACATGACATGAATTTGAACACAATGTGAACAAGAGTTCAATTATCATTGAGAATGTGAGGTGAGAGTTATGAAATGGGCACCAACCTTGGTCAAAGCTAAAGGAAAAATAAAAGTTGTTGCAGAGCTCCCTTCTCCTTAGTCCTTCCTCCTATCAAACCCTAATTTTTTGTAAACTTAGAGAGTGGGTGAAAACCCCACTAGTTTGTCCAAGTCCCCTAAAATACTCTCCCACTATCTCTTTTTGGAAAAAAAATCAAGCAACTATCTCTTACAACTTTGTCCCTACAAAATTTGTTACTTTTGACTAAGAGGAAAGATGGGGATGAATTGATGAGACAACTTAATTTTCGAATTGGTTGAAGAATGCATCGGTTAAGGGGTCTCCTAGGATAGTTAAACAATAAAATGGTCAAATTTAGGCCCCTAACATGTTATGCTAGTATATGGATAGCTTATTTTCACAAAAAAGGCACTTTGGGACCACCTATTAACCCTCTAAAATCCTTGTCAAGTTTGAATTCGAAATTCCCCTTAATGGTGGTCCATCCTATCCTTTCTCCAAGTGGATTTTTTGAAATGTTTTAAAGGGCAATTATTTTAAGATTAAGTGTTGCCATGATCAAAACCATAGGTGACATGTCATTAACACATAAAAAATTACAAGTGTCAAGTGACACATCTAAAACATATTACACATCACCACAACATGTCCCTAATGTATTTATGAGATTAAATTTACCACACACATGCAAGCTTACATTTACAAAATAAACACATCACAATGAGGATTTTGAATCTTCCAAAGATTTTCCTTGGCTAAACTATGTCCACATAAGTTTGAACCTTGTTTACCTAATTATATTCCATGGTTCAATTTCTTGTACACTATAATAAAACATTTGTAGCCCAATGAAAAAATATAAAATGCATGTATATAGATGCATGAAAATTTTCATATTAAATAATTCACATTAACATACCCAATTGTCATAATCACTTTTATTTTCTAATCATTGCCATATAAAGCATTTAAAACATTAAAATATCAGAATTTCCTATCAACATTAATATTTAATCAAATGATCCAACTAACATTCTGAACCACATCATAATCCATTTCCTATCATAATGATAAAATACTAAATCTATATTGTTAGATCAGTCAACATGAAAACTAGTTCTGACTGCATATCTTAGGTCAAAATCACCAAATGTAAACATCACAACAAATATCCTTTGATTCAATTAAATATAGTTTGATTATTAATAGTATCTTGCTATTATTATGATATAATACATTATAAGGTGTATCAATTATGTTAGCTAATTAGGATGTTTGCATAATCACATAGTTCCAAATCAATCATAGAATAAATCCATTACATTTTAGTGGGCCATAAGATTTGTCCTTATGAATATCAACATATCCTCCTAAAACTACTTTCACAATAATTGAATTATCACATTACATCATATTGAGTCCTACTATATAGACCCTTATCCAATTTTGATAGTAATTTTCATCAGTGACTATAAGGAATATTCACTAGGATGGGTGTTGATTCATTTTTCCATAGTAAACATCTAATTTAATTATCCTAATAGGCCATAAAATAGCATGAATCCATTGACATGGTTTCTAAGTTATGACACCTCGAGCCTATATTTTATAGAGTCTCAGCTTATCAACCTAATGTAATTTTGAATAATAGGGTACTTAGCACAACAATAACTTATATATATATATCTGTGTGTGTGTGTGTGTGTGTGTGTGTGTGTGAGTCTCAATCAGACCTCAAGCTCACTTTTGATAAGGGAAATACCAATCATTACATACCTAGATCCCAAAAATTCTTACCATTGTTCTATCATAGGGCTTATGGTAATAATATATAATTCACATTCTATGACATCTCGTCTCCTCACACTTCTAGCTCTAACCATATTCATGTTATTAAGATTTATAATAGGGTACTGGGGAAGGGGCATTACAAATTAACAAATGAATAGTAAGAGAATGGTCATATGGAAAGTAAAAAGTTAAGTATAGGTTCAACGACTGCCAATTCCCATAAGACCAAACTATACCATAAGATTTTGGAAACTATTTTGATCTATAAATGCATCTTCAAGTTGAAATCTTTCAATCATATTAAACCTAATTCAACAAGCTCAAACTTTAATAAAAGTGAATTTTTCTTGAGATTCTCTTGAATACATCTACAATTAATATTATTACAGCCTCCATGATTTTTATCTTCCAAAGCCATCACACTAGATTTACATCTAATTTGTCAACCTTTTAATGAGGTCAACTCTTTTCTCTTTTGGAGAAGAGTTCATCATCTTTTCATCCTTTGAGTTTGTTTATCATTTTCCTTAAGTTGCATTTAAGGGGCATTTGTGTAAACATGGATGATTCCTATCTAATTTCTTTGTGGCATGAATAAGACATGATTTTACTAGTTATTACTAAGGGCCATTCACACATGCTCACATATTTACTTGGAGAGGTATGAGTCTTCCTATAAATCTAGAATACATATGCAATTTTATTTCCTATTTTGTATGTGTCTAGGATTAAAATATTTATCGTCTTAGTTCTATCTCTCCACCTTGTCTATATAAGACACACATTATATGCATTTTTTTTACCATATAATATTTTATTTCATTTTCAATCTCTAACCAATAAATATGAATTCCTTTTCTACCACAATCAAGCAATTATTTGTCTTGTTTCTCTCTTGTAAAAAGAAATCTAGGGAGATTGAGTCTATTGATGACTATAACATTTATATGGGTGGGTCAAAGACTAGATTTATTTTCCTTCAAATTTGAACACAAATAAGTTTGGTGACAGCATATGGTATGTGATACTTGTGGATTTTTTTGGGTAAAAGGAAAAAACTCCCAAAATGTAGCTTTTATTTGCCAAAAATGGAAAAAGTCAACCTACAAATGTGTGATTATTCTTTATTTTTATTATGGTGTACCTCCTTATCACATAATATTAAATATAATTCCATCAATTAAGAAATAAGAACATCAAAAGAAATAAAACCTTGGCCATACTCAATGAATCAAAAAACCCTAGCAGTTGTAACATTTTTTTATTTCAATATCATGTATATTGATAAACATTTTGTCAAGAAATAATGGAAGACTTTTAACCGAGTAGGGTTTATGATGGATGCTTCAAAACATACCTTTTTACTCTATAAATCTCTTGTATCTTTGTCTTGTTAAATAAGAAAGTATCTCTCCTTGAATGAATTTACATTTTCCCATCAAGAACTTACCACCATATCCTAGAAAATGCTTATGTATCATTGATGTTAACCATCCCTTTACTATTGAAAATATTTTTTTTCTTTGCTATATTTGTGTTTCCATCCTAGGTTTAAGTAGTAGATCAAAATCAAATTAGATTGGTTATTGCATTTTCCTTGCCTCGTCAGATATGAGAGAGCACTACTGAGAAGCAATTACAAAGGAAACTAACTTTTAATGAATACATGATCCATTAATTCACTGGGAAAAATGAAGCCCATTGAATGCTTGAGATAAAACTTGAAAAGATTGCCTATATCACTTTCTAATGTAACTCCTTCAAAATTGGTTTGAAACCCAATTTTTCATTTTTACTCATTTAGGTTTTTTTGCAACAATCTCCCTCTAAAAAATAAAAATAACCTTAATGCATATTTTAATTTCTTGGGTTTTTGAAAGGTAGTGATTTTTTTGAATATAAATAAAATTCATAAATTTAAAATAATAAATGAAATCATTGGTAAGAACTAAAATTGTTAGATAATTGATAAGTGACAAGAAAAATATTAATCTAGTGGGAAAATACTTTCTCTCATTGTAAATATATTATCTCAAATCTTAAACAAGTTATGATACTAATTATTTAAGAAAATGTTTCAGTTAATCTTATAATGTATTTGATTCTTTCTTTATGAGACATTGGCTCTTTCCATATAGATCTATGTAGGCCCCATCTATAAGACCTAATTTTTTTGAGGTCGCCTTGAGTTTTCTCCCACTTTTTTTGGGGGGTTACTCAAGTTTAATTTTTAACTATATAATTGTAAACTTAACATGATCATGAAATGTATGTATCAAGATTTGGAAGAGCTTAGATTTTCCAATCATCTAGATGGCATCATCATTGGATACCTTATTTTGGATAACTCATTTTACATAGACGTGTATAAGATACATGAAAATTTCATATCCCTTAGAAATAGATTGGAATTGGTTCATGGGGAAAGTTTCCTAATAGGTTATCTTTATTAAGCTATGGATAGAGCCCAAAAGGAAAAAAGGTCTAGAATGTAGAATATTAAGGGCAAAGAATGTTGTTATGAGTGATTATTGATGCTAGATCTAATCAACAAGTGAATTGTTACCACAATGTTGTTGTGTATTATCTAGTCCAATACTTTTTATTGTGTACTACTCAAGTCTATTGCAATATTTTCCCCTAAAACAAAAGGAACAAAAATAAACTACTTACATGAAGTATATCAAGACATTTGAAAAGTATCTTTTATTTTTTAATTTCCCTAAAAAGGTATTTTAATAAAATATAGATAAAATGATTTGGGGTAACATACTATTTTAGATTTCAATAACAACTAACTTGAAGTAGATAGTGATTGCAAAGCAATCTGTAGTGATTTTGAATAGTATAAACTCTTGGAAACTTTTGGAGCCTCAAAAATTGTTTGATGAACATTTTATATTAATTATTCACAATACAGTCCAACATTATTTCCATTATAAGAATAATTATGATATGTATAAAATACATTTCATATTAAAAAAACTAGCTAAGAATTTTTCACTAATTAATTCATAATGAAATATTATGAGGGAAAAAATTAATTAAAACCTAGTGTAAAGACCAATTAGACACAACGTGATTAGCAAATAGAATAATAATGTAGCCCTTGTTGTTGATCAATATTCTACCTCCATGAATGTAATTACAACCAACACCTTGATGGAAGGTCCTATTTGCCTTCTTCCAAAGACTAGGTTAATAGTTTTTATGCGATTCTTAGGTCTAAAGCCTTCTTGTATCAATATTACAAAATTAAGGTATGGATGAACTTTGTATAGTTTGAAGGATACAAATGCACTTTTAGAATCATGCGAGAAAACCTTGCCCCTTTCATCATTAAAGCCCTAACCACTACATTCCAAAATGTTATTTTTCAATAGTTTCATTACCTACCAAAATTTATTTCATACAAAGTTATTTTAATTACCTTTTTAATTTTCCCTCTTACATTAGTTAATATATGTTGAGAGGCATGAAAAAAATGGTCTTAATTTTCTTGATAGCTCTAGGTATACTAAATTATAATTTGATTTGTGTCTATATATAATTACTATGTAACCAGTTTATAAATAACTTATACCATATAATTTTTTGGAAATTCATGATCATAAAAGTAGGTTAAATATTTTTAAAATAGTAATACATTGTCACTAGTTTTTACAATAATTCTAATTACTAGCTATAAATTATTAATCCATTTAATTATGAATATTGGAATAAAAATTTGACTATCCAAATGAGTAATATAAATAGAAGAGAACTAAATTAAGAAAAAAATCATTAATTCACTTATTTATTAGTATATCTCTTATAAAGTAAAATTAATTTGCAATATTGATCAAAGAGCCCAAAATGGTGAATAAGTCTCCTGAGACATTTAACAAAGTGTCATTTATCCTAGAAGATATATAGTTAAACCATGATTAATATGAGAAAGAGAAGGCCCAAGTGTCATGAATGAGTTGTGAAAAATAAAATCATCTTAATCTAGTAATACATAAACCTTAAAGAAAGTGAAGAGATGAATCATAAATGACTAATTATCAGTGACTAATTATTGAATCACTCATTTAGTCATTTATTTGGTAGTATATTTAGTAGTTTGTGTTTACGTGACTAATTATTAATGGCTAATTTTAGTGACTTATTTAGTCATTCATTTGGTAGTTTATATAGTCATTTCTATTTGGTTGATCCTATTAATTTACTCGGTGACCAAAATAGTCAGTTATTTAGTCACATGTAGTTGTAAATTATAACAAGATAGTGGAATGAGATTAGTTTTAGTCATGTGACTAAAAGTTTTAGTGGTGTGACTACAAGTTTTAGTCACATAGTCATGTATTTGCCAAAATGTACTAGTGGAGTATGTGCTATGCTTTGATTCCCAAGAAACATGATTTAGGAATAATAGATGAATACCCTAAGGTAATAAAGAGTTACTAACATAATTTAATGACACCACTTCAAATAATTTACCTGATGGATCTTCTCTTATAAGAAATATTAGTCAATTTATAGATATCTAGTTCTAAGAGAAAGTTTTTCAAACAAAGAACCACACTTAATGAAGCTTTCAAAGAATTAGTAATTGAATAGGAAAGTACAAGAGTTGTTGAGGAAAGGTATTATTAGAGAAATTTTGAGTCCTTGGGCTATACATATAGCATTGGAACTTAAGAAGAATGGAGAATGGAAAATGTTTACTAATTCTAGAGACATTGACATTAACTACCTAAAAAATATAGTTTCCATCTCATTTTGTACGCCTTTTTTTTTTCAATACCTTTCCAAGTACATCTAAAGAGGATTCACCAATATCTTATTGGATACAATTGATTAATTATGTATTTTCTTTAATGTTACACAAATGTCATATCATTATTAGTTAGTGCATTCCGAGCTCATTTAGGTAGTGAAGATGGTTTTCTATGTCCACCAAGCATTCCTATGTTTGCCTAGTTCAAAAGCCAGTGCCTATCAAGTTCACTTGGGCATAAAATGAAAGTTTATATAAGATGAGTGTTAACTAAGCTCACTCAATTAATGAAGGAAATTTTGGATGGAACCAATGTCAATATGGCTCGCTTAGTTACCAAAGGATCTTCATAGATATGCAGTGTTAACCAAGTTCACTTGGTTAACACAAGAAAACCATTTTTGAGTTAGGGTTTATTGAATAGGATCAGCTAATAAAGGATTTTCTTATTTTGGCATATTGAGTTTGATTAATTCATCTATTGGTTCTAGCCAACTAAAGTGATGAATATTAGTTATTCTAAGTTGTATATGAGCCAAATTAACAATATGAATGATATAATTATAAGGTCAAGTTGAGAATTTGAAAGTGTGTAAGAGTGTGAATGCATGGAAGATTTTGAAGATCTAATAATGCAACAAGGAAGAAAATCAAAAGGATAAGAAAACTATCCTTGTGAAGCTAAAAAGATATATTTGATTAGGAAGGATCAAGTAAAAGCTAGAACAAAGAGCTATAATCAGCAATTTAGTTGCATCATAAATCAGGTCATCTCATTGTTACTCTCTAACCATTATAGCAATGGCTTAAAGGATATTTGTAAAACCTCTAATAAGGTGGCAATTTTATTAAATTATTTAAAGACCTCTAACAAGGCCACTCCTAATAGGGTGATTAAATCCTTTAATAGGTTCACACCTAATAGTGTGTTTTGTAACCTTTAATAGGGTTGGCACCTAATAAGGCTCACTTTAGAAGAGTGAAAATAGTAACTAGTTGCAATTGGTGGCTTTCCCAAATTGGGTTTCCATGTTAAATCCTAGTGTCAATTGTATTCATGTTATTTTATTTTTTGTTTGCATCCAAGGTAAAATAATGGTAATCACAAATAACATCTAAGATTTGCATGTTAAGTACTTATCGGGAATATTCAACATTTACAAAGTTACAACATTTTATGTGTGTTTGTTGAGCATCAACAGTATTTAGTTTTTAGAGTTTATTTTGTACTAACATCAAAAGGGATCTGGGATTTATTTTAGTGGTAACTGATTCACCCCTCCCCTCTTAGTTACTCCTCTTATATTTCCAACAATTGGTATCAGAGCTTTTAGTGCCTACAAAGATGGTTTCAACAACCTAAGCTAAAGATTAGGATGTCTTATAGAAGAGACATCTAGTTGGATCTGGTATGAAAAAAAAAGGTAATCTATTTTATCTTGATCTCAGTGAAAGTTCATGTTTTATTGCTCAAGTACAAGAAAGATGGTTATGGAAAAAAATATTATGTCATGCAAAATTTGATAATCTAGTTAAGATTAGAAAAAAAAAAATAGTAAGAGGTATTCCTAGTTTGAAGAAGGCTGATATGGGTCTGTGGAAAAAATGTGAAATTGGTAAGATGGGAAAGACTAGCTTTAAAAGCAAGAACTATTAGCTAGAAGAAGTCTTAGAACTTATGCATACAAAATTACATGGACCTTTGGTATAGAGAGTTATATTGGAGAAAAGTTTTTCATTCTTTTTTGTTGATGATTATTCTAGAATGATGATTATAATGTATCTAAAAGAAAAATTTGAAGCTTTTCAAAAATTCAAGTGGTATTTGGCATGAGTAGAAAAAGAAACTAGAAAAAAATTGAAATGTTTAAGATTAGATAGAGGTGGTGAATTCATCTCCAATGAATTGAATAATTTTTTTATTGAAAGATGGATCAAAAGATAAGTATCAACCCTTGGTACTCCATAGTAGAATGGTATAGTTGAAAGAAGAAACAGATCCATCATGGACTATGCAAGAACACTAATAATTGAAAGGAATGTTGCAATTAAATACTAGAAGGAAGCTATCATCACTGTAGTTCATATCTTGAATAGAGTATAGTTGAAGAAAAATTTAAATCAAACTCCTTATCAACTATGGTATGGCTACAAACCAAATGTAAAATACTTGAAAGTATTTGGTAGGAAATGTTATATCTTGAAAGAATGTAGAAAAGGAAAATTTGATGTCAAGGGTGATGAAGCCATATTCTTTGGATACTCCTGCAGAAGTAAAGCATACAAATGTTTGAATTTTTCTACTCATAAAATCATAGATAGTGCACATGTGAGAATTGACGAGTTTGTAGAAAAGAGTGAGGAAGAAAACAACAAAGAGCCAGAGGATTATAGAAGATTTGTATAGTATGAACCTGATACCTTGCCAAATCTATCTGAGAGAAAGAAACTTCACCCCCCTAAGTCCTCAAAATCTCCAATTATTACTAAGTTGCAGATAATGCAACCAGATTCACAGTCTGATGGACCCAAGTTGTAATTAGAAGCTACTAAGCTAGTTCAAATTGAGTCTAATGGACCCAAGTTGCAAATAGTGGAACCTGAGATAGATATTGAAGTTCATGATAAAGATAGTGGAACTCATTCCAAATCCAAAGAAATTGTGTTAGCAAGATATTTCATAAGGCATCATGCACCTGATCAAATCATTCAAGACAAATCTAATGGAACAATGACAAGAAGAAAATTAAAAGGTACATTTTTGCTTGCTGAATTTGAACCTAGAAATGTTAAAGATGCTCTAGATGATGAAAGTGGGTTGAAGAAATAAATGAAGAAATAGAATAAATAGAGAAGAAAAAAACTTGTACCCTTGTTCCTAGAGCCAAGAAGAAAAATGTAACTGGCACAAAATGGGTGTTTAGAAACAAGTTGAATGAAGATGGAAAAGTTTCTAGAAACAAACAAAGATTGGTGTGCAAAGGCTATTCTCAAGAAGAAGGTATTGATTATGGTGAAGATTTTTCTTATGTTGTAAGATTAGAAGGTTTCAGAACTCTATTAGTATATGCAACACATGAAGGATTTAAAGTGTATCAAATGGATGTTAAATCTGCATTCTTGATGAGGAAGTCTATATTGAACAACCAGAAGGATTTCTAGATCCTAACAAAAGAGACATGGTCTACAAAGTACACAAAACATTATATGGTCTCAAGAAAGATCCTAGAGCTTGGTATGAAAGACTTCATAATTACTTGATATAGATTGACTTTCAAAGAACAAATCATAATAGTAGTCTGTGTATCAAAAATGACTATACAACAAGATTGTGTTGGTAGAAATATTTGTTGATGATACCTTATTCACAGGAACTGATGACTTATGCAAAGTATTCTCAGAAGAAATGAGTAAATAATTTGAAATGTCTACGTTTGGAGAGATACAATTCTTTGTTGGATTATAGATTTAGTAGAGCAAAAATAGTATATATGTTACTCATTCCAAATATATCAAGGAGATACTAAAGAAATTTGGAATGGAAGATTCAAGACTAGTTAGAACCCCTATGTCTACTAGACATAAGATTTACAAAAATGATGATTCAAAGGAAATAGATCAGACCACATACAAATCAATGATTGAAAAATTGTAGTATGTAGTGCATATAAGGCTTGATATTACATTAGCAGTTGGTATGGTGGCTAGATTCTTAGCAAATCCAATAGAAAATGACATGATGGCAATCAAGAGAATCATGAGATATCTAAAAGGTAATGAAGACTATGGCTTATGGTACAAACTGGGAGGCAATTTGGAATTAAAAGTATTCACTAAAGCTAATTAGGCATGAAGTATTGATTGTAGGAAGAGCACTAGTGGTGGAGCATTCTTTCTTGGTAAAAGACTAATGTCTTGGATAAGAAAGAAACAAAATTACATCTCTCAATCCATAGTGTAGAATATGTGGTAGAAGTAATTAATTGTTCCAACATTGTTTGGTTCAAACAATTGTTGGAAGGAATGAAGATAGAGATCAAAGATCTAGTAGTCATATACTGTGATAACACTAGTGCAATCAATATATCAAAGAATTTGATGATGCATATGAAAACAAATAACATTGCAATAAAATATCACTTCGTAAGAGAATTAGTGCAAGAAAAGTAAGTTAGATTAGAATATGTGAACATAAAAGAATAGTTTGTAGACATATTCACCAAGCCATTACCTAAGGATGCATTTATGTATCTAAGAGGTAAGCTAGAAGTCATTCCCCTATCTAAAGATAATTAAATAAAGTTTAGTTATGCATCAACTAGAACATATTGAAGATCAATCAGTTAGTACAAAATTGACAAGGGCATATTGCAAATGAATCAGTACTTAAGGTACATTGATATTAACAAAGTTGTTGTCTTTGGCATGTGTTGTCAAAGAGGGAGAAGTTTACTATCATATCCCATAAGAAATTTTAATTAGAAGGAGAAGTTTTCTATAAGAGGGAGAAGTATGCTATCATAGAAATATCTACAAGGGATAATGAACTTGGTAATAGTTGTTGATAGAATTTTTCTAAGAAATGGAGAAATTGAAGATAGAAAGAGTTCATACTAATAGAGAAAGTTCTCATAGATAAAAATTTCATTGTGTTATGACATGTTGTCTTTTCATCAATGCCAAAGAGGGAGATTGTTGGATAAAATTTATTAGTTATGTATTGTCTTTGATATTACACAAATGTCATATCACTATTAGCTAGTGCATGCCAATCTCACTTAGGCGATGAAGATAATTTTTTGTGTCTACCAAGAATTTCTATGTTTTCCTAATTTAGAAGGCAATGTCTACTGAGTTCACTCAAAAATCAAAGGAAAGTTTATAGAAGATGAGTGTTAACTAAGCTCACTCAGTTAACGAAGGAAATGTTGGATGGAACTATTGTCAACCAAGCTCACTTAGTTACCAAAGGATCTTTGTAGATATGCAGTGTTAACCGAGTTCACCTAGTTATCATAGAAAAATCATTTCTAAGTTAGTGTATATTGAGCAGGATCAACTAACAAAGGATTTTATTATTTTGGCATATTGAGTTTAATTAATTTATCTATTGGTTCTAGCCAACTGAGGTGATGAATATTAGTTATTCTAAGTTGCATATGAGCCAACTTGACAATATGAATGAT
This sequence comes from Cupressus sempervirens, assembly GCA_028749045.1. NCBI lineage: Eukaryota > Viridiplantae > Streptophyta > Pinopsida > Cupressales > Cupressaceae > Cupressus > Cupressus sempervirens. The sequence continues at coordinate 107,641,965 of CM053783.1, forward strand.
ATAATCCCCTCTCAATTAATCCTCTTATATTTCCAACACATCTATAACAATTATTCCATTAGATCCACAAGTTCCTTTCTTTTAAACCTTGATTTATTCAAGTGATCTCTAACAGTTGTAATAAATCCATCAAATTCCTTAAGTTTTTCTTTCAATTGAGTGTTATATGATTTTTTATTATCCACATTGTCAAGTGTAATCAAGAGCTTCTTTCAAATCTTACTAGACTGCATTAGGATTCTCCTCAAGATTTATACTTATTTTGAGGCACAAAGTTCTTCACCAATTCTTAATACTAAAATACTAAGATGTGGGGTGAATAAATATTCTAGAACTTTAACTAACTTCAAAAAAATTGCACAAGTACCATACAAGGCATATGAGAAGTAATGTAAAACCTAGTACAAACCCAGTTATAGAAATCATAACACCATAATTTATTTTTGAGAAAAAGTCAATTATGGGAAAAGCCTTGGAGGGGATGGTAGCCAAAGATATGTCACTACTATAGTAGTAGGTGCCTTGTTAAAGGATAAACTTAAAAATATAAGTTTTGGTAATGCATAAGAATTTATCCCCTAGATATCACTGCTCCTATGCAAAAATGATTTTTCCCTCAATCATGTTCATTGATACAATTACAATAAAACAATTGGACTTTATGGAGCTCTAAATTTTTTTAAACTCTAATTTCCAAATCATGACCAAGAAGAAAGTTTCTTCTTGTGTAAACATGTTCCTCTCCTATATGTTTTTTTAAAATAAAAAGTGGTCAAACCAATATATATTTTATTAATACATAAACTTGATTCAAGGGCTCATCAGAGAAAGTATTAGGAAGAAAAATCTAAACCCCATCCCAATTAAAGTAGAAAAGAAGATAAAGAAGAGAAGAGAAGAATAGAATGGCATTTTTTTGGAAATGACAATGGGAAAGTAAACTTTGAGAGGGGGGCAGGGTGATTCAACACTTCAAAACTTTAACTATTAAATATTCATCACACATTCATATCATAATTTAGAATATAAACTAAAATAGATGACTACACATTTGTATCCATAGCATGAAGCAAATAACACAACACATAATCAATTAGGTTACCCAAAAACCCTCCAATGAGAAGGTATAATTGGGGTGGGGATGACACCCACAAAAATTCACTACTATAGCTATTAAGTGTAGCCAATTATGGTTACAATAAGTTTGGCCATAAACTATGGTCTACCCTATGAGGGATCTGCCTTGTTAAAGGCTTACAAAGATTGTTAGGTCTCACCTTGTTAGAGGAGCACTTGGTTAAGTGATATACAAAAGCTTGTTAAGACTTTGAGCCTATTAGGACTACTCAATTAAGAGATTTTTTCTATATCACCTATTAAAATATTTCAACATGATGATCCTTTGGTTAGGACACTATTTCTAGATGTCAGATATTCTCTTTGTTGATAAATCCTTGGTCTTTTGAATCAAATATGTCTCCTCTTTCCAATCTTTTCTTTGGTCTATTCTCTTTATTTGATTCTACTATTTAGAGCACTGTTGCAACCTCCATAGACACCATGAATGCTCTCTCTACACTTAGAATTCATTTCCTTTCACACTAAAAAACTCCTTAGGGTTTTCCTTGTTAAATAAAAATAGGTCAAATGGATTAGGCAAGAATTAACAACTATGGTTGATCCATATTACCACTTAAATCTTCCATTTTTTCTAATTGGTTGCATGTAATGCATAAGGATTTGTAATATACCTCCATACTTATCTCTTAGAATCATAAAATATGATTATGTCAACCCAAAAATGGTTTACATAGAAGTTTTTTTCATTACAAATAACTATGTCAAAAACTATTCACTCACTATCCAAAGAATCTAATGCTCAGCATTCACTCTGATTGTTATGCTATAATTTGACTTTTGAATTCCTTGACACTATCTATTTAATCAACTCCTAAATGACATAGTATGTATAGACTACTTAGCTCATGAGTGACTCAACACATACCATATGCTTGACACATACTAGTTCTCAATACTAACTAGGTATATTTCTCAACATGTATTGGCTGACAACTTATGCTTGACATACTTTGATCACTCATCTCGCATTGATTGCTTAGCTTGCACTATAATAGTGATAGAGAATGACTATGTGTTTTGTCACTACCTTGTCAAAACCAATATGAGATTAACAATCCCCCCTTTGACATGAGTGGAAAAAGTACTTTGTCATGGCATATGCATTTTTATTTATGCATAAGTCAAACAATATATAATATGTTACTCATCTCATATAAAAAATTTCAAAACTTTAAAATTCTATAAAATGTTAATCAATCATCCATTTTATTCCATCACCCCTCCTGAGTAAATACTTCATTTCTATTTCTAAATTTTTTTCTCATACTCATGATGAGTAGATATCTGCCTTGACAAAATATTTTCTCAAAATTTTATAATCCCTCTTTTTGACACTTATGTCATTTGGGTTGTACACTTAATTTGTGTTTGTCCAAAAATTGCTTATGTAACTCCATGATTATCTTCAATCCTACATCCCAATTTTTGCAAGCTACCTCTAGTGATTGATACTAAATATATAGCTAGGCAACAAGGTCACCTAAGTCATCATGAGTTGAAAGATATGAATCTTTCTTCATCAATGTCTCTGCATATGCTAGTTCCTTATGCAACACCTTTATGTGTGGAGTCAACATGTATTAGATACTGATCAAGGTAGATAATATAATAGCATCTTTTTCTTGTAGCATGACAAGTCTACCTTGAGTGGATAGTAGCCTTTAGAAATGCACTTGATCTTGACTAGGAGATAATATTAAAGTGTTACCTGTGTGCTATAGATCTCCTTGTAGTTGGTCAACATCCCTATGTGTCTCCTTTGTGAAATTCTCCACATTGCACAATTTGGTGTATAGAGTGATACAGGTAAGGGGGAATAACTAGGGCCAAATGCTCACTTAGCTATTCAAACCACCCTGCAAAAGTTAACACAAAAGAAGAAAACACAAAGAAAAACAACCAAAGGAGGAAGAAGAGTGAAATAATTTTATTGATTCATCAAAATATCTTCATACATGCCCCATTATAAGGCCTTCTGGGCTATAGCCAAATAAAAATACATTCACATTGGAAGATCCAACATCAAATTCACACTTTCCAATTCTGCTTTGTAATCCTTTTCCCAAAAACTTCTTGAACTCCCTAACTCTTAGCCTAAACCCTCTATATATACTTGCCAAAATGGCTTACAGATCATTCTAGAACATTACATAAGAGGAAGGCCAACCAAAAAATGGTCTAGACACATCCCAAGAAAAGATATTAACATAAATGTCATGATCAAAATAAATCCGCAAGTAGGCTTGCATAAATCATGTCCAAATGTTGACACTCAGCATAAGCAAGAAAACTTGACACATGAATGGTCACTCAACATACACTGGATAACTTGGCACATGAAGAGTCACTTGGCATACACTAGGTAACTTGGCTCATGAAAGAATTGCTATAGTAACTTGGCACATGAAGGAATTGCTACAGTAACTCAGCACATACATGCAGAATGAACAAAAATGAGTAGGATAAAAAGGCAACCCAGTATGCTCCCTCATCATAGAGAGAAGATATTCTCTAATGCTATTTGATCCTTTCTAATTTGGTTGCTAAGTCAACCCATCTAAGTGTAATATCACTTGATATATATTCCAGTACCTTTGTATGGAACTTCCTTTTAGATCATTCAATTAATTTGATATTTGATTCTAGGTCTTCATCTTTGATCTTGTCCACAATGGTGACAAGTTTCTCTATGATAGGCTTGTTTTCATTTGAATCTAGGAAGCTAATAGAATCATAGAATATATCCTTGATATCATGTAATGCTTTCTTTTTCTTGTGTTACCTCCTTAGAATTTCCTACCTCTTCTTGTAGTACACTCATCTCTTTTATAGTGATTGTATTAAGATCACACTTAGGTACCTCAATCACTTCACCAAGAATTACATCACCATATGATCTAGTATCAACAATAAGTGGTGTGTTGGTGCTTGACCTTGATATCCATAGTGGGGTTTCTTGTATACTCAGCCTTTGAAGATTTTTGCTACTAATAAGATATGTAGAAACTAGCAATGTGACTAGTGTTTGTATTGCTATCTATTCATCAAGTATAGTAGCCAACCTTGACTCTTTAGTGTCATCCTCCTCCATTTGAGATTCACCTTGTAATTATGTGTTAGGTAAAAAACTAGTTTCCTAGCCCATTTTGGCTCTAGTTCCATCTTCCTCAATAGTTAGAAATGTTGGCAAACCTGAACTATTTCAGGGTAGGCAATGTCATTTGTATTTCTTGTACCTCTACCTCTTTCATCTAAAATACAATTATGGGCATTGCAGATGGTGTATTAGTTGTAGAAAATGTTTGTACCAGGTTTACACTTTGATCTCCTTGAAGATCTTATGTTTCTTGTGGTTTCTCCCCTACAGATGCAAGTTCTTCCTTCTCAATCTCATTCACTCTCACCAATATAGGATTTGTGCATAGTTGTGTTGCTATGGTGGAGTCCTTAATAATTTTATTCAAATATACCAAGTCAAAGGAATTATGTTCTATGGTGAATTATTAGCAACATCCTTGATAATAACCACTGATTTCTATTGACTCTCCTATTATGCATGTGGTGGATTGACACTCTGCACTTGTTTATCTTGAATATCTTACTATTCATCTTTAATTGTGGCCTCTTTTGTAGTTCCTAGAGTCCCTTCCACATCAACTTCTTTAAATGTAACCTCATCCTTTTCTTTCTCACCTTTCTTAGGTACCTTTATCTCTTCATCTTCTTCATTTTCTTTGGCCTTGTTGGATAGACCATAAATGTCCTTCCAAAGAAATGTTCTTTGAGTTACCATTTCTATCTTATTCCTCAAAATCTTAAAAGCTCTATATTTGAGGGAAAATCTCCCCTTGGCCTTGTTCATGGATTTAGTTATCATCTACTTGTCTAAAGTAGGCATAACTTGGGCTAATTGAACCTCTCTTATTTGCCTCTCAGTGGTCAAACTATATTGCCACTTTTGCTTAACTTGGTCATATAGAATTTTAGGTAAAGAGTCGACAGTGTCTAATGGAGTATATTTAAATGTAGCCATCATCTCATATATAGATTCTTCAACCTTATTCTTATCTATGGTCCCTAGCTTATAAAAATCAACATGTGTGAAACCAGATAAATCTAAATTTGTAAAAATATTTTCACCTAAATTATGTATGTTAGAAGAGGGATTGTGGCTTATCACCTTGTATTGACTCAAGTCATTTGACTTAGTCTTCTCCTCATCTAAATTTGGTTGAGTCACTGACTTCGTTATTCTTTTGTATATTTTCTTAGGAAGCTCACTTGGCTCTGCTATGTCAAGTGTCCTCTTTCCCATAGGCTTCACAACTTCCATAGCCTAAACTAAGGATGCCCTTGTGCTTGACCTAGTAATAGGTATAGTTGGCTTCTATTGTGATTTCTTCACAACCTTCTCTATTTTCTCCATAGTTTTTTCTTTATCTTTCCTATTCTTGGTCTTGTAAGAAATAGGAAATACTGAGCGGGGGGAAGGGGAGGGGGGGGGTGAATTAGTATTCTACAAAATTTTATTGCCAACTGGATATTATTTATTACTTTGAACCATCCATAAGGAAGTAAAAAAGTAATGCTAAGCAGTAATAATAATCATGCATAAAGAGAACTCATAACACCATATTTTGTTAACTAGGGAAATCATGACCTAGGGAAAACTCTAGTGGGGATGATACCCACTAGATGATGTACTAATATAGATGTTCCTTGTTAGAGTATGGAACCTATTTTGAGTCTATAAAAGCATTTAGTACATAGGAGTCCCTGTTAGGAGACTTTGAATCCATGTTAGGAGTTGTAATACAATGGATGTAAGAAGAGCTCACTACCCAAACATGCACTTCCAATTACAAAAAGAGCACTCTACCCAAAAAATTAATTAATCCTTAAGTATATAAATGTTGTACCTTCTTTTTGGCTGATCTCTAACCTCAGGTCAATCTTGGATCAAAAATTCAGGTTCTCAAAAACTTTGCATGTATCACTTCACATATCACTTTTCACATCACAACACACACTTAATCTCACAAGATATCATTTGTATAAATACCATGCTTTTTTCACAAATTATTGCTAGATCGAATAATACCACAATGTACTTTCCAACTGAGAGTAAACATCTAGGATGTCAGCCCTAATTAATCAAGTAATTATTTTGTAAACAAAATAATTCCTTTATCTTTAATTTCATTGTTCAGTTCACTAGTAAATCGTGAATATTTCTTTTCTATACTATCTATACTGATGTCCAAGGTTATAAAAATCATCATCAATATGTATACCATTTCCATCTAACCTCTCTCTCATAGATAACATCATATAAACAAGTTATACATCAAAACAATACACTATTGTAAAATAGTTTCATACTTAGACAATTATCTGAGTACCAAAAGCTAAGTATCATTATTACTAGGGTTTTCTACAACATGTACATAATTTTTTGCAATTAATGACAAAAATTACATCATGACATATATCCAATTGTCAAAAATCTCCCCCTTTGGCATTGATGGCAAGAGAGTAAAGAAAATTGGCTAAGTGACAAAACTTTGTAAAAACTTACAATACTTATCATCTATTACATTACATATGCTTCATATTAAAAATGCTCCCTCTTTCAATATGATTACTACATACATAACTTACTCCACAATTTTCTTTTACAACTTCTCCTCCTTTGACATTAATGAAAAAGGTTAGAAGGTCAAAAACTATCAAATTTTTTGTCTTGCTACCTCAAGCTACTATTATATTCATACAATCATCAAAAAATTTCTTCAAACTATTCATACCTTTCTCCCATGTGTCCTTTGTTGCTTTAGTAGTAGCGAACATTTTACATAAGGGATATGATGCAATCTCAACTACTTAAGGTTAGAATAGGTGAAATTGGCATAAGTTTACTTTGCTTTGACACATTCTTCCAACTATCTCTTAATGGCTGATATCTTTAGAGCAATAGATTCTCTAAATTCTGATAGTATTCTCAAAATTTTCTCTTTTTAAAGTTGTAGTTTCCTAATGTCTATGTGAACACTAGCAACTTGTCCTTTAAAACCATTAACTCTACAAGAGGGTTGTTGTATCTGACCAGTTAGAGCTTCTAGCTCACTTAGCTTCCCTTGTATCTTACTATTCAAATCTTTGGTTAACTTATGAGATAAAGCCCATTTGATGTAAAATACCTTGCCAACTTGTTGATATCCTCAAAGTTCCTTTGATACAAGTATCAAGACTTAGTAAATCATTCTAAATGTTTTGACAAATGGTGCTAAAAAGATTAGCATCATGTGAAATTTGAGCCTTAGACTAGGCAATATTGAAAAAATTTGAAAAATCATCATCAAATAATTTCACAACTGCTTGAGCTCTTTTTTCAAGGTCTACTTTAGTATCTTTAGTTGTGAGGATGCTATACAATTTGTCAATCAGCTCCATTAATACCCTCTTTCTAGACTCTTGACTTTTATATTCTTCTTAATCAATTTTGTTAAGGATGAGATCAAGTTAGATTTATTATCATCATAACCTGTAACGTTAGCAAGAGATATAAGAGTGGATGAGCTAGATGCTTTCACCTCATCTTCCTCTTGTTTCTTCTCTACTACCTTCTTTGATCTTCTATCTTCTTCTTCCTTCTCCTCTCTTTCTTTTCTTTCTTTTTATTTCTTTTCATTTTCTTCTTCTCTTTTCTTCTTCTAGTTGTCTTTTCTCTTCTTTAGTTAGCCTCAATTGATCTTGAATATCTTTATAATGGGGCTCAAGATGATCAGAACTTATGAAAGGATTATCATCAATTTTAACTATAACACTTGATTGATCAATTTTCATTGTATCACCACTTATTGATACTTTAAAAGTTTTCTCTATAGTGTTAGGAGTTGCCTCTACCTCAATCATAATTTTATTGATATCTGCAATAGTTTCACTTCTTATTATTGTTGGAATTACAATAGGAAAGGTAAAATTCTGAGAGGGGGGGGGGTTTGGCGGTTGGGGATGAATCAGTAGTTTAAACTTGGACCCATAAAACTTTCACCATACATCCATCTCATACATTCAATGAGTAAACTGAAATAACATGTAAATAATATATATCTAAATCATGTAAACACATAAGCAATCATACACATATGACACCAGATATGATTACCTAGAAACCCTCCAATGAGAAGGTAAAACTGGGGTGGGGATTACACCCACAAATCTTCACTACTATAGTAATAAAGTATATCCAATGAAGGTTATAATGTTTTGACCATGAAATATGATATACCCTATGAAAGGTCTGCCCTATTAAAGGCTTACAAAGACTGTTAGGTTTCACCTTGTTATAGGATTTCAACACCCTACTAGAAGTGTACCTTGCTAAAGGACTTTAACTCACAAATAAGTAAGAACCCTATTAAAGGATCTCATAGAGCCTGTTAGGACTACCCTGTTAAGAGATTTTGACAAAAATCACTTGTTAGAATGTTTGAGCTTTGATTATGTGGTTAGAAATTTCTTGTTTGATAATAGACCACCTCTAAAAAATGTGTTCTTGATCCTTCTTGATTATATGTCTCTTTGTTGTATCATTTTCTCTATCCTCTGTTCTGCACTAACTAGTTTTGCAATGTTGTTTCACTTCTAAGCCACCATGAATGCTCTATTTGCACATGCAAAATTCTCTCTTCACTCCTTCAATTCCTTACACACTCACTCATCTCTCTCTAAAGAGTTTAGGTTTTTTCCTCCATAAGAAGACTTAGTAACCTAGGGTTAGGTATGAATCTATTGCTAAGATTCATCCATTTTGCCACTTAATCCTTCTCGTTGTCTAATTGGTTGCATGTAATTGCATAGGGAATCCAACTTGAGATTTTTCCTTATCTCAAAATTATCAAAATTCAATCTTAATTTTGCTCAAAAATGGTTTACATAGTTGTTTTGCCTTTATAAAAATATATGTAAAAACTATCTTACTCAGCATTTAAGTCTTTGATGCTCAACATACATTATTTAATTGGCTCTTGTGTCACTCAACATGGCCTATTTGCTTGGCACTTGAGTGACTCGACATATGAGTGGCTTGGCACTCTCTATGACTTGACATGGTCTAATATATACATGTTGTGCTCAACATGGTCTAATATATACATGTTGTGCTCAACATGTACTACTAGTTCAGCATGAACTAAGTAAATAACTTAAGTGTTTGACCCTCACTTGTCAAACTAATTTGAGATCAACAATCTCCCCATTTGACATGAGTGTCAAAAACACTTGAATATACATTAATATCCTTGATCTCATGAGTATAACATATCTTAACTTGGCTTGTATACAAAACTTTAAAATGTCAAAATTTTGTAATCACTTAGATACCTCAAAATTTGATAACTCCCCTTGAGTTAATATGTCTACTCCTATAACTAAAATTATTTACTCTTGCTGAGTAAATGTGTCTCTACACTTTGACTTCATGGACTATTTTTTGATGCTCTTTCATCTGATACTTTTGATATGTTTTGATGCTTGCTCTTTCTTACTCTCCTTGTATCTGCCCAAAATTCTTATTCTTTATTACTCCCAAAAGTAATATATTTCCCCCATTCTTTTTTCTTTCTAATTTTTTTCTTTATTTCATTTCTTCTCCAAAAATATGTCCCCCCCTTTATCTTATTCTCTTCCCTTTTGACACTTATGTCAAATGGGCTATACACTTATTGTATGTTTGTCCATAAAAAATTTATGGAATCTAGTGCCATCTTAAGAGCTGCATCCTATTTCTCACATGCTACATCCAATGACTTGATTTGGATTGCTAGCTTGGCAACAAGGTGGACTAGACCATCTAAGGTAGAAATATTTGGGTCTTTCTTCATTAATATTTTGGCATAGCCTAGCTCCTTGTGCAAAATTTCCATATGGGGGGTGAGAGTTGGTTGGATGTTAGTCTATTTGGCCCTTGTGTTGGTCTCATCTGCTTTCAATATAGCTAACTAACTTTTTGTTTAGAGCAATTTCCTGAAATGCTTCTCACTTTGAGCTAGATTCATTGGTAGTTTTGCACCTAATGTATTAATTAGGCTCTCCAGACTTAGAATGTGACTTCTAGTCTCTTGGGTGAAGAGTCATGGATTGCATAAGTTAGTGTACAATGAGAATATGTTCTCAAGTACTTTCTTCACATCCTCAACCTTAGTTGCCAATGCAACTTGTGTTAGATCTATATCACCTAATTTTTTTTTTTCACTTTGTTTTGGAACTTCTTTTCTGACCATTCTAACAATTTTGCATTAGTATCTAGGTCTTCATTGCTAACCTTCTCCACTATATCTATAAGTTGTTCCATTAGTGGCTTGGTCTCATTTGGAGTTGGAAAACCAAATGCATCTAAAAAGATGTCTTTAATATCTTGTAGGACTTGCCTTTTCCTATGCTCTCTTCTAAGAATTTCTTGATGCTTTTTCTTTACTAGGGCTTGCTGTAATATGCCCATTTTTATATAGTTATGGTATCATAATCATACTTAGGAAAAATGATCTCTTCATCAAGGCTCACATCTCATTCTTGGATCACTTCTTCTACCTTTGATGAACTTAGGCTCGACACGAAGATCTATAGTGGTGTAGCATTCGTGCTTGGCTTCTAAAGAGTATGACTTGATGGAGTGCCAGATACTAGTAAGTTTACTAGGGCTTGGATGGAAGTCTTCTCCTTTATTTGTGGTTTCATCTCACTCTCTTTAGGCTCACCTTGTTTTGCCACAATGATCTGACTTGCACCTTTTCCTTGTGTTGTAGGTGTAGATAAGTTTGTCTAGCCTATTTCTATAGTACCAACTTGTGTTTCCACTATGCTCTTCTCTATTGTATCAATTTTGGCAATTGTATCAACCTTGTTAGATGTATCTCCTAGCATTTAGACCAAAGGTTGTACATTAGTGACTAGAGGGATGATAGAAGGTGGTTTTTGTGGACTCACCTATTCCCTTGTAACATTAGTCATTGAATTTTGTAACTCATCCATATTGACCAAAATAGGATTATTACAAAGTTTGGTTTGTAGTGTAGACTAATATAATATCTTCTTCAAATTATCTTTAGTAAGGGGATTGATGTTCTGAGCTGATAGATTAAAAACATCCTTGACAATTACTATTTCAGTAGTTTCACTTGTTACATGTGGAGGACTGACACTCAATAGTTGTGTGTCTTTAACATTTTGTTCTTCTTGCTACTGTTCCTTAGCTATTGCCTTGTCATCTTCTTGCTTTTATATTCCTCCTCTAATAGTGTCAACTTTGTCATCATCTTCTTTATCATTCTTCACTTCAATGGGTGTTGGTTCTCCTTCTTTAACTGTAGTCAACCCATAAGTGAGCTTCCACATCTGTGTGGACCTTTTAAGAACATCCTCAATATTTTTTTGCAAGATGCTAAAGGGTCTATATTTAGGTATGAACGTAACTGCATATTTCTTTACTATGCATTAGTTATTTTAGGCATCACTTGGGCTAGAGATGTTTCTCTAGTTTGTTTCTCCAAGTCTAGACAATAGTGTCATTTTTTCTCAACTCTATCATATAGACTCTTTGGCATTAATTGGCAAGTACTAGTGGAGTTGTCTTGAATTTTTCCATCATGGCATAAATGGGCTCCTCCACTTGATTTTTCTCTACTTTACCCAAATTATCAAAACCTTCATGTGTAAATCCTAATAGGTCTACACTTTTCTTAACATTTTCACATAAATTTTAAAATCTGATAAAGGGTTATGACTCACCACCTTAAATTTTTTGTTCTCATTTGATTCTATTTTCTCTTCATTGGAATCTACTTGTGCCACATACTTTCTTCTTGGTCTCTTCTTCTATTGGCCTCATTGCTCTACCTATTTTGTCTGTTACTTAGTCTTTTGAGCTATTGTACATGTACTAGCTCTTGTAGTAGATGCAGTAGGCTTGGGCTAACTTAGCATAGCTACTATTGGTGTTTTTTTAGATGTTAAAACAGTGCTAAAACTACTAAGCAACAAAAGGCTTAATACCTAGATATCAGTACATACACAACCTAAAGAATAGCCAATTCTCATTGTCACTTGCATATGCAAAGTACTAGGACCCAACTTCAACAAAACCTCAGACGGTTTTCTACTCTTTTGGCTGTGTAAAAACTAGGGCGGGTGTACCCAGGGATGGTTCAAAAATGGAACAATTGTATGAGAATTATTCTTAGTTTCATTTTGATTCTCATTTCTAAATCCTCAAACATATACATAACTCTTACCAAATTGGTAAACACATCCCTTGAACAGATATGGCCAATAAATCTTCTATAGATTTGCAGATGTTTTCAACAGCAATGGCTAAATGAAGCTAAAACATTCCATGCAGGCAAGTGCTGGCCAACTTTGAATATCTTACAGGAAATAAAAGTAAAATTTGATTTTATGATGCATTTTGAAAAAACCAGTCATAATATACTTCTCTTTTGGCTGAAATACTTTCGATCAGTGCCTAATCCATTGGGGTTTAGAGTCTATAGTAAATTCTTAGATCTAATTTGTTGCTTTGCAACAAATTCTTATTAGCAATTCTTATTAGAATTTATCATTCAAAAATCCTTTTCAATACCTAAGCAATCTCATCACATTCATCAAAGCCCTTATTTAATCCATTGAATTAATAGCAATAACAAATGGATGTACAACCCTACTATATTGCAATCAATTGCATAAGCTTTTACTCACACAACATCAAGGTAGCTAAGTATTTAAAAGGAGACAAAATTCAGAAAGAACTAATATGGGGACAGTTCATAATTTGTATTCAATTCCTTTGAAAATGGTATATCCTTTACAATAGACCCAAAAAGACCTTCAAAAAAGAAGCACAGTTCTTTCTACATTCATGTATTCTCAGAAATTTTGACAGAAAAGTATACTACAAACTTGCTTTCTAAATGTTTGGACCAAAACTAGGACTAAGCACAATACTTAGTAAAAATAGAATTCGGACCATCTTTAGCCTTGGGATCTCACTTAAATAGTGTGAGATGCAACAAGCTTCAGGCTAAAGAAGGTGACAGGTGTCCTTTCAAAAGAAAGACAAAAACAAAATAACAGAAAGATTAACAACATTTCTTGGCGGGTCCCTTTCTGTTATGCTTCTGAATTGTTGAGACAAGAGCACGATTTGACCTTACAATCATTCTTCACTTTCGGAGTACATACCCATGAGGTTTGTAAGTGATGTATTATCTTTTGTTACCTGCAAACTCACTTTAACCTGGGGATTTTCCATGTCATCATTGCTGGTTACAAGGGTAACTATTACTTTTGCATCTTCTTCCTCATTGTCTCCTGACATCTGTTCACTAAACTGATTTTTCCACTTATTAAAAGTATCATCATCTGGCCAATCAAAAATTAGAGTTTCTCTTTGTATCTTTATTAAAGAATTTACATTTTCAATCATCAAATTCTTTTCTCATAGCAGTATAATACAATTGTACTTTTACTAGCTCCTCGTTTGTCTTTGCCCAAAACCAATGGCTAGTCTCACTGATGATGTTTATTATTCTGTTATCGAATAATTTATCCATTTCCTTTTTCCATTTTTCTTTTTCCTTTACTGTATCAATAGATTCTAAAGCACAAGGAAATAGGGTGAATTTTTCAGCAAGATATTTTGAAAAACAGAGTATCAATCTTCTGTGTAAAGAATCTCTTTCATTCTCAAAGTTTTCTAACTTATTCAATAAATCAAAAATCTTTTCAACTTGATGATAAGGCATTTGGACTGTAGATATACATATAATTGTAATATCATTATTTCTCTGTCTCCATTTCTATGTAAGAGAATTTAGTCCATCCTTTTCTTTATTCAACTCATCCATGAGGGTTACAATCCTGGTCAACTGATCATAAAAAGTTGACCATTGTATTTTATCCCTCAAATATGTCACACCTTGCTTCCATTTTTCTTCCTGCTGATTTCTAAATTCTATCTGCCACTCATGTAATTTGGTTTTTTCTGCTTCAAATTCCTCTACAGTATAGAATTGGGGTCTTTCAGGGGTGTCAGGTATTTCAATGATAAGGGTTAATCCAATAGATGACTGTGGAGGATATGCAATTCTCAGTGTACTAGATTCTCCCACTTTCCTTTTTCCAAGTATCTTCTCCAATTGAGATACCCTGTTTTCCAGCTCAATTCTCCTTTTTACCTCTTGATTATAAGCATCCACCACTATTTCATATTTACTGTGCATATCAATCATTTCCTTCTCTTCTCTTTCTGCAGTGGCCGAGGCAAATTTAGAATAATCCACATTCATGTGGGCTGCCTGTACATTTGAAGTATCAACAACTCTCCTTACAATGATACTCCCTGTTAGTCCTGAATCATCAGGCTGTGATGAAGTAGTCCTGGATCCTCTTCTCAGGGACCACATAACAAGGGCAACTTGATCATTGTTGAATGTTGTACCCAAGAATCCCTCTTTATTTGGGTCCTGTAGTCCTAAATTATTTGATACAGAATTAAAAATTAATGCATCAACAATATCCCAATTGAGAAATAATAAAATATTTGCATTTTTTACCATCTGTCTACCCTCATCAGGGGTTATATTCTGGAACTCTTGCATCATTTTTTCCTTTATTTGATTTTGAATGGAGGCCTCATCCATTTCTGGATGCTCTGTTTTCATATTCTTACACCTTTGCTCAAAAATGTGCATGTTTACCCTCCATGCAAATTGATGGAAAGCCCTAGATCTTACAAAACTGTTATCAGACAAAAAATGCTGACTAGCTTGTTCCAAAATAGGGTCCAATTCCCTTCCTCTGAAATTTGCTACAGTTAATTCAAAACTTGGCACAGGAGGTTCCTGGGGGTTCCCTTCATCAATTTATGCTTGTGTAACAAAAATTTCTCCTTGTGACCCCATTTGTTCAAATTGCTCATTGGTGAGCTGCTCTTTGTCAATACTCATTGGAGTTTGAGAAGGTGAGTAACCTTCATCAGGGGATTCTTCTTCCCTTATTATTTTTCTTCTTTTGGGAGAAGGTTCAGGGGGTCTTTCTTCCAGGACAGTACTAGTAGATTCAACTACCTATTTTTCTTTGTGTACAATGGGCATCTGCTGCCGAACAATAGTATATCCTGTCTTCTTTCATACCACCAGTGGACCCATTCCAATGTTGGGGGTGAAACCCAATTTTCTCATAACCTCTCTAGCTTTATCTGGAAAAGAATCAATAAAATGATATTTCTTCTCATTCATTACTTCCATTATCTAAGAGAAAGTACTCATGAGCTTATTTATCTTATCTGCATTGGTTGCAACATTACTAAGAGGACTGTAATCTTTGTCAAAACAATTAATAAACTCCAAAACTTTTGAATAGACTCTCCATTTTTCTTTCTTTATTTCTTGCTCATGGAGAGAATATTCATTTCTTATTATATCTTCAGGAAAATAGAATTCATGTTGAACTGGACAAAGCTTGATTCTAAGTCTAAGAGCAGAGTTAAAGAAACCTTTTGTATCACAAAAATGAGCATGAGACACTGCCATCTTATATTGATCCAAAATTTTGTGGAGAAAGACCCACCCTTCTTTAGTTATCACAAATTGGTGGACTATAGTGCAAGTAGGAAAAATTGATCCTGTTCCCCTTTTGTGCAAAAAGGCCTCCTCCACTCCTCCCAACTACCAAAAAAATTCAGCTATCCCTACCTTTAAAGGTACCTGATAGGGTATTACATGGGGTGCTCCTTTGAATCCATAGACCCTAATGATAGTTGAGACTGAATATGGGATAATATCTCCCCAATTATGTGAAACTTTTAGACTATGGGGTTTGTCCATAGGCCTAACAAGATGCATTAGTGCCTTAGGAATTCAGGGATTATCACTCAATATGAGGCATCTTTGTTTGGAGGCAAAGTGCCTATCAAATCTAACAAAGCTAGAATTTTTTGCTTCCCAAGTCATGTCTGCACTCCATAATTGGATTGGCAGTGCCTCCCCCTCTTGTTCCCTATTTAAAACCATTTCTTTACCAAAATAAGTGGCCCCTTTAAAAAGAAACATATGCATCAATAGGGAGTACTGACCCCAAACCTTTTCCACCTTGCCCTTTGCAATCCCCACCAATCCCTGGTGAATCTCATTAGCCAAGTAAGATGCAAAATCAAAAATTATTTCCACACCAAAAGAGGAGATTTGGGTGATCATATACATGAAGCTCACAAGAATAAAATCTTCTTCGCCCTCTCCGAAGACTCTGCACAGGGTCCTATATATCTCTACTGCCCTGGCATTAAAGCATGATTTCTTGAATGGCTCTTTAGAAGACGATGTTATGGTTGGGAGGCCTCCAATCCGGCCTATGTGGGCTCTTAGTGCACCTTGCCTAACTACATCCCTTTTGGACATATATTCTTTTTCTAACTCTATCAAATTAATGGGCACATGATACATAGTGAGAGGTCCCAGACTGAAAACCTTCCTAATCTCCTCGGGACTGATGGTAACTAAAGCCTCACCATCCATTCTTCTCACTACCTTAGTGGCTTGGTCATAATTTTTTGCTATAGCTTCAAGCAGGTCAAAATCCATAAACACACTGGGGACAACAAGCTTTCCAAGATCAAAATTCCATTTATTGGCATGAGGGGCATATAACTTCCTTTCTGCAAACCATTTTTTGAATAAACTCAAACCAGTTTGAGAAGTTTGAGCATCCTGAACCCAATTACCCTTATCATACAATCCATCAGCTATCCTTAGCCTAGGGTTCAGTGGGGTTAACCTCTTAACTTGCACTGTTTCTATAGTAGACTCAGGAAGCAACTCAAGGAAATCATCATGGACATTTCTATCCAAGTAGTTTATTGCACCTGAAAATCCCTTCTTCGGAGGCATCTTGGGCTATCTTTTTAGAACTTAAAAGCTTACAAAGATTATGGTAGTATTACTTACTTGAATTCTATCTCTTTTTTCCTCTGTATTCTTACAAATTTTCCGCGAACAGACAACTTGACAATTTTTATCAGACCTTGGCACGCTTTTCTTTCAGTAATGGCTTCTGCACAAGAATGGCTCCAAATCTTTGCTCGCATGAGATGAAACTGATGAAATCTCTCTGTATTATACTCTATTTTTCCTCACAGACAAAGCTTTCTTGTCTAATTAATACAGAGAGTGGCACTACATTTTTCATTTAAAACTGCTTCGTCGATCTTCAAAGATCCTACGATCATGTGGCGCAGAGAGAACAACTAGGAGTTGTATTTGCCATGTCAGTTATTTTACCCAATGAGAACTTGCCATGTATAGAATTCTTTCTTTGATGGCATTTATATTTGGACCCACTGATGACTGAGAACATGTGTCAGCATATCGCTACTTTGTTATGCATAAAGAACGAGCACCTTGCCATAGCGAAGCGGCGAAAATCATTGATCTGATCCAGAAATTATCGAAAGATATGCTACAGGGCTTCTTAAGAAGGAAGGTGGCGGGCCCAACTCGCTATGTCACTATAATTATCTCCCTTGCAACTCTTCATAGTGAGGAGACGACAGTCGTTGATCACTTACCAAATCAAAGGTGAGGGAAAAGCACAGGATCTCCTAATTTATATTTGCTATGTCGCATGGCTTAACAAGCATGCAACTTGTCATAGCGAGGTAGCGAGCTCCGTTGATCCACTTCAAGCTGACGTTCAAGATTTTTTGTACATTCAGTCAGATAGGCATTAATGAGAATCGGATCTCTGCATAGTTGGCACATGTCAAAATTTACCATAGTCATTTATCATTCCACGTCACCAAAGATCTTGCTGATCTTTTACCATTTTACGGGGCCTCGCTAACTCGCTAATGGTGAAGCACCTAAATTTTCTGATAGTGAGGTAGCGAGCTCCGGCACTTAAAAGGATTCTGTGCCAGAAAATGCAAGGGTTACCCAGTAATCACTTCTGTCAATTAAAACTGATTCTGACAACGGTATTTATGACTAGTCATGCCACCTGGTGTAATTATGATACAAGTAAGATGCAATTTCATCATCTTCAGATTTTCACGTGGCCTCGCTACTTTGCTAATGGTGAAGTGCCTGATTTTTCCGATAGCGAGATGGCAGAACGTCCGAAAAAACCATCATTCTGGCTCTGATGTCAGATATTCTAGTGGGTCCCTATCCTTTTTGGACGGTAACTTGCAAAGTGTACCTGCACAATAAATCATTTAATAAGCAAATCTTCGATCGTGGTATCTTCACTTTACGGTCCCACCTCTTAAAATACTCAACACTCGTTACCTCACCATACTTAATAAGCATGCAACTTGTCATAGCGAGGTAACAAAAATGGTAGATCTAGTCAGATCTGACGGTTAGGACAAATAGGAAGAAAGGTAACCCGGGAGAAAGGAAAAGGAATATGACAGCATATTCGTCTCTTTTGAAAATTCAAAATTTTGCGCCCGACAATTTATGAATAGAGATGATATAGGGCATACATGATGATTATTTCTTATGGATGGATTATCCAAAACCCTATGCTTCACTTAGGAATAGAACATTTGACTTTTCTATGATTTAACAGAAAACTTCTACTACACAAAAAGTCAGACCAACAGCTACCTTCTTAGCTTTAGTCACTGGTTGAGACTTAGCCTTCCTCTTCTTTGGCTTAGCAAGAGTAGGTGCTTCCTTGGCTTCAACTCCCTTGGCACCTTCAGTCTCCTCCTCTTCTTGGTCTTCTCCCATACCCTAAGTTAATGTAAGTGGTGCTTGTGTTTGGGTTTCTTCTTCCTCTTCATCCTCTTCTTCTTCTTCTTCTTCTTCAACATCCTCTCCAAACTTGGCTTTTAGTTTCTTCACTATCTTCTCCTTTTTCTTCATGGTAAAGGTAGTCTTCAATTCCATGGTAATTTTGGACCTTACCATCTCATAGTTTCAAAATACCTTTTTTACTTTTATCTACCTCTTCTGCCAGTAAAGTTGTTATAGCTATAGATGCTTCATCCACATTAATTTCATAACCTAAGGTTCTCAAACATCTCACCCTTTGTGTAGCAGCTTGTAAAAATGTATAATTAGCATCCAAAAGAAAACATACATCATCATAGTGTTTCTCAACTAAGGATACTGGTATTCTCAATCTTTCCTTCATTGACTTCTAGAAGTCTTCAAAATAACTTGTCATCAAAGATTCAAAATTTTCTCCTAATTGCTCAATTTACTCACCAATCTGTACTACTACTAATCTATTGGTTTTCCATCCAACAGTACCAAATAAGGGGAATGTGTTTTGCACATAAAAGAATATACAAATCAGTATGGAACCAAATTTACATTGTGCACTCTTTATCTTTCTAATTACTTCAAGGTTCTCTATTAATTGTTGTAATTGTAGGTCTGCTAGATCATATGTGTAATTTTTCTTTATAATTTTGTATCCCATATCCATGGTTATATAGGACACATTATTCAATCTACTAGATTGGTAAAACTTGTGTGAAATAACCCTTATAGCAAAGTTTATTAGAGGATCAATAATTGTATCAATTTTCATGTCTCTCTTGTTCCAGATAGCTCCATGATTCTTCTCAATCACTTTGTTAGAATCACTTCTTAGTGTCTTAGGCCGATCTAGGGTTGGGTAACCAATAACCCTATGAATTTTTGTCTTAGTAATTTTGATAGGTCCATTGTCCATCCAAAATGAACCATCATGATTTTGGCTAAGCATTATCCTTAACTACACTCCCTTGAATACATTCAAAAAATCTAGGGCTCGTGTTAATCCCTCTCTCTAAATGATTTTGAACTCTTCCCTTAAAACACCATTATCATAGATTTTGTTGTATACCTCATTGATCTTTGTATCACCAATGCTTCCTATCTTATAGTTGTAGCATTTTCTTACATCTTTCACCATTATCACATTTGTTGGAATCATTGACAATGCCCCAAAAGCGTCCTTCTTGTATGCAATATTAGGAATATATTTGAAAATGGGTTTCTTGACCTCATTACTTACTAACTAAATGTTCAAAACTTCCTTCCCTTCTACATTCTCCAAACTAGACACCATAATGTAAAACTAGGGTTTATGAAATTTAAATTATGTAGCTCGACTCTTGATAAATATCTTATGTGATCTGATGAAATGGTGAACAATCAATACTCAAATCTTTTGCAACTACTTGGAATGGATTTCAAAACTACCTTCTACTCTACTCACTCTTTCTCGAATTTGAAGTGATGAAAAATGAGCTAAAATCAATCAAATACCCTTTAAAAACCTTGCAAATAATGCTGAGTGCTCACACAGCTATAAGCTTAGCAACAACTAATTTCAGGCTCACTCAACATCCATTGACATTTCAATTACTCCATAACCACTATGAGTTCAACATCTTCTAGTATTTCACTTAGCACACATAGGAAATATTTTATGCTCAACAAAAACATGAAAAACTTAAAGATTTATCTTCAATTTCTAATAAAATCTTACATCTTTATTCATGCTAATGTAATATAAATTTAGTACCAGATTCCTTTGGAACTGATGTATGATATAGCCTTTATATATCAATCCAACATACCTCTTTATTGCCTAGTTTGATGAGGTGTGATCACCTGACCCATTGGGTGAAGTGATCCATTCTCCATTTGATGTACTACAATCATCCTTTCTCTTCCATTTCTTGCTCATCTCATCTTTGATGTGTTCAACATTTGCCTTGCATTTTCCTTTATCAAATTCACAACTTGGTGCCTTTGACCTAGTTGGAAAAAATCTATTGATGTGACCAATCTTCAAATAACTAAAACATGTGGTTTGACTTAACCACCTTTTTTAGTTACCACTAAAGTGTGTTCTAATACAATTCTCAAGAACATATCCATATTCTTGACAATAATGATAGCTATATCTTGTATTATAATCCTAGTTATAAGAGTTGCCATTGTTCCTTACCTTCGCTTGCCTATTTGATGACCACATGGGTCTAGATCTACATTAAAAATCTCTATGTCCATACTTCTGATACTTGTAACAATATCCTTAAAATATTTTTGTATGCATGGTCTTGGTTGTGCATTCATGTGCTTGATGACCTTTCTTGTTGCACTTATGATAGTGAACCATGTTCTTAGGCTTGACATTGTAATTTAATATCCTCCTCCTACACACATTAGTAGTATGTCCTATATTGCCACAATTAAGACAAGTAGGTTTGAAGTTCTTACCCTTTTTGTTTCTTTCATATACACTTTTGGATGGCTCTCCTTCTTCAATGCTTGTGTATCTTAGTCTAGATGTATCATTATTAGATCTAGGGGATCTCAATAGTTTCTCAAAGTATTTGATGGATTCATTTGGCTTGTTGAAACTTTTAGCAAATTCCTTTAGGTCACTCTGAAATTGTTCATTCTACAATTTCAATGTAGTTATCTCAATATCCTTGATGTTCAATTCATAGTTGGAATTCTTGATTTGACTTAGAGTATCCAATTGCATGTTGGAAATATTGGTTAGCTCTGTTGACTTCTCTTCCAGTTTGTTGGCCAAAATTTTGTTATCCTCTTCAATCATGGCTTTCTCTTCTATGGATTTCTTCTTTTGGTCAATCACCTCACATAGAAGTATAGCTTGTGATTCTTTCTCTAACTTGACATTTCTAATTTCCTCAACTTGGGCTCTATTCTTTTCCATTAGATCTACAACTACTATATCAAATTCATTGGAGTCTCCATTCACAAATAGCTTAGTAGTGTCTATCTCCTTGTATTGTGTGTCACTCTTTGCAATAGCAATTTCCTTCCTTCTCTTCAAAGATTTCTTTAGTTCTTCTCTTGCTTCATTTAGTTGATGTAGAATGAGTTGTATTTCAATTCCCTGATTCTCAATAGTCTTTCCCAATTTGTAGACCTTTTTTTCAAGATATTTTCCTCAAAGCTACAAAGCTTCTCTTTTCGATAGCAAAGCTCTGATACCAATTATTGGAATTACAATAGGAAAAGTAAACTTTTGAGAGGGGGTGAATCAGTAGTTTAAACTTGGACCCATAAAACTTTCACTATACATCCATCTCATACATTCAATAAGTAAACTAAAATAACATGTAAAGCATATACATCTAAATCATGTAAACACATAAGAAATTATACACATATGAAACTAGATATGATCACCTAGAAACCCTCCAATGAGAAGGTAAAATTGGGTGGGGATGACACCCACAAGTCTTCACTACTATAGTAATAAAGTGTATGCAATAAAGGTTACAATGTTTTGACCATGAAACATGATCTACCTTGTGAAAGGTCTACCTTGTTAAAGGCTTAAAAAAACTAATAGGTCTCCCCTTGTTAGAGGATTTCAACACCTTGTTAGAAGTGTGCCTTGCTAAAGGACTTTAACTCACAACTAAGTAAGGACCCTATTAAAGGATTTCATACAGCCTATTAGGACTACTCTCTGAAGAGATTCTAACTAAAATCACCTATTATAATGTCTTAGCTTTGATCATGCAATTAGCACTTGCTTGCTTGATACAGATCACCTCTAAAAAATGTCTTCTTGATCCTTCTTTATCACATGTCTCTTTGTTATATCCTCTTCTCTATCCTTTTTTTTTCTCTAATTGATTATGCAATGTTCATTCACTTCATAACTTCTAAGCCACCATGAATGTTCTATTTGTGCATGCAAACTTCTCTCTTTGCTCCTTCAATTCCTTACACCCTCACTGATCTCTCTCTGTAAAGAGTTCATGGTTTTTCCTCCTAAAGAAGACTTAGTGACTTAGGGTTAGGTATGAATCTACGGCTAAGATTCATCCATTTTTCTTCTTAATCCTTCCCATTTTCTGATTGGTTGCATGTAATTTCTTAGGGAATCCAACTTGAGATTTGTCCTTATCTCCAAATTATCAAAATTCTATCTTAAGTTGGCTCAAAAATGGTTTACATAGTTGTTTGTGCCTTTACAGACAAATATTTCAAAACTATCTTATTCAGCATCTAAAGTCTCTAATGCTCAACATACACTATTTACTTGGATCCTATGTAACTCAAAATAGTTCTTATCATTGATTTCCAAAGTTCCATATCTTCTTTCCAAACTGGTGCCTTCTTTACTATATATTTTTCATAGACTTTCTAATTGATAAAACCTTTAATGTCTTGAAAATTCAAGTTATTAAGAATTATATATCTCATAGTAGATATATCAATTTTTTCTTTCTCAATATTACTATACAAATCATAAAACTTATTCATCTACACAAAGTTCCCTTTATTAACAATGGTTGTGTTAATCTTCTCTAACTTTGGTTTCTAGGGTTGCCTTGTTTAACCTACTGGCTACTTGGAAACAATAATTGTCTTTGGTTTCTTGTTCCTCCACTTCTTCTTCTCCAATGGAGTCTTCAATTATCAACATTGTCTTCTTTCTTTTCTCTGGTCTAGTGGCTAGTTGCTTAACTCTTTTTCACCACCTTTTAGATCCACTTGGTTACTCAGCTGATACAAAAACATATGGGATGCTTTTTTTCTATAGGAGTTTCTACAATGGATACATTGGATGCTTGGCCAACCGACAGAGGTGTCACATACATTACATCTTGTTCACTAGTTTGTTCTAGTCCAAATATTGTTTGTCTAACTACCTCTAATTCTTCTTCTGATATTTTGGCCTCAAATAGTGCTTTCTTCATTATAGTTTCAATCTTCTTATGTGATTCTTTCTCTAATGATGCCTAGTAAGCTAAGTGAATTATTTCCTCATATGTTCCAAATTTGTATGATGCTCGATCTATTTTGGATTTAAAAATTAAATCAATATAACCAATGACTACTTCATCACTTAACTCATAACCTAAGGGCTCAAGAATTTTTTCTTGAGGTTCTAGTGCTTCAATATAAGTTAGGTCTGTATCCACCATAAAACATACATCATTCTTAAATCTGTCAACAATTTTAAGGGCAATTCTAAATCTCTATTTCATCTCATTTTAAAATTTCCTCATAATCAAATTTCTATTGTCCAAGATTTTATCTATAGGATGCCTTCCACACACATCTGTTATCTTGTCAATAGTGCATCTTTCACTGCTTATAATGTTAGAAACTGATAAAAATGGAAATTTCTTAAGGATATGAAAGAAAATGTGATTAATTTGAGACTAGAATATCAATACACCATTCTTAATTCTCTTAATCTTCTCCAAATTCTCAAGGAGTTGTACTCTCATAATCTCACTTAAATTTACTTTCTCCTTCTCAATGAAAATCTTATAAGTTGCATAGATAAAACTTGCTAACAAATCATCACTCTTAGAACTTGCACAAATAGAATATGCAATGATTTTGGTCAAGAATCTCACATCATGTTGTTTGATGGTGCTGATCACCATTGCCTTATAGTTATAAATTACCTTAGTATAACTTTCAACCTTTTCCTTAACTAGTTTCTCACTAGTAGGTACATTGCCTTGTTTGCAAAGACTAGTGACCTCATGAATAAGGTTGGTAGAGATGTCAACTACATCTTCTCCCTTCAAAATCTTTCCATAATGAATTCTGCTTAATATAATTAGAGTCCACTCTTTAGTATCAAGTTCAAGGTAAAAGTGATATCTATCTAAGTCTAAATCCTTTAGATGCTCATATCCATGATTAATAGTCATATCATGAATTAAAAGAATATCCATATCTTTGTTCATACACTCACTTCCAATAGTTTCAAACTTACTACACAAGTAGCTTCCTATGTCTTCCAAGTAAAATACATTGTTTGGAGTAATTGATAAAGCTAGGGTTTTTCTCTAGGGTTTTCATAGGAACAACCTTTAATTTGGGTCTTTCAACATTCTCAACATTCTGAACTATAGATCTATCCATAATTACACCAAATAGAATTTTATCAAAGAATTTATGTGCAAAAAATGATAAAATACCTTTTTTTTTGAAGTAGGGTTTTCTCAAAACCACTTTTCCAATTTTCTTCTAGGTTCTCTAAGCTTCTGAGATGATCAAAATGAAGTTTTTACTCTAATTATTCAACTTGAACTTGCATTAATTGTGTATTTTGCTAACTCAAAAAAGCTATTAATTTCACTCTAAAATCAAATATCTTCTCAAGATCTCTTGTCTAACATTTAAATACTATCTAAGATTCACCATAGCTTCCTTTCATAATGACAATACTCCACTAAACTTCACTCCACAAAATTTTCTATAGAAACATAGATTTTATCTTCTATCACATAATGAACTTTCTCTATTGTACCAGTAACTTTTATTTTCTTCATACCTTGTTTCAATAAGCTCCAAATTGCAAGCAAGATTAGCTTCAATCAAGATACATCTTCTCTTAACCTCACTACTCATAGCTTGATCTCTAAATGAAGTTTCGAATTCTAGTACTGTGAAAAAGCTTAATTCAACTTGGTTGAGTCAAACTCGATTGCTAACTTCAATTTTCCTATCTTAGCATCATCCAACTTTTCCTCGAAAATATATAATCCCTTTAAAAATGCCTCATTAAGTTCTTCTTGAAGTTTGCTAACTACATTTGTTTGATCTTCATTGACTTTCTTAGCTCTGTAGTTAATTTCATGATTCCTTCTATCATTTCTAAAGTTCCTTCCATTTTTGCTTATGTTTCTAAAGTTTCTTTCATGATTCCTTCTATCATTTAAAAAGTTCCTTCCATTTTTCCTTCTATCTATTCTATGATACTTTGTTGTATGCTAGAAGTTGTTGCTTAAATGACATATTGGGGTTTTGCTCCTAGAATTCTACTAATCAATCTCTGCTTGGAAATTTTAGGTTATGTATCCAAAGTTGTTACATGTATAACCCATCATCTACTTTCTTTTTTCATAAGGTCTTCTTTCTCTTGATGTCCTTTCACTAGATATTCTTCTATCTATAGGGTTTGTGTTCCTAGATATTCTACTATTTCTTCTATGTTTATCATATTTAGGTTTCCTACAATCAATTGCATTATGACCAATACCATGACAATTATGATAGAAAATTTTTATAACATGATTAAATGACTTATTTGCATAGTCTCTTTTCATATGACCTATTTCATTACATGAAAAACACTTACCTCTAAATTCATACTTGGTTTCCTTAGGAGAGTCTACTTCCTTAGGTTCATCCAATTTCTCAATTTCCTTCTCTTGTCCAACTTCTTTGGATTTATCAAAAGATTGACTAGATTCAATATTATCATCAGATTTATCTTTCTCTTTTAGATGTGATATACTTTTAGGTTTCTTTTTAGAAATGTTAAATAGATAACCAAGACCAATCTTATCATAGGTAAGTCTTTTTATTGACATTGATTCATCAAGATTTTCTCTGCTAATATAAAGATTTTCAAGTTGTAGCTTGCATTGAGTTAATTCACCTTTCACAATAGTTTTGTACTTATGAAGTTCTTCATGCTCTTCTTTTAATATTTCAAATTTAGATGTCTTCTTTGCTAGATTCACTCCAAGATCTAAATTTTCAGTCTTCAAATTAGATTCAACTTTGCTAGGATTATTCTTCAAACTCAACTTTAGCTTGGTAATCATCAATTCATGCTCCAAGATCTTGTACTCTATTTTTAGTTTTGAATATTCATCATCACTAGTTTTATATTTAGGAGATTCAGTCCTGGATTTGAGATGTTCAATATTGTTCTTCAATTGTCCAATGTATGCTTTGGAGTCTTCATATCTATCTTTCAACTTATGTCTTTCTTTAGTAAGGAGATCAATTTGTTCAAGTGCCTCTTCAAGGTTCTTAATCAATTGTTCCATATTCTTAGGGATCTTACTCAAGTTATTAAGCCTCTTTTGAGTAACTATGCTCTAATACCAATTGTTAGAAATAGGGAATACTAAAAGGTAAGGGGGATGAGTCAGTATTCTACAAACTTTTTTCACCAACTGGATATTAATTATTGCTTTGAACCATGCATAAGAAAGTAAACAAGTAATGTTGAATAGTAATAATAACCATGCATAAAGAGAACTCATAACACCATATTTTCTTAACTAAGGAAACCCTAGGCAAGGGAAAACCCTAGTGTGGATGATACCTAATAGATGATGTACTAATATAAATGTTCCTTGTTATAGGATGGACCTTGTTAGGAGTCTATAAAAGCATTCATTACAAACGAGTCCCTATTAAGAGACTTTGAATCCTTATTAAGAGAGTCTAGCCCTATTAGGAGTTGTAGTACAATGGATGCAAGAAGAGCTCATTGCCCAAACAATTAATTAATCTTCAAGTATATAGATGAAATACCTTCTTTTCAATTGATCTCTAACCTTAGATCACAAAATATGGTTCTCAAAAACTTTGCATATATCAAATCACAAAAGGTTATCATATCTCTTTTCACATCACAATGTACACTTAATCTTGCAAGATATCCTTTTTATAAATACAACACCTTTATCAAAAATTGCTTTTACGTCAAATAAGACCACAATATACTTTTCCAACTTAGAGTAAACATCTAGAATGTTCACCCTAATTTGTCAAGTAATTATTTTTTAAACAAAATAATTCCTTTACCTTTAAATATGTTGTTCTATTCATTGGTAAATTGTGAATATCTTTTTTTTGTACTATCTATACTAATGTCCAAGGTTATACAAATCATCATCAATATGTATACTATTTCCATCTATCCTCTCTCTTATAGATAACATCATATAAATAACTTATACATCAAAACAATACATTGTTGTAAACTAGTTTCATACTTAGACAATTTTCTAAGTACCAAAAGCTAATTATCTTTATTACTGAGGTTTTCTACAACATGTAGATCATGTGTTTCCATTAATGACATCAATTAAATCACAACATTTATCCAATTTTCATAGGCCTTAGTGACCTTGGGTGCTTCCTAGGCTTCTTCTCCCTCAAAACCTTTGGCTTCTTCTTCTCGATCCTTAGCTAGGCCTTGAGTTAATTCTAGTGAGGCATGGCCTTATTCTTGTTGTTGTTGTTGTTCTTGTTCTTCTTATTCTTATTCTTCATCTTCTTCACCTCCTTCACCAAATCTCTACTTCAAATTTTTTACTAGTTTTTTTTTTTTCTTTCTAGAGTTGTAATAGCTACAAAGACCTAATCTACATTGATCTCATATAGAAAGGGTTTTAGCCATTTGATTCTCGGTATTGCTACTTGGACATATGTATGGTCTACATCCACTAGGAAAAAAAATCATCATAATGTTTTTCCACTAGGGATATAGGTATCCTTAACCTCTATTTCATGTATTTATTAAAATCCTCAAAATAGCTAGTCATCACTAACTCAAAATTATCTCCTAGTTTCTCAATAAATTTTAAAATTTATTGTGCAATTGGCCTGCTGGTCTTCCAGGCAACTTGACCAAAGGTGGGGAATGTCTTTTGCACATAAAAGAATATTCAAATAAGTAAAGAAACAAACTTTCATGATGTACTTTTTTCTTTCTTGATGGCCTCTAGGTTTTCTAATAGTTGCTATAGTTGTGACTTAGCAAGGTCATAGGAATTGTCTCTCTTTACTATCTTAAATCCAAAATCAACAATCATACATGATACATTGTTTAGTTAGCTAGACTAAAAAAACTTGTGAGTAATAACTCTTACTTAAAAGACAATTAGGGGATTTGAAATTGTGTCAATAGACATCCCTCTTTTGTTCCATACTGCACCTATATTCTTTTCAATAGTTTCCTTCGCATCACTTCTCATGCTCTTGGATCGATCAAGGGTAGAATACAATAATACTCAGCTAATAATCCTTATAGTGAGCTTAATTGGTCTACCTTCCAACCACATATAGTTATCATGTATTTGGCTCAAAATAATTTATATTCTTTCTATCCTCAACACTTGGGGAAAATCTAGGGCATAGTTTAACCATTTTCTTTCAACAATTTTATATTCTTCCTTCAAGAATCCATTATTGTTGAGATAAAAGGTGTTTCATATATTGCATAATATTGTTATATTGTATTATTTTATTTTATTATGTAATTTTGTACCTAGATTGACATACAACATGTAAATATTCCCATGGGATAAACGTGATGAGTTTTATTATAACATTGTGATAATATTTCATGTAATTATTTAATATTGGAGAAAAGAATTAAAATTTTAATATTAAATATAGGGTCACTTGGTCAGGTAGCACATGGTTTATCTAACACCACTTGGTGGTTTTGTGGGACTTGATACTATATAAGTAGCCATGAGGGTAGTTGTTGTAGAGGACTGAGAAGATAGTAGGGCAAAAGGCAAGAGTCAAGCAAGGCAAGGTTTGACAAGTTAGCCAAGGGAGCATTTGTAAAGGTTGGAAGCATGGCATGGGATGTGTGGATTTAGGCTTGTTCACATGGATTGCTTGGTAGTGGCTATGGCTTTGAAGGCTTCCATGGTTGTATTGCAATGGTGTTTTTTTTGAATAATACATGGTTATGGATGCTTTTGGAGGCTGACTTTTTCCCTCAATGAGGGTTTCGTAGGGTATATCTTGTGTCATAATTTTTGTGGGTATGTTGTCTATTCTCTTGCATGTGGATTTCAAGTACATCTTTATTTTGGATCTATTGTGGGTTATGTGGAAATAGTTATATTCTTCATTGATGTGTTTGTACAAGTGGTATCAGAGCTATGGTTTTATTATTGTAACCCTAGATTGAATCCATGGGAATGCACGAGAAGATAAAATAAAGGGCCAAATATATGATTTACTTATTAAAGATCTGAGGGTTTTGGGTTTGCTATTATGATGGAATATTGGTAGATCTTGGGCATGTAAAATTATTGGACAAAAGAGTTTTTTGTATGTTTCATTTAAATAAGGTTTTTAGTGGGTGGCTTGTGGTAATGAACTCCTAGACAAAAAAATACCTCACCATTGGATCTGAGTCGATGTTTCCATAAATTTTGATATATAATATGCCCTAGTTTGGTCATGTTCAAAGCAAATAAAAGAATTTTTTAGTTTTGGCGCATGATGGCTATCAAATTTAATCCCATTAGAATTTTTGTTAGACAAATTTTTAAAAAATAAATTGTAGTGAAAATGGTAAAAAGACAGTCTTAGTAAAATGACCGCAACTTTCTCTTAGGATATCAAATTTCAAATTTCTTATAGACATTGGAAAGCTAATTTAGAGCTCTACAACTTGGTGTTGGTTTGGTTCTATGATTTTTAAATTTTGTTAGGTTTAAATAGCTCAAAAGTTAGATGTTATTTATTTTGAACATAGATTAGGGAATAACTTTGGCATACAGAGCTAGATTTTGGACTTCAAGTAGTCAATGAAAATTTCTTAGAGAGATCTACACATTGGTTCAAATTTGGTGTAGGTTTGACATGATTTATTTGGTGATATATCAATCTAAATAGTTTATAGTATATATTGTCTATGGTAGCATTGTGATCTTATGACATTATATGTTTGGAGATTTAAGATTTGATGTCATTATAATTCTGTTCAAATTTCATATTAGTCTCATGATGATATAGTTATTAGTATTTAGTTTGGATATGTATTTTGACTTGATGGGTCTTCAAGTTATGTAGTGTTGTAAGTAGTCTATACTTATAGGTTGCATTTATAGCTTGGTTATGGGTTGTCTTTACCCATTGATCTTTCATTATTGATGCATATTAAGATTGGTGGCTTTCATTTGGGTTGTCTATGCCTTAAGTCACATGATTTGCTAACTTTTGTTTATGTAGAAGGGATGAGATATTGCTATTAGGTATAGTCATGGTGGAGGATTGTGGTTGACTATTTTATGTTGATATGTTGGACACTTTACAAGGCAAATGCTCAGTTCATGGATGTAATCATGGTGCCATGGATTTCGGCATGACATGATTAGATATATAAGTACATCCTTGATGTTCATTGGTTTGGATTCTTGATTTAGTTATGGTGGTATATCTCCTTATTTGAGGATCATGGTTATTTGGTTTTCTTTGTAGAGCTCATGACATGCACTTTGAGTTCTTTGATGGTTTGATGCCTTTGTTGATTCTAATGGTTAGATGATAGGATTTTTTCATCATGATGTCATTGATAGCTTGGATAGATGTTTTAGTGGGAGCTTGTGATAGTGACGAGGTGATAGTGTAGGATTAGTTCCTAGTTTCATTTGTATCTTCTTGGTTTGGAGATATTAGTTTCACTTGGTATTGACACTTTGGTTTTGTGTATAGACTTGGGGGATCTTCATGTAAGAGATGGATTTTATGATGCCATAGGTGACTTGGTACCACTATTTAGTGAGAGTTTTTTGGCATTGATGTATTTATTGAGTGATTTTCGATGTTGGAGGTTTGTCTTAGATCCTGTTGCTATAGAAGCATCTTTAACATTTGCATAGTGCACTTCATTATCTTCATGGTGTATGAAGATGGTTAGATCTTGAGGACTCATGACATTCTTGGTTATCTTCATGGTGTGTGGAGATGGTTGCATCTTGAGAACTCACAAGGTTTTTGGTAAAGGTATGGTTTATGATTTCATTTGACATGTTATCCTTGGTGTGAGGATGGTTTCATTATTATGTCATGGTATACTCTTGATACGTGTTTAGATTTTTGACATGTTATAGTAATTTTATATGGAGAATGTTATCTCTTTGGTTGAAATGGTAAGATCATGTTGTCATGTTTATGTTCTTGAGGCCATTCTTAGAACTTTGACAATGATCTTGGTTTAGTTTCTTGGTATTGAGTAAAATGATCATAAGCTGGATACTTTTTGATATTGCTATGTTGCATTTGGAGTTGGCATGGATTGATTGGTTATAGGTTCTCATAGATATTTAGAGATGGCAGTGATGCTGATTTCTCTTGGATTAGAAAATTATTTGTTGAGACATTTGTTTGGTTTTAGCAGGAAGTCTGAGGGGCATTCACCTAATATGGACTTGAGAGGAGATTGTTCTTAGATGAGTCTTTCTTGGAAACTTGGATAACTTGATGTACATTCTCATTCCCCACTCTTTTTCTACTTGATGGTTTAGTAATTGAGAGGTATAGCCCATTGTTTCTCTTAGGTGTATTTTATTTATTCTTTTGTTTCATGGATATGGATCTTGAGCTATGGTACATAAGTTAGTTTTGGAGGGTTCATTTGAGAGATGTTTTAACATTGGTTATCTCAATTTTCATATGTTGTTATGTTGGTTGAGTTTAGGAGATGGTTTTATATGTTGGAATGTCTTAATGGGAAGAGTCCTTCTGAAATAGGGGATGAATCTGAAGTACGAGCCTTTTTAACCAATTTTAAATCCTTAATAACATATAACTCAAATTAACATGTATGCATATAAACATTAAACAATCATGAGAAACAAACATGCATCACCACAT
This sequence comes from Cupressus sempervirens, assembly GCA_028749045.1. NCBI lineage: Eukaryota > Viridiplantae > Streptophyta > Pinopsida > Cupressales > Cupressaceae > Cupressus > Cupressus sempervirens. The sequence continues at coordinate 107,674,547 of CM053783.1, forward strand.
AACACTTGAGATTTTGGTGACCCAGAAACCCTCTAGGAATAAGAAGGTAAAACTAGGGTGGGGATGATACCCACTAAATTACTACATCAATTGATTTCAACCACTTCTGATGGTTTTCCCTGTTAAAGGCCTACCCTATTAAAGGCTACAACACACTTTTAAATGTGACCCTGTTAAAGGATTTCTACACCCTGTTAGGAGTATGCCTTGTTAGAGGACTTAAGAACATTCAACTCAGAATGCCACCCTATTAAAGGATTTACATAAGGCTATTAGACCCACCTAACTCAATAGGATTTCCAAATTCCTAATACAATTGTGAGAGAGTATTAGAATAATACGCCTAATCTAATGCAATCTCTAAGGCTAATCTCAGGCTCTTGATCTACTCTTGTATCTCTGATCTCTACTAGATCTAATCTACTGATTATGTTCCTTGTTCTATTATGATCAACTAGATGTGTAAATGCCATCCTTTCCACTAAATCTTTGACACCAATGTTCTGCAATGATCTTAATAATAGGCTTTGCCTTTCCTTCTTTTCTCCAACTACTTGTTCAATGGCATCAGGACTCCCTTATAAAGATTAGTGGTTCGTTATGCATCCTTGGATAAAGTGTTCCCACTCAAACCCTTGAAATTCACCCATTGGTTGCATGCAATCTCCAATTTTCTAATTGGCTGCATGAGGATTGCATAGGTGGATGGGAGGATTTGATCCTATCTCCTTATCCTACTATGAGTCATGCATAATCGTTTTACATATTTATTTGCAATTGCAAAAACTTTCATGCTGATCTTGCATTTCTTAGAACATGAAGTAATACTGATGCTCAGCACCATCTATTTTGGATTGCTTGGCATCCACTATGTTTCTTGTGTTATTTGGCTCCTTTAGAATTATTGCATTACTTGGCACCTATTAGTTTTTTGCATTGCTCGGCTCCTGCTAATTCTTGAATCACTTGGCTCCTATTAACTTCACAATGCTCAACTCCTGTTGGATCCTAAGTTACTTGACACATACTATCTTCTGGTCTACTTGGCACTATCTATAACTTGACATGTGTTAGAGTTATGGCTCAGCTTCCATTGTATACTCGACATGTATAGTGAAAATGGTTAAGTGTGTTGACACTCATTTGTCAATCTTATTTATTTGATCAAAAATCTCCCCCTTTGACATGAGTGTCAAAAACACTTAACTGATCATTCATGATCTAAACCTTATGTGTCCATTCTTCACTTACAAAATTTCAAAAAGATATTGTGAAAAACAATATACCTTATGACTCCCCCTGAGTTGATTATGCCTTATCATGTCATGAATTTTGATATCTTGTGCCATTGTGCCTAATGTTCTTTGTTCTTGTCATGTTCTTGTTTTTTGATCCTGTTATCTTCTTATCTTCTTGCTATATGCATTTCTCCTCCTTTAATATATCTCTCCCCTTAGAATATTATCTCCCCCATAGAATATTATCTCCCCCTTTTTGGCACTTATGTCAAAGGATTCTAAATGGTAATGCCATGCTTGGCCAAAAATGTCTTATTTACCTCAAGGAGAATTTTGAGAGCTCCATCCCAGTTATTCAATGAAATATCCAATGACTTGTGTTGGATTTCAAGCTCTACTACTAGATCAACAAGTTTTTCATATGTAGAAATATTTGGATCCTTCTTTAGGACTGTTTCAACATACATTTGTTCCTTATGTAATATCTCCAAGTGAGGAGTGATAGAGGCTTGTATTTGCATTAGCTTTTCTTTAATAGTGGCCTCTTCTAATAATAATACAACTAATTCCCTCTGAGTGGTAAGTGTTTGAGAAAATTTCTTTTCACTTTGTGTAGGATTTGAGGGCAGTTGCATACTACAGAGCTTGAGTTTTCTCTCAAGGTTCAAAATTTTTGAATTTATTTCTTGTGTGAACCTGGAAAAATCACACAATTTGCTATAAAGGGAAAAGATGTTCCCTAACACAATATTTATATTATCTAATTTCTTAGCTAGGTCAACCTATCCCAAAATAATGTTATTAGCTATCTTTTGGTTGAACTTGCCTATAAACTTCTTTTCTAACCATTCCATTAGTTTTACATTTGTATCATGGTCTTCATTATTCACTTGGTCAACTATATTAGTTAGTTTCTTAAGGATTGGCTTGTTTGCATTTGGAGGTTGTAGACTGAAGGCATCCATGAATATATCTTTGATCTCATTCATTGCCTACTTGTATTTGAAGTCTTTCCTAATTGCCTCTTGCCTCCTTCTTTTATCCAATGCACTCTATATTTCATTCATCTTTTCCTCAGTTAGAGTGCTTGAATCATAATAGGGTATTTGGATTTCTTCGTCAAGCTTAGGAATACCATAATGAATGGTCCTAGCTACCCTAGTAGAACTTGAGCTTGGTGTACTGATTTGTAAGGTCAACTTGTCAGTACTCAGTTACTGAGCAGGTTTAGTAGGAGTTCCTAGTTTTTCCAATTCAACCAAAGTTTGTATTACAGACTCCTCCTTATCCTGTGTTTCTTCTTTATCCTCTTCTTGTGTCACTACTTTTGGGGGTGTACTTGTTATCTATACTAATGTACCTATGACTTCCCCTACTATTGCACTCGGCTCTTGATGAGCTTGCATGGTAATTCTTGGTGGTGATGGTGGTGGTAGAAATGGAAGTCCAGTAGTTTGAGTGATTAGGTGGTTCTTGTGGTGATAGCTTGGCTTCTTTGAGGTTATCTACTGACTTTTGGAGCTCATCTACATTGACCAATATAGGATTTGCAACAATTGTGCTTGAAGAGTTGTTTGGTCAAGGATCTTAGTGACATCCTCTATAGTTAGAGGATTGATGTTTTGACTTGAAGTGTCAACAACATCCTTAATCTTTATGATTTTTGTAGGTGTGGTAGTAGAGTGAGGAGGACTAGTAGGTGGAAGTTGTGTGCCTTGCATACTTTGCTACTCATCAGTACCCTTGTCTTCATCTTTTCCTTCCTCCTCTTCAACCTTTTTCTCTACTTTTGTCTTCTCTTCTCTCCTCTTTCTTCTCTCTTTAGGTTTAGCAGTAGCTTCTTCTTTGTATTCCTCTTCAAGGACATTTTCAGTTTTCTTATATAAATTCTTCCACGCTCTTGTGGTTCTCTGTACAACTTCTTCAATTTTGTTTTCGAGAATGGAGAATGCCCTATACTTAGGTGTAAACCTAGTCTTATGCCTTTTGACTACTTGAGTTATTTGTTCCATTGTCAAATTGGGCAGTATACTTGCTAGGGTTGATTCCCTCATCTGCTTCTCCATTTTCAAATAGAAATGCCATCTGTCTTCTACAGTTTTAGACAATTCCTTTGGCAATTGTCCATCTAGTTCAAGAGGTGTGTACTTGAATTGTGCCATCATTGCATAGACTGATTCTTCTATTCTATTTTGTTCCTCTTTGGTGAACTTATTGAAATCAATCTTTTTCATTTCACTTAAGTCTCCATTCCTAATCTTTTCACATAATGTATCAACTAAAGACTTAGGAGGATGACTTACCTTTTCAATTTGATCTTCCTCATCAATATCAGGTTGAGCCACATATCTTTTCCTTTCCCTTGGCTCTTCCTGTGCCTTCTTGGTTGTCTTCTTCTTCTTTCTGGCATCCTCTTTTGCATTCTGTGTTGGAGGCCCTTGTTGTAGCTCTGATACCAATTGTTGGAATGTCTTAATGGGAAGAGTTCTTCATCACGGTTTAGGGCTGATTTATGATACTTTCTTATATGTATCAGCCCCATAGGCTCATCTTGTGATTAGTTGGATGAGATATGATCACTTGACCTCTTGGGTGAAGTGATGCTTCCATTGGATGTACTTGGTCCATCCTTTTATTGTCATGTCTTCTTTACCTCTGTTCTAATGTGTGCCTCCTCATTAACCTTTTCTTTGCCCTTATTTACTTTAGTCTTGGGTGCCTTGGCCTTTATTGGACAATTCCTACTGACATGTCCAATTTTCAAGCAACTGAAACAAGTAGTTTGGTTCAACCATCTTTTATAGTTCCCCTTGAAGTGTGTTCTTATGTAGTTCTGGGGTATATGTCCATACTCTTGACAATAGTGACAACTTTGTCTTGTATTCTAGCCCCGATTTAATGGTGTACATAGTTGTGCCTCCTTACATGTTGATTTGGTGTCCACATAGACTTTGATCTACATTCAAAGGCTCTATGTCCATACTTTTTGCAATTGTGGCAATGTCCATAAAATCTTTGTGTCCTTGTGACTTTAGACCTGCAATCTTATGTCATATGTCCTTGCTTATTACACTTGTGATAGTAACCCTTGCTTTTGGGTGTGTTTGGATGATTGATCTTTCTACTCCTGCAAACATTAGCAATATGCCCCTTTTTATTATAGTAATGAAAAGTGAGTTTAGAATCCTTACCTTTGTCACTTCTTTGCTCAGCACTCTTTGATGATTCGCCAACTTCAATGCTGATGTATCCAAGTCCTAATGTATCATGGGTTGATCTTGGGGATTTCAACAACTGTTCAAAGTACTTGATAGCTTCACTTAACTTGTTGAGATTTTTTGTTGTTTCTTTTTCTCTATTCAATTCATTATGCATCCTCAAAGTAGAGATCTCAATATCTCTCATATTGTGTTCATGATGAAGATTCATTAGTTCGGCAAGTGTATCCATCTGCATGTTTGAGAACCTTGTTAATTGAGTACATTTTTCTTCAAGTCTGTTTGCAAGATTTATTTTGTCATCTTCCATCATGAGTCTATCCTCAACTACTCTTTTCTTTTGTTTAGTGATTTCACATAGCATCATGGCCTATGATTCATGCTCTATCTTAAGAGTTCTTATCTCTTCTGCTTGAACTATGTTTTTGTACATCAGTTTTTTTATTGCTGCATCAAATTCTTTGGAATCTCCTTTGGAAAATACTTGTGTGATGTCAATCTCCTTGTAGTGAATATCATTTTTAGTAGCTATTTCCTTCCTTCTCTTTAAGGATTTTCTTAATTCCTCTCCCTTGTGTAAAGTGAGATGCACATCTATCACCTAGTTCTTAATGATCTTCCCAAGTTTCAAGACTTCCATCTTTAGATATTTTCCTCAAGTTGTTAGGCTTCTTCTTGAGAGAACTGAGCTCTGATACCAATTTTTGGAATGTCTTAATGGGAAGAGTGCTTTTGAGAGGGGGGGGTGAATCAGAAGTACTGACCTTTTTAACCACTTTTAAATCCTTAATAACATATAATTCAAATTAACATGCATGCATATAAACATTAAACAATCATGAGAAAAAAAAATGCATCACCACATAACACTTGAGATTTTGGTGACCCAAAAACCCTCCAAGAATATGAAGGTAAAACTGGAGTGGGGATGATACCCACAAAATTACTGCAGCAATTGATTTCAACCACTTTTGATGGTTTGCCCTATTAAAGGCCTGCCCTGTTAAAGGATACAACACACTGTTAAATGTGACCCTATTAAAGGATTTATACACCCTGTTAGGTGTGTGCCTTGTTAGAGGACTTAAGAACATTCAACTTAGAATGCCACCCTATTAAAGGATTTACATAAGGCTATTAGACCTACCTAACTCAATAGGATTTCCAAATTCCTAATACAATTGTGAGAGAGTATTAAAATAATATACTTGATCTAATGCAATCTTTGATGTTGATCTCAGGCTCTTGATCTTCTCTTCTATCTCTGATCTCTGCTAGATCTGATCTACTGATTATGTTCCTTATTCTGTTCTGATCAACTAGATGTGTAAATGTCATCCTTTCCACTAAATTTTTGACACCAATGTTCTACAACGATCTTAATAATAGGTTCTACCTTTCCTTCTTCTCTCCAACTACTTGTTCAATGGCATCAAGACTCCCTTATAAAGATTAGTGGTTCGTTATGCATCCTTGGATAAAGTATTCCTGCTCAAACCCTTGAAATTCACCCATTGGCTACATGCAATCTCCAATTTTTTGATTGGCTACATGAGGATGACATAGGTGGATGGGAGGATTTGATCTTATCTCCTTATCCTGCTATGAGTCATGCATAACCATTTTACATCTTTGTTTGCAATTGCGCAAACTTTCATGCTAATCTTGCATTACTTAGCACATGATGTAATACTGATCCTCGACACCATCTATTCTAGATTGCTCAGCATCCATTGTGTTTCCTACATTACTCAGCTCCTATAGAATAACTATGTTACTCAGCACCTGTTAGTTTTCCACATTGCTTGGCTCCTACTGATTCCTGAATCACTCGGCTCCTATTAACTTCGCAATGCTCAGCTCCTATTGGATCCTAAGTTACTCGGCACATACTATCTTCTAGTCTACTCGACACTATCTATAACTTGGCATCTCTTAGAGTTTTGGCTTGGCTTCCATTGTATACTTGGCATGTATGTGAAAATGGTTAAGTGTGTTGACACTCATTTTTCAATCTTATTTATTTGATCAACATTATATTGGGCATATTCCCTAGATTAGGAATGGTTTATGAGTTTGATCTTCTTGTGAGAGGCTTACATCCATGATTAGTTATATGGTATGGTTTGGGTGTTTCTATGGCTTCTTGTTGGGGTTTTATGGAGGAGATCATACTTGTACAATTTACATCTAGAGGTGTGTGTAGAAGGACATAATACAAGTTATGATTTGCATGGTTTGTCTTTGGTCTTGGTTATCTTCTCAAATGTTCGGTTTCACTTACATTGGATTTGAGATTGGTTAGAGATTGTGATCACTAGTTTGTGCTCATGTATGTCATGTTAGAGATGACATGGTTATTCATTTACCTCTTTCCTCTTTTGATTGTGGATAATTTGGGAGAGCATTAGAGACTTGTTATAAGAGTTGTTCTAGTAGATTATTGATTTATGTATTGTGGATGTCCTTGAGACTACATGGATTCACTTCTTTGAGATGTTGTGATTGGATTGGTTATAGATTTGACATTATCTTTTGTAGTGGGAGCTTCTTGGAATATATGTAGAAAGTATTACTCTTGAGGCTTGTGATTGCAAGTTATAGAATGGATATTTTAATGATGTGAGATTCACTTGGTATACCTTTGGAGGGCTAGATAGTTGGATGGGTTTGGCACTTGATGTGGGTGTTATTTCAGATATGTATATTTTGACAACTATGGATACATGTGATTACCTTTGGATCAAGTTTTTATGATTATCATTTTAGTTAGCACAATATTTTATGATCTTTTAATGTGATAGGTTGGGTGGCTTTCTCTTTTGATGGCTTCTATATACGTTTGATGGTAGTGGCATAATAGGAGGTGAGATCATTTTTGTTTGAGATTCTAGATACTTTTATTTTGTTGTAGGTACCAAGATGGAGCACTTCATGTACTTTGATCCATAATGGTGGATGTGCTAGAAGGGATTGTTCCCTTGTTCATTTATGTGGCTACATATTGACCATATGCAATGTATACAACAAGTGAGAGATTATTGAGATAATAGGTGTTGCACACATTGCATAATATTGTTATATTATGTTATTTTATTTTAGTATGTAATGTTGCACCTAGATGGACATGCAACATGTAAAGATTCCCATGAGATAAACTTGATGAATTGTATCATAACATTGTAATAATATTTCACATAATTATTTAATATTGGGGAAAATAATTAAATTTCCAATATTAAATGTGGGATCAATGGGTTAGGTAGCACATGGTTTATGTAATACCACTTTGTGGTTTTGTGAGACTTGATACTATATAAGTAGCCACAAGGGTAGTTGTTGTAGAGGAGTGAGAAGATAGAAGTGCAAAAGGCAAGAGTCAAGCAAGACAAGGCTTTATAGGTTAGCCAAGGGAGCATTTGTGAAGGTTGGAAGCATGGCATGGGATGTGTGGATTCATGCTTAGTCACATGGATTTCTTTGTAGTGGCTATGACTTATAATGGTTACATGATTTCTTTGCTAAATAATACATGGTGATGGATGCTTTTGGAGGCTAGGTTTTTCCATCAATGAGGGTTTCCCAGGGTATATCTTTTGTCACAATTTTTGTGGGTATGTTGTCTATTCTCTTGCATGTGGATTTTAAGTACATATTTATTTTAGATCTATTATAGGTTATGTGAAAAAGGTTATATTCTTTGTTGCAAGTTTCTTTATAATTATCACATAGTTTTCTATAGGCATCTTTTATCTCCATATCTCCCACTTCTCCAATATTTCCCATATAGTAGCATCTAACATTTTGGATCATCAATTATTTTGGTGCTATCATAGATAACACACTAGATAGGTCTCCTTTATATGATATCTTAGGAATAGCTTGGAAAGGGGGCTTCCTAACATCATTACTTATCAATTGAACATTGAAAACTTCCCTCCCCCCTTTCTTAACATTTATAGAAGAGCTAGATGCTATTTGACTACTTAGGGTTTGTGTGAAATGAAATAGTGTAACTCGACAATAGCTATAATACATTTTGAATCTAATGATTGATGACAAGTAGTAGTTGGATCCAGCTCACAAACAATTCAATCTTCTTTCTAAACTTTCTTTCATGCTCTTCGTGCACTCAATAAACATTGGTACATGAAAATGAGTCAAAAATTGACTAAATAACCATTCATATTTGACATTAGATGCCCAATGCTTACACAGTTGTAAGCTCAACTATCATAGGATTTGCAACTCACTTGGCTAACACATGATCTCCAATATGCTTTACCGTAACTATAATATCATTCATTCTTGATAGAAACTATAAAAATTTCCATGCTTGGAAGAAACATAGAAAATAACAAAAATATAGATTTCCTATAGGTTCTAATCACTACATTGCATCTTCATTCATGTATACATGGTCTTTTTAGATCTTAGATTCTTGGAACTGATGCATAATATTACTTTTCAAATATCAGTCCCTTACATACCACTTGATTTCTTAGTTGGAGGTGATGTGACCACCTAACCCATTGGATTAAGTGAACTCATCTAAGCTTTATGTGCTACAATCTTACTTCTTCTTCCATGTCTTGTTCATTTACATACCTTCTCAACATTATTCTTTTCTTTTCCTTTTCTAGTTTCATTACTCAACATTGGTGACCTAGTTGGATAGTTTATGCTGATATGACCAGTCTTGAGACAACTAAAGCATGTAGTTTCACTCAACCATCTATTTTAGTTGCCTCTGAAATGTGTTCTTAAGCAATTCTTAGGAACATGTTTTTATTCTTGAAATAGTGAAAACTATACTTTGTGTTGTAATCCCAACCATAGGATTTTCCATTTTGTTGTACCTTCGTCTACTTTTTTTATGTCCACTTGGTCTTGGATTTGCATTCATATGTTTTGTATCCATACTTTTAAAAATTGTGGTAGTATCCTTGAAATCTCTAAGTGCTTATGGTCTTGGTCCTACATTCATGTGCCTGATGTCCTTTTTTATTGCAATTATGATAGTAACCCTTGAATTTCTTCTTAGGGTTTTGATTTCCATTGTTGGTCCTACAAAAATTTGTTGTATGACTTAGCTTTCCAGAATTAAGACAAATGATTTTGTAGTATTGGAGTATCCAATCCAGCAATATCATTCCTCAGTATTGGAGTATCCCACTCCAACAGTATCATTCCTCAATAGTTGACCACTTTTAGATTATTCTCTTTCCTTAGTATTGGAGTATCCCAATCCAACATTATCATTATTAGGTGTTGGAGATTTCATCAATTTATCAAAGTATTTGATGGTTTCACTTGTTTTGTTGAATATTTCAATGAATTACCTTTTTTCCCTTAATTCATTCCTTAGTTAATCATTTTGGGTTATGATCTCAATGTCATTTCCATTCAATCCATGGTTTGTAATCATCAATTGATTCATTATATAAAATTGCATGTTAGTAAGATTTTGCACATCTGGTGTCTTCTCTTCAAGTCTGTTGGTTAGTATCCTTTTTTCATCTTCAATCACAACTTTTTCCTCTTTAAATTTCTTTTCCTGTTAAGTCACATCACATAGAAATATTGATTGGACTTCTTATATTATCTTAAGATTTCTAACCTCTTCAATTAGGGTAGTGCTCTTTTCCATAAGATCTAGAAGTACTGCATCAAATTCAAATGAGTTTTCATTCTCAAACAATCCAATAGTATCTTATTCTTGTTATTGAGTGTCATTTTTCTAAATAGCTATTTCCTTTCTTCTCTACAATGAATGTTACATTTCATCTCTTTCCTCCTTGAGTTGATGCAAGGAAATTTGTACTTCAATCTTCTAGTTTTCAATAGTCCTTCCCAACTTGTAGACTTCCATCTTCAAGATCTTACATCCAAAGCTATAAGACTTTCCTTTCTAGAGAACAAAGCTCTTATACCAATTGTTGGAAATAATAATGGAAAATTAAACTAGGGTGGGGGGGATGGTGAATTAACACTTCAAAACTTTAATCATAAAACATTCACCACATGTGCATCTCATGGTTTAGCATATAAACTGAAATAGCTAACTACACATTTGTATCCATATCATGAAACAAATAACACATGATACAATCTATTTGGTTACCTAGAAACCCTCTAATGAGAAGGTAAAATTGGGGTGGGGATGACACCCACAAATATTTACTACTACAGCTATAAAGTAAAGCCAATTATGATTACAATGAGTTGGACTATAAACTATGATCTACCTTGTGAAGGGCATGCCCTATTAAATGCTTACAAAGACTACTAGGTCTCATCTTGTTAGAGAATTTAAACTTACAATAAAGAAAGCACTTAGTTAAGAGATTTGGAAAAATCCTGTGAAGACTTTAGGCCTATTACGACTACTCAGTTAGGAGATTTCCTCTGTATCACTTGTTAGAATAATTCAACACCATGATCCTTCAATTAGCACATTTTTGTTAGATGTTGGATCTTCTATTTGTTCATAAATCCTTGATTCTTTGGATCAGATATGTTTCCTCTATCCTATCTCTTCTTTTCTATATTCTCTCTAACTAATTTTGCAATTCAGAAAACTATCATAACCTCCATAGCCACCATGAATGATCTCTTTGTGCTTAGCATTTGTCTCCTTTCACACTCACAAACACTTTAGGGTTTTCCTTGTTAAATAAACATAGGTTAAATGGGTTAGGTAAGAATCAATGGTTGTAGTTTATCCATATTGCCGCTTAAAGCTTCCCTTTTTCTAATTGGTTTCATGTAATGCATAGGGATTCATAATACACCTCCATATGTATCTCATAGAATGGTAAAATATGATTATGTTAGCCCAAAAATGGTTTACACAAAAGTTTGTGCCATTACAAACAACTATGTCAAAAACTGTTCACTTGACATCTAAAGACTCTGATGCTCAACATTCATTATGCTCATTATGTTATAACTCAACTTTTGAATGGCTCAACACTATCTATTTACTTGGCTCCTAAATCACTTGGTATGTATTGACTACTTAGCTCATGAGTGACTCACCATATACCTTCTACTTTAGCACATACTGGTACTTGGAACTAACTAGGTATATTGCTCGGCATGTATTGGCTAACAACTAATGCTCAACATGCTTTGATCACTTGGCTCACACCAATTGCTTAGCTCTCTTTGATCACTTGGCTTGCACTATAATACTAACAGAGAATGACTAAGTATTTTCTGACTACCTTGTCAAAATCAATCTAAGATTAACACATTTGTGAGAAAATGTTGACTTGAATGTCAAGACTTCTCATTCTCAATATGCTCCTATAATTGCTTCCATTCAAGTAAGTGAGTATAAGGTCTTAAATCTTCAAAATTAATGTCATCACAACCCAAATTAGCAAGAAAATTTGTCACTCTATTACCTTCTTAGTAAGTATGTGAGATACAATGATCATCGAAAGAGTTTAAAAGATTCCAAATTTGACTCATAATATACATTAGTTTCCAGTTCAAGAGTGATCTCTTCATGCATGCATTAATTATAAGTATGGAATGAACTTCAACATGGATTTTATTAAATTTTCTTCACTTAGCCAACACCAACCCAATGAACAAAGCTTGAGCTTTAATGATGTTGTTAGTAGTCGAGGGAATTAGATCAACTTTAATTTCTTACACTATACCACCATGATCCTTTATGCAAATGCCAATGCTAGATTTACCCATATTACCATTGGATGCACCATTGAAGTTAATCTTAACAAAATTAGTAGAAGGGGGAATCCATTTAATTGATGAATGATCTAGTGGAGATTTTAGGCTTTTATTAGGAATAGAGCTAAAAGGTGAAAGTAAATCATCCCATTTCCTAATAATTTTTCCATCCTAAGATAAGAATAGATAAATGCATTTAGCATTTAATATGTTGTTGTTAATAACTTTAAAGACCAATGTTCCTCTCCCAGATGTTAGGTTACACTAGTAAATTTGAACTCAATTATTGATGAATTTTGGTTAAAATTTTGACCCAGGTTGGTCCAAATTTTGACCAAGATGTTCGTCAATATTTTTCTCATCAAAATTTTATCCAACTTGTAGGTTGGTTCAAATTTCAATGAATACATTCGTCAAAAATTCTTTGTCTCTACTCACTCTAATTTTCTATTTTTGGTCAAAAATTTGACCAAATATTGGTCACAAAATTTCAAGAATTGGTCAAAATTTTGATCAATTCTTGGTGGAAAACTTTCAAGAATTGGAAATTTTTTTGACCAAATATTGGTAGAAATTTTTTAAGAATTGGTCAAAATTTTGACCAATTCTTGGTGGAAAACTTTCAAAAATTGGTCAAAATTTTGATCAAATATTGGTAGAAAATTTTCAAGGATTTGTCAAAATGTCGACCAATTCTTGGTGGAAAAATTTCAAGAATTGGTCAAAATTTCCACCAATTTTCAGTTGAAAACTTTCAAGAATTGGTGGAAATTTCGACCAATTCTTAGTAGAAAACTATCATGAATTGGTCAAAATTTCCACCAATTCTTAGGAAAAAACTTTCAAGAATTGGTCAAAATTTCAACCAATTCTAGCCCATCCCATGACCAAGATACCATGGTTACTACCAATAGTTTGGTTAAAATTTCAACCAATTTCTTGTGGAAAACTTTCAAGAATTGGTTGAAATTTCAACCAATTCTAGCCTAGCCCACAACCATAATGCCATGGTCATGACCAAAAGATTGGTTGAAATTTTGACCAATTGTTGGTGGAAAAACATGAGGAGAGGGTCAAAATTTTAACCAAACTATAAGGTTTAAAAAAAAAAATAGAGAAGATGAATCCCCCAACCAATGCCTACCCATGGACTCTCTCTTAGATCATCTTCTTGGACTAGTGCAATTTTTGAAGGGCTTGGCAACGGTTGCCATTCTATAGTGCATTTGTTTAGCAATTTTGAAGTTGATCTAATGGTGAGCCCTCATCTAGAATTAGGTGGATACCTGGTGCTCTAGAAATTTGTTATGAACCTATCATGACTAATGGGAGATTTGATAATGAAAGCACCCAGTGACCCTCCAATAGAATCAGTGTTGGTGTTCAAGGAAGATAGATTCTCTGGATTTTGAATATTGGAATTAAAATCCTTTCTATTGGAGGGCCATGAAGCATCCCAATTACTATGCAAGGGCTCCTCAAATTTGTCTCTATGTAACTTCATTAACACAATTTGCAAAATGGTTTGATAACAGTTGTCATTATGGTTTCTTGGAAAGCAATCTAAAGGGTGAGCTATTGTTTAGCAATTGTGTTGCTTATCACAAGTGACAAGGGAGCCATTTACAAGAATGAGAAAAGGATGAATGTAGTGCCAGATTCCAAATGAAATCAATGACATTAGATCTATAAGAGCTGAATGAAGTAGTACCTTGTTTGCTATACATGACTCCCTAATTATGCTTTTCTTTCTCACTCCATTGGAACAAATTTGGGAGTGTGGTTTGACAGTAATTGTTGTTCCAGTGTATCATTGTGGTGATCTAGAAAGAAATGGTAAGGGTGGAGATTGCATCTAGCACTTTAGATGTTTGTACAAGTGAATAGGGGACCTTCTATTGTGTGAGCCTAGTTAGATAGAGTATAGCTATTAGCACCATCACCAACTACAAATGAATCATTAAGAGTAGAGTTTGAATCCACAAACTATTAGGGACATCAAGTTTGATATTATTAGGGAGGCCCTTCAAAGAATCAACCACATGAGGATGCACATGAAGAACTTCCATGAAAATAAGGTTTTAGCATAAATGGAATTATTTGTGTGTGCAATCATAGCATGTTACTTTTGATAGTGGAATCCAACTTGGTACTATCGGCATGTTGGTATTTAGGTCTTTGGATTCATCTTTGGGGTGGTAGGTGTAGTTCTTGGAGTAGCATTGTACAATAAATTAAATCCTAATGTCCATTCACATAGAGGACTTTGGATATTCATACTTGTGTTGGTCATCCTTCAGGTTTGTTAACAAATCTATATATTTTAGTTTTTTTCTATATTTTTTTTAAAGAAAAAGATATTACTACTCTCTCATTCCAACACTCATGGAAATGTGAAGATGGTTATTTTAGAATGATAAATAAGTGCAAAATCACCACCTCTACCACATCCATTAACACCCCCAAAGTCAATTTCTATATGCAACATGCCATTACATACTAAAGGTAGCCTTTAACATCAGAAAATTAGTTTGTCTTTTGCTAGGCATTGCAGAGATGTCATATTATAGATTGTACTTTGAAAATTTTAGTTCAATTCAATTTGTATATTGTACAACCCCATCCATCATTGCTCCTATGCCATCTCCTCACTGTCCTCTCACCATCAATAAATTAAATCCCTAGGCTCTCCCATCCCTATGTCCCCCCATCTCCCAAGCCCTTTGGAACCATGGTTTTGGCAGATTTTTTTCATGGAAGCATCTGTAATTTTTTTAATCTAATTTTTGCCCAAAAAATAGGGGGTTTAATTTTTGGGTTGATTGTCTGAAACTTCATGCCAGCTGCTCACTAAAGGGTTTGACTATTTTTTGCTAGATAAAATAGACTATTTTCTAAAGTTTGTTGGAGTTCACTTTAACCTCATTTTTTGTGCTTTTAGAAAATGGGAGGGATTGCTTCTTAGACATTTCAAATATCACCAAAGTTGATCTCAATCCTTCTTCACATGAAGGGGATATTCACAATTTCCAAGTTTCAACAACTAAACTAGTAGTACAAATTAAGAAAAATAAACATACTAAAGATCAACTTAAAGAACATGTAAGAGTCTTGATTTCTTCTCTCAAATCTATGATAAATAGTTCAAATCAACCATTGAGCATAGTAGATAATTGTTTTGACCTCAATTCAAAGAGAAATAAGGATATTAATGGAAATATATACAAATAATAGTCTTATGGTAAATTAGCAAAATGATCAAAGAAATAATAACAAATAGCCTTAAATTTATTGGGGAAGCAAAAAGATATACAATGAAATTGATATTATCAATATTAAATAGAACAAATAAAAAGGAGTCTATATGAATTAAAGTTCATAAAGACCTCAAAGAAATGACTACAACAAGTAATGATACACATGTTGCTGAAAAGTTTTTTTGAATGCCAATGAGAACATATGCCACATGTGGTAAAACAAGTATAGTATGGAAGATGCTTGGACTCAAATAGGATGTTTTAGAGAAAACTAAATTTTAGAAAGGCTACAATCAGCTAAAGGTTGAAATGCAGATGATTGATTGTCAATTAGTTCAAATGTTCAAGCAAAGGAAAATTCTTTGGTTATTGATGTTGTTACTATCAAGGAGAATTTCAAGGTGATGATGGAAAAACAAATCTTTGATAAATAGGTTTTGATGTGGGGTCAATAAGGAAGCCTATTAATATTGAAGCTATTGTTGCTCATTATGTTTCTCATCTTGCAATGTTTTGATAACAAAATGTAATGTACCAAACATCAAATGACACAAAATCACAATGGTAAATAGCCTTATGAATATAGAGAAAAAGACGATATCAAGCAATATTCAGATGAGCTTAGATGTAAAATAATAAATAGAGATAATGTTATTTTTGTGGAACTAATATGATAGTATACACAATCACCCCAATAATTTATTATAGTATGTCATTGATAATACCCAATTTGATAATGTATTTTGTATCCTATCAGAATGATCAAGGATGATCCTTTGTATGATGACACTAAGATATATATTAAGTAGTCTCCAATAGGCCACCATTCCCAAATATGATTGTGCTTCCAAGTACTATGATGGTGTTGAGTCCAACATATGTATAATGTAGATCAAAAAAGCCTTCAAATTGCCAAAGTGGTTGAAAGTATGTTTATAGTTGTACAACTATATCCCTAGCTTAATAGTCACCTAAATTTATGTATCCTACTATGGATAGTGATTGATGTGTGCAGATTTTTAATTGATCACCCTGAATCATAGATATTATTGCTTGGTCGATTCTAAACTTGACTTGCAGTCATGCATGCAAGGAAATCACTATTGTGATTCTATGTCATCAGATACTTTGATATTATTGTTAGACACCTTATGCACACATATACATATGTATCCACCTTTTCCTTGGGTATAGCCAACTCCAAGTAGGATCAACATTACCAATACATTTCCAAGAGTTGATGTACGACCATGAATAGCCAACAAGTGTGGGTTAAAGTAGCATTTTTCTGAATTCTAAACAATGCATGACCTATTCATAGTAGAGCTGGGCATATGCCTTGCACAATCACATCATAATACTCCAACTTTTGCAATGTATGTTTCTCTAAGAATGATTTGTAATGTTGAGACCCTTCAATATCACTATTGAAGATTAGTTGTTGCATTTTTTTTTTATGTTTATAGAACAATATCCCTCAGATGTGAGAGATATGGGTCTGCAAGATGGGAATTAATTTTGATTAGTCCAATAAAGCTGCAAAGTGATTTCATTTTATTGGAGAAACTAGAAGACTAGGGGGGTGTAATTTCACCTATGAAACTACTTCTCCAATCATCTCCTTTATAGGAATAAAAAACACATTAAACTTTGAAATGATGCCAATGAACGAACAAAGAGCTTACTAGAATTTGAGATGACTAGGTCCTAAATCTCAAGAAGTGGCCCCCAAGTGGTGCTAGTGAAAAATCTATACTTAAGCTTATCCAAAGTATGATCTAAGTTCAATGATCTTATTAGTCACCAACCTAATCAATATGAAGATCATGATATTTCCCTTGATTAAATTGAACCAGTAAGGTTCATATAATAAACAAAGATTTCATGTTTTGACATGTCCATTATATGGAATTCCACATATTGATCATAAATTTCCTTTCATTAATATTCTAAAGATAAATATGGTATTGAAAGAAGTATGATGCAGATTTAAAATATTACTTTAACGATGATTAGTGAACATAATTTTGAATAGTATCAGATATTATTAATGATTACTTTAAGCATGGAGAATACTTGGTGGACTATATATTAAGGTAGAATAATCATCATAATTACTATAATATCCATTTATTATCATCACTTTTAAAATAATGATTATTTGGTTTTAATCAGCAAGAGACTAGATCATAAATCACTTTGTAAAGAATGGTTAATCATTAATTAAGTCTAAATCAGATTAGTTATTTGATCAAACAATAGGTGCAACGAATAGCTTCACATTAAGGCTGCGATACAAAATTTCTCCTATATGGGAAATGAACGGTTTTTGTATCTGTAAATCAAATGAATGGGTGAAAAAATATTGAAGTTCACTTAGTTTGACCATCATTGTTGTATGAGTGAATCGTTTGATGTTTGAAAATAAATACAAGCATGCAGAGAGGATATGCTTGTATACGAAGTTGTGCCTTGGTAGTATATGAAAGAGTCTTAGAACATGTGAAAATAAAAGTAAAATATTTATTATATTAGTCATTAGAAACCACTAACACTATTCATTTATTGGTATAAATTTATAACGAATAAGGTGGCTCTTGAGTGGAGTTTGAACATATGTCTACCTACTATTGGGACTCAAAATTGAAGCCCCAATTTTGAGTACCATTGAGAAAATCAAGTCCTATAAATGCTTTTGATGCATGAGTAGCCGGCTATCCATTTGAGGACTAAGAGGTGTTTACTGCTTCTAGAACCTTCCATTCAATATTTCTATGTGTCCCATGAAGTTAAATTTCCATTTCGAGTCATTTCGTGAAGTCCCATTTTGATCAATTGTTAATTCTACATTTTTACCTAAGTGTCAAATAGTGACAGGAGGTTGTGTTTGCAACAAAATATCTTGCACCCAGTAATGTTTCATAAACTTCATCTTTGGGAATATCTAGTGTCCATACTAGAGAGCCTATGTTTTAGATTTCAAGTCATTTCAAGTCTGTTTAACTAGGTTTCAAATCCCTCAAAGTTGGCCATTTGCTGTTGTAGTGCACATGTGAATTGTTTTGAATTCTGGGAAGCCCTATTTGACCTGTTATAACATTGACCCAATTGATGAAAATGATAAAATTCCTATTTTGTTTCATTTTAGAGGTTAGAGACTTATTATGTTTCAATTTTGAGCTTATGCCTAATTCGTTTGATTAGTTTTCAAACATGATTCCAAATGCAATTTTGAACTTTTTACTAGTGTCAAAAGGAGTAGATTGATCAATACCATTGTTTAGGATGTTATAACTTGAAATCCATGATAGGTGAGATTGAATGGATTATACCACTATGTTATAATCTGAAAATAGTTTAAGTATGTCAATTTGCAAGTCTTGACGAATCCATCTGCACACTTTCCCAGCTCATTTCTATTTGCAAAAACTATTTTTCTAACATTGATTCCAGTTAGCAAATTATGAGTAGCCACTTTGACCACTTGATATTTGAATCCTATTATTAATCATGAGCCCAAATCATATATTTATACTCTCCTCGTGATAGTGAACCAATGCCCCAATTTTCATCTCCCCAAGTGTCAGTTTGCCCTATTTTCAAAACAAAATCTGAATGCAATTTAGTGTTTTCTGACATGTTTACTTGCAAGTAATTCTGGGAGGGCAACTTTGATAGTCAATATCTTTTGACTGAGAATTCTTCATGAGACCATATTTGATAGGGTAAGAGATTGTGGAACAAAGAACCAATATGTTTGATTTCAAAGCCTGATCAGAGGTTTGGGTTAGTTTTAAAAGCCAGTCAAAGGACCTCTTGGCACAAAGTTGAAATGTTGTACTAAAGTGATAAAATGAGTTTTAAATTGACAATTCAGTGATGTTTTCTGATTCAAATTTGTATCAAATGTTCAGTTGATCAATTTACCAGTTCAGTTGTTCAGAAACAAAAATTTTTTTAGTCAGACCCACTTGGGGCCAAACTAATTACATAAGACTAATAAGATATATTGGAGAATAAAATATCCTAAGTAGGAGGAATTGTGAACTCTTGGGCCTGTGTAAACTTTTCAAGAGTTAGAGAGAAATTACCAAGCAAGAGAGAGAGTGTTTTGGGAAGAAAAAAAAAAAGAAATGCAGTACATCAATGCTCAAAAGGAATTGTCAGAGAAAGAATCTCAAGAAATGAAATGGGGAAGCTAGAGACTTAATTGAGAAATACAAGTGAAGAGAAGCCTTGTGGTGGATTTTGTGTTTGAATTTGTTTTGTATTGTGGAAGTTGCTCCAAATGGCGAAGATTATGACAATGATGCCACAGGGTTGAGAGAAATTCACATTGGAGGATATGCTTTGCTTCCAAAAAAGAACCTATTCCAACATCATTATTGAGAATCAACAATGACCTTATAAGTCATGCAGTGAAATTGTTCTAGGTTGTTTTGAAGTACATGGAAGTTGATGCATCTAATAGGGAAAATCCTTTAACTATGCAAGATCAGATAGAACTTGTTACAAAACTCTATAAACATACATTGAAACATGCTAAGCTTCAAGATGAGCTTTTTTCTCAGATATCAAAAAAAACCCGCAATAATCCTAGTAGGCTTTATTTGCTAAAGGCATGGGAACTTATGTACTTGTGTGCTTCTGTAATGCCCCTTGGAAAAGATATTACAACATACTTGTTTGAATATGTTCATGATGTTGCCACTACTCCTAGTACTGATCCTAAAATCCATGCCCTAGCTATGGATACATGGAACACTTTGAAGTGATTTGTCAAGGTTGGGCCAAGATGAAATATACTTTCACATGAAGAGATAAAAGCAAGGAATTTGCTGGAGAGTTGAGGGCACAACACATGGGCATAATGGATGAGCAAACGAAATCAAAGTGGAGCTATGACATGTAAGAAATAAAGGGCATCCATGCAGAAGTAGGGAAGCCTAGGGGAGCCTGTATGGAAGGGCAGATGTATCATGAGAAACAATAAAAGGAACCACCCATGTCCAGAGATAAAATGCAGTAAGGAGCTCAACATGGAAGGAAGGGATGACATTGGCTAATGTTGGAGGAGTCTACTCACATGATAAACAAGCATAAAAAGAACATAATTATTGTTAAGGGAACTAATACATTTGCAAAGCAAGAGGCAAAAATTGCAAATAAATAAAGGAGTGAGAGTATTCGAGCATAGGCATTAGAATGCCCATGCAAGAGAGCAGATCACTATGTAGAAGGGAGCAGTCCATGCTGGAAGGAGAGATTGCAGCATTGTAGAAAAAATCCACGCATCCAATGAAGGAGCTCCAACATCTTTGAGGAGCAGGGGATGAGTGGGAAGTCAATAGCATGTAAGCAATAGTAGGCTGAGAAGAGAAGACCAATTTTTATCCATTTTGAAACCTCCTTTTCAATGTCTTAAGCTTTATTTACTAGTTAGTTGATGAATTGTTGTTCCTTTCTTCGCAACTAGGATCCATCATTTGCAAACTCATTTGGACAAGAAATATGTGCTTAGTAGGCCATAAAATTCCTTCAGAGCACCATAGGTAGTTTTGGGTAGAGGAAACAGTATAAAAATTGTAAAAATGTTTTGTCCCACATTCACTGTATGGGGGTCTCTTTCATTATTTAAATACAACTACACACAATGTGCATGGTGTCTTAAAGACACACAACTTTTAGAAGTTGAGCACTCATGCGCATGGGGCCTATGGTCAACATGTAAGGTGGGGAAATTTTGACCAAACTTGAGCATAAAGGAGGACACGTGGCAAATTCTAGGAGTTCATCGTATGCCCAAGAAGTGAATGTAAAGACCTTATGCTCTTACGATGAAGCGTAAGAGTGTAAGGATAAAGCTTGGTCATTATGATGCTATGGGAAAGAGTTCTTCAATGTAAGAATGAAATGATAAAGCCTTAGACATTATGGTGCTATGAAATTTGAAGACCCTATATGGTCGGGAAGAAAAATTTGCATGCTCACAATGCTACAGGAGGCCAAATTTGGAGGAATTAAAGGAATTAATTAATGTATTAATTAATTAATTAAAAACATTTTAGGTGTATGAATGTAAAGATGAAGTCCCATGAAGTCCCAGTGTAGAAGCATAAGATGGATGATGGAATTAAAAGGATTAATTAAAAATGTTTCAAATATTGCACAACAAATGGGAATCTGCCATGTGGCATCAATGGACTGGGAGTTGGGAGAAATAAATATAAAATCAATTTCAAATTCAGAGATGAATCAAAGAATGATTTAAATTTTTATTTTTTTCAAATGAAGGATATGAAAAAATTTAAATGATTTATATAGTTTATACTATGTAAATTTTTGAATTTTAATGCTCTATTCTTAGACTAGGCCTAAATTTTTCAAACTGCTACCAAAGGGGCAATTTTTGTCCAAAATAGGTAGTATAATATACTGTTAGAACTGGGAAGAAGTGAATTTTCTAGATATGGGGTCAGATTTTGAGAAGGTCTTCATTAGTTTGCTCTATAAGAAATTTTGTGTTTTCTGGGGCATTCTTAGTAGAATAGACATAATTCATCATGGAGCATCAAAATCAGTTGGGGAACAAATATTGAAGTCAGTTGAAGACTAAACAAAATTTGAAAAAGTTTCCATCCCTTTAGAATTCAATTTTAACTAATTTTTGTTTTTGCCTTGGGTTTAGATCCAACATTAAAATCAATTTTTTGTTCAATCAAATATCTGAGATATTTTTGCATTTGGAATGACAAAATAAATAAAGATTTGATATGCAATTGCAGAGAGAGATTAGAGAGATCCTTTTCACTATTAGGAGAGGTTTTTCAAGTGGACACATGTTGTCTTCACAAAAAATTTGGAATTCACTCTTCTCCTATATCTTTCTTTCTCTCATCTATTCTAGGGGTCAGTTCTAATTTTTGGAGAAAAACCACTCACTTCTATGATACCATGTTTTGGTTCCAGTTTTGATGTATTCCCAATACTGTGACACCACATTTTCTTCAAAAATTTCTCTTGTATGAACAATAGTAATGAAGAGAACATAGATAGTTTAGATCTTTTAGGTGTTTCTATGTTTTAATTTTAGGCATATGAATGTATTATTTCAAGGAAATCAATACAAAGAATAACAGGTGTTGAGTTTCATCTTAAATCTTGTCTCCTTTATCAATAACCTTCAATGTTTTATGATATTTGAACAAAGAGCCTAGGTTGTAGTTGCAGTCCCTTAAGGTTCTATGTTATTTCATTGCTGCTTATAACTCAAGGGGTTATGTAAATGCATTAGGGAAATCAATAGGGTTGCAATTTTATTAAGGAGGATATCAGGCAAGAATGAGATTTATATTAAACATAGATGTCTATTTACAAGGTGAATGGATAGATCAAATATCTAAAGATACAACTATGTCTTAGGTATCCATTTGTGTATAATTGATTCATGGAATTGCCCAATATATAAGGCACTGATAAGCTACAAGATCATTAGGTCTTACTATTGCATATTTGGGGTGTTGTTGAATTCAACATTATTAATCAAATGCTATTAATCAAACGTTTTTCCCCCTTTCATGTTGAAGAGCTGAAATTTCTAACCCTCACTCATCTTATGAATTTCATATATTTTCATTTAGCTACTATAGAGCTATGTTATTGCATGAGTTATTAAGAGAAATAAGGGTTAAATCTATTTTGATAGATTTAGGAGTATGTTTTTGCACTAGTACCATATTGATTGAATCTGAGGTCCACTTGCCTAGGTTTTGCAAAGCCTAAAGTAGAAGAAGGGTCTAGCCTTATAGTTGGCCTAGTGTGTAAAAAGATGTGTTAAGGATGGGAGTTAGCTGCCCCTAGATGTGTTTGTTTCTCATCAGGGTATTTTGAAACCGGTAGCATTTTCAAACACCATCAAAATGGTAACTCTGTTGGGGAGTTGTATTGAATCTAAATGATAGAAAAACCTTGAGAATTTGAAAAGGATTCAATATAGTAGGAAGAATTTGCTATAGAAGTGAGGAATTATGGTGTTCTATTCATATTCTTGTTGAAGTTTCATGTTCCCCAGTAAGCTTTATTCTCTTACAATAGTAGTTCTTAAATTGGATGTAAATTGTGTTGAGAAATGAGTATGCCTTCAATCAGTTCAATTTGGTGTGATTTTCTGTTGTAATTTCAGAGTCGAGAAAGTTATGTTTTAGCTTTGTGTAGAGGTTTCAAATTCAAGATAAATCTAAAAATGTGTCTTCTATCTGCAATTTTATCAAATCATTTTTTGGTATCTTTAGGGCTAATTCAATTCATGTCTCACTTAATGTGAGTGGTGACTTGAAGTTAATCTTTGTACCAATGTAGTTATATACATGAATCGTGACTAGTTGATGTAGGAGAAGAGTAGATTCAAAGAGGTCAAAACATTCAAAAGGTTGGTAAGATTTGTGATGTGTTTTTCAAACAGTTCAGTAAAGAATTGATAAGATTTTGGGTCTACTATTGTAAGTAGTGGATAGAGAACTTTCAACCATCTGGATCTTGAGATATTTTTATTTTCATGTATTATCTTTTCATGAAAATTGGTTGTTAAAGAGGTAGCATTCTCCATCAAGTGGATTTCAGCACTAAGAGGAGGAGAATAGTTTGATAAGTTTCATTCACTTCATAGTATTGAGTTTTAGCTTGTTGTATAAGATTTGTGAAGTGTATTTGAAGAGATTTATTTGGTAGAAGGTTGTATAGATCTACTGCAAGTTGTGAATCTAAGATTTATTAGTGGTAAATTATTTCAAATCTTTTCTCACTAAGTGTGAGTGGTGGCTCTAGTCTAAATATTTGTGCCAGTGCATGGTTTATTGTAATATCAGAGGCTTTCAGTATGTATGGGAAGATCTAGTTTGTTTGAAAAAAGGAAGTATAAGTTGTTGGTTAATGGTTTATGTGGTTGTTCATATCTATTGAAGTAGTCGATCTCAAAGGGTGAATCACTATTGTGATTTCATTTTCCTTTTCAAGGAGGTGGAAGCTCTACAAGGATTCTATCTATGGTGTGAAGGATTTCATGTTTACACTTATGCCAATTAGTAGATTAGAGGTTTCAAATAGCAACACATAAAGGTATTTTCAATTTTCATATATTTGTCTCTCGTGAAAATTGAATGAAAAAAATGGTTGCCTTCATCTAGTGGTTTCAGAACTCAGAAAATAGAGGTAGGAGTTTTAAAATTTTGAAAGATGGATTCAGAGTCTAGGTTTGAAAATATAGTACCAACTTTTGAAAGTATTTGTGCAAGTATTACTAAGCTAAAAAGAGAAATTCATAATAAGACTATCATTGGCATAAGACATACAATTGGTAATATTAAGGGTCTTAATGGATTTCAAACTTACATGAAATTTAAATTAGTAGTTATGAATCTTGATGAGTCCTTTAGACCTAAGAAGTCTTCATCACCAGTGGTACTCTTAGAAGTTTTTGTGCCATATTCAGTTGATTGGCCAGCCAAGTCAAGGTCAAAAAAGATTATTGAATTCTAAGATTTAATTATAGAAATTGAAAATGCTTTGAATTCTAATGAATCTAATGATAGTAGAAATGAATATGCTGCAAATAATAGTGAATGCAATGAGTCCATTGAAAGTAATATTGAATATGAAGAGTCTTATTTTTATGAATTAGAGGACAGTAATCAGCAATTTGATGACATGGATAATGTGGATTCATCTTGTTATGATGATTGTAAAGAAGAGGAAAAGTGTAATCATAGTAAGAAATTTTCTTCTAGTGATGGGTGTAAATATGCTAAGATACCAGTTGTTGAGGTGTTGTCTAAAGAAGAAGATGTATGTGATGATCAGAGTTCTAATTTTTCAGAATGTATTACTAATGAGTTTACTATTATAAATGTGTCAAGCTATCCAAATAGTAATCACAACGAAGGAAATGAAACTAGTAATGAAGTCTTGTTAGGTGTTGATGAGATTTTTGATTTGTTGGCTCATGATTTTGAAAGGTATGCTAATCTATCCAAGGATGCTTGTGCTTTTCCTGACACTACAGAAGCCAAATTTTTTTTTTATATATGAATCTTGACTGTAAACGGCCTTCTAGATCCAATGGAAGCATCCGTTTGGGCCCAACGTGCTCCAAAAATGAGTGACCCCCCTATTTTCTCAGAAAAACTCAAAAAAACACTAGATCTAATGCACCAAACCTTTGTTCTCCCTTTTCTTGAAAAACTGAATAAGCTATAGAAGATCTGGCTCAATACAATGCAGGATTTGAGCAAAAGCGCACAACAAATCCACGAAGCTCAAGAAAACCTGCATGCAGAAAACCTATCATAGAGAAGAAAAAGACAAGAAGAGGCAAGGGTTTGATCTGAAAAACTCAGACAATGAAGAAAAATAATATTCAACAGATTCTTCATAAAAAAATACAAAGAGATCAATCCTTATAAAAGGAGATTGAAACCTAAAAAGGGTAACCTAAAGCCTAAAAAAGCTAGGGTTACACATTATAATTAATAAAATATTAATTATATGTACCTACAAGAAGCTTAAGCAAACTAGAGTAATAGGAAACTTAATTAATTAAATCAAAGTGATTTAATTAATAAGTGAAAACAACTAATTACTGTAACAATATTTTCATAGTGAACAAGACAAAGAAAGTAATTCAAGGTTTTATATTTACTATGAGAATGATTTTGTTTCACCTAATTTGCTGATGAGAAGATCTGATGTATGTGGTGAAATTGATAGAAATGAAAGTTTTAGTTTACCTCAAGAAGGTGTCGATGAGAATCAGGTATATGACAAAGGTAAAAGTTTTTGTTGAAGCTCGGTGGCCCATGGCCATCGTTTGTACATAGTAGGAGTAGTTGTTTTTGCTTTCAATAAAGCAGTTCAGGAGAGAAGTTTTTGAACTCAGGTGTGTGGTCTACTTCTTTCAGAGATCTAAACCCTTTCCATGCCCACAAGGGACATGCATCCCCAGATAGAGCATTGTGGGACTCAAAATTGAAGCCCCAATTTTGAGTACCATTGAGAAAATCGAGTCTTATAAATGCTTTTGATGCATGTGTACCCTGCTATCCATTTGAGGCCTAAGAGGTGTTTAATGCTTCTAGAACCTTCCATTTAGTATGTCTATGTGTCATATGAAGTTAAATTGTCATTATAAGTCATTTCGTGAAGTCTTGTTTTGAGCAATTGTCAATTGTTAAATTGTCAAACAATGACAGGAGGTTGTGTTTACAACTAAATATCTTGCACCCAATAATGTTTCATGACTTTTCACTTTGGGAATATCTAGTGCCCATACCAAAGAGCCTATGTTTCATATTTCAAGTCATTTCGAATTCATTTGACTAGGTTTCAAATCCCTCAAAGTTGGTCATTTGCTATTGTCATGCTGAAGTGAATTATTTTGAATTCTAGGAAGCCCTATTTGACCTATTATAACTTTGACCCAGTTGACTAAAATGAGAAAATTCCTATTTTTTTTCATTTTAGAGGTCATAGACTTGCTATGTTTCAATTTTGAGCTTATGATGAATACGTTTGATTAGTTTTCAAATGTAATTCCAAATGCAATTTCTAACTTTTTACTAGTGTCAAAAGGAGTAGATTGATCAGTACCCTTGTTTGGGATGTAATAACTTAAAATC
Organism: Cupressus sempervirens; assembly: GCA_028749045.1. Taxonomy (NCBI): domain Eukaryota; kingdom Viridiplantae; phylum Streptophyta; class Pinopsida; order Cupressales; family Cupressaceae; genus Cupressus; species Cupressus sempervirens. Next base: position 107,701,633 of record CM053783.1, read on the forward strand.
CATGATAGGTGAGATCAAATGGATTGTACCACTATGTTGTATTTTGAAAATAATTTAAGTTTTCCAGTTTGCATGTGTTGACGAATCCATCTGCACACTTTCCCAGGTCATTTCCATTTGCAAAAACCATTTTTCTGGAATTGATTCTAGTTAGCAAATTCTGAGTAGCCCACTTTGACCGCTTGCTATTTGCATCTTTTTTTTTCATGAGCCCAAATCATAGATTTATACTCTCCTTGTGATAGTGAACTAATGCCCTAGTTTTTGTCTCCCCAAGTGTTGGTTTGCCCTATTTCAAAGCCAAATCCTAACATGATTTAGTGTTTTTTGACATGTTTACTTGCAGGTAATTCTGGGAGGGCAACTTTGATAGTCAATATCTTTTGATTGAGAATTTTTCATGAGATGAGATTCGATAGGGTAAGAGATTGTAGAACAAAGAATTAGTATGTTTGATTTCAGAGCCCGATTAGAGGTTTAGGTCAATTTTAAAAGCTGGTCAAAGGACCTCCTAGCACAAAGTTGAGAAGTTGTACTAAAGTGATAAAATGAGTTTTAAATTGGCAACTCAGTGATGGTTTTTGATTCATATTTGTATCAAATGTTCAGTTGATCAATTTGTCAGCTCAGTTGTTCGGAAACAAATTTTTTTTTTTAGTTGGATCCACTTGGGGCCTGACTAATTACATCAGACTGATAAGATATATTGAAGAATAAAATATTCTAAGCAAGAGGAACTGTGAACTCTTGGGCCTGTATAAACTTTTTAGGAGTTCGGGAGAAATTACCAGGTAAGAGAGAGAGAGAGTGTTTTGGGAAGAAAAACAAAAAGAAATGTAATACATCAATGCTCAAAAGGAATTTTCAAAGAAAGAATCTCAAGAAATGAAATGGGGAAGGCAGAGACTTAACCGAGAAATAAAAGTGAAGAGAAGCCTTTTGGTGGATTTTGTGTTTGAATTCATTTTTTATTGTGGCAGTTGCTCCAAATGGCAAAGATTACGACAATAATGCCATAGGGTTGAGAGAAATTCACATTGGAGGATATGCTTTGCTTCCAAAAAAGAACCTATTCCAACATCATTATTGAGAATCAATAGTGACATTATAAGTCATGCAGTGATATTGTTCCAAGTTGTTTTGAAGTACACGAAAGTTGATGCATCTGATAGGGAAAATCCTTTAACTATGCAAGATCAGATAGAACTTGTTACAAAACTCTATAAGCATACATTGAAACATGCTAAGCTTCAAGATGAGCTTTTTTCTTAGATATCAAAACAAACCCACAATAATCCTAGCAGGCTTTATTTGTTAAAGGCATGGGAACTTATGTACTTGTGTGATTCTACAATGCCCCTTGGAAAAGATATTGTAGCATACTTGTCTAAATATGTTCAAGATGTTTCCACTGCTCCTAGTACTGATCCTGAAGTCCATGCCTTCACTATGGATACATGGAATGCTTTGAAGCAATCTATCAAGGCTGGGCCAAGATGAAATATACTTGCATGTGAAGAGATAGAGGCAAGGTATTCATAGGAGAGTTGAAGGCATGACACATGGGGAGAATAGACGAGCAGACAAGATCAAAGTGGAGCCAAGACATGTAAGAAATAAAGGGCATTCATGCAGAAGCAAGGGAGCCCAGGGGAGCCCATGTGGAAGGGTAGAGACATCATGAGCAGCAATAAAAGGAACCACCCACATCTAGAGATAAAACGCAGCAAGGAGCTCGACATGGAAGGAAGGGACGACACTGCTAATGTTGGAGGAGTCTACTCATGTGACAAGAAAGCATAAAGAGAATATAACTATTGGTAAGGGAACTGATACATTTGCAAAGTGAGAGAAAAAAATTGCAAATAAATAAAGGAGGGAGAGTATTCATGAACAAAGGTGTTAGAATGCCCATGTAAGAGAGCAGATTGTTGCATAGAAGGGAGTAGTCCATGCTAGAAGGAGAGATTGTAGTAATGTAAACAAAACTCACACATCCAATGAAGGAGCTCCAACATATTTGAGTAATAAGGGATGAGTGGGAAGTCGATAACATGTAAGCGACATGAGGCTAAGAAGAGAAGTTTTCATCCATTTTTAAACCCCTTTTTCAATGTCTTAATCTTTATTTACTAGTCACTTGATGAATCATTGTTCCTTTCTTTGCAAGTAGGAACCATCACTACCAAACTCATTTGGACAAGAAATTTGCACTTAGAGGGCCATAAAATTCCTTCAGAGCATAGCAAGTAGTTTCGAGCAGAGGAAAGTGTATAAAAACTGTAAAAAGGTTTTGTCCCACATTCACTGTATGGGGGTCTCTTTCATTATTTAAATACAACAACACACAATATGCATGGTGTCTTAAAGAAACATGACTTTTGGAAGTTGAGCACTCATGCACATGGGGCCCATGGTAATGAAGCTTGTTCATTACGATGCTACAGGAAAGAAGTCTTCTATGTAATAATGTAAAGATAAAGCCTTAGACATTATGGTGCTAAAAAATTTGAAAAATTTGCATGCTCACAGTGCTACTGGAGGCCAAATTTGGAGGAATTAATTAATGTATTAATTAATTAATTAAAAAAAATTCAAGCATATAAACGTAAAGATGAAGTCCCATGAAGTCCCAGCATAGAAGCATAAGATGGATGATGGAACTAAAAGGATTAATTAATATATTAATTAATTAATTAAAAATGTTTCAAATATTGCACAACAAATGGGAATCTGCCATGTGGCATTAGTGGATTGGGAGTTGTTTGAAATAAATATAAAATCAAATTCAAATTCAGAGATGAATCAATGAATGATTTTTTTTTTTTTTTTTCAAATGAAGGATATGAATAAATTTAAATGATTTATATAGTTTATACTATGTAATTTTTTAAATTTTTAAATTTTTGAATTTTTGAAATTTAATGCTTTGTTCTTAGCCCAGGCCTGAATTTTTCAAACTGCTACTAGAGGGGCATTTTTTGTCCAAAATAGGTAGAATAATATACCGTTGGAACTGGAAAGAAGTGAATTTTCTAGATATGGGGTCAGATTTTGAGCAGGTCTTCACCAGTTTGCTCTATAAGAAATTTTGTGTTTTTCAAGGCATTCTTAGTGGAATGGGTAGAATTCATCATGAAGCATCAAAATTAGTTGGGGAACAAACGTTGAAGTCTATTGAAGCCTAAGAAAATTCTAGAAAGGTTTTCATCCCTTTAGAATTCAATTTTAATTGATTTTTGTTGTTGCCTTGGGTTCAGGTTTGGCATTGAAATTAGTTATTTGTTCAATCAAATAACTGAGATATTTTTGCATTTGGAATGACAAAATAATTAAAGATTTGATATGCAATTGCAGAGAAAGATTAGAGATATTCTTTTCACTGTTAAGAGAGGTTTTTCAAGTGGACACATGTTTTCTTCACAATAGATCTGAGAATTCACTCTTCTCCTATATCTTTCTTTCTCTCATCTATTATAGGGGTTGGTTCCAATTTTTGGAGAAAAACCACTCATTATTGTGATAACATGTTTTGGTTCTAGTTTTGATGTATTCCCAATACTGTGACACCACATTTTCTTCAACAATTTCTCTTTTATGAATAGTAGTAATGAAGACAACATAGATAGTTGAGATCTTTTACATGTTTTTATGTTTTAATTTTAGGCATATGAATGTATTATTTCAAAGAAATCAATACAAAGAATAGCAGGTGTTGAGTTTCATCTTAAATCTTATCTCCTTTATCAATAACCTTCAATGTTTTGTTATCTTTGAACAAAGAGCCTGGCTCATAGTTGCAGCCCCTTAAGGTTGTATGTTATTTTATTGTTGCTTATAACTCAAGGGGTTATGTAAATGCTTTAGGGAAATCAATACGGTTGCAAGTTTATTGAGGAGGATATCAGGTAAGAATGAGATTTAGATTGAACATACATGTCTATTTACAAGGTGAATGGATAGATCAAATATCTGAAGATACTAATATGTCTCAAGTATCCGTATGTGTATAACTGATTCATGGAATTTCCCAATAGATAAGGCATTGATCAACTACATGATCATTAGGTCATATTGCTACATATTTTGGGTGTTGTTGAATTCAACATTATTAATCAAATGCTTTTCCCCCTTTCATGTCGAGGAGCTAAAAAGTCTAACCCTCACTCAACTTATGAATTTCATAGATTTGCATTTAGCTACTATAGAGTTGTGTTATTGCACGAGTGATTAGGAGAAATAAGGGTTAAATCTATTTTGATAGATTCAAGAGTATGTTTTTGCACTTGTACCATATTGATTGAATCTAAGGTCCACCTACCTAGGTTTTGTAGAGCCTAAAGTATAAGAAGGGTCTAGCCTTATAGCTGGCCTGGTGTCTGAAAAGATGTGTTAAGGATGGGAGTTAGCTACCCCTAGATGTGTTTGTTTCTCATCAGGGTATTTTGAAACTGATAGCATTTTCAAACACCAACACCTACCAAACTATATTCTGTTAAAATATGTTAATTCAATCTTTGGGTATGTGTATGAATAGATGCAATATGATTTAAAGGTGAAGAATGGTATCCAAATTTATAATCTATAGTGATGCATGCTTATAGGTGCTAGTGATTTTGTAGCTTGTCACATCTAGAGCTGTCTACCATGAAAAAATGAAACAAAACAAGTAGGCTTATAGGTGTGTCTCTAGCTTATTTAAGCCTATAATGGCTATTTGAATTTTTCCATTTGATTTTCTTAGACTTGCTACAGCCTAGTTACCAATTTTGATTTTGATTTTGTTAGTCCTACTATAGCTTGTTTACCAAATTTGATCGTTTATAAAATATAAAACATTAGGCCAGTCTATTTTGAATAATTAGAAAAAAAATTGTTTGAAATGCATCCTGTACTCTATTTTTTTTTTTTTCTCTAAATTCATATATTTATAACACCCACAAATTTAGGGTTCACTGAAACAAAAGTAAATTCAATAAGAGGATTGGAATTTGACTAACATACATATACACTTGTAGTATAAGTAGAAGATGAGAGTCATTTCAAATATAAAATTGAGGAATAGACCAATAAGATTCAAATTATTGATTGGAGCATTTGCAGCCTATCTAAAAAGAAATAGAATCATAGCTTATTGTATTATATAATTTCAGCACTAGGCAGAAAATATATTGTTGTATTTAAGTTTTACAAATTGGTGTACTTTGTAATTTTATGATTACTAATAAAGAAAATGCCTACTTACTTGTAGTTGCAAAAAATCGATGTGATGAATGCTCAAGGTGAGGCATGTAATCAAGATGCCCTTGCATGAGAAAATAAACAAAGGATCGATCATGAGTACTATGTGCATCATAGAGGTCAAATCTTGGCTCAAACACATACTAAGAGAGAAAACCAATTTCAAACTCATCCAAAAAAAAGAGAACAAGAAGCTGCCAAAAGACAAAGGAGACGTTGAGAACTATATGCATCCCATAAAGATCAAATAGAGTCTAACAAACAAACCCAATTAATAGGTTTGACCTAAAACAATTTTCCACATGTACCAATAATACAACTCAAGGAATGCACTATGGCTACCATGGCAGTAGCAAGAAGATTTTGACAAAGGATTGATAAATTGTCGAATCCACAAATATGCACAATTTGTAAAGAATGGTTCTAGGGTATGTTACTACTGAAATTTTCCATATAGAAAAAGTGTAGAAGATGCTCCAATGAAAAAGACATACCATAGTTCTAAAAAAAAATAACATAGATCTAGGAGAACAACCACATGTTCTAAATTGGTTAAAAAAAGTTGAGGAAATGATCATTGCTAGGGTGAACCCAATAATCCAAGTTACCCAAGTATTTGGTGGACAATATAAATACCACAACCACACCATAAGCTTTTCTCAAGACATCAAAAGTGTTGCTAAAGCTCTCCCACATAAGATAATAGAACTGGATGTTCTCATTATAAGATGGGTACATAATCAATTTCAACACTATGATTGCTATGTAAGCCAAATACATATAAGAGATGCTCTAGAGTAAAAAATTTGACATGACCCATACTATTCAGATGTACTTAGATGACTCATGTTTATAGGAGCTACCAAAACAAAGAACAAATGTCTCTGCAATGCTAAACACCATGGAGATAAAAGAGAAAATGGAAATAGATGATTATGAGGTAGATGATGACGAACACTATGATGAAGATGGTGGACCCTAGACATTGTCATTCATCTCTAAACTACCAAATAGAACTTGCAAACTTGAAAAGATAAGGGATGCCTTACAACTAGATGCTAGTCTAAAAGGAACCATCGAATGGTCGTGGATGAAATTGTTGCCAATCAATGAATACAACATAGAGGGGCTACTAGATATGGCATTTCCTACACTATTCCCTAATGGACAAGCAAAAAACATGCAACCATAGCTATGAAATGTGTAGTTTCATGAGTACATCTCACACTTGCTAAAGTTTCATGACCAAAGATTTGGAAGGCACCCTCACTTCTAGTACTTTGTTAATAATCTTATGCTATGACATCATACACAAAAACTTTCCACCATTTTCATGTAGAAAAATCTAGAGGACAACATACCAAAGATGATTGTAAACCTGTGAACACACCTTCAAGATCTTCCAAATGCTCAACTTGCAGAATAATGCATGCTTTTTGGGGCTATGATTAGAGGTACAAGACCATATTGGATCAAATTTTTCTTAGAACTAAAGAATTTGGTAATCCAACTAGGCCCACCAATGCTATTCTTTACTCTTATCACAGTAGATACAAAATGTTCAGACCTACAACACATTCTAACAAGAGGAGTACCTAGTAGGATACAAACAAGTAGAGAGAGATTATAGAATATTTTCAGAAAACCACATACAACAACCCTATACCTACAATAAAGGTTCACTATCTTCAAGAAAGAAATCATTAAAAAACTACTCAATGCAAAAGACTACTAGTGCAGAATCAAGTGGTAGAGCAGGGGTATCGACCACATACATGGGGTCATTTTGGCTTCCAAATGCAGTGAATGTTGACAAACTTGATTGGGACAAAATACATGAGCTTGCAGTAGCAAGAGCATTCTATGATACATTGGTCACTGCTTGGAATCCTAGGGCATCCAACAAATGCAACAACTCTATATTTTGATTAGTAAATGATGATCCATGCCTTCTAGACACAAATGAAATATTTGCAATAGATCCCTCCTTATACTATGGAGAAATTGTGAATCATATCTAGAGGCACAAAAAATGCCGAGAAGGAACATGCCTACAATGAAAAGGAAGAAAAATGGAATATCATTACAAAGCACCATGGAAAGAGCAATAAGAATCTTTGCTAACATGCAATGACAAAGGAAACAAGAAGTATGCAACTAGAAGGAATGATGACCAACTAAACATTCATCACCATGGTATGCTATAGATTTGGAGAGCTAACATTGATTGCCAACCTATTATATCATGCATGCATGTCCTTAAGTAAATAGAAAAATATGTAGCTAAAGTAGAGATGAAATCAGAGACATGCAATAATATAATAAAAAGAATATGCTTAAGTCAAGAAGCAAGTAATCCAAAAATTGTAGTGTATAGAAAATTCATGATAGAGATGATTGCAAAGCATGAAATAGGAGCACAAGAAACATGCCACCTACTACTAAAATTGCCTCTTGTAGATTGCAGTCACTCTTTCACATCACTAAATGTAGTTCATAAGGTACTACAAAGAATTGGAAGGGAAACTTATGAGAGCAACATAAAGGACATGTGCATTTATACATACACAAAACAGCCATGGGAACTTGATATCATTACATTATTGGAATCAGCCAAATCATATTCCTACTTTGGAAAGCAAAAACAAAGCAAGTGGAAGCAATGACTAGTGGATGCTATAGTCAATGTATGTCCTCATTTCATTAGTATACCAAAGGAATCCTCTAAAGTCTGAAGCATTGAAGAATATATAGGTCTGACAAAGAATACAAGTAAAGCAAATTGGAAAGAAATTAATGTTGCAAAATACAATGTTTGGCACATTGAACGCTTCACACCAAGACTCTCAACATTAGAAAGTGATGAAGAAGATGACATTAATGATAGTGAAAGCACACAACAAAATAGTGAATGGCAGATCTTATCACAAATGGGACCAAAAGATAGTGCCAGTACAAATGAACTTAACATGCTCATAAAACATGATTTCAACAACAACACAACATGGGACCAAAATACAATACCCCAATAGTGACTAGTTTTGTGGATATTTAGAAAAGAGCTACATGGGATGAACACAAACCACTATATAATAGCCCTAAATATATGTTATCAGAACAAAAAGAATTGATTTTACATACAGTTATCTATCATAGTAAAATCACCAACTACTCACCATTATACATGATTATCCAAGGAGCAACAAGCATTGGGAAATCATATCTGATCAATTGCATTTGAGATGCTCTCAACAACAACAATTCACAACATACATCAAAACTACTTGCACTAGCCCTGGTAGGCATAGCTACATTTAACATCCATGCTACAACAATATACTTAGCATTCCAACCACCAATCAAAGAATTGAAACCATTACATGCTCAGGAATTAATAAATTTCAAGAGGAATTAAAGAACACCAAATATGTCCTCATTGATTAAATGAGCTTCATTGGACCAAAAGTGCTACTTAAAATAGACAGCAAGCTTTGCTAGGCATTCCTATACAACCAACACCTATGTTTCAGAGGAATCTCTATAATCTTGGTTGGTCACCTCACATAGTTACTACCAATAATGGATAAACCTATCTACATAGTGCATACCATAACAAAGCTACTATGGGAGAAGTTTACAATAGTAATTAGTTTAGACACATTGTTTTGACATCAAGGAGACTTGACACCACAATGATTGTTTCACCAAGCTCTACACAACAAACATAATTTTGAGCCAACATAGTCAAACTGGGAGCTACTAATGACATGCACATCCAGCTTCATAACACCAGATAAACAAGAGGTGTTTGACAATGCAACCCACCTTTTCTCCACCAACATCTAAGTCAATCTACATAATATGAACATGCTTAAAAGCCTTAATAGGCCAATTGAACTAAGCATAGCAACTAGATCTATAGCCCCAAGAGGTACACATATGGTAATAGATGAGGAACAACTCAATGCTCAAGTATTACTCTGCCAAGGCCAATGGATGATGCTTACATCAAACATCTAGACATAGGTAACACTTATTAATGGTGCATTGGGTGAGATAGTAGATATAATTTATAGTATTGGATCAAAGCCACTAGAGGTACTACTATATATAATAACACAAATAGACAACTACATAGTGCCACCATTGAATGAGAAAGACCCTAAATTGGTACCAATAATCCAATCATGTTTAGGTAGCAGAAGGCAAATACTAATTACAATGGCTTGGGCGATTACCATACACAAATCTAAGGGATTAACCCTTGATAAAGCAATAGTTGACATTGGCAGTACTAAAAGACAAGGATTTACACTTACAGCTTTATCCAGAGTAAAGACCTTAGATGGATTATGTCTATAACCATCATTCTCATTTGAGAGATTTGAAAAATGTGGAGCAACCCATATACAATCCTATGGAAAAATGAGGAAATACAACTATAGGTGCTATCTCAACATGATGCATGAAGATAATGTAAGAAGGAAAACACACTACACCATGTGCCCTCTATTAAGGTATGCACAAAATAGTGCTCTTTGAGTGGCTACAAAATGCCTCTCTTGGACTAATTACACTAGTTTTTCTCTTTATATTATCTATTTTGACTTCAAAAGGTTCAATATCATTAATATTTTACATATGTCTTCTTATAAATTGGGACAAAATTCATTTAGTAAAAGCTTGAATTTCATTGCATATTTATGTAGGAGCAAATAATATTAGGGTCCCAAACTTGCTGTGAGAACTCATGAAACTGAAATCTAAAACACACTATAACCGAGATTCAAGCTTACTATCCATTTTTTAGTGTAGTAAGGATAACTGTAATCATTGATTGGATGGATATACCTTAGAACAAATACCCCCTTAGATGATCACAATAGCTTTTGAGAAATCTATAAAGCTGGTGCTGAACTACTACAAATTTCATAATATGCATATCTTTAAAATGTTTTTGAATCGATTTGGAGAAGCATGAAGTATTGTGTTGTTCTCTTTACAAAGTGATTCCACTCATCCATTCCTATCATATAATATTAAAAGTGGATTGAAGATCATTCCAATCATCATCAAATATATTTTCTTATTTCTAGTTGACATCCATTTGTGGATCATTCAAGTTGAGCTTCCGAAGGCTAAAGACTTAAGGAAATTATATATATGCCTTATAGTTCAAGAACTAAAATTTTTATTTTCGAAACTGTATAATTTTTCCACTAGAATTTGCAATGCCATCAATACCATATAATGCATGCGATGTAGAGTGTCTATTGGGACTCAAAATTGAAGCCCCGATTTTGAGTACCATCCAAAAAATAAAGCCATATAAGCACTTTTTGATGCATGTGTACTCGGCTATCCTTTTGAGACCTAATAGGTGTTTAATGTTTCTAACACCTTGAATTTATTACTCTATGTGTCCCATGAAGATAATTTGTCATTATGTGAAGTTCTATTTTGAGCAATGCCCAAATCTACATTTCTGCTTGTGTCAAATAGCGACAAGAGGCCTTGTTTGTAATTGAATATCTTGCATGTAGTAATGTTTCATGACTTACTGCTTTGAGAGTGTTTATTATCCATACTAGAGAACCTATGTTTCATATTTTGAGTTGTTTTGATATGTTTTGATTAGGTTTTGAATCCCTCAAAGTTGGTCATTTATTATTATCATACTAACGCAAATTATTCAAAAATCTAGGAGGCCCTATTTGACTTGTTATTACATTGAGCCAATTGAGAAAAATGAGAAAATTCCTTTTGCATTGCATTCTAGAGGTGAGTGACTTGCTATGTTTCAATTTTTAGCTTATGAAAAATTTGTTTGATTAGTTTTTTAACGTGATTCCAAATGCAATTTGTGAACTTTTACTAGTGTCAAGAAGTGCAGATTGGTTGATACCCCTGTTTGTGATGTTATATCTCTGATTCCATGATAGGTGAGGTCAAATGGATTGTACCATTGTATTCTCCTTTGAAAATAATTTAAGTTTTCCAATTTTCAAATCTTGATGAATCCGTCTGCACACTTTCCTAGGTCCATTGCATTTGAGAAAAATGCTTTTCTGCTAGTGTTTCTAGTCTACAAATCTGAATAGCCCACTTTGACCACTTGCCAAATTTTCCATGTTATTTTTCATGAGGCCTAATCACATAGTTATACTCTCTTCATGGTAGTTAATCAACTCCCCATTTTTCATTTCCTCAAGTGTTAGTTTTCCCTAGTTTCAAAACCAAATCCAAATGTGTTTTATGGTTTTCTGACTTGTTTGCTTGTAGGCAGTTCTAAGAGGGAAACTTTGAAATTCAATATCATTTGACTAAGAATTCATCATGAGATGAGATTTGAAATGGTACAAGAATGTAGAAAAGAGAATTAACATTATTTATTTTAGATCCTAGTCAAGTATTTTTGTCAGTTTTAAAATCTAGTCAAAAGACCCCTTGGCACTAAATTGATAGTTGGGAAGAAAGGGTAAAGTGAGTTTTAAAAGTTGGAGCAATGGCGTAGATTGATTCCAATCTATTTAGTAGATCAATTTGATAGATCAATCATTTGGAAATGAAAATATTTTTACTTGGACCTAGTTTGGGGCTTGACTAATTTCATCTGATTGTAGAAATATGGACCTGGGATTAGAGGAGTTTTCAAAAAGGGTAATGCTAAATGTTTTAAGTCATCGTATATTTTTCAATATACATATAGCATTGTAAGTCCACTAAAAGAAAGGGACTACTCACACATTGGGATACAAAATGAATAATATAAGTAAATGTGCATCAATGAATCATAGCTATGGAAGTTGATAGGAAAGAGGAATGACATCAAAATCATATGCACAAGGCCATGAAATAAAAAGTATTACAATCCCTATCCATTACACAATGTGGAAGCTCAATAGCCAAACAAATGACATAGCTAAAAGAATATAGAGAATGTTTCACACATTCAAATAGAAAGAAAAATGCATGGGAGATGAATCCTAGCCATTTAAAGGTTTTCTAAATGACCCAAATAACATGAGTAAACTAGTGTTTTCAAATGCCCACAAGTGTTATACTTCATGTGTCCTGAAATGTCATTATTTTAAGATTCCTAATGAAAAGTAAATGGCATGGTGTCATTTTGAGTTCAATAAAATTCTACCATGTGTCTAATATAAGGGAATTCATTCTAAAGAAGCTAAAGGTGATTGACCCTAAATTTTATCACATTCATGAAGAGATTCTAAGGGATTTATTTAGCCTGCTAAAGTGCAGCTATGATGCTCTAGAAATATATCATCTTAGGCATTGCTTCCTATACATGGTGGCTTATAGAGAAGATGAGGAAATCAATGCAGATCAATTGTGGTTGGCAAAGGGATTGGTTAAAAGTGGAGAAGATGGACACCATTGTCTTAAGATCTTGGAGAACTAATGTTTGGTTCATATTGAGAAGAAAGAGTAATGTAGGCTTCACATGTAGGAAGTGAAAATCTATGATGTTCTAAGGGATATGGTAGTAACATCGTTGAGATCACTGAGGTTAATTATAGAATAGCCCATGGTATTGAATGAGAAGACTTCTATGAAGAAGGAAATGAGTTGTCTGCCATTCCTTGGTCTTCCCATGTTGCAATATGTGGAAACTAAAATGGTAGGAGAAAATTTAAGAAGGCTTGGTCACTTTCAAAAGAGCTACAGCCAAAAAATGGGATGGTTTTTTTATTGAACACTCCATTGAAAGGGGTGGGCATGACTATCATGCCTAACCACTACTTCTGTTCTTCAGTATTTTTAGACTTTACAATTTGGTGATCATTTTAGTTGATATTTTGTATTTCACTACAGTACTTGGTTATATTTTTGTATCTTTTGGAATTTGAGACTTATGATGAACGTATTTTATGTTCAAAACTATTGTTTAGTTTTGAAGATTATTTATAATATTATGATTTGAAAACTATAATTTCATGCTATTTGGGTATTGGTCATGTTTGTTATGTTTCAGACTGGACGTAAACAGTATTTTGTGTTTTAATTATATTGGAAAGAAAGCTTTAAATTTGTATGCTTTATGTTGTATGTGTTGGAACCTGTTATTATATCCACATTTGTGTGACTAAGAAGGTATTGGATTATTGCTCATCACCCTAAGTAGGTTTAATTACATCTTATTGGCAAGTAACCCTAGATGGGTGTTGAGTGTTTTGCATAAGGTATTATGTTTATTGTTTTAAAAAGCCATATATGGTGGTGGCAAATATCTATTATGTGTACTTGATATAGTGATTGTGTTACAATTGTATTCAATGTATATTTATGAGTTTTTATGGCATTGAAGTTTGGCCGACCTTATCTATATGCAATTTGGGATTTTCTTGTTGAAATGGGCCAGAAATTTGGCCTCACAACTTTGTTCTGTTATGCATCTGGGTTGATGGTTTCTAAGAAACAACAATATGGAGGAATTAGTGGGCAGAGCATTCATGTTTATGAAGCTGGGCTTAGTTTGGGATCTCCCTATCAATCATTATCCTTCTTTTGCATATCAGTGTGTCCAGTTTTGGAGTGTTTTTTTTGTTTTGGGGCTTTGGCAACGAGTTATTTGTAGAAGCTTTTGCATCGAGCATTTTGGAGTCTATTGTGATTGGAATCAGTTGTGTGTGTTTCATTTAAAATTGTTAACTAGATTGGTTTAAAATGGTTTGTTTAGGGTTTCGCATATCGACACCCAAGGGTGGAAGTATGCAGGGTCAGCAATTAATTTGTTGGACTCTGTTTATTTCCACATTTGGATGTGGGTATGGTGAGATTGCTATGGTAACATAGCCATGCTGTAGTGTATTTGTTATGGGTTATGGTAATAAGTGTTATAGTGATGTTTTCAATTTTCTTTCAGTCATGCTCTATGTGTTTGAAACTTCGATGCATTTTGTTAATGAACATTTTGATAGAAACAGTTTGCATGCATTCTTGATATGACTATTCTATTGGAACTTTAGCAAGATTTAGGTTGGGTTTTTAGTTGACTTGATTTTGGGCAAATAGTTTGTATATATGTATATAAATCTATTCATGTTTTCCATTGGGTTGTATTGTGTTTGAAAACATGCTTTCGACTGTTGTTTGAAATTGAACATTGTAGAACTATATAGTAAAAGCCGAGGCATTTTGTCATATGGTTTGCAGGAAGTTAAGGTATAAGTTTAATTTGGAAAGTTTTTGCAAACGCCATACTTAGTCATCTTTGTGAATATTAGAGTGGATGTACCTCTATTTTGTACAAAGAATTGGGGTATAAAAAAACCCGAGTTTGTCTTTTGAATTTTATAGTTGCATATGAGTATGAGACTTAGTCCGATCCATAGTGTTTGTTTTTAAACATCAGTATTTTCAAAGTTTATTTTGGTATGTGAAATTGTATGAACTTAAAACATAGGTAAACCATCGAACACATACATTATACTAAGGGTGGCATTTGGTCAAACAGTTAGGAGGTAAATTGGAAACAAGTAGAAGTTCTATGCAAACGTTATAAATCACTTTTTAAATATTTATGGAAATTGTTTTGCTAAGAAAATTATGAGTTAATATTTAATTGTGATTTAGATGTTGGATGGTTAAGATTTTTGTTAGTTTTCAAAGGTAGCGTTATGAGAAATTTTAATGTGAAACTCGTAATTACAATGATAACATGGAGATAGTATCATTTGTCCATTATAATCTGATGGAAATTAAGTTATTATTAACTGATGTTTTGAGAAATAGTTCTCAACAATATATGAAATTATTTGATAAACAAAGATATAGGGAAATGCTATTGTTTCAACGTCAATGTGGTCATAGTGTGAACAACTAGTTTACATCCTATAGTATAGGAAAGATTACATCCTAATTATTTTAGTTGTTGGCATGATGAAGTTACAATGCTAATTCTATGAATTGCATTTTATATTGTTTCAGATATTATGATTTTATATGCTGTTATATTTATAGTTGAGTGATGGCTTATTGTCAAATAGAGGTAAGACTTAAATAGACACTTACTTTTTAATAACCTCGTTAATGGTCATGTGTTAAGCATTGGCTATACTTAGTTTCTATTATGTTTAATTTTGATTATGAAGTGCTTAAATAGCATTTACGAGTCATATTGACATAAGATGTTTGAAACATAACTTGTTTATTGTAAAGATGTATTTCAATTCATAATCGAAAAGGAAAGTTATTTTGTGTATGAGGCAGATTTATGATAAATGTTTGATAATGTATCAATTAAAGAAAGATTATCATATGAGCATTGTTTTATTATCTTGGTCATTTTGAAAGATAAGTTTAGTTTATTATAGCGGTAGGAATATGTAGTATAGTACTATGACTGGTAAATATCATTGAATTGTTGTATCGGTTTCAATTATATTTATGAGAACATAATATTGTAAGTATTTATTTCTATTGTTAAAATAGTCTAAGTTTACTTTTGAATTTTGTCAGTAAAAGATGAGATTTTCAAAAGATGAAGATTGTAATTATCATGAGTAAATTGATTTGTTATTTGTTACTTGTGCATTTTTAGAATATCTGTTTGATGTGTATTTTAAGGATATCTATAATGATCATATATCGAGGTGGCTGAATATCGATTTGTCCTATTTAGTTAATTAATTCAGTGATAATTTAAAATGAATTGGGTGGGTTAATTACTTATTAAAAGATAATTGGCCTTACCTATGACTTAAATCTATATGGTTAAGTACGGAGAACAAGGCATATCTCTATTTTTTCATTGAAAAGTATAATAGAGATTACCATTATGTGTTGACTATGAGCATACCATACATGGATGCATAATCTTAGTGCCATAACGATGACACCTCAGTATATATATGATTAATTAATGGGTTATTCTTAGTGCGAGTTTAATTTTGCATTGTTAAGTAAATGTTTACTTCTTGCATATTAATTTCAGAATTGCACTATGTTAAGTAGATAAGATATTTGCATTATGGTTAGGTATATGTTTATTTTAACATGTATGCAGGTGGATTATGCTTTTTTCAACTCAGTGTGTATTGAGCCTCCTTTTTGTGTTGTGTTGCCTTATGTGTGTTTTTTAGGTGCTTCGAGTTTTCAAGTAGCTAAGGATGTTTATTGAAGTTCTTCTTGAATCGGCATATAATTACTTGTAGGGTCCATATGTTGGGCATAGGTGTTCAAGAATGAAATTGTACTTCCTTATTGTACTAAACTCAATATGTATTAGAATCTTAATGGAATCATATTTGGATGATGTGTACTTATCTTTTGAGATTTTTAGATTGAGAATGGTTCAATCCTTGTACTTGTATTTGTAATAAGTTGAATTTATAAAAAAAAAATTATTGTGTCATTGTTCATTCTTTGTTCTTGTTCTTTGTTTCAAGTTATTTGTTTTCATTAGTGGTAGTGTTACAATGACCCTGTGATGACATAGTAGTTAAAATTGAATGCTTATCCCACCATTTGCTCACACATCCCACACAAAATAGGAAAGGGAGAAATATGCTTTCTGCTGTGAATAAAAACTAGATATGAGACAATTTTAAAGAATAAGGATTTCTTTGCTAGAAGGCAATAATCATTTAGCTAAAGGTCTTATCTAGACCATTATCCCA
The DNA here is from genome assembly GCA_028749045.1 of Cupressus sempervirens. Taxonomy (NCBI): domain Eukaryota; kingdom Viridiplantae; phylum Streptophyta; class Pinopsida; order Cupressales; family Cupressaceae; genus Cupressus; species Cupressus sempervirens. Next base: position 107,718,516 of record CM053783.1, read on the forward strand.
CATTCATGTGGTGATGAGCTCTTTAGCTATTTATAAGCTCCAGCACTAGGGTAGTGAGTGTCTTGAAAGGCACAGGCTTTTATAAGCCATAAAGTGATCTATGGTGGATACCAATCAACTAGGTGCTTAGAAGAAATTTTGAAGTGCCCCAACATCAGCAAAATGTGCTAGTTGGCTAGACGCTTTAGATAAATTGAAAATTAACACGTGGCAGATCAGACAGTGTTCATCATGTTGCCAAAGGAAAGGTGCAAAGAAGATAACCATGTGATATGGTGACTAGCTAATGTGGTGGTGATGTGGTAAGCTAAGGTGGCATGATGATAGAATAGTGACATGCAATACTGATTCGGTGCTAACATGGTGGAAAATGACACATGTCACATGGTCACTATGCCATGATGATGTGGTAAAATGCTAATTGGGATAGAAACATAACAACCGATGACATGGTGATGATGTAGCAGTGATGTGGCTTGATGACATGGCCAGATGAGAGACCAATGAGATAATGCCACATGGCACCCAGGTGGAGGTTGTTAGGTGACTAAGCAAGAAATGGGCCAATCTAGTGATGACATGTGGTAGAGGGTAAATTAAGATTAAAAAATAATAATATTTTATTATTTTCCCTGAACGTGCATCTAGAGTTTTAAATAAATTTTGTTATATCCTATAGTTAAAACTTTAGGAAAATTTAAATATTTACAAATATACAATTTCAAAGTCTTGATTGTAGCCTATTTTTCAAATTAAGATTCTGGGAGTTCCCGATAAGTGAATATGGCATTATTATATATCACCAAAATTAGGAGAGAATGAACTTTCCATTTATGGATTTTGTTTTTTCATAGGATGCCACTGGTTCAAGTCTATTCAAGTTTTTGTCCCAAGCACTCGATTTCTAGTTTCATTTAGTTGAGGTAGTTCAGATCTGATTTCTAATGAAATGATGAACTAAATGAACATAAAAGGAAACATTAATGCAATTATAGGTAAGTTTTGTTATATCCAAATTAGTTGAATCAAGGTATCATTAGCATTTTATGATGCACTTTAGATATTTTGGTAATACAAGAGTTTTCATCATTGAAGAAGAGATGTTTCAAGTTTGTTACAAAAACAATAATGAAAACCAAATCAAATTTCATGGGTAGAAAGATGAGAGAGGTTTTGCAATAGTAAGGAATGGATATTCAAGTGGATACATGTCATTTCTAGATCATATCTAGGATTCCATTCTTCTTCCATATCTTTCTCTTTCTCATCCATTGCAAGGGTTCTAGTTTTGGAGAAGATTTCTCACTATTGTGATGCCTAGTTGGCAATTTTCAATATGATACCACATTATTAGTTCCAGTTTTGGAGAAAATTTCTCATTGCTATGATACCTAGTTGGAAATTTTTAGTGTGAGACCACATTGTTGGTTCTATAATTGTGATTCAACCATATTCTTCAACATATTTCTCTTGTATGAATAGTAGTAGTTAAGATAATATAGCTAGTTCTAATATTTTTAGTGATTTTATGAGTTGTTTTACATGCATCTGAATGTATAATTTCAAAGAAATGAATATAAAGGATTAGGAATTTATTAGTTTCATTATGATTCTCATCTCCTACCTCTATAATTTCAAATCCTATGGTGTTTAGGGACAAAGAACTAAGGCCCATATACATCCCCTTAATGTTGTATGTCTAATATATCTCACTATTGGAACAAAGGGCCAAGTAAATGCTTGATGTGTTTGATAGGGTTGCTAGTTAGTTTGAGAAGGATATTTCATGAGAATGAGGTCTTTATAAAAACTAATACCTAATTCACAAAGTGATAAGATAGATTTGATATTGTGATGTATGAAATATGTCATTGGTATCATAGATGTATGTGATTCATTTGTAGAATTACCCAATAGATAACATATTGATCAGCTATAGGATCAACTTGTTCTTACTGCTACATATTTGGGGTTTTTCTGAAAATTTACATCATTAATCAAATGTTTTTCCCTTTAAATGTTGAAGAACTAAAAAGGATTCCCTCACTTAGCTTATCAGTTTCTTTGGTCATGTTACTAGTTATTTCATGTCTGAGATCTCTACATAAGTGTTAGAAGATTATAGGTTATTATCTACTTTGTCAAGATTCAAGAATATGTTTTAGCACTAGTACCATACAAATGAATTTAAGGTACACCTACCTAGGTTTTTCAGAGCCCAAAGTAGAAGAAGGGTCTAGCCTTATAGTTGGCCCAACATCTGAAAGGATATGTTAAGGATGGGAAGTAGCATCCCCTAGATGTATCTTGTTGTCATCAGGTTAATTTGAAACCATGTTGTTTCATAACACCAATAGTGTCTAGCAAAATCCTTCAATTTTTTAGGATATATCTGATCCAAGTTTCATTTCATCACATTGACAATACATTAGAGGCAATTTTCATCAACAATAAATCTACTTGCTAATCATCTTTCTTGGGATTCAATAATCAAAAAACAATTAATCAACATCTATTAAGGTAATGTCATATCAATTAGTGTCCATTCATTAGATTTTTAACCAAAATCCATTCAATAAATATGATCTACTTGTATACACACATATTATTAGCAACAATTAAACTTTTATCATCATCCTCATGTATTAGTATTTTCATATTTTCCTACACATAACATAAATATATTCACATTATCCATACCCTATCCTTATCCTATAATACAAATACACTTAGCAATCCTTTGTCAATCAACATCCATCTCACATTACTCTTCCACCAATTCTTGTATGTTTCTCACATAAAAAATGAGTTATTTACCACCCATATCAATATCTGTGAACAATCATTAGTCCCATCTACAAACATTGACCAAAATCATGAGACTAGAGTTCTTAGATATTCTTCAATCATAAGACACATGCATAATAGAATCCTACAATAGTGAGGCCACAATCTATATCAACATTGACAAAGAACTTCTCTTTCCATCACTATCAACCATAAACTATGAGTCACTCATCAAAACAATTTTATAGAGAGATAATAACCTAGTAGGCAAGAAAACTTTTGCATCTAATTTTTCAATTTGAAATGTTCAATCATTGTTCAATTGAAAATTAGACCATCACATGCAGATGTCATATCTGTTGCATTTACTAAAATACTAAAATCTTGTTCAAATTTGCTCCATCTTAAAGTTGGTTTGAACCATTTATTTTTATTTTTTGATGTTATAAACTTCTTAATTACTTTTTAAAGAAATTGGTTTATATATAAGTGCCAAGTTTAATGTATTGATCCCCTGGCCTATATTGATAGATGCCCCTAGCATCATAGTACTCAGTTATGAGTTCCATACTTCTCAAATCATCTTTGAATAGTGTAATATAGGGTGGATGCTCTTAAAAGAAAATCTAGTTTGAAATTCAATGTCTTACCACAACAGTTGGATGTGTAGTCCACACACGCAGTGCTAGAGAAGTTGTGACAATTCCTCATACCATTTTCTTGACATTAGGATCTAATGCTTCCTTCAAACATGCATTATATGAAAGTCAAGGTGAGTAGGTACTAGAAACATCTAATAATTATATTCATAGTATATAACTAACAAGAGATAGAAAAGTAATGTGTTTAATTACTTTAAGATTGAAAACTAGAATTAGTAAATCCAACTTGATGAAGCCTGGATTTTCATCAAATTTAGAGTCTCCATTTATGAAGAAATGTTGGAGATCAATGTCTTTTCTTTAGATCACTACTCAAACAAGAGCTTTTTTATGGATTCCTATTTGAACACTACACAGATGTGAAATTTACATGAAACATTGACATATACAGAGAATTAATATGTTGAAAGGACATAAACAACCATATAGAGATGAGAGTATGCATTCTCATGGCAGACTTTATGAGATATTATGTGCCTCTTAATCTAATAGGTCTGATCTATCAAAACGGATATCTTGAAGACTGATATCAATTATAAAAGACATGATGGTCTCAAGAAGGCATGAATTCAAAGACGAGTGTATCTAGAAACTTAGCCATATAAGTAGAGCCTTCAGCAACAAAAGACACAATTAAACAATAGTGATAGTTTTGTTGCCAGGTATCAGTCAGGATTAATGGAGCATAAAATAGATGAAGTATGTATATAGTTTCAAAAATATATCAACTAAAATCTAATAAGCATCAGGTCTATTCAAAGTATTCAGCTATAAATATAATTGACATACTGTCTATTCCTCACTAGACCAAATCATTGAACTTTAGTATAAAGATGCCTTCTACAAAAATTAATTCCTTATCATTACATAGCCAATTATCTCTCTGGGGATATGTGTGAGTATGCAAACTCTATATGGAATGGTGATATTTCAAACAATAGTGATAGCTAATAAGAAACCAATTATGGTTCTAATACTATAATCAATGAAGTGTAGAAATTGTCACTTGTTTCAGAGAAATGTGGAAATGATTATAATGGAACAAATCAATATTTGAAGAGAAAATATTCCAATCAATCAAATTATATACCATTATAATGGAAAAATTCACATAAAAAATACCATTCTCGCGGCTGCCCATATTGAGTACATAGGATTTCAATAATATTAACTATAGAAGAACATCATTTACATAAAAAAAAAATATTAGATTTTTCACTTGGGATTATTGTATACATTAAAATGTTTTACATATTGAGTTAGTTATTGGAAAAAGATTAATGATCTCTCTATATCTATATAGATAGATAGAAAATATAATATTCTTTTGGGTTATATAAAAATCATGGCATATTTGAAAGAGTAAATGTAAGTTGTCAATTGTTAAATGTTCTAACTACCCAATAAACTCTAAATTATATTACTTGTCAAATATCAAACAAAAATTCCTTCCATTTATCCAAAAACTAAATGTTGAATAACATTTAATCAAGAAGCACTACAAACAAAATAAACATTTATTTATGTAGTCCCTATGGCTAAAACCACCAAATGGAAGGTGTCGTGGAAGGAGACATTTTGGATTAGATTAGCATGTAATAGATGACATATCTAAATTAAATACATGATGTCCACAAATTAGTTGGATACATAGAAAAACACTAGGAGGAACACAAAGTACTATAATGTAATTGAGAAGAAACATATGAAAAATAGTACAATATTGAGCACTAAGGGGTTGTAGGAAGATTATCATGCCCAATTCCTAGACTATGATCTTTTTCCACAGCATAAATCATGAATGAAATTCCATCTAGATTTATACTACTCACACTCTCTTCAATATTTACAGATTTTTCTTCAACTTTAATTCTAGAAATTGGGTGAAGAGGAGTACCCTTTTCTTTAAGCTCATGAGAATCACACAAGAACAAGGAATGAAGGACACAAGACATAAGCAAGATGAGGCTAACAAGAGAAACAATATGGTGAAATGTATACTCATCTCATAACCAATTCTCAAATAATTTCTTCCAAGAATGAAAATGTAATAGGGTATTAAACACCATAAAATTCACAAGCAACTTCCATACACCCAATTTATCTTGTATACAATCCAAAATGGTAAAACCATAGAAATTCAAAATTGAGGAACTGAAGAAAAATAGAGGCAAGATAAATTGTTACAATTTTCAAGAGATCAACATTCCATCTCAAATCAAATCTATATTTTAAAGTAGTCTAGCCCCCTAGGCTAAAACAATCCTGAAGAAAAATATAAGATAAAACTAGCTTAATCATAGTAAAGAAGACAAGAAGAATAAGGATATCTTGACAAAGCCCCAAAATGACTGTATTAGTCTGCATATTTTATTTTCTATTTTTTCTATCATAGTATTAAGTATAATAAACCCTACTTCACAATTACAATAGCTTGTGTTAGGATTAAACCACAGATAGAAATAACAATTACATGCAATATAACCAATATCAGAAAATAATAGATCACATAGAAAAGAAAACAAGACACCAAGATTTAATGTGGTTCACCTAATCCTTGGGCTATGTCCACCAAATAGCAAGCCCGATATTATTACATTCCAATGATTATAACTTGATTACAATCTATAATCCCTTACAACTCAATACTGCCACAAGAACCAATTTTTGCATCACCATTATGAAATAATCCCTAACCCTAAGCTCTTTTATACAAGCATTTTTACAATTTTAGGGTTATAATTAATAATTAAATGTCGGCCCAAAATCCCAATAAAATAGGGCCAAATTTTTTTTTTTCAAATAATTTATGAAGTATGCACAATACTTTTTTGATTAGTCACCACAATCTAACAATCTCCCGCTTGGGCACTGAATAGGCTCCACACTAAACAACAATCTCCCACTTGGAGACTAATCCTGTAGCTATGCCACTACACCATGAGGCTCCCACTAGATCAAACCATCCTAGACTCTACTGTTCTTTTATTCATTTTTAGTCTAGAAGACCAACTGAAGCTAAAGAGGAGTTCAACTTCTCCCTTGTTACTACCTTTGTAAACATATTTGCTGGATTGCCATCTATATATATCTTGTCTAGTTTTAATTGTCCATCCTCCAAAACTAACTGAATGAAATGGTACTGTAACTGTATGTGTTTGGTCTTTGAAAGTAGAGCTAAATTCTTTGCAAGATGAATGACACTCTAACTATCTATAAACAAATAATTATCCTTCTGAGGGTGTTCCAATTCTTCCAAGAAGTACTAAAGCCATATCATCTCCTTGGCTACTTCTATAGAAGCTACATACTCTACCTCTATAGTGGATAAAGAATTAACCTTCTATAATCCAGAAACCTAGCTCATAGTTTCTCCACCGATAGTAAAGACATAACCTATAGTACTCTACCTGGTGTCAATATCTCTTACCAAATTTGATCAACATAGCCTTGTAAATCAGTAGTAGAGCCCCCAAAGTGTAAACACTTATTGCATGTTCCTCTCAAATATTTGAGAATCCATTTGACTACATTCCAATGCTCAATTCTTGGATGACTCATAAACCTTCTAATGACTCCCACTATATGTGCAATATCTGGCCTTGTATATACCATAACATACATCAAGCTTCCTACAACTAAAGCATAGGGTACCTTTGACATCTTATTGTCCTCTTCTTATGTCTTGGGACACATCTCCTTAGTCAACTTCAAATGACTAGGTAAAGGTGTGTTGATAGCTTTAGCATTCTCCATAACAAAATTTTGAAACACCTTCTCAACATAATCATCCTGAGATAGCATCAATTTTCTATTCTTCCTATCTCTGCAAATCTTCATACCAAGGATTTGTTTTACTACCCCCAAATCCTTCATAGCAAATGCATGTGCTAACTGGAATTTCAGCCCCTTAAGATGATCCATGTTAAACCCAACTATAAGCATATCATCAACATATAAACATAAAATAATGTGGTTGTGATCATCCAACCTCTAAAAATAAACACAATGATTTGAATGACACCTATTGTATGTATGCTCATGCATAAAACCATCAAATTTTAGATACCATTGCCAAGGTGTTTGCTTCAAGCCATATAAACTTTTCTTCAATTTGCACACTAAGTTGTCCTTACCTTTTACCTCAAATCCCCATGGCTGAGCCATATATATCTCTTCATCCAAGTCACCAAGAAGAAAGGATTTTTTAACATCAAACTTCTCTAAATGAAAATCTTCAATAGCCACAATACTTAAAACAATATAGATAGAAGTCATTTTAACAATAGGAGAAAATACCTCATCAAAATCAATGCCCTTTTTCTATGCAAATCCTTTTACAACTAACCTAACTTTAAATATTTTCTTACCTCCATCCTTCTCTTTTAACCTATAAACCCACTTATTTTGTAAAGCTATTTTACCTATAGGCAACTTGCATAAATCCCATGTCTTATTCTTCAATAAAGAGTCCATTTCATCTTTCATTGCAGATTTCCACTAAATCTTAGTATCCACCTACACAACTTCATCATTAAATTTAGGTTCACCAACATCAGTAAGTAAAATTGAACATGAAGAGTGAGAAAATCTTTTTGGAGGTCTAATTTTCCTTGTTGACCATCTAACATTCACTGGTGTGTGTGGTATTTTTTGTTGTAGTTGTTGCACATCATGAGGAATGGTTGGAAAATCATCTTTTGGAGTATCATCTAGCACTACATAATCATCTTCTTTCATCTCATGTCACTTTAACAGATCTTTTTACAACACTTTCTCATTGAATATGATATCCCTGCTTCTTACAATTTTATGATTTTCAAAATCCCAAAGCGTATAACCAAATTCATTAATGCAATATCTAGTAAATAAAAATTTATTTGACTTAGCTTCCAACTTGGTTCTTTTTTCAGAATCTATGTGAGCAAATGCTTTACAACTGAAGGTTTTAAGAAAAGAATAACTCACCTTCTTACCAATTCATGCTTCCTCTAGAATACCATAATCCAAAGGAGTAGAGGGACTTGTATTAATCAAATAAACAATAGTATTGATAGCCTCCACCCACATGTGTAAGGGCAACCCAACATGCAACCTAATTCTCCTTGCACACTCCATTTTCCTCTGGAGTCCTCGGAACAATTTTTTGTCTACGAATACCATTAGTGGAGAAATAATCTTCAAATTCATGACTACAATACTCACCACCATTATCACATCTAAAACATTTTAATTTCTTACCAGTCTCATTTTCAACCAAGCATTTCTATTTCTTAAAAATTTGAAATACATTAGATTTTTTTCTAAGGAAATAAACCCATACTCTTCTAGTTGCATCATCAATGAATGTAATATAGTAATGATAGCCACCAAGGGAAGATACCCAAGCCGGTCCCCATACATTAGTATGCACAAGCTCTAATTTTTCCTTTTTGTTTTCTTTCCTAGTCTTCATAAAACTCACTCTCTCTTATTTTTCATACACACAACTTTCACATAAATTCATGTTAACACATTTTAGACCTGGTAAAACATTCTTTGAATGAAGTAATTTCATACCTTTCTCACTCATATGCCCAAGTTTTTTGTGCCACAACATTGTATAGGAATTTACATCAGCTATTCGTTCTCCCTGCTCAATTGCAATAACTGTTCCTAAACATTCATTTTTCTCTAAAAAAAATTAAATTAGAAGGAACAATATGACCTATACATAGATATAAGGTGCCTATTTTCACACCTTTTTCTACTACAAGGGAACCTTTTGAAACCTTCAAATTTTTATAATTAAAAGTGACTACACAACCCTCATCACCGAGTTGCCCTACTGAAATTAAATTCCCACTCAGCCTTGGAACATTTCTTACCTCATGTAGTAGCCAATGATTCCCATTTTGCAACTTAATCTTAATTTTTCCCTTTCCAATAATCTGACAGGTTTCATTATCCCTCAAATAAACAAGTCCAAAATCCCCTTAAACATAATCAATAAAATAACCTCTATGAGGTGTAGCATGAAATGAAGCACCAAAATCTAAAATCCATGAATCATCAACACTTTCTAAAGATAGAAGCAAAGCATCCTCTTCAGATTTGTTACATACCACATTTGCTTCCTTGTCTTCATTTAGTTTATCTCCATTTTTCTTTCGATTTCAACAATCTTTCTTTTTATGCCCTAGTTTTCCATAGTACCAGTAGTCATTCAATCCTCTTGATTGAAACCTCTGTCCCTTTCACTTTCCTCTTGATTTTCCACAATTTCTAGGAATTACCTCCTCTGTTGGTCATTCTACCTCTACTTTGTGCATTCAAAGCACTTCCTAATGTAGATTCACCTAAGGATTTCCTATGAGTTTCCTCACTCAAAATAACACCAATCACATCATTGTATTTTAGGGTACCAGATCCAAGAATAGAATTATTCATAGCCATTACTAAGTCATTCCAACTTTCAGGCAAAGAACACAAAATCGGGAGAGCCCTAATTTATTCATCAAAATTGATACCCGCAGAAAATAACTAACTACTAATTGTATTAAACTCATTTAAATGATCTACAATAGATCCACCTTCTGTCATTTTCATATTAAATAAACACTTCATGAGAAATACCTTGTTTGAAGTGGAGGGCATTTCATATAGTTTCACTAGGGTTTGCATCAACTCTTCTATTGTCTTCACTTTTGTAATGTTAAATGCCATCAATGGTTCCAGGCATAATCAAATTCTTCCAAGTGCCTTTTTGTCCAAAAGATCCCAATCATCATTTGACATAGATCTCTTATTCTTGGTTTTGCCTTCCAATGACTTCCATAAATCCTTCTAATAAAGATAGTCTTCCATTTGCATCTTCCATAATTGAAAGTTTTACCCATTAAACCTATCAACTCTTAGCTTACCCTCATCTACCATTTCTCCCACTCAACCATGAGACTCCCACTCAACCGTGAGACTTTTCTGCAAATAATAATAATAATTAAAAAAACTCGCTCTGATACCACTTGTTAGCATTAAACCATAGAAAAAAATAAAAATTACATGCAAATATAACCAATATTAGAAAATAATAGATCACATGGAAAAGAACACAAGACACCAAGATTTAATGTGGTTCACCCAATCTTGGGCTATGTCCACCAAACAACAAGTCCCATATTATTACAATCCAATGATTACAATCTGTAATCCCTTACAACTCAATACCACCACAGGAATCAATTTTTACATCACCACTATGAAACAATCCCTAACCTTAAGCTCTTTTATACAATTATTTTTAATACTCTAGGGTTATAATTAATAATTACATGTCAACCCAAAATCTTGATAAAATAGGACCCAAAATTTTTTATGAAGTATGTATAGTAATTTCCTAATTAGTCATCACAATCTAATCGATTGTGCAACTAGTATAGATATAAAATCCCCATGATTGAGAAATCTCTTCTAATATCTTGTTTCATAAAATCATATTTTATGCTACAAATAAAATAAAATAACTAAATTATTATATTCTAGTAGTCGGTAAAATAGTGCCTTTCTTCTATTAGGTGGATTCCTATGGAGGGAGGCTTAATATTTATTTTTTATGAAGAGGTGGTCCCATGGAGGAAAAAAAGGTTTGCTAAGGGATTATTTGGTATCTTTTCCCCAAAAATAGAAGCTCCTATATTTTAGGCTTGCATATTGAAGTAGGTGAAAATGGGGTGGGGCTAGAAATTGCCCCACTAGCTTAGGAATGTTATGAGCTACTTGTCAAACATGTAAATGTAGATTTTCTTTATATTTTTCGTAACATATTTTAATTATGCACAGATTATAGAAAACAAAGATATGATCTCATGGGATCACTAGCTTCCCTAAAATTTTGAGCTTAAATTATTAGCAAAGAGTACAAAATTCATGGGACTATCAACTATAAAATATTCCTTAAAAAATTGATCAGTTATAGTTCTATCATTGATGAAGCCCTATTCCATCAAACCTTAGCTTCATTATCTTTAATGGAATACCTTTGAAATCCTTCTAAATCTGATAGAATTAGGGGTTTATGTCTACTAATTTTGGAACAAGTTTAGGGGGATTTCCTCCTCTAATTTCTAACCTAGAGGGATTCATACTCATGCTATTTGACATTTAGTTCTTGGTCCACACGGAGCAATAATCAAAGGTTTATATTATTTTTTCATTCACCCCCTTCTCCTTGTTTGGCCTCTCTTAAATAGGTCTTTTGTCCAAAGGACCCAAATTCCTCTTGCTCGATATAAACTTTAATTAAAAATTTATTTTATGATAGTATTTATTCCATCTGTTATTCTATAATTTAATTTAATTTAATTTTATGATTGACATAAATGAAATTTGATGGCATTTTCTATGTGGGAGAAAATATCTATTGTTCATATTTCTACATCCAATCTGCCCATGCTTCCAAGCCATAGACATGGTTCTTATGGTGAGAGCAGAGCATCTGGATTTAATGTTTGAATAGGGTACATCACATTGATTTGTGAGAGAATGCAAAAAACAAATTACATGAATATGAAGGCCTACCTTAACTTTTCCACCTGAAAATACATTATCATATTTGGAGCTTCTTTCTCCTATATGTCTTTCATCTTCCAAAACCATCTAAAAGTAGAAAATTTGTTTCACCCTATAGAAGGAGCCTTCTCTTTTTCTTATGGATAGTGAACATGTGTAACCTTTTTCATCCTTTCTAGTGCATGGTAGCCAACCATAATAGCTTCTTAGAAAATAGATTACAAATGTAGTGTGGTCATAGCATTCAAATCATAATTAATGGATCAAGAAATATTACAATTGAGGCAAGAAAGTGTTTGATTTCCTTTGCTCCCTTGACCCCCCTTAACCTCTTGCAATCTTAATATGTTTATTTTTATAGTGGGCATGCACCCAAAAAAACTAATCTACTAATAGCTATCAAAGGCTCCACCCATAATCTCACGAGGAATAGAAAACAAGGTAAACATCTTTCATGGGTACTTGCTAGTCAAACCCACAAACAAAAAAGCCTAGCTTCTCACTTGAAGTACACAACATAAAAAGAAGAAAGGTTAGTCATGTGGGCTTTAGCTAATATTATAGAAATGTCTAAAATCTCCATGTGAATAGGTTAGCTAGTCTAGCATGTAATGAACAAAAGATCCATGATGCAAGCCTTAGGGATATCTCAGGACACAAAAAACTAAATGTCACATCCTTAGTGGTGGTTTCACACAAGACAACACTATTTAAAGAAAAAAAATGATAACTTCAGAGAAGGGCAAGGGCCCTAGTCTAACACATGAAGCACCAATTACTGTCTAGAGTGAACTTCCACAAGAATTCTAATGGTCAAGTTAGCATGTGATCCATAAGAAGTAACTATCACAACCAATAAGCTAGAAATTAGAAATGGACAAAATAAAACCTAAAAACATATACTAAATTAGAGTAAAAACATAAAAAGTTGAATGGTCACTATTTTTGGGCCATGCATGATTGCCTAGGTACCTAGATGCTTTTTCGTCACTTTGGGTTCACCAGACTCCTAGGAACTTAACCTACGGTTATAAGGTCCTAACCCTTACCCATCTTCCTTACTAGGAACACTTATATTCTCTTTATATTTCCTCAAAAAGGACATAAAGTTGATCCCATTTTACAAAAGTACCCAAGGGAAAGGTTGAGTTATGGTTTTGTAATGAAGTATAGGGATTAGTTAAGATAATGATAAAATGATTTATTCATAATACACTTGAAGATATAGAGGTTGGTCACACTTAAAAAATTAAGAAGTATAAGTTGTAACAAGGCTATGTGCAAAGCTTGACTAAGTTCATTAGTGAGTGTTAAGCAAGCTAGTTCATGTCGAGCAGAATTTTAGTTAATGATGAGCAAATGCAAAATCTAGTGTGTGCTGAGTGATACAAAAGGAGTTAAGCAAGTAATAGGTGCTAAGCATTAGAAAAATGTAGTGGATGCCAAGTGAATCCATAGTAGGTGTTGACCATTAGTAAAATGTAGTTGGTACCAAGTAACACAGTATGTGCTAAGCACCATATTTTCAATAGTGCCAAGCTATTGCATTATTTGAAAATTCAAAGATTCACCAAATCTGAGCTAACAAGTTTGTTTCCTTAAATTTTATGAACCAAATGGAGGATAAGGATGATGAGCTGGTGGCATAGAATTTGAGGTAAACCATTTTTGGGTGAATTCAAGAGGATTCTTTATGATGTTTCTAAAAGAAACAAGATATGGGGTAGATTCATTGAATCCTACCTAATCCATTCAATCTGAAATTGAAAGAGGGAAGAATCAAGTGGGAAAAATGATTCTAGACTTCTATTTAAGGAGTCATAGGCCAAGAAGTTAGAGTTGCTGGGTTGAAGTGGTTGAAGGGTGTCAAGGAGAAGACATCAAGAAGAAGGAAGAATAGAGCACAGAGAATCTAGTTTGATAAGTGGCCATATAGAAGATTAAACTAGTACATCAAACATGGAGATTCAAGGAGACAAAGCTAAAAAAGAGAACAAGCTATCAGAGCTATAGAGACTGAAAGCCAAAAAAATTGTGAGTTGAATAGAGATCTAAAATCTACAAGTTAAGTTGTGATTTGTATCAGGTTAAAAGCCCTTGTTGTTACTCTCTTACAATTGTGTCAGCTAGGGTAAAAATCCTATGGACTTAGGTTGGTTTAACAGCCATTTTTAAATCCTTTAGTAGTGTGGCATTTCAAGTGAATGTTCTAAAGTCCTTCAACTAGGCCCACTTCTAACAGGGCGATTAAATCCTTTAACTAGGTCACATTTAATAGTGTGTTGTGGCCATTAACAAGACATGCCTTTCACAGGGCATCACTTCAGAAGAGTAAGAATTGAGTAGCATGTTATTGATGGTTTTTACAAAATTAGGTTTCCACATAAATCACTATGTTATGTGTTGATTCTTCATGTGTTCTTTTTGCATATTGATTTTCAATAACTTGCTAAGTAGGAAAGTTTAAGCTTGGATGGTTGAATAGTTTAATGAACTCACTTTACTTGATGAAAAAATTTTAATTGGACATTTGGACCTTAAATAATTAATTCACCCCCCCTCTCAGTTATTCTAAAGTATTTCTAACAATTGGTATCAAAGCCATCTACTGATTTAGTTTAAACGTACTAGAAGTAGGAAGATCAAAGATGTTCAAGAGAGAAGTTCCCAAGCTCAATAGAGATAAATTCACTGCATGGAAAAAGTTGATGAAAGTTGCATCTTGGATCAATAAGTGATCATGCAAAAACCTCAATTGAAGTAGAACATGTTGATACAACTATACCCATTGCAGAAGATATGAAGAAAAAGGAGGACAATCAACCAATGCTAGAGATTGCCTCTGCTCTTAATTATGCTAAATTTAATGACATCAAGGGATGTAACTTTGCATTCAAGATGTGGAAAGCCCCAACTGATATCTATGGAGGAGATCAGAATGTTCAAAGAGAAAAAAGAGAAAACCTTAGAGAAAATTTTGATGACATGAAAATGGAAGAAGGTGAGAATGTTGCTCAATATGCCTCTAGAATGAAAGAAATAGTAAGCGCAATAAGAAGTTTGGGTTGTCATTTAGAAGATAATACTATTAATAGAAAATACTTAAGAACCTTGCTTCCCATCTATGCTATTAGAGTTTTAGCCATCCAAGAGTTAAGGTGTGTACCAAGAAACTAGCTAACCTTTGAAGGTATAGTAGGAAGATTCAATGCATCTGAGTTGTCCAACTTTGATAACTATAGACCTTAGAAACTTGAATTTTCTTTCAAGGCCAAGCTATCATTGAAAGACATTAAGGAGGTGAAACCAAAGAAGAAGAAGAAAAAGGTAAAGTATGCATCTAGTGATAGCAACATAGATGAAGAAGATGTGGAATAATTGTAAGCACTACTGGCTAGAATATTTCACATAGGGAAAGGTAAATTCAAAGGTAAGCTTCCTATTATTATTTTTAATTGCAATGAAGTAGGACATATTGCTACAAGATGCACATAGAAGAAGAACTATAGAGAAGGCAACAAGAACAAGAACATAAGAGAGGATGATAGCAGAGATTACAAAGACAATGGAAAAAAGTGCTACATTGTTGAAGAAGAAGATTTTGATGAAAATGATGATGAGGTAGTCTATGTAGCCATAAAGGATGAGTTAGATGAAGATGAGGAAACAACACTAGTAACCTGCGTGAACAAAAATGACAAATGGATCATAGATAGTGGATGTTCGCATCACATGAGAAGAGATAAAAATAAGTTTATTACGTTTACTCAATATGATGGAAATAGTATTAGGTTTGGAAATGATGCTCCATGTCAAATCAAAGGAAATGGTTCTATTAAACTTATAGAGAAAATTTCATGTGATAATGCATACTATGTTGAAGGATTGAACTACAATTTTCTGAGTGTATCACAATTAGGCAATGTAGGTTTCAAAGTAGAATTTGGAAACAAGACTACCAAAATCTATGACACTGATGGAAATCTAATAGGAAAAGGAGAACAAACTAGGAGTAATTTGTTTTACCTAGATATGGAACTTGTCTTCTTGTTAGATTTGATGATGTGTGGTTATGACATAAAAGGTTATGTCATGTTAACTTTGATAATTTGATTAGCATTAGAAAAATGAAGAAAGTTAGAGGTTTTCCTAAGCTAAAAAAGCCTAAAAATACAATGTGCAAACAATGTCAGCTAGGAAAGATGACCAAATCAAGTTTCAAAGGCAAAACCTACACTTTGAAAGAAGTAGTAGAGTTAGTCCATATAGACTTATGTGGCCCAATAGAAGTACAAAGATACCAAGGAGACATATACATAATGTTGTTTGTGGATGACTACTCTAGGATGATGACTGCCATGTTCCTAAAACAAAAGTTTGATGCATTTCAAATGTTTAAGTGGTATTTGGTTAGGATTGAGAAAGAAATAGGAAAGAGTCTGAAGTGTCTAAGATTAGATAGAGGAGGAGAGTTTACATCAAAAGAGTTTGAGATATTTTGTAATGACAAGGGAATTAAAAGATAAACATTAGCACCAAGAACTCCACATCAAAATGGCATTGCAAAGAGAAGGAATAGATCATTGATAGACTGTGCCAGAACACTAATGATGGAAAAAAATGTTGCTTTGAAGTACTAGAGAGAAGTTGTAAGTACAACTATCTACACCCTGAATCGAGTGCAAGTCAAGAAAGGTACAAATGCAACACCTTTTGAATTATGGTATGGTCACTCAAATAATGTAAAACATTTCAAAGTATTTGGTTGTAAATGCTATATTCTCAAAGATTCTAGAAATGTCAAGTTTGATGTAAAAAGTAATGAAGACATATTCCTTTGATACTCCACTAGAAGTAAAACATATAAGTGTTTGAACAAACAAGATTGTGGAGAGTGCAAATGTAAATTTTGATGAGCATGCATAAGTCTAAGTTGATGAATCCAAGAAACCAAAAGATTATAGATCTTTTTTATACTTCTATGAAGGAATGTCTACTAAAGATGAAGATGCCAATCAAGTTGTGAATTAGCAACAAGTTTCACTATTAGTTAAGTCACAACTAGTGAATGTTGAGCTGCATTTAGAAGCTAAGTTGTAGAATGAAGAAAATGCACATTCTAATTTTGAGATCAGTACACATGAGAGAGATGATGAAATACTAGACAGGGATGTGCATAGTGACTCTAAAGCTGAAAGATCAAACATAGAAAGAAGGATAGAACCAAGACTATCCAAGTATGTGAGAAGACATCACCCTACAAAAAAAATCATTGGTGACAAGGAAGCTAGACCAATGAAAAGGAATAGACTAAGGAATGAATAATGTGTACTAAACAAGATAGAGCCCAAAATAGTGAAAGATGCACTGCAAGATGATAATTAGCATAAAGCTATGGAAAAAGAGATAGACCAAATAGAGAAGAATAAAACTTGGACCTTAGTTTCAAGACTAGCTGATAAAAATGTGATTGGTACCCAATGGGTATTTAGGAACAAGCTTGATGAGAATGGTGAGATCACAAGAAATAAGGTTAGACTAGTCTACTAAGGTTATGCACAAGAAGAAGGATTGTATTATGGGGAAACATTTTCCCCTATTTCAAGAATGGAAGGAGTAAGAACACTACTTGCATATGCTACTTATAAAATTTTCAAAGTCTATCAAATAGATGTAAAGTTAGCTTTTCTGAATGGTATACTAGAAGAGGAAGTCTACATAGAACAACCAAAGGGATTTTTTGATGACAACAACAAGGATATGGTTTTTAAACTACATAAAGCACTATGTGGTTTGGAGAAAGCATATAGCACATGGTATGAGAGACTGCACAAATATCTTGTGAGGATAGGATTTAAGAGAATAAATGACAATAGAAACCTATATATCAAAGCAGAAAAAGGTAAAGACATTTTGATATTTGAAATCTTTGTTGATGATATAATATTTGGAGGAAAAGATATTCAATGCAAAGATTTTTCTGATCAAATGAAACATGAGTTTGAGATGTCAATGTTTGGAGAAATCAAATTCTTTGTTGGATTGCAAGTGCATCAATTCAAGCATGGCATATTTGTGACCCAATCAAAATATATCAAGGAGATACTCAAGACATTTGGTTTCGAAGATTCAAAACTAGTTAGTACACTAATGGTAATAGGACATAAGTTATCCAAGAATGATGAGTCAGCTGAATTAAATTAGACAACGTATAGATCAATGATTGGAAAGTTATAGTATGTTGTGCATAGTAGACCAAACATTGCATTAGCTATTGGAATAGTGGCTAGATTTTCTGCAAACCTAAGAGAAAATCATCTGATGGGAGTAAAAATAATATTGAGGTACCTAAAAGGAACAAATGAATTTGGATTATACTACAAGAGGAGTGAAAAGTTTGAGTTGAAAGCCAACACTGATGTAGACTGTAGAGGTAATATTGATGATAGAAAGAACACTAGTGGAGGAGCACTTTTCTTAGGTAAAATATTGGTTACTTGGACCAGAAAAAAGAAAAGTTGTACATCATAGTCCATAGTAGAAGCTGAGTATGTTGCTACTGCTATCAACTACACCAATATTGTATGGATCAAACATTTGCTACAAGGTATGAAGGAAGAAGTAACTAAACTTGTGATACTCTATTATGATAACACAACTGCCATCAACATATCAAAGAATCCTATGATGCATTCCAAAACAAAGCATATTGCGATTAAGTACCACTATGTAAGGGAATTGGCAGAAGACAAGAAAGTGAGGATGGAATATGTTAGCTAAAAGGAACAAATTTTTGACATCTTCACAAAAGCACTACCTAAAGATGCATTTGATTATCTTAAAGGTAAGTTAGGGGTGATACCCCTATCCAAGGTTGTTTGAGAAACAACAAGACTACCCTACATCAAAAGAGTTGAATGATGAAATATTACAAATTGATGTAGAGGATACTTACTTTAGGATTTTTCCTGAAGTAATCAAAGTACTAAAATTCCAAACAAGTCACAAGCAAGGTGATAGAGGGAGAAATTGGAGTACCTACAAATGTTACACTTTCATGTTAAGTGTTAGTCTCATAATGGTTTTGACATTTGAGTGCCAACACACTTAATCACTTTCTACGTTGAAGCTGAGTACACTATGTATGTCTAGTCAGAATTCCAATAGGTGCTGAGTGATCTTTAGGTGCCAAGCAATCTTTAGGTGCTGAGTGAAGATCAAGTGCCAAGTGACTTCAGGTGTTGAGCATGATACAAGTGTCAAATAATATATAGGTGCCAAGTCATAGATGATGCTAAGTCACAGATGATGCCAAGTAGGATAGAATCACTACAACAGTCGAGTGAGCTAGTTTTCTTATATGTGTCTAGCATCAAGAATTAGAAAGTGTTGAGTAACATAGAAAGCACATATGAATTTGAGAAGGCACAAAATTACATGTAAACCATTTTTATGGATGACATATGATGAATCTCGAAGGATCTAAGTGATAAGATCAAATCTTTTGTACTTCCTATGCAATCTGCATGTAGCCAATAAGAAAAATGGAGAAGGCATGCAACCAATAATAAAAGTGCAAGGAAAGAGCAAGAAATAAAGATTCAATCTGGATCGTAGATCCATACCTAACCTTATGTCTTCAAAATTCTTTATAAGGAAGATGAAATCTCATTGTGCATGTGAGAAAAGAAGTGTATGAGGAAAGTATAGTAAAATTTAGAGTGAAGAGTGAAAGGACTTAGAGGAAGAGAGTAGCAATTAGATATTCAGTTGATCAAAACAAAGCAAGGGATATAAATAGATATTAGATTTTATAGAATTAAGATCAGAGAGAGTAGATCAAGTGCCTAAATTAAGCAATCAAGGATTGTAAGCTATCAAGTTTATTATACCTAATACTCTCTAGCAATTGTATTAGAAAGGAAATCCTATGTTGATAGGTTAGCTTAATAGGTAGGTTGTTGATCCTTTGAAGAGGTGACTAAATCCTTTAATAGGGTGACACTTAATGAAAAGTGTTTGTAAATCCTTTAACCAAGTCACTATTGATACAGTGTAAAACCTTTAATAAGGTAGGCCTTTCATAGGGTAGACCATCAAAAGTGGTCAAAACAATTATTGCTGCAATGATTTTGTGGGTATCATCCCCACCTTAGTTTTACCTTCTTATTCTTGGAGGGTTTTTGGGTTACCAAAATTTAGTGTTATGTGTTATTGATGCATGTGTTCACTTCATGTTGATTTCATATGTTTACATGCATGCAATTTACTTTCAGTTAAAAGTTTTAATGGATAAAGTGTAATACTTTTGATTCACCCCCCTCTCAAAAGAATTCTTCAAATTTGAATATTCTAACAATTGGTATTAGAGCCATAGGTTCTCACAAGGAGAAGCCTAATAGCTTGGAGAAAAAGGTTAGAAGATGGAGGTCTTCAAACTTGGAAAGATAATAGAAAATCAAGTGATTGATGTTCAACTCACTCTACACAATTTGGAGGAAGCCAGAGAAAAATTACAAAAATCTTTGAAAAGAAGGAAGGATATAGCCATAGCTGAAAATGGTATAAACTACAAGGAGATTGATACCATAAAAGTGTTTGCCAATGGTGATACTAAAGAGTTTGATGCAGCAATAACAAAACTGATGGAAAAGAATAGATCTCAACCAGAAAAAATTAGAACCTTGAAGATTGAACAAGAATCACAAGCCATAATGCTTTGTGAAGTGACTGAACAAAAGAAAAGAGCTATTGAAGAAAAAGCCATGATAGAAGATGACAAGAGAAATCTTACAAATAGATTGTTGGAAAAGACAATTGAGTTTGAAAGAATCTCAAACATGTAGCTAGAAACCTTAAGCCAGATGATGAATGCACATCATGAGCTGAATATGAAAGATATTGAGATCTCTACACTGAAGATGCAAAATGAACAATTGCAAAATGACTTGAGAAGAGAAAAGGAAATTTTAGAGAGTTTTGACAAACCCAACAAAGCCATCAAGTACTTTGAGCAGTTACTAAAATCTCCAAGGTCCAGCAATGACACTCAAAGATTAGGATATACTAGCACTAAAGAAGGAGAGTCATCCAAGACTATAGAAGAAAGGAACGAAAAAGGTAATAACACCAAACCTACTTATCATTTCTGTGGTAAGAAAGGACACACTTCTAATGTGTTTAGGGAAAATAATTCCCATCAGCATAATAAGCCTAAGAGTGCAAGCTATTGTCATAAGTGCAAGAAGCAAGGACATCAAGCACATGAATGCAGAACTAGGACTATCAAGACACCAAGATTTGAAGGTCGCTGCTATAATTGCAAGAAGTATGGACATAGAGCCTTTGAATGTAGATCAAAGCCCATGTGGACATCAAATCAACTAGAAAATATAAAAGGAAATGGAAATCATTACTATTGGGATTAGAACACTACGTATAGCTATCATTACTATTAGGAATATGGACATGTTCCTAAAAATTGCACAAGGACACATTTCAAAGGAAACTACAATAGATGGTTGAGTCAAATCACATGTTTTAGTTTCTTGAAGATTGGTCATATCAGTAGGAATTTCCCAATAAGGTCCAAGGTACCAAGTTTTGAGTTCAACAAAGAGAAGGCAAAGGCAGGTGTTGAACACATCAGAGGAGAGATGAATAAAACATGGAAGAAGAAAAATGAGTGCAACACGTCAAGTGAAGGGATCACTTCACACAATGGGTCAAGTGATCACACTTCATCAAACTAAGCATGAATAGGTGTATGGGACTGATATAAAAATTTATATCATACATCAATCCCAAGACAAAGAAGTATTGCAAAGAAGAAATCAGCATAAGCAAAGATTCAAAGTCAAAAATTGAAGCTCTTGCAAATATTGTCGAGTCATCCTCAGATGCAGAGTAAAGCTCCAATGCATGTTAAGTTGCTAATAGTGATTGATTTGATGGTTGATTCTAAGTTGAGAAATGTCAATTGAAGTCGATTCATGTTGAAACCTTCAAGTGACGAGTTTATATTTGTATAGGCACCAAGCATTTAATTCTATGTTTTGGAGGGTATAAGGTCAATTTTTGATCATTTCTTACCATTCAAATGCAGAGCAAAGATAAGAAGAGCATAGGAGAGATCAAAGAGCTGCATTAAAGCCATTTGCATAGATTTCAACAGTGATTCAACATAAATTTCACTGATCAAAAGTATTTATCAAGTGCCAAGCTATGCAGTGTTAAAGTTTTAATCTTTTAAAACCCTAGATTGGTATAATGGTTTCTAGTTCCAAGAACCCCAAGGGAAATGAAGGTCATGAGGTTCAGTTGGTCAGTAATGAGGTTAAACAACCTGAATTTAGGCCAATTCCAAAAGTCACCTACAAAAATGACCCTACTGGTGCATTATCCATTATCCAACCCGAAGTAGTCATGGTGTAGGATGTAAGAAAGTGTTATAAATGCAAAATTGGTGCCATAGGTGATCTTGAAATATTCCAAGCCTATGAAAAACTATGTGAGAACAAGATTGTGAAGGACTAATTCTAGATACTCAAGAGAAAGGGTTTGACCAATGCCCTAGTTTACTCTATAGGATGCAAAACGGAATGGATATGGATTGTTTTAAGCGGAATTCACGATGGATGTTTTTGGCTAGAGAAAGGTCTAGTAAAGATTACAAAAAGGATAGTGCATAGGGTTACAAGTTTTCCAACCCTAGATCAGCTTAAGACCCTGCATAGTGATTCCAAAGAGATCATTGAAAAGAATACATGTGCAAAATGGAATAAGAGGGGTATGACTATTGATACTATCACTGATCCTCTTCTAGATTTTGCAATGAGAATAATATCCCACAAATTCTATCAATCATATTGAATAGTGTGCCATGCATAGCTATTGATGTAGCCTACAAACTGGTAAAGAGAGATCACACATATGATCTGTCAGAACTTTTGTTGCAGTAGATAAATGAAAACCTAGGAGCAATAAGGAGATCAAAAGGTGCTCAATGCAAATTTGGTTTAGTTCTTATGTGTATATTCTTTTAAGTTATAGAAGAGTTTCCTTCTATAGGAAAGGTGAATTGGAATCCTAACAAAACTACAATTACAAAAATCAATGAGTTCATTGATCAGATGGGTGACAACTTTGAAGCACATATGACAAGCTATTTTGAGGATTTCAAGAAATCCATGAAGCAAAGGGTAAGAATACTAGTTTCCTTAGTGGAAAAACATATCAATGACATATGTTTCTTAGTTGATATTGATTTCACCTATATCCAAGTAGCAGTTCCAAGGGTGAGATGGCTAAGGCCATTGGGTTATGAACTAGATGTGGATGAAGCATCAACAAAAATCACTACATTGCTTGCAAAAGAAATAGACAAGTCTGCCAAGCCTTTTGGAACATATGATATTGTTAAATCCAAAGTTGAAACAGAGTTGAAGATTGCCTCTATAATTAAGAAGAAAGATAAATTGGTGAACAAAATAAAGAAGAAATTTGGTAAAGGAATTGAGGCGGCAACAGAAGAAGAAGAAGAAGAAGAAGAAGAAGATGATGATGATGATGATGATGAGGATGAACAAGGGAAAGACCCAATGGAATTGACTTAAGGACTAGGTGAAGATAAGGAGGAAGGTGTTGAGGAAGAAGAAGCTAAGGAAGCACCAACCCAAGCTAAGCCAAAGAAAAGAAAGGCAACAGTATAGCCTCCAGCCTAGCCTAAAGCAACGAAGGTTGCTAAGCCAACCCAAGCCAAGCCACAAATACCAGTCACCAGGGCTATCACAAGGGAATCTTCACAAAAGGCCAAGGAACAAATTAAAGAGAAGAAGAAGGCCATTGAACATATTGGTGAAGTGTAGAAGAAAAGAAGAAAATATGTAGCACAACCAGATTTCAATGAGAAGGAGAGAACAGAGTCAAAAGATAATAGCCAATTCAGAGTGGTAAGTCATCCTCCCAAATCAGCCATAGATAAAATTTGTGAAAATATTAAGAATGCAGATTTTATTGATTTGAAAAGTATTGATTTCAACAAGCTAAGTAGAGAAGAGCAAGACAAAATAGAGGAATCAGTATATGCCATGATGGTTGAATTTAAGTATACACCTCTAGAGCTAGACAATACCATGCCTAGGGAATTATATGAGATAATTGAAAAAAAATGGCATTATTGTCTGAAAATTGAAAAGGAGATAAGAGAATCTACCTTAGCATAAGTGATGTCTGGCCTAACAAGAGGTCAAATAATAAAGGCTAATAAGAAACATAGTGGCAAGTTCACACCAAAGTGTAGAGCCTTTAGCATCCTACAAAACAAGATTGAAGATATTGTTAGTAAGTCAACAAAAATATGGAAGTTGATATATGTTTTGACTACTATCAAGGATGGAGAAGAAGATCCCCTTAAGGGACAAAATAATAAACAAGAAGATAAGGCAGAGCCTAGTGAAAAAGAGAAGGTAGAAGAAAAGGTTACAGAAAAAGGAGAAGAAGAGAAGAAGGAAGAAGAAAAGAAAGATGAAGAGGAGAACGAAAAAGGTGAGGAGGAGGAGATACAAAAACAAAATGAAATAGCAAAAGCTAAGTAGGAGTAGCAACAAGACTAGTGTGTGCAAGACACAAAATTGCCACCTCCTATCCCTCCTCATCTAACCATCACACCTAAAGACACTATAAATGTAAAGGATGTTCCTGACACTTTTTATCAGAACATCAATCCTTTAATTGCTGATGATCTCAAAAAGATTCTTGACCAATCCACACAACAAGAAAAATTATGTACAAATCCAATATTGGTCAATATGGATGAATTAAAAAAGGTAGTAGCTAACACAATTAAAGATAAGGTGAATCCATAAGAACCACCTTCCATCATCTCTATAGCTACTAGTGGTCAAATTCAAATGCAAACAATTGTTACATCAGGAACAATTGACACCATAGTGCAGAAGCTAAGTATAGAAGGAGATAAAGGTATAAAACAAATAGGATAGACTGTTGCATCTGATCCTACAACACAAACACAAGGTGCATCTCCTCACATTTTTATAATTGACCAAGGTAGCAAATAGGTGGAGAAGGAAGCAAATAAAACCTCTAAAGAGCAAGAGGCAATATAAACATTGATAAATTTGCCTACCTTGTGGACTCCTCTGAAACAGCCAAGCAATAAGGCAATGCCACTGTAAATGTTAGCACTAGGATCAAGTACAACAAAATTTGCAAGGGTGCTTCACTATGGAGACCCTAAATTTGATGAGGAGATAGTCATACCTATTTATGACTCAAAAACAATAAGCATTGATCAAATCACTGAGGTGCAGGAAGCATTGAATAGAAGAGAGAGGCAAGAAATACTCAGGAATGAGTATAAACAAAAGCAAGTATTACACGACATTAAGGACATCTTTATGGATTCCTTCAGCTTGCAGTCACTAGATGAGACAAAGCATATAATGGAACAATTGTCAGATATTGTTAACCAAGTGACAAATGAAGACCAAGAAACTAATGTAAAACTTATGGAATGGTCTAAAAGGAAATTCCAAGGGAAAGTAAATGAGAAAATATCTAGTGAAATTGCACTTTCCTAGGTTGAATTGGAAAAGATGATTGACAAAGTGAAAAAGGTACTTGAGAATATATTCTCATTATACAAAAAGCTATGTGACTTTTCATACCTCACATAGGAAACAAGCCAAAGAATAATGAGCCTGGAGAGGAATCTGAAGATTTCAAGCATGCAACTACCAAAAGATCCAACTCAAAGTGAGAAGCACTTTAATCAAACACTTCACACCCAAAAGGAAGTAATTGTGTTGGCAATAGAAGAGGCCACCATCAAGGCCAAATTGATGTAGCTACAACCCTCCATTACCCCACATTTGGAAGTACTCCATAAAGAACAAGCCTATGCTGAAACTGTTCTGAAGAAAGATCCTAATCTTTCTACTTTAGATGGGCTTGTTCACCTTGCTGCAGAGACTGTCATCTAGCAGAAGTCATTGGAAATTGCTTTGCATAATTTGGATGCAGCTCTCAAGATGATTATGAAGGTAAATGGTGCATTTTTTGTGAAATATGGTCTTAACCCTTAGTACCCTTTGTGTCAAAAAGCGGGAGATAAATTTAAAAAGGGGGAGATATAATAAGAAGAAATATAATAAGGGAGATATAACAAAGGGGGAGATACATTATATAACATAGATATAGAGTACAAAAATAGGGCATAGCTAAAGAGTATCAGATATATTAGAATTTTGGTTATAGGAATGGATAAAACAATCAACTTAGGGGGAGTTATAAGAATTTTAAGGTATATTGTTCCTTGCCAAAATTTTGAACAAGTTTTGAGATTTTGTGCATATGCTAAATAAAATGAATGATGTACTCATAAGGTCAGATAAATAATGCTTAGTTAAGTGTTTTTGACACTCATGTCAAAGGGGGAGATTGTTAGTCTCAGAATGGTTTTGACATTTGAGTGCCAACACACTTAACCACTTTCTACATTGAAGCTGAGTACACTATGTATGCCGAGTCAGAATTCCAATAGGTGCTGAGTGATCTTTAGGTGCCAAGAAATCTTTAGGTACTGAGTGAAGATCAAGTGCTAAGTGAATTTAGGTACTAAGCATGATGAAAGTGCTGAGTAATATATAGGTGCTGAGTCACAGATGATGTCAAGTCACAGATGATGCCGAGAAGGATAGAATCACTACAGGAGCTAAGCGAGCTAGTTTTCTTATATGTGTCGAGCATCAAGAATTAGAAAGTGTTGAGTAACACAGAATGTACATATGAATTTGAGAAGGCACAAACTCAGATGTAAACCATTTTTATGGCCGACATATGATGAATCTCGAAGGATCTAAGTGATAAGATTAAATATTTTGTACTTCCTATACAATTTGCATGTAGCCAATAATAAAAATGGAGAAGGCATGCAACCAATAATAAAAGTGCAAGGAAAGAGAGGGAAATAAAGATTTAATATGGATCATAGATCCATACCTAACCTTAAGTCTTCGAAAGTCTTTATAAGAAAGATGAAATCTCATTGTGCATGTGAGTAAAGAAGTGTATGAGGAGAGTATAGTAAAATTTAGAGTGAAGCAATTAGATATTTAGTTGATTAGAACAAAGCAAGGGATATGAATAGATATCAGATTTCAAAGAATTAAGATTAGAGAGAGCAGATCAAGTGCTTGAATTCAGAAATCAAGGATTGTAAGCTATTAGGTTTATTATACCTAATACTCTCTAGAAATTGTATTAGAAAGGAAATCCTATGTTGATAGGTTAGTTTAATAGCTAGGTTATTGATCCTTCAAAGAGGTGATTAAATCCTTTAACAGGGTGACACTTAATGAAAAGTGTTTGTAAATCCTTTAACCAGGTCACTATTGATACAGTGTAAAGCCTTTAATAGGGTAGACCATCAGAAGTGGTCAAAACAATTATAGCTGTAGTGATTTTGTGGGTGTCATCCCCACCCCAGTTTTACCTTCTTATTCCTGGAGGTTCTCTGGGTTACCAAAATCTAGTGTTATGTGTTGTTGATGCATGTGTTTACTTCATGTTTATTTCATATGTTTACATGCATGCAATTTACTTTCAGTTAAAAGTTTTAATGGATAAAGTGTAATACTCCTGATTCACACCCCCCCTGCCCCTTAGAAGCATTCTTCCCATTTGAATATTCCAATAGTTAAGATGCTGAAATAGTATGTATTTTGCATTATTGTCAAAGAGGGAGAAATAAAAAAAATTGATCAAATCTATAGAATAAAATAGAAAAAGGGAGAAATAGCAGAAATTGAGAAATAGTAGAAACTGATCAATTCATATAGAGGAAGAAATATTGTGCAGAGGGAGAAATGGAACAAGCACATTTAAAGGAACAAAATGTAAGAAGGAGAAATCATAGTTAAGAAGAGAAAAGTAGTAAGCTACAAA
This sequence comes from Cupressus sempervirens, assembly GCA_028749045.1. Taxonomy (NCBI): domain Eukaryota; kingdom Viridiplantae; phylum Streptophyta; class Pinopsida; order Cupressales; family Cupressaceae; genus Cupressus; species Cupressus sempervirens. Next base: position 107,746,478 of record CM053783.1, read on the forward strand.
AAGGAGGGAGTCACATAGGAAATAATCAGACATGTAGAAGATTGTTTGTAGAAAGGAAAGAAAAGGAAACAATAGCTAAGAGGGAGAAGCAAAAACAAAGAAATTAGGATAGCAGATCAGAGAGGGATATGTGAAAACTGATGGTAACACAATTTTATTTTGGCATTTGATAACTTGGTTGATCAGTTTGGTTTGCCATCAATGCCAAAGAGGGAGATTGTTGGAAATCTAATTGAAAAGATCATTGTTGAAGAACAAAGAAGATTGTTTGCAAAGAGGGAGATTGTTGATAAAGAATGTTTTCAATCATTGTTTTGTCACTGATGTAAAACCTACTATTTTCTAGAATGACAATTGCTTATAAGATCCAAGTACCATCACTTAGTTAATTGATGAAGAGGATTTAATCAACAAGATGTAAAAAAAGTACCTAATACAAAGGTCGAGTTATGATTTTGTAATGAAGTACAAGGATCAGTTAAGACAATGATAAAATGATGTATTGATAATACACTTGAAGATATAGAGGTTGGCCACGCTTAGAAACTTTAGAAGTATAAGTTGTAACAAGGCTATCTGCAAAGCTTGACTAAGTTCATTAGTGAGTACTGAGCAAGCTAGTTCTTGCCAAGCAGAATTTTAGTTAGTGCTGAGCAAATGCAAAATCTAGTGTGTGCTAAGTGATACAGAAGGAGCTAAGAAAGTAATAGGTGCCAAGAATTAAAAAAACTTGGTGGATTCAAAGTGAATCCATAGTAGGTGCCGAGCATCAGTGAAACATAGTTGGTGCCGAGTAACATGGTATGTGTCGAGCACTAGAATTTTAATAGTACTGAGTTGTTGCATTATTGAAAAGTCAAAGATTCACCGAATCTGAGTTGACAAGTTTGTTAGCTTGAATTTTGTGACCTAGATGGAGGATAAGGATGATGAGCTACTGGCAAAAATTTTTAGGTAAACCATTTTTCGGAAAATTTAGGACGATTCTTCATGATGTTTCTAGAAGTAACAAGATATGGAATAGATTCATTGAATCCTACCTAATCCATTCAAACTAAAATCGAAAGAGGGAAGAATCAAGTAGGAAAAAGGATTCTAGACTTCTATTTAAGGAGTTATGGGCCAAGAAGTTAGAGTTGCTAGGTTGAAGTGGCTGAAGGGTGTCAAGGAGAAGACATTGAGAAGAAGGAAGAATAGAGCACAAAGGCTTTGCTTCAATAAGCATCCATATAGAAGATTTCACTGGTATATCAAGCACATGGAGACTCAAGGAGACAAAGCTTGAAAGGAGAACAAGCTATCAAAGGTGCAGAGACTGAAAGCTAGGCAATTTGTGAGCTGAATAGAGATCTGAAATCTGCAAGTTAAGTTGTGTGTTGTATCAGGTCAGAAGCCCTTGTTGTTACTCTCTAATAATTGTGTCAGCTAGGGTAAAAATTCTATGGACTTAGGTTGGTTTAAGAGCCATTTGTAAATCCTTTAATAGGGTAGCTTTCCAAGAAAATGTTCTAAAGTCCTCTAACCAGGCCCACTTCTATTAGGGTGGTTAAATTCTTTAACTAGGTCACATATAACAGTATGTTGTAGCCTTTAACAAGGTAGGCCTTTTACAGGGCATCACTTCAAAAGAGTGAGAATTGAGTAGCATGTTACTGGTGGTTTTTCCCAAATTGGTTTTCCACATAAATCATTGTGTTATGTGTTGATTCTTCAAGTGTTATTTTTGCATATTGATTTTCAGTAACTTGCTAAGTAGGAAAGTTTAAGCTTAGATGGATGAATAGTTCAATGAGCTCACTTTACTTGATGAAAAAGTTTTAATTGGACATTTGGACCTTGAATAACTGATTCACCCCCCATCTTAGTTATTCTAAAGCATTTCTAACATTTTCCTATGACACATGGTTCTAGAATTTTTTTGATGCCATATACAAATGGTCATTTATTTATCTTCAATTCATTTGCATTATATGGTATGGTTTCTACTTTGTGTTATGTTGTTTATTTACTCCTCCAAAACACTTCTATGTGACTTTAGATTGATCTCACTCAATTATGGGGAGGCATAAGAATGATCTCAAATTTGGAACCTCAACTTAAACTCATAAGTAGGTATAAGTGGCCTAGTTCATATTTCATGCAATCTTCTAGTCGCTATGAGTGATCTAGTTCATATTTCATGCAATATATTATTATGTGATGGTATTCAAAAGTCATTCACTATGTATTTAATTTTGAATTGTGTATTTGAAACAAAATATAGCTTATTGGTGGAGGATGGTGTGAAGAGAAATAGGAGGACGACTTGTATTGTTTGAAATTGTATTTTTATTGTTTGAATTGTTGACAACTTGCTACTAATTCATTTGGCCTACTCCACTTTACACATGCAAAGTGAGAATAGAAAAGACCCAGATGCCAAACACCTCTATTTTTTCATAATACTGAGAACTTCACAGATTTCAACATTTAAATGTAGCATGAAATAAAAAGGAGCAATATAAATTTTGTGTGAGAAGAAGCTCAACATTATCCAACATACAAATAGATTGCATAGTAGAAATTCTGCTCAAAGGTAAAGTGTTGGTAACATGTGAAATATAATAATAAGCAAAGTAAAAACCAAAATAAGATGGTTGCATACCATCTACATGATCTCCACCAATGGAAATGCTAGTTCTAGCTGCCATGACCATTGTCATTCCAATGATTACATCAAATAAGTATTCATATTTTCTATCAAATGCCATTTTTGTAAAGGAAAAAGGTGTAAAATCATATCAGCTTATGATGAATTGATATATTTTTTAGAGAATAGAAATATATAAACATTTTTATCAAATACTATTAAACTCGTTGAACTTCTATGTTGGATCTTCCTTGTGTGATTAGAATATATTTTTACACTACACTAATTCATTTCCATGTTAGACACAATGAAACATGAATGCATATTGATTAATCTTAAGTTCGACAAGGATCTAAATTTAGACCATCCATACATATTATGAGCTTTTTCTACTCTTCCAAACATGTAAAGGATGAATAAACTGCTAAAATGTGATGTGATCTTCATTTTCATTCATTTTACAAACACATTGACTTGTAAATGCAGTGAAGAACATTAATAAATATTTTGTCACCCAATTATGGGTAAATATGCTCATTATTCAAATTAAAAACAACTTAAAATGTGATCAAATTAATGCTACCTTTAAACATTACATACTCACACACTAATTTCTTTGCTACTATCTTTGAATAGTAATACCAATTCTGAGCTCCAAAAGAGAAATAGAAGAAATTAGTTTAATAAAGTTGGAATATGGATATAAGTTTACAAGTCTTTCCATGGTATACAAATGAAAAGTAAATGGGTTACCTTGGTTTGGATGTAGTAATGAAGGTTTCTCTAGTAGTCCTTATTGACTATGGTTTGTGGATTTCTTATGGGGTTGAGGTTGTTTAGAGAAACTGTCAAATGACTACTAGAAACTAGAACACTAAGGAGGGCTATAATTACCTAATTAGAAAATAGCTAATACCAAAGACAAACATCTATTCAAAATAAGGACTATTTGTATGGTGGCTTGTGGACTGTAACACCATCTATTGTCATATGGGAACAACTTACAGACTAGATGGAGGCTACCATTATCGAGATTGTGAATAATAGAATATTGAATATGAAAAAAGTGGCAAAAAGATGACTTAATAGGATGAGAAGATGAGAGATAGATGGATTGGATTTAAGATTCCATGTTATGTTAGTTTGAGCTTCACTTGGTTTCAAGAACATTATAATATTCTATATTTAACAAAGCTAACCATGTGAAGGTGGAAGCTCATTTGGCCTCACCCCCTCCCACTAACATCAATGTAAATTAGACATTATCATCTAATTACATACTACATTCATTTATTCATCCATTTATGAACTATAACATTCAATCAATACAATCACATAACATTCATTAATATGATATAAAATTCATTAATACACAATACTATTCAAGACTTCATTAACACATAACAATATTTATTAACATAAAATAAAACTCAATATTAATACACAAAATTCATAGATAATTACTTAAAACAAATTTCTTTCATTATCCAACAAGGTTTATCAAAGAGAATTTTTGAAACATCATTTCTTTTTTTTGTTTTCCTTACCTCTATTAAGAAAAAGGCTAATAGGAGCATTGATATCTTCCTCATTATCGTCCTCTTGTGGCACATGTAATGTCAAATTATGATGCCTCCTCCTATTTGGAGGAGTAGGAGGTTGCTACACTAAAGGGGGCTCTGTTGCAAGAACAAGTAAATGAGTTTAATTGGCATACTCTTTTTCTTTTTTTAATTGTTACAACTATTTTATTAAGTAGTACAAAAATACCATGCATTTTTCTTACTTGACAATGCCACATCATGTAGATTAATATTTTGATCTGCCACCACATCAACATGCTAAACACTTGGAACATGCTCTAAAATATTCAAAAAAAGGATACAGATCAAATTTCAATTGAACATGTTAAATTGTATTCATAATTGCATAATTAATTTCCAATATAAAATTAATACCTCCACCACTATAAAGCACATCAAGACCTTCATTACAAGTAGTTTCTATGATAGGATATGAAGGCTATAGTGAAATGTTATGCACATTGTTATGTAGTCAATTTATGTTCAAAACTAACACCAAACAAGAAATTTCTCAACTATTCTATTTGATTTACTTTTCATCTAACCAATATAACTGTGAGATCTCATTTAGTGCACTAGATTCTTGGGAAATGCTTTTAGATTCTTGCCATAGGAGTGCAACCATGACTTTATAGCCTTCCTTCAAGGGAATTTTTTTATCTTCATCTATGAGCTCCACATTGAATATTGTGCTCTATATTTTTTGCTTAATATCGTCAATTTTGCATGTATGGTTTCATTAAAAGAAATTGTTTGCAAAATTATATAAAATAATTATATGAAATTCCATTGCTGCTACTTACAAGATGAGACTAGAGATTCATATAGCTACTAGAGCCAAGTTTGTGTCGGCCAACCTTTTCTAGTCTTGCTTTTGTAGGCACGGATGTGTCTTGTAGTCTATGAATAGTTTCAAACATGTTAGATTATATATTTACAAAGATCACTAATTAGTGCATGATTACATTTTACTTAATAATATCATGACATACCTTCTTTTTCCCTATGCTGGTTCATTTCCTCTATTTTCACATAGTATTTTCTCCTTTACATCTCCTATTATCTCATTTCACTCCATTGGTGGGATCATAGGAGGACAATCATACTTTGGGTTCTCCTTTAGACCCCTTCTATATTGATCCTTCACAATCTTTATATGCCTTGATGCTCTTTTTAGAAGTAAGGTGGTGTCAAAAATGTTTTTTTCTAGATAGGTCCTCAAAAGATGTAATTAGCTAATTTTTTAATTCAGAAGCTTGTTCATTCCACCTTAAAAAAAAAAAAAGATTTTTAGATCAATAACTTTAATATAGTACAATAAATGGAAGAAAAGAATTTTTTTATAGCAATGATATGAAACTACATACCTTTTATGTATGATGGGTCCAAATAGCCTCAATGCCATATCAAAAAAATGATCAAAGAAAATATTATTACGTACAAAAACATAAGGGACTTTAAGACCAAAATGAGTTATTTATAAGTAAACTAAAATTACACTTTAATTAATAACAATTTTAAAGCACCTAGAATCTTTTGTAATTTTAACTAAAACATAGTTTTCTTGTTTAACAATAATATGCCTACAAAAAAACTAGTACTAGTCACACAGACTACTCCAAGAAATGGATTAGCTTTAGTAGTATTGGTCTCTATTGCTCTATCAATTGAAAGTATATCTATTAGTGTACAAAATAGGTACATGAGTACAAAATCCACCCAATAAAAAAAAATGCATCATTAGAACATTATAAAATATAGAAAAATAAGGTTTTACCAGTTGTAGTGGGGATAGATGAGGATGTTTACATGCTCCTTGTTGCTGATAATGCTCAAGGAAATATCATGCCATCAATAAAAGGAGGTGTCCATACTTCATCATGAGCTAAAGAATACAATATTGTTAACAAAGACATTTGCAATGGATAATGATCAAATGGGATACTAGCTATAAGCATCCAAAAATAAAAGTTAAGTGTTATAATGTTGATGAAAAAAAACAAAGAAAGTGTTACTTACATGAATGTTGTGCGCTACAACCCTCACCATGTTCACCATGTAGTTTCACAAGTGTCACATAAATATGTAGAAGAAAACATAATATTTTAGATCATGATCCATAAGATACTATAAAATATAAAGATCTATTGAATTTATATTATTTCTTTAGATTAATTACTTCTTACCTTCAAAGATTTGACACTACAGTCCAATTGTTTTTTCAGTGCCTCTTTCTCCTCACTTGTGTCACAATCATTGATAATGTTAACAATTTCATCATTGTATCTTTGTTTGAGTGATGTTGGAGCATCTTGGGTTCACTTGCAATCCTACATGTTTGGAGGGATTTGTGTTTAAGTGTTGTGGAGCTTGGTAGATACTGGTGTTCAACATACATTTGGATCTTGACATGGTCTATGGTTGCTCAGCATGGTTTGGGAACTCAGCATGGTCTTGGTTGCTCGGCATGGTTTGCAGTTGCTTGGCATGGTTTGGGAACTCGACATGGTATATAGTTGCTTGGCATGATCTAGGAATTCAGCATGGTCTATAGTTGCTTGACATGGTCTGGGAACTTGTCATGGTCTTGGTTTCTTAGCATGGTCTTGGGACTCAGCATGGTCTTTGGGTTGCTCGACATGGTTTGGGAGGAGCTTGGCCTTGCTTAGTAATTTGGTTCATGTTGTAGACCATATAACTAATTTTATATAATGATTTAGAGGATAAAAATTTCACAAATTAAAGAAGGTCTAGATATATAACTATGGTTTGAAGCACGAGTTCTAATTCATTAGGATCTAGGAGATATCATAATATTACTAAGACATCAATTTTGGGCATTTAATTATTGTTGTAGGCCGACTTGTGGCATTTAATTTATGTATTTGTATTTAATTTTTGTTCTAGGCTGACTTGTGGCTTAGATTGGTAAAAGTAGGGGTTGTGGGAAAGTATTTAGTCATGATTCATCCATCATGGAGAAGATGAGGAGCTTGAAGAGAAAATTTGGAGAAGAGCTAGTAGTTGCAGCTTGGAAAAAAAGGAGATTGCTTGTGGGCTTGCGAGCACATGTTGAGATCTACCTTTGGAGTTTCTATCAGAGTGTGGATCTAGAATTACTAGGGTTTGGATTAGATCTTGAGGGATCTTGAAAAACTATCCTTGTAATTTCTATTATATTTGGCCATAACTGGGAAGGCCTTACAACTCAACACATTACATGTAAGCAGTTATATCTATGAATAAAGAGTTGTGATTTGGTATCAAATCGTGCATTGTTGTTTCTTCTTGTTGTGTTTCCACTGCATGGTTGTATTTTTGGGGCTAGCACATCTCCTTTGGGGATTTTTCTTCCTTCTATTGTGTCAAGTGGTATTAGAGCAAAGGTTGTTCCTAAGTGTGTAGACAGATCATCGAAGTTGAGGTAGTTTGCACTAGGACTCATGTTGAAGGTTGATCTTGTAGCTAATTGATATTTTGGTCTATGAATTTTAGGGTTTGCTAAAATTTTTGAAGATGCCTCCAAAAATATTGGACCCTAGGGAAATTTTTGATCTTACCGATGTTTTGGAAGAATTGATTTTAGAGAAGGTTAAAGTAGATTTTAGATCTGAGTTTGAGGATGGTAGAGTAGAGTTTAGATCTTAGATAGCATCAATGAAGAGTGACATGATAGCTGAAATTGTGAGTGATTTAGGTGGTGTACCTAGGCATGTGGGTACTGAAGGTAGTTATGAGGAAGTTGCTAAAGACTTTGAAGTTGTTGGATGTAGTGGTGAGGATAGATTTGATCATGTGGAGGAACCTATTGGCTAGTCAGTTTGCTCAACCTAGATCTTAGTTGAAGCTAAAGCATAAGATGGAGGTTTCTAATTTTTTAGGTACTTTGAATCTTGAAGACCTAATTGATTAGATTGGTGAATTGGAAGACTACATTGAGCTTGAGGATATTGAGGATCCACTCAGAGTAAGGTTGGCACAAACTAAGCTAAAGGGACATGCTACTCTTTGGTGGAAAGAACTACAAAGGGATAGAGAAGAGGAAGGTGAAATGAAGATCACTAGATGGAGGTTGATGGTGACTAAGTTGAAGGCTAAATTCATTCCTACTAATTATGAACTTGATTTTTTTAAGAGGTTGCATAATCTATAGTAGAAGGATATGACTGTGAAAGATTATATAGAGGAATTCTACAAGTTGACTATTCAGTCTGGTCATAGAGAATTGTCAAAGCAAAAGGTAGCATAATATATTAATGGTTTGAGATTAAATATTTAGGATGAGGGTGGTATGCTAAATATTTATTTAGTTGAGGATGCTTATTGGTATGCTTTGAGAGTAGAGGAGAAGCTAAAGAGGAAGAATCAAGGTAGTTCTTGAGGGAAGGAAAAGTAAGATAGTTCAACACAAGCTAAACAAAAAGCATATGGTGAACCAAAACCTGTTGAGCAAAGAAGAAGGACAAGTGGAGGTGGGTTTAGAGGTAATTGCTTCTAGTGTGGTCAAGAGGGGCATAGATCTTTTGAATGTCTAATTGGTAGGACAACTACTATTGTGGATGAGGTTGAAGTCCAAAATAGTCAGGCTGAGCAAGGAGAAATTTTGTTGGCTTGATGGCTACTAGTTGGTGAGAGGACATTGGATTCTTGTCAGAGGACTTTTTTGGTTCAAAACTCATTGTAAGTCTGGTGGTAATTTCTACAAAGTGATTGTGGATGGTGCTAGTATTAGTAACCTTGTTGTTGAAGAGATGGTTCAGAAACTTGGTTTAAAGAGAATGAGACATCCTTATCCTTATAGGATTCGTTGGTTGCAAGGTGAGCATGCTTTGGAAGTGAGGGAGAAATGCCTTGTTGATTTCCAGATTGGGTAGTATAAGGATCAAGTGTTCTGTGATATTGTGGATATGAACAATTGTCATGTGTTTCTTGGTAGACCTTGGTAGTATGATTGCAAGACTATGCATGCTTGTTTCAGGAATGTGTTTACTATTGAGAAAGGTGGTAGGAATTTTTTCCTGATTCCTTTATAGAATGAAGATCTCGGTAGGAGGAACCCAAGTATTGGTAGCTGAGTTGAGTTGGTAGATTTTGAGAAGGTTGGGGATCAACATGGAAATTAGACCTATGGAACACCTGTGGTGGATGTGAATAAGAAAAAAAACAAGGGAAAGAGTGTAAAAGTTGAAGACTCAGAGGACATGTATGTGAAGAAATAGTTTTGGATTTATGTTTTGAATCCCAAAAGATGTTCTTCTAGTTACTAGAACATCTTTTTGAACCTGGGTTGTCTATTGTAGGAGCATCTTGGGTTCACTTGCAATCCTGCTTGTTTGGAGGGATTTTTGTTAAGTGTTGTGGAGCTTGGAAAATACGGGTGTTTGGCATACACTAGGAGCTTGAGATGGTCTATGGTTTCTTGGCATGGTTTGGGAACTCGGCATGGTCTTGGTTGCTCAACATGGTCTATAGTTGCTTGGCATGGTCTAGGAACTCGGCATGGTCTATAGTTGCTTGACATGGTCTAGGAACTTGGCATGGTCTATAGTTGCTTAGCATGGTTTGGGAACTTGGCATGGTCTTTGGTTGATCAACATTTTCTATGGTTGCTTAGCATGGTCTTGGGAATCAACATGGTCTTTGGGTTGCTCGACATGGTTTGGGAGGAGCTCAGCCTTGCTTAGGAATTTGGTGCCTATTGTAGACTATATAACTAATATTTTTTAATGAGTTAGAGGATGAAAATTTCAATAATGTAAGAGTGCCTACATTTCTACCTATAATTTGAAGCAAGAATTATAATTCTTTTGGAGCTAGGAGATATGACAATTTTACTAAGACATCAATTTTGGGCATTTAATTGTTGTTGCAGGTTGATTTGTTGCATTTAATTTATGTATTTATATTTAATTTGTGTTTTGGGACAACTTGTGGCTTATATTGGTATAATTAGAGTATTTGGGGAATTCTTTAGTCATGATTCATCCATCATGGAGAAGAGGAGGAGCTTGAAGAGCGAATATGGAGAAGAGTTAGTAGCTGTGGCTTGGAAAACAAGGAGATTGTTTGGTGGCCTTGCGAACAAAAGTTGAGATCTTCCTTGGGGGTTTCTACTAGAGTGTAGATTTGGACTAGCTAGGGTTTGGATTAGATGTTGAGGGATCTTGCAGAACTATTATTGTAATTGCTATTGTATTTGGTCATAACTGGGAAGGCCTTACAACCTGGCACATTGCATGTAATCAGTTATATCTATGAATAAAGAGTTGTGATTTGGTATTAGATCTTGCATTGTTGCTTCTTCTTGTTGTGTTTCTACAACATGGTTGTATTGCTGGGGCTAGAATATCTCCTTTGGGGATTCTCCTACCTTCTGCTACATCATTGAGTTGTTAGGCCATTAATAGGGTCAGCACTAAGGGTGATGTCATGTAGAAATCACACTTGTATTTTAGATCATATTTGATCTATTGTCATTCTAGTTTTTCTGTATCATCTATGACATCAATATTAGTAAAATTTCATCAAAAGAACTCCAAAGAAATAAAGAAAAGAACTTAATAATATGACATTTGTTTCTATATAATTTGAACAATTACAATCATTAAGGTTTACCTCTACTGAAGGTGTGTGAGATGGTGCATCCCTGCCTATGTGTGGTGGTCTACCCATTTCGCTTTGTGAAAAAGATGAGTAATTCTTAGGAATCAAAAGAAAAATAAAAGTATTTGACATGTTGTACTTAATGTTTATATCTTCACATATGGCTTCCAAAGAAAATCTTGGTGTAACTAATGTGTATATCTACAAAATTCAATATTAGTAAAATTCTATCAAAATAACTCCAAAGCCATAATGAAAAGAACATAATAATAAGATATTTGTTTATATATAATTTGAAAAATTATAATAATTAAGGTTTACTTCTACTAAAAAAAGTGCATGATATGGTGCATTCCTACCTATGTGACATGGTGGTCTATACATGTCACCCTATGAAAAAGATGAATAAGTATTAGCATTTGACATGTAGTACTTAATGTTTATATTTGCACTTATTGTTTTCAAATAAAATTTTGGTGTACATAACTAATGTTCTTATCTACAAAGCTCAATATCAATAAAATTCCATCATAATAACTCCAAAGCCATAATGAAAAGAACATAATAATAAGACATTTGTTTATTTATAATTTGAACAATTACAATAATTAAGCTTTACCTCCATTGAAGAAGGTATGTGAGATGGTGCATCCCCACCTATGTGTGGTGGTCTATCCATGTTGCCCTATGAAACAGATTAGTAATTCTTAGCAATCAACAAAAAAATGAAAGTAACATACTTACCAAAAAAATATTTATTAATAATAAAGTAGATTGTATATTGGATTCAATATTAATTGGAGGCAATTGGTTTAAATGTTATAATTAGTAGTCCCATAATAGGGAAAAAAATTTATCTACACGATTCAAATTATAATCTATTAAAAGCTCTTCCTTTGGACTTATTTATCTTATCACACATACAAAAACATGATTTCCTTCACATTCCTCAAATATACAATTCACCAACTTATTAGTTGACACATGTCAAGAACTATTTATAAATCCTGTAGTATTCCCTATTGCTTTTGGCCTTCTATCAATATCCATAATGAACATTTTACTTTGATCATTTTCTTTGCATTGTATATAATTTTGTGACAATGCATACCTATGCATGCTCTTTTTTATATTGCATAATCCACATCCAATTATTGTAATTGTAACAAGGTCCCACATACTTGATCCATTCAACAACTTTATTGTAATAGACCTTTATACCATCCATAGAAAATAGGTCCAAACCATGTAATGAAGATGGAGCTATACGATATATCCTTTCATTAATAGAAGAATCAGTGTTAACTAGAGGTAGTTCCTTGGGTAGCCATTTGTTTTGAAGATGTGTGTACCTTAAGGGAACCTCCCAATCACCTTCACTCCCATTATCATAAGAACATGACCCCCCCCCCCCCCCCCATAGCAAGAAAAAATTACATTCATTTTTTGAATTTTCTCCTAATCTTTTGACCTCTAGTTGATCTCCCTATTTTAGACCTACTAGATGTCTCACTTTTGTCTTCTATTTCCACATTTTCCTCACTCAAGGAAGACAAATTAGACAAATACCTATTTTAGTGATATTTTCAATCCATAAATGAGAGACACACTAGGACAAAAGTTTATGTTGAAGGTGAAGAGAAGATATGCAAATAAAAAATTGTATCTATAGGGTCTATTGAAATATAATTGTTGATCCATGTGACTATGCAAGATCCTGGTCAAAGGCATTGAATAGCCTACATATGTAAATCATTTATCTAAAGTTAGCCAAAAATTTGGTGTAACTAATGTGTATATCTAAAAATATTTTTGACATGTTCTACTTAATGTTTATATCTGCACATATGGTTTTGAAAGAAAAAGTTGGTCACCTTGCTTATCAAATTCACCCATATTATTATAAATGAAAAATTGTCTACTTAGAATGCTCTATAAACTAAAAATTACATAGAAGACAAAAGTTACATGATGCATTCATAAAAAATAAAAAAAATTCTATAAATAAAAAATCATGACCCCATCATACTTGATATTGATCATACCTTGATAGACATTTCATTGATCATGTCATTGGTCATCATCTTCATCCATGTCTTCATCATCACCATCATCGCACTTATCACTTTGATCATCATCATCACCACCACCATCTTTATCATCATTATCATCAGCTTCATCACCATTATCATGACCATCATCACCATGATCATTACTATCTTTATTAGCATGATCATGATCATGATCACTAGTATCATCAGCATGACTAGAATCATCATCTTCTTCTTCTTCTTCATCATCATCATTGGGTAATAGTATTTGTGATCATCATTTACTTTGTTTTTTGATTCTTTAATATCTTCTTCTTCCATCACATTATACTTTACTATCCTTCCTCTTGGATCATGTCTAATAAAAAATGACCAACCTGGTTTGTGTGGAATGCCAAAGTAAAACACTTGCTTGCATTGGCTTAGAAGAACATATGGCTCATCTCCAACTGATCAAATGACCTTGTATTAATCATTGTAAATCCACTATCATATTCAATAATAGTCCTATTAGGATCATTTCAATTCAATTGTAACCTATACCATTTGATGACAAATAGAACTAACTTGAATGAATTAAAGTCACACTCAAGTATATCATCCAAAATTAGATAGTATCAATTTTTAGATTGTTGAGGAAGTATGTCAATTCTAGATGAACTATTGGTGATTGTGAAGATAGCACTTATCCTAGAATCACATGTTTTCTTCATTTTGTCTAACTTTTTTATGTAAAATTTACGACCATGGTAGTACATATGTTTTTGATGTTTGACCTACAATTATTCAAACATGTCAAGATTATTTGCATCAATCTATGAGTTGATATTAAAATTATGGCTAATGATTAGTAATCTTCCACATACCTTTGTATCTCTTAATTCATATACTAGATCAAGTGCCATTGGCGTAACATTGGGATCTCCATTACGATGAGCTTCTTTAACCAAAAATGCAATACTATCCCATGTTAATAAGCGACCATTTTCTTGAGACTATTCAATCCATACTATCATCTAATCAAGATTGTTTTCAATATACAAATGTAGTGCATCCCACTCACAACCAACTATAAAGGAAACAATTAGACTAGTTAGAAACAACTTATATTGATGATGGATAAGAATTAATTAACTACAAAAAGAAACTTATAATTACCTCTCACTCTTGTCAATCTACCTTTCCCTATCAATACTTACCTTTGAATTTGTCAATAGAGTTGGGATCCCAAATGCAATCTACATATATATTTACTAGAAAATTTGGAAGATATTCACTAATGTACACCATGGTCTAGTATACCATATATCCCTCTAACATAGAACCCTTAGGATGTGCTCTTTGTTGAACCAAGCCCTTCATAAATTTAAAGTGCCTCTCAACCATCCACCTTGACCTAGTTTTTAAAGGTCCACACAATTCAATCTCCTCAACTTGACGTATGAGGTAGTATTCTTGAGCATTGAAAAAGGTTGAAGGTAGACACTTTTTCATTTCACACATAAGTTGTGGAATTTTTATCTTCCACTATTTTATATCTTTTTTATCAATTTCTTTAGTTGATAACCACCTAAAATAGATTCAAAATGCAAGAACATTCAAATGAGATTTTAGATAAAATTATACAAATCTAAGAAAAACAATTCTAGCCTCGTGTATTTTTCAAGATCATATATAACTTGTTTAATATTGTTGTCAAACTAGTGTGGGAGGGATAGAGGTAGGACATATTGCAATCATTAAAAAGTTGTTTGTTTCAATATATTATTAAATAATACAATAGGTAGTACATTCAATATTATTAATATATTATAAATAGAGAACATGACTTACATTGACGAAAGTATTCCGATTATGCATTTTCAAACCTAGCCCAAAATCACCTTTCTTTGATAGAAGAGTGATTATATTTGTAGCAAATCCTATGGAATTTTTTTTTTTTTTTAATAACTTCTTTTAATGAATCACTTTGTTTCTCTATTAATAACCAAATAAGGACACTCATATTTATGCAATCTCCATTGCTCTTTGATTCAATAAAAAATTTTAGTGCATGATTGTATTCAAGACTGTCAATAAAAATTTTGGCAATTTTTTCTCTATCATGCCTTCCATCTAATATTTTCCATAGTGTCTCTATTACATTCTTTCCAACATGCATAGTATGAAACAAATGGACAAATGGGAGATCTTTGTAGTATGGTAACCTACTAAATTGATTAGGATAACTTTTCATTCCTCCAGGAAGTTGGTCATTGATGCCTTGAAAAACTTCATGAGCATCAATTACATCATTACTAAATATAAGACAATATTAAAATATAAATTTCAAACTTCAAACGACAAACTAGACATTACCTCCATGATTTAGTTGATCATATTCCAACTTCTATAGATGAGGTGTCATTTTTCATGGCCTTGATGATATCTCTTCTTTCCCATTAAAAAAGATATTTTTTGGTAATTCAATACTTATGATTATTGTGGAGAAATTCCCTAAACTCATTGAACACCCACTTTCTTAAACTTCTTGAATGACGAGATTTCATCTTCGGACCATAAACTAGACATACCAATTTTCCCTTTGTCTAAAGAGCTAAAAGATCATGTACAATTGGATCATGTACAATTATCATGTGCAACTTAAGCATGCAACAGTAATTTGTAAGCACTATAATAGACCAAAAATATGTGATCTTAACAATCTAGCATACTGTAAAAATGAGTTAATCCAGGGGCATCATGCATTGTTCATACAAGCATTGTATGGAATTGAAATTTTCAATGTCCTATTGGTCTAGATATGTCATAGACAGTGATGCCATTCCATAACTTCAACAACTCATCAATTAGGGGTTCAATATACACGTGCATATCTTTAACTTGGTAATTACCTACTAATTGAATGAACATAAAAATTACATAATTATTATGACCATTTCCATGCACTATTTATAAATTAATTTACATAACTATTAAATGAAAAAATACCTAGCACAATCATTGACAACATTATGTGCTCCCTCTTTATAGACATCTAAGGAGGAATGTTATTGTTAATAACAAAAATAGGCCACACTAAGTAAACAGATCTATATCTCCAAATGGATTGATACTATTTGATGCCAATGAAAGCTTTAGATTATGAGGTTCTTCTTTAAAAGTGTGACCATGTTTCTTGTATCTCTTTGAACGCAAAACTGTCTGTAGGCATTCACATAATGTCATCTTAACTTCTGTTGCATGCATAGTAATCTATAAAAGTAACAAGCTAGTGCACCTGAATAATCGTTGAAGATGTGGAATAGTGAGAATGTACCAAAAAACCTTGTGAGGCACCTTTTTTGTTATTTGATCTAATTGATATCTACTAATATGACAATTAGGGCATTTTGTTTCAAATTCATGTTGTTTATAATATAGAATGTGATCATTGAGACATGCATGTATTGTCTAATACTTCATTCCAATCTGATTCATAATGGTAGATAATTCTTAGTATGTATGAGGTAGAATGTTTGATTGTGGTAACAAAAACTTTCCTATCAACCTACAACAACAAATATGCATTGGTAATATGATGAATAGTAATTGTGTTCTAACATTGAAGATGAAAAAAATGGCATACCTTAGCATATGTGACATTGCTAAACTAGATAAACCATTCATAACCTTTAAGTTCACCAACAACACTATAGCTAAGAGAAGAGTTATTTGGGGGTACAAGTACAAAGTTGTGTCACCTTTTAGGCTGACTTATCAGAATGACTAAATTTGAATATTTCTATCTAAAAATTAAGTTTTTTCAAACATATGATCCATATAAATTCATTCTATCTAAGTTATACATGGTCTCACACTTTTACAATTGGAAATGTCTATTAAATGCATGTTTTATGCTACTTTGTATTTGATTACTAAAGAAATTTAAAAATATTAGAAAAGTGGCATTTCAATAATCATTACTATTTTAATGTTTAAGGAGGAGGATGGCAAAGCAGTGGCAACAAAGATGTAGGGGGTATTTTCATTGAGGTATGCGACAAAATGAGGTCAAGCAATCTAGTTTTGACCCTGTCCCTCAAGGTTTTTCTTCCATTTTCTCCACTACACCAATTGTTCAACCAACACAAGATCATGATTTCATGTAGATTTTTTCTTCAACTCAAGTGGTTCAACTAGTTGGTTTTGCTTCAAACCCTTTTTTGTTTTAGAGGTGCACATTTAGAGATGTAAATTATGATCAAAATCAGAGTGATATTGATAAATCAATCTTCAAAGGGAAAGCAATTGTTCAGCCTACAAAGCCTTTTTTCCTTAACCCTTGCTTCCATGATCAATAATCAGGATGGAAATCTCAAGCTTTAGATGTTGTATATGCAAAGACTTGGGCTAATTCACCATATTTTGAAGAGGGTGAATCTTCTTACCAAAATCAATGACCCCAGTCTTTGAAAATTTTTGAGTGGGAAAAATTATTTCAAAATAACATAGCGCGAGAGAACCTGCATCTTAAGGTAAAGGGATACCAATCTAAAAATATGAGGTTCAAAACTACAAAAAACCATAAATCTTTCACACATAGAAGGAGTAATCATAGGGTTTTTAAAAAATAGCTTGCATTTGATATCTATGAGGGAGCTCCTCCTGGTTCGCCCACTCAAATGCAAAATAATTTGATCCAAGAGAAGAAGGATTCGTGGCCGCTTGTGTTTCCAAATGGTCCTTCTAGATCCCCCTTCATTCAAAAAAAGATTTTCTGAAAGAAAGTTTAGAGTAATGTAGTTCAAGTTCCTCAGAACCTTATACATGATCAACAATTGCATGTCACTTGGTGGAACAAAGTTTAGAATGATGTGGATCAAGTTCCTCAAAACAATACTCATGAACATCAGTTGCATGTCACCTTTCCTAATCAAATTTTCTAGAACTTGATTGATACTATTTGATAATTAGCCCTCATAGGTAATTTTTCTCTTTCATCTTTATCATTCTTGGATATTAAGAACTGGGCTTTCAATTCCTAGCCTAGCCTTAAAGATATTTTTTACACTAATTCAGAATCTAATTTCTTTATTGCTATATTTGACACCAAAGAAGAAAGAGATGTTGTTCATAAGAAGAAGTTTTGGTTTTTTCATGGAGTGGGGCTATATACCATGTTGTAGATCCCAAATTTCAATCCTAGAGATATTAATATTCATTTTTTTCCGTATTGGGTTTCTTTTCCTCATCTGCCACTGGAATGTTGTTATCCTGAGATAGTGAAAATTATAGCTAACAAGTTGGGTATTTTCGTGAAACATGATTTGATTATGTATGAATTCCCTCACATGGAAGTTAGGGTTTGCATACTACTTGATATGCACAAAGACTTTCCTACTTCTATATCTCTCATATCTAAATGGGGTAAATGGTTACAATCAGTCAAGATTTAGGATGCATCTGTGGTCAATAAATTTCAAGCTAATCTTGGTCATTTCAGCAGTATGTGTCAAACTGGTCAAGAGGGTGCTTTACAAGTATGTCTAGATCATTGTATTGACCCAAATATTTGTTCTTAGAAAATTATATCATTGTATTGACCCAAATATTTGTTCTTAGAAAATTAATTTTCTGTATTGTAGCACTTTCAAATCCAACAATTTATACTCCATATCAGGAGATCAAGACTATAAAACAAGGGATCAAGACTATACACAAGCTTACTTGAACAATGAACACACAAAGTTAGATGAGCATGAATATACATGCATGCATACTGGCCAAATAATGCAAAATCCGATTACATTCAATCATATGAACATGCTTTATCTGCAACAAATGTTTTGGATTGTGGCTTTCTTTTAGTGGGTGTGCTTGACAAATAAAGCTTTTTTGTTGGACGCTTCCTCATCTCCATTGGATTCCTTTATATATGTGATTTCAAAATCATCTACTTTGAAAGATACTCATCAACTTGCAATTCCAAAATCATTAAATTTGATCACTCTCCAAAATAGAAGTTTCTCGCTATCATTATCAAAATGGCCTATGTGGCGCCTAACTATACAACCTTCTCCTATTGTATTGACTTTTATCTATGATCAAATTGTATTTGAAATTGCAACCTCTATTATTTTGGTATTGCAAAAGAAGAAGGTATGCAAGATTCAGACTATAATTCACTTGTGATTGATAAATTGCTTCAAGAGTTTCAATTTTGGAATAATTTGATACCAAATTAGACATCTGATAGTAAGAGATATTTTAACCAGTTTCCTCAAATCATGGGTGCACCAAATGAAGAGTTAATGGTAGAAGATCCTATGGGGTTAGAGACAAATATATATCAGTAAGTGCAAAAATCTACTGATTTAATTACTCAAGAGTCCCATTTTCAACTTGGTCAAATTCAATCTTCGCAGGATGAGGGAGTCACTATTGAAGAGCAATATAATTTGAAGGTTCAAACTTTATCAATCCTACAAACTCCATCCATAATAGTTCCTAATGCTAAAACACCTAAGGTGAGAGGTAGACCAAAGGGCACCAAAACTAAAACAAAAATTGTAGCAGGTATTCAAACAACATTGGATAATAGTTTTACTATCACCAAAATATTGACAAGGAGAACAAGGTGTTCTCCTTGTCCACAATGAAAATCATTTCATGGAATGTCAGGGGTGTCAATGCCTCTAACAAAAGGAAAAGAATCAAACAAGTTATTGATTTTTTTCAAGCAGATATTATTTTATTGTAGGAAACCAAATTATCCCAAAGTAATTTTGATAAAATAGTTGCTAAGTCAAAAAAATGGAATTCTCATCATGTTCAGGGAATGGGTGCTTCAGGGGGTCTAGTAGTTCTTTGGAATCCAAGTTATATAGTTAATTCATAGCTCCTCTGACAAGATAATAATTGGTAGATGATACATATAATCACATTTGATATATCTTTTGTTCTGATAAATGTATATGGGTCCACTTCATCTTTGGACAAAGTATGTTTATGGGAATCTATCACTCAATCTCTTTAGGATCAAGACCAGCAACAAGTTGTTATTGGAGGTGATTTTAATGCTTTATTATCACAATCAAAGAAAATAGAGGTATCATTCCCCCCCCCCCTAAAACTCTACAAGACTTTAATTGTTTTGTGGATAATAATAATCTTATGGATATTCATCCATCTAATGGATTATTTACTTGGACAAATAAGAGATCTGGGTTTGCACATATTGTTGCTCGTCTAGATAGATTTCTTTTATCTCTTGACTGGAAGCTGAGCTATTCAGATATTTCTTTAGAAATTGTCACATCACCAGGATCTGATCATTTTCCTATATCCTTAAACATCATTTTCAAAGACAAATGTAGTGATTAGCATTTGTATTCATCATTTAAATTTGAAATTATGTGGCTAAGGCATCCAAAAAAATTACACAATATTCAATAGTGGTGGAATGGAGCCCCAGTGGAGGGGCTTAAAATGCATCAATTTGTGATGAAATTAAAATATGTCAAATCTCAAATTAGAATTTGGAATCAGCAGGTCTTTAAAAATGTGTTCCATCAAAAGGTGGTAGTCAAATAATAGCTAGAAGAAGTACATAATCAGATAATTCAAAAGGGAATGAATGAAGAAACATATTCTTATCAGAAAAATCTACAATTAGAATGGGAGGAATTGTGTGCTAGAGAAGAAATGTACTGGAGACAAAAGTCTCGAGAACTATGGCTTCAGGAAGGGGATAGAAACACAAAAAAATTCCATGCTTCAGCAAAGCAAAAAAGAGTTAATAACACAATATTTCATATCAAAGATGCTATCTTAGGCGATCCCTTTACCAATGAAAATCATATCAAGAATGAAGGCATCAAATTCTTCAAAAGTCTTCTTGCACCTGATATCTTGCCCTCTCCTACCACCTCACAAGTTGATGAACTCCTTGTCTCTATTCCAAAAATGATAACATCTCAGGAAAATGATATTTTGATGGCACCTTTTACTATTCAAGAAATTTGTAAGGTTGTTTTTTCTTTCCCACCAGATAGAGCTCCAGGCCTAGATGGTTTTACTGCTTTGTTTTATCAAAGTTGGTAGAATATTATTGGATGGGATTTATTGGTAGCTATTGAAGAATCTAGAAGATCTAAAAGCATGCTTAAGTATTTTAACACTACCAATATCTCTATCATCCCTAAAATTAAGGATCCCCAAACTTTTGTAGATTTTAGGGCAATCTCTTTATGTAACTTATCCTACAAGATTATAACTAAAGCCATATATCTTTGCATGCAGCATCTTATCCCATGTATTATTTCACAAGAAAAAGGTGGATTTTTTTTGGGAAGGAAAAATATGGAAGGGGCTTTAGTAGCACATGAAGTTCTCCACTCTATAAACACAAACCACTCTTCAAACTTTGTTATTAAGCTGGATATGATGAAAGCATATGATAGAGTCAACTAGAAATTTTTGTTTCAAGTGCTTTCCAAAATGGGATTTTCTAAAAATTGGTGTAAATGGATCAAGGCATGTATATCAGGAGCTTGGTTTTCAATGATTATTAATGGTAAACCTGTGGGTTTCTTTCCTTATACACAATGGATTTGACAAGGGGATCCTCTATCTCCAACTTTATTTATTATTATGGCTGAAGCCTTTAGCAAAACCATTTCGCATCAAAATATGCTAAATAAATGGCAAGGAGCTCTTATTTTAGGTACCAATATATCTATCACACATTCTCTTTTTGTAGATGATACACTTTTGTTTGGCTTTTCAAATGTTTAGGAGGCTCATCATATACTCAATACTCTCAATCTATACTCAACAGTGTTTGGGTAAGCCATTAATGCTCAGAAATCCAAGATCTATTTTTTCAATACTAAGAAAATGGTTTCAAATAAAATCAAATAGATTATGGGTTCCTCATAAGAAATCTTAGCCTCTGTATACTTGGGCATTCCTTTTTCTATGGGTTCAAATAAATGTTCATATTGGTCTTCAGTCATACAATGTATTCAGAGTAGAATTCCATCCTTGAAAGTTAGATGCCTATCACCGGCTGGAAGAATATTGTTGATCAAATCAGTATTAGCTACAATTCCAAATTATGTTATTGCTATCCTTAAAGCCCCACCTTGAGTATTGGCTACAATTCAAAAAATGATCAAGGGTGTTGGAGTTTTTTTTAAAAAGGACTAAAACTACTAAGCAACAAAATGCTTAATACCAAGATGATAATACTCATACAATCTAAAGGTTAGCCAATCCTTGTTAACAATTGCATGTATAAAACATTTGGATCCAACTTCTACAAAACCAAAGGTGGTTTTCTACTCTTTTGTCTTTGCAAAACTAGGGTGGGTATACCTAGGGATGATTCAAAACTGGAACAACTGTATAAGGATTATTCTTAGTTTCATTTTGATACTCATTTCAAAATCCTCAAACATATACATAATTCTTACTAACTTGATAAACACATCCCATAAAACAGATATGGCCAAGAATTCTTCTATAGATTTGCAAATGTTCTTAACAATAGTGGCTAACTAAAGCTAAAACATTCCATGTAGACAAGTGCTGGCTAGCTTTGAAGATCTACATGAAATACAAGTAAAATTTGATTTGATACTGCATTTTGATAATCATTTATGATATATTTCTCCTTCAGCTAAATCAATTTGATCAGTGCCTAATCCATTGGGGTTCATAGTCTATAGAAAATTCTCAGATCTAGTTTGTTGCTTTACAAAAAATTCTATCAGCAATTCTTATCAGAATTTATCATTCAAAACCCTTTCCATTATTGAAGAAACCTTGCCATATTTACCAAAGCTTTTATTTAATCCATTGAATTAACAACAATGATAAACATATATACAACCTAACTAGATTGCATTCAATTGCACAAGCCTTTACTTATACAATATCAAGATAACTCAATAATAAAAAGGAGACAAGATTCAGAAAAGAAAGATATGGGGACAGTTCACAATTTGTATTTATTTTCTTTGAAAATTGTATACCATTTACAATAGACTCAGAATGACCTTCAAAAAGAAACATAGCTCACTCTATATTCATGAATCTTCAGAGAATTTACAGAGAAAATACATCATGAATTTGCTTTCAAAAATTTGGACCAAAGACAGACTAAGCATATCACTTAGAAAATTAGAATTTGGACCATTCTTTTGCCTTGGAATCTCACTTAAATAGTGTGAGATGTAACAAGCTTTAGGCTAAAAGAAAGTGACACGTGTCTTCTAAAAGATACTGACATACATCTATCATAAAAGACAAAATCAAGTAACATAAAGGCTATTACATCAAACATTCCTTGGTGGGTCCCTTTTTGTTATGCTTCTCAAATGTTGAGACAAGAAAATATGATCTGATTCTTCATTTATTCTTCATCCTCAAAGTAAGTGGCCATAAGGTTGAAAAGTGATGTATCATCTTCCACTACCTGCAAACTTAGTTTGATTTGGGGATTTTCCATGTCTTCATTACTAACTATGAGGGTAACTTTTACCTTTGCATCTTCCTCCTCATCATCTTCTGATATTTGTACTAAGAACTAATTTTTCCATTCAAATATTAGAATTTTTCTATGCCGTGAAAAATCACACCAAAAGTGGCTCTGTTTGGGGATGATAGACTACTTGAGTCTATGCAAGAATTTAGAATCTCCGAGAGAGCAGACCACATATTTGGTAAAATGACAACTTCTTCAGAGAGAACTGAGCAACACACAGAAATAAGGAACCAGACTGCACAAGGATACTAACAAAGATTTACAGAATATACAGAATGTACAAACCACCAGAAAGCCCTAAAACTACTGTTCATGGAGAAAATAAGTATCTTTCAAGAAAAATACCTCTTCAAGAACTGTCCATGAACTGGAAATTCAAGAATACTACCAAATACATCTTTGAGCATATAAGAATCCTCACCCCAAGTATTTTCAATTAGATATGGGCCTAACCAAATAGAATCAAATTTTCCATGTTTTCCTTTATCCTCAATTCTAGCATTCCACATTAAGACTAAATCTCCATCTTCAAACTTTTTGCTTACAGTTCTTTTATCATAGAGTGTCTTAACTTGTAGTTGCAAATTTTGGTTCTTTAGAGATGATTCTCTTTTGGTTTTTGTCAGTCCTACCAATTCATCCATTCTTTCTTACATTTCATCTGTAGTATCTTCATCATACAACTGGATATAATTTTAGAGTCCCATCAAGTTGTTCTGAGGCATTTTGGCTTGAATTCCATACACTATATCAAATGGAGCTACACCAATGACTTTCTTTACAGTTACTCTGTCAGCCCATATTGCCAACTATAACTTGGAATCCCATGCCTTTTTATTATCATCCAAGGTTCTCTTAATGACCTTCAATAGGCTTTTATTTGTGGACTCAGCTTGTCCATTCCCTTGTGGATGATATGGAGAAGATGATGACCTAGTTATTTTATATTTATCACAAAATTTAATAAATTCCTTAGACCTAAAGCACATAGCATTGTCTGTTACAATTTTTCATGGACAACCAAATCTAGAAATAATATTATTTAGTAGGAAATTATTGACAACTTTACTTGTTGCATTTCTTGTGGGGATAGCCTCTACCCACTTTTTAAAGTAGTTAGTATCCACCAGAATCCAAAAATAGCCAGTGCTAGACTTGGGGAAAATCTCTCCTATGAAATCCAGACCCCATTGTTGAAAAGGTGCTTGAATCTCCACTAGCTTCAATCGAGTATTTCTTGAGAACTTTAGTTTTCCAGCAAACCTCTGACAGGGGTCACACTTCCTAACCATAACTTGGGCATCCTTGAAAAGGGAAGGCCACCAAAATCTAGCCCTCATTATCTTATGTGCAGTAGTCTTGGCCATATAGTGTCCCCCACACACTCCAGCATGCATTTCTTTCAAGACCTCTTTTGCATTTTCTTTATCAACACATTTCAACAATACTCCCTCAAAATTTCTCTACCATAGGTTGCTTTGGAAAATCACATACTTGATGGCTTGCAATTTAGTATTCTTCTTTTCATTTTTAGGCAAATGGGGAGGAGCTTCCATGTGTTGCAAGTAATATATGACATTGGTGTACCAATCACACTAATCCATGTCACATAAGTCAGCTCTAAGATCATCATTTACTAGATTCATCTAATTAGCCTCTAGATTAGCTTCAACCATAAGTTTGGCCAAACCTTGACCCCTTACTAACTTAGTTATCTATATATCAATGTTGAATTCTTGGATTCTATTGATCCATCTACACCTTCTGTCTGATACTTCCTATTGAGAAAATATATCCTTGACTATAGCACTAGGTACAAAATCAATAATAGTAGCACCTACCAGGTAACATTTGAAAGATTTTACAACATTTACTAAAGCATATCCTTGCTTTTCATTTATTTCATACTTCAGTTTAGTAGGCTATAGTGACTTACTGAAAAAGGCAATAGGCTGCTCATATCCTTCTTGATTTTTCTGCAATAAGACTGCAGCTACAGTGTGGAAGGATGCAAAAGAAAAGAAATGCATGGGTTTCGAATAATCTTGGGTTCTCAGTACTGGAGCATTTTTTTTTGCAATTTTAATATCATGGAATTGTTTTGAAGGCTCACCATTCCAATCTATAGTGGCTCCCTTCTTGAGCATCTTTGAGATAGGTCTACTAATTTCAGCAAAATTGGTAACAAACCTCCTAAGAAAATTGACTTGGCCAAAGAAGGATTGAATTCCTTTTACATTTTTTTTATCGGGGACTTTATCTATAGTTGCTACTCTTTCAAGATCTATTTTCACCCAATCCTTAGACACTATATGTCCTAGTAATTTGCCTTTTGTGACCCCGAATGTACATTTCTTTGGTTTTAAAGATACTCCATATTCCAGAGCTTTGATAAAGATTTTTTCCAAATGTTTGCAGTGATCCTCAACCTTATTTGAGTACGCTATAAGATCATCCTGGTACACAACCATAAATTTATCAATATAATCATGAAATACTACATCCATGGCTCTTTGGAAAGTAGCTCCTGCATTAATTAGGCCAAATGGCATCCTCACATATACATATGTTCCCCATGGGGTTGTGAAGGCTGTCTTGAACTGTTCACTTTCCTTTACTAGAACTTGATTATATCTAGAGAAACCATCTATCATTGACATTAACTCAGAGCCAGTCACTTGTTGCAACATGGCTTCCATATTTGGTAACCCATAATTGTCTTTCAGAGATGCAATGTTTAAATTTCTAAAATCCATGCATAGCCTAATATCGCCATTCTTCTTCCTGACAGGAGCCAAGTTTGACACCTAGGTGGAATGCCTGATTGGTTTGATTATCCTGCCATCCCTCAGTTTCATCAGCTCTTCTTGCATTTTTGGGGCCAGGGTAGGATTCACTAGTCTCTGTTTTTGCCTGAAAGGTTTTACATTGTCTTTTAATGGTATGACATGCTGGAACAGATCCTCCCTATAAGCCTTAAGGTCATCATATGACCAAGAAAAAATATGTCTGTATTTTCTAAATAGGTCAATCAATGTTTTCCTAATTTTGACAGGCAGATTTTGGCCAATATAAACCCTTTTGAGAACTTCATTAGTACCCAAGTTTATCTCTTCTAACTCTTGAGGTTTGGGGTCATTAACTCCTAATTTTACTCTTTCCTAGTTATCAAAAATATTTTCCAAGACTACTAACCCCTTCAGCACCTTATTTGTTTTCAATTGCATAATCTCTTGACCAAAAATGGTTTCCTTTCCATTTATGGTTTCAATCAGTTCACTGCAATCCATTTCCTGATTGTGGTACTTGTCTTCATTTAACAAAAAAAATTTAATATCTTTGTCATCTTCAAAGACCTGCCAATTTTCAATGTTATCAGGTATGGAAGTTCTATTTTGTACCTCAATCTGAGAGATTTCTACAAATGATATCTCTTTTGGCTTGATTGCTACATTCACTAAAAAATCAGCGATCTTATTTTGAGTCCTATCTCTCCATGAGATCCTAAATGCATGAAAGAATTCTATATGATCCCAAACTACATTTCTATATTGCTTCAATCTCTTATTCTTGAATGAGTAGGTTCCTTTGATCTAAGAGATAATTAGTTCAAAATCCCCTATGACACATAACTTCTTAATTCTATGATGTGTGGCAACTTTCAGTCCTAGCAACAATGCTTCATATTATGCAATATTATTTGTGTAGGAAAACTTCAAAGTGAATGAATACCTAAAAGTGTTATTTTCAGGGGACAGAAAAACTACACCTGCCCCTGCACCCTCTTTAGAACCAGCCCCATCAAAGAACATTGTGCATAATTTTGGTGAGTTCATGCAACATTCAACTTCATGTTCAATGATAGAAAGTAAATTTTTAACATCTTGAATAATTAATTCAACCCTGAAAGCATTGATCCCAGTATCTAAGAAACAAGTGGCATCTTTGTCAATTTCTTCCCCTAAAATGTGATTAACCCTTGGCTCTCTATTTACCCTGATAGCTTTGTCCCCTATGTGAAAGGTGGCATAAGAAAAATCATATTCCAAGCTTCCCCCCATGGCAGCACTCCATTTTCTAGAGAGTAACATTCCATAGTGTGGAGGTATATCTACCATAAGGACAGACATGGTTAATTCTACTTCAAGATATGTAGCCAATTTGAATGGTAAGGCATTTATGGTACCTATGACTGGGACTTCCCTAGCATCCATTCCTCAGCATCTGCCCTGCTTGGTATCCACCTTCAAACCTAAGGCTTCCATTACTTTGAAAGGCATTATAGTGTTGGAAGATCCTGAGTCTATCATGAAATTTTTTAAGGTCTTCCCTTTTATGATTAGACTGAGGAAGAAAGGATCAATGTCTTCTATAAATGCCACTGATGAATCATCTAAAAACATTTGAAGAATCTGGGATATGACACCACTATCCTCTATTACTAATGGGGTTTGTTGGGACACAGTTTTCTCTACAACAATATTATTGTTTCCTATTCCACCCAACCATGACAAAGCCTTGTTCTTATGTTCTTCAACTCTAAGAAGATAAAACAAGGGCACTTTTATAGTACTTTGAGATAACATAGATATCATATCAATAGGTTCAACAATAGTGGGTTTTACAAGAGTACCTAGAGTTGGAATCTTTTGAGCAGTAGGTACCACTATTTTCTTGATAGTATCAGGTTCTGATTTCTTTGGTTGCACAACTGGTTTTGTTGCTTCACTTATCTGAAATTGAACCTTCTTTTTTGGTTCCCATTTCTTACCCTTATTTTCCTTGATCTTAGGTACATCTACATTGACTTTTTTGTTTTGATCATTCATCTTATGAGTGATATCTTTGATGAATACACTAGATGGCTTTCCTACATCATTACTTACTGCTCTATTTCTCAAATTGTAGTTACTATGGACTTGTGAAATCATTTCTACTGTAATTCTCTCAATCTCCTCTTTGGAGGGCATTCTTAAGCTTGTGAGACCTACATCATAAAATGTACTACATACCTTATCTGTATCATACCCTTCATCATCTGAAAGCACTTGTTGATGATGTAAATGATAAGCAATTCTCTGACTGGTAATATCATTTTCAGGCTCTTCTGAATCAGAATCTATCAAATCATCACACATGCTTACCATATTGCAACTTATATCATCATGGATTTTTTCTTCACTTTCTTCTTCAGGTTGAACTCCTTGACCATGGGCAAATGACTGAGCAACAACACAATAATCAGTAGAATGAGGTGATTGACATATAATACACCATGCTACATCATCATTCATATTTATAGTGTTCCTTTGTAGGGGATCTGGAGTACCCTTATCCTTCACATTGTTGGTCTGGTTGGGAACTAGCTTACCATCTTTCCACTGGGTGGTGTAAGGATAATTTTGCATTCTAGGCTGCCTATTGAAATTGTTGTTATTCACAGGGGGTCTTTCAGCAACATTTGGCTTAGTGAAATTAGTGGGATTCATCTTCTTGAGCAATTTCAAAACCTGGGCTATAGTAGGTTCTTCGAGCTTCTTTCCTATAGGAGTTTTGTCACCCTCCCTTTTATTATTGTTCTTAGGATTAAAAAGCTTTGGGTCATCCCTCCTACCTAGTTTACCGGATGCCTTCCTATTATTCTCTATATTTACTGCAATTTTATAGGCATCCCTTAAAGTTTTGGGATCCTTATCCCTCAATTGATAAGCCATTTTTCTATCAAAAGCAATGAAATACGTTGTAAGACAGACATCCTCATTTAACCTCATAACTTGAAAAAGTCTGTACATACCTTTCTGAAATCTTACATTGAAATTGAATGTGGATTCATTGGGATTCTTCTTGATTTTTTTGAATTCATTTAACATGAATCCTGCATTAGTGTTGTCTCCATATTGCTCTTTGAATAATTTCTCCAAGTCACTCCATGAGGTAATACTATCATCAGGCAACCTCCTAAACCAATCCCTTGCATCCTTTATTAGTGAATGCACAAACAATTTCATTACCATATCTTCATGTTCAACTTCATAATCATTCAACATATTAATGAAAATTCTCAAATGTTCTTCACTAGTAACAACATTATTCCTAGAGAACTTAACTACTTTATCTCTTAAATCAAACGATATGGGATGTGGAGCACCAGGAATACAAGCAAATGATATTTGTCTATACTTTTCTAGACATATAGGCTTCTTCTAGAAAGTAGGAACATTTGAGGTTCTAGCTATATTAGCTTGACTCAGAGGAGTAGCTTGGGATTGTTGAGGTGGGACAAATGGGACTTGGGTGCCAATAGTGGAAGATGAGGTAGGAGCAGATTGGGGTACTCATTGAGTTGAGATTATTGGACCACTAGC
This sequence comes from Cupressus sempervirens, assembly GCA_028749045.1. Taxonomy (NCBI): domain Eukaryota; kingdom Viridiplantae; phylum Streptophyta; class Pinopsida; order Cupressales; family Cupressaceae; genus Cupressus; species Cupressus sempervirens. The sequence goes on from CM053783.1 coordinate 107,776,240, forward strand.
TAGTGCAGGAATTGCAGGTGGGATAGAAAAGTTGGGCCATGAAGACAATGCAGAATTAGATTTTATGAATTGAATTTTTCTCCTAGTTTCTGCAGCTTGAGATTCATTCTCAACCTTCTCAAGTTCTTTTGCAATATCTTCCCTCTCTTTTCGAGCCCTCTCTAGATCTAGATCTAATTTTGACATGGAGGGTTGTATGGGTTTGCTTGGTATAGCTTGAGGTTCATTTATTTGGATTCCTACAGCTTTTCCCTTCCCTTTATCTGATGCTTTTGTAGTGGGCTCTACAGGATCCACTTGAACAGGTTTATAGGCTTGGATTTGAGCAATAACTAGTTCTTGCCTTTGATTTAGGCATTTCTCTTGTTCTTGAACTTTAGCTCACAAATTTTCTAGATCTCCAAATACATCAATATGGAGAGTTGTGGTATTTTCTTCTAACTTTTTATTCTGCTCCTTCAAAGTGACCATCCTTCTTAGCAAAGCATCCCTCTCTATTATGGCATCCAAAGCTGCTTGCTCTTTCTCTTTTTCAAGACGAATTAATTTAGCTTCTTCCTCAACAATCTATTTCTTCAAAAATTCTATCTCAGAGTGCACTTCTTTAGGATTAGAAGAAGTAGCTTTTGAATCAGTTGGATCATCCAGATCTATAAGGTTTGGTTCTAGTATGGGGCTTCTCTGGGATTAAAAGGATTATCAAATGAACTCCTAAATCCTAGCCTATAGTTCATATCTGCTACAAGATCTAGCCTTGATGAAGCAACTCCTATTGTAGACATGTCTTTGTCTTGAAAGACTCTCTCATCTGGTAATGGGGTACTGAAAATGCCTCCTAAGAGTCTTGTAGTTTTGGATTCAGAACTAAGTGAAGAAGACTCTCTTCCTACTACTGGTTGATAATGGGAATTGATGGATGCATTACCTCTAGGTTTCCAAGTGGGATTTGGATCTCTCTTCTTCTTATTTTGGTTCTTCCTACCACCTTGAGGTAGATTAGTATACATTGATATAGCAGGATTGGCTCTTATGTAAGCTCTTGTGTTCTTTCTCTTGTCATCCATATTCACCTTTTGTTACAATAAGCACTAGCTTCAAAACCTTGACTGAGTCGCCACCCTATTTTGAGAAAATATGCAATGACACTTATTTTTGATTCAAGGAAAACAATACACAAGTACAAATAAAAATATCTGGCATACACAGACCAATCACTGATGTCGTAAGACTGCAACTCTTGCTTGTTAGATAAGACACTTGGATAAGCTGGATACGTCAATGTGCAACTACGGTACTTGGGCTTTATTTTCTTTAAATTCTCAAGGTTTGTCACTAAAAGATTCCATTATAACCATGGGCATGACAAACACATACACAGCAGGACCAAAGAAATTGCAGTACTTTTCATAGATGTGTTCGACAAGTCCCCAGTGAAGTTGCCATTTTGTTGGAGTTTTTTTAAAAAGGACTAAAACTACTAAGCAACAAAATGCCTAATACCAAGATGATAATACTCATACAATCTAAAGCTTAGCCAATCCTTGTTAACAATTACATGTATAAAACATTTGGATCCAACTTCTACAAAACCAAAGGTGGTTTTCTACTCTTTTGGCTCTGCAAAACTAGGGTGGGTATATCCAGCGATGATTCAAAATTGGAACAACTATATAAGGATTATTCTTAGTTTCATTCTGATTCTCATTTCAAAATCCTTAAACATATACATAATTCTTACTAACTTGATAAACACATCCCATAAAATAGATATGGCTAAGAATTCTTCTGTAGATCTGCAGATGTTCTTAACAATAGTGGCTAACTAAAGCTAAAACATTCCATGCATACAAGTGTTGGCCAGCTTTGAAGATCTACAGGAAATAAAAGTAAAATTTGATTTGATGCTTCATTTTGATGATCATTTATGATATATTTCTCCTTCAGCTGAATCAATTTTATTAGTGCCTAATCCATTGGGGTTCAGAGTCTATAGCAAATTCTCGGATCTAGTTTGTTGCTTTACAAAAAATTCTATCAGCAATTCTTATCAAAATTTATCATTCAAAACCCTTTCCATTACTGAAGAAACATTACCATATTTACTAAAGCTTTTATTTAATCCATTGAATTAACAATAATGATAAACAAATATACAACCTAACAGGATTGCATTCAATTGCACAAGCCTTTACTTATACAATATCAAGATAACTCAGTAATAAAAAGGAGACAAGATTCAAAAAAGAATGATATAGGGATAGTTCACAATTTGTATTTATTTTCTTTGAAAATTGTATACCATTTACAATAGACTCAGAATGACCTTAAAAAAGAAACACATCTCACTCTATATTCATGTATCCTCAAAGAATTTACAGAAAAAATACATCATGAATTTTCTTTCAAAAATTTCGACCAAAGACAGACTAAGCATATCACTTAGAAAATTAGAATTCAGACCATTCTTTTGCCTTGGAATCTCACTTAAATAGTGTGAGATGCAACAAGCTTCAAGATAAAAGAAAGTGATAGGTGTCTTCTAAAAGATACTGACATACATCTGTCATAAAAGAAAAAAGAAAATAACAGAAAGGCTATTACATCAAACATTCCTGGTGGGTCCCTTTCTGTTATGCTTCTCAAATGTTGAGACAAGAAAATATGATCTGATTCTTCATTTATTCTTCATCCTTGGAGTAAGTGGTCATAAGGTTGAAAAGTGACGTATCATCTTCCACTACCTACAAACTTACTTTGATTTGGGGATTTTCCATGTCTTCATTACTAACTATGAGGGTAACTTTTACCTTTGCATCTTCCTCCTCATCATCTTCTGATATTTTTACTAAGAACTGATTTTTCCATTCAAATATCAAAAATTTTCTATACTATGAAAAATCACACCAACAAAGGGTTTCCTTTGGTTAGGCAATATGGATGAATCTCGTAAGATCCCACTTATTTCCTTGCAGGATATGTCATAGACTCCAAAAGTTGGAGGGGCAGGAGTACATGACCTTTCCAAAAGAAATGACGCATTTGGTGGGAAATTGATTTGGCACATGTATAGTAAACCTCAGTCCATGTGGTGCAAAATTATGCAGCAAAAATACCTAGATAATAATGGTCCTTCTAGAATTCTCACTATTTTAAATCTTCCAAAAGGTTCGGTTATTTGGGATTTCATGATAGCTTCCCATAAAATTATAGTAGACTACATCTCCTAGCAAGTCAACAATGGCTCTCACACTAATTTTTGGAAAGATTCTTGGAATGGTCAAATTTCCCTTTCTAATACTAGGATCTCATTGAATATTATTGAAGTATCTAAACACCATTGGGGAACCCAACTTAATCAATATGTGGCATATGTTTTTGAATTTTCAAGGAAAGTATTTTGGAAGGATCCAACTATTTTACCACTTTCACCTCAGGAAATCTATCAATTTCAAGAAATTGTGAAATCTAGGCAAGTCTTCTTTTCTGGAACCCAAGATAGGATCTTTTGGGCACCAGCCAAGGATGGCAACTATTCAATTAAAGAGGGGTATAAAATTTTGCAACAAAATGATTTGAATAAATCTACTTCTAGGGCATTTTCATTCTATTGGAATTTTGTTGTACTCCCTAAAGCAGGTTGTTTCTCATGGTTAGCACTAAAACACAATATTCTAACTAGTGATAGATTAAATAAATTGCATATTGCTCCCCCTTTTAAATGTGTTCTTTGTGAGGAACATGAAGAGACTATAGATCATATTTTTGTCACATGCATATTTTCTTATCACTACTAGTGTTTTGTTTTCAGTAAACTAAACTATTCTACTCCTTTACAAAACAATATTTGGGATCTCTTTCAAGCCAGGCCAGTTCTTTATCAAAACTCATTGTTTGCAAACCTCTAGAAATGTATCCCAGATTTGGTTGTTTGGGCTATTTGGTGGGAAGAAAATAAACATATTTTTAGAAAGGAGTCTCATCCATTAGACACTATTTTGGATGGTATTGAAAGATCAATCTTGGAGGTGACTAATTTCAGTTTAAAAGTGACTAAATTCAATTCGATAGTTACTCATTAGGATTCTCAAATAGTCCAAAAATGGAAATATTTATTCATACCATATGGGTGAAAAATTAGTACATCATCCACCTCTTCCTTAACTCATAAAAATACTTGGAGACCCCTAGCTCATGGGTTTTGGAAGTTGAATTTTGATGGAGCATCTAGAGGAAATCTTGGTCCTTCGGGTTTTGGTGTGTGCATTAGGAACTCCATTAGTGAGGTTGTGGCAATCATAGTATTTCCCTTGCCTTCTAATACAAATAACATGGCTGAGCCACATGCCCTATTGGCTGGTCTTATATTAGCAAAGCAAGGTAACTTCCATCGGTTGCATATAGAAGGAGATTCTTCTGTCATTGTCGATGCTTGTATCTATAGGCACATCATATCTTGGAGATTAAAATATATACTTAACCAAATTTGGAGACTTCTTGATGAATGTAAGGATGTTTGTATCTCACATACTTATCATGAAGGGAATCAAGTTGCAGATTATCTATCAAACTTGTTGTTTCATGACTTCATCCATCACCCATAATTGAGAAGCATATTGTTCTAAAAATTCTTATCCAAACTGATATGGCAGCTAAACCTTGATCATAAAAATTACTCTGTGTTGTACACTGACTCAGTAGTCACTAGTAGTTAGGGCATAACTTCCTAGTCAATTTCTCGGCAAATGAGTAGTTCTTCCTGTACTGCTTGGCACCAGCATAATTGCTCGATAATCATTACTTGTTCGACACCTCTAGTCACTTGGTATGTGACTCAGCAACCACTAATACACATTTGGCTCGACACCTTCTACTTGACTTGGTAATTATTAATACTTTCTCAGCATACATAGTGTTCCAAGCATATATGGTTTGGGCTCGGTAAACATGGTGTTCTCAGCATATATGGCTCAGCACATGTTTCATTCCTATGTTGCTCAGAGCATGTTACTTTCACATGACAGAACTTCCTAGTTAGCAAATGAGTAGTTCGTCCTATACTACTCGACACTAGCATAAGTGCTTGGTAATCATTACTTGTTCAAAACCTTTAGTCACTTGGTATGTGACTCGGCAACCACTAATACACATTTGGCTCAGCACCTTCTACTTCACTCGGTAATTATTAATACTTGCTTGAAATACATAGTGTTCTTGGCATATATGGTTCAGACTCGGTAAAAATGGTGTTCTTGGCATATATGACTCAGCAAATGTTTCATTCCTATGATTCTTTGGTACATGTTACATTTCTATGTAGCACACGACCATTTTCTTGGCAACCATCACTTGTTTGCCATCTAAATTAACTTTGTATCTACTTGGATTATGATTCAATTATCAGTATAAAGGTGGAGTTGGTATTGGACATTACAATCACAAATGCTTAAATATACATTTATGATTTGATATGCTTTAGTACATTCTTTGAGTACTCTTTATTCATGAAAATTTATTTCGCATGAAACTTATGTTGATAGGAATTGAGAAGTATGATTGGGTCACTTCAAAACCTTCTTATTGTACTGACGATACTCAATTTTTGTATTTTGTATTGATTCCCTTCATGTGGCTAAATCTAAGTCATTAAGGTGTGGTGTTAAAAGTACTAGTTCTAGCTTATGCAAGGACTTAATACATGATCTTTCACATGGCTTACGACATTTTTCTCACTGCAATTTATTAGATATGGAATAACACTTATATTTATCCCATCCTCTAATTGCATTCATATGCAAAAATCTAATTTTGTGCCTTGTGACTGTGAATCAAGATGAATCATGGGTGGGACATTGCTTCAACTTATGATTTGTGTCACAAACAACACCATGTCATTGTACCAAAATAATTTCATATCTAGTTACCATTGACATTGGAGGAAGTTATGTTGCCTAGAGATATCACAGATGCAGTGTTTGATCAAATGTTCATAGTACAGTCACCCACAGTTCAAAGAGCTATTTGACACATCATTGGTGATGAGCTCTTATGTCCCTTGGTGCCTCTTATTTTCTACCCATCACAACTTATCTCTATTTTTCTCTCAAATGCTATGGATCTCATGTAGTCTCTGGAGATGCTTCATGCTTTGGCCCAAAAGGCAATTCATCCACATTTCCTTGCTAGTAATAAATTGATATTGGCCATGCAATAGTATAATTTATGGAATGGAATGGCACTAGTTGGCAGCTTGTTTTCACATAATCAACTTCTACAAAAACACAAGTTCTTTGTTGTTTTTGATGCCATTGAGAAGTCAATAGACAACCACAACTTCATTTATCTAAAAAATGTATTGCAATCTACCTCATGATCAATGGGTTTCCAACTAGTGGAAAGAATCAAGAAGGTGGGACATGCCCTTATTGATATTCAAAGGATTTCTAATTTTTCAAGCTCCATGGGTTTAAATGCAGGTACTATTAACTTGCAGCCACATGACCAGAATATTTGGAAATTAGTATTTAAAGCTAATACTAATTTGGGTTGGTCCAACGACACTTTAGACACATGTTCTAGTTGGGGGCGGCATCTTGGTGGACATGGTTCTTCTGACGGTGGCAACTTGGAGGTTTAGGAGGGACTTAATGATTTTGATAGTAAATTTCTTTGAGGTTTTGATGACTTTTTAGAATAATTTTGTGAATATGTATCTCTGTTTTTTATTCCTTTTAGCTACAAATATTACTTGGATATGATAGTCCTTTTGTATGTAATGACTTGTCAAAATTTTATATGGATTCATATCCTGATCCTGATGTACGGGTGAGAGATAATAATCTCATCCTTTGTAACATTTTCTCCAAATATTTACTTTATGTATAATAGGGATGAGACTAGGTTTTCTTACTGATTCTTTCCCAGTTGACCTCTTGAATCAATTTAATAAAATATTATAGTGGCTTGCCACTTTTCCTTTAAAAAATAAAATAAAATAATTGTTACTATTTTTTATGATATTTTTTTTTATAACATATAAATACCATTTTATAGAGCTCAAATTCAACAATATTCTCATATAGAGTTTATAGTATTTTAATTAAATATAGTATATTATAATTAAAAAATTCTACAAGCACATATTTTAACACTAAAAAATATGTTAGTTTTGAGAAAGAAAAAAATATTAAATAATATCCAAAAATTTTAAAATTATATGATGTTCTAGAGGAGAGAGTCTCTTCTAGAATGTATAATTTTTCTAATGGTTAGAATAGATTTGTTTTGAAAAGTGTGGTGGCAAAAGAAAACTATCGATTTTAGATGAGTTGAAATTTGAATCATTATAAAAGAGAAAATATAAGTCTAAAGCCAATTTTTATTTTTGATTTTTCTAGCAATATATGTTATCTATAACACATTCTGGGATCAAAGGGAAATAATTATATTTCCATATAATTATGTGGTGGGAATAAGACCCCTAATTTTCAGTAGCTAAAAAATTATCTATAAAAATTAGGAAAATATATCAATTCTTATTCTAAATAATTAATAAAAATTATAATCCTAAACTTCATCCATTTCTACACACTTCATTATTTTATTTCATTTTCAAATTCAAAATAATAGTACAAATTTTATGTCATTGAAGGTGAATAGTTATACTTTTGTTAGTTGTTTCCTTTACAAAAGGGTGACACAGGTTTGTGCTTTTACCCTCAGAGCCTTGGTATAGGGGCTTGTGTGCCTTCTCAAGTAAAGGTACATCAAGACCATCTTCATCATCATTATCAGATGCACCAGTACCATCATTGTGAGCCTCTTCATCACTTGCTCCAATACCATCTTCTTCAATCATGTCCTCTGGCACATTATCATCTTCTTCCATGGGAGTGTTATCCTTAGCTTGGATATTCACACCTCCATGTTTCTCCAATAGGAAATCCACATTCAGCAATGGATGAGAATCGTGCCGCCCTTCAACCTGACCATGTTTCCTACAATGACTCTAGGCTATTGTGATTAGAATTCTTCAATTCTTTAAGCCCTTACACTTTTTGCAAGGAAAATTACATTTATCATCTTTTCTTTTGAACTGAGACCAAAATGTAGTCATTTTCTTGTTATTTTGTTCTAGGTTCATATTTTCAAGTGTGGTATTTCTTCATAGGAAAATATATCTGCACATATAGTTTTGAAAGAGAAATTTGATCTAACTAATGCGTATATTATTTGCAAAAAATTTGGGCATGTCATACTTAATGTTTATATCTATACATATGGTTTTGAAAGAAATATTTCATGTAACTAATGTGTATATCTACAAAAAAATTGGACATGTTGTACTTAATGTTTATGTCTGCACATATGGTTTTGAACACTAGTACATTTGACCCCAGTTTTAGACCAATTTTTTTGATCATCTAATAAAATGGGCTCAAATTGGTTAGAAATATGCAAGGAAACATATCTTATTTTTTTAAATACATGCTTGTGTTGGTCAAAATTTTTACCAAAATGAGCTTAATGTGTAAAAAGGGCAATTTCAGCCCATTATCATTGTATTCTTGAAAACGTAGGCATGGGAGAGTCAAGGGTTTTCTCAATTCTGAAAGAAATTCATGCTATTGCAGAGCAAGGAAATAATCAACTAATAGTAGAAGACAAGCTCAGTAAAAATATGAAATTCATGCTATTGTAGAGCAAGGAAATGATCAACCAATAATAGATCAAAGACAAGCTCGATAAAACTATGCTATTCTTGGTAAAACTACACTATTATCGATAAATCTCCTTTGCATTTCTTTGTCTTGCAAATCCTCTTGATATGATATGAACCCCAAGCAGGGAGAGTAGGTGATGACCTTGTCATAGATGAGGATTGGTTGCTAAGCATGTGATTCTTCAATTTGAATATAATGGATCATAGAGGGTAAGTACTAAAACCATTTTTTTGGCTAGGGTTTGAAGTGAAACAATTGTTTTTTTTCATGGCTTTGAAGTCATTTGTTCTAGACCTTCTCAAATGTTAAGCTCTATCTTTTCCCATGGCTAATATGGGTATTCTATATTTCATGATTTAGACCACTCTAAAAAAAAAAATGATATCACTACACACCTTCTTTTTTGCTATAGCTACACCCTGGGTGTTCATGATTTTTGAATTATTTTTTCCCACATTTTTATATGGTCTGAATTGGGTTTCTTTGTATGAGAATTTCTTTTCCCCTAATTATTTTTTTCATATAAAGCCCATAGACAAGTTGAGGAAAGTGTGGAGGTTGTGAGGTTGAAGGAAGCTTAACTGGTATCTCTTTCTTCTATCTTTGGTGTTTGGGCACCATGGCTTCTCACTTCTCATGTCATTTTTGTCTTTGTAGGTTTCTTGGCATTTAAGAAAAGAAGACTTTTTCTCCCAACTTTGCTATATTTTTCATGTAGTTGGGCATCTATTAGCACAAAATGAAGGATTTCTAATCTCTCTTCTTGCATTCAATTTTCTATCACCTTTGGATGAAATATGTCTTTTTCTCTAAAAATCAACATTATGTAGGTTTTTATCTTGCTATAAAATTGCATGTCTCTGAATTGGAAAAAATGTTATTTTCATATTTGCCTCTAAATTATAATATACCTCTGTGTGTAGTATATCATCGTGGCTTTGACATCTCCACAAGGATATTCAAGTGTTTTTATACTTTTTTCAGCTTCATTCCTTCTTCTCACACAATCAAACCCTACTTATCAGTCTTGAAAGAAAATCTGTGCAGAAATAGTATGCGTACATCTTGAAACCACAAAAACCTTGTGCAAAAACACCATGAATTACACATAGAGAATATTGTAACCCTTGTCACATTTGAGTAGTAGCACCAATTTTTTTGGGATGGTTTCCTGATAGCACTAAGTTGCAGCACAAACACAACCCCCTACACCTCAAGATTGATAGTTAAAACCTTTTTGAGCTTCTCACATGTAGCCCACAACCACATGGTACATACATTACTAGGAACATCAATTTGATATCAATTTTGAAAAAAAAACTTGCAAAATTCTTGAAAATGATGTCATCAAAATCTCTTCCACATAGAGAGTGGTTAAAGGCATGAGCTAAGATCTTCACTTCTCCCTTCTTGAAGGCTACTGCATAGACTTGCATGTTGGCATGTCCAACATCAACAAATACAACACTAAGAAAATTAATTTCATGAAAACTTATATTATAAATACCATAGACCAAACAAGTCATAGACGTGGTCTTGTGAACCAAACAAAGTGGATTTAGGTTCACACTAGAAGCAACATTGAAAACAGCCCTACACTCAATATCAATGTAAAATGAAATTTGAATACAACAATCTACAATTATTGTCATCAAATTATCTTTTGGTACACATTTTTTTATCATATTTTATAATTATCTACTTGGTATCTATATTTACCTCTTTTTTATGCTTAGAGTCTCTACAAAAGAAGATTAATGGATGCTCTTACACTCTGTGCCAAAGGCAACATTATACATTAAGTTGAGGTTAAGACAATCCATTTGGTAAGGCCAAGCATTTACATGTATGTGTGCTATTTTGGTTTCTTTGATTTTGTAGTTTACATCACTTCAAATTACGATTATGCTAAACATATACATGAATAAGAGTTCCCCTATGTTACATATAAATCTAGTCCTTAGAAATTAGGGGAATGGGGTGTGCTAGGGGGATAAGAGCAATAGCTTACAATTAATGGTAACAAAAAAAAGGAAACAAAACACAACATATGCACATTATTATGTCAATCATCAAGCACTCTATTTTGAGCAGCATGGATAGTCCATCTAATAAATCAGATCATCTATTTTAGATAAAAATATTTTTGGTATAATTAAGCACAATGAATATAATTACCAAAATATATAGCTATAGTATTGAAACACTTTACAGAGAGACCCAATTGGAGGAGGCTATGCCAATCTTGCAGGATCTAGATAAGCATGACAATTCATTGAAATCTAATATTTATTCATGTTACTTTTATGCATCTAACATAGCCAAATCCATTAAAAGAGGTAAGACTCTACATTTTGAGATGCAATTAATTTTTTTTCAAGTAAATAAAAACTTTGTAGATCCTAAACTTCTGAGCATGTATTCAAAGTGTGGTAGTTTCAAGGATACACTCGAATTGTTTAAAAAAATTCATTCATCTATTATTGTGCCATAGAATGTTATAATAAGGTCTTGTATTATTAATGTGATTTGCAATTATGTCCTTATAATCTATTACCAAATGTATAGGACAAGGGTTTTCCCAAATGTTTTTACATTCACCCCCGTTCTCAAGATTTTTGCAAATCTAGGTTTTCTTTTCCATAGTAAGAAAGTTCTTGATTGCATAGTAAAGAATGGGTTTGATTTTGAAGATTATTTAGGGAGTACTCTCATTGACGTGTACCCAAAATGTGGGGAATTTAAGGGTGCACGCCAAGTGTTTGAAAACAAGGGTTAAACAGAAGTGTTTCCACAATATTTCCAAACCAGACATATCCATTCAAACTAGAGATGTCACTTTAGGGAAACATCCATCTGATTTATCTACTCTCATATGGGATAGTGAAAGCCTAACATTTAAAAAAAAAAGTATTTTGAGCCATTTCTTGTAGTTCTGAGTCCTATTTTGATGAAGCATTACCTAGACTTCACTATTAATGGATTTATCTATTTAGAGACATAATCTTTGGTAGAAATTGAGCATTATGCTCATGACTCTAAGTCAACCAAGCATTAAACATAAGTGGTTGAGGAGTTGTGGATGTAAACATTATAGAGGTTGAAGCTTTTTGTAAGTGGGTAGGTTGTGTAGTGATGATAAATGTAGAGTATCATAGGATCTTGGACTTTGACAAGAATAGAAAGAAGGATCAAAGCATGAGAGGAATTAATTAGTGGTGGATGAGCATAGAGTTTGACCCATTTGCCACCTTTAAGCCTGTGCAAGTGTATGTGAAAAATTGTATTGATTATTTTGATGGGAATTATTATGTTCTCAAGTAATATTAAAATGTGACACATGTAAGTATTTGCAAATTTGTTAGGAAATTATGTTAATATCAACATATATGTTAATTCCACAGGTTTAGATGTATTTTTTTTCAGACTTTGATGGGTATCTATTAGAACTCCACTGAATGTATGTAGAAAATAGGCTCTCTAAATTCCATAACAATGTAGTTTGTGTTAAGACTTTTTCTTGGAATCATTAGTCTATGTATGAGGAATGTCTGCACCAATTTAAAACAAAAATTAGAAATAGATTTCATCATACACAATGAAGAAAATCCTTAGACCTAACCTACACTTCAACAAGATCCATCAAATAACATAAAAGATGGAACTTTCTCTTTTTCTGTAATAGGCAAGACTCCAATTGCTCTTGGATTAAAATGATATCCTTATTTGAGTGCATAAGAACTTCTTTGATAGGCCTTGAGGCTAGGGACTCAAATTTGGATGATTAACTACTAGAGATTACTTTATTAATGTGGAGTTTGAGGATAATCAATGGTTCTTCCTTGCATCAGCCACCTTGACTTCTATGATGGTTGAACCTCTTTATTTGTGTTGGCCAAGTTATTGAGAGGAGAAATAAGACCTCTCCCTACTATGCTTGGTCTATTTTGGTCCCTCTATAGGTGTATTGTGGTCTTTTCCATCAACCAATAATTGGACAACACAAAATGTTTCCATATTTCATATTCTTATCAGTGTAATTGTTGAATCTTTGAGCTAGTTTTAGACTTGTGGATGCTTGTAAAGAATTTATTTGTGCTACAATAAATAAATGTCAGGCCAATATATTTTCTTCTTTATCTCAGTTATCTTCTTGCTTAGTTTAAATCCCAATTATTAGATATTTGTCCACATTGGAGTTAGTTTGGCATAGAAACCTGCATATTTTATTATATATATTCCTACACATAAATCCTCTAACAAATAAAAAAAAAATCAAAAAATAAAAATAAATTAATCATTACATACCAAGGAAGTCTAAATATTTGAGTGCACTTTGGCTAGAGTTCACTACATACCTTGCATTTGTTCATTATAAACCTCGGGTTCATATTGATGTTTGTGCTGGTCTCTATTACAAAAAATGAGACACTAGAGCACTACTAGTGTTATGATGGGAAAAATATGTTTTTCATTGTGATAGACTATTTCTAAGTCATCTGTGTTGTTTCTTGCTATTGTCAACTAGTCTTTGTTTTCCTTGAGACCATGAACAAAATTATCTACCATTTTTCTAGTTCTTGATTGGTGCAAATATACCTACTTTTATATCAGAGTTTCCTGATTGACCACTCTTCAACTTCTTCCATGTATGATGTAGTTTGATATCTTAGCTACTAGTGAAAATACTTCTAAATGAAAACTTATCCATAGTTGTGATTCTCTAATGTGAGTACTTTCCTTCATCTAGGAATCATTGCTCAATACTAGATGTCATGCTGAGGATCCTTTGCCATTTGATCATGGATAATCTTGTGATGGTTATCGTTTTATAGTTTACATGATGACTAGTTTGAAGATGTCATGCTAACTGTCCTTTTCAATGGTTTACCCATACAACATAGAGTGTCTGATGCTGATGAAAAGAAGATGTATAGAATGTTCACCATCCTTCTTGAACGGGATTGATGAGACTAAAATTTGAATTTATTTTCTAGTGTTTAAGATACTTTGTTGATATTCTCTTTATCTTGGTTAAAACACTTATGGACCTATGTTTATCGAACCTTTGATGAACCTATGGGGTAGAAACTATGTCATCTTTTGCTCATATTATATCTAGTATGTAGTATTTCATATAGTTATCAAAATGTGTGTTCTTATGTTTGAATTCAATTTGATAAATGTTCATTTGCAAACATGATTTGTGTCATAACTGAACTCTTAATGAAGACTAAAAGATGATTGGAGGGATTCAAAAGTTAGGCGTCAACAACATTCAAGGAGAAGTGAGTGCTAAGGAGCAACCACGATGGAAAAAGTTGTAACGGTTCCACAAAACATGGCAGCAAGTAAGGAGGAGATATGAAGATTCATTGCCTTCTCTACATTTACTTTGTGCCAAGAAGATGTTAAGACTTTATTATTCCCACATTAAGTTGTTATTTCTTCTTCCTGCCTTCAGTTGTTCTTCCTATTTTCTCTCCTGTAGATTTAAAGCTAGGACATCTAGTTTTCTATTATGTAATAAAGTGTTGATCTCCTATATATGTAGGAATTGACCCCAATGTGTTAATTTTTTTTAGGAGTAAGAAGAAAAGTTCTAAGAGAAAACTGTTAACTTTTATAGTTGTGTTTTATATTTCTATGTTATCTAATGAATATCGAAATGGAATGAAATAGTTTTCTTTGGCTTCTATCCTATCTTAATAGTTTAGAGAAGCCAACCAAGGGGGCCCACTTGGGAGGTGGATTAGATTAGGATAGAATAGATTTATTTTCAAGTATTAGTAGTATCTTAAGTAGAAGTAGTAAGTTCCTTCCTATAGCATCACACTCTGTGAATGTTCCTGTAGCATATGTGAGAACAATTTTAGTGGATGAGCCAAGTTGGAATAGCTATTATCTTTTCCATTGTATTTCTAGTATTCGTAGAGTTAAGTGTTTAACCTTCCTGTAGTAGTAGTGTAAGTTCTTTTCCTTGCATTTTTGCTTTCCTTCAGCATAAGCTTAGTGACTCATTAAGAGATCTAGTGCATTTACTGTGCTGACCATTTCAAGTATACATCCCTAGGTTGATAAGATTAAATGCACCTCATGGTGGGGAAAATAGTCCTTAGTTTGAATATATTATTCCTAAGAAAGTCCTAGTGCATGACTATGATACACCTATTGTGAGGTGGTTCATTTTTGGCACCGTTGTCGGGGATGGTGTCAAGCTAGGAGCATTTTTAAGTCATATTTTTTAGTTTGAGTTCTTTTTAGCAGTGTGAAAAGCTTAATTGCATGCATCAAAGAGGAAGATGACAAGATGAACATGGAAGATTTCTTTCATGAGGATCTATTAATTTGAATGAAGAAGTTGAAG
This sequence comes from Cupressus sempervirens, assembly GCA_028749045.1. NCBI lineage: Eukaryota > Viridiplantae > Streptophyta > Pinopsida > Cupressales > Cupressaceae > Cupressus > Cupressus sempervirens. The sequence continues at coordinate 107,791,327 of CM053783.1, forward strand.
AAGAAGAAGTTGAGTTACCTTTTGAAGATGGAAGTCCTATTTTTTCCACAACATCATCATCAAGAGTTGAACCCATAGATATATTTGGTCTCCAACCTTTCACTAAAGTATTGGCTAGTTTCCTTGATAACACTACCTTGAATCCACTAGTTGTTAATCATCTAATGCCCAATGTTCCTTTTCAGTAGTAACCTCAAAATCCATTACCACCAATCATGGCACAACCTACTTTTCCATTTCCACTTCCAAGTCTTGTAACCAATGCTAATCTCAAGAATATAACTCCCACTACTCTTCCAAAGTTCTATGGCCTTGCAATCGAAGACCCTGATACTTTCTTGTTTGAGTTTGACATACTTTGTCATAGTTTTGACTCAACACTGATGCCCATAAGCTTAAATTATTTCTATAAACATTGAAAGAATCAGCTCTATGATGGTTCATGGGCTTAGGAGCCAATGCAACCACAACTTGGGATGAAATGCAAGCTTTGTTCCTAGAGAAGTATAAAGAATATTACAAAGCATCTAGTACAAGAGGGGATGATATCTTCAGGATATCATAGAAGGAGGAGGAGACATTGGAAGACTATGTTTCATGTTTTCTATATACATTGCAAAAGAATCGTCAGCACAAGTTGTCCAAAGACTCACAAAAGCTAGTCTTTTTGAGAGGTGTGAATTATGACTATTTGGAAGCATTGGACTTGATGGATGGTGGTGATGTATATCAAGCTTCTTGGGATGACCTCAAAAAGATCTCTTAGAACTATTCAAGGTCAACTATGAAGAAAGGTCGAGGACCGCGTTCTACAGTCACTAAAGGGATTAGTCAAGGCATTTCAAAGCTTGAGATATCCAATCTATTGTTAGATTTCAAGCTAGACATTATTAATGATGTCGCCATATAGCTAGACATGATGACTACAAAGAAGAAGCAAGTAGAAGCCAAATTACAACTAGTTGAGTACTATCCTCATTGTTGAAAGCAAAACAAGGATTGCCAATGTAAATTAGTTGCAAGCATGGAGAACCAACATCTTCCAACTAAATATGTCAAGATATATGGAGATGATGAGCAAGTATTCTTTGTTTCTCAACACCAACCATGGGCCCAATGTCAAGGTATGCCTTAGGACCCCTTGCAATGTTCAAATTCATATGGTAGTCAATGGAAAACCTGTAATACCCAAGGTCCTCCACAAAATCAATCTAATTGGAACAATGCTGGGAAAAATAACCCACAACAATCCCAATGGCCTCAAAATTCACAAAAACCCTGGCCTAATAAAAAAAAAAACCAATGGCCACAGAACCAATAGAACCAACAAAACTAATGGAAAAATTAGTAGAACCAATGGCAACCACCCCAAGGGAATTGACAATCTATGAACCAATGGAAGGGATCTCAATAATGGCCTAACCAAAATACTAGTGCTCCACAATTACCCCCTCCAGTTCAACAACCCACTTTAATGCCACCACTTGCAAATCTTGGACCTCAAAAGCAAACACAGTTACCCACACAACCTCAACCAAATCTAAATAGCCAACAACCACAGTAGCCCATGTATAGTTCTAATACCCAGTAGTATCTTGCTTATGCTTTAGGTGTTGCAGATATACATTTGAGATCTGGAATGACTTTACCAACACCTAAACCACTTCTTATAATTGAAATACCAAACTCTCTTGTAGCATCAGAACCTTTGGTTGCTGAACCTATTGACTCAACTAATGTTACCTTGACAATGCTAGTTCAACCAACATTAGAACCTCCTTTTCCAGAACAATTGATACAAAAGAAACCTGAACAAACCAAGGAAGAGCCTTTTGACATTGTTGATTAATTGAAAAATATACATGTCCAAATATCACTATTTCAAGCTATTAAGGACATTCCAGTCTATGGAAAAGCTATCAGGGAAGCCTGCTTAAAGAAACTTAGAAGCAAGAGAAAGGACCCCACCATAGTCCATGTTGTGGGAAAATTGGATAATATCATGCTAGGGAAAATGATTACACCAAAATATTCTAATCTAGGAAGTCCAGTAGTGAATGTTAGTATAAATGGCTAGTTTGTTAGAAATGCTTTAATAGATCTTAGAGCTACTATAAATGTGATGACCAAGGATACTATGAAGAAGTTGCAAATAGAAGGATTAAGGCCTACACCAACCATTATGTAGCTTGTAGATAGTTCCACTATCACTCCTAATGGGATGATAGAGAATATTGTTGTAACCTTAGATTCTCTAGAGTATCCTGTAGACTTTATGATTTTGTCACCTAATGTCAATCTATCTAGTTATCCTATCATCTTAAGTAGACCATGGTTAGCCATAGCAAATGAAAATATAAGTTGCAAATCAAGGAACATGACCATATCAAATGGCCAAGCAACAAAGCAATTTGATTTATATCCTCCAGCCCAACCATTACCAGATTTGAGTAGATCTGTTTGGCCAGATTTGGGAGATGAAGAAGAAGAGTTAAATTCTATAGTACAACTCATGATGTTGCATAGATAGTCTTTTCTAAAATTGCAAAAAGAAGATTCAATACTCTAGAGTATCCTCATTAACATTTGTGTGGTAGAGAAAGATGTATCTGAAAGCTCTATGTTAGAATTAATCACATATGAGGAATGTCATAAGAATTGTACTATGCTTAAAGAACCTAAATTTTTTTGTTCACTCCTCCCTTGTGAATTAGAAGAAAGTCTAATCTCTAAAGTTTCTATGATAGAATCCACTACTACTATTGAATTGAGTGAAGGCATAAACTACGTGTTAATCCCAAATTAACATCTAGACAAATGGAATAGTTAAAAGGATTGCTTCAGAGGCATGAGAAGGTTTTTGCATGTGACTATGGTGATATGAAAGGATTGAGCCCTACATTGTGTACTCATAGAATATACATTAATGAAGGTTGTATACGACTCTGTCAACCCTAGAGAAGGATAAATCCAAACCTTAGAGAAATAGTTAAAACTAAATTGTAGAAATTACTTGATGTCAGTTTCATTTATCCTATATCTGATAGTAAATGAGTATCACCTCTGGTTATAGTGCCTAAGAAAGAAGGGAAATGGAGAATTTGTGTAGATTATAGAGAATTGAATAAGGCTACTAAAAAGGATCATTTTCCTTTACCCTTCATAGACCAAGTTCTAGATACACTAGCTAGAAAGAAGTATTTGTCCTTTCTAGATGGGTATAGTGGTTATAATCAAATCAGTATTGATCCTGAAGATTAAGATAAAACCACATTTACATGTCCATGGGGTAATTTTGTATATTATGTTTTACCATTTGGTCTATGTAATGCTCCTATAACATTTCAATGAGTAGTTATCAGTATCTTTGTTGATATATCACATGATTATATGGAAATCTACATGGATGACTTCATAACACTTGGAGTTACTTTTGAAGAAGCAATGATGAATCTTGAAAAGGTTTTGATGAGATGTCAAGAACATAATTTGGCACTAAACAGTGAAAAGTGTTTCATGCTCATGCATGAGGGCATAGTACTTTGTCATTTCATATTTACTGTAGGAATACAAGCGGACCCAACTAAGATAGAGGTAATTCAAACATTGTCCATACCTACAAAATCAAAATATGTAAGATCCTTTCTAGGACATGCTAGATATTATAGGCATTTTATAAAAGATTTTAGTAAAATAGCTAGTCCTTTGTATAAGTTACTTACAAAAGAAGCTAAATTTGGTTGGACATCTGAATGTGATGAAGCCTTCCTGCAGCTTAAGAAACTTTTCACCATAGCACCAATTTTACAAGACCTTGATTGGAATTTACCTTTTCACATATATACAGATGCCTCTGATTATGCCATAGGTGTAGTCCTAGCACAGAAAACACAAAATCTTGAAAATGCCATCTATTGTATTAGTAAGAGTCTTCATGGCCCAGAGCTGAACTACATTTGACTGAAAAAATTTGCTAGTAGTAGTTTATGCTTTGAACAAATTTTGGTATTACATAACTGGCTATTCCATCTATGTTCATATTGATCATGCAACAATCAAATATCTCATGAACAAACCTGCTATAATAGGTAGGTTAGCAAGATGATTACTATTGTTATAAGAATTTAACATAACCATAGTTGATAAGCCTAGGAAAGCCAATGTTGTAGCTGATTATTTATCAAAAATCCATCATGATGATACTAAAACTACTCTGGTAGATGATGCATTTTTGGATGAGTTCATATTGCTATTCAAATTCCATGGTATGCAAATATTGCTAACTATATTGTAGCCAATAAGATACCAGCACATTTTTCTTATAAGGAAAGAAAGTTGATTGTAGAGAAAAGTTTCCATTTCTCTTGGATAGATAATCTTTTATTCTATACTAGACCTGATCAAGTTATGAGAAGATGTGTGAGAGAAGATGAGACATAAGACATTCTACATGCATGCCATAATGAACCATGCAAAGGATATTTTGCAGCCAAAAGGACAACTTTCAAAATCCTGACAACTGGTTATTATTGGCCTACAATTCATAAGGATGCAGTCAACTATACAAGGAAGTGCAACCAATGTCAAAGGATAGGTCGACCAACAAGAATGGATGAAATGCCTCTTAATCCTCAAATGGCATTCACACCATTTGACAAATGGCGAATGGACTTCATTGGTCCAATTGATCCTCCATGTAATGGGAAGTACTATATTCTGGTATGCACTGACTACCTAACAAAATGGATTGAAGTTAAGGCTATGAAGCATGCCTGTGATGAAAAAGTTGCTAAATTCTTGTATGAAAAGATTTTTACTCGCTATGGTGTACCCAAAGAGCTAGTTACTGACCAAGATGCACAATTTACTTCCAACTTGATCTTAGAATTGATGAAACAGTATAACATTAGGCACCGAAAATCTAGTCCTTATCATCCACAAGCTAATGGACAAGCAAAGGTTACAAACTATGAGCTGGAAAATATTCTAACAAAAACAATCCATTTGCATCGTCAAGAATTGACCAGTAGATTACAAGAAGCTATTTGCGCTTATAGAACAACCTAGAAGACTACTACAAGATTCACACCATTTGAGCTACTATATGGAAAGGTGGCAATGCTTCCAATTGAATTTGAACATAAAACTCTAAGGCCAGCCTTGGAATTGGATATTGACCTTCCTGTAGCACACAGAGAATGTCTTTTGCATCTTAACTCTTTGGATGAGATGCGTAAAAGTGCTTCAGAACATACTGAATTGGTACAAAAACAAAGGAAACAATGGCATGATTCTCATATTATTAGTAAACAATTTCAAGTTGGTGATTGGGCATTATTATATGACTCCCACTTCAAGGATATGCCAAGGAAGCTGTAGACACAATGGTTAGGACCATATGAAATCAGTCATATCTTTGAGAACGAAGTTGTGCAACAAACCACAATTGATCAAGTGCCTTCCAAATTGTTAGTCAATGGTCATTAACTCAAGTTACACAAAAGGCCACAAACAAAATCCAATTTCCTGTAGTAGTTCCAATAATTGGATTCAAATACGACTCAAGCAACTCTTCATGTAGCTGAATGTGTCAACCTTTTGACTATTGTTCTTCAACATTAGTTTTTAGTTTGAATGCTCATAATAATAACTAACTTTATGTTTGCATAGAGTTAACCTTCTATTCATTTTTTCTTTCCATCTCATATCTTTATCTTCCACCCATCCACCTCATCTCATTTCTTAATCTTCCATCCACCCACTTTCCACATCATCAAATTTTCCATGTTTTCAATAAAATTTGCAAATGTTGATGGATGCTACCACTTACATTATTTCTGCCAGCTTTTGTTGGAATTATGATATATTTTTCATTAGTCACAACACTTATTTGATTCTGAATGCTTACCGAGCTCATCACCTAGTCTACAGTTCACACCGAGCATTCAATAGTTACCTTATAAATTTTGTAGGTAAACAGTTGATACCGAGCATTCCTTTGGAAATTGAGAATATGGGCAATTCAGCAGTATTTATCAAGCTCATAATGATTACTGAGTAGAATAGTGTTCTCCAAGTAGTTAGTGGTTACCGAGCTTCGTAGTGTTTAGCAAGTAGTTAGTGCTCACCGAGTCATTAGTAGAACTTAGTGTTTATCGAGTGATCAAGGTAAACAAAGAACTTAGTGTTTATCAAGTGATCAAGGCAATCAAAGAACTTAGTGTTTACCATGTAAACAAGGTAAATGAAGGAGTCAATGTTTACCATGTAAACAAGGTAAATGAAGGAATCAGTGTTTACCATGTAAACAAGGTAAATGAAGGAATCAGTGTTTACCGAGTAAACAAGGTAAATGAAGGAATTAGTGTTTACCAAGTGAAGAAGGTTATCAATGGATTCAATTTTTACCAAGTGACACAATATTCACCGAGTCACCAATGGTTATCGAGTTCCAAGCTACTCAGAATGATTAGTATGGACCATGCCTCTACTCTTACCAAGTGCATGATGATGCAGAGTATTATAGTGGATGCCGAGTATCAGAAGGTCACCGATTCAATTTGTGGAACCCGAGTTTTCTACCATCTGGCCGACTCAATAATGTTTGTTCACTTGTGATTGGCTGACCTTGCTAGTGTAAATATTGGAATGGTATATATCATTTGAAATAATGAGATGTTGAATATCATTGGTTGTATTGTATTGCAATATTTTGAGAAGAGGGAAAGTGAATCACCAGTAGAACAGAGGAATACATCAAGGTCAACATTGATACAGACAAGCTATACCCATCACATCAGGTGATCAGAGCAAAAAGGATCTTATCAACAATCAGTTGTAACTAGATCCACTACTTCATCCTAATAGGTGAATCAATTTGTAAATCCTTTAACATGGTAGACTTGAAAGTCTTTTGTAAATCTCCTAATAGAGTGCATACTTTATTGTATGTTTGTAAATCCTTTAACAAGGTGGATCTAGCAATCCTACTTGCTCCTAATAGGGAAAATCATCAGAAGTGATCATTGTAAGCCTTAACTGGCCAAATTTATACTACAGTATTGAAGTTTTGTGGGTATCATCCCCACCCTAGTTTTACTTTCTAATTGGAAGGTTTCTGGGTCACCAAATCTGTGTGTTCATGTGTTACAAATGTTTATCTTTTCATGCATACAGTAGATTAGATGGATGAATGGTAAAAATATTATTATGTAGAATTGAATTAAAGTTTTAGAGTTACTAATTTACCCCTCCCCTCTCAGTAACTTTCATGTCCCCTTTTCAAATAATTAAAAAATAATAATCTTTGCTAAGGCCGACAGGCCCAAGAAAGTGAAGTTTTGGAAAAAGGGGGTTAATCTTTGGAAACCGTTGGACTAATAAATAAAAATTATTATTAAAATATGTTTCATTAACCTCTCTTGGATGTGAGTTATGGTTATGCCCTCTTTTAAGAGGTTTGGAGGCATTTTGGGCTGATTCCAAAACTTGATTTTGCTCATTTCTTTGTTATTCTTCAGAGGCTGCCAAACCTGTGGAGAAGGAGACCCAAGAACGGGAGTTTGCAAGTTTCTAGGGAGACCCAAGAATGGGATTTTTTAGGTTTCTAGGAAGGCTAAGGATGGGAATTTGAAGCCATTCCATGTGTATGCTCATACAGAGTTTGCCTTTGTGCTGAATAGTGCAGATTTGTGAGTTTTCAGGGTTGTTTTTTGGTATGAGTTTGGTGTTTTCAGTTGAGTATTTCATATCAGTTTGGGTTGCTGCTGTATTTTAGACTTTAATATGTTAAAATAGAGCTTAATATATGTATTGAGATGTGATTAAACTTTTGAGATAGTTTATTAGTGTTTTTGTGGTGTTTTCGGGCATTTTTGTGTTAATTTCGGGAGCTCGATGAGCATAGTTTTTGTCCTACATTTGTGAGCTATTGTGTAAAGGCTATACAGATCTGGAAATTTCATTTTGTAGGCCATTATGCTACTGAAATTTCTGTAAAAATGTCCATTTTCAGATTTATTAATAATAGGTGAAGCTGTGAAGCTTTTGGCACCATTTCTGGCATACCCGATTTGGGGTTTCTTGAGAAATTTGGAGGATCTTTGTGATATTAGTTGTTTGATCTTAAAGATCTGATTAAAGGTTGAAAATATCATGCAAAATTAGAAAAGGGACATTTCAGTAACCTTGTTAGTCTTGATTATTTCCAACAATTGGTATCAGAGCTTTGTGGTTCTCAGGATAAAGTTTGACAGCTTGAGCAAAGATCAAGGACAATAGAGATATTCAGACTTGACAAATCTATTGAGAATGAAAATCTAGATCTAGAAATAGCCATGAATCAACTCAAAGAAGCAAAGGAGCGTCTTTCTCAATCTTTGAAAAGAAGAAGGAACTTGCAAGACAAATGAATTATCATCAGTATATTGAAGAAAGGAATGAAGACCTTTTACCATCAAGCAGTTCAAATGAAGCTAATGAAGCAATCAAGGAACTCTTAGCAAAGAATGGTTCTCTACAGGAAGAAGTAAGAAAGCTCAAAAGAGAACAAGAAACCCAATCCATTAGGCTATGTGAAATTTTGGAATAGATAAACAAGGCAAATGAAGACTTAGAGGTAAGAAATAATCAATACCTTCAGTATTAAGATCTTGTAGGTCAACTATCTGATGCAAATGAAGAAATTATGAATCTAAGATCTAAGAATGAAAGTTTGAGAAATGATTTAATAACTGAAAGAAAAATGAATGCAAGCTTACAAAGTGATATGAGATCTGAAAGACAAATCAATGAAAGTTTGGAAACTGACTTAAATGTTGCAAAATAAGTCAATGAAAAGATGATAAAATCTCAAGCAGATATGGATCAATTGAATCAGCAAAATGACCAGAATCTTCATAGAAGAAAAGGTAAAGCATGTCTTAAATACAATGAAGAAGGTGAATATTCCAAACAAGGTACCCAAAAGAATCAAAAACCTACTTGCAATCACTATGGTAAGTTAGGACATACATCTAACAAATGTTGGAGCAATGATAAAGGAAAATTCAATGGTAAATGCTACAATTGCAATCAACATGGTTACAAAGAAAATGAATGCAAAGAAAAACCAAAGTTTGAAGGAAAATATCACAAATGCAAGAAACAAGGTCACAAGGAATCTGAATGTAGATCTAAATCATTCAATCCAGTAGAACAAATTGTCAATGCATTATTTGGTTGGGACTACAATACTTGGTGCAGATGTCACTATTGTGGAGAATATGGACACATTGGAATAAACTGTGCAAGGCATCACCTAAGGAAGAAAGATAATACTATAAGATGTTATACATGTTCTGAACTTGGTCATATATCCAAAAATTGCATGAATATAGGAAGAGTTGAAGATGAAAAGAAAGCCAAAGCTAACAACATTTGAAAACAGATGAGACAACAGTGGATTTCTAAGTCTACTGAGCCAAAAAATTCAAATGATGGTAATGTTACTCAAGAAATGGGTGACTCCACAATTTCTAATTAGACTCATCAAGAAGGACTAGGGACTACATCTTCAAGAAATATCCTAAGTAGTTCCAAAATGTAGAAGTGCAAATGACAAATTATTATTTTAGATACAAGACATAGTTCATAGTTGTGCATCTACCGAGCAAGGTTGGTTTCAGACTTAACTGCGCTAGGTCGGTAATGTGAAAGGTATTGTTTATTTACCAAGTTGCAAGGTTTATTGAGTAAGTCAGTGACCATTTGACAAACCCTAGGTCATCTTAGCTACCTTCATATCTGAGCATTAATGGCAAATTTTTCATCAAAAAGGAAAAATTTGATCTCATTTTTCACTGCAAATTTAGAATAGACAGAGCGAAGAAGTTTCCAAGAGTGCGAAAGTGAGTTCAAGCGATTTGAAGTGATTCTCTAGTGAAGAATTTGTTTTAAAAAATCATTCACTCACCAAAATGCAATGGCATCTGCAAACACCAGTAGTAGCAAGGAAAACAGAGGCTCTAAAATACTTGTGAAGGGAGTAGAATGGAAAGCACCTTCTTTCAAGCTCGTTCTCACCATAGCTGAATCGCTCTACCCACATGGAGCCTAATCAAAAATTCCACCAAAGGTACTACTTATAAATGACATTCGTACTCATTTCAAATGCACTGTTCAAGAGATAGGGGCACTAGATATGGATAATGCCCTAGCTGAGTTATGTGTGGATGGAACCCTCAAACTCGAGTTCAAACATCTGGAAACCAAAGGTTTGACTCATATCCCATATCTGCCAAGGAACTTTCAAATGAAATGGATAAGATACATTTTAAGCTATATGCATAATGGTCAAATGTGGTTAGAGCAACCCATCCTAATAACGAAGAAGATGATTCATAAGATCACAGGTTTACCAATGTTAAGCAAATCAAAAACCACCAAAACCCTAAGTCAGGATGAACTTCAGAAGTTAACCCTAGCTTAATGGGATGGCAGAGGATTAAAACCTAACAATGTATCTAATATAGAGCTAAGATTCAGAATTTATTTAATTTCATATAAGATGTATAGTTCCAATAGATTGAATAGCGTGCCCTGTGAGGCTGTAGATTTAGCCTATAAGGTTGTGAAGAAAAATATGGAGTTTGACTTAGCAGATGTACTGTTGAAACAACTTAATAAAAAAATGGATAGTATAAGGGCCTCAAAAACCAACTCTTGTAAATTTGTTTCTTTGTTAGTTTGTTTATTTTTCTATGTACAAAAGTTTTTCCCTTCAAAAGGTACAGTTGTATGGAGAAAAGATATTCCAGTTTTGTATCAAATAAATGAGTTTATAGTAGAGATGGGTGAAAATTTTGATAGTACTATGGATAATTCTTTTGAAGACTTTAAAGAAAGGATGAATAACAGATTCAAAATCCCTCCTAAGCTTGTTGAGGACTACAAAGATGATGTTTGCTTCATGGTTGACTGTGACAAGGTATACATTCAAGCAGTTAGACCTCGAGTTGCATGGGTGAAACCTCTTCCTTATGAGGTAAATACTGATGAAGCCAGAGATATTATAGAAGCACTGGTAAATGAGCTAGTAGACCTTAAGTAACAAATTTTTGGAACCTATGATGAAGCTAAGGCCAGAATTGAGCTTGAAATCAAGCTACGACAGGCCATAAGTAAGGGTAAGAGGAAAATAGCCAAATTGAAAACTTCTACCGGTCCTCTTATGCTCACTGAGGGAAAAGGTGAAGATGAAGAAGGTGAAGAAGAAGGAGGAGGAGAAGAAGAAGAAGGAGAAGAATAATCTACAGAGGAATAGCCAAAGAAGAAAGGCAATGTAATCATCACCAAACCTAAGAAGAAGCCTACTGTAGTGTTTACCAGAAGAACCAGGAAAGGTAAGCAGGAACCTATACTAGTTAGGCCTACACCCACATTTGAGAAAAGGCTCAAACAATTGGAGTAAGGAGCTGGCATCACAAATTTCAAAGCATTGAAATTTGAAACTAGAACTAATGCTAAAAAAATGCAGATTCAGGAACTGGTACCTAGCAAGATGGGTAAATGGAAATACTCCCCAGACTAGATTACCCCTCAAATCTCAAAAGAACTACTAGAGAGATTGCAATCGAGATGGGAGTCAGCCACCCAAATGGTAAAAGATATTTATGAGAAATCTTTGAAGAATCTCCAACCAAGTCTCACTAGAGTAGAAGTAAAAGCTGAAATGAAAATCCATGAAGGTAAAATGATGATCAGATTCCACACTTGTTTGATTTTGATTAAATACATTGAACATGTTGTAAATGATGCTACAAACATGTGGAAAAACATCTATCATCTACATAAGCCCAGTGTAGACCTAGTTGTGAAGCCTCACCCGATCCGTCATAGTACCAATGAGATAATTGCATTACAGTGATTTTAATCCTATGTATTTATACACTTTTGAGACTGTAGGGTTATGTCATTTAGATATCTTCATTTTGATGATCCGCAATTACCTCTGCATATTATGACCTAATTGATGCATTTAATGATTATATTCATGTTTTAAGCTATTGGCATTGCTTTAATAGAAATTGAAGTTAGAAATGCTTGTAATGTAAGAATGTAATGGTTAAAGTGGAAATTAGAGTTAAAAGATAAATTTTGTTATACATTGAGACCTAACCCGCATACCTAGGGATTCAATAGTTGTGAAATTTAGCATCTTGTTGCAATGATAAAAAAAAAAGATGATGAAGTTATTCAAAATATTAAATTGACCATGTTATGTTGATAAGTAAAGTTTGATGTTATAGTATTTTGAGCATTTTACATGGAAATTATTAGAAAAAGTAATTTAATTAAAAAGAATGAGGTATGGAACTCAAATGTCAAAATGTGATATGTAAGTTTTGATATTTTAATATTTTGAAGGTTATATTTGAAATGATTGAGAAAGGGAAAGTTAAATTGAGATGATGAAATATATGCAAGTCTAATGTTGAATGAGATAATGATTATTTCACTTATGTACTTATTATTTACATGATTTTCTTGGACTACTGATGCTTGAGTTTAGTGTGCAGGAATTTGACCATGGGTTTAAAAGTGAATTAAGGTTCAAACTACTACAAACATGACTTAGCCAAGGTTGAATCAGTGGAAAAGATTCAAACCTCATTGTAATGTGTTTTATTTCATATATGTGAATTTTATATGTGTATAATAGCTTAGTTCATGTATTATTGGAGTTAAGTCACTTTTAATGTAATGTGTTGTTTTGTGTGTGTCATTTGACACTTGTGTCGTCCATGTAGAGATGCCATGTCATTCAAGGTTTGGCAAGAAGTATCCTAACCCAAACCTAACCCCAATGTTGTACCCAAGTTAACCTCACATAGAAAAAAATGCCATGAGGAGTCCCAATCAAAGGAAATTCGAATTTGGACTTGGCTAGGGTTTTTGGAGGTCATTAGATGGTCCCAAAGTGTCTTTTATGTGAGAATAAGATAGCCATGTGATAGTATATCAAGTTATGAACCTATTTTTGACCATGTGAGTGCCTAGACAGCCTAGAGGGCCCCTTTACCCATGCATTCTTCCATCAATTCGAATTTGGAGTTGTCATATCCATGTTCCTACTTAGTCAAAAATAGAAAAGTTAGAGGAGACAAGTTTGTAAGAAGTAGTGGCTTAGTGCTTTTTCTAAAATAAGTTAGTGAGAAGGATTTATTAGAGGGTCTTGGCCAAACTAGTGGGGTGTCTACCCACTCTCTAATTTTAGAGACTGTTAGGTTTTGGAGGGAGATTAAGGGAGCTCTACTACAACTATCCTTACCATAGCTTGGACCAAGGTTGGTGTCTCAAAGCTTGTTTCTTTCTCATTTCTTTCTTTTAGCATGGTTAAACAAATTTGCAAGTGTGAGAGTTCATTAATAGAGTATGCATTTGCATTGTAAATCTATTGATATGGATTTTTGAATACTGTGTGAAAGTGTTGTGTTCTTGTTGCATTATGAGCATTGATTATGTATTGTGAAAATGTGAGAATGTGTGATGTTCTTGTAAATTTCTTGGTTCACCGTCTTGGTTTTATTTTTGTTGGAATGGAAAGTGAATGTGTTTTGTGCTTTTGGAGATCCTTTCTTGGTTTTGTTTTGTTGTTCTTCATTTTTTTTTCTGTTATTCTTGTTTGAATGTGAGTGTTGATTGTGATTATGGGTGTGAAGGCTTCACTCACCCTGGGGAGGGCAGAGAAGCCTTGGGTGAAGGGCATAAGTTGGGCTTGACATTGCAGGTGAGAAAGAAAATTTTGTTTTTACCTCATGATGAGGTTGTTATTATGGAGCATGGGCTCCTTCATGGCCATGAATCTTGTTGTTTTGGAGGTACAAGGAGGTTTGGTGGATGAGGAGAAGATGGTTGTTTTGAAGGTGTTGAGAGGCAATGCAGTGGTAATATGTTGTTTATGTTGTGGTGGCCTTGAGAGGCAAAATGTATTGGCAATATGATATTTATGAATTTCTCCTCCTTGAAGAGCCCACCTTCACCCAACATTTTATGATTCCAATGGTGAATCATTGTGCAAGCCATGGAAGGGTGTTGATTGTGTTTTGTGTTGTGTCTTCATGCAAAATTTTGTGATGTATGTAACCCGGTTTGAGCCTTGTTCCCCTAGCGCAGGGGTGGTCTCTTTGGAGGCCTATGGTTGGGTGGAAAGCACCCATGGTCGTTGTCATTTTTTTTTTTGTGTGTGTTACATATGCAGATTTTGTGCTCAAGGGAGCAATGGAAAAAATCTTGGTATGATCATCTTATGGACGTTTCATGAAGATAAAACTTGTCAATTTGCTTGTAACTGTAATGGAGAACTCTCCATATTGTTCATATGGTTGCAATGAATGATTGCATAGTAGAGAAGAAGGGATATGTAATTTTTCTGGAAGGAGATATTGTCTTTCATGGCATCAAATATTGTATTTGTAAAAGTATAGTTTCTATTCTTTTTTTTTTTGTATTGGGCTATAAAAGAAAATCTCCATTTTGTATGTACTACTATGGGGTATGAGTTCATGGGAGAAAAGAAAGTAATTTGAAGGTTCTCATAACTATTTGCATTATAAATCTCTATCTTTATGTTCTTAGTTTCAATTAGAATACTTGATTATCTTCTCAGTCATATATGAGAGAGTTTCTTGTTTAGAAACAATCATTATTATATTTTGAATATTAGATTTAAAATGCATTCGATTTATGGTATTGTGATGCAATGGAAGTATCAAGTTATGAATAGTTTATATATATGCTTAGATGGAGATGTATCTTGCTTAATAGAAAGTTAACCTATCTTGAGAATGTGTTTATCCATTGGAAGATTAGTAATGGAATATAGACTTTTGGGTGCATTTAAGTAATCTAAAACAAGGAAACCCTAGTCTACATAGATAAAAGAAAACTCATTGATTCATCACCTTGATGACATAGAAGGAAGTACCTCCTTTTTGTACTTAGCTTAAAATTCTATAAGAAAGGTTGGCTGTAGATGCACTTTAGTTCTCTAGAAAATTTATGGAAAGGAAAGAAATTCCTTTCCAAAAATATAGAGCAATATTATAATGAAAAGAATATTCCTAAGATCATATGCTCAAATCAATAACTTGACTTAGGGGAAATCCCCACACTAGCTAGCTCTTAATCATTTAAGAGAGCTTCTCATTATACCCATGACCCTTGTGTTAATCTTTAAGAAAATGTGACAAAATAAAATACACATAATAATTTAGAGGCTATAATAAGAAGTCTAGACATAGCTAATAATTAAACAAAGAGGTGACCTATGAAAGAAAAATCTCACACAAATATAAAATACCAAAAAAAAAATACATCACTGACATAAAAGATAGCCCCAAATCCCAAGTGCCTCACCTTGGGCCAACACAAAAGTGTTCTCCTAGAGTCTTGAACGATGAGTAGAGGGAAGGCTAATAAAATTTAAAGTAAATGAGGGAAATCATGCTTCTGTTTGAAAGTGACATGTTACTGCCCCATGTCAGGGACTAATCCCTAGGCAACCTTTAAACACTCTTGGTGCCAATATAAGAAGGGGAGCATTCAGACAAGAAATTAAGACTACATGGCACCCAAAACAAGATGTATATGTGATGTGTCCATGGCTAGAAATGGTTATAAGAACTTGATGCCATACTGCAAGGGCTAAGTTTGGCACCTATTATCCTTTGAAGCTAAGGAAGTCAAACATGTTTGCCAAAAACATGGCCCCACTATCCCCTTAGATGCCATCTCTTGGGAAATGATAAGATCTATTTCTTTTTAAAGTTTGGAAACAACTAGTAAATGCATCCCTTTCCCTCACATCGCCATCATGCCTTGAAGAATGGGATAGTGGATACCCACCTTAGGTCCTTGAGCCATGATGGTGTTTCCTAGTGGTAAATACGTGGGGAAGAATATCATTAATATAAATTGGTTGAAAACTTAGTTAAGGAGGGTAAAATCATTGTGTGAATCTTAGGCTGGAGTAGATAGCTAGTGGTTAAGGGAAAATTATAGATATAAGTTAGAATACTAGTATTAAAGGATGCTTATTATTGGTAAAGATGTTAGAATTTAAATTTCTCTTAGTATGATAGGTTAGCCTAATTTAAGGACATGAGTTAAATTAATATACATCATTGTTTATAGGTAAATTCATAAATTTAATAAAATAATAATAAATAAATAAATAAAAGATATAAATTTCAATAAAATGATAATTATAGTAATTAAAGATCATTAAGGGAATGATTATACCCATATAAAATCGAATGTTGATTTTTTTAAAATAACACAATTGTAATCAATCTTAAGACAAGTGAAAACCACCCAAACAAATGAAAGGATTCGCTTGGGAGATTGGTAAACTGACAACTAGCACTATTAAAGGGAGATATTGGCAAATGCTTTAAGTAATTTTGAAATTACTAATATATATATATATATATATATAATCCAATTATTACGTGAGCATGATTAGATTAATTATTTTATGTCAAACCAACATTCGATTGTATGAGGAATCAGTGAAGAGATAATGTTTTACCCTCTTATTAGAAGGCATTCATAATCTTGAATTCCGAAAAGAGAGTGTTTGGTCAGAGTTGATGCTAGTAGTGTAATTCTCTATGGAAAACTCTATGATCATCTTATCTAACAAATCAATATGACTCTCAGATAAGACATAACATGAGTGGAACAGTCAACAAAAAGTTTATAATTAGTTCACATTTTTAATTGTTGGAACTTACATCGGGTTATTGAACTATATTTATTTAATCATGTACTAAGGGATTAGAGGGTGACTAGGAGAATTGATTTATATATGGGGTTAAATTTATTTGGAGTATAAATATATATAATTATTGGTTTATCTTAATTAATAATTTATTTGTTGAAAATCAACAAAAAGAAAAAAAAATTCTTGTGTTTTATCTCATAAATTTCGGGCATGACACTAGTAGAAATCAAAGATGATGACAACAACAATGATGATGAGCTTGATAGCACTCCATACATCACAGTCTCACTAGGAGAGCTACATGCACTGATGGAAGATAAAGAGGAAGAAGACAAGGAGGAAGAAGTTGAAGAGGCAGATAAGGAGGAAGATGATCCGATGAAAATTGCAATAGCATTTATTGCATCCCTTCCTCTCCACCTAAAACTGTGACATCATTAAGGTTGGAGTCAGCTTCAGTAGGTTTGGTCACATCTACATCAGATATATCATCTGTACCTGCCACATCTCAGCTCTAGGTATCATTAATGGAAGTGTCTACCACTTCATCTACCAAGCTACATTCCTCTTCTTCAGCTACCGAGCAAGCCTTCTCAGCTCCATCATCACCAATCGAAATAGCAATAAGTTTCGCAATTTTGTCAATTCCAATTTGTTCTACAATTTTGTCAGCATTATCTGCATCTACTTCAAACCCAGCTAGTTCAGATACTGCATTACCAAGTGTATCACCATTTTTGGCTAGTACTTCAGTTTTTGACCTGGTATATATTCATATTGGCACTCAACCCCCAAGCATCCCAATTTTCACTGCTAGCCCTTCCATCTCTACTATTTTGTCTATTCCCAAGGTCAAATCAGTCATCACAGAAGTCAAAAAAAAGCAACCATTAAGACTTATGATCACTAGAAAGGAAATTCCTGAAGACATTCACCTAGACACTGAGATAGTAATTCCAAAGATTGACTATGAAAATGCTACCATTGAAGAAATGAGGTATGCTAGTCAACTAATTGAGATGAAGGGTACGCAGAAATAGCTAAGGTCTGAAAGGGATAAGGAATATAAAATAATTGAGAATGCCTAGAATATAATTATAGAGGCTATAGGTGTTTATGTAGATTCTACTCAACACATTTTGATCCAGTTAGAAGAGGCTGTAAATAAATTCAATGAGGATACCTCCAGTCAAGAAAAGTTGATGGAGAAGGTAGAAAAGAAGTTTGATAATAAGGTGCTTGAGCACATTGCTCAGCACATAGCAATAAAATAGGTTGAATTAACCACAGTTTTGGCCAATATTGAAAATTCTTTTAATAATGTAACATCTCTTTTTGCTAAGCTTTGTGATGTTACTGAGTATACTAAGGAAATAAGAGACCAATTGAATAAGATAGATGAGGATCTGAAGGCAAGTGCACAAAACCTGAAGCTTGACCCCAGTTCAACCTCATCTCATCATCTTAGGATCAAATTTTTGTCAGAAAAGCAAGCAGAATTGCTGAGAGAAGAGTAAAGGATCCAATCTAGATTGTTAGATATTCAGAATATGATCCTTCCCATCATGGACACAATGCAAAAGCACATTGCCCATTCAAAAACATTGATCCATGACAACAATTTCTCCGTTGCAGACCATGTGATTGAACTCTCTATAGAAGTTCAAATAGCTCTATCCACATGCAAAATCCTGCAAGAGAATTGGGATAAGACTCTACAACTCATTCTTTAGGTACATTCAGAGTTTGTCTCACATTTTGGTGTTTCTATGTAAATACATTATTTTTTATTCTTTGGCATTATTGTCAAAAAGGGGGAGAAAGAGATACTCATAAAGAGTTATTGGTGAGATAAATGTACAAAAGAAAAGATACTATAAATAAAAGTCATATAACTCATATAAATACCTTGTGTATATTGTATGGGGGATTCATATGTAAGGAAGCCATGAATATTTAGCAGAATCATATGTCAGTATGTCAGATATTGTATACAAGTTTTGGCTCATAAGTGTTTTTGTCACTAATGCCAAAGGGGGAGATTGTTGGAATTATGATATATTTGTCATTAGTCACAACACTTATTTGATTCTGAATGCTTATTGAGCTCATCACCTAGTCTACAGTTCACACCGAGCATTCAGCAGTTACCTTATAAATTTCGCAGGTAAACAGTTGATACTGAGCATTCCTTTGGAAATCAATCATATGGGCAGTTTAGTAGTATTTACCGAGTTCATAATGGTTACTGAGCAGAACAATGTTCTCCAAGCAGTTAGTGGTTACCGAGCTTCATAGTATTTACCAAGCAGTCAGTGCTCACCGAGTCATTAGTAGAACTTAGTGTTTACCGAGTGATCAAGGTAAACAAAGAACTTAGTGTTTACCGAGTGATCAAGGAAATCAAAGAACTTAGTGTTTACCGTGTAAACAAGGTAAATGAAGGAATCAATGTTTACCATGTAAACAAGATAAATGAAGGAATCAGTGTTTACCGTGTAAACAAGGTAAATGAAGGAATCAGTGTTTACCATGTAAACAAGGTAAATGAAGGAATCAATGTTTACTGTGTAAACAAGGTAAATGAAGGAATCAGTATTTACTGAGTAAACAAGGTAAATGAAGGAATCAGTGTTTACCAAGTGAAGAAGGTTATCAATGGATTCAATTTTTACCAAGTGACACAATATTCACCGAGTCACCAATGGTTACCAAGTTCCAAGCTACTCAGAATGATTAGTATGGACCATGCCTCTACTCTTATCAAGTGCATGACAATGCAGAGTATTATAGTGGATGCCAAGTATCAGAAGGTCACCGAGTCGATTTGCGGAACTCAAGTTTTCTACCATCTGGCCGACTTAGTAATGTTTGTTCACTTGTGATTGGCTGACCTTGCCAGTGTAAATATTGGAATGGTATATATCATTTGAAATAATGAGATGTTGAATATCATTGGTTGTATTGTATTGCAATATTTTGAGAAGAGGGAAAGCAAATCACCAGCAGAATAGAGGAATACAGCAAGGTCAACATTGATACAAAAAAGCTATATCCATCACATCAGGTGATCAGAGCACAAAGGATCTTATCAACAATTAGTTGTAACTAGATCCACTATTTCATCCTAACAGGTGAATCAGTTTGTAAATCCTTTAATAGGGTAGACTTGACAGTCTTTTGTAAATCTCCTAATAGAGTGCATACTTTATTGTATGTTTGTAAATCCTTTAACACGGTGGATCTAGCAATCCTACTTGCTCCTAACAAGGTAGATCATCAGAAGTGATCATTGTAAGCCTTAATTAGCCAAATTTATACTGCAGTATTGAAGTTTTGTGGGTATCATCCCGACCCCAATTTTACTTTCTAATTGGAAGGTTTTTGGGTCACCAAATCTGTGTGTTAATGTGTTACAAATGTTTATCTTTTCATGCATACAATAGATTAGATGGATGAATGGTAAAAATATTATTATGCAGAATTGAATTAAAGTTTTAGAGTTACTGATTCACCCCTCCCCTCTCAGTAACCTTGTTAGTCTTGATTATTTCCAACACCTTTTTGGTACATGTGACAATTAACTCAATAGGTATAACATTTTCAAATTATCTTTCATTTATAAGTCCACAGATTTTGTCAGTTATAGTTAATACTGCATGAAATATATAATGGCGACATATGCTAGTCCCTCACTTGTACTGATCTAACAAGTGAGGAAACTTGTTAGCAAGGGGTAGGGGAAGGTCATTCTATCCAATGACATGTCTGATTATCCTTGATGATTTTCTAAATCTTTGCATTACCCCTTATTAATGAAATTTTTTTGCCATAAGTATGTAAAGTAAGGTGTTGTACTCCCTATTTTTGAATGATTTTTTGTGTCAAGCTATTATGTGACCTTTTTTTTTTTTTTTTGTCATTTGAACCCTATTTTTAGATGATTTCCACACAAACTTATGATTTACCTTCATTCAAAGCATAGTTATTGTACATAACAATTTGTTATGGCAATTAATTGCTTCCTAAAGTAAAGCAATGTGATGAGTTTGAGGAATAACACAAAGTTTGAAACTTGAATTCAGAAAAAGGGGAGAAAATAAAGTAACAGAGAAAGTGTTGAGAAATGGGTGGGAATTTGCAAATCTGACGTAGAAGCTATGAGAAGATTCAATTCTTATGGGTGGCTAGGTTATTGTTTAAGTTTAATGGCATATGATGAAGAGGTGGCTATCAAATTTACTAGACCATTCAACAAGGGTGAAGATTCTATTTGGGGCTTGACAGTAGTTGCAATAGAGGAGCGCATTACAAAAGTAACAGGGTTACCTATGGTTGGAGAGCACTACCCAAGCACACATGACACTAGGTCAACGAGGGCCCAATTTACTGGACCACATGACCCTCAATTAGATGTCATGAAACAAGGATGTAAGAGGTTGTCATTGCCAACATCATACCCGAAATTAGTGATGCACATTATCAGGTATTTTACTTGTGAAGGAAGATTTTCTCACTTGCATGCACATCATTTCAAGCTACTTAGCTAAGTGAGGCATAATATTGCTATGAATATTCTAAATTTCTTGTATAATATGCTTTGCATTAGTGCGGAGGAGACTCAGAAAGGGAAAGAGAATTTTTTTACTCACCATGCTTTAATTAAGTTGTTAATAGAGAAGTCTCTTAGGGATGTATCCCCTTTAACATGGGATGAGTTTGTGCAACTTAAAACCCTGCAACCCCAAGCTGGCCCTAGTGAATAGCATAGTGAGGAAAACATAGCTCCCAGTAGTGAGCCCGCAAAACAAAACATTCAAGGAGCTGAAACTAAAAAGGCTCAAGGAAATGAACAAGAAACTACCCCTATTCAAGAAAATGTGCCTCCACCTGCACAAGAAATCCCTAAACCTGCTACCAGCAAAGCTAAGAGGAAACAAAAAATTACCAAAAGAAACTTTAGTTCAGAAAGAACCAAGTCCTAGAATTGTAAAATAAAAGAGAACAAAGAAGGGTCCTACAAAAATTGATCTTATAACAGTGACACTAAAGCACAAAAGTAGGCAAAAGGTTGTAACACAAGAAGAGATCCCTATACGAAGAAGCCCTAGAATGAGAGGTCAAGTTTCTAAGGATCCTATGTTGTCCAAAACATCCACCAAGGAATCTCTCATGAAAATTGTTTCTGATCAATCCCCCCTCATCCTAAGATAAAAATACTCCTGATAATCTTATTATAGAGTGTGGAAAAGAAATTAAAGAAAGTATAGATGATACTGCAGCAAATTTACCAGACACTTCTAGCCATAGGGATGAAATAGTTCCTGAGTATGTTGATCTGAATACTACCTTGGTTATACATAGATCAACATGGATCAATAGTTTGGTAGAGCATCTATGGTGAGAACAAAGAAGGAGGAAAAGGGATCATGAAGGAGAAGACAATAGTGTTGTCACCCTATAGAAGCTCCTTTTTCAATTTTATGGACAGTATTTGTTTGCTGAAGCATTGTGGAAATAAGAAAAGAAGAAGATGAATAAGATTTTAGTATCAAAAAATGAGGAAATTGTAGAATTGAAAGAATAGCTAGAAAGCCAAAAATAGTGCATGGACCATGCCCTTAAGCTAGCTGACCAAGCCCTTTCTTGTAGGCCTCCACCTAGAGTCCATGCTCTCTCCTTGGAAGACCAATTTCTTTTTTTTATGTTAATGTTAACTCTCAAGAATGTGAATGAAAAGTTTAAGTTAGCACAAGAATTTTATGGGATGTATCAAACTTTACCACCATGGCAGTAGAACTTATTGTGTGAATTATATGCTCATAACTTTGTTATTCCTATAGAGACTAAGTGGAATCCTTTGCCTTATATAGGAGATGTACATTTAAAATCTCTCATGTTATGGATGTCCAATGAAGAAAATTATGATAGGCAGTTGAATGACTATAGAGATGAGGAGAGAGCAAAACCTTAACCTTTGAGAGTAGAAAGTAGTAAGCTAGAGGAGATGCTTCGGGATTGGTTTACATTGACCTATGGAATCAAGAATCCAATAGTAAGGGAGAAGATATTTTCTGCTAGAACTAAGGTTTATGCTAAATATGAAAATTTTCCCTACTTTGCATTTTAGAGAGCCATGAGCAGTGTAAGGAGTAGGTGGGCAAGACTACCTAAATCTCTTAAGAAATTAGAACCACACAACCCTATTAACTTGGAAGCCACACTACATAAATTTCCAAAATATTTAGAACTAGGAAAGCAGCCAAGACTAGAGTTGTGGTGTCCTTTAACAATGTAACCTCCAATGTTCCTATGGCCCTTGTATGATATCAATGTTGATAGACTTGATAAGTTGCAGGAAGATCATTGGAGAGAAGTGTGGGAGAGAACCAGAGGATTTTACTACACTTTTAAGAGCAACAAAAAGGGGAGGATAGAAATTGGAGAGTTCAAGTCTCTAACAAGGAAGTGTAATGTTTGAGGACAAGCATTAGTTTGGCAGGGGGCAGATGATGAGACTAAAATTTTCCTTTATTTTGTGGTGTTTAAGATACTTTGTTGATGCAGGAGCATCTTGCATGGGAAAATTAAATTATTAGGAAAAAAAAAAAAGAGGAAAAAAAAAAGAAGGAAAAATTTTTTTAAAAAAAAAATTGTGGAG